>OY821758.1:49562092-50904033 GCA_963682095.1 Potentilla sterilis | reverse complement strand
TTCTTCTTTTTGCTTCCCCAAAATCATGAGTGGTAGAACTTTTCCAGCAATGACATACGAGCTTTCACTTCTTTCAAGAAACAACTGGGTGGTTTTGGATCATGGTTGTCATGTGCAGTCAACGGTGATACTGAAATTGAACCAGGATTATTTTTGTATACAAAAACATTGAATTGGTTCATTTCTTCTGTTGATAATATTCACGTAAGAGGTTTACTTCATACCAGAATGATCAGCATGGTCACATTTATAAATTGTGCTTTGCCTGAATCTTTAGTCGTATTGATAATTAAGAGGCCTGCATATTTCATAGGAAGCAAGAGCTCTATTAGGAAGGCTCGAGTATCAGAAAGGTAATACACAAGCTGCTCTACAAGTATTTGAAGGAATAGACATCGGTGCTGTGATTCCCAAGATAAAAGTCTCCATTTCTAGAAGATGTGAGTCCAACAGACGTCATTCTCAAAGCGATGCTGTTCCACCCATGTCTATGCATGCTGCTAGTTTGCTCCTTGAAGCAGTTTTGCTTAAAGCGAAATCGTTACAGGGTCTTGGAAGGTTTGGAGGTACTTTTTCCATCTCCTGTTCACTCTCCTCTTGTCCGGTTTGTTTTCGCGTCATGACTCATGAGCTTTGGATAATCCAGGAACACAAATTTTTCTTGCTACTATAATATACACTTTCTGAAGAGGGTGCTACCCTTACTGTCTCTGTTTTTTACTTTGTTATACACTACCCTACACAATTTGGCTGCTTCTACTGAGCTTCCTACAACAATTAATGAAATTTTATGATTATAAAAATAGTGCACTTATAAGATTCTTGAGATACTGCACTTCATAATAACTGCAGCAGTGCTAATTTTCCTTCCCCATCCACATTATTGCAGAAGCTGCTCACTCGTGCAAAATTATTTTGGACACTGTTGAAACTGCATTACCAGAGGGCTTGCCTTTAAATTTTGCTTCTGATTGTAAATTACAAGAGATTGTTGGTAAAGCTGTTGAGTTACTTCCAGAGTTGTGGATACTTGCTGGGGCTCCCCAAGAAGCTATCTTGTCGTACCGGCAGGCTCTCCTCTACCATTGGTGTCTTGATGTTGAAACTTCTTCAAAGATAGAAAAAGAGTTTGCGGTTTTTCTACTGTATAGTGGTTGTGATGCAAACCCTCCGAATCTCCGTTCACAGATGGAAAGCTCTTTTGTGCCAAAAAATAATATAGAAGAGGCTGTTCTGCTGCTGCTGATCCTATTAAGGAAATTTGTTGTTGGAAGGATTGGATGGGATCCATCTATCATTGAGCATCTTTCCTTTGCCTTGTCTTTTTCAGGGAAATTAAGGGCTCTAGCCCATCAGATTGAAGAATTGACTCCTGGTATTATGGGAAGAAAAGAAAGATACTTCACTCTAGCTCTGTGTTATTATGGGGAAGGTGAGAATTTGGTCGCTTTGAATCTTTTAAGGAATATATTAAATGATCGAGAGAGCACAGACTGCATTCTGGAGTTATTACTTGCCTCCAAGATTTGCAGTGAAAATTTGGTTTGCATTGAGGACGGAATAAAATTTGCATGTAAAGCACTTTCGAAGTTGGATGGAAAATGCTACCCATTGCTAAGTATTGCGAATTGCTTACTGGGTGTTTCCCTGTCGGTTAAGTCCAGATCAGTTTCTTCTGATTCTGAAAGGATTTTGAAGCAGACTGAAGCATTAGAAGCACTAGAAACTGCTGAGACAATCATGAGAGAAAGGAATCCATATATTATTTTTCATCTTTGTCTAGAACATGCTGAGCAAAGGAAGTTGGATGTTGCACTTTCTTATGCAAAGGAGCTATTAAAACTTGAGGCCGGGTCTAGTATTAAAGCATATACTCTTTTGGCACAAATATTGTCAGCTCAAAAAAGATTCATTGATGCTGAGACTGTAATCAATGCTGCTCTCGATCAGACGGGGAAGTGGGATCAAGGAGAACTGTTGCGCACTAAAGCAAAACTTCAGATTGCACAGGGCCAGCTGAAGAATGCCATTGAAACATATACACACCTTCTAGCTGTTCTTCAAGTTCGGAGTAAAAACTTGGTTGTTGAGAAGAGGCTTCTAAAGGTAGTGATGACTACATCTGATACAAATAAGGTCTTTTTTCTGTGAACCCCTGCATGTTTGTTTTGCTTTTTGAATAGCGTAGCTGATCATATTCCATAATCTATCATCAAATATGGGTTGACAATAGTTTTCTAAAGATTTATAAATGGGCTGGCAATACATATGTGCTATTTGGTTCATAAGGAATATGCTACAGCAGATAAACAAACTTTAAAGGGAAAAGCTTTTTCTGTGATAAAGGAAAAGGCAAAGCCTAGCTGTGAACCACAAAATAGAAGACTTGTTCTGAATTAGCATAGTGGATAACATTTTACATTCATTTACGTTTTTACAGAGTACGAGAAACCATAATAGAAGCTTGGAAATGGAGACATGGCACGATTTAGCTAATTTATACACAAATTTGTCACAATGGCGGGATGCTGAGGTCTGTCTTTCAAAATCCCAGGCTATCAATCCTCATTCTGCTTCCAGATGGCACTGTACAGGTATATTAGTGTTTCAGAAACTGCATCATACTTTGACGATAATAGTAGTATGCATTCTTTTGTCTATATAAGTTATATTACACGTTGGCTGCTCTACACAGGGCTAATTGGTCTCTGGAAAGTGGCAATCCTGAATAACAAGTGTTATTTATGGCTTTAAGTTCAAAGTGAAAATACCGTGGCATAAATTTTACGAACTTGGTATTCAAACCTGTAGATATGAATTGACAACTGAGTTTTCATTAACAAATCAAAATAGTTGCTTGGAACAATTGACTTAGTAATTTAATCTATATCTTACAAACCGTGGCATGAAAGTTTCATTTTCTTGAAGTCAGTTTGAATGTATACTATCATTATTTGATCCTCTACATACTGCAAGGTTCACATGGTATACAGTTGAATTGATGATCACTGCTTGTTTACTGACATCCGAGGATTAAAGTACACCTTCTCTTAACTAATTAAAGTCGGGTTGTTTTGCTAGGTTTACTCTATGAAGCCAAGGGTCTTCACCAAGAAGCCTTGAAATCATTCAGGAAAGCTTTAGATATTGAACCCACCCATGTCCCAAGCTTGATATCCACTGCATGTATTCTCAGAAAATATGATGGTCAGTCATTGCCAGTTGTCAGAAGCTTTCTCATGGATGCGCTACGACTTGACAGAGCTAACCCTTCCGCCTGGTACAATCTTGGGCTTCTCTACAAAGCCGATCCACGGTCATCGACGTTAGAAACTGCAGAGTGCTTCGAAGCAGCAGCTTATCTAGAAGAACATGCACCGATTGAATCCTTTCGATGAACACCCTACATAGTACGTACACCTTCTCAACCATGTATGATAGTTGATTAAATAGTCTATTATAGTTTTTGGAACTGATACTTTCGATATACGAACAGTTGAACATAGAATACGAAAATTGTTAATAGTTATCAGTGTTCAATTGGCTTCACTCCAAATTATATTGAGCTCTTTTATACTAGTCTTACCTCTCGAGCGTATGATATCGTCCGAGTTTTGGTGTTTTGATTTCTGGGAAATGTTTGATTGACCTAAGCAACTGTTCTTGGAGACCCCAACACTAAATACAGAAAAGCTTTTTGACATTGTACATGCCAATTAGCTATATATGAGTATATGACTGACTATCCGGACGTCAGAAGTTTAGGAATGATGGAAGTAAAAGACTACATTAATCTTCAATTATTCAGGGCCAACATTACAGTTTAACATAGACTTCGGTATCCCTGTAAAGATTGAAGCCACGAGTATTGAAAATGTTTAGCGACACAGTCCAGCAACCCAGTTGAAGCCTCATCATGCTGCTTATGTGATAAGGTACTTGGCGTGCTGCGCGTGATCAGTTATGCCCAGAAAGCTATTATGGCAATGAGTAGTCATGAGAAACATAAACATTGCTTATTACCCATTTAATGAGAGAAGAGATTGAATAATTTCTCACTTAATAAGAGGACGAACAAGTTATATAAAAGGAAGAAGATTATGTTCTCATCCTCAAATACACAGTACGTACAGTAATTTCTCATATGAAATATTGGCAGAAAATAGCGAGTTAACATTAAACCAGTAATACCAGAGCGGACATATATAGTAACGATGAGAAAAGATTTATCATTTCACTCATTTGTATAAACCGATATTGAAAACTCGTACATCTTCATAAATTAAGAACTCTTTTAAGAGTGTATCCATAGATATCATCTCACTTGATGAAACTCTGAAATTCCAGTACTCTGATATCATAATCAAGGATTGAACCTCCGAAAGTTTTGACAAGACATGTATCCCTCTTGGTGAATTAATTTACCTGGTAGTTTTCCATGCACTAGCTCTTCATCTTCAGTGGTTTTGCAACTAGTGCCGACACTCAGG
The DNA here is from genome assembly GCA_963682095.1 of Potentilla sterilis. Lineage (NCBI taxonomy): Eukaryota > Viridiplantae > Streptophyta > Magnoliopsida > Rosales > Rosaceae > Potentilla > Potentilla sterilis. Next base: position 50,899,543 of record OY821758.1, on the reverse strand, counting down.
ATAGGGAGATGATGGCCCCTACACCCAGTATACAGCTGAACTGAGTGTGAGACCAAACCCATTTTCTCATAAGATGATTAGAGATGCATTCTAGCTTCTACAAAATATAATATAAAAATTTATACAATCTCGAAACCCCAGTAAAGAAGTAACCATGTGAAGCTAAGTACCTAACTTCCAAGATGCAAACATTGTAAGTTTGCACTGCATGGTCTTGTTGAAATGCACAAAATTATGAAATGCGAACACAAGTTTGAAAACTGTAGATTTGTAGTGGTTCTAGAGAAAGACTGGAATATGAGGGTGTTGTATGTACGAGCATAAGTGAAGTCGGAGCAGCCAATGAAGATCAATCTTCAGGATTCCAGAGTTCTTATGTTTCCCTAACAATCAAGGAAGAAAAAAGAACTTGAGCAAATAGGAAAAGTTTTCCAAGCAAAATCAGGGAAGGTATAATTTCCCCCACTTATTGACAATAATCAACTGAATCAAGGAAGGGAAAAAAAAAACCCTGAGTAAATAGGAAAAGTTCTCCAGGCAAAATCAGGGAAGGTATAATTTCCATGATCTAAAGTACTATAGTACTCCTTGCCTCATTAGAAAAATAGAGCAATACTTGCCATATCTAAGGTACAACTCCCTCTATAAAAGAAGCATCAAACATCAACTTGGAACATACACGATACAATCAATATATTTCTCTACCTAGAGTGGCTCGAGAGATCTCTCACACAAACACGTCATGGGTAGTTGTTTTAGTGCTTCTTCCAAAGGTGATCAACGAAGAACAAAGGCAAAAGAAGAATATGTACAAGAAGAATGTGTATCTGACACTGATACAGAATACAAGAACAACAATTTGAACGAGACTGAGAATGAAGATACAGACTCTGAAGTTTCCTCGGTTAGCTCCTTTCATAATAAACTACCACGGAATCTCAATAACGACTACAAGAATGAGTATTGGAATCCTGCTGAAAACCCATGGATAATTGACGCAGTAGAAGGGTGGAAGGGTTGATCAACGTCGAACCCTCAATAGATGGAGAGCACAATCAACGTTGTACTCTATAGGATAGGTCTGGAATCCACCAGAAAACAAGAGATAAACTCTAAGGGTTTTGATAAATTTGATTAACTGATTGTATGCGATCCCAAAGGGGTGCTTAAATACTGAAAGAAAACCCTAGGGCAACTCTAACAAGGAAACCTAAAGCCCAAGGGATTAAAACAAAACAAGTCCAAAACAAACTAGAAAACTTAAAACTTGAAAACATCTTAAACTGCCGTTTTGGAGTCCTAAACGAACTCGAAAGCCTGAAAAGGCCCACACGTCGTGGCGAAGCTACGAGTTTGATTCCTGATTGTATGCGATAGGATAGGTCTGGAATCCACCAGAAAACAAGAGATAAACTCTAAGGGTTTTGATAAATTTGATTAACTGATTGTATGCGATCCCAAAGGGGTGCTTAAATACTGAAAGAAAACCCTAGGGCAACTCTAACAAGGAAACCTAAAGCCCAAGGGATTAAAACAAAACAAGTCCAAAACAAACTAGAAAACTTAAAACTTGAAAACATCTTAAACTGCCGTTTTGGAGTCCTAAACGAACTCGAAAGCCTGAAAAGGCCCACACGTCGTGGCGAAGCTACGAGTTTGATTCCTGATTGTATGCGATAGGATAGGTCTGGAATCCACCAGAAAACAAGAGATAAACTCTAAGGGTTTTGATAAATTTGATTAACTGATTGTATGCGATCCCAAAGGGGTGCTTAAATACTGAAAGAAAACCCTAGGGCAACTCTAACAAGGAAACCTAAAGCCCAAGGGATTAAAACAAAACAAGTCCAAAACAAACTAGAAAACTTAAAACTTGAAAACATCTTAAACTGCCGTTTTGGAGTCCTAAACGAACTCGAAAGCCTGAAAAGGCCCACACGTCGTGGCGAAGCTACGAGTTTGATTCCTGATTGTATGCGATAGGATAGGTCTGGAATCCACCAGAAAACAAGAGATAAACTCTAAGGGTTTTGATAAATTTGATTAACTGATTGTATGCGATCCCAAAGGGGTGCTTAAATACTGAAAGAAAACCCTAGGGCAACTCTAACAAGGAAACCTAAAGCCCAAGGGATTAAAACAAAACAAGTCCAAAACAAACTAGAAAACTTAAAACTTGAAAACATCTTAAACTGCCGTTTTGGAGTCCTAAACGAACTCGAAAGCCTGAAAAGGCCCACACGTCGTGGCGAAGCTACGAGTTTGATTCCTGATTGTATGCGATAGGATAGGTCTGGAATCCACCAGAAAACAAGAGATAAACTCTAAGGGTTTTGATAAATTTGATTAACTGATTGTATGCGATCCCAAAGGGGTGCTTAAATACTGAAAGAAAACCCTAGGGCAACTCTAACAAGGAAACCTAAAGCCCAAGGGATTAAAACAAAACAAGTCCAAAACAAACTAGAAAACTTAAAACTTGAAAACATCTTAAACTGCCGTTTTGGAGTCCTAAACGAACTCGAAAGCCTGAAAAGGCCCACACGTCGTGGCGAAGCTACGAGTTTGATTCCTGATTGTATGCGATAGGATAGGTCTGGAATCCACCAGAAAACAAGAGATAAACTCTAAGGGTTTTGATAAATTTGATTAACTGATTGTATGCGATCCCAAAGGGGTGCTTAAATACTGAAAGAAAACCCTAGGGCAACTCTAACAAGGAAACCTAAAGCCCAAGGGATTAAAACAAAACAAGTCCAAAACAAACTAGAAAACTTAAAACTTGAAAACATCTTAAACTGCCGTTTTGGAGTCCTAAACGAACTCGAAAGCCTGAAAAGGCCCACACGTCGTGGCGAAGCTACGAGTTTGATTCCTGATTGTATGCGATAGGATAGGTCTGGAATCCACCAGAAAACAAGAGATAAACTCTAAGGGTTTTGATAAATTTGATTAACTGATTGTATGCGATCCCAAAGGGGTGCTTAAATACTGAAAGAAAACCCTAGGGCAACTCTAACAAGGAAACCTAAAGCCCAAGGGATTAAAACAAAACAAGTCCAAAACAAACTAGAAAACTTAAAACTTGAAAACATCTTAAACTGCCGTTTTGGAGTCCTAAACGAACTCGAAAGCCTGAAAAGGCCCACACGTCGTGGCGAAGCTACGAGTTTGATTCCTGATTGTATGCGATAGGATAGGTCTGGAATCCACCAGAAAACAAGAGATAAACTCTAAGGGTTTTGATAAATTTGATTAACTGATTGTATGCGATCCCAAAGGGGTGCTTAAATACTGAAAGAAAACCCTAGGGCAACTCTAACAAGGAAACCTAAAGCCCAAGGGATTAAAACAAAACAAGTCCAAAACAAACTAGAAAACTTAAAACTTGAAAACATCTTAAACTGCCGTTTTGGAGTCCTAAACGAACTCGAAAGCCTGAAAAGGCCCACACGTCGTGGCGAAGCTACGAGTTTGATTCCTGATTGTATGCGATAGGATAGGTCTGGAATCCACCAGAAAACAAGAGATAAACTCTAAGGGTTTTGATAAATTTGATTAACTGATTGTATGCGATCCCAAAGGGGTGCTTAAATACTGAAAGAAAACCCTAGGGCAACTCTAACAAGGAAACCTAAAGCCCAAGGGATTAAAACAAAACAAGTCCAAAACAAACTAGAAAACTTAAAACTTGAAAACATCTTAAACTGCCGTTTTGGAGTCCTAAACGAACTCGAAAGCCTGAAAAGGCCCACACGTCGTGGCGAAGCTACGAGTTTGATTCCTGATTGTATGCGATAGGATAGGTCTGGAATCCACCAGAAAACAAGAGATAAACTCTAAGGGTTTTGATAAATTTGATTAACTGATTGTATGCGATCCCAAAGGGGTGCTTAAATACTGAAAGAAAACCCTAGGGCAACTCTAACAAGGAAACCTAAAGCCCAAGGGATTAAAACAAAACAAGTCCAAAACAAACTAGAAAACTTAAAACTTGAAAACATCTTAAACTGCCGTTTTGGAGTCCTAAACGAACTCGAAAGCCTGAAAAGGCCCACACGTCGTGGCGAAGCTACGAGTTTGATTCCTGATTGTATGCGATAGGATAGGTCTGGAATCCACCAGAAAACAAGAGATAAACTCTAAGGGTTTTGATAAATTTGATTAACTGATTGTATGCGATCCCAAAGGGGTGCTTAAATACTGAAAGAAAACCCTAGGGCAACTCTAACAAGGAAACCTAAAGCCCAAGGGATTAAAACAAAACAAGTCCAAAACAAACTAGAAAACTTAAAACTTGAAAACATCTTAAACTGCCGTTTTGGAGTCCTAAACGAACTCGAAAGCCTGAAAAGGCCCACACGTCGTGGCGAAGCTACGAGTTTGATTCCTGATTGTATGCGATAGGATAGGTCTGGAATCCACCAGAAAACAAGAGATAAACTCTAAGGGTTTTGATAAATTTGATTAACTGATTGTATGCGATCCCAAAGGGGTGCTTAAATACTGAAAGAAAACCCTAGGGCAACTCTAACAAGGAAACCTAAAGCCCAAGGGATTAAAACAAAACAAGTCCAAAACAAACTAGAAAACTTAAAACTTGAAAACATCTTAAACTGCCGTTTTGGAGTCCTAAACGAACTCGAAAGCCTGAAAAGGCCCACACGTCGTGGCGAAGCTACGAGTTTGATTCCTGATTGTATGCGATAGGATAGGTCTGGAATCCACCAGAAAACAAGAGATAAACTCTAAGGGTTTTTGATAAATTTGATTAACTGATTGTATGCGATCCCAAAGGGGTGCTTAAATACTGAAAGAAAAACCCTAGGGCAACTCTAACAAGGAAACCTAGAGCCCAAGGGATTAAAACAAAACAAGTCCAAAACAAACTAGAAAACTTAAAACTTGAAAACATCTTAAACTGCCGTTTTGGAGTCCTAAACGAACTCGAAAGCCTGAAAAGGCCCACACGTCGTGGCGAAGCTACGAGTTTGATTCCTGGCGTCGTTCCCTTTCCGGAATGGTATCACAATCGTCATTCGGACGCCGAATGCCAAAACTGTAGTAAACCGGGCTCCTTCAATATTGGCGGACGACGTCTGGCGGATGTCGTCTGGCGGATCTGCTCTGGCGGATGATTTCTGGCGGATGAACTCCTGGCGGATGTAGCCTGGCGGATGAACCACCCTTGGCGGACGGACGTTTCTGGCGAACGGGTTTTGACTTGCAACGGTCAATCTGATCTTCAATGTTGGCTGCCATCCGTCCTACATCAATAATCAAGCATGGGCCACAAGTAGAAGACTCAGACTCTGATGTTTCCTCGGTTAGCTCCGATCATCTTAAAAAACCACAAGATTTCAAGACCGACTACAACAATGGGTATTTGAATGATGAAGGACAATGGATTGACTTAACACAATGAGACAATGATGCTCGTTATGATTATTGGCTCTGATGACAATAATAAAGGGTGCATTGTATGATTGTTGATCGTTCTTGATCAGCAGTTGCATGTATCCATACATAGTTTGTTATAGGTCAGTCCGGCTTTTGTTTGCCGTCTCTTCGGTATGTAAGCTAAACTATTGCTATTATGAAACTGATCTATTTTTAGTTATTTTGGCATAATTATTGCACTTGTTTTTTTTTTTTCATTGGTGGTAATTTTCTGAAGGCAAAATATTTGTAGAAGTTAATTTTAAGTTTCATCTATAAAAATTAACTTCCCTCGTTGGATTAGGAAAGGGCGACATGATTTCGACAATTTTTCATTTTAACTTCTTAAGTCGCACTAAATAAATTAGATTTGATGAAAGAAACAAGATAAAAATGTTCAATTTTACCATAAAGACGTATATATAAATCAAAGCTACAAATGGGTTTACAGAAATGTATACCAAATCCACCGTATTTTAATTCACCAAAAAATAAAACCCCTGTAGTTTTTTTAAAAAATAATTAATTAATTATTTTTTTTCTATTTTTTTTTAATTTAATCGAAACAAATTAAAAATTACAATGCAGTAATAAATCCGGTAAAGAAAGCCCTAATAAATCCCATCTCTCAGTTTCATTTGTTCTCTCTCTCTCACCGACCCGACCCGACCCGACCCGCCGGACCAGAAATGGTGAGGTTTCCTCCAAAACGCCGTCGTTTTCTTCCTCTCTATCTGCTCACTGATTCGGCGTTTGTTGTTTGGCACAGCCTTTGAAGAGGTACGTGGAGATCGGCATAGTGGCTCTCGTCAACTACGGCGAGGACTACGGCAAGCTCGTCGTCATCGTCGACGTCATCGACCAGAACAGAGTACCACTTCCCAATTTGTATTCTTTTTTCTTTTTTTTTGTTATTGTAAATTTGGAATTTTGTGCTTTGATGAGTATTTTATGCATCTGAATGTTCATATATGAAATTGGCTAGTTTTTATGTATTAAATAATCTAGTATTCAGTTTAGAGTTTAGAATGGTGTGATATGTGAGTGAGTGTTAAGATTAGCACACGATTAAGTCGAATAGTTTCGAATAGCCATTGAGGTTTATCTGGCATTGTGCATTTTATGTAGACACTCAAAGCAGTGACTTGCATTGTGTTATAATGCATGGTGCACATTTCGTCTGATGAATGTGTTTACAGGGTTCTGAAGTTTTGAGCAGTTGGTAATTCTGTTTCTGTATAGGCTCTTGTGGATGCCCCCGACATGGTGAGGTCCCAGATGAATTTCAAGAGACTTTCCCTCACCGACATCAAGATTGACATCAAGAGGGTCCCCAAGAAGAAGGAACTACTTGCTGCAATGGAGGCCGCTGGTAGGCTCAACCGTGATTAAATGACTATGTTGTTGTTGTTGTTGTTTGCATGTCTATGCTGATTATTGTGTATTTGTTGGTAGATGTGAAGAAGAAGTGGGAAAGCAGCTCTTGGGGTAGGAAACTGATTGTTCAGAAGAGAAGGGCATCTCTTAATGACTTTGATCGATTCAAGCTCATGTTGGCTAAGATCAAGGTTGGTTCTTGCCATATACCCAAATGCATATGTTTTCCAACAGTGATTTCCTTTTCTGTAAAAAGTGTAGTACATTTCATCTGTTAGCCACCTATTTGATGAGGTTTGAATCTTTTATATGGATGTGATTCTCTTGAACTCTCCCAAGCTAATAACTCTTTCTTATTTCAGAGGGCTGGGCTGGTGAAGAATGAGCTTTATAATCTGAAGAAGAAGGGGGTTGCAGCTTAAGCAATACTTCAGGCTTTCAGTTTTGTCATGGATTTCCTTTTAAAACAGAACCTTGGATTGTGTACCTCTGTTTTCGTTAAAACAATTTTAGGTTTTTGGGAAATCAATTATACTTGCCGTATTATTGATGAGTGCCTTCAGTTATTTTCCTCAACCCCCTTTCCTCATTTTACTTGCTGGCTTCATGTGGAGTTTCAGTCTCGTGTATGAATGTTTCATGCATTCTATTGGTGCACACTTTGAATGGGCATTCTGCAGTCCATAGTTATAATCTGAGGTGAGTCTATCACTAAACTCGGATGTGGCATGGTTCAGTTAACCACATTACAATGGATGGCTGTGCAGTTGTCTAATAGAACAATTAGATGCAAAGGGTCGTATGGCTTCCCTGAATCATCACCTTCTGCCTTTTTGTGGACTAGTCTATTACAGGACTCTGAAATTGGCAAGTACAGCTAGCTGTCATTGAAGTTTCATAAAAGAGCCTACATTGCTCAGTTTGGCATCGATTCTGTGCTGAAATCATTTGATTTAGGTGGTAGAAATACTCTCTACATTTGAGTCACTTAACCCCGAAAGCTTAAGGAAATAAGGGTGGTTTTGATTTGGTACCCGACAATGCTATGGCATATGGAATTAATTCCTAATCTGTTTAGAAGTGGTGCAGTAGATGCTTGAGAATTTGGTTTGTGGATTAGATGCTTGTTTATGAAAAGGCAAAAGAAACCGCTTTACATAATCTGCCTCTTCTTCTTAACCAAACCCTCTTATTTTGTTCCGTGTAGATCAAGTCCTCAGAAACCCTAACAAAGATTTTGATTTTCTGAAGTCTCTGTATTATCAACAACACCAAAACCCAACTGCCGAAACCCCTTCAGAATTTTACCATCAAATCAAATTCCTAGTTCGAAACTTTTGAGTTTAGTCTAATCATGGCGGAAGTTGAAGCTCTCGTCAAGGAACTCGCTACCAAGCTCAGGAAACGGTGAGTTCCAACATTGTTCCGATGGCAACATGCATGCATACGTCTCTATGCACCGTTTAAATAACTGATCTTTGGGTGTTGGTGGCTGCAGGAAGGTGGAGGGTTCGAGTGAGACTGCTCGGCTGACGGCGGAGTTGTTCCGGACTGTCATATCCCACCAGAGGGTGACGTCAGCCGCCCTTGTTGAGGTCGTCAGAGATGTTGGCCAGAAGCTTATTGCTGCCAACCCTGTTGGTATGTATGCTCTAATTCTTGTTTAACTAAAAAGGGTGTTTGGAATTTGATTGGTACAGAATGCTGATGAAAATACTAAAGCTTTCAATTTGAGAAGGTGCGTGTCTAAGTGTCTTGCACAACTTTGGTTACATATAATTTCCTTAATTTGATTATGTGGGTTACAAGAACCTGTTGGGATTGCAGAAGTTTATCATAGGACATTAAGACCCAAATGTATCACCTAATCCTATCCAAACATTACTCTAATCTGCATTGAATCTTGATCTAGTGACACGGGAGATTACCAAGAAGTTACTATTAGGATGCTCTCAAGTCTTTTTCATTCAATGGCTGATCAGTTGTAAGCTACTGCAACCGCATAAGCGAGTCTGCTGTATAGCTAGTTATGTATAGCTTTTGATCTGTGCCTTTGTGGTTTACATTTGTAATGAACTTGTTGACTGTGTGGCAATGCAGAGCTTGCTGTTGGGAACATTGTGAGGCGTGTTCTGCGCATCATTAGGGACAGTGATATTTCACTGGAAGTTGAAGGATTGACTTTAGTTTCTCAAGGTGATGATGGAGATATTGTTGAGGAAGACGATAAACCATTTCGATTATCTGATGCTATTTCCCAAACAATTGTCATGCCACCTTCTTTGGTTGAAAAGCTTGAAAGCAAACCCAACTTGGTTCGCCACTTTGACGGAAAAGGCAAGTTTCGAAGCAATCTATATGGTTTATTATATGTACGTACAGGAATCCGGTTACACTGTTATGTAAGGACATTTCGTTATTTGATGCCTGTAACGCTATTAATATGGTGTTAATGATAAGTTTTTACATGTCAAAATAAAGAAAAACATAGTAAGTTTAATATTTATGTATTATTCAAGAGTTGATGTAAATTTCTAATCTGTAGCAGCAGATAAAACTCCGAGGAGCTGGCAGTTTAAGCACCAGATCATTGAGGGAGTGAATGATCTCATTGAGGATATAAATACTTGCCATGAATCGATCGCTGACCAGGCATTGGAGCTTATACATCAAAAGTATAAACTCTATTATCCAAACTAGAAATTCACCCATTGATTTCCTGCATATTGAAACATATCTATTGACATATTTGGTTTTTATATGTGAATTTGATTTCTGATATGTAGTATGCATTTAGTGATGTCACTCTGAGTTAAAACCTTTTTGTCGTCGTATCTCATGAATTTATGTTTATGTTTGATATTCTATACACAAAAGGGTTATGCAGCAGTTGTGAATTGGAGATTTTTGTTTTCATTAACTGCACAGTAGTCTATGCACGAGGATGGACAACTGAAACTCGCTTCCTTCGGTCAATTTATTTAACTTGCATTACTAATAAAAAACTGGAACTGTTTTTCAGTGAGGTGATACTAACCTTAGGTCATTCAAGGACTGTGAAGAACTTCCTCTATGCTGCAACAGAGAAGGAAAGATCTTTCCAGGTCTATGTGGCCGAGGGTGCTCCTAAGTTTGTACACGATCTGAATCTATTCTGTTGTTTATTATTTCTTCGTCTTCTAAAATGTTTTGTTGCATACTCGGTGTTTTTCTAGGCATTTGGGGCATGTGCTTGCAAATGAGTTGGCTGAAAAGCATTTGCAAATAACCGTTATTCCAGACTCTTCAGTGTTTGCTGTGATTTCAAGAGTTAACATGGTAATTGTGGACTTTACATACTGGTTCTCTTATGTTTGATCAATGTGAAAATTTAGCTGCTCTAACTCGCAGATGACATGTAGGTTATAGTCGGGGTTCATGCTGTGATGGCCAACGGTGGGGTCATAGCTCCTGTTGGGATGAATATGGTTGCACTTGCTGCTAAAAGGCATGCTGTTCCATTTGTTGTGGTTGCTGGCACTCATAAGGTATTGCACAAGAAAATCTGATAACTTTACATTTTACATTTTACTCCATGATAACTTTACATTGTACTGAAAATTTGATGTTGTTTCCCCTATTTGTATATTGTTTTCTTAATTGCCTTGTTTGTTTCAGTTATGTCCCCTGTTTCCAAACAATCCAGAGGTTTTGCTGAATGATATGAGATGTCCATCTGAGCTTTTATCTTTTCGGGATTTCTCTGATTGCATGGATTATAGTGTTGGTAGTGGAGCTCCTCTTTTGCATGTTGTTAATCCTGCATTCGATTATGTGCCACCCGATCTAGTCAGTCTTTTTGTTACTGAAATGTAAGACCTTTTCCCTTCCTTTATGCAGCTTTAATTCTAGTTTCCGTTCATATTCTGCTATATTGTGTAAATTTTTATATTAATCTCAGTCTTCAGTATTAACTCTCAGTGCCAATTTTTTTTCTTTCTTTTTTCGCTATTAGTAGGTTTTTCGGTTGAGTTTTACAGATTTACAATTATAACATTGCTCAATACATTTGCACTTTCACAGTTTCACTATGGGATTCTTTGATTGTTTCATGTTTACCGAGTCAATGGGTCACAAACAAAGTGTCGATTAAGATGGGATGTCCCAAGCAGTCATTCACATTTCCTTCATGATTTACGATTGTTTATACGAGTCAGTCACAGTAGTCTAGTACCAGGGGCATGATCAAATTTGGGTGCTTTACACATTGTTCTTATCATATATTAGCTGATATGATCATACCAGTTGTGCCCATTTTGTATAACATTCACTGTTTGATCTCTTCCAGACTCTTAACAAGTTAACATACTGGTCCTGATCATTTTTCACTTCATTTGCAGAGGGGGCTATCATCCATCATACATCTATAGACTCATTTCGGATTATTACTCTGCTGATGATATAGTTCTGCAACAAACATCTGCCAATTCCTGAAGTTCTAACTCAACACAAAGAAGCTATTTCTTTTCTTTTTCAAATTGTTATGTAACATCAGAATGTTAGTGATTGTAGTCTTAATTTATACAAATATTCGATCGGGTATCCTGAAGGAAAACTATATGAGCTATTTTCTACTTTTTATAATCAAATATTTGAACAAAAGGAAAGAGGAAGTTCAAGAGCAGCTAGCACATAACCAAAGCTGAAGATGAAATATATTACTATATGGCAGTTGCAAGCAGAGAACATATTATGTATAGAGTATAAACATGAGATATGCTTGATGTAATAAGCATAAGCATCAAGTCGATAGTACTATATATTGCATGACATGCTTCATGTAATAACAGGATCTACTGTGATATTCTGGATCTTTCCCCCACTTCTTGCACCAGATGTTTAGAGTATATAAATAAACAACTACTATATATAGACTTTAACCTTAACTAGGATCTCGTGCTTGAAAGTCTAATTTTTACAATGAAATTTTATGTATGCTGATCTGGTTTGTATGTGTTTCAATTCCTAAGAACTTGAAAATGTTATGTGAGCTTGCATGCAGTCTTTGCTATATTTCCTTTCAATTATAAAGTATAATGCGCACAAGTGCATGATTTCATGGTTAGGCTCATGTCATTCTTGTCCTAACATAGTTTAATCCAAAAAAAAAAAAAACAATATGAACAAGGAGAAAAGTCTTCCTAGAACACAATAGAGGATATTGCTTATTGTTATTGAACTGCGCATTGTTTAGTCAATGATTATGGTCCTTCCTTCCAAATTTTGGGCAGGTCATGGCATTAGAGCATTTTTAGCAGACTCTCTATTTTGACTCTTCAGCTATTTTAGGGAATCTGTTTAGTTTTTTTTTATCAAAATTAGGAGCTCCACCAGATTCCTAAGAGCAACTTTAGCAATGCTAGCCATTTTTTTGTCAAATTTTAACCAAAATAGCTAAAATGTCATTTTAGCTAGCTAGTTTAGAAATATGTCCGTATGAGTTCTCTATATTTTAACTATTTTGAACTTATATTACTAATTAAATTTTTTAAAAATTACCTTAAATGTAGTTATATATTACATAAAATCATCTAAAAGGAATGTATTAAATTATAGAGAGCCTCATCTCGCTCTCTATATTTAAAAACGAGATAGCTAAGAGTTAAAATGGCTAGCCAATTAGGAGTCTGTTGGAGCTCCTAATTTTGATAAAAAAAAAAACTAAACAGACTCTCTAAAATAGCTAAAGAGTCAAAATAGAGAGTCTGCTAAAGATGCTCTAAGTGGCTAGCCATTTTAACTCTTAGCTATCTCGCTCCTAAATATAGAGAGCGAGATGAGACTCTCTATAATTTAATACATTCCTTTTAGATGATTCTATGTAATATTTAGTTGCATTTAAGGTAATTTTTTTAAAACTTAATTAGTGTTGTAGGAGAAATAGATTGATAAATCACTCTGTGTTTATTCATTGATAAGGAGGCCTTTATATAGGCATTACATCAAGTATCCCTGGCGAACAGGGATTCCCTATCTAATAGAGTATCTAGACTTCTAGTCTTATTAGGGCAAGACACACCACGGAAGTTACGGAGTTAACCTTCCTTGAACACTCCCCCTTGTGTCGTGTCCTCAATGGTGCATGAGCTGTTGCCTCGTTAAAACCTTTGCCAGCAAACAAAAACCTCTTGGGCAAAAAATAAAAGCATGGTCTAAGGAAAAAGAGTACAACGCACCAACTACAAGTATGTGAGACATGCATAACTAGGCTCCCCCTGAAGTCTAGATGAGAACTCCCCCTGATAGTCATTCAGTCTTTGAGTTCGGATAAGCGACACATTCCAATGCGCTTTACATGCTTCATAAATGTAGATTTAGGTAGAGACTTGGTGAACAGATCCGCTGCATTTTCTTCTGAGCTGACTTGCTTCACCTGGATATTCAAAGTCTCTTGCTGCTGCTGATTGTAGAAGAACTTAGGCGAAATGTGTTTAGTATTGTCACCCTTAATGTATCCCAACTTCATCTGCTCGATGCATGCTGCATTATCTTCAAATATGCAAGTTGGTCCCATCATAGTAGACTCAAGTCCACTAGACTCTCGAATGTGAGATATAACTGAGCGAAGCCAAATACATTCTTTGACTGCTTCATGTAGTGCAATAATCTCAGCATGGTTCGAGGAGGTAGCAACAAGGGTTTGCTTGGTTGATCTCCAAGATATCGCCGTATTCCCAATGGTAAAAACATAACCTGTTTGGGAACGTCCTTTGTGTGGATCTGACAAATATCCAGCATCAGCAAATCCTACCATTACATCATTTAGTGTATCTGAGTAGGAGGGGGTATTGCCAAAATCGTATCGGGACCACGACTTAGCATCCGCGGGTCCGGATAAGTTGGCGGATATGTCTGCAAGATGGCGGATGGATGAACCAAAGCCAGTCTTGGCGGATATGGCTGGCGGATGGCAATCCGAGCCATGGTTTGTGCTGTTAGATGCAAGAGATCGACTAGGTGTCGAATCCTGATGAGTGTATCGATAGTACAAGCCCATGTCAAGGGTTCCTTTAAGGTATCGGAAGATGTTCTTGATTCCAACCTAATGACGTTGTGTTGGCGCAGAGCTAAATCTAGCTAACAAGTTCACAGAGAAAGCGATGTCTGGTCTAGTACACTGAGCTAAGTATAACAAAGCTCCAATCGCACTAAGATATGGATATTCAGCTCCCAAGACCTCTTCGTCATCTTCTTTCGGACGAAAGGGATCTTTGTTGATATCCAGACTTCTAACGACCATGGGAGTGCCTGTAGGATGCATAACTTTGTCCATGTTAAATCGCCTGAGCATCTTTCGGACATATGCAGACTGGTGTATAAAAATTCCACCACTTCGGTGCTCTAGTTCTAAGCCTAGGCAAAACCGAGTCCTTCCCAGATCTTTCATCTCGAATTCGGATTTCAAATAGCTAGCGGTCTCATTGATCTCATTCAGAGTTCCAATGATGTTCATATCATCGACATAGACGGCTATAATGGCAAATCCTGAACTTGTTCTCTTTATGAACACACAAGGGCACAACTCATCATTCTTGTATCCTTTCCCAATCAAGTAATCACTTAACCGTGTGTACCACATCCTACCAGATTGTCGGAGTCCATATAGAGATCGTCTCAACCTGATAGCAAATGAACTTCGTGGTTTTTGCTCACTTGACTTGGGTAACGAAAGTCCTTCTGGCACTTTCATGTACATCTCCGTATCTAGGTCCCCATAAAGATACGCAGTTACAACATCCATAAGCTGCATATTGAGTCTCTCTGAGACTACCAAACTTATTAAGTATCGGAAGGTAATAGTATCCATGACAGGAGAATACGTCTCCTCATAATCAATTCCAGGGCGTTGAGAAAAACCTTGCGCCACGAGTCGAGCTTTATATCGCTGGACTTCGCCATTCTCATTGCGCTTTCTGACAAAGACCCATTTATGTCCAACAGGCTTCACGTTCGGCGGTGTAGGCACAACCGGTCCGAATACTTGCCTTTTCTTTAGAGAGTCTAGTTCAGCCTGGATTGCTTCTTCCCACTTCGGCCAATCCGCCCTACGTTGACATTCATCAACAGTGCGGGGTTCCATATCGTCGTCGTCAATGATTTCTTGAGCAACGGCGTAAGCGAATGCATCATCGATATACATGGAATTTCTTTCCATCAGATTGTGCATGCATAAGTAGTTTAGTGAGATTTCCTTGTTCTCCAACATCAACAGTGAGTCTGAGGCGTCCCCCAGATGATTCAGAGTTGATTCTTGGACATAGGTATAGTCGGAGACAATCTCGTGTGACGGCGTCACAGTATCAATGATGAACGGATCGCTTTGTGCCTGGACACATGCCCTCTTTCTAGGTACATTGTCTTTGGAACCGATTGGTCTCCCCCTCTTTCTAGGAGGATCCGAAGTCGACGCCGGCTCTCCACTTGGAGGTGCCGAGCCTAGGCTGCCGATGGCACCTAGGGCTGCGGGTCCGAGACCGGCGGCGCGTGCTCGCGCATGGCGAGGAATGTTAAGCCTTGCAGGTACATTCGCAGCAGGTATGGTTGATCTTGTCACTTTCGCAATATCAGTAAAGGAGTCGGGCATCGTATCCGCCACCTTTTGTAGTTCTAATATGCGTTGTATTTCAGTCTCACACTGAGACGTACGGGGATCATAATGAGACATAGTGGGAGAGAACCACGTCAATTCCTGACGTTCATTTGGGACGGATGCGGCCCCATCTCCCCCTAACGGCGGGAAGGATGTCTCATCAAAGTGACAATCTGCAAATCTTGCAGTAAACAGATCACCTGTCATAGGCTCTATATAGCGGACAATAGTTGGTGCTTCATATCCAACATAAATAGCTGATCGTCGTTGTGGACCCATCTTGGTACGCAGTGGAGGCGTGATAGGCACATATACGGCACAACCAAAAGTACGCAGATGCGAAATATCAGGCTCGTAACCAGTTACCAACTGGTACGCACTAAATGGTTGGCTATCTGTGGGTCGTAGACGAATAAGCATAGCTGCATGTAATATTGCATATCCCCATGCCGAAACTGGCAAGTTTGTGGCCATGACAAGAGACCTAGCTACAAGCTGTAGTCTCTTGATAGCGGCTTCTGCAAGACCGTTCTGAGAATGAACGTGGGGTACGGGATGTTCAACTTCAATCCCAACTGACATGCAATAGTCATCAAAACACTTTGAGGTAAACTCTCCAGCATTATCCAGTCTGATGGACTTAATCGGATTGTCCGGGTGGTGAGCCCGAAGCTTAATAATCTGAGTTAGGAGTTTAGCGAATGCAGCATTCCTCGTGGACAACAACGCTACGTGTGACCAACGCGTTGATGCATCAACCAGAACCATGAAATATCGAAATGGTCCGCATTCTGGTGTTATAGGTCCACAAATATCACCTTGTATTCGTTGTAGAAACGGAATATTCTGTTTATTATCAATAGCAAAAGATGGTCTTGCTTGAAGTTTTGCTAGTGAACAAGCTTTACAAAACGAACGATGAGCATTAGACATCGCTACAGAAGCATGAGAAGCAGGAGGAGACCGAACCTCTCCTTGGAACCGAGAGGCGGCTATCGACGGCACGGCCGAACCGAGGCCGAGGCGCCCTCTGTGCTTTTGTGATCGGAAAAATGGATGACCGTGGGAGCATTTCAAAATACGGATCATCAGATCACGACCCGGATGACCGAGTCTATCATGCCAAAGCTTATAAGCATCAGAATCACATAATATAACAACATGAGATTCGTTGGCTCGAATGGTTGTGAAATACATGCCATTGCGAACTCGCTTACACTTCTCCACAATGCGAGTGCGCATAGATTGAGTGGAGGTGACCAACAGATATTCAGTTCCATCTTCAACATAAGTGCTGAGGTGATAGTCATTGTCACGCACATCCTTGAAAGCTAGCAAGGTTCTTGGCGCCTTAGGCGCATATAGGGCGTCCTCTACCCGAATCTCAGTGCCATTTGGCAGTAAGAATTGAGCAGTGCCACGACCCTTAATTACGGGTCCAGTTCCTGTCATCGTAGATAACGACGATTCTCTTGGCGTAAAATCCGAAAACAATTGCCGATTTCTCAGAATCGTGTGAGTTGTTGCACAATCCAACAAACACTCAATCTCGCCTTGATACATCTACAAAAACAATGTAACTTGAATCAATAGTCTACTTTAGACTTTGGCGAACACTTTAAAGTAAGTGTACTGAAACAATATATCATCACAAAATGAAGTGCATTAAGGCCAATAACATAGCCATGGCAACGACAAAACTTGAGAGAAAGATATATGCCGCATTTTAATCACCGAGTATCACCATTGATAATCATAGCCTAGGTCAGAGATTGAGACCGGACACCGTCGTAGGTGGCGTGGCCGAGCCAAGACCGAGGCCAAGGCAAAGGCCGGAGCCAAGCCAAAGCCGAAGCTGTGGTAAGGCCAAAGCGACCCAGAGGCCGAGCCGAAGCAAGGCGAGTGGTGAGAATCGGTCAGGCATTGAGGCAATGCGATGCGACGGTTGAGCTAAATCCGAAGCATGGCGAGTCCGAAGACACTTCGTTGCCGAGCCATTGATGCAAAAGTTGCATTTGTTCGATAGGCTATCGATTGTTGGTTTCAAAAACCGGATTCGGTGCTGAGCCAAGCTGGCGAATGGCCATGGCGAGTGAGGCCTAGCGAGTCGCGGCCAAGCGCTTAGGGGCATTGGCGAGCGAGGTTTGGCGGATCGCAGCCAAGTTGGCGGATCGCTGATCGCGGATCGCGGATTAGTTGGCGAATAGCCATGGCGAGCGAGTCCTGGCGGATCGCGACCAAGTTGGCGGATAGCGGATCGCGGATCTCGGATCGCGGATCGTGCATCGCGGCTCGCGGATGGCGTATCGCGGATCGCGGATGGCGTATCGCGGATCGCGGATGGCGTATCGCGGATCGCGAATGGCGTATCGCGGATCTCTCCTTTTGTCTTTGTGATTTTTCGGATATGAGTTAACATCACCAGAATTTTGGTGAACTCAAAATGATTATGCCATTGAGAATTGGACGCATTGAACCAATTTTGCTTTCAGGGATGTAAAAATCTCAAATCATTCGTAGAATAAGATAGATTTTATTGATGACAACTCAAAAATACATCATGGTTGTTCTAAATAGAACGACTTATCGAACAAAGTCGTGATTTATTGACTATTCTGTCAAAATAACAATCAAAATCAAACTTGAACACGTATCTCATGACCTAAGTCAAATACTTATTCATAGTCTGGAGTATCATACTCCTGAGTCCTACGTTTCTTGGTAGGTTGGAAGTCATCGATGGCGAAGTTCGTATTTTCCTCATCGTATACTTCTTCCTCAAAGTCTCCTACATAGTGTGCTTCTTGTTCTATGTATTGTTTGTGTTTCTTGTAAGCGGCTTGAATATCTCTGCTTGCTATGCAATCGCGTTGGAGATGATTCTTAGAACCACATTTGAAGCAAGGAGCCGAAGC
The DNA here is from genome assembly GCA_963682095.1 of Potentilla sterilis. Classification (NCBI taxonomy): domain Eukaryota; kingdom Viridiplantae; phylum Streptophyta; class Magnoliopsida; order Rosales; family Rosaceae; genus Potentilla; species Potentilla sterilis. Next base: position 50,881,183 of record OY821758.1, on the reverse strand, counting down.
ATTGTTCGGCGTATGGCCACCACGCCTGGGACCGGAACCAAAACTGTTCCTCCCTCTGGGAGTGGCGGCTCTGCCATCATCCCTTGTCCAAGAAAGCGGTCGGCCACGGCCGACGCCTCTTCTCCCTCCTCGTCCGCCACGTATTGCTCTTGGCGTACGTGGTGGCGGTGCTTGACGTTCATGAGGTTGATGCTTCTGCTGAAAAGCTTTACCACGGGCTTGATGAGATTCCGCAATGAATTTCGGTCCTCGAGGCCTCTTATTGGTGGTAAGAATCAACTCATGGTACCTCTCCTTTCTCTGAAGGACATTCATCAAATCGCTGAAGGTTTTGATAGTGCCTTTCTCGCGGAGATCGCGGTACTGATGCGACAACATGGACGCAGATTCTGGGAACGTTGTGAAAGTCTTTTCCATCATATCATCATCGGTCTTTTCGACCCCACAAAAGCTCAAATCAGATTGCAAGTTTAGCATAGTCTGATGATATTCCTGGACGGAATCAAAATCCAGTAAGCGGATTTGCTCCCAATCAGACATGAGGTCTGGGAGTTGTGCGTCATGCACATTGTCGAAGCGGTCCTTGAGGATATCCCATAGCTCTTTGGGATCAGTTTTCCTCAGGTATTGCTTCTTGAGCGTCGGATGGATATGGCGCCTGAGAAACATCAGGGCTTGTGCTTTCTGTTCAGGAGAAGCGTGTAAGCTTTCATCCTCAGGAGGGTTGATGGTGGCAGTAAATCTTTTACCAATGAAAGTGTTCTCAACATCTGAGACCCACCTCTTGTATTCCTTGCCTTGGACATCCAAGATGTCAAATTCTGGACGCTGAGTGTCAGCCATCTACAGAACACATACAGGGAGACGTTAGTATGTTTGAATACTAATCAAGTTTGATTGTTCTTTTAGAACAGTGCCAAGATATATCATGGTCACATAAATCGATGCTTAACGTGACTTCAAGTCACAATCGATATCTTCCCTTTGTTTTCTTTCCAAAAGAAAAATAATACGTTATGGTTCACAGTGACATCACAGTCACAAGCATAACGGTGGCCGGTAACATCACAGTTACCCCAATAAACGTTGGCACCGGGGTGACTAAATCCCCGTATGCCGTCCCGAGAAGCGATAGAATCGGGATGAAGAAGCAGGGACACGGAAAGGTCCCGGAAGAAAACAAAACCCAACTATTGAAATTTTCATAAGCGGGAACGTTTATAAAAATATTTACCTCTTCAAGAGAAGCTTGATCAAACGAAACTTGACTCTTGGGGAAGCTTGTTTTCTTCGATTTTTCTTGATTTCTTCTCAACCACGAATAAGGGTTCGCGGATCGCTTGCTTGGCTTGCGAGCAATTTTGATCTTCTGGCAGATGCGTGCAAAAAGTAGCACGCAAGGGAGAGCTGCTGGCGAGCGGGTTGTCTGCCTAGAGGCAGAGGAGGAGCAGTACTCGAGGGTACAGTGCGGCAGGCGAACAGCGCAGATGCTGCTGAGAAGAGGCCGACGGTGCCGAAGAGAAGAATCGGCGGCCGACGGTAAGTTAGGGTTTCGAAAAAAAAATCCGGAATTAGGGTTTCTAGGGCTTATTAGACGGGAGGCTAGAGCATCGTGCTGATAACGTGTTGTAGGAGAAATAGATTGATAAATCACTCTGTGTTTATTCATTGATAAGGAGGCCTTTATATAGGCATTACATCAAGTATCCCTGGCGAACAGGGATTCCCTATCTAATAGAGTATCTAGACTTCTAGTCTTATTAGGGCAAGACACACCACGGAAGTTACGGAGTTAACCTTCCTTGAACAATTAGTAATATAATTTCAAAGTAGTTAAAATAGAGAGAATTGATACAGACGTATTTCTAAACTAGCTAGCCAAAATGACATTTTAGTTATTTTGGTTAAAATTTGACAAAAAAATGGTTAGCATTGCTAAAATTGCTCTTATGATCGATAGAATGACAAACTTTATGATGAAAGAAACAATCAAATGGCTTATTTTCGAGGAATGAATAAAGTCATTGATTATTGTTACAAAAAGAATCAAGGGTATTTGAAAGGAAAAACAAACATTAACACAGGGACTTCTTAAAACAAAATAAATAAGATCAAAATAAAGTCATGCCTATGTATACAGTTTGCAACTTGTTCCACTTATGTGCACAACAAACACACAACCTTAGAGCATTTTCAACAGCTCTTGTATAGAGGAGGAAATCACAAAATCTCTAAAATAAAAAGAGCTCAAATCTAACAGGTCTTCTATTTTATCATACAAAATTAAATGTTATCTTGTATAATTTAATAGAAAATGCTCATTTAGTACTAATTTGACCCCCTCATTACTCATTCCAATGACCATCTTATTTTTTTTCCCCTATTAAACATAAGATAACAACTCTATTGCCCATTTGAACAAATCTTTTTCAACCCTAGTACAATTTTAATTTTTTTCTTTCTTTTTTGTCCTTCTGTCTTATCAACATATTTTAGAATTATAATGTGCTGAGAAAATTGAAGATAAAGAAATTTTGCCGAAAGGTCACCCAACTCCGCCGGCCTCCCATGGCCTATCGCCGGAGTCGCCGGATTCCGGTCACCCAATTTTTTTTTCGCTGGATTTTTTTTTTTTTACGGAATATTATTTTTTCAATATTAAATTATTGACCCCCAGTAATCAGGTTACAGATTCCATATTTTTCAGTAACCAATTACTGACCCCCAGTAATCAGGTTACAGATTTCATATTTTCCAGTAATCGATTACTGACCCCCAGTAATCGATTACTGACCTCCAGTAATCCGGTTACTGACCCCCAGTAATCAATTTACAGATTCCAGATTCCAGTAATTAAGTTACTGACGCCCAGTATTCGTTACCGACCCCCAGTAATCCGGTTACTGACCTCCAGTAATCAATTTACTGACCCCTAGTACTCAATTTACTAACCCCAGTATTCAAGTTACTGACCCTAGTAATCAATTTACAGATTCCAGATTTCCAGTTATCAAGTTACTGACCCCCAGTAATCCGGTTACTGACCCTCAGTAATAAAAAAAAGCATATTAATCTGCATTGACTGCTACTTTCCCACCAAATCCAAAACCAATATGTACAGTCCATCATCAACATTAGATTCATCGATCCCGATTCATCAAACAAACAAATAAAGAAAGTCGAATCACGAAATTGAACAGACAATCTCTTATTAGAACAAAGCAATTAAACACGATAACTGAATCATGAAACTGAACAGCAATTCTCTTACACAGAATCAAGCACATTACGCCACCAGAGCTAGCAACAAGCACATTAGTATATCCAAAAAAATCAAGCTCTAGTCTCCAATTTCAATTTGATACAAATTCTACCAAAAAAGTCTTACGGAATATCCCAAGGTTTAGCCTCGGGAATCGCAACAACCATACATTGAAGCTCATCTGTGAGGACGATCTGGCATCCAAATCTGGAGTGCTTGTTGAGAACTGTAGCTCTGCGTCGCTTCCGTAGATGAGGTGGCTCCGGCAAGTCCAACCCCTTGTGGAGGCCAAACTCCGATCTACGCCATGGACGACTGGGTCGAGGCAGCGCCCGGGCTGCTGGGTCGAGACAGCAGTGGTGAGGTAGAGGTGGTCCGATCGGGGTCGAGGCAGCGTCCGGGCTGCTGGGAACGGTGGGGGAGAGAGTAGGGAGAGAAAGGGAGGCCTGCATTTTTTGAGAGATAAAAAAAGCGAGAGAGGGATCTGAGAGGAATGAGAATAGGTTTTAGTAGAGAGTAGTAAGGTATTTTTCTTAAGATTCATTGGATTGGGATATGAACATTGGAATGGGCAATTTTTCACCCATTTTTGTGCAAATGGTCATTATCCCATAATTTAATGAATTTATATAAATATTATATATTTATTTGAGTCAAACAAAATTAAATACTTTTTTTTATTCACTTCTTTCATTTTATGAGGAGATGGAGTGAATTCTAAAAGACAAACAATATAGTTTAGAGATTTGTTAATAAAATATACAAATTTTAAGAATTATATAGATACAGAAATTCTTTATCTTTTTTTTTTTTTTTCCACTTTTTGTATTATAGAGATTGGTTTAGAAGAGCAGTTGGAGTCAAAATATGAAGTTTTTCTTGTAAAATAGAAAAAAATTCAAGTTTTACAAGAGCTATTAGAGATACTTTCAGTAGTTAAGTTCAAAAAGAAATTCAACATTATATTTGACTGAAGAACCTTAAATGAAAACACAACCACATTCATGTGTACTACATTACTACAATAACTTAGGGGGTGTATTCAATCCAGATTTGAAAAGATTCTGGCTGACTTTTTATAATCCATGGAGTTTGTTAATTCCATGGAATGTTTTAATTCTATATAGAGTTTAGCAGATTCTATTGGATTTATTTGTCTATGATTATGTGGACTTATAAAGTCCATAGATTATTATCATAACAATAAATAAATAAATTAACACTATCAAACACACAAACAATATACAAAAATAAAATTATGAGTCAAAATGAAATGCTTTTATATAATGTCATATGCAACTACTTTTAAAATCGTTACCAAGTTATCCAACTCCATATAAGAATTCATTAAACCGATTAATCAAAGGTACGTACACAAATAAAAAAATATATTAGAATGCAGCATACTCTCCCATTTCATTATCATCATCCATGTGTTCTTCATTATTCTCATTGTCTTGATCATCATTATTATCATCTTCATTTTCATCATCATCATTCATCGGCCTATCGTCCCACATAGCATCGGCAATAGTAGTTCTCCAAGCATTAGCTTCCGCTCTTTGTTGTCGTAGGGGATGCTAATTCTTGATGCTAATTCTTGCTATTTTTTGTGCCACTTTGTTTTTGACACGCATTGCTAGAACTGAGATTGAAGAGAAGTTGAGTGGGAAAATATGGTTTTGGCATATCATAGACTCACAATGAGTGAAAGTAACACTGTAATAGACAACACTTCTTGTATGGTTACGATATAGGATAAACACAATGGTTGAGAATGAATATACTGAAAATTTTGTTTTAGTACATTCATTGAGTCTGAGTATCAATTTGATGAATCTTTCTGTACTTGAACAGAACTAAAGAAGAAAAAATAGAAAGCACCCAAATGGAAAGAAAAAAGAAGAGTATGTACATAGTTCAAAAGCTAAAAGTACAGTTACAGAACAATTTATAAGCATCTGAAAACCGCTTTAGCCACCTCTAATATGCAGGACAATTCCTTCCCTCAAGTTTGATCACAATTATGATCTATTAGTGTACTAATTGTCATGCCAAAACTTGGTAATACAAATGTTTTCTTTATCCTCATCTTCTGTAGAACCAACTGAAGCACCAGATATAGAGGAAGACGGCATCTCCTGGTTGCCTGAAAAATGAGCGTTTATTTTTATACTTGTACTATCATCTGTAATTCCATATCGAGTATGTTTCAAAAAAATTAGAGGGCATTAGACTTGTCACGATAGGAAAGATAAATGAGTATAAGGAACCAACTGATTATCTAGCTCTTAAACACCCTATAGACACAAAATCAGCATTTGCTAGATTATCCAATGTGACTTTTACATTCAAAAAGAAAAAAGGCCAAAAAAAAATGTGTTATAGTTCTAGTTCTTGTGTTCAAGCCGAATGTCTAATAATGTCCAAAGATTAGGCATCCCTTAACTAAAACCCAGTTTTATATAGAGAATTAGTCCATTTTTCCTGAATAAGAGTTGAGAACATTGGCAATAAATGATTGACCAGAGGAATAAACACATTAGTTATTTCAAAAGGTAAATTGACCAGTATAGTGATATTGGAGGCCGGGAGCCTGCTAGCTGCTGGAGGATACAACTATATCACAGCAACCTGAGCAACAGATAGAGAAGCTTTATTAATTAAATGACAGACTGGAACTAGAAAGCTACCAGGTTCAGACTTCCGATTGAACTACTTAGAAATCAAGTAAAAGTGCTGTTTGAAACCTGGTTCAGCATGAAAGCCAGACTGGTTTCAAGCTTATGACAACAGGAAGCCTTCCACACTGCAATGTCATCAATTTCCCATTCAGAATATGGTCCTTTTCTTGTCATTATTTGGTGGCTGGTGCTGAGAAGACACTGCAAGGAAACCAAGTTGTCATTGACTGGTGAATGTCGTTTAAATTTAATATTCAAGAAGGAAACTGCATTTTCAAAGAACCAACCATAAGTAATGAACAAGAAGAGCAGTCTAATTGAAAGAAAAAGTTGAGCCCTTGGTCATGACAGCCATAAGCTTAGACAACTACATAAAGTGCAGAACATTGTTCTTGTAAAACAAACCATGCAATACATACATACACAAAACAAAGAGATTTGTAGATAGAAAAGGCCAGTATCAAGAATCATTTTGCTATAATAACTTGTATACAAAGCTCTAATCAGAACTTACTTTCGATGATGTGGGTCAATATCAGTTCACTTGCTTTACATTAAGGGTGTAACTTGTAAGCACTGAAGTATTACAGTTAATAACAATTTAAACATGACCACTGGAATCTGTGGAAATTGTAGAAACATTGAACATAACTCTCTCTCTTTGTAAATCCAAATTTTTGCAACAATCCAATCAGTGAGACTGTCGTCACCCCCGAACTTTCAAATAATATATCTGGATTGTGGCGAAGTAGCTTGCCCAACTGCTCATCACTGCAACCCATCTCACTAAAAAAATTAAAAAGTTCAAGCATCCGGCTCCAATAGTAAGTTTTGTCCTCCAATAAATTCCCCTCAATCCTACTGACTTAAAATCCAATACTCTTCAATTTTTTCAATACTGAAACAAATGCTGCATTGACATCCCCAACCAAAAGAAAAGGACTACCAACAACATAGCGAACTATAGCAGATCGGCTAAGACCAAGGTCTCCATAAGCTCGAAGTTTTAATGCGAAACCTGAAAATCGTATCGAAAGACCTCTGCTGCTTCCCTGTAAATCTTTCCTATCTTATTCGGAGGAATCCCATAATAAGATAACACAGTATAATTATGAAGCAACAACTGATCATCAGTCAAATACATCAAATTGCGGGGAAGAAGAGAAACATACTCTGAAGGTTCCAAACCCAAGCTCTCAAAGAAGGGTTCAAATTCATTAATAGGGTGGTATCTTAAGAACCGAGCCATGGACCTCCGAATCTCCCTCTCACAATCAACCCTTTTGTAAAGCTTGTCTATAAAATATGGGTAGTTTTTACTAATATTCTCAGCATCAGTGAACTGTAAGCCTCTAGTGCTGTGCAAATACTCCAACAATGCAGCTTGGGTTTCTTTCTGAGCGTAACGATCAATTTTAGAAGCTTTTCGGGCCAATACCGGTCGAAATTTCAACCAAAACTTCATGGTTTTCAGTTTCAGGGGCCAATTTTGTGCTGTAAAGTCTAGGGATTTGGACCCCAAATGGCTGAATTAGGGTCCATGATAATATGAGGTGATTTTCATGAAATATAGAAGAAACCCAGTTAGGGATAGATGCTATCCTGAGTTTTGGCAAGTGGGTCATGACTAGTTTGGTGAGATTGGCAAGTGATTAATAGTATTAGATGATCTAAAGAGGGCACAGATTCAGTGGAACAGAAATTGAGTATCCCTGGATGAAATGTTACCTTTTGCGATTGAAGAGACGGACACACAGCAAGAGTTGGAGTTCGTGTGCAGGAGTTTCTTGGAGTGATGCTGATTCAGTAGCTGCCTCACTTTTCAAAGAGAATGTTTAGCAGTTCGGTCTGTCTGCGACTATAAAAATCCGAATTCAAGAGCTATAGCAAGGATTTTGGTGCACCGGTCCAATAAATTGAAGTAGAAATCATCATATACGTTATGGGCATCCAATATCTTCTCTACAATCTGCAATATCAATTTAAATTAATTAGGCAGTAACAAAGAATCGAAAAAGAGCAAGTACCAATTGGTTATCAGAGATAGGAGGTTGAGGTCGCAGTCCGTCAAGGTCAGTTCGTCTTCTCTTCTTGCTGTTGACGTTTCATTTTCGAAGTGAAGAAATAGAATACGTCAAAATCTCTTGTGGTCTGGCAAGATTTCTTTAGGGTTTTGGTATTTATAGTAAGCACTAAAAAATCCTACAAAATCGATGAGATAATAAAGTCCTTAAAAGTCTACCAACTTTTGAATACTACAGGAATTTGATGGATAATTTTAAATCCGGATTGAATACCAACAGATTTGTAAAGACTTTTTAAAATCTGAATTAAATACCTATGGACTTTTGAAATACAAAAAAAATCCTATAAAATCTTAATTAAATACACCCCCTTAGCTTTTTCTAATCTTGACATCCGTGTCTCTCAATCGAAAAGTTCTCAAACAATTTAAAGCTCATCCCGAAATTACAAATTACACAAAATAACATACCTAATTTCAATTTAAAAACTACGGATAGGAACAATGAAACTTTGGCGCCACAACTCTATTTTACAGTCCTATTGTTCCAATTTTAAGAATAACAAACTACAAAAAAGTACATGACAATAATTTGTTTAACAAATAAATCACATACATATTTAATTGAACAAATTATGACAAAAATTTACAAATAAATACCATGTGCATAATAAGCTGCCACATGTTATTAACTAATTTACTCTTTTGTCCTTAATATTTACAAGCATGTATTTAGTCCTAATTGCTGCTACTGTCTATTACAAAACTAGCTGCTACTGTCTATTACAAATCTAGCTGTTACTGTCTATTGCAAAACTAGCTGCTACTGTCGACTAGGAAACTAACTGCTACTGTCGACTTGGAAGACACCTGCTACTGTCGACTTGGAAGACACCTGCTACTGTCGACTTGGAATGTACCTGCTACTGTCGAGCATGAAAGTAGCTGCTACTGTCGATTTGAAAGGTGCTACTGTTGGCTGGGAAAGTCTCTGCTACTGTCGATTATGTATCTAACTGCTACTGTGGGAAGACACTTGCTACTATTGACTATAAATCTAGCTGCTACTGTCGACTGAGATACTAACTGCTACTGTGGTTTTTGGTGAGCAAAATTAGAAATTTCAAAATTTCTCAAAACATATGCAATATGGTACTTAAATGAAAGCCCATGACATAAGGAACAACTTTATATATTGGCTCACCTCCAAATTGCTGGTGGTTTAGCCGGAAAATTTAAATTTGCTTGAAAAAAACTTAAAAAATGAGGAGAGAGAAACTTGTTAGATCTGGGTGGCAGTTGGTAATTTTCACGAAAATAAGGGTATTTTAGATATTTTTACATTAATTACTTAATCAATTTTAGTCCACTTATTTTTTGGGCTTGGACTTATGTCCTAATTTGTATAAGAAATATGGAAAGTGAGTTTTTAGTTAATTCAAATGTGGTCAAGTACTACTAAGTAATTCTCTATTTTAAGAAATCAAAATCAACTTGTTTGTTCTCTCTAATATCAAATTAGGACTAACATTTGTTTAGTCCTTATACTTATGGTCGGTCGTCTATTTAGTCTCTGAAGTTTCAGTTTCTTCTAAATAGTTATTAAAGTTCCAACTTTTAATCTAAAAAGTCAATTCCGTCAATTCCTCCGTTAAAGACCTTTCGAAAATTCCCTTTGATTATCTTTAATTATTTAAAATAAATTTATTATTTTTATTTTAAGTTAAATCAATCCGGTGTAGACATAAAGAAATAAATGGAAAGAAACTTTGGCCAGTAAATACATTCATTTCTCCTTAAAATAAAATGAAAACAATAAACATACAAAATATTGAAGAAAATAAAAAGGGAAAATTGATACAAGGGTATTTTGGTAATTCTCACTTTTTTTAAGGCTCTTTAACTGCCGGCCACCTCATCACACTAACAGATGAATGGGCGGAATGAATTTTTCAGATTAGAAATTGGAACTTTAAGGATTATTTAGATAAAACTGAAATTTTAAGGACTAAATAAATGACCAACCAGAAATTTAGGGGCTAAACAAACGTTTGCCCACCATCTTATCAAAAAACCAAAACATGAGAATTCAGAAGACTTGAAAAACTCGAAAAAGAAAGAAACAAACATCAAATACCTAGGTTCCTCAGAAAAAAAAAACATCAAATACCTAGACTCAGGCTTAATTTGGTATTGAGGTGAAAAAACTCAAATATGAAAAAAAAAATTGTGTTTTAAATAAGCAACATGTCACTTACTTTTTAAAATCGTTATTTTTTCAACTAGATTTTTTAAATAAGTACCTTATAAAAAAACGTATCAAACACATATTCAACTCATAATAATAATTATAAGTGATTATTTACTCCAAAACGTAATAGATGATCATCACTCATAAGATAAAAACCCAATAAGATTTGTCCACGTGCTTTCCCACCATCTTATCATTTGGACTAAAATAAAAAATTAGGACCGAGAAGAAATATTTTATCTTTTGGCTAAAACTGTAATTTCCAAATTTCAAATATAAAAAAAAATTAAAAAAGAATTGAAAAATAAAAAACTCAAAAGAAATTTGTTTTTGTGGATAACTGGTTTTCTAGGTAAACCCTAAACTCAAAAGAAAAGCTTTCCCACCTTCTTCTTCTTCTTCTTTCTGCTAAACCCTTCGCAGCTGTTCAACCTACTCTTCCCAACTTCGCCGCCGGATCTTCGTCCCCGAAAAGGTACAAGCTTTTCTTCTTCTTCTTCTTCTCTATGTTTTCAAGAACAGTCCTTTATACAATTTTGGTTGTTAAAGCTTTGAACTTTACCCTAGCTTGTCCTGTAAGTGGGAAACAAAGATTTTAGTTTTCTTGGGTTTCATTTAGAATTTGAATATATTGGATTCAATTTTTGCTTCTTGCAATTTGGATTGTGTAAATCATAGTTGTTATGAGTAATATCAAATGCTTTGTTTTGCTTGGTGCAGTGATACTCACTTTTGATATGCACACCATAGAAATGAGGTAGAGAGTTCTTTGCTTACTGGTCACTGTTTTCCATGTTCAATTAGAACTTCGGTTTTTGCTGTAATTGCGTTAATAATGGGGAAGATGAGCACATCATCTAGTCGGCGGCATGAAAAGGAAGGGCATGACCATGAGGAAGAAAGTGCTGCTAGGACAAGGCCTTTGAGCTATGAAGAGATTATGCTTAGGAGGAAGGATAAGAAGTTGTCTGATAATGTTGTGATGGAAGCGGTTGATTTAGGGAATGTGCCGGGGGAAGGTGCTGTCGAAAATGTTTCAGAGCCTTTTGAAACCGAGAGGGGTGCAAGACAAGATTATGATTTGGCTGCTGTTGTTGAAAAGCCTATCTTGGAGGAGCTAGTGAAGGAAAGCTCCGGAAAGAACGAAATGCAAAGATTTAATAGTAGTAAAACGGAAGACGATGTTGTTAAAGGGAGAGTTAGAAGAAGCAGTCAGTTGGGGAGCTTGAAGGATAAGCCAAACAAAGATACAAGAAGTGAAGCTAGAGGAGATAAAACTGACAGACAAGTACATGGTAGGAGGAATATTGACAAGGACTCAATTGATGAGTCTGTTAAGAAGCAGTCCAGAGATTTTTCAACAAGAAAAGAAAGACATTTGGACCAAAGTAGAGGGCAATGTGAAAGAGAAACCAAGAGAAAATACCGACACGAAAATGATGAGAGAATCAGAGACAGAAATGCTGCAAAGAAACATGATACAGGAAAGCTCTGCACTTTAGAAATTTCAGAGAGAAAGGAGAGGAAAGAATTATCAAGCTCGCGCTTTGAAATATCAAGGAGCAAAAGGGGAAGATCGAGGAGTAGAGACCGTGGCGATAGACCTAGGTTAAATTCTCTCTCACCCCGGGCACATAAACATGCATTAAATAATTTGGGGCCTCGCAGCGATATACCGTCGCATTCACTCAAAGATAGGTCTGGAAGACAGCATTTGGATATCGATAGTAGCAGAGTGTCTACTAATGGCCCAAGCGGCCACTATCAGCGACAGGGTGAGTCTGCAAATAGGCTTGGTGGCTATTCCCCTAGGAAGAGAAGGACTGAGTCTGCTATTAAGACTCCATCCCCACCCGATCGTTCACCTGAAAAGAAAAAGGCTAGGTGGGATCCCCCCCTTGCATCAACTGACAAGGCATTATCTAGTTCCGTTGCTTCTCGTTTTCAGTCATCAAACAATAATGTATCGTCAAATGTGCATGGGATGGCCATTGCTGTTGCTGTTGCCTCAACCACCAGAACACCTATTCCTGGAGTTTCTCCCACTTCTATATTGACTAAGAAGAATGCTTCCATTGACTCCGTCCAATTAACACAAGCCACCCGGCCTATGAGGAGGCTTCATGTAGAGAATATTCCGTCTACAACCTCTGAAAGCACTTTGGTAGAATCTCTTAATAATTTTTTGTTATCTTCGGGCGTAAATCATATTCAAGGAACACGACCCTGCATCAGTTGTGTGGTAAGTTAATAGTTATTTCATTGTTGATCCTTGTGATAATTTGGATACAGGTCAGTAATGAGGAATGCCTTACTTGGTTTTAACTTCAGATTAACAAAGAGAAGGGGCAAGCTCTTGTGGAATTTCTTACACCTGAAGACGCTTTGGCTGCTTTGTCATTTGATGGTAGTTCATTCTTTGGTTCTATTCTCAAAATCAGGCGCCCTAAGGACTTTGTTGACGTGGCTGTAAGAGTATTTCCCGCCGTGCATGCTTTTTGTTGTTTCGAGTTTATTGTTAGTAGTTTAATCTTATCCTTTTGATGCATGACCTATGAAACATTTCTTTGGTTAACCACTTTTTTATTATTATGTATAAAAAACAATGCACCTGTTTTAATTTTTTTATATTACTGGTTTGTTGTAATTCTTTAGTACCTTACCTGTCTGATCTTATATGTTCTGACATATACATTTGTTTTAACTGCTGCAAAACACACAATATAGCATATACTTGGAAACTTATACGTTTGATTTTGTATCTGTTGATACATGCTTTGATCTCGTCTTCTTTTCTTTTTGAAATGGGAGGAGAAGAAGAGCCTTAACATCTCATTGAACTTATACTCGTCTTGAGTCCTTGTCCTTATAACTTGTCAATTTGATGGAGTCAGTCATAAAGTCATCCATAGACTAGGTTTGATCTTGGATATTCAATTATATAGATGTCACTTTGTTTGCCCACTAGTTATTTAGTGTGTTTTTGCACACTGGAGGAAGAGTCAATAGTGCTTGTTATAATCTTACTCTGGGATATATTACTGTAGCTTCATAAACTTCTATTGCAAATGGAATAATATACTTGTCCTGCTACGTAAGCTTTGTTTTCTGACGGTCATGTTGGAATCTCTTAAATAGGGTGTTTATGTTGGGTATGTCGTAATTCACATTCAGGATGGTGATGAAGCTGACCCTTACTAAGAAGATTTCCAGGTGCAGTGACAAGTTTGCTGTGGTTGCAGCTTATTCTCTCAATTTTGGATTTGGGTCAATGATCTAGGTTCTTAGAATGTGAATCTAAATGACATGGAGTGCAATGTTTTCTTTATTTGACGTTCAACATTTAATTTGCATTAAATGTAGACTTTTAGGACACCTATGCTCTTTTCTATTGCAAGAATCTACTGTTTTGATTTCCCAATAGATGTGCTCGACTTTCAAGCCAATTTTAGCCCTAGTCCCTTTTATGTGCTGTTGTGTTTACAACTTTACTTGTTGTCTTTTTTTTTTTTGGTAAATAAATAAGTATATTAAACCAAAGGGGAGGGCAATGCCCAGTACAACCAAAGCCAGAGGCAAAGAAAACAGAAAAACAAACTACCTAAGAGAAGGCAGAACAGACCTAAACAGGCAGCAAAACAAGAAACACATGCTAAGCATTAGCTAAGTTCCACTTTTCAGCAATAGATCTATTGGTACTAGAAGGCTTAAATTTGATAGACAAGAGTCTGCATCTGATCATAGATAAAAAATATTCTTGAGAACCACAGAGGGAGCACATCTAACACTCCTAAAGACGCGATTATTCCTCTCTTTCCATATGCGATTACTTGTTGTCATAAGCTTCTTTTATAGTGTTATTACAAACTCTTTTTTTGCCCCTCTTTTCTTAAGTAAATTTCTATTGTCCAAGCAATTCTTTTCATAGCATGGGAGACATAATTATAAACAAGAAGTTGATTGACAAAGAGCTTCGTCTTTCTTTGTGTGATTTTTTTTGGAGAGTATTATTATAAATCCAAACGACGTTATTTTATTTCTGTTTGTTTTTTTTTCTTTCCAATTGATCATTTAATTAATTAAATTTTAACCAACCTCTGTAGACTCCCTATTCTAAGTGGAGGACTAGGTGAGTAAGGTAAATAATATCAAAGCTTATTCGTTGGTGGCTACTTGTATTCCGTTATACATTACTAGCCAATGGTCACCGTGTTTCAATGTGTTGCCTTCTTGATAAGAAAATGGCTCATCCTTGTTAGTGTTGCCTTTTATCCTATGCTCTATGTAACAAGAGTTTATCTCCCCCATGTAGTCTTTATCTGTGAAACCCATGGGCTATATCATCCAACGATACAAACTTGAAGTACCTCCGTAAAAGCCTGAGGGGTCTATAATATAATATAATCTGATAATTGTTTTTTAGTACTTATTTATCATTTACTGAATCTAGCTCGCATTTAATTATAAACATCCGATGTTTGATACCTGTTATTCTTGAAGTTTTGGAAGCCTGGGTTTCATTGTATTCATTCTCTGACTAGAAAGCCGAGGACCTAGGATAGATGATATATTTAAGGAATTCAACCTGGCATACTTTTTTGACCAGTTTTCCAATTGTTTGCTGGGTTGCTTACATTTCTGACTGTAGAATTAGCAGATGATGACAATTATACTTGGCATAAGATTTAGTAGTGTTTTGAAATATATTCAAAAGATAATTCCACAGTGATTTTTATTTTATGCTCAGTAGTTGATTTTATATATTTTCTTATGACCAAATGCATTTTTAATGAAAACACCATAATAAAATCAGAAGCTTTAATTCCAGTAGTTTAATGTCTGTATTCAACAATTCAGTGCCTATGCTGTGAAGTGTGAACATGAACTATTTTTGGTTGAACTACTATCTACTGCTGCTTTGCCAAATCTGAGGTATGTTGTGCTTACCATCCATGGAGCAGGTTTTCAGACTGTTGCTATTTTCATGCAGACTGGTGACCCAGAGAAATCTGTGGCTGCAGCTGAGAGTATCGAGACAATAAGTGATGTTGTGAATGATTCTCCTAACAAGGTACATTGGTAAAACACTAAAACATGACATAGTAATTGCATAATATACTTTTACCAAAATTTTCGGTTTTTGACCTTTGTGTTTACTCTTGACTCATTCAGTATAGTGGAAAATGATTTTAGTTACATGGTCTCATAATGTACTACTCTAAAGGTAAAAGGTTGATCTGGTATTATTAAAAAAAAAAAAAAATTGATCTGGTATAAACAACAGAACAAAGAATTGTTGGTGCTTGCAACAATTAAGTTAATCGAACTGTTACTTTACTAAGATAACTCTTCTCATAAAACTTTTACAATGGGAAAGTGATTTTTCGCTTTATTAGGTTATTTTATCTTATCGTATATATATTTTATTTACTTTCTGGATTAAGGTCGATTATCATACCTAACATGATACATATGTTTGTTATACATTAAAATCTACGGAATAAATAAGTAAACTTAAATAACATTTAAGTTCTTGCGTTCCCCCTTTGATTCTGATAAGTTTTGAAACATCCATGCTAATTTGGTTATGCATGATTAAGATGTTTCGAATGAGTTTTGGTGATTCTAAGAGCTATTGTATTTGACTTTAGTAAACTCCAATGTTTTGTCTGGGTAAAATTATAATATGTTAAGACAACCGGTGCCTTACCTGAAGAGTTGTACAAACACACTTAAGGGAACATTTATCATCACCACTATTACCTGTAGTATTGAGGAATGTCTCTGGATTAACATTACAGATGCCCTATATGTTTGTTGATTAATGTGTTACCTTCATAGTTTAAATGGTGTCAAATGTTTATCTTGTTGTTTGAGTCAGTGAGTCTGTACTGTAGGTTAAATGTGAGATGCACTTGCACTTCTTGATATCTGGAACTTATATTTTTTTTCATTTTTGTGTGTTACTGCAGATTTTCATTGGTGGGATATCAAAGGCTCTTTCCTCAGAAATGGTAAATATATACAATGCTTATGATGCATTTTACTTTCTTTCTCCACCAAAACCTAATCTGATATCTGTCTCTCTTCTTTTTCTATGCTCATCTACTTGAGATTTCTATGCTACTTTTTTCAGCTTCTGGAAATCGTTAGTGTCTTTGGACCTTTGAAGGCATACCATTTTGAGGCCAATGAAGAACTATATGAACCATGTGCTTTTCTAGAGGTAATGGAACATTTATAGCTTCTGAAACTCAGTCTCTGTCAATTCTCTGTACATGTGCTACATCTTCCAATTTTCTGATGTTGCTGTTGGTTTTATTTTCAATTTTATTACCTACGGAGTCTCTACGAGATTATTTTCATTTTACTTTCCAATTTCCGTGTGGACTTTTTTTTGAAAGGAAAAACAAATGGTTGGATGAATATTTTCAAATTTTAGTTAAATAAACATACAACTAGTCATCCAACTGTTGATTTGAAAGTCCACATTTTTGGCCTCCTCATTAGAGTTGCGCAACCCATTCTGCGTAGAGATAGGGAGTATCTTAGTTTTAGTGTGTGGTGTGTACATGCACACACAATTTAATGCACTTACTTTTTCTTACAGTCTTTTTAAGTTTGATTATATTTGTTATATGACATCCATCTTGTAGAGAAGCTTCTGTTCCTTTACATATATTATTTACCATTGTTCATTTTGGATTGTAGTTCTGGATCTGTTTTCCTTCATCTTTCTTCCATCTTCGTATATTGAATATTCTTTTTTACTTTTTTCTTAACCTCGCTGACTTCTGGATGTTGCATCAGTATGTCGACCAGTCAGTTACTCTCAAAGCCTGTCCGGGTCTGAATGGTATAAAATTGGGAGGGAGAGTGCTAACTGTGGTTCAGGCAATTCGTAGTGGATCATCCTTGGTACTGATACCACCCTTCTTTCTTAATTTTTTTGATTTATGTGTGTCCACTGATTTCCATGGAGATGTTTACTGATGGAAGAACTAACATGTGCTAGGTAAATAGTGGAAATGCATCACTGTATGAGATCCCAGAACATGCAAAGCCACTTCTTAAACAACCGTCACATATCCTAAAGCTTAGAAATGTGGTAAGGTCTTATGCTTGATCATATTTTTCTTTATTTGTGGTAGATGTCGTTCATATTTATTTTATTTTCCCCACCAATAGGGGAAAGTATAAAAACTATTGCTGTCAGATTATTTATTTTGCCCTCGTCTGGAACTTCTTGTTGAAATCATGGAAAATAAGAGGATAAGGATATTGGCTTTTACATTCCCGTTTTGTAGAATTGCACTCGTCCCCTTTGAGTTCTTTTGAGTAAATGTATGGATACTGAAAGAGAAATAATGGAGCAAATGTACAAAATGGGAGTTTGAAAATAGGTTATATTTAGACACATATATACCAATATAGGAGTACATACATATAAGTGATTGATTTATCCAGTTTTGGGTCTTTTGAGCAATAAAATGCTTCGAAAAAATGGCATCACTTGAATATTTATTAGTAAGATGTATAGTTTATACAGGATCACTTATGATCCTTCTTTTCCACATTGTGAATTAGTTCGACCTGGAGCACATGTCATCACTGTCTGAACAGGAGATTGAAGAGGTTCTGGAAGATGTGCGATTAGAATGTGCCAGGTCCCTGACAAATTTAATTTTCACCTTTTGACCGTCTTTTCGGATTTTTGTTTGTTTGTTTTATTAGTGATGCTTCAATTAAATCTTAAAGACTTCAATGCTGCAGGTTTGGCATGGTTAAATCTGTAAAGATTGTCAAGCATGTGAAACACATTCCAGCGTGTGAAGCTGTCACTGATGCAGAATCTGGTGGGTGCTGGCAAAATATATGTTCTGAAGAAAAAGGAGCAAAAGCAGAGACGTTGGACGAACATGTTGATAAGGACGGCAAGGAAAGTAGTGGAGTGAAGCTTACTGGGGAACTTAAAGAAGATGAAGTCCGAGCAAGTATTTGCTTTGGTAATGATAAACCCGCAGATGGTTGTGTAGAGGACAAGTCATATCAAATGGGCCAAATAGATAAGGATAATGAAATCCAAGTAAGCAATGACGTACCTAATAGGGATTCTGAAGAACTCACCGACCTGCCAAACACCATGAAAGATGCATCAGAGTGTTATGATGATAAAACGTCTGAAGTTACAGCAGTAGAGCGTTCTATTCTTGAGGAAGTTGATGGTAAGAGACAAGAGGCTTTTGCTGGAACAGATGACATCGTGGGAACAGAATTTGACACTATTCTGGAGAGTGAAACTAAGGAGCAGCATAATGGGAAGGAGAAGGATTTTGATCTTGGAAGCATATTCGAGCCTGGTTGTGTCTTTGTGGAGTTTGGGAGAACAGAAGCCTCTTGGAAAGCAGCACATTGTTTACATGGACGGGTTTTTGAGGATCGGATTGTGACAGTGGAGTATGTAGCGTCTGATCATTACAGGGCTCAGTTTTCAAATTGAGCATGTACCGAGGTACGGTTGCTAAGTTAATGCGTGACATGCACTGTGTTACTATGATGGTGCCTTGTAAATCTAGTTGGAAAATCAAAATTAGTTTGATCATGCAAATCTTCATAGAAATATTCAGCTTGATTTAATCTAATGCAGACTCGAGTAGGAACTGACAATATGTACTCTTTTACCCTTGCTTTTGTTTGTTTGTTTGTGCTGAGCAACGTTTTTTGAGGATTAACTCCTTCACTTTTGGCTAGCAAAGTCTGACAGACCAACTTAAAACTCAAATTCTCAGTAGAGTTTACGACTTTAGGGTACTATCTTACAACAAGTCCGTGCCTTGGATCCTTCATACATTCTCTTGTCAATTGGCTTCACCATGGCGATGGTTCTTCTGATCTAAATTTCCATCTGTAATGGAGAAGTTGTGGTAGCAGCTCTCAGGTGGCTATACCGCTTCCAGTTCTCAAATTGGTGTTTAGGGTTGTTGGGTGGATGTCTCAAAGTGAAACCTAGCCACTTTAGGTTCTGTGGTCTTGCCTTGTGTTTTTGGATGATCTAACTTGCCAGCTTCATTTGAACCATGTTAACATCTCGAAATTAAGCAGATGGAAAAATTATTTCAGCTGGTGAACCATGTTAACTTCTCGAAATTAAGCAGATGGAATAATTATTTCAGCTGGTGATGAACATGAATTTGACAAATGGCGGAAAGAAAATGTAGATAGTTACAGCACATGAACACCAACCAACTCTACACCTTCCGAGGGACATATTGAGGGAGAGTAATTTAGCAAGCAATTGCTAAGCACTTTGTACTTGAAGTCCAAGGACTTCTCGGCGACAATAACTTGATATTCAAACGTTGTGACAGCAACTTCCACCTTCTCATAACGACCACTATTAGAACACTTTTCTGCACGGACTGAAGCAAGTCCAAATTTTTTCCCGTCTATGTAAAAAAGCCCATGTTGATGAAATGAGTTTCCATATTCAAGAGGCAGCCTCCGCTGCACATGTTTCACTGGCTTCAGAGAATCACAATCCGGCGACATGAGGAAGACTCTTAGACAATGACTTAGGAAACCATGACCATCATGTAACTTGGAAAACAGTTTAGTTTCCCTGCCCACCGTTGGGAATGCACGCTCCACAACGGAGTTCAACTGTGACCTTCTCTACATCCCAATATAAGATGTTTTTGCCCGCAACTGCATGAGTATAGGGCATCTCATAGCAAGTGTGGGGCATCAAATAGCAAGTGAAGGGCATCTTATATTTAGGCTCATAAAATGGAGCCATATCAAGACTTTCAAGAGTCAATTATTTCCGTTCTCCTTCTCCATCTCCTCGTCCAATACCTCCAAGAACATACCAGCCACAGCCAGAACCGTAGTGGCTTTGACCTAAACGATAGAGTTTGCCTTCTAACTCGATCAGTAACGAACTGTTCTTAATCCTTGGCAAGTGCTTGAATGCTCGTCTTGGATCTACTTTCACATCTGCCCTAGTCTCAAACCCACAAACACGGCTCAGATTTAGGTATTGCATGTCGCCGGAGAACAATCTTGGACCCGCCGATCGATGACGGTGGAACTCACACTATTGGCCCCCCTTCTTATTGCAACTTCCTCTAGCTTTAGTATCTTCTTCTCCAGTTGTTTCTTCTTCTTCTTCTTCTTCTCCTCCCGTTCCTTTAGCTCCAGTACCTTCTTCTTCTTCCTGTCGTCTTCCTCCTCGTCAAGTTCCAAATCAAAATCATAGTCAGGATCATAAACAAATTTAGGACGAGTCTCTCTCTTTTTCGTGGAGAACCTGCTAACACATGGCTCATTCTGATGGCTTGAATAGTATGAGTCCTTTTAGAAAAATCTGTCTCCTGGAAACATAGGTATAGGTACTTAACCTTCAAGCTTCCTTCTCCGGCCACTGTGCTTTTGTCCTCCTCCGCCAAAGTAGTAGAATATCTTCTGCTTTTGTTCTTCATCTCCGACGATGACGTCAAAGTAGCCGCAGCTGCCTTACGGATTCCACCAATACCTTCTTCAAACGCATCATCCCGACGCCCCGCCGCCCATACCTTCCCATTGCCACCGACGCCCCTCGCATCATCGATCTCTAATTCATTTCGACGGATTGATGGAATAACCTAGCTAGCTAGGGTTTAGGTTCTGCCGTGTTAGGCTCGGAAACGTCCTCAAGAGTCAAGACCCTTTTTTTTTTTTTTTTTTTTTTTTTTTTTTTTAAGTTTTAGGGTTTCTAAGCCCATTCCAACACAAAACTAATTTTGCGAGTCAACTTTTCTTAGAATTGCTAGTGTCCTTAATTTTTTGTATTTGGAAGCAAAAAAAGACTGTTGATTGTATGTGATCAGAGAAGATTTTGGGGAAGACTTTCGGATAAGTGTGATCTAGCTCGTTGGAGACAACTTCTCTATCCAGAGTTTGTGACCTGGTGCAGAATGCATGTCCAATTTAGTATAGTTTGATATGACTTTTGTTTTTGCTCAAACCCTGGGGCCTGGTAGATACAGATGAATCCAACTTGATCTCCTGCAAACCTGCTTACTAAAGGGAATACTGGGCGGGCCGGTCTTCTCCTCTCCGATGCCTAAGTCAGTATAGTTGGAATATATAACTTGAGCACGTATGTAAGCGGTGAGAGAGATTAGTTATCTATTAATGAGGGTAGTTGGGGCCCTTATATAGGTGGTTGGGGGTGAGGGCTGGCCTCACCCTTCGATGTGGGACTGGTTCCCTTCTGTTTATACATTCTGGTGCCCTCTTTAGTAGGCAGGCGCCCCCGGTCCCAGGGTCCCTGGTGGCTGGATAACCTGCTGGGCCCCGAGGCCGGGTGTTGGTGGTTCGGTCCTGGGCTTCGGGCCTGGTGCTGGTGCACTTGCTGCGGGTCTGTGGGCCTGCTGTAGCCCCTCTGCGGCTACTGTCAACAAGTTCCCCAAGTTCCCGGTCAAGTGCAATCTTGAATGGGGACTTAAAGTCCGTCTTGCTCTTGCCCCGCAGGCCCGCAGGGTTACCAACCCAACGGTGCCCAGTCCCCCAAGTCCGGATTGAAGATTGGGCGTGACCGGGCGCTGGACTATGCTTGGTATGAGGCGGAGTTCACGAGATCTCGACCGGGCGTCCTGCCATATCGAGACGAGTCCCGGATGAACTTGCAGACTGGACCTCGACCGGGCGTCCTGCCATATCGGTGCGAGGCGGAGTTCACGGGATCTCGACCGGGCGTCCTGTCATATCGAGACGAGTCCCGGATGAACTTGCAGACTGGACCTCGACCGGGCGTTCTGCCATATCGGTGCGAGGCGGAGTTCACGGGATCTCGACCGGGCGTCCTGCCATATCGAGACGAGTCCCGGATGAACTTGCAGACTGGACCTCGACCGGGCGTCCTGCCATATCGGTGCGAGGTGGAGTTCACGGGATCTCAACCGGGCGTCCTGCCATATCGAGACGAGTCCCGGATGAACTTGCTAGCCTGCGGGAAGGCCTGTTGGTGCGTGGACTACGCCAACAGGTAACCCGGAGAGTGTTACGGCCGTATTGGGGTATTGTTTAACACTTGCTAGTTCTTCTCAGCTTTTGTTGGTT
The DNA here is from genome assembly GCA_963682095.1 of Potentilla sterilis. Lineage (NCBI taxonomy): Eukaryota > Viridiplantae > Streptophyta > Magnoliopsida > Rosales > Rosaceae > Potentilla > Potentilla sterilis. Next base: position 50,858,861 of record OY821758.1, on the reverse strand, counting down.
AAGCGTTGAGGTAATGTGCAGGTTTGTTAGCCTGCGGGGAGACTTGTTCTGTGTTAGAGAAACAATCTGCCCGGTGGAGTGGCGTTGAGATAACGAGTCTCTCCATGTATCCCCAAATGTATCACAGTTCAGTGTGATGCAGGGTTTTTATCCTGCTGGACAAGAGTACATGGGTTAGATGTAAGCTCGCCCGGGTTTATAAAGCCCATGCGTTTAGAAGCCTCGAGTTGTTGTTGGCTCGTTCCTGGCCGTAGGCGGAGGAAAGTGACAACCGGTAGAATGCTTTGCAGTCGGTTGAATGTCACATACCTAGTGGAATGCCATGGTTTCGGGCGGATCTCGACCGAGCGTTCTGCCATATCGAGACGAGTCCCCCAGTGAGATGCCATGCAGCCGGGTGGATCGTTTTCCCGGAAAATGTTCTCGAGCCGGTTCAAAAATCATAACCGGGGAGATGGTCTGGAGACCTGCCACGAAGAAGCCATGCAGCCGGTTGAATGATACCTAACCGTGAACTGCCATGGTGCCGGGTGGATGGCCCATTCCCGGGTCAATGCTGTGGAACCGGTTGAAAAATCATAACCGGGGAGATGTTGAAGACTTACGGCGAAGAAGCCATGCAGGCGGTTGATGGTTGACTTTCTGGGGAAGCGAGGGGAGTGCACGCTTCGTTATGCTCTCCTACTCCCCTAACTGCCGCTTGTAAGTGGGACAGATGTCTGACATGCAGTGAGGGGGGAGTCCATCAGTCCCATCAGTTATGATGGCCTGGGAACCTTTATCGATGCTGGGACACGTGTTGGCAGGGAGCGGGCTGAGATGGAGGGGATCTACGGCTGGGGTTGCCTCACTTTTCTTGTTGCCCTATTTATCATCCCCTTGCTCTCCTTCTGCCGCATCTTTCCACCTTTTGGCTGCTGTCTGCCTGTGCTTCGTTTTTTGCTTATAGAGCTGAATTCTTTTGTTTAGACCTATGGCGTCTGGGAGATATGCGTATTTTGCACGTGCAAACCGCGGGCCTATGCGACATGAGCTGCTGGATGGTGATAGGGTGATTTTCTGCGATGAGCCAATCAGAAGCATGAATGATAGAGAGATCAGGGACTTTCGGACGAAGTGGGACATCGACAATTCCATTAAGCTTCGAGGCCTGCATCCCGGGGAACTGGCCTGTAATCCGGAACCGGGTTGGGTTGCCGTTTTCGACGATCAGTTTCGACACGGACTATCGCTACCGCTGCCGCCATTTGTCCAGTACATGCTGAGCTCGATAAAGCTTTCCCCATACCAGCTTCCAAGCAACCAGTGGAGGCAATTGCTTGGACTCGGGTGCCTGTTCAGTCTGAGCTATATGGATTGGCCCACGGCTAATGAATTTCGGGCGCTGTACAAGATTTCCTACTGCAGAAAGGCCCAGTGCAGCGGTTGTGTGAATTTTGCCGCGTGGGACTTCGGGGCTGCCATAACTCATCTGCCGTCGTCGGTTTCAGATGTTTGGAGGAGGTCGGTGGTGCTGGCCGGTGGCAGGTGGCAGCGTACTTGGAGGGGCCATCAGGTGCCCGGGGCATATCAATCGATCGGGGATCAGACGTACCGGCTGGTCTCCTTGGAGAAGCAACGGTTATACCGGCTGTTTAACGGCTGGAATCATCTGAGACGGAGCTCCTATAATTTCATCCGGTGGAATGTGCTGGAAATATGCGAGATAGGGAGGAAACCTGGTAAGGTATCTTGCACTGTTGTTATTGCATGGTTGCTTGTATTCTGACCGCTCGGTTTACCGGTTTGCAGCTAATGCCCCTCGGCTCGCGGTTCGGATCGAGGAGACTGTCGAACCAGATGAGGAGCTTGTGGCCCCGAGGTTGATGGAGGTAGGGGAGGAGGCCGCGAAAGCCGTGATTGATCCGGCTACCCAGAGCCGCAAGGAGCATTCCAGGCCTGTCCTGCTCGTGTTTCCGGATACTCACTATGGTAGGCCACCGGGCGGTGATAACTCCCCACTGCTTATCCGGGAAGTGCGCTCGGTGGGCTTATCAGGCCCAGAACCTGTGGCCCGACCGATTGCGGTGCGGACCTCGCGGGAGAGGGAAACGGCAGAGATGTCTGGGCGCCGTCAAAGCGGGCACGGGGAAGCTCCGGCGAAGAGGGAGAGGCCATTTGATGCCGGTGCGTCGAGCTCGGCCGGACCGGTCGTGCGGGAAGTAGTTCCGGCTGTGGAGGTGGGCGGTCGAAGGAATCAGGGTCCGGGAGCTGATCGAAGTTCCGGTGGTGGTTTTGGCAGGTTCGTGGCATCTACCATCGAAACCTTGGGACTTGACCGGGAGGGCCCTGCGGCTGAAGTACCGGGCGAGGATAGGACGAACCCCGTGGAACTAGCCCTTCGGGTGAGTGCCATCTGTGCTTCCTTTTCCCTGGAGTGACACCAGCTAATGTTCCCTTGTTTACCTTTGACAGCTGGCTCATAGCTTTTATGCCGGGGAGCCCAGGGGGAAGGCTGCTGCGGTGTTGGAGAGGCAGGTGGAGGAGCTGAGCGTGCAGGTGGACGTGGTGGAAGCCAAACTTGCGGAGGAAAGAGAGGAGGTCGGTCGGTTGAGCACCGAGCTATTGCGGGAGAAAGAACAAACCGCTCGGTTGTTCCATGAACTCTCGCAGGAGAAGGAGGAGGCCGATCGACAGGCTGCTGCCCGGGAAGGGAGGATTGCGGAGCTTGAGGCGAGGAATTTGGAGCTGCAGACCCAAGTTACAGTAGTCGCCCAAGGAAGGGAGAAGCTCACGGAATCTCAGCTTGCTGAAGTGGCCGATAAGGCTGTCGACGACTTCCGGGAGTCGGTGGAGCTTGAGGAGATGTTGGAGGAGGCCCGGTCGAAGGGCATAAGCGATGCCTATCTGGAGTGGAGGGAGAAAGGATGGCTTGATGCTGAGCGGATGGAGGGTTACATAGCCCTGATCGAGATGGCGGCTCCGGAGGTGCTAACTAGCTGTTTCTTTTTGGCTTGCATATATATGTGCCTTGTAACCACCTTTATTGATGATGAACAAACTACGTATTGCAATATTGATGCCAATTACATTATTGTCCTTTAATGAGCGATATTACTTAGGATAGAACCGCAAGTGCTGAATATTCCAGGGGCGGGTGGAATAGATGCCGTCGGTATCTATAATGTGGAATGTTGTTGGGCCAACAGCTGCGGTTATTTGGTAGGGTCCTTCCCACGTTGGTTCCAGGGCCAACGGTTTTTTCTGGATTTTCTTCATGACCCAGTCCCCCACTTGTAGCTTCCTCTCCCGGACCCTTCTGTCATAGTACCGGGCGACCCGCTGCTTGTAAGTTTGATTTCGCATATGCGCTTGGTCGCGCCGCTCTTCTATGAGGTCCAGGTTGAGCCGTACGCCCTCGGCGTTTGTTTGGGCGTCGTAATTCTCGACCCTGCCGCTGCGTATGCTGGTCTTCACAGGGAGTACCGCTTCGCTCCCAAATGCCATGCAGAACGGGGTCTCTCCTGTTGCCTCCACTGCTGTTGTCCGGATGGCCCATAGTACCGCGGGGAGTTCCTCGGCCCAACATCCCTTCTTGGCATCCAGCTTCTTCTTGAGAAGGGTTTTGATAATCTTGTTGATCGCTTCTACCTGGTCGTTGGTCCGCGGGTGTGCCACTGAGGCAAACACCATCCGGGTCCCCATGGAAGCTGTGTACTGGATAAGATCGGCATTATTGAACTGCGTTCCATTATCCGTGACAATAGTCTGCGGTACCCCGAACCGGCAGTAGATGTTCTTCCATAGAAATTTTCTCACTCGCTCCTCGGTGATCTTTATCAGAGGTTCTGCCTCGACCCACTTAGTCTTGTAGTCCACTGCTACGATGGCGTACTTGTATTGTCCCACAGCTATCGGGAAAGGGCCAATGATGTCTAATCCCCACTGCGCGAACGGCCATGGTGCTAACAGGATTGACAATGCAATTGCCGGGGCATGGGGTGCCGAGGCGTACATGTGGCATTTGTGACAGCCGCCTGTAATTTTTCTCGACATTGCTGCCATGTCCGGCCAGAAGTACCCCGCTCGAAGCGACTTGTGGGATAATGACCTTGCGCCAGAGTGATTACTGCACACTCCTTCGTGGATCTCTCGCATGATAGCCTCTCCTGCCTCCTTTGTCACACACCTCAGCTGGGGGAAGCTTTGCCCTCTTCGGTATAACTGGCCATTGAGGAGACCGTATCGGGCGCACCGGAGGTGCAGCCTCCTGGCCTCCACCGCGTCTTGGGGGCTGGTTTTGTCGGTCAGATACTTGATTATTGGATCCATCCAGCTCGATGACGCTTCTTCCACCACAAATATCTCGGAGATGGTCTTGCTTATACTCGGCTTCTGGAAAGTTTCAATTTTAGCTCTCCGGTACTCTGGAGGGTAGTTCCCAGTTGCCAACCTTGCGAGGGCATCTGCATGCCTATTTGCCTCTCGGGGAATGTGCTGGATGGTGGCGCCCTCGAACGACGCAAGCAGGGTTTTGGCCAGAGCCTGGCAGGAGGATAGCTGAGGTTCTTTGACCTCAAACAACCCGTTCATTTGGTTCACCACCAAGCTGGAGTCGCTGTATATGTCCATGGACGAGATTCCCAGCTCCTTGGCCAGGTGCAAACCGGCTATGAGGGCCTCATATTCGGCAGCGTTATTTGAGGTGCTGAAAAGGAACCGTAAGGCATACTCGTACGACTGGCCATCCGGCGAGGTTATCATGACACCGGCTCCGCTCCGCTTGCTTGTTACGGAGCCGTCGACGTAAAGCTTCCAGCCGTTGGAAAGGCCTGGCTCGATCTTTACGGTCTGCACTGCCTCGGTGTCCTCGTACTGGGTGGGGTGCGCTTCTGCCACCATTGGGGTGAGCTCACATATGAAGTCCGCAGCTGCCTGCCCCTTGATGGCCGTTCGCGGGGCATAAGTGATGTCGAATTCTCCCAGTTCAACTGCCTAACGCACGAGCCTACCGCTGGTGTCTGGTTTTTGCAGGATCTGCCGCAGAGGGTGATTGATGTATAAGGTGATGGAATGAGCCTGGAAATAGTGCCGGAGCTTCCTGGCACTAACAATCAGGGCCAGAGCCAATCTTTCTATGTCGGGGTACCGGCCCTCGGCTCTAGTAAGTCCTTTTCCCGCATAATATACCGGAAGCTCGAGCGTGCCCTCCTTCCTGACGAGAGCAGCGGAGACGGCCGTTCCCGATGCGGCTATATAGAGGTATATCATCTCACCTGACACTGGTTTGGATAGGAGAGGCACTGCAGACAGATATGTCTTGATAGATTGGAATGCCGCTTCATGCTCCGCCGCCCAGTGGATTTTCCTGGTCTGTTGTGCCTTGAGCAATTTGAAGAAGGGGGCGCACTTATCGGTCAGGCGGGAGATGAATCTGGCCAGGGCGGCCAACCGGCCGGTCAGCATCTGGACCTGGTTTCTCTCCCCTAGCGTTTCCATATCTAGAATTGCCTGGACCTTCAGCGGGTTGGCTTCTATCCCTCGCTGGCTGATGATGTGGCCTAGGAACAGGCCCTCTGAAATCCCGAAAATACACTTCTTCGAGTTCAAGCGCATTCCGAATTTGAGCATCTTACCGATGACTACGGCCAAATCCCGGACGTGGGCCCCTCCAGTCAAGCTTTTGACCAGCATGTCATCTACGTAAACCTCTACGGTTTTACCCATTTCTTGCTCCAGCATTCGGTTCACCATCCGCTGGTAGGTGGCTCCGGCATTCTTTAGACCGTACGACATCCTCTTATAACAGTAGGTACCTCGGTCGGTTGTGAATGACGTGTGCTCCTCATCATCCGGGTGCATCCTAATCTGATTGTACCCGGCGTAGGCGTCTATGAAGCTGAGCAGCTTAAAGTCGGACGTAGAATCTATAAGCTGATCAATCCGGGGGAGCGGGAAGCTGTCCTTTGGGCACGCCCGGTTCAGATTAGTGAAATCCACGCACATACGCCATTGGCCGGTTCCCTTCTTCGGTACCATGACCACGTTAGCGAGCCAGCGAGGGTACTGGACTTCCCTAATGAAACTTATGCCCTTTAGTTTCTGCACCTCTTCTCTGATCGCCTCATATTTTGCCGGGCTGAAGGACCTCCTCTTTTGCCTCATCGGGAGAACGTTGGGCAATGAATTTAGCTTGTGGACAGCTATCTCCGGGGATATGCCTGGCATGTCCTCGTAGGACCATGCGAAGACCGAGTTGTTGCCCCGGAGAAAGGCGATGAGCTCTTGCCTGACAACTGGATCGAGCTGCGTCCCTATCATTATAGTTCACTCCGGGTGGTCTTCCGAAATGCAGATCGCTTCGGTTTCTTCCACGGCCGAAGGTCGCTCTGGTTTTTCGGTGAATACAGATCGCTTCACTCTGTTTGAATCGTTATCATCACGGGGGTCAATACTCAGATCCGGCGCTGGCGCCCGCTGAGTGGCCGTGAAGACCTCGGTCCGCTTCCTCCCATGGGTCAGGGCCTCCGCATAATATTTACGGGCGATCATCTGGTCCCCGCGCAGGGTAATGACACCGGCCGGTGAGGGCATCTTCAACATCAGCATATGGCCGGCTATGAATGTTTTCAGTTTCCATAATCCTGGCCGACTGATTATGCCATTGTACGACGACAAGCAGTCTACAATGATGAATTCAAGATGCTCCTTCCTCGTCCTGTCTCCCTCGCCGAAAATCAGCGGTAGGTAATCCGATCCCAAAGGCTGGACCACCTCACCGGAGAAGCTTATAAGTGGCTCGTTATCCTGGGATAATTTATTCCTTCCTCTCTGCAGCCCTTTATATGCGTCTCGGAACATCACATTGACAGAGGCTCCGGTGTCGATCAGCATACGGCTGGTTATCCAGTGGTCTATTTGGACTGTGATGAGGAAGGGGTCGTTGTGCGGTTGTATCAGATCCTCCGGCTCTTCTTCCTCGTAGAAAGTAACCGACTTCCATCCGGTTTTGGCGGCCTGGTCGCTTCCTCCTCCAAATGCATACACCTCTTTCCCCCGGATCGATCTTAAACACCGCTTCTTGGAACTCCGGGCGAGCTGATCTATATGGCCTCCGCCATGTATCATGTTTATGCTTCCGTGCACCTCGATTCCTCCGGGAGGTCGGGTGCTTATGGTTCCTACTTGCCGAGCTCCCGGGCGGTTCTCTCTTGGCTCTTCCGGGCGGGCTCGGCTGCCTTCAACCGTTTTCTGGGGTCCTGGATCGCCGGTTCTACGGGCTGGATCCTCGGGCCTTTTCGCCGGCATAATGGCTAGGGCCCGCGACGGTCGTTCTACTGGCGCAGCCGCCGATGGCTGTGCCTGTCGGACAAGTGGTGGTCTTCTCCCCGGCCGGGAACTATTGTCGTCGCTCCGCCGGGGTTGCCACTCCTCCCGCACCTCAGCTTTCCTGGTGGCTACAGGCGCACGGTTGCGATCTAGCCGCCCGGTCTTGCTCTCACGGGGAGGTGGCGACAGTAGATCATCCGGTCTTCGCTTGGGCGCCTTATCCCCATATGTCTCGTGGTCCGCCTGAGCATGCCTGACGGCCACGGTCATCAGTTCATCGTACCCCAACGGCTCCTGTACTCGCAAGTTGTATGACAGTTCTCCGGGTCTTAACCCCTGCTTGAAGGCCATCCCTGCGATCTTTTTGTCCAGGTTTCTGACCCCGGCCGTGGCGATTTGCCACCGGTTGACGAAGGCGCGTAGCGGTTCGTGGTCAGTCTGCATGCAATAAAAAAGGATCGTTGATGTTTGGACTGTCCTGGCTCTGAGGACGAACCGGCCGACAAACTTATCAGCCAACTGCTCGAAAGTTTCGACTGAGTCCACTGGTAGCTCGTAGAACCAACTCAACGCCTCCCCCGTGAGCGTCTCCTGGAATATGTTGCAGCACATGGCATCTGAGTAGCCCCTCGTGCCCGTTTGCGACTTGAAACTGTCCAGGTGCTGGTATGGGCAGCTCGTTCCGGAGTATGTCAACTTCAGAGGTCTCTGGCTACCAGATCTTCCCGATTCCCTAATCCGGCGCGGGAAAGGCCCAATACGCTCGTTGAACCGCGCACCGTCCTGCGGTCGCCCTGCTTTCCTTTCGTTGGTCTCTAGGCGTCCCTTTATGTCCGATACCGAAGCGGAGAGCTCTTCGATCGAGCATCCGCGCGGTAGAGCCTTCCTGCTCGCTCGACGCCTGGCTTGTGCGGTACGGGGGCTCGGCCGGGCCGGAGTTTTCCAGAGCTTCCGAAAAGAGGGGTATGGGCACATGCACGATCCTTCTTCTTCCCGTGGGCTGTCCTACCTCAAGATGCGGGAATTTACTAGCCTTGCCTGCTGGCCGCGGTGCTGCCCGAGGAGTGTCCGGGTGGTCCCCTCGCTCCATGGCCGCCAAAAGGGCGATGTTCACCGTCTTCAACTCCCGGCATCGGGCATCCGCTCTTAGCCGATCTTGGTCGCCCTCTTTCCGCAACTGCTCAACTTCTGCCTTCATCTTCTTTATTTCTTCTCCCGTACCATACCGGTCGGGGTTCTCTGACTCTTGATGATCATGAGTTCTGTCTCGGACGGGAGAAAGGGCGAACCTCGCACCGACCTCAGCCTTCGTGTTACAGGCTGGGTCGGGGACCTGAATTCGCGCTTTCGACCTTTCCGAGCTAGCTTTTATCCTCCTTCCTTCCATGACTGACTGACTGACTGACTGACTGACGGACGGCGGAGTTAGCTGCCCTTCACAGGATCGGCCGAACTCTACACTCCGGTAGAGCAACACTTACTTTACTCGTGGATCAAAACTCGACTTCCCACAGACGGCGCCAATTGTTTCTACTCAAACCCTGGGGCCTGGTAGATACAGATGAATCCAACTTGATCTCCTGCAAACCTGCTTACTAAGGGGAATACCGGGCGGGCCGGTCTTCTCCTCTCCGATGCCTAAGTCAGTATAGTTGGAATATATAACTTGAGCACGTATGTAAGCGGTGAGAGAGATTAGTTACATATTAATGAGGGTAGTTAGGGCCCTTATATAGGTGGTTGGGGGTGAGGGCTGGCCTCACCCTTCGATGTGGGACTGGTTCCCTTCTGTTTGTACATTCTAGTGCCCTCTTTGGTAGGCAGGCGCCCCCGGTCCCAGGGTCCCTGGTAGCTGGATAACCTGCTAGGCCCCGAGGCTGGGTGTTGGTGGTTCGGTCCTGGACTTCGGGCCTGGTGCTGGTGCACTTGCTGCGGGTCTGTGGGCCTGCTGTAGCCCCTCTGCGGCTACTGTCAACAACTTTAATTAAGTCTTATATCGATCTGAGAATCATTGAGTTCATTTCATATCTTAGTCTTGTACCATGGAGAGAGAGAGAGATTGAATTTGTCTTCATTGTTTTACCATCATACCCACCTTATCCACCACCCACAACACCCCCCCCCCCCCCCCATCCAACACCGAACCTAATACCCATCAAACATTGCTAGTCTCATTCCATGGAAAATTGCATATTCATGACCACTGAGAGATTTTGTGGATCATATACCAGACGGAAGACGGCTTTGATGGAGGAGAAAGAATCAAACACAGTTTTCTTTTTTAATTAAGAAATAATTTCATAAGAAAAAAAGAAAAAAGACAAAGTTAACGAGGTCATGTGACTGTTAACTTTTATGAGGTGGCAGTATACATGTAAAAAACTGATTAGGGAACAGGAAAGGAAATAGAGAAATGGGAACAAAAGATCTGTCCCCATACGGCGCATGTGGAAATTGCTAGTTTAGCAAAGACCAAAGACTCTCGATCCCGTTACGGTGGGTGGGTGGGTGGGATGGAGGTTAAGTATTTAGCATGACAGCGATGTTGCACTAACTTTGCTCCATGTTACAGATAAAATATATATATATATATATACGCGACGAGGATTATATGCAATTTGTTTACGTTCATAGGAAAGCTAAATGCAATAATGGATTAAACAATACTATGTCCAATAGCTGTCATCTAATAATGCAATAATGGTTGTCCGAAAATGAAGTTAAGAACTTTTTATAAGATGAAATGATGAATTGGTTTACAGAAGCAAGAGATCGCTCCATCTGAAAGTACAAATTTAGTTGTTTCTCTTGCAACTAGCTAAGAGTGATTATGGCAGAGGCTGTTGTTTCTTTTGTGATCGAACAGCTCGGAGGCTTGATTGTTCAAGAAGCAAAATTCCTGTCTGGTGTCCGCGATCAGGTTCAGCGTGCACAAACCGACTTGCAGTTTATCAAGGGTTTCCTCAAAGATGCCGACACAAAGCAACGAGACAATGAAACGATTCGTATTTTCGTTGTCCAAACAAGAGATGCTGCTTACGATTTGGAAGATGTCATTGAAACTTTTGTCTTAAAAGTAGCTTCCAAGAGGAAAGGCGGTATAAAGAATGTTCTCAAGAGGTTTGGATGCATCTTCGTTGAAGGAGTTCGTCTTCACGAGATTGGGTCAGAAATTGGCGTTATTACAACTACTATTTCTGATCTGAAGCGGAACTTGCAGAGTTATGACATACTAAGAGATCTAAGAGACAGTGGAGGAGCCTCTTCCATTCAATCACAAGATCAGAAGCAACAACAACTGAGGCGGACATACTCTCATGTCCCTGAAATCAATGTTGTCGGGCTAGAAGGCGGCGTGCATGAATTGGTTGGGCGACTGGTGAAGGAAGAACATTGCCACCGAGTTGTTTCTATTTGTGGGATGGGTGGGTCTGGGAAGAGCACACTTGCTAAAGAAGTTTATCATCATAATGATGTTAAACAACATTTCGATTGTTTTGCTTGGGTGTGTATATCTCAACAATATCAAGTAAGGGATGTTTTGGAGAGGATTTATGTCAAGCTTATTTCCGCTACAGGAACGGAGAGAGAAGAAATTGCAAGACTGAAGGATGATGAAATACCGGGGAGGCTTTCTGCTGTTCAAAATGAAAGAAAATGTTTGATCGTCCTCGATGACATTTGGAAAGTGGAGACGTGGGACTTGTTGAAAGCTGCATTCCAACATGGTGAGAAATCAAAGAGCAGAATACTACTTACCACACGCAATAAAAAAGTAGCTTTGCATGCCGATGTGAATGGTTTCTGCTACGAAACCCCGCCATTAAATGAGACCGAAAGTTGGCAGTTGTTCGAGAAGATAACAATGTGTGGAAGGCATCATGATGCAATAGGTATTTTCTTACCCAACTTACCTTTGTTATTCATTGCATTAGATATTATTCAGAAATATTGTGAAGCTCTTACGATATTGATATCAAACATAATAATAATAATAGCTCATTTGGAAATTGTAGAATTGAATTTGAACATCGGGCAACTAATAACACAATGTTTGACTTCTATTAGAAGTGTCTGCCTCTTTTTTATTATTGGCTTGTCATTTTACATTCAATTTTACAATCAAGAAGTCAACTTATTTATAATACTTAGCAAATAGTACAAAGAATAAAACACTTGTAAGAGCTGGCAATATGAATTACTCTGAAACACCTTGCAACTAGCTAGGTTTCTAACAATTATAAATACATTCACCTTTGCAAAGCCGCTTATAGTACATTTATATTAGCTAAACAAACACCAATTAGCAAAGAGTATTGCTTTAATGCCGACTCCCGAAACAACGGTGATATAATGGAAAGATGTAACACGATTACATACCCTAATGTCCAGTAAAACAATATTCCTATTATGGTGTCAGCGCATAATAGATCTGATAGCACTTAGCTTCACTCTACTACTATACTTTAATTAGTCTTCTGACCTCTTTCACAAATTGCTCCTTGAATGGGATAGGGTGTTGTATGCGTTAGTGACGAGATTAGGGACCAATACTCATGTATTTATAAGAATCAACTAGTACTTTGCCCATGAAAGAGTCCTAATTGAACACCATATTGTTTCCTTAATGACTTGAGATTCCTATTAGATTCTAACTTGGATTCCTTCCTTAATACACCAATTATATGTCATCGATATATAACATAAATTACATTCCTTATACAGCCCTTATTATTTAGATTATGTTAATCAATTGCGTAATACTCAAGTCATATAATTAGTGTATAAGTCCATTTAGTTCGTTCAACGACCATCAGACGAAATAAGGAACTCGCTATCTATCCAAAATAGACAAGGTACATTGTCTGTACACATAGGCACGAAACCTGACTAACCCAATAAAACTTCAGTAGGGACGTATTACTTGCATAATGCAAAACTTAACAAAATAACAACATTATATAAAAACAATAAAAAATAAACTTTTGACATCGTACTTTTTCATTAGGTTTTGTAATATATTCCTAATTTCCTATGATTGTATGAAAAATACGAAAATTATACATATGATTGTGGTATATATTACTGTAGACTTTAATAAAGCTTCTTGAATGTTTCTATCATTTAAGCCCTACCTACAAATAGAGATGTACTAGCTACATTAGACTTACTCTCTATATGGAAGGTTTGTTAATGCGATTTAAATTAAAAGAAAAGCATGTATGGCCTTTTAATAGAAATGTGAAATTTTTAGGTTTTGCCTAATTTTCTCTCTTTTCTTGTCTTCGTATAAAAAACATTTGTAGATAAGGATATTCAATCAAAGGAGGAACTAGGAAGGAAGATGCTTTCACATTGTGCAGGTTTGCCATTAGCTATCACTGTACTTGCAGGACTTCTTGCTAGAAAGAACACATTGTCTGAATGGAACACTATACATGAAAATGTATCTGTATACGTAAGTAGAGGCATTGATCGCCATGATGAAGATCATGCAAGTACTTCATGGGTGCTAGCATTGAGTTATGATGACCTGCCGTATCACTTAAAACCGTGTTTCTTATATTTAGGACATTTTCCTGAGGATTATGAGATTCGGGTGAAGCTTTTGGTGAGATTATGGATTGCAGAAGGTTTCATCTCTTTAGCGCAACAAAACCACGATTTAGGGGAAACAATGGAGGATGTAGCGCACAATTGGTTGAATGAGCTGATAGAAAGGTGTATGATTCAAATAGGAGAGAGAAGTTCAATTCCTGGAAAAATTAAAACTTGTAGGATGCATGATCTTTTGCGAGATTTGTGTTTGGTAAAGGCGAAAGAGGAAAATTTTCTCCAAGTAGTCAAATGGTCCGATAAAAATGAGCCACTGCATCCTTTTTCTTCTTCCAAGGCCACCAACACATCACCAATGGGTAAGATTCGGAGACTTGCCATCTATTTGAATGAGAATGACGAGAAATTGGTACCCTCAAGAGACGAAAGAGGTGGTCATCTTAGGTCTGTGTTATATTTTGGCCCGAGCGATGATTTTTGGTTCCCGAAAAGAAGAGAATTAATCCCTTCCATGTTCAGAGATTTCAAATTACTTAGAGTGTTGAGGATTGAAGGCATGTATGATCAAGGAGTAGGCATAGAGCTGCCTAGTGAAATTGGAAATATGGTGCACTTGAGGTATCTAAGTCTAAGGAATAGTGGTGTAAAATTGTTTCCGCCATTCCTAGGCAAATTGGTTTGTTTGCAAACTCTTGATTTTGATGTTATAAATTCCTTAGTCATCCCAGATGTAATATGGAAGATGACTCGGTTAAGACATTTATATCTACCATGGGGTTACAAGGCGAGAGGTACACTGCAGTTGTCTACTCTCGCTGATTTACAGACTCTGTGTCATTTTTGGAGTGAATATTGTGATTTCAGTGATCTGAATAAACTCGGCAGTCTAACGAAACTGAAAATAAGATTGCCAAGGAATATTAATCATGAGAATGTCTCGAAAGCAGGAGGAAGAGCACTCAACCGTATTCGTTCTTTGGTTTTGGACACCAGAGAATGCGGAGTGGAAGACGGCAAAGTGGTTAGTCAAATATTAGCAAGGTGCGGTCAAATGTACAAGCTGAGGATGTGGGGCCCAGTAGTACTACCGGAAGAGTTGCCCTCCTACCCGAACCTCACCAAGCTATTTTTGTATGAAAGTGCTCTCAAGGAAGACCAAATGGCCATACTGGAGAAGCTGCCCAACCTGAAAAGTCTTACGCTGTGGAATGATGTGTTTGTGGGAAATATGAAAGTGATGGTTTTCTCCGGAGGAAGCTTTCCCAGTCTTCAGTTTCTTTCGCTTGAGTGTTTGGACAGAATAACTGAGTGGAGGGTGGAGGAAGGAGCTTTGCCTAATCTTTGCCGATTGTTCATTATTGGGTGCAAAGAATTGACGATGATTCCAGACGGGCTGAGACACCTTACAAACCTCAAGGAATTGAAGATTCAGTTTATGCCTATTCTATTCTGTAGTAAGCTTGAGGAAGGAGGAGAGGACTTTCACAAAGTCCAACACATCCCTTCCCTTATAATCGATTCTCTATACCCCAGAAATTAAGGTACGCATTGATTTGTTTGCATGACGATATCCAAATCGCATTGTGATATTGGACTGATTTTTATATATGTAACCTACCTACAATGAATGTACAGGTTCGCTCTTGCATTTGGCTTCACTATCTTATCACACTTTCTTTTATTTGTTTCTGGACTGTCCAAATTAATTGTTATATTGTTTTTTCATCTGGCATCATTGCTCTAGAAATTAATGCATTGTTATGTTTTTTATTTGGGGTCAAATTAATGCCTACAATAAAAATCTTTTTTATTTTTCCCAATCTTTTAATTTGAGTGTTGCTATTGGAACCTCCACATTTGCTCACTTGACCTCCCTTTATTTTCAATTATTGAATTACATTTGTATCCTCTTGCATAAAGACTATTGAGGACAATAAGTGTATAAAAAGATTATTATATTTATTATCTATAGACTTTCTAATTCAATGATAATCTTATTTATTATTTTCCTTATCAAATTTATTTTCTAATTTCAGTAAGTGTTAAAACTAAGTAAATATATAAATTATAAGATTGTTAATGTGACATAAAGTTACTATAATTATACATGTTTAAGCGCATATACAAAATATAAGGTCAAGAGTAAGTGTTGAAAATTAAGCGCATATATTTTAATAAGTTTGCAACATGAAGAAAAAAAAAAGTCAATTGTTTTGATGTTCAATATATATATATATATATATTGAATATTTTTATATATCTTATTAGACCTTAAATATATTTGCAACACACTAGTAACTATTGAAATAGTACAAGGGCATAGCTAGTGTGTGAAATATTTGTATATCCTATGTTTTTATTTATCTCATTAGGTCTTACACATGAAATAAAAAAAAAAAATTAAGAAATAGAGATCTAGTGATTGAATAAGAGGTTGAATGAGTAAGTTATTGAAATATATGTAAATAACATATTTAAGGTTATTTCGGTAATTTGAATTGAGGTCTAGTGAGTAAATGCTTATATTCAAAAGTATAATGGAGGTGTAGAAAGTATTGGAGGTCCCAATGAGCAAATGTGGAGGTCCCAATAGCAACACTCTTTAATTTTTATTTGGGGTCAAATTAAGTACCTCTCTCAATTATATAATTATATATATAAACCAAAAGTATAACAATAATATCAAACAAAAAAAAGTTGATAAACACAAACAAAAGAGAAAAAAAAAATTGATTTTGAATGGGGGTATTTTCGTCATTTTAGAAATTTAACGGAATATTTTGATGGTCATGTAACGGAATGGACTAAATTGTTGAAATATGGGAGTTTAAAGATCTACTAATTTAATTTAAAAACAGAAGGACAAAACTGTTTTTAGATAAAGAGTTTAGGGGGTAACAAGTATTTACTACATGTATTATTATAGAACATTTGATACTTTGAAAACAGAAATAGTTTATACAGCATGAGCAAATCTTAACTTGCCTCAGGTCCATAAGCACCATGATTTTCTAAAATTATTGTTGATATTTATTTGTTCACGTGGGATTATGACCACAGCATTTTTGTTTTGCTGCCTCTGTTTTAGGAAAATCCATTTTACTAATTTTTGATTGGGCTTGTCATTGCAAGAAATATGAAAGATTTCTCTGTGATTTGAATATCGATGTATTTTTTACTAATTTTTTTCTTTGTGAATCTTTTGGTTATATATTGATTGGATATATCTTGATCAACTGTGGTTTTGAGAAAACTCTATGAGTTGATCTGTGTTCTTTAGTTTTGAATTCTTGATACTGGAAATTGGAAGTAGTTTAATGTTCCAACAGTATAATTATCAATCAAAATGACTATACAACATGAACAAAAGCCTACCCGCCCTCACTTCCATAAGCAATATGACTTTCTTGAGTTGTACTATAATATATTTACAAGCTGATAATGTCTTTTTAATGGCAACATTTTTGTTTCGCAGGCTGTGTTTGACGAAAATCTCCTTATTCAAACTCATCTATCATCTATCAATTAAGTTATCAGTATCCGCTTGTCATTGCAAGAAAGATGGATGAATTTCACTGAGCAGCTAAAATCTGGGGCTAACATCAATCAAGGTCTGTGGGGTGGGTGCTGGACTAATCGACGGCAGAGAAGATGAGGCAAACGAACATTGCAAGAGTGATTTGTGAATCGATGGATCGGCCTTACTCAACTCCTGCCATATCCGCCGCTGAAGAGTGTGAATCTTTTTTCGGCGTGGCGGAATAGCAAAGAGTTCCCTCCAGTGTCCGGTGTTAGCCAGAGACCACGCCTGGAACTTCTTGATCTGCAAAACTGGGAACACTACCCAAGCCTGAAGGCCTCTATGGATGCTACTGGCTCATATCAGTGCTGGTGGGCACACCTGCGAGGCCCGCTCTTTGATCAGCCATCCGTCTTCTATTTCCGGAGGCTCTTCCGGAACCAGGGTAAGCACCTTCCCCAAGCTGATCAAAAGGTGCTAAAGGGCGATCCGCTGTATCTCGACCTGCCCCCAGGGAAGGTAATGAGCTTCTGCTTTTAACTGCTGTTTTGGTTTGCCAGAAAGCCTCGCATAACTCTTAATTGTTTAATGAAACAGGCATCCGGCCAAACCTCCGCGGATAGAGGGAAACAGAAAGCTGAATGTGGGTTCCATCCACCCCCGAAAAAGAGTAGGACTATCGTTGAGGCGGATGAAGAACCTGATGAGGAGGAAGACATACCCGTAAGTGAATTCAGCTTCTCCCTTGTCTCCTCATGTCTTTAGATATCAGCTCATAAATACCTACGTGACGTAGATATCCAAACTCTATCCCTCTTTGCAGACACCTCTACTTCGGAGGAGGCGCTCCTCGTCTGCTGCAACCACCAGCCGAGGCCCCACAGTGATTGAACTTTCTTCTGGTGAGTCCTCTGACCTTTCTGAAGATTCCACAAGTTCTTCTAGTTTCGATAAGGATTATCCGGACCTCTATCAAAATCTTCACAAGATTTGCGGCGATTGTTTTCCTCAACCCGTTCCTCTGCCCTATCTTAATGCAGGTACTTCCTCCAGTCTAGCACTAGCAGTTGGTCAGAGTTCTATTACGCCAACCCTGACACTCTCTGCCGTTGCAGAAACTGGACCGGAGGCGAGGGAAAACCCTGATGATATTATGGCGGAGGCCCCGGCAGATGAGCCTCTATTATTGCCAAGTGGTGCGCCATGCAGTTCTTCCACTCCAAATCCGCCGGCTTCCCGCGCGTCTCCTGGAATGGGGCCGGGCAAGAAGAAGAAGAGCCAACCCATGGCGTTGAGCAACCAGCAGCCGATGAGCCTTCCTCCCCTCCAACTGAACTCTCACTGGCAGAAGAGGAAGCAATTGCTGGTGTAGAATCCCTGGCGGATGCTGCCCCCCAGGTTGAGCTAATCCCAACCCCTGCGGATGTCCAAGCTGAGCCTGATCAGCAGGATCAACCAAGGCCTCCTCTGGACCAGCCAGGAGAAACCCCTCTACCAGAGATTGTTGAGGTATGATAAAAAAATCCACCTGAATTGCCACTTTCCTTGGTTAGACCTGCTCCTAACCCTCCTTTCTTATGAACAGGTGGATGATGATGATGTGGAGGCCATCAGTGCTACCCCAATGGCAGTGGACCATGGCACAGTGGAACCAATTGTCGCATTGATCCCCTCGCCACAGACTCAAGCCCCTGAAGGCCTAACTATCGCTTCTCCATCTGCTCAACCTTCCGCGACCCCTGGTAGATCTGGTTCTGAAGTCCAGGACCAAACTGCCCCTTCTTCCATCTTGGCTGAAGACCTCTTCCTTCCTCCTCACAGCCCTGAAGAGGAACCTGCAGAAGTGCAGAAGGCATGGGGATTCCTAGAGTGCTTGGGAGAGAAGGATCCTGCCGATACCCAAGTGGCGGACGAACTCTTCTCCGCCCTTGAAGTTCTTAAGGGCCAATTCCAGCAGTTGCCCCCCGAGCTCCAACCTGAAGCAAATGCCTCTCTGTTCCATCTTCCGGCAGAACTAAAGATCCTACATGAGCGCCTATCTACACCCTCCCCCAGCATGCCAAGCTCCAGGAAGCCGACACGGCCTTCGCCAACGCAGCCCGTGCTTACAAAGATTTGGCTACCGCGGCAAACAACGATCCAGAGGCGGCTGAAATAGCCATGCTTGAACAAAAAATCTCCCTCCTCCGCCAAAAGCAAGCCCAACGCGCAGACCAAGTCAACCAACAGAGGCTCTTGGCGACCAAACTACAAGAGGAGAGGCGCCAGGCGAAGAAGGCAGCAGCGGAATAAGACCGTTGGGTCAGCAGGACTAAGGCCACAATTAAGAGATTGGGCCTTCACTTGTATGAATTTAGGCCCAACCCATAGTGAAACTGGCTTGATATATGTATACGTACTCTATTCGTTTAATTGGCAATTTGAGCCCAAAAACCAAGCCCAAATTGGTATGGTTCAACGTCAGACCTTCTGCGCACCTATCTTATCATTGCTGATAAATCTGCAGAACCGCTTCAAAAATTTGAAATTCAAACGCCAAAACGGTTCCAACACCCAACTGCCTAATAACTGCGCAATTCAATCTCAGCCCTTGGATCGCTTCCAAACGAGACTATAAAAGCAACACCCTTTGGCCGAAACCAAGAACCCCAAACCGCCTCAGAATGTCATTCCTTATTTCGTTCCTTAGGTTCTCCTATCAGCCACTATGACTTCCTCAATCCTTTCCACCAGACCTAATTCAGATGTTCCTCTGAACACCCCAAATCATAACACCTCATGTTAAATAAATCCCGAACCATAACATCCCATGTTATGTCCCGGGCGGATGTGATCATAGATTGGTAGCTGCTGATCTGGCACCCTTCTACTCGCATCGTCCGGAGGCCTAGCACGGATGCAGTTTCGGGTACCCTCCTCTCGCCTCATGGGACCATCAGTCTTCACATGAGTCGAGGCCGTGCCGGCGTGAGGATGGTCAAGCCCCAATAGACCAGTTGTCTTCTTCGTTATGAAGGGAATTCTGTCTCAGTGATCTTCTTCCGGAGCCGAGACAGATGGCGTTGGTCTATTGGGCCCCTGGAGCAACGAGAGATTGTAGGCAGCGAGTCCCTAGTTGCCACTCTGTTCCGGCGCCAAGACTGTCTCTGCCAGACAATCTTCATGCTCCATCCACCATCCACCATGCTCTCGGGATCTCCCTCTTTAACCCCTGCCCGGAAGGAATCCAGATCGAAGGACTGGCGGATATCCCCTATACCTCAAGATGGTGTCAGAGCTAGCTGGCGGATATGTTTCCTTATGTATATTTAAATTCAGCCTTTGTAATAGCCACGGCCGCAAAGCCCCTTATTTTAGAAATAAAATATCACTTTGAAAATCAAGACTTGCATTGAATGTCCTATTACCAAAGGCGAAAATTAGGGCACATCCCAAGCGGATGCTCCTAACAACCCTAATTCGAAGGGCAAAAGGGCCTAACCCTAGAGAGCGTTCAAAAAATTTGCAAAAATTCTGAAATTCTGCCCCAGATTGCCCTTATGTTGCCCCCTTAGTTCACTGGGCTGCGCGGATGTGAAAAGACGAAGCAAAGCCGAGTAAACTAGATAAGAAAGATAGATGGCCTCCCCCAAAATGGGCTATGATCAAACGGAGAGGTAGAAGCCCATCCGCCATGAGGCAAATATGGCCTGCTAGAAAATATATGACAAGCCCAATAGCAAACGGCCCAACCGGATGCGGGAAAAAACAAGCTGTCATTAATGTAGGAAGTAACAGGCACCGAAAGGGGCAGAAACCCGAGGATTCGTCAGTCAAACCCCATTTATCGCTTTTACCAGTTCCCAACTGCACGGGCGACCGAAACGGATGAATTCATAAATATGGGCAAACCATAGCATTAAAGCCATGGTAACCCCCAACCGCCGGATTTCCTCGCATTGCAGTATAAAAGGAAACCCCTTGGTGAAGAGAAAACGCATTCGGCTGGCCACCTTAGAACAAAAATGGCAACAATAGCGCCATCTGCATACGGCCAAATCCTCTGGCTGCCACAAGCCGTTCCACCAGATAAGCTGAAAGTCTGCCAAACACCCAATAACCTCAGTCACCTAGCGTTAAGCAAATCCTAACCCCGGTCACCCAGCGTTACGCGGCCTGGACCTGTGCTTCGAGGTGTTTAACAAAAAGCCGGCCAGTCTTGGCTGTTCCCCATGGCAGATAACACCGGTGACCTGGTTAGGTATCATCAGCAGCGGAGGAAGAGAATCCTGAGCCCTAATATGGCAGCTACGAAAGGGCAAAGGGCAACAACAATGGAAGCGCCTCAGTCGCAGCTGCCCCCAGCACGCGGCCGGGTGCTCCCCCATTTCCATCTGGCTCTACCCCGCGACGGGCTCGTCTGCTGGTGATGGTTGCATTATAGGGGTGGAACCCCGTCCCTCTGAGCCTCCCCTAGCGGATCTAGAATGGGCGCGAGATATCCGCCAGCAGCAAAGAGTCAGAAAATGTAGACATGGTTTCAGAGCTAACTAGTAGCTCGATGTGTTTTCCTGTCCCTGTAATGCTTTTGGCCGCAAAGTCGTATATGAATGTAGCAAGTTGCAATTTCAATACTCATAGCCAAAAATCAGCAAAGATGGGAAATTTATTGATAAGTAAAAGTAGGGCTGGGCATTTATCCGATTTAAGACCCGAAACCGACCGATCCGATCCGAAAAAGTGATTCGGATAACCGATCCGGAAAAAAATGGATGTGAAAATACTCTAATATGAGCCGACCCGAATTATTCTGAATCGGATCCGGATCTGGTCCCCAACCCGACCGAATCAACCGACCCGATCCGAATATTCTCTAAACCCTAGCAGCACAGTAGAACTATATATACTCAAAAACTAAACTGCCGTACCGCAGTCCCACTCCTCCCACGTCTCCAGTCTCTCATCTTTCTCAGTCTCTTAAGAGTTCAGACTTCTCTTCCCACTACTCCCACGCTTCGTTTTCGATTCGCACTGCCTCGGTGAGTCTCTCACTCTCTCCCTCATTCTTATTCAATTGTTCTTCCTAATCTGGGCAATTTATATTGAAACTTGGTTGGTTATTTTTTTTTTCTTGTATTAACTTGATTGATTTCTTTATATTGTTTATTGTTATATACATATGCTTAATCATTAAGCCTTAATGCTTCTGGGTAATCTCGATGGAATTCTGAAACAAGAATGAGTTTGTTTTAGTCATCAATATCTCTAATACATGTTTCATATATGCAATTGTAGATGGATGATTCTGGGACTACACCAACACCTGCATCCAGTTCCATTGGAACCCCTGCTGCTCATATTACCTCAGCATCCGACTCAATAATGCCAACACCTGCCGTTATTGCAACTAATGCTGCACCTAATATATGCTACTGCAACCAATGCTGCACATACTCAAACTCAATTAAAAAGGATGAACCAGAGTGTAGCATGGGAGCACTTCACTAAGATCAAGAATCCTGATGGCTCAAAGATGGCCAAGCCAAGGGCTAAATGCAACCATTGCCCGCAGACATACCTATGCGACACGAAGTCAAGCGGCACAAGCAACATGAGAAACCATATCTTGTATCAGTGCAAGAAGTCTCCCCTCTATATTCCAAATAAAAGACAGAAGCACTTGGTAAATTAGTTGTGATAATTATGTTACTTTTATCTAATTTTAAATTTTTGTTTTATGAATATGTCTAATTGATTGCTTATTTTCTGTTTTTGCAAGGTATTTGATCCGCCTGAAAATGGTGGTAAGCTAGTTGCCAAGGGTTTTGATGAGGATTTGGCTAGGCTAGCTCTTGCTAGGATGATTATTAGGGATGAATTGCCGTTTAGCTTTGTTGATGGAAGTGGATTCCAAGACTTTATTAGGGAGGTTCAGCCTCAGTTTAAGAATATCTCTCGTAGGTCAGTTACTAGAGATATTTGGGATCTGTATGAGTGTGAGAAGACTAGGATTAAAAATATCTTAGCTGCTTATGGTCAAAGAGTGTCCTTAACCACTGATACTTGGACTTCTGTCCAAAATATCAATTATATGGTCCTCACAGCCCACTTTATTGATGAAGAATGGGTTCTTCACAAGAGAATCCTAAATTTCTGTGTGATACCAAATCATAGGGGTAAGACAATTGGGCAGCTAGTGGAGACTTGTTTAATTTGGTGGGGAATAGAGAAAATTTTCTGCATTGTTGTCGACAATGCTTCTCCTAATCAAGTGGCTTTGAATTACATGAAAGATAAGATAGGGAATTGGAATGAGCTGGTGTGCAATGGGGAGTTTTTACATCATAGGTGTTGCTGCCATGTTCTTAACTTAGTGGTTAAGGATGGAATGACAGAGTGTGATTCTTCAATTGAGGGGATTAGGAGATGTGTAAAGTATATATATAAGGTCAAGTCCTGCAAGGTTGGAGAAGTTTCGGAAGTGTGCAGCTCAAGAGAAAGTCGAGCACAAGGGTGGGATTGTGCCTCTAGATGTGTGCACTAGGTGGAATTCAACCTACTTGATGCTAGACATAGCTATTAAGTACCGGAAGGCTTTTCTTAGGATGGAGGATGATGATCCACAATTTGAAGCCTATTTTAACGAAAAGTCTGGTGAGATTCCAAAGGCAGAAGATTGGGATAAGGCTGCAAAGTTGGTTAAGTTCCTGAAGATCTTTTATGAAGCAACGTTGAAATTTAGTGGCACACAAGTTGTCACAGCAAACCAGCCAATTCTTTGGATGTCCACCATTGTTTCAGAGCTGGAGAAGTGTATGAAAGGTAATTAACTTTTTTCTTTTTTTATCTGTACCTTTATAAATCTCTAAATTGATATTACTAAATAACTAACTCGTCAATTATTGATTTTGCAAGGTAATGATGCATTGCTCGTGAACATTGCGAAATCAATGAAGATGAAATTCGACAAATATTGGGGGAACATTGAGGAGATGAACAAGATTCTTTTCATTGCTGTGGTGTTGGATCCAAGGTTAATTTTTGAATTGCTCTTAACTTTGAATTGATGCACTATTAGTTTCAATCCCACTATTGAGTATAATCTGCTATTATATATTTATATGTGCTAATATATTTCGCACACTTCGCATTATGCATAGCTAGGTTGAACATCTTCCCATCTTGTTTCTTTGCATATATATAAAAGTTTTATAATCTGTAGTGTCATTTTTCCTTGCATAGCTTGAGTATAATCTGCTATTATACCACTTAAGGTGTAAAAAGAATTACTGTTGGATATTCTTTGACAGTATAATTGGGAATAGAAAGCAACTAATTTTAGTTTGGCCTATTTGGGGGTTGGTGATTTATATATTGTTTTTGTATTTTATTAATTTACAATGTTGTTTTGTTGCTGCACATAGGTACAAGGATATGTACTTGGAATATTTTTTTCCAAAGTTGCAGAAAGACAAGACATTGGTTGATATGATGATGAGAGATCTGAAGACCACACTTCTACAGCTCTACAATGAGTATGCAGAAAACGATCATGAGGCAGCATTAGCTTCATTTTGTGCAACTCAGTCAAAAACTTCTACTGATGCAAGTATGGAGGATGAGGATAGCTATGCAGCAAACATGAATGAGTTCTTGAAGCTTAGGCAGTCAAAGGATGTCGTTGAGATCAAAAATGAAATTGATAAGTACTTGCTTGAGCCTTCAGAGCTGCCTTCAAATCCAAACTTTGATATACTTCTTTGGTGGAAAGAGAATGAAGTGAGATTTCCAATTCTTTCACTTATTGCAAGGGATGTTTTTGCTGTACCCGCTTCGACTGTAGCCTCTGAGAGTGCCTTCAGCCTTGGATCGAGGATTCTTGATCCGTTTCGTTCTAGTTTGACCCCAAAGATGGTGGAGGCACTGGTTTGTACGAGTGACTGGTTGAGGTCTACAAGCAAACCATTGTTCAAGGAGCCTGTTAGGACTGAATTGGAGCAATACGCTGAATTGGAAAAGATAGAAGCTGGTAAATTACTTCTTTTTTTTCTTTTTCTCGTCACCCTTTAAGTTTTAAGTTTGAATTGTGAATTACTGAATATGTATAGGTACTGAATCTGGAGTAACAAATGCTTCTTAACCACCAGATGAGACTCTTTGAAGCTGGTGAAGTGGTGAACCTTGAAAATTGATCTTTGTTAGCTTGTTGGATTTTTAAAGTCTTGCTATAATTTCGTTTGAATCGAACTTTTTACTGTTTATTTGCTTATGGTGATGAACTTATATTCTGGTATGTAATTCGATGGACTGAAATTATGGTCTTGAACTTTTGCTTGTTATTTAATTGCCCAGGTACTGAAACTTTGATTAATCGGTGATTTCCTAAGTACTGATTATTAGTACAATTGGACTATTTTCGGATTTGGATAGGCCCAGGCGAAAAATATATATAAAAAATAAGCTTAACTTGTGAAATGGGTCTAAATAGTAAATATTATAAATGGGCTCAACCTGAATCCGATTTAACCCGACCCGGATTTTCGGGTGACCCGAAAATTCGGCCCATGATTTTTAAAACAGGTTTCGGTTGTAATTTTCAAGATCCGAATAGATTCGGATCGGGCCTCGGATTGGGCCTAAACCCGACCCATATTTCGGATGCCCAGCCCTAAGTAAAAGTATAAGAGCATAGCCACCCCAAGAGGATGTCTAGATAAAACAAGGAAAACGCAAAACCCTAACGGTTTTGTAATAAAAACTAGAGAACCCAAAACACGGCGGAAACATCCCTAGCGGATGTGCCGCTCTGACTTGTTCCCCCCCCCCCCGAGCCCGTTGAACTAAGCAGAATTCTGACCAGTTTGATTATCCGCCGGGGGTACTTCATATTCCCAAACACTTGGAAAGTACTTCTTGAGGTATCGCCCATTGATTAGGTTCCTATGTACTTCCTCTTCCAGGTCTCTGAGCTGGTAAGCTCCTTTGCCCACAATACGATCGATGACAAATGGACCCTCCCAGCGAGCACTCCATTTGCCCCGACCCGGCTCATCAAGGGGTAGAGCTACCTTCCAGAACAAGTCACCTTCGCCATACGATTTACCCTTGGTCCGCTTGTCATACGCCTTGGCGATCTTCTGCTTTTCCAGGATGATGCTCTCCAAGGCCTCTAGCCGCTTCTCGTCAAGGTCTTCATGCTCTTGGAACATGGCTTGCACATAGTCTTCACCAAGCAGCTGATGTTGCTCACGAACTCTCAAAGAAGCTACATTGATCTCCAATGGCAGAACAGCATCATGGCCGTACATCAACGAATAAGGAGTAGTACCAGTAGGAGTCCTTTTGGAAGTCCTATAGGCCCATAGTGTGTTATCAAGTTGAGTGTGCCATGATCTTGGGTTATCCGCGAGCATCTTCTTCATGATGGATATGATAACCTTATTAGTAGCTTCTGCTTGACCATTGGATTGAGCATAATAAGGAGAAGAATGCAGGAACTGAATACCATAATCCACTAGCCAAGTTTGGGTTTTCTCGGCCATGAATCCTGCCCCCCTGTCCGCCACTATGCATTCCGGGATACCATATATGCAAATAATATTCTGGAACACAAAGCGGATGACGGTGTCAGCATCGCAGTTCCTTGTTGGGATAGCCTCCACCCATTTGGTAAAGAAATCGGTACCCAACAAAATAAACTTATGCTGTAAAGATGAATGGGGGTTAATCTCTCCTACGAAATCCAATGCCCAACCCCTGGCGGGCCAAGGCTTGATGATAGGTTGTAAAGGAATGTTGGGAATCCGCTGAACTGGTCCATGCTTTTGGCAATCCTGACAACCCTGAGCAAAACTATAGCAATCTTTCAAAATAGATGGCCAATGGTATCCATATCTTCGAATAAGCCACCTCATTTTGGGTCCGGACTGATGAGAACCACAGACCCCTAAGTGTACCTCTCTCATAATCCGCTTGGCCTCAATGCCAAATATACACCTTAATAAGACTCCGTCTTCCCCTCTCCGGAATAGTTCTTCTCCCCTGAGAAGGTAATTAGTCGACAGGCGCCTGATTCTTCTTTCAGATGGTGCAGATGGGTCCTTCAAATATGCTATGATTGGTATCCGCCAGTCAGTATCGATAGGCTCGACTGTAGCGACCAACCACTCTTCGCGGTCCTCCCGGCGGATAGCAAAAGATGGTAGAGTTCGGCGCTTTACCTTAAGAATTCTTTCCTTAACTCCATGGGCTAGGCTGATTCCTGTGGCCAACTGTGCCAACTCATTAGCTGCAGAGTTCAACTCCCTGGGAATATAATCGAAGGAAACATCAATGAACCGGTCCAGCAGCTCAATAGCCCTCTCGTAGTAGTGCAGCAGATGGAAAGAAACACACTTGTAGACCCCCAAAAGTTGATTAATGACTAGCATAGAGTCTCCAAGTACTTCAATTTCTTGTACTCCTAGGTCTATCAATAATTCCAGCCCAATGAGAAGTGCTTCATATTCTGCCTGGTTATTGGTGCACGTCCACTCCAGCTGAAAAGAGTAAAGATACTTGGTGCCTGCTGGATTCTGGATACAAATCCCTGCACCCGCCAAATTACTGGTACTGCTACCGTCAAAGTGTAAAATCCAAGGCTGGTACCGGATCATGCTAGCAAACTTTGGCGGTTCTGTGAATTCCTCCTCGATAGGATGGTGTAAAAGAAAGTCCGCTATCGCCTGCCCTGTCATAGCCTTAAGCGGCGCATATTGCAGGGAAAATTCTGAAAGGGCTAACACCCACTTGCCAATCCTACCCCTTAGGATATGTCTCGTTAGCATATACTTCACCAAATCCGTCTGTGCCACCACTATTGTTGTGAATGAAAGCATGTAGTGGCGGAGCTTAACACCAGCAAAATACAGGGCCAAACATAGCCGCTCGATTGGTGAATACCTGGTTTCTGCATCTAACAGTGTCCGGCTGATGTAGGAAACTGCATACTCAATCTTCTTTCCATCCGCCAGAGTCTCATCCTGAACCAGCAGTCCTGCAATGGAAATATCAGATGTAGAAATATATAATTTGAGGGGAATACCAGGCGTGGGCGGCAGCAGAACTGGCGGACTAGCCAAGTATTCCTTGATCCTGTCAAAAGCATCCTGGTACTCAGGACCCCATTTAAATGTTTCGCCTGGTTTGAGCTTGAGCAAAGGAGAGAAAGGCGCAACCTTGCCTGCTGAGTTGGATATAAACCTTCTGAGGAAATTAATTTTACCCAGCAAGCTCTGTAATTCCTTCTTGTTCCTTGGCGCTGGTGCATCCAACACAGCCTGTACTTTGTCGCCAGCCACCTCGATGCCTCTCTCGTGCACCACAAACCCCAGAAAGTCACCAGCACAAACCCCAAAAACGCACTTGACTGGATTCATTTTAAGCTGGTGCTTTCTCATGATAGTGAACACCCCTCGAAGGTGATCAATGTGGTCTTCCTTTTTCTTTGACTTTACCACCACATCATCAATGTACACCTCCAGGATGTCCCCCAGTATCTTGCTAAAAATAACATTCATCGCACGTTGATACGTAGCCCCTGCATTGGTTAAGCCAAATGGCATACTAAGATATTCAAAGGCTCCTGTGAACCCGGGGCAGCGGAAAGCCGTTTTAGGGATGTCTGGCTCGTATATAGGAATCTGGTGATAGCCCGCCGTTCCATCCATAAAAGATAACAGCTCATGCCCCGCTACTGCATCGACTAGCATATCCGCTATAGGCATAGGATAGACGTCCTTAGGTGATGCAGCGTTCAAGTCCCTGTAATCCACACAGACTCTAATCTTGCCATTCTTCTTCCTGACAGGAACAATGTTGGATAACCATTCCGGGTAAAGAGTCGGTCTGATTATCCCAGCCTCAACCATGCTTTGAACTTTTTGCTTGACCGCCATTGCAGTTTCAGCATTCATCCGCCGTTGCTCTTGTTTCACTGGCTTGCATCCTTCCTTGATGGGAAGGCGATGGCAAGCCAGTTCCTTTGACAAACCCGGCATATCTTGGTACTTTTCTGCAAAGCAGTCCCTAAACTCCTGCAGCAACCCTATCAGTTGCTGTTTCAAATCTGGTTCAAGGTACTGGCTAATCCCTACTTCCATGGGTTCTGTTTTTGTTCCCAAGTTAACTTTCTCAACGGGATCGCGCACCTTGGGTGGAGTGTCGTCCAATGCTGCTGGAGTAGGCTGAATTACTTCCACCCCTGTAAAAGCTTCGATATCTTCTTCCTCAATGCACTCGACCAGTGCAACCCCTTCCCAGGCCATTTGCTCTAATCTATAGATAGCCAGTTGTTGCATTAGAAGAGCAAAGGCCTCTGACTCCTCCTGTGAGAGGACGTCACTCATTGGATACGTTGGGAAGAAGCTCAATGGAGACTGGCCGGCTGTAATCCACCATAGCCTGGGCAATTCCCCATTGAGATAACTCGTTCTGGGTCACCCCGATTGGATGTCCCCTATGATCAACCCCCTCGATTCTGAGAGGTCTCATGTTTCTGTTGTAATAGCTGGCCTCCAACTGGTCGGCCGCTATAGAGTAAGGACGCTGATCCGCCTTGATGAGCACTGGTAAATCCGTGACTGGATCCCACATAATCATCTCTTGGTGAAGAGACGAGGGAACTGCTAGTGCTTTGTGGATCCAGTCCCTCCCTAAGATCATGTGATAGGGAGCGCCCGCCTCAGCAACGAAGAACCCTTGGTAGGCGTCGGATGGTCCTATCTTTACCCTGAGCATGACCACCCCAGCAGTAGGAGTAACATTCCCTGAAAACCCTTTCACCTTGGAGACAGTATGAATAAGCTTCTGCTTTGGAATCTTGAGCTGCTCCATGGTGGTGGTGGTGATTATGTTCACTGCGGCCCCGGTGTCAATTAACACCTTGCGGACCTTGATCCCCTCCACCTCTGCTGTGACATACAAAGGCTTCATATGCTGGGACATGTTGAATGTTGGCTTGGCGAACATCACGCACTGCTTCAAAAAGTCTCTAGCACCCTCAGGATACTCGTGGTTGGACTGGAAAACCCCAGGCTCTGCCAATGCTTCACTCTCATCCTCAGGCTCCTATACTAAATAAACAGGCTTGGCTGATTCTTCATTGTTAATAAAATGAGCAGTGGGCACGGGCTCGGGCAGAGCATAAGCCGACGAGAGTATAAATGCCATGTTGCAATGATGAACCATAGCTTCATCCTCAGCCTGTTCTTCTTCCATGGGCATCTCCTCCT
Organism: Potentilla sterilis; assembly: GCA_963682095.1. NCBI lineage: Eukaryota > Viridiplantae > Streptophyta > Magnoliopsida > Rosales > Rosaceae > Potentilla > Potentilla sterilis. The sequence goes on along the minus strand of OY821758.1, from coordinate 50,829,227 downwards.
CATCCGCCGCTTCTGGTTCCTCCTCGTAGTGACCATTTTGTCCCCTTGTCGAGGTCTGCGTCTCCTACTTCAGAGTCAGCCTTCACGCTAGAGGCGACCGAGGATGGCCTTGTTGGCACATGCATCTGCAGCTTCTTGGCTGCATATTCCACAAAATTGGTCGGCGCCTTCGGCTCCTTTGGCCTGGCCTGAGATGATATGGTTAGCGGCCTGCTTGATTCCGCCAATGCTAGATTGGATTCCTTGGGAACAACATCCCCCGCAGGAACCCCCACATTACTCGTGCTTGCAGCCAATGATTTGCTGCTTTCCTTAGGTACCCACCTCATAACGGTGGAATCCTTCCTGGTGTCAATCACCATCATGTCCTCCTGAGCTTCTGACACCACCTGCTTCCCAGCAGCTTCTGGTTGTGCCCTCCTCAGGGGCGATTGCCCGGTTTTTGAACGCTCAGGAGAAAATTCCAGCTTTCTCCTTGGCCTTGACTGAGGAGCTCCAGTGGATCTTGGCAGATCTGCCAGTCTATCATGCACGTTCCTCCGAGGCGCAGGTGGAGCTTTCGCGGATCGCTGTCGTCTGGAGTCCATATTGGACTTAGTTCTGACTCTGTACCGCCTGTGGATCTGCTCCACCTGCTCCACAGGTACCGACAGCTCTTCCTCAGTGACCTTCCCCGAAGCCAGATCCGCCAAGGTCCTTTTCGCCTTGCCAAAGAGTCTTCTTTCGTTCCGGGTGGTTACTGCAGCAAGCTCGATCGCCTTACCATCCCGCTGGGTATACCATCTGTCCGCCTTCGGGTCGTTCCTAGAAGCTGGCGGAATATAAACCTTCACAGATGGTTCCGGATTCGCAGCTTTATACGAACCCCCAGCCGTGGTTGACTTCACTCCGGAAGGTCCTGGATCCTGCCTGGGCCTTGCCCTACTGGCATAACTGTCCTCGGACCCATGATGGTATTTCATCTGCTTGTGACTCTCTCTTCCAGATTTTTCGGGAGGTGGATGCTCCGACTTAGCCTTCTCTAAGGCCCTCTTTTCGGCTTTCTCCTCGGCCTCCTTCACAGCCGCCTGAAACTCATCGTATGTAATCGGCTGCCCTGTATTCAATCTACAGGTTAGGCAGAGTTTAGAACGAGGAACTAACACCATGTCCTCTTCTTCAATAGCCCCAATCCAAAACTCTGGGCCGGGACTAGCCTCGTTCTCAGCAAACTCCAACTTTCCATCGTTCAGCCACTCCTGCAGCTGATCCTTCACACCTACACATTGAGACGTACAATGATCAGATGAACAATGGAAAATACATGTATATCCGCCATCCCCACTATTGGGATGGCATTGGTAAAACTCTTGAATTTCCGGTGCCCCCTGGTGCACCATAGCTTCCCAGATCTCTTCCGCCCTGCTTGCGTCGTACGTGTACTCCTGAAACCTGCCTCCCAAGCTGCTGCGTTGGATCCAGACCGACACTGATTTCAATCGCATTGATCCGCGGGCCATTCTTGGCAGTTGCCCATTGAGGCTCCTTGGGAGTTTCCAACTGCAGGGTGTTATCGTTAATCTATGTCTGCAGCTGATCTTTTAACTTCACACAATCCTTGGTGTTGTGATTGTTCATATTGTGGTAGCTGCAGTACGTCTTCCCCGCCATGTAATCAGGCTTGGGAATAAATCCGCCATCATGGTGCAAACGCCCCTGGTTGAATAGCTCCTGCAGAATCTCCGGAGCCTTGTGGGCGTTATAGGTATACGCTTCAAAAGCTGACTTGGTTGGAAGTGGGGCTACTATCTTCACAGTCTCCCTGACCAACCTTGCGGTTTTAGACTGCAAAGGTCTCTGATCAGTCCGCTCTATAGCCGTCACCTCGTACTCCAGCTCCTCATCATCAACCCATGTCAGGATTGGTCTAGGCACAACATCCGCCTGGATAGTTGCCACTGTCTTAGCAGCGGTCGGTAGTGGAATCTTGGGCTTTAGGGTCCCCGGATAGTAGGACACATGAGTCCCCTTCCTTCTCTCATTCCTCTCCTTGGACCGATCAACATAGTGCTGCTCTTGACCTAGCTGATTGGTTAGATCCGCCATAGTGGTCACATGAACTTGCCTGAATCCCTGGCGGATCTCGTCCACCAAGCCATCGATCGCCATCCTCACTGCATGCTCTTTTGGAATATCCATTTCACAACGGGTTAACTCCAGCTTGAACCTTCTTAGATAATCAGTGGCGGATTCGTCAAGTCTCTGCTCCGTTTCCGCTAGGTCCTTGACCCCAATCTTCACCTCCACCACACCGAACATGGTTCTGAAAAGAACCTCCATAGTTTTCCAGTCTGGTATTGATCCGGGTTTCAAGCGCTTGTACCAGATAGCTGTTTCCCCAGCCAGAGATGTAGGAAAGAGCTTCAACTTCATGATTGGGTCCTCAGCATACTGACCCGATTCATTGGTGAAGCGCATGATGTGCGTCTCAGCATCCTCCGCAGTCTGGCCAGTAAACGGAGTAAAACGAATTGGCTTGAACCCAGCAGGGAACGGAATTGCATTGATCTCTCGAGTTAAAGGATTCTCGTACGTCTTTTCGACGTCGGGCAACTCCTGCAGTTCCCTAAGCTTCTCTACAAAAACCCTGCTAATATCTTTCATGGTCAACTGGGTCACGAAATCCGCAGGTGGTTCTGGCGGATTGTTGCCAGCTTGCACATTAGGAGGGACATTACCACCTGTCTGATTGTTAGCACCCCCAGCATTAGGTCCGCCGGTCCCGCCACGACCAGTAGCTCGTCCCCGCCTATCTTTCGGCTGGTTTGTACGATTAGCCCCTTCAGACTGGTCGATCCGATCAAAGAGCTGCCCCATCAAGGTGTTCATGTTCTCGAGCGTGGCATTGGTAGCCGCCAACTGCTCCTGTTGCTGTCGCCAGCAATTATCAGAGTTCCTAACATGGGCAGTCAAGTTTTCCCCTAGCCGACTCTGCTGTCCGGCGAGATACTTGAAATTGGCAGTGAACCCCATCTGCTTTGTCTCCAGTCGCTTCATGGATTCACTTAGATTGACGACCACATTGTTGGCATTCTTCAGAACTCCATCAGTACGACGAGATTTGTCGATCAACATCCTCAGAGTATCCGTCACCTCTGTGGGAGATGCAGTCTCCCCAGTAAATGGTGCCATAGGTGACGCAGGCGGATCCGCGGACTCGTCCGCGAACCCCTCCTCCAAGAAACCAAATGAGGCTGCCCGGTTGTTAAGGCCAAGAGACCTGTTGTCAACCTGAGAAGCAGCCGTCACCTCTACTATCTCCCCCCCAGTCGCCACTACTGGTGTCGCGGAAACCGGGGTTTGATTCTTCCTATCTCGCACGGCCTTGAGGGCTGCAGCAATAGCTGCTTCATCCCTCAGAACCCCGCCAAACACTTCCTTAGCTTCAGTGTCAGTTAATCCCCTACACTCAGCTGTACCATGCTTGATCAGCTCCTTGTGGGAATTCTTCAAATAGTTCATGGTTACCCTTCTGTAAGGATGACCCGTTGTAGATCCCGCAATCTTGACACTGGTCCCACTGGGCGTGCCAAAACGTTCGTGGCGGATTCAGCACCCGGCGAACAATCAGCACTTGGGGCGGAGGATGCGTGCTCCTCGCGTGTCTTCTGTGTGCTTAGGCGTGCCAGCACCCTTGGAGCGGTGCAACTCGACTGCGTGCGACCCCTGGCGAGTCTTCTCGTCTGCTCCCAATTGACTCTGACTTCCTGACCAAGCAACTGTTACGCGGGCGCTGACTAAGCCGGCGTACAGGGCTCGAACAAGACCTGAATAGAACTCTCTAACAGGATTTCCTTCCCAACCCCCTGAGGATTGAGGATCTTACTTTGATCCGGAGAAGCAAAGCAGAGCTAAACCAAGACCACGGGTGTTTGTCACCTGAGTGACGACTCGATTGCTACCGGAGTAGCGGACTGACTCGATAGGCTCAGCAACCGCTCGACACGAATGCGAGATGTGATCGATCGCATGTGGAGACAAGTTGCGTGAGTTGCTCCGGAGAGGCTTTGGCAAGTTAGCGGTGCGCTAGAACTTGTGTGTGTTTGTGTTTGGTTGAGAACCCTTTCTTCGTTGTAAAAGAGTTATATTTATATGGTTCATGAAACCCTAAAGCCTGAAGATCCAGCCTGGCGGATTCCGGGATTGACTAGGATTGTCCTTCCTTAAAACAACTCCAATCAAATCGGTTAAGAATTAATTGGGATCAGTCTTTCCCTTTGCTTAGGAGATTCACTCCACAGAATATCGTCCGGATCTTCACTCCATTAAAGCCAAGATAAGCCAAATCGAGTCCAAAGAGAATCAATCACTGATTCAGCAACGAAATCTTTTCGAATGGATTGCTACCCGAAACAATCCCAAGTTATCCCAATCAGTGTTTACACCTTATTATCCGTTAGGGAAATTCGTATATCGTGTAATTGGATTACTACAAAATAACCCCAATCTGATTAGGTAACAAATCAATACTCTCCCTCCAAGTAATCTTTCCTAAATGAAACGGGAGAATAAGAATATTGGATTCGGTTTAATCTAAACCCCTCTGGGCCTCGGGACAAAAGCTCAATTGAAGTAAATTTCAATTGTGGCCCAAACACAGTGCCAGTCATTTGATTATATGGTTGGTACTTAGAGGTTAGAACGTGAGAAATTAAAAGAATTAAGAATGAGAAGGTCGAATTAAAAGTATAAAACATGCAGAATGAGTATCATGTCGTGGGATATATAAGTAGCCTAACTGAGCAAGGTCTTCCTTTAAAAAAAAAATAAAAAAAAAGACCCTTATCATATTATCAATTAGCTTAAATATATTGAATAATGCCATGAGCAACTGCATTCAAAAGTCTATAAATTGAATTCGAGGAATGTTGTGTTCCATACCAAATTCATGCATGCTTGAAGTAGTGTTCTTAACGGAGAAGATTGCACTTCACAGCATTTTAATTTTGTTAATTTCTTTACATGCATTACCGACTAAGTTTAACTTGATTGACTAACACTATGCAGGGTTAACCTGCATCTACTCTGAGAATCGTGTTTGGCTGTTAACATTTTGGGAGACTTTATATCGGGTACAAAAAGGCGTACATCATGAATCACTCAAAGGAGGAGGAAAACCAAATGAGGTTAATTAGCTTCTACAAAGCTACTATTGTATCTTTCAATTGACCACATGTTGGGACTGATGCCCCATAATTAAACGCATTTAAAGGAATTAGAGCATCTCCACTTCATTCCCATATTATCCTAATTATCTTCCTTGGGTATATATATATAGTCCTTTTTCTGTGCGGACGTCCGCACGCACTGTTCACAGTGCGGATGCGGCGTTTCCGGCCACCGGCGAGGCGGCGACGCCGTATCCGGCCACTGGGCTTTACTCCCCGGTGGCCGGCGACCCCGTCTGTGCCGGCCCGAGCTCCATCGCCGGCCGGAAAACCCAAAAATGCAGAAAAATGAACAGTATTCGGCGATGGAGGTCGGGCCGGCACAGACGGGGTCGCCGGCCACCGGGGAGCAAAGCCCAGTGGCCGGATACGGCGTCGTCGCCTCGCCGGTGGCCGGAAACGCCGCATCCGCACCGTACGGACGTCCGCACCTGAAAAAAACTTTATATATATATATATATATATAGTTCCTATCTAGAGTGAACTTTCGCTACGAAATTAACGTGTGAAGTTTTTTTTTTACACACTTTTTGGTCATATTTTCACATCTCCACCGTTCAGATTTTAGAACCTAATGTATAGATCATCTATGCAAAATTTCATCCACCTTGATAGTCATTTTACCTTTCGTTATAGTGATTTACATAAACAGGTCAGGTTGAATATATTCGGTTTGTTCATAGATTTAATATAGTTTCGATCCCTTAACGGTAACCAAATTAGATGAAATTTTGCATGAATAATCTATACATTAGGTTCAAACATTTGAACGATGGAGATATGAAAATATGACCGAAAAATGTGTCAAAAAAGGAACTTCGCACGTTAATTTCAGAGCGAAGGTTCGCTTTGGATAGGAAATATATATATATATATATATATATATGGCATAATAGCCAAAATGCACCCTGAACTTGGCTCAAATTGTCAATTTGCACCCCGAACTTGTAATTGTGAAATTTTGCCTCCTAAACTTGTCAAAAACTGCCGATTTGCACCTCATCCGTCAAATCTAACGGTTACCATCCAATTAAGAGTCACATGCCTTGCACATGAGGGGTATTTTTTTATATTTATTTCATTTTATTAATAAAAATACCTAAGAAATTTATTATTGTACAATATTTTCTACAATTATATCATTGTATTTGTGACCTAAAGACTATTATTGTTGAGATATTTGAGTTCTTTATTCTTAGACAAATTATATCATGTTTCTTATTAATTACAATAGTAGTTTGAAAATTCAATTTTAGTTATCCACATAATTTTTCTTATTGACAAATTATATCACGTATGGTATATATGCGTTATTTTGAAAGAAAAAAATGAAAAAAAAATAAAAAGAATAAGAAAAAAATATTATGAGTAAGTAGACATAATTGTACAAAAAATAAATTTCTTGTATAATTTATTTTAAAAATGAAATAAATATAAAATAACGAAAATACCCCTCATGTGACTCTTAATTAGATGGAAACCGTTAGATTTGGCGGAGGGGGTGCAAATCGGCAGTTTCGACAAGTTGAGGAGGTAAAATTTCACAATTACAAGTTCGGAGTGTAAATTAACAATTTAAGCCAAGTTTAGGGTGCATTTTGGCTATTATGCCATATAAATTTATCTATTTTTGTCATTTTTCCCATAAAAATCAATTTGGTCGAGGAATTTTCATTCTTGTTTGCCTCTCAAGGAAAGAAAGTTAAAACTTTCTATTGAACTCTGTAGTATGTACTATCATTGGTTCATTTTTCTTAAATTTTCCTGTATTTAATTTTTGAATTAATTTCAGTTTACCTACTTGAATTTTGGTTGAATCATCACTTCAGTCCCTGTACTTTTGATTTCATCAAAAATTGAGCTATTCGTAACTGATATTCTCGCTATTCTTCCAATTCCACACGTAAGTAAAAGAAAGAAAACATTCTTATAGAATAAAATAACTAAAGAAAATTAAGAAAAGAAACAGAGATCTAACCTTTGTTGTTTATGTTGTCCATGTAGGTGCTAATATTAGCTCTCTTTATGCTCCCCATTATGGATTTTCAGAGACCAAGATGACTTTAAATTACTTGCTTCTTGCCCAATATGTTCCAAGAATGTATCGGATCTTCACCTCGTCCAAGCTGTTTAGAAAAACTAGTAATATTTGGTTCAGAGCTGCATTCTATTTGTTTATGTACATCCTCTCAAGTCATGTAAGTTCAGATTTATATACACGAAGTGTCTCATTCTCCTGTGTTTTTATTTTCATTTTCTTGGCTAGCTAGCTTCTTATGTTGCATGAATAACTAACCCTTTGTTAATTCTAGGTAGTTGGAGCCTTCTGGTACTTTAGTTCTGTTCAAATCGAAGCAGTGTGTTGGTACATGGCTCTGGGAGGAAGTGTCACCTTCCAATGTGATGACCCTCCTCTATCTCCATTCAATCGTAACACCATTAATAACGATTGCCTAAATATGACGGGAGATTTATTATTTAACTATGGATCATTTCTGGAGACAATTCAAGCCGGCTACACAGGACCTACAAGATTTCGCGAGAAGTTATTTTACTTTGTGTGGTGGGGACTTAAAAATCTAAGGTAAGGCCAAATTGCTTGTAGTTCCAGATGATAACACATCGAATACTTGAAGAAGATTTTGTATCTCACATATTCTTGCTCCCATTTATCTGTCAAATTTATTGCAGTAACTCTGGTACAAACCTTGCGACAAGTGAATTCATTTGGAAAAATTGCTTTGCGATTCTTGTTTCTGGTATGGGGCTGGTGCTATTTGCTTTTCTCATTGGAAACATGCAGGTCGGTAACGACTTTTGATCCCTAACTTTCATATATAATCATACCTTTAAGAAGCAGACCCTGTTGATGTTAACATAAGTCATGAATATTATGTAATATTGTGTAATTAATACTTTCCTGTTCTGTATATGGTAGTACAGTGTAGTACATAGTACATCTTGTATCCTCTTTATATAGCCTCCAATGTGAGACGAATAATATATCAGAAAATTATTCTCCCAAATTGTGTTATATTCAACTTGGTATCAGAGCAAAGATCCGAAAGGACTTTGTCTCTTTATTTTTCCACTGTAATTCCTCGTCTGGCGTTGGTGCTCTGTCAGACTTGTGAAGTTGATTTATTCTTTATTTTCAACTAAACTCCATTGTTAGGGTTTATTGTCTCAACTTTATTAGAAGTGTTCGGCATTGGCCTTTGTCTGACTTTTCTCCCAAGATCTGCCGTTGGACTTTTCTCCACAGTCAAAGGTATTGTTCATCCAAGTCTGCTGCTGAATCCTCTTATCGGTTTGCTCTTCCTCGTACTGTTCGGACTTGGGGAATCAACCAGACTTCCTCTCATCGTGCTCAACCCAGATCTTGCATCGTCGACCAAGGCTCTCCTTCAACCTTCGTGCATCGTCGGCCCCGGCGTCTCATCGCCCAGCATCTCCAGCGTCCCGTCATCTCAGCATCTCAGGCGTCTCGTTGTCCCTCTCCGGCGCGTCTCCCCGATCGGACGTGTCCCAACAGGAAAAAACTCGACCCGGTGCTCCAACCCGATTCAAGAGCGTGTTCTTCAGCCCGATTCGGCTCCTTGGCCCGACCCGGTGCTCCGGCCAGACCAAGTACCTCAGCCTCGTGCCGATTTTTCAGTCCGACCCGATTCTTCTTCGACCCGACCAGACCCGGATACTGCCACAGTCCGACCCGGTCCACAGCTTTCCTGTTGACCCATTTTCCTGTTGACCGACCCAACTTCAGTTATTTGACCGCTCCACAGTTTCATATCTGACCCGCTCTATTATTCATCCTTTAAGAATGTCTCGAGTGTATGTTGGAAATTTGGGTTCTTGGATTTCAGAAGGAGAACTCGACAATGAGTTCCGTGGTTTCGGAATTATCAGAAAAATATGGGTTGCAAAAAGGCCACCAGGTTATGCTTTCATTGATTTTGTGCATTGTAAAGATGCAGAGAATGCCGTTTATGAGTTAGATGGCAAGAATGGCTAGAGAGTTGAGTTCTCACATAAATCTATACATGCGGTTGGTCAATACTGCAACAATGGTAATATTTCTATAACTAAACAGACTCCCGCATGTGGTAAGATCGGTATGACTTTAAAAGTTTCTCGCTTTGTTGGTTCTGATACGTGGATTATTGATTCTGGTGCCTCGGATCATATGACTTATGATAATTCTCATTATATTACTGATTTGTCTCCTCCACCCGTGTCATATGTCACTAATGCTAATGGTGAAGCTTTTCCTGTGTTAGGGATAGGGTCAGTCCGTGTAACTCCTGTTTTAACCCTTCATAATGTTCTATATGTACCTGACCTGTCACACCATTTGATATCTGTTCCTCAGTTAAATACTGAGTCTCGATGCTCTATAACTTTTTTCCCCATGTATGTGATTTTTCAGGATCTTCTCACCAGGGAGATAATTGGTCGGGGGGACTTGAGGGGCAGATTGTTTCACCATGGATCAGACATATGCGGGAGAGAAACCAGGAGCACCGTCACGCACTGCTTTGACTGCAAGTTCAAATCAGCTAAGTGAAATTTGGTTATGGCATCGTCGATTGGGGCATTCATCTTTCCATGTTATGAAAAAATCCATGCCATCTCTGTTTTTTGGTGTGGAAGAGTCATCCTTGCGCTGTGAAACATGTGTTCTTGCTAAGAGCCATCGTTCTACCTATTCTCCGAGTTCCTCCAAGAGTAGTATCCCTTTTGAATTGATTCATTCTGATGTTTGGGGACCTTCTAAAGAGCCTACGGCCATGGGTATGAGGTATTTTTTGACTTTTATTGATGATTGCACAAGGTTGACATGGGTTGTTCTTCTTCGAACCAAAGATGAAGTCTTCCCTGCTTTTCAAGCCTTTCATTCTCAGGTCCAAACACAGTATAATGGCACTATTAAAGTTCTTCGTTCTGATAATGGAGGGGAGTATGTCAATCATGTTTTTCACCAGTTTTTTAGATCTCATGGGATTGTTCATCAAACAACATGTCCACGAACACCAGAGCAGAATGGAGTAGCTGAAAGGAAAAACATGCATCTTCTTGAAATGGCTCGTTCCATCATTTTCAGTGCCCATATGCCTAAGAATCTTTGGGGTGATGCTGTCGCAGCTTCTGCTCAGCTTATCAATCGCCTTCCATCTAGTACTCTTCAAGGGAAATGTCCATTTCAGGTTCTTGCATCTCATGTCTCTCTTCCTTCCTATCATAATTTACCTGCCCGGGTCTTTGGTTGTGTGGCTTTTGTTCATGTCCCTAAGAGCCAGAGATCGTCTAAATTAGATCCTCGGGCGATCAAGTGTGTGTTTGTTGGTTATGAAAGCCATAAAAAGGGGTACAAGTGTTATCATCCACCTACCAGAAAATACTATGTCACTATGGATGTTACTTTCTTTGAGGACATGAGCTATTTTTCCTCGGATGATCCAGCCCTTCAGGGGGAGCATTCATACTTTGAAGAGCTGTATCATGGCGAGGGGGAGCAAACAGGAGTAGAAGTCTCAGTGACAGAAGCTCAACCAGAGGTAGAAGTCTCAGTACCAGCAGCACCAAAAGTGACAGAAGCTCAACCAGAGGTTGAAGCCTCAGACATCCATGTTCCAGGAATTGAACAAATAGTTGTGAGTACAACAGATGTAGAAGATCAATCTGCCCCTCCAGCCATCACTCATACCCCTGATCCTCAACTCCCTACTGTAGAAGATCAATCATTTGAGGTATGTCCTTCCACTAACCCTAGTAGTATTGAGCCTAATAGTGAACAATATGTGTTACCTAACAGGTCTACTAGAGGTCATCCCCCCAAAAGATATGAGCCTAGTTTACAAGCCAAATCAAAATATCCAGTAGCCAACTATATGTCCACTAGGAGATTATCAAAGTCGTATGAATCATTTGTGAATCAAATATCTGCTGTATCAGTACCTAACAAAGTGCAGGATGCGTTGAGTGATCCAAAGTGGAGGAAAGCAATGGAGGAGGAGATGAAAGCATTACAGAAGAACAATACTTGGGAGCTTGTATCTCCACCACATGGAAAGAAGGCTGTGGGATGCCGCTGGGTGTTTACAGTAAAGCATAATCCAGATGAGTCAGTAAGCAGGTATAAAGCACGCTTAGTTGCAAAAGGATTCACCCAGACATATGGCATAGACTATGATGAGACTTTTGCACCTGTTGCAAAGATGAACACTATTCGGGTATTGCTTTCTTTTGCTGCTTGCTTAAACTGGCCTCTTAAACAGTTTGATGTCAAGAATGCATTCCTTCATGGAGAACTTACAGAGGAAGTGTATATGGAACTTCCACCTGGATATGTAGCTGCTTCTCCAGGTAACTTCGTATGCAGATTGAGAAAATCTTTGTATGGTCTGAAACAATCACCTCGTGCTTGGTTTGGAAGGTTTTCACAATTCATGAGGAAGATTGGTTACAAACAGAGTAATTCAGACCACACATTGTTTCTCAGACACCAACATGAGAAGGTAACAGCCCTGATTATATATGTTGATGATATGGTAGTTACTGGTAATGATACTGTTGAGATAGATAGATTACAGAAGCAGCTAGCCACAGAATTTGATATGAAGGATCTGGGTACACTCAAGTACTTCTTGGGCATTGAAGTAGCCAGGGGGAGTGAGGGAATCTATCTGTGTCAGCGGAAGTATGTCCTTGATCTACTGACAAAAACAGGTATGTTGGATTGTACTCCGATTGACACTCCTATAGAGCAGAATCATCGATTAGCTGAGTATCCCGATCAGGTGCCTACCGACAAGACTCGTTATCAGAGATTAGTTGGACGGCTGATTTATTTGGCACATACCAGACCAGATGTTGCGTATGCAGTAAGTGTAGTAAGTCAGTTCATGCATAATCCAAGTGTGGACCACATGGATGTTGTTGTGAGGATTTTGAGATACTTGAAGTCAGCTCCAGGGAGAGGAGTAATGTTCTCAAAACACAACAACATTCTTGAGGTTAGTGGTTTCACAGATGCAGATTGGGCTGGAAATATTACTGATAGGAGGTCGACATCTGGTTATTTTACCTTTGTGGGAGGTAATTTGGTTACATGGAAGAGTAAGAAGCAGAAGGTTGTAGCTCGATCAAGTGCTGAGGCTGAGTATAGAGGTATGGCTCATGGCGTGTGTGAATTGTTGTGGTTGAGAAATCTACTACGTGATTTGGGTGTTAAATTGCCAAATGCAATGCAGTTATATTGTGACAACAAAGCAGCTATTGGCATTTCACAGAATCCAGTACAACATGATCGTACTAAACACGTAGAGGTGGATCGCCATTTCATAAAAGAGAAGTTAGACGCTAAGATTATTAGCTTCCCGTTTGTTCCTACTGAAGAGCAGCTTGCAGATGCACTCACTAAATGAGTTTCCAGAAAGGCCTTTCATGACTCATTAAGCAAGTTGGGCATGGTTGATGTGTATGCGTCAACTTGAGGGCGAGTGTTAACATAAGTCATGAATATTATGTAATATTGTGTAATTAATACTTTCCTGTTCTGTATATGGTAGTACAGTGTAGTACATAGTACATCTTGTATCCTCTTTATATAGCCTCCAATGTGAGACGAATAATATATCAGAAAATTATTCTCCCAAATTGTGTTATATTCAACTGTTGATTAGATAACTTAAGCTATCTTATTCATAAAATGTGTCGACATATCAACAACAAAGTATGCAATCGTCGGAGGAAAAGAAGGTGGCAACTGATAAGGTTCAGATGAAAGAGCAAGAACTGCAAGAATGGATGGACAGATATGGTCTCCCTGAGAAGTTGGGCAAAGACGCTGAGAAGTTGAGGATAGAGATCATGAAAAAGATAACAAAAAACTTGAAAGACGATCAAAATGCCGAAGTACAAAACATGTTCTCTATTCTTCCCTGGACTACCGTAAAAGATCTCAAACTTGCTATCTGCATGAGTATGCTGAAGAAAGTATGTAACTCGATTATATTTTGTTGTTCTATATATGCATATTGATCATATCAATTAGTGTGCTGCAATATAAAGTTTTAACAATGCCTTTATGTACGTGTATGTGTATACGTACGAAGGCTAAAGAATATGGATGAAAGAGGATTGAGACTGATATGCCACTATCTCAAGCCAGTGACATACACTGAGAAAACAATTGCTTTTCGAATTGGAGATCCACTTGATGGCATGCTCTTCATCATGGAAGGTGTTATGTTGATCTACTCGACTAGTCCTGCTACCACTACTACAACTGCTCATCAAGTTGAAAGAGAAAATCAAGGTTCCCCATCAACAATCCGTGGCTCCCTCGAGAACGGTGATGTTTATGGAGACGAACAACTTCTGAGATGGGCATCACCACCCGACATGTCCAATGTCTCTTATGCAGACCTTCCTATCTTGACCGAAAATGTAAAATGTCTCTCAGAAGTTGAAGGCTTTGTTATCACTGCCAAGGACTTGAAAATTGTTTTCTCCCGGTACAAGTTACAGGGGAGTTCCGGCCATCTAGTGGAGGTGGAACGTTCTATCTCAAGAGGAACATCAATGAGTCATCGTAACCGCACCAATCCTACTCCATGGCCAGGCACAGAGGGCGGGGATGAGGAAATAGATATTCAAGAATCACTCAACTGAAATTTCCCATGGTGTGTGTGAGATTGGTTTAACTGTTTATGTGTACCTTCTTTATTGTATTTAAACATTGTATGTACTCTGTGTGAGAATTTCTTGAGTGCAAGTGCTTAATTTGTAGGAAATGATTAGTGTCTATGCTAGTCATTTTTTATATTTTTTTCGATTAGTCATTTTGTAAATTGTAATAAAAGGTTCTTTCAGTTGTGCAAGTTCAACCAACGTGACATCCAAGATTGGTTTAAAATGTTCAATTTGTCTAAAGTAATGATGCAACTATATATTATTAATTATTTAACTCGAATGCTATAGTCGAATTCATGCAGCAACTATTTCTTTAGACATTTCATAGAAAATTGCACTAATAACAAAAGGAGTGCAAGCTAGAGAACAACCTTTATAAATAAAATCGGTTTGGATTGATCTAGTAGTTTTGCTATCAACCAATTTCTTTTAGAACTTGACCCTTAATGATTCCTTGCCTAACAAACTAACGTTTTGACCCTGAACCAGGGGGTGTCTTTGGTGCCAATGGTGCACACGATTATCCTTATTCCCATTGATTGTTCATATATGGGATAATTGGATCAAAAATATCCACACCAAAAAGATTATGTACATTTAAATTAGGGTGATGTTGTTCACACACACCCAAATTGTTATTAACACACCTCAAATTATTATTAACACACCTTATTTATTTTTCTATTATAAACAAATATAAAATGGTTCTTTCTCATCGGCTCCGATCATGTATAGGGTGTGAATAACAATTTGGGATGCCTTAAATAAAGAACAAAAGAGAAACTTATCCTCTCTTGGACTTCATGTTTTGAGTCCCACTCAACAGAGATAAAGCCCAAGGTTATTAGGCCCATCACAGCCTATACCCCTCCTAAACCAGAGGCTTCAATCCAATGCAGTTCACTTTCAGAAACCATACAGATAAGAGCAACAAGATAACAATTCCACCAGAGTTCAAAAGCTTTCAGAAACCAAACAGATAAGAGCCATGGCAGCTTCCGCAACCGCGGTTGTGTTCTCTGGCCTAAGCTTCCTCCGCGGAGCACCAGACTCCTCCAAGAGATTGTCTTACAAAACCCAAGTAGTTTCCGATGTTGGGTTCGTCACCAGTCAGCTCAGTGGCCTCAAAATCTCCTACGACATGTCGTCTCAGCTCCCCAGTCCAATCTTCACTCCTTCCCTCCCTGGCCTTCAGCCCATTGTTGCTCGTAATCTCCCTACCTAATGTTTCCCATGTGTTCTTCAATTTTTGTGTTTTCCGATTACATTTTTGCTTTAATAGGATAATGTGGTTTGAGAAACTTCATAGTTTTCACTTGTCAGTTTTTTCGCCCAATGAGAAAATCATAAAGCAATTATTTTTCTTTTGAGATATGTAATGGAGACAATGGGTTGCACTTAGATTATGTGATACGAGCTGAGTGTGATCATAATGCTGAGTAGATAAATTATGCACCTTTTGATCTCGTTGATTCTCTCATCGTTGATGTTCCATAATAACCTGTTAGAATGGTTGAAATTGATTTGGGGCGTGATTTGGTTCAATTCCTCAGGTAGAATCTGTCCTTTTACTGGGAAGAAAGCAAACAAGGCGAACAAGATTTCGTTCTCGGCCCACAAGACCAAGAAGTTGCAGTTTGTGAACCTGCAGTACAAGAGGATTTGGTGGGAAGGTGGGAAGCGGTTTTTGAAGCTGCGGTTGTCAACCAAAGCAATCAAGACCATAGAGAAGAATGGACTGGAAGCCGTTGCCAAGAAGGCCGGGATAGATCTTCGCAAGTGTTGATAGCACTTGGTTCATTAGATTCTTTTGTAAGGCATTCTTAATCTCTATGTTTTGTTCAGTTATACAGAGTACATTTTGTTTCAATGTGCCTTACAAGTCTGTTAATCTTCATTTCTTACAATCAGTGAGTTGTTAATTCTGCAAGCTACTAGTTCTCTTTTGCTCACTGGTATATGTATGATGAATGGGTCTGAGTAATGTTGTGCTTCTTTTGTTGGCAATGGCCTTTTCAGTGTATGCCCGACAAACCATTATCCTTAGCAATGGACAGTATCAGATAGATTCCAACTTTTTAGCCATTTTCATTTCTGGTGTGGATGTCATTGTTTTCCTAGCTAGCGATTGTAGAGATGTATTCAATTTACATTGTTAAGCTTGATAAAATGTTGTAGGGAGAATCTACTCTAGTCTTTAGATGACATCTGCACAAGCCCTTTCAAAATCTTTAATGAAATAGTTGCATATGCATATTTGTGAAGATATATATGGTTGTTTTACATCGTACATCTCAGTCTCTGTGAGGGAATGCAGTGATTCTTGCATAGCCAGAAATGGATTAACGAACCGCCATAATGATGAAAATTGAATTAAGCCGAGTGAGTGCATACACAGGTGAAATGAAGAGCATTTTAGTTTGAACATTCTAATGATGAGAAAGGAATATCAGCTACGTGAATGAATAAAGACTAAAATGAAAAACATTTAGTCAGAACATGTTTCCGACAACAATAGGCTCATATATTTTATTTTTTGCTGTGAAACTACTGTCATAAAACAGGCTGCCTTAATTAGTTCCTTTATGTTGGACATCAACAGCTTATATAGGATATTCGAACCACCATAAATTGGCAATGTTCTGTCCTTGTAGTTGGCATCCGCAGCTAAATTAAGCTCAATGAACATGAATCTTTAAGGTAAAAAGTGCAGCATATTGCGCAAAGAATGGATCTGATATCACTCGAGCCTTATAGAGGGCATGGAACGAGGGACTTGCAACATCATTCCAAGTAAAATTAGTGATTAAGCAAAGCAGGGGAGTCTTGGACAGGATCTCAACGAAGAAGGCAACCTGATGACTGGTATGCAAAACACGGCCTGCTTTTTGTTTACGCCCCCTCCTTACCCGGGAACTCCGCAGTAACACTTCTCATACAGCTTCTCATACCGGTAATGCCTCAGTGACGCACATTGATGATATTGGCATGGTTTATCAATGTGAGAAACCCTTTCATCCTAGACCAACACAACTACCATGCCATCAGGCTTTCCATTGAAAAGTTAAAATCACTGGCGCCGCAAGTGTTCTCGCTATTGCGGTTCTGCTAAGAGCATCGCCAACAGTTTCTCTATTATAGAGAATTAAAAGTTAAAATCTCCATCCCAACCGCTTCTCTATTTTACAGATTTTCCTATTTATTATGATAATAAAATATTTTACATTCTTATTTATTATAATATGAAAAAATGACTATCTTGTTGTAGGAGAAATAGATGATAGTAAACTCTGTGTCTCTATTGATTGATAAGGATGCCTTTATATAGACATTACATCAAGTATCCCTGGCATATAGGGATTCCCTATCTAATAGAGTTAGGGCTGGGACCGGTACGGGACGGTTCGGGATTCTGCTCATACCGATACCATACTGATTTTATATTTCGGTATCGGTATCGGTTCGGTACTGCCATTTTCAACCTCAATACCGAACTGAACCGATACCATTCGGTTTCGGTATCGTTCGGTACTTTTTCGGTACCAAACTGGCAGATTTCAGTGTGCACCTTGCTGACCTGCATATACATCATTCACTACACTAACTATGATAAATCATGAACATAATTCACATAAAAGATAAATATAATCACCATCTGTCCATCACCATCACAAATTCATACAACATTCAATTTAAAAATAACATCACAAGTTTAGCAATTCACACAACCAAATAAATAGCCGAAAATTGAAATAAGTCCAATATTAAGAGAAAACGAAAGTCTGATTAAAGGAAATGCCGAAATGGAACTTAAAACCCTAAACTTGTCATCAACAAAGTGGGTTGTTAGCACCATATAGTTAACATTTTGAACACTTGTCCAAGTGTCCGTAGTTAGACATACCCTATGACGGCTGATATTATGCTTCAACTTCCTCTTCGTCTTATCATACAAAGCCAAAAACTTAGTCACTAAAGTTCTTGTACAAGGGACTGTCCACTGAAGTATTGCAACAAAGCAAAAACGCCTAAACTCTTGCTTTTCAACGAAGCTAAAAGGAAGCTCATCAACTACTACCATTTCAACACAAGCATGCATCACTTCATCTTCATTAAATGCCACCATTTTCATCGTATTACCCTTACTTTTATGGGTTTTTAATCCCTTTTATACTTCCGGTTCGGGCCGGTACCATTCGGTATCGGATCTAATGAAACCGACCCATCCCGGTTATATGTATTCGGTATCGGTATCAGTTCGGTATCGGAAATTTTTACCGATTCATCCCGGCCCGTCGGGATTCGGTACGGGACGAACGGTTTCGGTACCATTTTTCTGGTACCAGCTCCCAGCCCTAAATAGAGTATCTAGACTACTAGTCTTATTAGGACAAGACACACCACGGAAGTTACAAAATTAACCTTCCTTGAACACTCCCCCTTGTGTCGCGTCCTCAATGGTGCATAAACTGTTGCCTCGTTAAAACCTTTGCCAGCAAACAAAAACCTCTTGGGCAAAAATAAAAGCATGGTCTAAGGGAAAAGAGTACAACGCACCAACTACAAATATGTGAGACATGCATAACTAGACTCCCCCTGAAGTCTAGATGAGAACTCCCCTGATAGTCAGTCAGTCTTTGAGTTCGGATAAGCGACACATACCAATGCGCTTTACATGCTTCATAAATGTAGATTTGGGTAGAGACTTGGTGAATAGATCAGCTGCATTATCTTTTGAGCTGACTTGCTTCACTTGGATATTCAAAGTCTCTTGCTGCTGCTGATTGTAGAAGAACTTAGGCGAAATGTGTTAGTATTGTCACCCTTGATGTATCCCAACTTCATCTGCTCAATGCATGCTGCATTATCTTCAAATATGCAAGTTGGTCCCATCGTAGTAGACTCAAGTCCACTAGACTCTCGAATGTGAGATATAACTGAGCGAAGCCAAACACATTCTTTGACTGCTTCATGTAGTGCAATAATCTCAGCATGGTTCGAGGAGGTAGCAACAAGGGTTTGCTTGGTTGATCTCCAAGATATCGCCGTATTCCCAATGGTAAAAACATAACCGGTTTGGGAACGTCCTTTGTGTGGATCTGACAAATATCCAGCATCATCAAATCCTACCATCACATCATTTGGTGTATCTGAGTAGGAGGGGGTATCGCCAAAGCCGTATCGGGACCACGACTTAACATCCTCGGGTCCGGATATATTGGCGGATATGGCTGCAGGATGGCGGATGGATGAGCCAAAGCCAGTCTTGGCGGATATGACTGGCGGATGGCGATCCGAGCCACGGTTTGTGCTGTTGGATGCAAGAGATCGACTAGGTGTCGAATCCTGATGAGTATATCGATAGTACAAGCCCATGTCAAGGGTTCCTTTAAGGTATCAAAAGATGTTCTTGATTCCAACTCAATGACGTTGTGTTGGCGCAGAGCTAAATCTAGCTAACAAGTTCACTGAGAAAACAATGTCTGGTCTAGTACACTGAGCTAAGTATAACAAAGCTCCAATTGCACTAAGATATGGATATTCAGCTCCCAAGACCTCTTCGTCATCTTCTTTTTGGACGAAAGGGATCTTTGTTGATATCCAGACTTCTAACGACCATGAGAGTGCCTGTAGGATGCATAACTTTGTCTATGTTAAATCGCCTGAGCATCTTTCGAACGTATGCAGATTGGTGTATAAAGATTCCACCACTTCGGTGCTCTAGTTCTAAGCCTAGGCAAAACCGAGTCCTTCCCAGATCTTTCATCTCGAATTCGGATTTCAAGTAGCTAGCGGTCTCATTGATCTCATTTAGAGTTCCAATGATGTTCATATCGTCAACATAGACGGCTACAATGGCAAATCCTGAATTTGTTCTCTTTATGAACACACAAGGGCACAACTCATCATTCTTGTATCCTTTCCCAATCAAGTAATCACTTAACCGTGTGTACCACATCCTACCCGATTGTCGGAGTCCATATAGAGATCGTCTCAACCTGATAGCAAATGAACTTCGTGGTTTTTGCTCACTTGACTTGGGTAACGAAAGTCCTTCTGGCACTTTCATGTACATCTCCGTATCTAGATCCCCATAAAGATACGCTGTTACAACATCCATAAGTTGCATATTGAGTCTCTCTGAGACTACCAAACTGATTAAGTATCGGAAGGTAATAGTATCCATGACAGGAGAATACGTCTCCTCATAATCAATTTCAGGGCGTTGAGAAAAACCTTGCGCCACGAGTCGAGCTTTATATCGCTAGACTTCACCATTCTCATTGCGCTTTCTGACAAAGACCCATTTATGTCCAACAGGCTTCACGTTCGGCGGTGTAGGCACAACCGGTCCGAATACTTGCCTTTTCTTTAAAGAGTCTAGTTCAGCCTGGATTGCTTCTTCCCACTTCGGCCAATCCGCCCTACGTTGACATTCATCAACAGTGCGGGGTTCCATATCGTCGTCGTCAATGACTTCTTGAGCAACGGCGTAGGCGAATGCATCATCGATATACATGGAATTCCTTTCCATAAGATTGTGCATGCATAAGTAGTTTAGTGAGATTTCCTTGTTCTCCAACATCAACGGTGAGTCTGAGGCGTCCCCCAGATGATTCAGAGTTGATTCTTGGACATAGGTATAGTCGGAGACAATCTCGTGTGACGGCGTCACAGTATCGATGATGAACGGATCGCTTTGTGCCTGGACATATGTCCTCTTTCTAGGTACATTGTCCTTGGAACCGATTGGTCTCCCCCTCTTTCTAGGAGGATCCGAAGTCGACGCCGGCCGTCCACTTGGAGGTGCCGAGCCTAGGCTGCCGACGGCACCTAGGGCTGCGGGTCCGAGACCGGCGGCGCGTGCTCGCGCATGGCGAGGAATGTTGAGCCTTGCAGGTACATTCGCAGCAGGTATGGTTGATCTTGTCACTTTCGCAATATCAGTAAAGGAGTCTGGCATCGAATCCACCACCTTTTGTAGTTCCAATATGCGTTGTATTTCGGTCTCACACTGAGACGTACGGGGATCATAATGAGACATAGTGGGAGAAAACCACGTCAATTTCTGACGTTCACTAGGGACAGATGCGGCCCCATCTCCCCCTAACGGCGGGAATGATGTCTTATCAAAGTGACAATCTGCAAATCTTGCAGTAAATAGATCACCTGTCATAGGCTCTATGTAGCGGACAATAGTTGGTGCTTCATATCCAACATAAATAGCTAATCGTCGTTGTGGACCCATCTTGGTACGCAGTGGAGGCGTGATAGGCACATATACGGCACAACCAAAAGTACGCAGATGTGAAATATCAGGCTCGTAACCAGTTACCAACTGGTACGCACTAAATGGTTGGTTATCTGTGGGTCGTAGATGAATAAGCATAGCTGCATGTAGTATTGCATATCCCCATGCCGAAACTGGCAAGTTTGTGGCCATGACAAGAGACCTAGCTACAAGCTGTAGTCTCTTGATAGTGGCTTCTGCAAGACCGTTCTGAGAATGAACGTGGGGTACGGGATGTTCAACTTCAATCCCAACTGACATGCAATAGTCATCAAAACACTTTGACGTAAACTCTCCAGCATTATCCAGTCTGATTGACTTACCCGGATTGTCCGGGTGGTGAGCCCGAAGCTTAATGATCTGAGCTAGGAGTTTAGCAAATGCAGCATTCCTCGTGGACAACAACGCTACGTGTGACCAACGCGTTGACGCATCAACCAGAACCATGAAATATCTAAATGGTCCGCATTCTGGTGTTATAGGTCCACAGATATCACATTGTATTCGTTGTAGGAACAGAATATTCTGTTTATTATCAATAGCAAAAGATGGTCTTGCTTGAAGTTTTGCTAGTGCACAAGCTTTGCAAAACGAACGATGAGCATTAGACATCGCTACAGAAGCAGGAGAAGCAGGAGGAGGCCGAACCTCTCCTTGGAGCCGAGAGGCAGCACTCGACGGCATGGCGACCGAACCGAGGCCGAGGCGTCCTCTATGCTTTTGTGATTTGAAAAATGGATGACCGTGGGAGCATTTCAAAATACGGATCATCAGATCACGACCCGGATGACCGAGTCTATCATGCCAAAGCTTGTAAGCATCTGAATCACATAATATAACAACATGAGATTCGTTGGCTCGAATGGTTGTGAAATACATGTCATTTCGAACTCGCTTACACTTTTCCACAATGCGAGTGCGCATAGATTGAGTGGAGGTGAACAACAGATATTCAGTTCCATCTTCAACATAAGTGCTGAGGTGATAGTCGTTGTCACGCACATCCTTGAAAGCTAGCAAGGTTATTGGCGCCTTAGGCGCATATAGGGCTCCTCTACCCGAATTTCAGTGCCATTTGGCAATAAGAATTGAGCAGTGCCACGACCCTTAATTACGGGTCCAGTTCCTGTCATCGTAGATAACGATGATTCTCTTGGCGAAAAATCCGAAAACAATTGCCGATTCCTCAGAATCGTGTGAGTTGTTGCACAATCCAACAAACACTCAATCTCGCCTTGAGACATCTACAAAAACAATGTAAATTGAATCAATAGTCTACTTTAGACTTTGGCGGACACTTTAAAGTAAGTGTACTGAAACAATATATCATCACAAAATGAAGTGCATTAAGGCCAATAACATAGCCATGACATCGACATAACTTGAGAGAAAGAGATAAGCCTTATTTTAATCACCGAATACCAACATTGATAATCATAGCCTAGGTTAGAGATTGAGACCGGACACCATCGTAGGTGGCGTGGCCGAGCCAAGGCCGAGGCCGAGGCAAAGGCCGAGGCCAAGCCAAAGCCGAAGCTGTGGGAAGGCCGAAGCTACCCTGAGGCCGAGCCGAAGCAAGGCGAGTGGTGAGGGTCGGTCAGGCATTGAGGCAATGCGATGCGACGGTTGAGCTAAATCCGAAGCATGGCGAGTCCGAAAACACGTCGTTGCCGAGCAGTTGATGCAAAAGTTGCATTTGTTTGATAGGCTATCGATTGTTGGTTTCAAAAACCGGATTCGGTGCTGAGCCAAGCTGGCGACACTACCAGAAAAGGGGTTATAGCCGACGATATGGGAAAAAACGGCCGACGAAATAGTACTTCGTCGGCTATAAGGGGTCATAGCCGACGAATTACTATTTCGTCGGCCACATCGTCGGCTATAATATTAGAGCCGACGACTGCCGACAAGTCGTCGGCTATAACTCTTATATCAGATCAATCTTCTGCAGCAGGGAGCTCATTCGTCGAAAAAATGTAGAAAACGCTCTGAAATCGTCCAAAACCTCTGCCATAAGCTTGAAAGGTACGTATATTGCTGTGTGTGTTGATTTAGTTGGTTATATGCAGAGGTGTGTTAATTTAGAGTTTAATTAGAATAAATGTGTGATTAATTTGATATTTATATATATATACAGGGTCCTTCCAATGAGGGATCCCTTATTATAACTTATATGAGGGATTGAGCATTAGACTAACTTTCCAATCACCAATTTCAATCTCCACCATTCAATCTATTTGTATATATGAGTAGATCATTTCTGAAAATTTTCATCCAATTTGGTGATCGTTAAGCCTTCGAATTAGCATAAATCCATGAACGGTTTAAATCTGCCAGATTTAAGCCGTTCATGCAATTTGCAGTTTTGAGTACCTTAACGATTACCAATTGAGATGAAATTTTGCATAAATGATCTACATATTAGGACCTAAAAACTGAATGGTTAAGATTGAATTTGGTGATTGGAAAGTTAGTCTAATGCTCAATCCCTCATATAAGTTATAATAAGGGATCCCTCATTGGAAGGGCCCTGTATATATATATATATATATATATATATATATATATATATATATATATATGTGTGTGTGTTGAGATGAGATTATTAATGGGTTGATATGTGGGTTAGATAGAATTGAAGTTTTGTTGAAGATCAGTGATTGATTGTTGATTTAGATGTGATTTTAGATGAATTTGATGAAAAAATGTATATATATATATTAATTAATTTAATTGTAATTAAAAATATATTGTTGGTATATATGAAAAATATATTGTGTTTAATTAATTAGGGAGATTATTGACGATGTTTTAATTAATTTAGGGATGCATGTGTATATATATATATATATATGTGTGTGTGTGTAATGATGAATTTTTTAATTAATTAGTACGTACGTA
This sequence comes from Potentilla sterilis, assembly GCA_963682095.1. NCBI lineage: Eukaryota > Viridiplantae > Streptophyta > Magnoliopsida > Rosales > Rosaceae > Potentilla > Potentilla sterilis. The sequence goes on along the minus strand of OY821758.1, from coordinate 50,805,131 downwards.
CGTACGTAGTACGTGCATATATACATATCTATATATAGCTATATTTATTTCTTGAATTTACAGGATGGACAAGAGTTGGATTACCCTTGGAAGATGGGATCAGGCGTATCATGATGGAGTTAGGAGTTTCCTGGATTTTGTGATGGCTAACTGTGGAGACACTACACTTCATTATTGTCCGTGTAAAAAGTGCAAGTGTGCCACCCCACGACACTGGTTTTCCATAGAGACAGTGGAGCAACACTTGGCTAGATATGGATTTTGGGTCCTATACAGTAATTGGATTTATCACGGTGAACCAGAGTTTGCGGGTCCTCATGATCATGGACAATTTGCCGAGAGAGGGAGTTCCTCCAATGATCCAACAACGAACTGGATCAACGATATGTTTCCTCGTGAGAGCGGTGTCTTTGATGAAGCACCAGATGTGTAACTCCCTCCTCCGGAGATGGAGTGTTTCCCTGATATTGAGCCACTCGAGCCATTACCCCGATCTCCGGTCAACACAAGTGGTATGGAAAAGTACAACAACCTGATCGCATTGCAACAGACTCCGTTGTACCCCGGATGCAGTAAGACTGTCCTTGAATCTGTCATGGGAGTGATGAAAATCAAAACGGAGAACAAAGGCACTGTCAAATCGGTTGATGATTGGCTTCGGCTATGGGGTGGGGCGATGCCCCCCGGACATCGGCTTCCTACCAGTCATCATAAGGTGCGACATATCCTTAAAGATCTCGGCCTTTCCTACATCAAGATTCATGCATGCAGATACGATTGCGTTCTGTTTTACAGGGAAGGACTTGCAGATCTTGAATACTGCCCAGTATGCAATACAGAGCGGTATAAGTTCATTCCTAAAGGGAACAAGAAAGCTGTGAAGATACTTCGGTACTTCCCGCTGATTGATAGGCTTGAGCGGTTGTTCATGTGTGCTTTCACGACCGAAGCTATGAGATGGTGGGCTGAGTGGAATGCGCCTGACGATGACACCCTTAGACATCCCGCCGACGGAGAGGCTTGGAAGAAGAATGTGTTGGAGTTTCCTGAATTTGCATCAGAGGTTCGAAATGTTTGGCTAGGGCTATCATCCGACGGTTTCAACCCTTTTGGCAAGAAAGAGCTTCAGTACAGTGTGTGGCCAGTTATTTTGATTCCGTACAACTTTCCACCGTGGATGTGCATGAAGAAGGAATATAACATGCTCACATTGTTTATTCCAGACCCAGGTTATCCGGGAAAGTGTCTCGATGTGTATTTGAGACCCGTAATTGAGGAGCTTCGGTACTTGAGTCTGAACGGCCACCTGGTCTACGACCGGTTCAAAAATGAGATGTTCCGGATGCATGCCATGCTTGTTGGCACGATCAGTGACTTTCCTGGGAGGGGTATGTTGTCGGGCAGCGTCACCAGGGGTTACAGGGCTTGTTCAGAGTGCATGACTGTTAATTGCTCCAGTCCTCATTGCAGCAAGATTGTCCAGATGCGTCACCGTCGTTGGCTTCCGCATGACCATCCCTTTAGGGACGATGCACAGGCTTTTGATGGGACTGAAGAAAGGGGCTGGGCACCGGAGCAATGGACAGGGGAGGAAATATTGGCAGTGTTGAATGAGTATGACTTTGGTCCGCTTAGCAATCATCCCGATGTGTTGCGCACGATTCCAGAGAGGCCGGATCGGTATAGGTTCTGGTCACACAAGAGCATCTTATGGGAACTTCCTTATTGGGCCAGGTTGGCTACCAGATACTACCTGGATGTCATGCATATAGAGAAGAACGTGGGTGAAGCCGTGGTTGGCACAGTTTTGAATTGGGAGAAGAAAACAAAAGACACCCCCAAGGCACGCGTTGATCTGAGAAATATGGGACTGCGGGACCATTTGTGGTTGAGAGAGGGCAGGAGCAAAATGCCCCAAGCTCCTTACACCGTCACCAGGGACCAGAAACATGAAATCTTTGGATGGCTGAGTAATGTCAGGTAACTTTTTATTAGGCATGTATTCCCTAAAGAATCCATCTGTTGTTGGACGACTATATATGCATGAAATCTAATTGTTGTTAATGGCTATGCAGGTATCCTTATGGCTATGTGGGTAACATAAGCAAGTGTGTTAACTACCGAGACAACAAGATGTACGGATTGAAGAGTCACGACTGCCATGTACTGCTTCAACGCCTCTTCCCTATTTTCATTCGAGCGTACTTGGAGGATGAAGTGGTTGAGCCGTTGGTGGCGTTGTCAAGATTCTTCCAGAAGTTATGCGCTAGAGAAGTTAGAAAATCAGACCTCATGAGAATGCATGAGGAAATTGTTTTTATCTTGTGCAAGTTCGAGAGGATATTTCCCCCAAACTTCTTTGACATCATGCCTCACCTGATGATCCATCTTCCCCAACAATTGTTGCTTACCGGTCCCGTACACTACACTTGGATGTATCCCATCGAAAGGTACATGTTATTCCTAAATTTGATTTATACATGTTTTTAAATAAAAGTTGTATGCTCTTAACATGCACTTGTTAACCTTGCAGACAACTTGGAGAGTACAAGAAATATGTGCACAATAAATCTGCGCCTGAGGAGTGTATTGCTGAAGCTTACATTGCGCATGAGTGCGTAACGTATGCCAAGTTGTACTTGGGAGCGATGGAGGACCCCCCACAACATCCAAGTCGAGATGACCCCGAGTTCAACCTATCTATCGTCGCCAACTCTGTTGTACCATACGGAAGCTTCAAGAAGAAGGGTGTGGACAAGTTGTCTGACCATGAGGTAGGGATTGCCCACTGGTGGGTTCTAATAAACTGTCCGGAGGTACAATATTGGAAACGAACCCATCTTCACTGCAAGGAAGTTCGCGGTGATGCCGAGTACCACAACACGACGTTTGCAGACTATTTTCCACAATGGGTAAGTGTATAAATATATATATTAGATGGCTTTCTTTTACAGTTCCCTATTCTTTAATCATAAACACACCAACTGATTTGAGTTATATTTTTCAGCTCATGCAAGTGGCTGCGAGGGGTGGTCATACAAATTACTCAGAGGAATTGAGGCTGTTGTCGATGAAGCCGATATCTTCCACAGTCCGCCCAATGTGTGATGTCAATGGCGTTAAGTATATATGTGAAGCTAGAGACGGGGAACGCAAAACACAGAATTGTGGGGTGATGGTGGATGGTGCAGAGGGGGGCGTGGATTTTTACGGTGTCCTACAGTCAGTTGTTGAACTCATTTATGGGAACCGCATGAAAGTCCACTTGTTCAAGTGTCGATGGTTTGATACTAGGCCGCACCGCATACGGATCGATCAGTACGGCATACTTTCGGTGAATACCGCCACTAGTGTGTATGAAGACGACCCCTTTGTTTTCGCCACAGCGGCCAAAAATGTCTTTTATCTTGACGATCCATTGAACAAAGGCACGTGGAAGGTAGTTAACCATGTATCTCAGCGAGACATATACAGTGCTACCACACTTGGTGTGAGCACAGAGTGTCAAGAAGCGACCGCATACCAAGAGCCGGACGCCGGCGACATTCCGGAATCCTCCACCATCCGCGATAATAATGTGACGTCGGGCAGAGTGGTTCGACTTCCTAGGGGTCAGGTGCCCATGTATGATGTTAATCCGAATCGTCTATATCAGGCAGACGATGACTCAGACGACGAGTACGAGCACCGGTTGCCAGATATTAACTACTATACTACGTCTGACTCAAGTGATGAGGATGATTCTGATTATCATCCTTAGTATACTGTTTATGTATGTATTTGTGTACGATGGTGCATGCATGTATGAATACATTTTTCGTCCTTAATTACCGTTTTCCGAGTTTATGGGAAATTGTATTGAATTGTTTGTGCGAGGTTCAGGAATTTATCAGGTGAAATAGGCAATTTTCAGGCCCTAAATGGCAAATTTTCAGAAAGATCAGCATTATAGCCGACGAAATGGACCATACTTCGTCGGCTATAATGCCCATTCTGGTAATTTAATATGCAAGTCGTCGGCAAAACGTCGAAGGTCGTCGGTAAAGTATAGCCGACGACTTGCAATTCGTCGGCAATTCGTTCAATATACTAAAGTATATTGAACGAAACCATACGTAGACCCTTCAAATGCAAATGTGTCGTGAAATAAGATATGACCGGATTTCGGCCCGGCCCGTCAGAGTATAGCCGACGAATTAAAATTACATCGTCGGCTATAGTCCTTCGATTTAAACCGAAACAGAGGGCGCCTCCCTCATTTTCCAGTAACCCTAAAACCCTAAATCCCCACCTACCTCGCCGCCCGCCCCTCCCCGACGCCGACCGACCACCACCGATCGTCCCCGACGCCGACCGACCCTCCCCCTCCCTACCATCCCCCTCCCCGCCCCCTCCCCGTCCTGCCCGACCCCTCCCCGACCCGAAAGCCCCTGCCGCAGCCGCCCCGAGCCGCCCTAGCCGCCCCTGCCGCAGCCGCCCCTACCCGCCCCTGCCGCAGCCGCCCCTAGCCGCAGCCGCCCCTGCCGCCGTCGCCGCCGCACCGCACAACCGGTCCTCGTCCAGACTGCACCACCATGTCAGGTAGTCCCGATCGAGCCTCATTTAGGGTTTTTATTAATTTTGTCTAATTTTGTGAATTTTAGGGTTTTTGTGAATTTTTTGTGGAATTTAGGGTTTTTGTGAAATTTATGGAATTGTGTGGATTTTTTGTTAATTTTGTTAATTTTGTGGAATTTATATACTAATTTTGTGGATTTTTTGTGAAATTTAGGGTTTTTATATACTAATTGTGGAATTTTGTGGAATTTATATACTAGTATACTAATTTATATACTAATTTATATATAATTAGGTATAAATATTTTGTGGAATTTTTAGGAGGATATATATATATATATATATATATATTTCGGAATATATATATATATAATTAGGTATAAATATATTTATGTATATATATAATTAGGTATATATATATTTAATGAAGTTTTTTATTTTGTTGTGAAATTTATGGAATTTTGTGGATTTTTTTTTTAATTTTGTGGAATTAACAACGATTTGTAGGAGGATATATATATATATATATATTTCGGAATATATATATATATATATATATATATATAATTAGGTATAAATATATTTAGGTATATATATAATTAGGTATATATACATTGAATGAAATTTTTAATTTTTTTGTGGAATTTTTGTGCAATTTATGAAATTTATATACTAATTGTGCAGGAAACCGCCGCGCTGTAGACCGATGGCTTGGCAGACCGACCGAGAGCGACCCCGACGCTCAGGCAGGACCCAGCCGTGGGGGGAGCGGATCCAGCGGTCGTCGGAGCCTAGGCCGGCCTATGAGTCGACGAGAGGAGACCTTGATGGGATTGATCCCGAGCGATCCACGTGGGGGCTCCTCGTATGAGTCGACGGGAGCGGGCCCTGACTCGAGTGTCGGAGGAGGACGCAGAGTCACCAGACCCCAGTGCACTTCAGCACTGTTCCAGGATCGGCAGCCGACCCCACCGCGCGCCGATCTGGACCCTCCAGAGATGCTCCCTGTCCCCCCACAGCGACAGCGTCCACAGCTACGGGGCCCATCGTCAGAGGGAGCAGGCCCCTCAGGGTCCACGCCCCGTATGTCTCCGCCATCGGGGATGTACATGGTCCAGTTCCTCCCTGCCATCCCCAAGTACGACGCCAGGGGGAGGTAGATTTGGAGGCACGACCGGCCCCACGAGATTCCCTGGGAGGAGGCCTACGTCTACATGCCTTTCGACTCAGAGGACTGCCGCGGCCTGTGGTGTGTTCGTGAGAAGGATAAGCAGTACAACGACGCAGGTAATTGGTTAGTTTAATTAATTATTTAGATTATTTAATTAATTATTTAATTAGTTAGTTTAAATAATTATTTAACTATGTATTCATTTTAATTATGAAACAGGCGTCCTCGTAAATAAACCCGCGGGGACGAGACGGACCAGAGGGCCAGCGAACATGTCGACCCTGGAGAGGGAGCTGGCCGGTGGGATCAGGGAGATCCTGCCCGGTCCCGGTGAGGATGGACGCCCGATCGAGAGGAGAGACACCACCACCAAGTATATCAACGCGACGGGCATGCTCGTGCGGGACAGGGTCCCACTATTGTGGCCCGACTGGGGCTCTGTGCCCGATGACATCAAGGCGCGAGTGTACAATGCACTGTCGGTGAGTTAAATCGTATTTTTATTATAGAAAGTAAACATTTATGAATTCAGTCCTTATAACTATATAAAAATTATTTCTAATTAATTTATAATATTCCAGCAATGGTTTAGAGTCCATCCTACCTTGGACTGGTGGAGAGACGAGCAGCTGAAGAACAGGTTATGTGTTTCGCTTTTTTTTGTATAAATATATTTATTGGCAGTGTACGAATATATCTAACAGTTGTGTTTTGTTAATATAGGTACTCCGAGTGGAAGAACGAGCTGTCCACGCACTACAGGACGTACCATGTGGAGCAGCGCTTGGGGCGAGCTGCAACCCCCCACGAGTTCCGGTACAGGGAGTATGAGTGGCTATGGCTGGTAGCCTACTTCGGGAGCGACAGGGTCTCGGTAAGAAAATTTAGCCTGCTAGTATATAACTTTTTAATGTTATTTAATAATTAAATTATGTAGTTACTTAATTAAATTAATTAGTTAGTTAGTTATTAGTTATTAAATTAAGTTAGTTGGTTAGTTACATAGTTAGTTAGTTCGTTACTAAATTAAATTAAATTAAATTAAATTAGGTAGTTAGTAAGTTAGTTAGTTACTAAATTAAATTAGTTAGTTAAGTAGTTACTAATTAAATTAAATTAGTTAGTAACTAAATTAGTTAATAATTTTATTTTGGTTAGTTCCTAATATTTTAATTTAGTTACTAATTTATATTTGCGTTTATATGTTCGTTCTTATAATACAGAAAATCTCGAAGACGAACAGCGACAACCGCAAGAGGAACGAGCACCCCCACCATGGCGGCGCCCGCTCCTGGAGGCAGTGGGCAGTGGGCAGAGATTGCGAGGAGGGACCGACCGCTGAGGCCGTTGTCGTGGATTCATGCGCAGATGTATCCGGGGCGTCCCGACCAAGTGGTAAGTATTCGCCCATCTTCAATAAAACTGTTTCATTAAATTAATTTATATATATATTTTTTAATTCGTTTATTATATTTTCTTGTCAATTAGGCGGAAATAGATGCGGAGACCGACGCGATCACCTTCGGGATCGCGCGAGACACCCTGGGAGACGGGGCGTCCGACGAGGCGATCGCGGAGTTTGCCTCCACGATCGACACCCTTGAGCCGCGCTTGGCCTCTCAGATCATGCACGCTGCGGTAGGGACGGGCAACAACTACTTCTACCAGAGAGGCCTAGGCGCGGCGGGAGATGGGGTTCTCAAGTACACGCCGGCCAATCCCAGCACGCAGCGTGCGGCTTCGACGAGAGGAGACTCGCAGACGCAGCTGCAGAGGACTCAGGCGGAGTTGGCGAGGGCGGTGGAGGCGCTCCAGCAGGCGGAGTTGGCGAGGGCCGCGGAGGCTTCGGCGCAGCAGGCCAGAGACGCATCTGTGGCGGAGATGTACCGATGGATGCAGCAATCTTGGGAGGCCCAGCAGGCTGGACTCCAGCCCCCGCCTCCGCCACAGATGCCCCAGTTCGTCGTCCCCACTCCCCCGCATCGGAGTACGCCAGGCGATCAGGACAGCCATAGCCACCGGAACTCGAACGATACGGTCGACGACGCTACGCGTTTAGGGGGTGATGATGAGTAGATGACTAGTTAGGGGGTTAATTTGTACAGTATGTAGGATATTAGGGATGGATTGATGTGGATATTTGTTGGATATTTTGATGTTTGTTTGTGGATTTTCTGCAGCTAAACCGAAGACGAAGTGAAAATGGGCCCGAGTAAAATTTTGAATTTTTTTTTAAATATTTAGGGGTTATAGTCGACGAAATGGACCATATTTCGTCGGCTATACCCTCCCGGCTTCCGGCAAAAAAAAGCCGTTCCTGGTACCGGCGATTGTTATGGCCGACGATTAATTCGTCGGCTATGCCTCGACTTATAGCCGACGACTCTATCGTCGGCTATGCCGGACGTATAGCCGACGATAGTGTCGTCGGCTATACTTCCGGGTTAGGGGCAATTACGTAATTGTTGAAGCCGACGATCCTGTCGTCGGCAATGTTCGAAGTATAGCCGACGACGCTTTTTTCGTCGGCTATACCCCGTGTTTTATAAGCCGACGACTTACCCTTAGTGTCGTCGGCTATACTATAGCCGACGGAGCATTCCCGACAATAGAATAGCCGACGATACTTCGTCGGCTATGACTATAGCCGACGATTTAATGAAAACGGCCGACGAGATGGCATCGTCTGCTATGATGCCTTTTCTGGTAGTGCGAGTGGCCATGGCGAGTGAGGCCTAGCGAGTTGCGGCCAAGCGCTTAGTGGCATTGGCGAGCGAGGCTTGGCGAGTCTCGGCCAAGCGGCTGAGTGGCCATGGCGAGCGAGGCATGGCGGATCGCAGCGAAGTTGGCGGATCGCGGATCGCGGCCAAGTTGGCGGATCGCGGATCGCAGATCGCGGCCAAGTTGGCGAATAGCCATGGCGAGCGAGGCCTGGCGGATCGCGGATCGCGAGTCTCTCGTTTTGTCTTTGTGATCTTATTTCGGATATGAGTTAACATCACCAGAATTGTGGTGAACTCAAAATAATTATGCCATTGAGAATTGGACGCATTGAACCAATTTTGCTTTCAGGGATGTAAAAATCTCAAATCATTCGTAGAATAAGAGAGATTTTATTGATGACAACTAAAAAAATACATTAAGGTTGTTCTAAATAGAGCGACTTATCGAACAAAGTCGTGATTTATTGACTATATTATGTCAAAATAACAATCAAAATCAAACTTGAACATGTATCTCATGACCTAAGTCAAATACTTATTCATAATCTGGAGTATCATACTCCTGAGTCCTACGTTTCTTGGTAGGTTGGAAGTCATCGATGGCGAAGTTGGTATCGTCCTCATCGTATTCTTCTTCCGCAAAGTTTCCTACATAGTGTGTTTCTTGTTCTATGTATTGTTTGTGTTTCTTGTAAGCGGCTTGAATCTCTCTACTTGCTGTGCAATCGCGTTGAAGATGATTCTTAGAGCCACATTTGAAGCAAGGAGCCGAAGCATTGTTCGGCGTATGGCCACCACGCCTGGGACCGGAACCAAAACTGTTCCTCCCTCTAGGAGCGGCGGCGCTGCCACCATCCCTTATCCAAGAAAGCTGTCGGCCACGGCCGACGCCTCTTCTCCCTCCTCGTCTGCCACGTGTTGCTCTCGGCGTACGTGGTGGTGGTGCTTGACGTTCATGAGGTTGATGTTTTTGCTTAAAAGCTTTACCACGGGCTTGATGAGATTCCGCAATGAATTTCGGTCCTCGAGGCCTCTTATTGGTAGTAAGAATCAACTCATGGTAACTCTCCTTTCTTTGAAGCACATTCATCAAATCACTGAAGGTTTTGATAGTGCCTTTCTCACGGAGATCGCGGTACTGATGCGACAACATGGACGCAGATTCTGGGAACGTCGTGAAAGTCTTCTCCATCATATCATCATCGGTCTTTTCGACCTCACAAAAGCTCAAATCAGATTGCAAGTTTAGCATAGTCTGATGATATTCCTGGACAGAATCAAAATCCAATAAGCGAAATTAACCTTCCTTGAACATATCTCTCTTTTTTTTTTATCTTTATTTTAGAGAATGAGATGGATAAACTGTTGGAGTGAAAAAATGCTCAATATTCTCCAAAATTCCATTTTTCTCTAAAATGTAAAAATCTGTTGGAGATGCTCTAATACTACCTCTATATATCTAGCAATCCTTAATAAGAAGAATTACTTGTAGAAGCCAACCCTCACTTTTGACTCAATGACACATTTGCTGGGTACTTTACTAATGAACAGACACCAAGTTTCAGAAAACGAATTAAGAACACTGTAATTGACATTGAAATAAAAAGTACCTGGTTCATATTCAATCTTTTGTATTCTATTCTGAACATGAACAATATCTATAATGGGCTCCTATAACACACACTTCTACTGCTCAAGGGCAAAATGTAACCAAATAATTAGGTCCACCGTTACAAGTGAAAGTGCTAGACTTATCATCATAAGCATAACTGTAAGCCTGGGGACACTGGTTCTTGAAGATCTTCGAATAGTCCGTCGGAGGGCAGGTTTCCGGAGTACCATGGTCGCCGGTGCAACAATACTGAGGCTGGTTGAAAACCAAGCACGCACTTTTGCAAGCAATCACACCACCATCTGGCCCTTTTACTGCCAACTCCGCTGGACAAACCGAATTAATATTGCTGGCGCAGCTCGTGGCGCTGCATCCGCCTGAGCCTCCTTGTGGGACAAGTTGCACGGGCACGTTGAAGCCATCAACGAGACTAACATCATAGAAGTCTTGGCCGCCGTTTGCTGCTAGGGTTAGTTCCACCAGTGAAGCTGGTGGAATGGCTCCAGCGCCGTTGCATGCAACTTGACCTGAGGCGCAGTCTGCGGTGGCGCAGGTGAACTTTCCTGATGCGTCTGTGGAGCACTGAGTCCGACCCCAGAAGCGGCCGGACCATGGGGCAGGGACGTCTAGAGTTGATGAGGCGCTGGTTGCTAACTCGAACCCGGTTGAGGATAGTTGTACACCGCCACCGCCGGTTAGGGTTCCCGGCCACACTGTGAAGGGGCAGTTGTTCTTGAACGTGAACGTAGCCGATTGACCTCCTGCATTTCATGCACATTAATTAGGGTTCCCTAATGATCTTATTGTAAACAATACCAAAGAGATGAATAAGATTATTTTCGAACAATTTATATCGACGAAGTGGTGATAAATTATATGCATAAGAATCAGAAACATGATAAACAAAGGTCTCAATAATATGCGGAGAATCCAACTGAAAACAAAAAATCAATTTCAAATCTATTAATTTGAGCTAGATCGTTATATATACAAGATATATGCTTGCCTGAAAAACCGAGGGCGACCACCAAAAGAAAGAGCAACGAATCTTGAGACTTCATTGTTGATAAGTGGCCGATATCCTCAGATCTAAAATGAGATTTTCTGATGAAATGATGTACTGATTACTAACTCAAGAGGTGGTTTTTATAGTATAGAAGATGTATTAGCTTCGATCTTATATGGTAGATACACTCATACTCTTGTATTGTGCTTAGCTCAGACAATCCATGCCAGCTTTAGCATAAGTAATTTTCATTAATCTCCAACCAAGAATTGGGATTCGAATTTGATGGATATGGATTCCCTAATTGATTAGCTACTAAATAAAGCGTTGGGCTTTGTTGCAGCTAGGTACAGCCAAATTACTCTTCCATAATGGAATAGGAAATTTCCATTAAAATTCCCAGATTTTATTATGCCAAATGTTCAAAGTACTGAAATTATTGTGCATTGTACTCAAAACTATGGCATTCAGCAAATGTAATGAATGCCATGAAATTCTAATTAAATGCCCAACAAAGAGAAAAGAAAAGAAAAGAAAAGGATTGGAAGATGAAAAACTTTCATCTCGAAATGTTTTCTTTTCTTCCCAAACTCATTTTCTTTCTCTTTTTGGTTTCAATGGTTGAGGTGGATAGCCATATATAGGTTTGGTAAGTGGCATTTGGTGTTGTTCTGGACGCGATGGATTTAGTTGACATGAACCACAATACCTCATTATATCAATAATGTGAACCCTGATTGTTTTTTGTACCCAAAGATGGAGGATGGTGATGCTGATAAATATGATTGATGCAGAACTAATGACTTTCTCATAAACCTCATACAAATGATGTAGATCGAGTTCGTAACACTAACAACCAAGGGAAATGCAAACTCATAAGACAGCTTACAACACTTGCCTTAGCACTAGAGCATGAGGTTGTAGATTATCTTCCTAACAGCCTCAAAACTCAAGTCTATGGCTTCCTTATAGCAACATACAACTAAGAAACTGCTTAACAAAGCCATGCAGCAGAACAACTATTAGCAAATACATGGAGTTTATTGATAATAGGAAACAGGAAAAGAGCACTGCATCAACATGAGCTGAGGCTGCAAATCATCTTCGTAACAGCCTGCACAACATGTGATGTGATGTGACTTCCATGAGAGAACATACAGTACTATATTTTGATAAGGTAGTGCTTGCAGCTTATGCTAAAAGGGGAAATATAAAATCTTCAACACCCGCCTCAGCATGAGGCTGTACGAATATCATCTTCGTTGCCTTGCAGTTCTCATCTGTCCATGAAAAAGAGACCAATGTTGAGCATAATCAAAGTACAGGATTATAAATGGAGGTCAACTACCGAATTTGTTTATAAGGCTTGTAAAGAAATGAAAGGAATTCACTGATCAAGTGAAAGTAAAGTTTTCAAGACCTGTTTCAGCATGAGGCTATCCTAAATTCAGCCTTGAAACCATGTGTTCTGATTTCTGCATTTCCATAGAAATTGGGATATTGTGAGAACAAATAAAGCACAGGAGGGCAGCTGCCTTCAACAGCATGAGCCATGAGCTTCCCTAAATACAATTCAACCTTGGCCCATGTACATAGCCAAAATATAATAAACAATCTATCTTCTACATGGATGGAATATTAACTTGATCTGTCAAACTTGGTGAGAAAATAGTTTCATTTTGATTTCTGTTACCAACGTACTACTCATGATTACTTGAGCATCTTCAATCACGAACAAAGTACAATTGTCTATGTTTTTTTTCTTTGTTCTTTAAACGGTGCTAATGATACAGTACAATCAAGATTAACTTCTGTTTTCAAATTTAATCTCTAGGAATAAATTACCGGGGAAAAAGAAAAAAGAAAACTAGGAATGCAACTAACCTGCTCAGTATGGGGCAAATATTTCCCATCAAATGTCAAAACTACACGATCCTTACCATCCACACCTTTAACTTTGTCAACTGAGCAGTAGAAATCTATAGCTGACATACTACAGATGAAAACGAATGAATGAAGTTAGTGGAGAAACAATGGGTGAAATAAGTTTTCTAACCCAGTATAGCAATTCAAACATGAGATATATCTGTTTCACTCACCATAACTGCCAATATTTCGGTAGTGTTCAAATATTAATGATTTTTGAATCAGAGAAAACATTGCTATATGATTCAATTTTTGAGTGCTACAATGGCTACATAACTCCTAGAACAACCATTCTCTATCATGACTTTGGAAATTTTGAAAAAAGATACATCATGGAAGCCAATTTGAACAGTAACATGGCACAAAAATATTCAGAAGAGAAGCACCACAGAATACCAGTCTCATTGCATTTAGTACTAACTTGAGACACATGGTTTGGGGAAAAAGAACAAATTACTGTTTAATTGTTAGGAAAATAGGTAGGCATATGCAATCAAACAAATTAAGTCCTTGGTTCAAAGAAAAGGAGGGTCAGCTACTGGATTATTTCATCTTTAATCACTGCTTCAAACCGTTCAACATGTTCGAGTACACAAAAAATTATAAAAAATAAATAAATAAATAAAAAGAGGTGATCATCTGAGAGGGAAAAAAGGAAATGCATAAAATTAGAATCCAGGCAAAGCTCCAGATGGAATGTGAAATAGTAAACAAAGTAAATTAATCTAACATGGGAAATTACAAGTTTCCTTGCAAAATTAATATAATTTCTTTTTCAACAATCAGTTATAAATAACAGATTTGACACATAATCTAAACAAAGTTCATCAAGAGGTCTGTAAACAATCCTGCAGCAATAACAAAATGATCAAGGAGCTGACACAAAAGTGGAACTTACATGCCATCACCATATTCCTCATTGATAATCTCCTTGATGCTTTCACCAAAATGCATAATTGCTTCATTCAACCTAAAGCATTGAAGAATCAATAATTTAAAGGCAACCAGATAAACTACTTCAGCACGGATAAAAAGAGGCTATTAAGTTTATGACATGGATGAAGAACGAATATTCTATACACTCTACACTATCTCCAGTTATCACTTTTGTGTAAGACTCTCTTTAGCTGTCGGTACAATTTTGGATCACCTTGTCGATGTGGTCTATCTCTGCATTTCTAACCCATTTTTTAATGACAGTGATCAAAACTAGATCTTTCCATACAATTTGTTAGAGCTATAATTGCACGGACTACATATAAATTGTGCCCAAACCAAAAGTATAACTCTGCCGTAATCATATCCAACTCTGGTTCAATAAAACAAGGCCCCCCTTCCCATATAGATAATAACATAGCTTATAAACAATCCAACAGTATGGTTTCTATATACATGTGATTGATGTGAACCTATCCAACATTATTATCAGAACTATGGATTGATAAATTTGATAAACAGAAACAACCCAATAGATTATTAAAACTCAAAACCATGAAAGAACAAAGCTTTAGAGGTTCCACCTGTAAATAGTGGGATCCTGAATCAACTGGGGATCATATGACCTCAAGGGCGGACTCATCATCTCCACAATCAGGTCCTCGGGCAGGTCAGGAAGGACAGCCCTCAACTTGGGGGCAGTTTCAGGTTTGAGCTGAGCTTGGCGTCTGAGAAGCTGAGCAACATAGACATTGGTGAGGCCTGTCTCCTTGGCTATCTGACTGTAAGACTTGCCAGACTTGCGTTTCACACTCTGAAGTTGATGGGTTATACTTGCTTTGTTCTGTGCCATTGTTTCTGTTCTGATTGACTCTCTATGTTCTGCTCTAGGTGTCTCTCCCTCTTTTTATACACTTGTAAAAGCAGCGTCACTCTCACAGTCGTAGAGTGTATTAGAAAGTAAAGGCCCAATTGTGTTGGGTTTCTTGGATTTGTGTTGGATAAGCTTTGCTTTGTAGGATTATTTTGGGTGGTTTTGCTTTAATAATTAGAGCTACAAATTCAGTTAACTTGAGGAAGGAAAATGCCATTTTGCATGTATCAGACAGTTGTATGGCTGCTGGCTGCTGGCTGCTGCATTTTGTTGGGAGACAAAAGATCATCACTTTGAGACTGTGTGACAAATATATGTTGAGCAAGTTTTGAGTTTCGAGCATATAAGTGGAAATGGAAAATTTGCCGATTTGGGTTTACCGGCCATGAGCTTTGGTTGGATGCCAATTGCCATTTTTCTTTCCTGGGATATGGATTTTTTTATATTTTTTTCATGAGCTTTGTTGTGTTTACAAATACAAAGAAATGGTAGATAATTTATTTGGGAAAAATTCATCAATGGTGCCTCAACTCTTGTGGCCCATTTTTCATGAGTTTTGTTGTGTTTACAAATACAAAGAAAGGGTAGACGTCCAATTTCCGTTAAAATTTACTGACGTGACTTAGACGTGGGTTCCATAGAAAGGGCAAATGAACTCATTTTACTGAAACAAAAACCTTCATATTCTTTTTTTTTCTTTTTTTTCTTCACCGTCATTCTCCCTATCTTTCTCTGTAGAAAAAACTCCTCAAATCCACATCATGTTCAATCAGGTAGCGATCTTTATTTGGGACCACGTCTGACCCACATCTATCTTTATTTAGGACCCACGTTTGACCTACGTCAATAAATTATTTACGGAAATTGGACGGGAGCACCTCATTGATGGCAAAACACAAATTCAAGTATCAATTTGATCAAATTTAAAGGTCGGGTATCAAACTGACAGGGTCGCAAGAGTTGAGGCACTATTGGTAAATTTTTCTCAATTTATTTCTATCAAGAGCAATTGAGCATTTATAATTTGGTTTCATCTATCCTTCAATTAGATGAGATGAGATCAATATTCATGCAATAGAACACAAAGTTTCAGACAATATTAGGGACGATGATCATCTTAACCAATGTGGACAAAGTTAAACACAATCAAAACATATATATACAAATAATACAGTTGAGTGAGTACTGTACTATAATTCCCAAAAAAAAACACAATGAGTACTAATTTTAAGTTACATGAGAAATGTAAAGCTAATTATATTAGTGTCCCGAGTTTTGGTACAGTATTTACATTCATTGTACGCAAAATTAAGCGTGTTCCACTCAAGAACACTAACTAAGTGGAGAAAAAAGTGTTCGCGTGTTCAATCTCTCCGTATCAAGTCTATGTAAATATAACTTCCGCAATATTGTGTCTCTACTCTGGTAATCTCTTAGCTGGTATCAGAGCCTGTACGAAGCTGGTGGTGACTAGTACTCGGCAGGTGAACAGTACGGGTGAATAGTAGCAGTCAAGGTTCTCCAAGAATCAAGATTGTATATGTGAATACAGTACAAGGTGTGAAGATCATAAGGAAGATCAAGACTATACGTATCGGTTGAAGATCGGCAGGATAGGTAAGTAACCATCACTTTACTCTTTAATTTTTCGTTTTAGAGAATTTTATCAGTTGTATTTCACAAAGAAACCTATATCTCTCAAAGCCCATACTCCCGCTTTGGCCGTTGAAGATCAGAGGATCGTTTGGCCGTTTAGGGAACCGGTTTTAGGCACCTGAGAGGCCCAGGTTTTAGGTACCTTTTGTGGAATATAAATGGAAAAGTTTTCTAAATACGAATCTTTACAGTGTTTTTGTGATGCAAATACTTGCGATCATACCTTTCATATTCCGATAAAGTATAGTACTGATGTTTCTGTGATTAGTAGTACTGTTAATACTCTTTATGATTTGTTATGTAAATTATGTTTGGATTTTAATTCTCATCGTGCTCAAGTTGAAAAACAGCTTGAAAAATACGGTCTAACAATCTCAAAGATTGAACAACAAATTCAGTCTTTGGAAAAAATATCTGATCTTGATCTCAAAACAGAGACCAAGGAACAATTAAAAAATTTAATCCAAAAAGTCGAGTTGTTAACCCAACAACAAGACCCAATGAACTTTCCAGGTGATAACCAAATCCCTAGATTGTTCTATGGAACAGAAGATATCATGGTTCTGGAAAAACCAGTTCCAAATAAAGAAGAATATGAAAATATTGTTCAAATTCTAGATTATTGGAAAACTATATATAAAGACCCCGAATCAACGGTGGATGAAAGAAACCATATTTTAAGCCAAATAAGAAACACTTGTTTGGAATATGAAGATTTACTTCAATATTATGGTTATGAACTTAATATGATATCAGACGATGAAAACACATCATCTGAATCTGAAGATGAAAACACATGCATCTTCTAAATCTGAAAATGAAAATTCTTCTTCTAACACGGAAGATGAAATAAACACTTTAAATAATGAAGACTCAGAATCAGAAGAATCCACTTCTGATAAGAAAAATAAAAGAAAAGCAGAAAATGATTTACCAGAGTTTCTAAACCAAGAAACTTTTGAAAACTACTTGAGAAACACTCAAGAAAATGATTTCATAAAAACTATGAGATCAACTTCTGGTGTAAAGGAAGAACAACCAAATCCTTCCTATGTCAGAAGAGATGATATGAATAAACAAACAGTAGCACAACATGGTACTTATTTGGATATAACCCATATTCCATTTAAGGATCAAGAAAAAACAATAGATGATTGGGCACAATCCATGTCCATTCTAATAACTAATTATAAAAATACTTGGACTAAAGAAAGATTTTTAGATTATATTGCAGCCACTTTGCAGGGAGATGCTTTGCAATGGTTAAAACAATGGGAAAACTCAGATGAAGGTAAACTGCAAAAAGCAGCTCTTCTTTCAAATTTTAAAGATTTTGATGCAATACTAAACGAGTTTGCACAAATCATAAAAGAAAATCTTTGTGGTACAACAAATGAAAAAGATATTCAGGAAGACGCTGAATATGTTTTATCAAAAATTGAATTATGCAATATATGTGAATTTGAGCAATACACTCAGATTTACAAAAAATATTTTTACAAATTACATTCTTCAACCACAAAACATTGGTTGAAAGAGTTTTTTAATAAACTCCCAAACCCATGGGATGAGTTAGCTATAAAAAAATGTCCTAAATATTTAAAAAGTTTAGGAAAACCAGATAATCTTGGTTTTCGAATTAATTTCATCCTTCGACTTATCACTAACAAATGTGTAGAAGTCAAGGCTAAAAAACAAGTAAAAAATAACATAAGCAACACAGCTTATGGAAGAAAATGTTGTGATAAGATTTTAAAAGAAAATTGGAAAATCGGTTGTAACCCACCACCGATGAGAAAGCATTTTCAAAAACATAAATTTAAATGGAAGCCTTATAATACCAAAAAAAGGTATTTCAAAACATAAAAAATATGTTAAAGAAAAAACTTCTTCTAACACTAAAAAACCGACAAAAAAATGTCGTTATATTTGTAATGAAGAAGGTCACTATGCTCCTAAATGCCCAAAAAAGGGAAAAAAGGAGAAGAAAATTATTAAAATACTTGAAGAAAAAAATCTTGAAGTATTATTTGGGGAAGAAATTTCAAGTGAAGAAGATATTCTCTATGAGCTTGAAACAACAAGTTCAGATGAAGAAAGCGAATTTATCTTTATGCTAAACCATAGCATAAAAGAAAAAGATAAAGAAGAGTTAGATTCAATAAATCTTAATGATGTCATCGGAGAAGAAATAAGCTTTTCTGATGAACAATTACAAAATCTAGAAAGAGTTAAACAAACTCTAAATAAAGAAAACATATATAAATATTCTAGATTTAAAATATTTTCTCAAAGAATATTTGAGCAATTTAGCGGTAACACAACTGCTAAATGCACAGAAGACGGAACAATGGAAATACCACTGTTCGATAGAAAGAAAATAGAATACTGGAAAAAACGATATCTAGATATAAGATATGTGCATATAGGTCTAATACAGATCACAATCACTGCACTGTTCAGGCAAGGTCTGGACACACCACTTCTTGCACTGGTTTTTGATAAAAGACTTAGTAACTCACTACAGTCTATGATTGGAGGAATACAGTCCAATCTGGTAAACGGAATAGTTTGGTTTAACATAAAACCAAATTATTTTATTTCAATAACTGATAAAAATATTGAAAATTCAGTCATGATAAAAGTTCAGCTTAAAAACCTAAGCATGAATCATAGTTCTCAGGATCTAGCAATTCAATGGAAAACCATCCATGAATTGACAAGATTACCTCAAACATCAACAAAAGAAATAAATAAAAATATAGTCGAACTGTTCGAACCACGACCATTCGACACAGAAATACAGCCTAAGCTTATACATTGGAAAGATCTGCAAATACCAAAACAATGGTTATTTACAAATCTTTTTGATAAACCTTCTACTAGTAGAAACCCTACTATAGAAATTCAAGCTTCTGGTAATAATCTTTACTTTCGAAACAGCGAACGTAAAGATAAAAATTGGAATTTAGAATATCCGCATAGAAAAAGCTGTGTGGAAAATAGGCCGATTATAATTCATAATGAGCAGGAAGAACCTGATGACGAAAAGGCCATAGCATTAAAAAATATTCAAGTACCAATTATGCCTGGTACGAGTTATAGAAAAAATAAAGAAAAAGATGATATAATAAAGTTAAGTGCTAACAATTTTATTATTGATTCTTTAAGCAGGGATGGACAGGGGTAAAAAAACCCTTACAAGACCCTCAAGGATGGATCACAGTTGCTAAAAAGGCAACTCCACAGCAGCAAACAACTGCTTCAGCATCCTTACAGCAGCAAAAACCTGCTGCAGTTTACTATGTGGTCTTTGAAGGATTCCAAACAAGAATTTTCTCTTCATGGCCAGAATGTCATGCCCAGATTAACAAATATCGGGGATCATGCTACAAAAGTTTTTCCACTGTGGAACAAGCCACTCTGGAATATCAAAAATATGTTCACTGGAAAACATCCAGACAGGTTGAATGCCTGAGGCAACAAAACATTGCCAAGGGAAATACAGGTCATACTGGAATAGCAGATTTCTTCAACCCAGGAGTACATGCATCCATGTATGAGAACCTCAATGCCATATGGAAAAACCATATCATTGGAGGTGAAAACTCGAAAAAACCATTTCGGGTCAATATGAGCCAATTGGCAACAAAGATTGCTGAACAAACAGCATTACTTGATGCGCAAAAGGTTCAGATTCAAAAATTTAAAGGTATGGCACTCCAGTCTCTTAAACAAATTGATTGGAATGTTAGTTTTACAATTGAAGAAATTTCTCATCATTTACAAACAGTCGAATTATGTGAAAACTCCTTCACTGATTCAGTTTTTGAAAAAATCAAGAGAGTTTTTTTATATACAAAGGCGATAACAAATTTGCCTTCAGAAATCGGAAACCAAATAAACAGTTTGGTTCACGATCATAAATCAGTAATAAAATCTTTACTATCTGAATATGCAACCAACATTAATCGGGTAGATATTGGATTACCAAAGCTCCATTTCATCATAAACAATGATGTATGGGACATAAAAACTATTGATTGAGGAATTACCAACCAAGTAATTTTCCAGAGTCTCGGTCTTAACAGTTTGTGGGAATTTCCACAAATGATTAAAGCCATGATTTATCATGTGGTAAAAAGCCACAAGTGGTCAGTGCCATTAACCCTCACAGTGGCAAGCACTATCGGCTGGCGAGAAAGAGATCGGTTTTACCAGCCCTATCAGATCTGGCTGTTGACAGAAACAGAACCTCACCACTACAAGGACAGCCAAGATGCACAAAATGCAGCAATAGCAGAAGCAATTGAACCAGAAGTCTACTGGAGAGATTGTGCTATTCATCTGATGGAAAGTGCTCAAGACCTTCTGAACACAAACATGTTCAAGGTCACAGACGGCAGAAGGATTTTCATGACCCATCTTCCTGTCGAATATCAGCCTTCTGAAGAACAGAAGAAGGAAGCCCATAAGCTGCTTCAGAAAATGGCATCACAGCTAACACTGCTTGAAGTGCCACCAGTTCTAGCTGACGAGGCAGAAACAATCCTGCAGCTCAAAAGGGAAGAACCATACTCCCCAGTCAGCATGGACTCAATAGACTCTGTCTGGCGCCACAACGTCATCAACCAGATGGAGGGTTAACGACAGAGAAATAGTAGCTCCAGCCAACACAGCAAAGAAGCTACTGGAATAAACTTCATTCTTCTCAACAGTAATGAAGATCCAGATGTCAACAGAAGGACGATGCCGCCCACAGTGTAGGCGCTTCTGCTCATCAAAAGGATAAGAAGAAACGCTGGAATGAGGAGAAGAAGACACGTAGAAGACAAAGCATCTTCTACAGGCTTCTAGAAGACTTTTTGTTAACCTAACCAAGGTTAAGCAAAAAGTAACTACAGTTAATATGTAACCTAACCATGGTTAAAAGAAAAAGTAACCCTGGTTAGTAGAGTTAGCCTATAAATAGATAGTTCAGTAGAGTTAGAGGAGGAGCTTTTGGAGGAGAATTTTAGAGAGAAATCATCGATCATTTCTCCACTTTTTTCTCCACTTAGTTAGTGTTCTTGAGTGGAAATTCCCACTCTCTTCCACTATTGTCTCCCACTTGTTCATACCACATTCTCCATGTAAATTCCCTTGAATAAATATAAAGGGGGGTGTTCAGATCTGCAAATTATCAACACGTGGGGGTGGCGGACGTAAGTTTCAGTCCTGGTGCGAGCGTGCCAGTACCTTTGGGTTAGGTACAACCTTGGTGGCGGACGACGTCTGGCGAATGAATCACCCTTGGCAGACGGATGACTCTGGCGAACGTGCTCATCTGCTCCCTGCTACCTGACTTCTCGATCAAGCGACTGTACGCGGGCGTTGACAGGCCGGCGTAGAGGCTCGAACAAGACCTAAGTAAACGGTTACTAGGATTTTTTACTCAACCTCTTGTAGATTGAGATAATCTTACTTCGATCCTGGGATGCAAAGCAGAGCTTTAAATCAAGACCGCGGCTTGTGTTCGTCCAACCTCTGGCAGATTGGGAAAGACTGCTACCGGGGTAACGACTCGATTTGTCACAAGGCGTGACAACTGGACTCGATATGTCTCAGCGATGCTTCGACACGAACGCAAGTCACTTTTGACAACAGCGGCAGGTGTACGGCGACCGGTGGTGGGCGTAGGTTTGCGGCTTGGTTGGAAGGGTGGTCGTTTGCAATTGGTGGAAGGCAGTTTGCGAGAGATTGCTCCAGAGAGGCTTGCAAGATTTGCGAGGCAAAAGCTTGTAGTTGTATGGTTGTGAACCCTTTCTACGTTGTCCTAGAGTTCTTTATATAGTGATCTCAAAACCCCAAATACGTGTGTATCCAGCATAATGGATTCTGATATCGAATAGGATTGTATTACCTTAAACCATCTCCAACTCGGATTCCTATCAGGACTCCAAATCCTCTCCTAGAAGGAAACTGATTTAAAACATATCGGATTACCCTCAATGGGTAACCCTCTGGGCTTCGGCCCATAATCTCGGGTAAATGTTAATTTAGGCCCAAACATTGCCCCCCCAGCCTTCAAAATTAAAAGCCCATTGAAATTGAAGAAGGTTGAGAAAGCCCATCCAGACTTATTTAAAAACCTGAAGAATACATCGTTCCCTCTAACCGATGCAACTTTACCAATTCGAGCTCAGAAGACTGTTCATGAAACCCTAAACCGTTTCCAGACACACCGTCTCAGAAATTCATAGAACCTCTTCTAGATTCTATAAAGAACTCTGATCAAGCCTCACCATTTCACAACCCGAATCTCAATTCAACCATTATTCTTTCAACATGGCCCTGGAAATCAAGCATTCAGAAGCTCTTCGCGGAAAGGAAAAGATTCAGAATTCCGTTATTGATGTCGGAAGTCCCTTCCAAACCTCACTCACCCCGCCAGATGATTATGGCACTGCCGGGCTAGGTTCGAAACTACGGGAAACCACCCCACTGGCCCTACCTTCATCCGCGGATCCTTGTCGTCCGCCTTCAGTGGCATTTCGCGATCAAAGTATTAAACTCACGAAGTGTACGAATCACTTTGAGGTCCCCATCACCCCTGGCTGTTGGCCTTTACCAACCCCATCAATGATCAAATGGTACCAAGCCAGACGAAAGGTAGACGCCCAAAGATGGCGCCACGCTGGAATAACAGAAGTCCTCGACCTCTGTTTCAATCTAAACCCAAAAGGTGGAAATCGATGTGCATTCCTGTCCCTAGTAAGTTTTTGGAATCCCTCTTCCAACGCCTTCGATTTCAGCTTTGGCCAAGCTAGTGTCACCCTTCTAGACCTGTACGCTGGGTTAGGGTTTCCTTTGGGTAGAAAACCCTTTGAGTTAGATGATTATCCCCTGGACCGAATTCCATCTACCGTTATTCCTATCTCCAGCAACATGAGCTATCAATTCAGCAAGAAGCCTGACGACATAGGAGGAATCGCCTTCCTTGACTTTTGGCTGAACAAGTTCATATTATGTTCATCTGCTTCCAAGATGTCCAGAACCTATAAAAGGATGGCTGAAATCCTTTATGCCTATGAGGAGATAGGCTTAGCCCAAATAGTCCTCGCACACCTGTACCGGGGACTCCATACCCTGTCCATGAATCCTTTCTGCCTCAAAGTTCCCGGACCGTTTTGGATTCTGGACATATGGGCAAACATGTATTTTCCAGGACTCGCCTCAGAACCCAGAGGCATAGGAGAGAATCGGGTAAGGGGCGCAGCGTATGTTGGCCAACCGCCTAAATATGGGCAAGGTTACGCAGCCTGCTTTGATATTATCTACTATACGGATGCACCGGGCTTCTACTCGGAGGCTCAGATGCTCCTGACTCAAAAGCACCCTCCGGCTTTGAAAACTGGCTTCCTCCCCTCTGTTGACCAAAGCGATGCAGGGAAGAAACTGTTCCTGCAGTGTGTATCCATGGCGGATCTCCCTTTGTTCTCCTCCGACAGAGGTGGTCAAGGCTCAGAGGTGTATGCCCCTCAATTCTTTGCTCGCCAGCTTGGGTTGACGCAACATGGCCCTTATCCGCCAGTCCAAAGCTGTAATCTGTTCTCGGCTTGGCGACCAAGCAAGAGCACCCCTGTGACCCCCAATGTTCCATGCTCCTCCTCCTTACGTCCTGCGACCCTCCCAGCTCTAGAGCAGTGCTCAGAGCTTGTTATCTCCAGGCGTGCCAGTGATGATTATGAAGCCTGGTGGAAGGAAATTCGCTGGAAAGCCTTTCAGAAGGAATCTCTTTACTATTTTGTAAAGGTGTTTGAGAAACATTGCGAATGCCTCACTGACCAAGATGCCCTGGTACTCAACGAGGGTCCTTTGCACCCTGAACTAACAACTGAAGAAGCTCAGGTAATCATTTGCTAAGTTGTAACTCACCCTAATTATGGATGTGTTTGGAAAAACCACTAACTGATTTTTCATGCCACAGGTCTCCAAGAAAGTCTTTCCCGCTGTGAAGAAAAGGAAGACTACTCAGACTCCTTCGGCGGCGGCTCAGAGTAAGAAGAAAGTAAAACCTCCTCCTCCCGTGATTGAAGAAGAAAAAGAAGATGAGGAAGATAACATGCCAGTAAGTTTTTACATTAATCCGCCAATCATTAACTGTTACTTCTTTAGACCAACTTATAAGTCTGATGTAGTTGGCGAACTTTCTTCCTCAGGGGCTAACTTTGAGACAAAGTAGGAGACCAGCTCCCAGCACTGCTCCTACTGCACCCAGACCAATTGAGATTTCTTCAGGTGAGTCTTCCGCCTCAATTAGTTCACCCTCAAGTGGTCCTGAACCTGGACTTAGAATCCCAGAGACTTGGGATGAAATCCAATCCGCCTGGCGAAAGATTGAAAGTTTTCTTGATCAAAGCCGGAGAAAATCTCCAATAGATGCAACTCCTCTAAACTGGGTTTCTCCTGATACAGGTACCACATGCACTCCCTTGGCCAATCCTTCAACTCCAGTTCTGACTAATCCTCTGACCAATCCGGCCCCCTCCGCAGAGAAAACCGTGGGAGAGACCTCATCCTCCCGAGCTCCAACAACACTGGCGATCGTGACAGAACCGCCAAGGGTGATACTTCTGGAAACAGACCCAGAACCAGAAGTACCTGGGGAGACCATTGAAGAGTTCCTTCAGTCAAAACCGGACGTTGTCATAGAGGCTGGCTCCTACCAAGAAGTGCCCCCAGCTTCTTTCCTGAGCGGACTTGCGAAGCCAGTAACTCCAATGGTAGAGATCCCGCCGGATACCCCTTCTGAACCAGAGGTACCCTTCTAACAACCTTTATTCATTTTAGTCTTAAATTGTTTGAATATTAATTCTCATCACTCTCATGTTCTTTCAGGTGATAGAGACTCCTATCCAGTCTAGGAGTGCTGAGAATGTTGGCGAACGGAGCTTGGTTCTGTTCTGCCCTCAGCCCAATGTCCAACATAAGGGCCCATCCGCCTCAGTCTCCCCACAGACCGCCACCACGGGCTCTAAGACCATCCCTCGGCTTAGTGACGATCCCCACAGAAGGACAATGCTGAAATCATGGATGCCTGGAACCTCCTAAGCCAAGTATACCAAGAAGATCTTACGGATGAAAAGGTTCGTGAGAGGATCCGAGGCGCACTGCAGACCCTGGAGAGCCAAGTTCACCACCTGCCCGCCACAACTCAAGATAGGGTAAAAGAGATTCTAATCACTCTCCCCAAGCTCCTTGCAACCTTCCAGAACAAGGAGGGCGAGGCTCCAAAAAGGGAAGCCACAACCAGTAAGAAGACTTCGGTCCTGTCCAAGGCCATGGACTCCTACTCCTCCCTTGTGCTTTCGGTGGAACAAGAAGACGAGGCGGAAATCAAACGCCTGGAGCAAGAAAAAGAGCATCTTGATCGTAAGATAGCAATGGTGCCGGAGAGGCAAAAAGCTCGTCTTGACGTAGCATATCAGCAAAGGACTCAGATAATGAAGCTTAGGACCGAAACAGAAGAAAGCCAAGCAGCTGAACAAAAACTTAAGGCAGAACTCAAACATCTGAAGGCTAAAATAGCAAGATTAGGTCTTGAACTGTTCGAACTTGCATCCATGCCCCCCGAGTGATTTGGGCTCTTATGTAATATCTATTTCTCATATAATATTGGATAAGAATCAAAAAGTCCGCCGCTGTAGGAAAGGGCTGATCACATTGTTGACTTACAGCCTTCTGACCAATGAGAACCGAAACCGGCTGAGCCGATGACTTGCTAAGAACCGGAGCAGATTCCTGAGTATCTGACTGTATCTCAGGGACCTTAGTAGTTGTTGATGTGGAAACCGCCGTCATCCCCTTAGGCTGCCATTTCAAAACGACAGAGTCTACCCTATCCGTTTTGTCAGAGGTTGTATGGATAGACTTGGGCTTTGGTGGGATCTCAACAGCTGAGCGGAGGGGTGTTCTCTCTGGAGAATATGCTAATTTCCTCTGCGGAGTTCTTTGAGGTGCACCATCCGCCGCTGTAGGATGTGCAATCCTTTTATGAACATTCCTTCTTCGAGGTGGCGATTTTTCCTCCTTCCATACCCGACGAGAGTCTATATAAGTTTTGGATTTGTAATGCTTATAAGCATCACGTATGTGCTCCACGGGCATGGAGAGTTCATCAGGAGTCACCTTCCCCTGGTTCAAAGCGTCTAAAGTCCTTCTCACCTTGCCATATCGCTTTTGAACATTCCTAGTTGGAGGGGTTGGAGCCTCTATTACTTGTTTAGTTCCTGAAGGTCCGGGGTCTTGCCGGGACCTTGCTGGAGTAGCATAAGCTGCTTTCTCCTGGTGATGATATTTTGCCCGCTTGGGGTCACCAGACCTAGAGCATTCCGGCCATGGATGAGTCCGTTTGGCCGTCTCAAGAGCCTTCTCTGTCGCCTCCTGAAGCGCCTTCATTAGCTCTTCGTGTGTAAGAGGTATACGACAATCTATCTTACAATTAAGGCATAATTGAGCCCTAGGTACCGTCACCATCTCTTCCTCGACTGGCGAATTCACTGGCTTGTCCGCTCGCGAAGCGTCATTGGGTCCCAAAAGTGTTGAATGGATGCCACCGTATCATTATCAAATCGCAGGATTCCCTCATTCAACCATTCTTGGATTTGATCCTTCAATTCTATGCATGTAGACGTGCAATGATCATTTGAATGGTGGAAAGAACAATAGGATACGTTTAACCCAATGCTTTTGTGCTGCTCTGACATGTATTCAGGAGCAGCCATTCCTTTCTGGATCAGGAGTCGCTAAATCTCCTGCGCCTTGTGCACGTGGTAGGTATAGGTTTGGAATCTAGAACCCTGTTGACGAGGTTCCAGTTCCTGGCATTTGTTGAGAACCAGAGTAACCATGTTCACCTCCGGAAAGGGTCGAGTCTCCGTCCAAGTTGGTTCCTTAGCAGTGTCCATCACCATGAGCCGCTCATTAATCCACGTTTGGATCTGGTCCTTGAGCTTGACGCAGTCCTTAGTATAATGGTTATTCATGTTGTGAAAACTGCAATACTTCTTGCCCGCCATATAGTCCGGCTTAGGAACGAAACCGCCTTCGTGTTGGAGCCGCCCTTTCTTGAATAATTCGGCAAGGATCTCCGGAGCTTGATGAGCATTATAAGTATATTTCTCAAAGGCGGACTTCAGAGGCAAAGAAGTCATAATCTTAATAGGTTTCTTGGCGAACCTTACGTTCTTCGGTTGTAGCGGCTGGCGACCCAACACCTCTACAACCGCTACATTGTCTTCGTCCTTAGTATCTTCGACCCAAGTGACCGTTGGCGCAGGATCAGCCTCTATAGTCGCCACCGTATTAGAAATATGAGGGACACTCGTCTTAGGTTTCAGAGTACCCGGATAGTACGATAGTGGGACGCCCTTCCTCTTGCTGGTCTGAACCCTTGTTTGGTCGAGGAAGTGTTGATGCTTGGCTAACCTATTGGTTAAGTCAGCCATATTCGTCACGTACACTTGCTGGAAGTGTGCTTGTATCTCCTGCTCGAGCCCTGCAATTGCCAGTTCGACAGTGGTATCTTCTGCTAGCCTATCTCTGCATTTAGCTCGTAGGAGTTTAAAGCGCTTCAAATAATCGATGGCGGATTCATCAGGTTTCTGGTTAGTATCCGCCAGAACCTTAATGGTTATCTTAGCCTCGACAACCCCAAACATGGTCCTAAAGAGACCCTCCATGGATTGCCAATCTGGAATAGAGCCTGGTGTTAGGTCTCTGTACCAAGCTAAGGCCGATCCTTTTAGGGAAGTTCCAAACAATTTCAACTTGAGAACAGGGTCCTGGGCATAGGGGCCACATTTGTTGTGAAAACGAGTTATGTGGGTCTCCGCATCTTCAGAAGATTCACCCGAGAAAGGGGTAAACCTTATATGCTTGAAATTCGCGGGCCATGGTGTTAGGTTCGCAGCTCATGTTAATGGATTGGTATAGGTTATACCAGGATCCGGCAAACCTTACATGATCCTTAATTGCTCAAAAAACAGCCTCTGTATGTCTTTGCGAGTCATAACGCCCTCAACGTCTTCCTCTTGATCTTCACCTTCGTCGTCAGATGGCGGGTTTATCATCCGTCCACCTCTCCTCTGTTGTCTTTGCGGGGCAGCAGCTTCAAACCCCCTATTACGAGGCTTAGCTGTTTTAGCTGGACCTTTCTCCATTGTCCTCCCAGGCTTCACTGGAGGGGTGAGCTCTCTTGGTTCAGATATCTCAGCATCAAACCATATTTGCACCATCTGCGCCAATCGCTCGACAGCGGCATTGGTCTTTTCCAGCTGATCCTGCTGCTGCAGCATCTGTGTTCTGAACTCCGACTGTTGTTGTTGGAGTTGTTCCCTGAACTCAGCTTGATGCCCCCTCACTAAGCTATCAAGACTTCTAGTGAGAGAAGTAATATTTCCAGCATTCGCTTGTGATTGTCTTACCAAAGCACTAATGTTGGTGTTATGACCAATCTGTTCGGTCTTCAACTCCTTCAGAGTAGCCTCTATCTTCTCTAGAATAACATCAGTGGCCCGAGACTTAGATATTATAAGGCCAAAAGATTCTACTATCTCCGCAGGAGATGGCGTCCGAGTCTGGAGAATTCCATCTCCATCATTGGTTTTAGAAACTAATGGAGCCATCGCGGTGTTTGGGATATCGCCTTCCTCCTGGCGATCAGCAATACCCTCCGAGTTTTCGGGTGTATGGTTACCTCCCTCAAGGACCTCATTCAGATCCTCAATCTCAGGTCTGCCGTCTCCAAACTTGGCTTGCAACTGAGATTCGGACAGACCCCTGCATGCAGCTGAGTTGTGCTGTTTCAACAGCTGATGTTCTGGTTTCTTGCATAACGACATCGGTCGTTTGTAGATATTGGCTTGCGCAATCTTGACACTGGTCCCACTGGGCGTGCCAAAAATGTTCGCGTCGATTTTGACACCTGTCGAACTATCAACACGTGGGGGTGGCGGACGTAAGTTTCAGTCCTGGTGTGAGCGTGCCAGTACCTTTGGGTTAGGTACAACCTTGGTGGCGGACGACGTCTGGCGAATGAATCACCCTTGACGGACGGATGACACTGGCGAACGTGCTCGTCTGCTCCCTGCTACCTGACTTCTCGATCAAGCGACTGTACGCGGGCG
The DNA here is from genome assembly GCA_963682095.1 of Potentilla sterilis. NCBI lineage: Eukaryota > Viridiplantae > Streptophyta > Magnoliopsida > Rosales > Rosaceae > Potentilla > Potentilla sterilis. Next base: position 50,775,501 of record OY821758.1, on the reverse strand, counting down.
TTGACAGGCCGGCGTAGAGGCTCAAACAAGACTTAAGTAAACGGTTACTAGGATTTTCTACTCAATCTCTTGTAGATTGAGATAATCTTACTTCGATCCTGGGATGCAAAGCAGAGCTTTAAATCAAGGCCGCGGCTTGTGTTCGTCCAACCTCTGGCAAATTGGGAAAGACTGTTACCGGGGTAACGACTCGATTTGTCACAAGGCGTGACGACTGGACTCAAGTCACTTTCGACAACAGCGGCAGGTGTACGGCGACCGGTGGTGGGCGTAGGTTTGCGGCTTGGTTGGAAGAGTGGTCGTTTGCAATTGGTGGAAGGCAGTTCGCGAGAGATTGCTCCGGAGAGGCTTGCAAGATTTGCGAGGCAGAAGCTTGTAGTTGTATGGTTGTGAACCCTTTCTACGTTGTCCTAGGGTTCTTTATATAGTGATCTCAAAACCCCAAATACGTGTGTATCCAGCATAATGGATTCTGATATCGAATAGGATTGTATTACCTTAAACCATCTCCAACTCGGATTCCTATCAGGACTCCAAATCCTCTCCTAGAAGGAAACTGATTTAAAACATATCGGATTACCCTCAATGGGTGACCCTCTGGGCTTCGGCCCATAATCTCGGGTAAATGTTAATTTAGGCCCAACACAGCGATTAGGATCTACCCGTCAACATATTAACAAAATGCACAAAAGTTTAAGAACTACAAATCTGTGACTTTCAAGATTTATTTCCAGATATTGGACTCGTGATTCATAGAAGGGGAAGTTGAGGAGGCCAACATCATCACCTCCAACACCTGTGGTAGAATAACAAGAAAACGAAAAAGGAAGTGAAGCAACAAGATATAAAATCAAGAGTTCAATGTTGGAGATCAATAACAGAAACCTAAAAAATTTGGGATTCACAAGTGGTGCCTTTATATATAGTTGTAGTGGTGCATAATTCTCATATTCTACGTACAGTTTGCTTGAAAAGGCTAGGATATACGATGACTTTCACAAAAGCTTCAATGTTCATCTTCTTGACGGCTCTTGTTCTTTGTCAACAGTCCATAGCTCTCGGTTCTTCTGCAAAGGAGGATACTCAAACTTCTCTTGACAATCTTCGTAAGTTATTAGTTTCTCTATATATAACTATGTAAATTTCTGTTCTATAATATAGCCGGTACGTACAATCCAAATACGACGCTAGAAGAAATCATCTGGTGCTCTCTTTGTTTTTGACATGCAGATGTGGAACAGCATAAGCACCGTCGGGTGATGCAAGAGGGATCTGGCCAGGGCTCTAGCTCATATATCCATGATGACTCGCCGGTGTTTACTTCCGATGCACCACCGTCAGACTCTATGTACTTAATGTTTATCGGTATCTTCTTTGCCGTCGCAGGGCGGCTACAATTTGCTGGTCTTTATTTCATAGGTTTTATGCTTGCCATTGGTGATTTATTCATCGGCAACTTAGTGAGCTCATAGAGTCATACTGTCATTGGTCTTGAGTTTGGTTTCCAGCGTTCTCTAGCTATTAGGGCGAGGATCGGAGGTAATTAGATTAATTAGTTATGCAATTTGGAGATGCATGCTTTGGATGATTTCGTTTATTCAAGTTTGGTTCATTAATTTCACGAACATGAACCAAATGAGATAATAAGCTCACACAAGCAGGATTCGAATTGTATTTAGCCGAGTTAAAAGAAAATACATAAACGTATCATGTTGCTCCATAGCCTTTTTTAGATCTAGAAATACTCGTATACTACTCTAATTATGTTATAGTTAATACATACAAAAAAGATAATTTTTTGTTTTTGGTTTTCTATACAAAAATATTTTGGGGCCTTATTAAGGGTAGGCCTAAAAATTTTGGCCTTAATCCTACGTGGCGTGCCACCTCATCAAGACACATCATCAATATCAAAAATTTTGTTATTGTTCAAGGAAGGTTAATTCCGTAACTTCCGTGGTGTGTCTTGTCCTAATAAGGCTAGTAGTCTAGATTCTTTATTAGATAGGGAATCCCTGATTACCAGGGATACTTGATGTAATGCCTATATAAATGCCTCCTTATCAATCAATAAAGACAGAGTTTACTATCATCTATTTCTCCTAGAACACGTTATCTGCACGTTGCTCTAGCCTCCCGTCTAATAGCCCTAAAACCCTAAAACCCTAACCTACCGTCAGCCGCCGATTCTTCCCTGGCATCGTCGGCCTCTTCTCAGCAGCACCTGCGCTGCCCGCCTGCCCCCCACCCCCCTCCCTTGCGTGCCATAATTTGCACGCATACCCGAAGATTCAAGATTGCTCGCAAGCCAAGCAAGCGGCTTTTGAAGCCTAGTTCGTTGCTGAGAAGAAATCAAGAAAAATTGAAGAAAACAAGCTTCCCCAAAAGTCAAGTTTCGTTTGATCAAGCTTCACTTGAAGAGGTAAATATTTTATAAACGTTCCCGCTTCTGAATTTTCAATAGTTGAGTTTTGTTTTTCTTCTGGGACCTTTCCGTGTCCCTGCTTCTTCATCCCGATTCTATCTCTTCTCAGGACGGTATACGGGGATTTAATCACCCCGGTACCAACGTATTTTGGGGTAACTGTGATGTTACCGGCCACCGTTATGCTTGTGACTGTGATGTCACTGTGAACCATAACGTATTCTTTTTAAAAAGAAAACAAAGGGAAGATATCGATTGTGACTTGAAGTCACGTTAAGCATCGATTTATGTGACCATGATATATCTTGGCACTGTTCTAAAAGAACAATCAAAATTGACTAGTATTCAAATATACTAACGTCTCCCTGTTTGTGTTCTGTAGATGGCTGACACTCAGCGTCCAGAATTTGACATCTTGGATGTCCAAGGCAAGGAATACAAGAGGTGGGTCTCAGATGTAGAGAACACCTTCATTGGTAAAAGATTTACCGCCACCATCAACCCTCCTGAGGATGCAAGCTTACAAGCTTCTCCTGAACATAAAGCACAAGCCCTGATGTTTCTCAGGCGCCATATCCATCCAACGCTCAAGAAGCAATACCTGAGGAAAACCGATCCCAAAGAGCTATGGGATATCCTCAAGGACCTCTTCGACAATGTGCATGACGCACAACTCCCAGACCTCATGTCCGATTGGGAGCAAATCCGCTTATTGGATTTTGATTCCGTCTAGGAATATCATCAGACTATGCTAAACTTGCAATCTGATTTGAGCTTTTGTGGTGTCGAAAAGACCGATGACGATATGATGGAGAAGACTTTCACGACGTTCCCAGAATCTGCGTCCATGTTGTCGCATCAGTACCGCGATCTCCGTGAGAAAGGCACTATCAAAACCTTCAGTGATTTGATGAATGTGCTTCAAAGAAAGGAGAGGTACCATGAGTTAATTCTTACCACCAATAAGAGGCCTCGAGGACCGAAATTCATTGCGGAATCTCATCAAGCCCGTGGTAAAGCTTCTAAGCAAAAACATCAACCTCATGAACGTCAAGCACCACCACCACGTACGCCAAGAGCAACACGTGGCGGACGAGGAGGGAGAAGAGGCGCCGGCCGTGGCCGACAGCTTTCTTGGACAATGGATGGTGGCAGCGCCGCCGCTCCTAGAGGAGGGAACCGGCCGGTTCAGGCCCTCGACGTGGTGGCCACGCCTCAAGCTCTGCTTCGGCGCCTTGCTTTAAATGTGGCTCCAAGAATCATCTTCAACGCAATTGCACAGCAAGTAGAGAGATTCAAGCTGCTTACAAGAAACACAAACAATACATAGAACAAGAAACAAACTATGTAGGAGACTTTGAGGAAGAAGAGTACGATGAAGAAGATACCAACTTCACCGTTGATGACTTCCAACCTACCAAGAAGCGTAGGACTCAGGAGTATGACACTCCAGATTATGAATAAGTATTTGACTTAGGTCATGAGATACATGTTCAAATTTGATTTTGATTGTTATTTTTGGCTTTCTTTAGTCATAATTCACGACTTTGTTCGATAAGTCGTTTAGAACATCCTTGATGTACTTTTGAGTTGTCATCAATAAAAATTCTCTTATTCAATGAATGATTTGAGATTTTTTACATCCCTATGAAAGCATAAACAGTTCAATGCGTCCAATTTACAATGGCATAATTATTTTGAGTTCACCACAATTTTGGTGATGTTAACTCAAATCCGAAATAAAATCACAAAGACAAATGAGAGACTCGCGAGAAATCGCGTTGCACATTAGGCCAGCCTATCGGCAGGAGCTTGGCTACGATTCGCCAGGCCTCGCTCGCCATGGCTACTGGCCAACTTGGCTACGATTCGCCAGGCCTCGCTCGCCATGGCTACTCGCCAACTTGGCTGCGATCCGCCAAGCCTCGCTCGCCAAGGCCACTCAGCCGCTTGGCTGCGATTCGCCAGGCCTCTTTCGCCAGGCTTCGCTCGCCAAGCATCGTTCGCCAGGATTCGCTCGCCAAGCATCGCTCGCCAATGCCACTCAACGCTTGGCCGCGACCCGCTAGGCCTCGCTCGCCATGGCCACTCGCCAGCTTGGCTCAACACCGAATCTGGTTTTTGTAACCAACATCGATTGCCTATCGAACAAATGCAACTTTTGCATCAATGGCTCGGCAATGACATGTCTTCGGACTCGTCATGCTTTGGATTTAGCTCAACCGTCGCATCGTATTGCCTCCATGCCAGACCGGCACTCACCACTCGCCTTGCTTCGGCTCGGCGTTAGGGTAGCTTCGGCCCTACCACAGCTTCAGCTTTGGCTTGGCCTCGGCCTTGGCTCGGCCACGCCACCTACGATGGTGTCCGGTCTCAATCTCTGACCTAGGCCATGTTAAATGTTGGTATTCGGTGATTAAAATAAGGCTTATCTCTTTCTCTCAAGTTATGTCGATGCCATGGCTCTGTTATTGGCCTTAATGCACTTCATGTTGTGATGATATATTGCTTCAGTACACTTACTTTAAAGTGTTCGCCAAAGTCTAAAGTAGACTATTGATTCGATTGACATTGTTTTTGTAGATGTATCAAGGCGAGATTGAGTGTTTGTTGGATTGTGCAACAACTCACACGATTCTGAGGAATCGGCAATTGTTTTCGAATTTTTCGCCAAGAGAATCGTCGTTATCTACGATGACAGGAACCGGACCCGTCATTAAGGGTCGTGGCACTGCTCAATTCTTATTGCCAAATGGCACTGAAATTCGGGTAGAGGACGCCCTATATGCGCCTAAGGCGCCGAGAACCTTGCTAGCTTTCAAGGATGTGCGTGACAACGACTATCACCTCAGCACTTATGTTGAAGATGGAACTGAATATCTGTTGATCACCTCCACTGAGAATCTACGCACTCACATTGTGGAGAAGTGTAAGCGTGTTCGTAATGACATGTATTTCACAACCATTCGAGCAAAGGAATCCCATGTTGTTGTCCTATGCGATTCAGATGCTTACAGGCATGAGAGACTCGATCATCCGGGTCGTGATCTGATGATTCGTATTCTGAAATGCTCCCACGGTCATCCGTTTTTCAGATCACAAAAGCACAGAGGGCGCCTCGGCCTCGGTTCGGCCGCCATGCCGTCGATAGCCACCTCTCGGCTCCAAGGAGAGGTTCGGCCTCCTCCTGCTTCTCATGCTTCTGTAGCGATGTCTAATGCTCATCGTTCGTTTTGCAAAGCTTGTTCACTAGCAAAACTTCAAGCAAGACCATATTTTGCTATTGATAATAAACAGAATATTCCGTTCCTACAACGAATACAAGGTGATATTTGTGGACCTATAACACCAGAATGCGGACCATTTAGATATTTCATGGTTCTGGTTGATGTGTCAACGCGTTGGTCACACGTAGCGTTGTTGTCCACGAGGAATGCTGCATTTGCTAAACTCCTAGCTCAGATCATTAAGCTTCGGGCTGACCACCTGGACAATCCGATTAAGTCAATCAGACTGGATAATGCTGGACAGTTTACGTCAAAGTGTTTTGATGACTATTGCATGTCAGTTGGGATTGAAGTTGAACATCCTGTACCCCACGTTCATTCTCAGAACGGTCTTGCAGAAGCCGCTATTAAGAGACTACAGCTTGTTGCTAGGTCTCTTGTTATGGCCACTAACTTGCCGGTTTCGGCATGGGGATATGCAATATTACATGCAGCTATGCTTATTCGTCTACGACCCACAGATAGCCAACCATTTAGTGCGTACCAGTTGGTAACTGGTTACGAGCCTGATATTTCGCATCTGCGTACTTTTGGTTGTGCCGTATATGTGCCTATCACGCCTCCACTACGTACCAAGATGGGTCCACAACGACGATTAGCTATTTATGTTGGATATGAAGCACCAACAATTGTCCGCTACATAGAGCCTATGACAGACGATCTGTTTACTGCAAGATTTGCAGATTGTCACTTTAATGAGACATCCTTCCCGCCGTTAGGGGGAGATGGGGCCGCATCCGTCCCTAGTGAACGTTAGGAATTGTCACTCATTATGATCCCCATACGTCTCAGTGTGAGACCGAAATACAACGCAAATTGGAACTACAAAAGGTGACGGATTCGATGCCCGACTCCTTTACTGATATTGCGAAAGTGACAAAATCAACCATACCTGCTGCGAATGTACCCGCCGGTCCCGAACCCGCAGCCTTAGGTGCCGTCGACAGCCTAGGCTCGGTACCTCCAAGTGGAGGGCCGGCATCAACTTCGGATCCTCCTAGAAAGAGGGGGAGACCAATCGGTTCCAAGGACAATGCACCTAGAAAGAGGGCATGTATCCAGGCACAAAGCGATCCGTTCATCATCGATACTGTGACGCCGTCACACGAGATTGTCTCCGACTATACCTATGTCCAAGAATCAACTCTGAATCATCTGGGGGACGCCTCAGACTCACCGTTGATGTTGGAGAACAAGGAAATCTCACTAAACTAATTATGCATGCACAATCTTATGGAAAGGAATTCCATGTATATCGATGATGCATTCGCCTACGCCGTTGCTCAAGAAATCATTGACGACGACGATATGAAACCCCGCATTGTTGATGAGTGTCAACGTAGAGCGGATTGGCCGAAGTGGGAAGAAGCAATCTAGGCTGAACTAGACTCTCTAAAGAAAAGGCATGTATTCGGACAGGTTGTGCCTACACCGCCGAACGTAAAGCCTGTTGGACATAAATGGGTCTTTGTCAGAAAGCGCAATGAGAATGGTGAAGTCCAGCGATATAAAGCTCGACTCGTGGCGCAAGGTTTTTCTCAACGCCCTGGAATTGATTATGAGGAGACGTATTCTCCTGTCATGGATACTATTACCTTCCGATACTTAATCAGTTTGGTAGTCTCAGAGAGACTCAATATGCAGCTTATGGATGTTGTAACAGCGTATCTTTATGGGGATCTAGATACGGAGATGTACATGAAAGTGCCAGAAGGACTTTCGTTACCCAAGTCAAGTGAGCAAAAACCACGAAGTTCATTTGCTATCAGGTTGAGACGATCTCTATATGGACTCCGACAATCTGGTAGGATGTGGTACACACGGTTAAGTGATTACTTGATTGGGAAAGGATACAAGAATGATGAGTTGTGCCCTTGTGTGTTCATAAAGAGAACAAGTTCAGGATTTGCCATTATAGCCGTCTATGTTGATGATATGAACATCATTGGAACTCTAAATGAGATCAATGAGACCGCTAGCTACTTGAAATCTGAATTCGAGATGAAAGATCTGGGAAGGACTCGGTTTTACCTAGGCTTAGAACTAGAGCACTGAAGTGATGGAATCTTTATACACCAATCTGTATATGTCCGAAAGATGCTCAGGCGATTTAACATGGACAAAGTTATGCATCCTACAGGCACTCCCATGGTCGTTAGAAGTCTGGATATCAACAAAGATCCCTTTCGTCCGAAAGAAGATGACGAAGAGGTCTTGGGAGCTGAATATCCATATCTTAGTGCAATTGGAGCTTTTTTATACCTAGCTCAGTGTACTAGACCAGACATTGCTTTCTCAGTGAACTTGTTAGCTAGATTTAGCTCTGTGCCAACACAACGTCATTAGGTTGGAATCAAGAACATCTTTCGATACCTTAAAGGAACCCTTGACAAGGGCTTGTACTATCGATACACTCATCAGGATTCGACACCTAGTCGATCTCTTGCATCCAACAGCACAAACCGTGGCTGGAATCGCCACCGGTCAGCCATCCGCCATCCTGCAGTCATATCCGCCAAGACTGGCTTTGGCTCAGCCATCCGCCATCCTGAAGCCATATCCGCCAACATATCCGGAGCCGAGGATGCTAAGTCGTGGTCCCGATACGGCTTTGGCGATACCCCCTCCTACTCAGATACACCAAATGATGTGATGGTAGGATTTGCTGATGCTGGATATTTGTCAGATCCACACAAAGGAAGTTCCCAAACCGGTTATGTTTTTACCATTGGGAATACGGCGATATCTTGGAGATCAACTAAGCAAACCCTTGTTGCTACCTCCTCGAACCATGCTGAGATTATTGCACTACATGAAGCAGTCAAAGAATGTGTTTGGCTTCGCTCAGTTATATCTCACATTCGAGAGTCTAGTGGACTTGAGTCTACTACGATGGGACCAACTTGCATATTTGAAGATAATGCAGCATGCATTGAGCAGATGAAGTTGGGATACATCAAGGGTGACAATACTAAACACATTTCGCCTAAGTTCTTCTACAATCAGCAGCAGCAAGAGACTTTGAATATCCAAGTGAAGCAAGTCAGCTCAGAAGATAATGTAGCTGATCTGTTCACCAAGTCTCTACCCAAATCTACATTTGTGAAGCATGTAAAGCGCATTGGTATGTGTCACTTATCCGAACTCAAAGACTGATTGATTATCAGGGGGAGTTCTCGTCTAGACTTTAGGGGGAGTCTAGTTATGCATGTCTCACATAATTGTAGTTGGTGCGTTGTACTGTTTTCCCTTAGACCATGCTTTTATTTTTGCCCAAGAGGTTTTTGTTTGCTGGCAAAGGTTTTAACGAGGCAACAGTTCATGCACCATTGAGGACGCGACACAAGGGGGAGTGTTCAAGGAAGATTAATTCCGTAACTTCCGTGGTGTGTCTTGTCCTAATAAGGTTAGTAGTCTAGATTCTTTATTAGATAGGGAATCCCTGATTACCAGGGATACTTGATGTAATGCCTATATAAAGGCCTCCTTATCAATCAATAAAGACAGAGTTTACTATCATCTATTTCTCCTAGAACAGTTATGTTATATTTAGGTTAAAATACAATCTTGTCCTTTCAAATCCAATGGCTTTAAAATACACATCATCAATATTGTCTTAATACAAAGCAGTAATTACGATGACTAAAAAAAGTAATAATTACGAAATATAATTTACTCATAACTACCTAATTAATAGCAAGGACTAAAATATCCTCGATAACCTCGATATTTCCTCGAAATTTCCGTTTTTTTCAAACATCGATATTAATACTCGCATCTTTCCGATATTTTACTTTTAGTCTATTTTTATCTAAATATACAATTTTTACATAAATTTTTGGTAAAATTTCCATCGATATTCGATATTTTCTCGAAATTTCCATCGAAATTTCTTTTTTTCAAATCATCGATATTTCCGTAATCGTCGATATTTAATACCTTGATTAATAGTCATTGTAAATTGGGCAATAATTACAACCAAATTATGTTTTATTTTAGATGATTTTGTTACCTTTTTTGGGTTGACTACATGAAATTTATTTTTTGACACAATTACGATATTTGACATTAAAACATTCTATCTTTGTGAATCAAATTCAATGTTAAATCTTTTTTGACTCTTAATCAAAATTTAGATTTAGAATTATATATATATATATATACACACACACACACACACATATCCATCAAATTTTAGAAAAATAAAAGTAGATAAAATAAATTTGTATCGAATTTTTTAAATGAATTATATATATATATATATATGAAGTTTATTTAGACATTGATATAGTGTGTTAAATTATTATTTTTTTAAATAGTACTATTTTTTTTATATAGTATATGTGTGTGTGTGTATATGTGTATGTGTATATATATATATATGTATGTATATTCACTTAAATTTATATTTTTGAATAATTATAATTTAAAAAATTATATTTGGAGTTTAAATTTAAAAAACGAGTGTAATAAAAAAAATGGCTTGAAAAATATTTTTCTTTTCTTAAAATTATTTTTATTTTTGAAAAATGACAAAATAATCTAGAGCCATTGGATTTAAAAGAACAAGATTGTATTTTAACCCTAATATGACATAACAAGGTTTTTGATAGTGATGATGTGTCTTGATGAGGTGGCACGGCACGTAGGATTAAGACTAAAATTCTTAGGCCTTAGTAAGGCCCCCTATCACTACTCTTTTCTATATTTAATATCAAGAAGCGTTCTTGTACCAGTATATATCATATCTTAACACTGATATATTTTCCTCAATTGGATTTCTTGTATGGCTCTCCGCCTCTCTCTATCTCTGCTAAACCCTAGCTGTTATGGCTTGGGATTCAAATGGTACCTACCTTCGCCTGAACCAAGCAGATCTTTTGTGTCTGTCTCCCGCTGTCTCTCTACAATAATTCAACGCTTGCTTTATCCGACGAAAGTTTTTTCTTTTGCTGTCTCCATTGAGTTTTTCCAATTTGATTTTGGAGTAGAGTCCATCGAGATTTCTATTGGTCTCTGGTGGCATGGGTTAGCATCAAATCCGGCTAGCGTTCGACCGGCAAGGAAGCGACTGAAGAAAGCATGGTTGATTCTATGGAGACTCAAACTTTGGGAGTTGAGGGATTTGATTCGAAATCGTCTGAATCGGGTCCGAATCATTATGAATCCATGGTTGATCTGTGAGAATACAAGGAGATTTTAGGATTGTGAGCTTCCATCTATCAAGACTTTGACGTCGGCGGAGGGGTGCGTGGTGATGGCGCATTGCTTTGCTGATGGTGTGGAATTATGCAGCGCGGTGGTTCGTGTTGCAGGGGCGGCGGCGGGTGACCAGCTGGTGTACGACAGAAGACGCCATGTTGAGGGTGACTCACAGACCCCCACTTGGGGTTGGATGTCCAAATCAAATTGGAGGCCCAAAACTATTTGGGAGTTTATGGTGTGCTTAGCAGATGTAGTTATTTTATGGAATAAGCCCAATTTGTGGCCCACATTGATGTGTCCTGGTCTCTTAGGGTTTCACATTTGGGACCCTGGTGGATTATCTCAACTACAAGAGATTATAGGTCGGAATAGCGGATCTTCTGGAGTAGTACTGAAGGAAGGTTCAAACATAATAATTATGCATGAAATGGCCAATGAGTGGACCACGAGACATATACCACCGTGGGTACTACCACACATCATTCTGTTTATCGATGACAGCAGATGAGCATTTAATGGCCACTCTGGCTTTAGGGCAGTACAAGTTATTCTTATTTTAATGATGCTCCAAAAAGTATTATGGATGTGTTACGATACCATTGTATTCGACTCATTTGATTGAGTCATAATTTTATTTATAAAGTTCTTTCCTTAATTTTATATATATATATATATATATATATATATATATATATATATATATCATATCTGGAGTAATTTCAAATTTTACGACTTTGGCCTTTACTCCTTTAGTAGGCTGTCATCAATATTTTTGGACATGTGAAAAGCACTATATATTCATCCAAATAAGGTCTATAATTTGTTATCACCAATAATTCGGAGCTAAATTGTTGACGGTCCAATAACAATAACATAATGAACTCTTTCACCCAAAATCTATATGCACACAAGTCTTCGGTTAAATCTCGACGTAATATTTTCCTAATTTGATGAATTTTAAGAATCGTAAGCATACAACCTTACTCGTGGGCATATAGAGATTCGGGCATTAATATTATCATTCGTTTTTAGATGTGAACCCAAATTCTTCTCAAGAAACCCAAAATTTTCTCAAGAAAAGAAAAGAAATAAAAAAAGAATAAAAATGCCCATATTACTTTATCAAGAGCTTCTCTTAAAAACCCTTCCTAGTTCCTTGACAGTCGAGCCTAGTCTCTTGGAGTCCCTCCCTCTCCCTCAGAAACCTACCTAGCTTTCCGTCCTCAGAGTCTCAGACCATTCGTTCTCCATTCCATTTCACGTAGGAGTCTCCTCTATCACAGGTATCTTCATCTTGCCTCAAAGTTCTCTTATTTAAGTAGAGAGTGTTAGACCCATTTCTCTCATCCACGCATTGACTCATGTTTTGTTTTAGGCTTTTTAGCTAATCATTTTTGCCCGACGAATCCTTCACGAACTAGTTCTTGCCTTCTTGTATGTGATCAGACCAAAAGTCCCAAAATTTAGGCTACATTGAGTTGGGTCTCTGCTTTCGTGATTTGTTATATACTGAATGGTAGATTTGGTATGAAATATGTTCTCCGATAGTAGTATGTGGGTTTCCATATTTGTGAATGCAAATTGATGTACAAAGAGGAAAGTTCTTCGCTTGTTCATGTTTTACAGACAGGTAGTTATTATCACGCTTGTCTTGATTCAATGGTAGCTTATGTGCTTGCAAAGTTCACCACTAAGCTGGTGTGTGGTTTCTATGTGTGTTCCCAAATTATGAAATTTACTTCGTCTTCCACATTTTCTAATGAACTAAATATGGTCTGTAAATTACATTTTTGAATGATTGAAATACATGGAAATATGTTCTACATTCAGAAGTATTGACTCTGTATTGCGTAGCTGCACCTGCAAAGCGATATACAGATGGGATGTAAATCTTGTGTCTTGCGTGTTATTGGTACATGTAACAAGATAATATAAGAATGTGTGATACTGGTCTATGCGTTTAGACATACTCATGATCAAAATGATACTCATAGTGGAAGCTTATATATGGAATTGCCGACTTCGGCAATAGTGAATTGGGTTCAGTATGTTATGCAGATGAGACACATATGTTCACAGTATTGCATATGATGATTCTATATATGAAAGTTTTACTACATATAGAGCATGCAGTAATGGAGGAGGTTATGCAACTGTATAGTATCAGTGATCAAGAAGCTAGTAATTGGTTCTGCTGTTTTGTTTAGAAAATGCTGAAACAATCTGCTCTTTGTTAGATTGAAGAAACACTTTAACTTTCATTTAATTGTGATTCTTTGTCTTATAGCATGCCATTAAATTATGAATATTTAGTTATTAGTACATAGCAGTTTAGATCATGTAGGATGGAAGAAACTTCAAGGAGCTACTTTTTCATACATTTCAATGAATCATTTTACTCATCTGTTCCTATTCCTTGTATTGGCTTGACTATAATTCCTTGTATTTAGGTTTATTGAAGTTTTGGTTCTCATATACTATTTATAGGTAGTCTTCATATCGATCAGACTCATTTCATCTATGGAAACCTACACCTACACCTCTCCTATCAAGTTGAAGCTTATGATAGACCCGCTGCGTCAAAAGGTTTTGTTTGCTGAAGTGGGCAAGGATTTTGTGGATTTTCTATTCACTCTTCTGTCTTTGCCTATTGGCACTATCAGTGGCTTACTCAACAAAGAACATGGCATGGTTGGTTGCTTGGGAAAACTCTACAACAGTGTTGAAAGTCTCAGTGACACATACTTGCTAAACCCTGATCTTGATAGAGATGTACTGCTAAACCCTATGTCACCATTTCATACTGCTGAGGTTTTAAACTCGTTGAACCAAGAGGCTACTGATGGTGAATCCAGCCACGATGAATGGAATGATGATGATGAAATGAATGAATCAAGCGACAAGCAATCAAGTGATGACAATGAATCAAATGCTAATAGTGACTTCTATATCTGTATCACATGTTTGAGCAAGAGCAATGCCAAAGAACGGGTATACTATATCACGGACGACTCTAAATCCATTTGTCCAGGGTGCAGAGCAATAATGTCGACCCCAGCTACTTATGTTGCTCCACCGCTAACAACGGATGAAATATCCATTCGCGAGGGATCATATGTGAAAGATGTTGTTACTTATCTTGTAATGGATGATTTGGAAGTGAAGCCCATGTCTGGCACTTTGATTATGGCTGTGCTAAATAATTTCAATGTTAAGGATGTCAGTAGCCTTGAAGAGAAGGTGGTTCATCTTGGCAACGAAGGGGTATGAATCTATCTCTACATTTCTTCCGAATTTAAGAATTGTGTGTTATATTTTCTAGTTTTTAGCAATTTTAGTTTCACAATGCTAGCTAATGCCATAGTTTATATATTCAGAGTAGTCATGTTTGGTTTGCTTCTCACTTAGGGTCTGAAGTTGCTTAAGGCGTCCCTGCAGTCAGAGTCGGCTCTCAGCGCTGCCTTCCTTGCAAGGAAAGAAAAAGAAGCATGAGCATTTCAACAACCTTGCTCCTGAATCATATTCTGAAGCTAAATGGTTATTTTCAGATCCTTGGTTTTGCTTGACATGGGATTAACTTTGCTCTAGTATTTTTAAAAAGCTCCTGCGTAGATGAAATATATGGTTCAGTATTTTGTATGCTTTGCTTGGAGGAGGTGCCTAGCTAGTGAGTAGTGATCGGTCTTTTGCTAATCTAACTCAATTGGTTGACAATTCTACCACCTACTGTTCTACTTATTATTATCAATACTATATATATATATATGTTATGCAGAACCTAATTAATGGCCTCTTCATCTCTTCAAAACTTTTCTTAAAATTCCAAGATTTTCTTATGCCAAAAGCATGTATTCCAAAATTTGCGAAGTAAATTTATGCAAATGTCCCAAGTCCTAGTATATTCATCCACCGTATGCAAGTAGAGGGGTTTTCGAAAGAGAAACACAAACACGTACAAAACAGTACGGCATCTCATGCCTATCATTTTTATTTCTGTAACACATCTGATATAAAGAGACTTGCATTTTGAACCTCCTCTTAAACCATTTAACTTAATTTGCACTTACATCATATGCATGTTATCTTTTAAATGTGCACACGATCAAACCCCCACGCCATTCACCATCCACTATCAATTTTACCGGTTAATTTCTTTGATACAGCATGAGCTAAAGGATCAATTGTCACCTTCAGCAAGGATGGTTGATTAGTTGATTAGTAGATAGAACCGCTCAATCTATATTCCACTGCTATTTCTTCTAGGCTGAAGGAAAGGCTTCTTTCATAATACAAAGTCGCTCTCAGATGCCAAGTTTTTACCAGTTACATATTAGGTATCATGACTAGCCAAGGTTGATTGATGAGCACCAGAAGCCTAGAACTTTAAATGCAAAGCTGCAACAACGAGTAAATAATGAATTTCTTCCACTGAGTGTGAGATCCCATAAACAATATATGGTATTCAGCAACTAACTAATGAAATTTCTTCGATAGGGAGAAATTTTTACAAAAAATTAGGAGAGTCCAAAGAGCAAATTGGGAAGTCTGAATAAAACAATCCTTAAGATTCGTTTAACTAAGTTGGCAAATCGGCCAAATTTGGATCGCCAAATATCTACAGTATCGACTTTCCAAATTATTTCAAACATAGTTTCAGGACTTCCAAATTAATTTTGCCGCTTGTTAAGAGTATCACTTCCATATTGATAATAACATGCAGGGAAAACCAAGGAACCAAAAAGGGTAAGTGAATCAACAAGAAATCATGGATTTTTCAAGAAAATCTAGACATCAATATTTGAGATCAATTACCAGAACCCTAATATATTTGGGATTCACTAGTGTGGTACTTCTATATAATGAGATTCTAGTGGGGCATTATTCTCATAATAACCTACAGTGTTCATTACTCTCATAACCTACAGTTTGCTCTAAGCATTTACTATGGCTTTCACAAAACCTTCAATGTTCATCTTCTTCCTGATGGCTCTGGTTCTTTGTCAACAGTCCATAGCTCTCAGATATTCTGCAAAGGACACTCAAACGTATACGGACAATCTTCGTAAGTTATCAGTTTCTCTATAACTTGACGTACATAGTCTTAGTCTTTGTAAATTCTTCTATTATATAGTCAGTACAACACACATACAAATGATACAATACGAAATAATAGAAGAACTAACCGTTAATATCCTCTCTCTCTCTCTCTGTGTGTTTAATTTTTCTTTCTTGGTGACATGCAGGTGTGGAGCATGAACAGCGTCGAGTAATGGAAGAGGGATCTGGCCAAGGCTCTAGCTCATACATCCATGATGACTCGCCGGTGTTTACATCCGATTCACCACCGTCGGACTCTCTGATATTAATGATGATCGTTTTGTTCTTTGCTGTCGGAGGTCTTCTGTATGCCGGTGGTTATTACTTCGTAGGTGTCATGCTCGCCATTGTTGTTCTATTTACCGGCTTCTTCGCAGCGAATACCTAGATCTTCAAGTTTGGTCTCGGTTGTTATCTGTTAGCGTCGATAAATTAGTTATATGCAATTAGGAAATTCTGCTTTTGGTAATCTGTGGCTTTTCTTTTTATGTGTGTTATCTGTAGTTTTGACTTTATCTGATGAATCTATTTTTCTATCACATAATGTATGAAGTTCAAGACTTCAACGAGCAAATCAGCTAACACGAACTATATATAGTTCCATATCATATACGTACGTACTCATATCATACTACTCTAAGAAAGGTAACAATTACAATTTGCTAAAAAGCTGAAAGCAAAATGCAAATAGCCCTCACTATAATTTTTTATACCCTTTAGAAGTAAAATAGGTATAATTTTTGTTCAAAAAAAGAAGAAGAAAAAAAAAGTATAATTAGATCATAATTAAAGTGTTTGAGTGGTAAATCAAATAATTTTGGAGCACGTCTTTTCTAGTAATATGCCATATCTTGAGTGAAGATTTGCCAATCAGGAATCATTCAGAGCTAGACCATAGATGTTGAACATAACTCGATTGTCATATTCATTTTACACTTTATGGGCATAACTGAACTAAATTAAATACATTGTTAATTAAAGAAATCATTCAGAAACTTGCAGCTATGTCCTAATTAAATGGAGTAACAACCTCTAATACAAACCAAAAAGCATTCACAATGACAATAAATTTGTAAAAATGTGTGTTATGATTTGTACATATATAGGTATACAGTGTTCAAGGAAGGTTAATTCCGTAACTTCTGTGGTGTGTCTTAACCTAATTAGACTAGATTTCTAGTATTTTTAGTAGATAAAGAATCTCAGATTATTCGAGATACTTGATGTAATGCTTATATAAAGGTCTCCTTATCAATCAATGAAACTACATTTTGCATATTATTCTTTTCTCATCCTATAACATACGGGAGTTTATAGAAATTGATATGAAACTAAAGCATGCATATATAAGATATTGTTAGCTAGTAAGCCTTATTAATGACTTGTTACCTTATCATAAGTGGCATCGTAATTAACCTTACCCATTAATTTGTTTGATTGTCTTTCCTTTCTTTTAATTAAACGAAGCCACATTATTATTGTAGTAGATCCTCTTAGGTAATTCACTTTATTTGTACTTATGAATTACGATAGCAGTTCAATTTCTTTCCATATTATTTTTTTCTTTTTGAGAATAAATTCCTTTCCATATATGTTTAGTTTAGATTTTGAATATCTAGAGCTTCCGTCGTCTTTGGACATCAAAACTAAAACAAGGTTGAGAAGGGTAGGCTTCCGGGAAACAGGAAAACAATAAATGGTTTCAATTCACAAGATACTATATATGCATGTTTCAATCTTGGGTACATCTCTATATAACCAGAGCCCTAGAGGCTTCAATAGCAGTACCTCATAAATTAGAGATATTTTGTTTGTCTTGTTTACTCGAAGGGTTAAAGTCCTAACTATGGCTTTCACTAAAGTTTCAATGCTCTTTGTCTTGCTGATGGCGTTGGTTCTATATGAACTGTCTGTAGCTGTCTGTTCTTCCGCAATGGATGCTAAAACTTCTGATCATGTTGACCATCTCCGTAAGTTAGTTAGTTTGCTCGATGTAATAATACGTACTATTGTTGTACAACACTAGTATCATCTAATATTTCTCTTTTGACATGCAGATCTAGCACAAGAATCGTCATGCAAAGGCAAACATGACCGTGTTATGCAAGAAGCATCATCGGACCAAGTGTCTAGCTCATCTGTCTCTGATCAGAGACGAAGCCAGGATTTCAAAAATGTCTGGGCTAAAATCTTAGCTCATCTGTCTCTGATCAGGGACGAAGCTAGGATTTCAAAACTGTCTGGGCTAAAATTTTCTCTGATCAATTTTTTTAAATATATGAAAAATAATACTCATGCAATCCAAGTTATATAATGAAATTAAACATACTCCATTACTACATATACAAAACATTGATTTAAATGTCAATCCGACTACCTAATCTTAAGTTCTACTCTACGAGTTTTTGTAGCAAATTCATCCATAATTGACTCATTGTCAACACTATCAGTCGGATCAGAAGAAGCGTTTGGGTTTGTAGACTAATCTCTTAAAGATTCCACATTCTTACCGAAAAATGATAATAGAGTCTTCAATCTTTTTGACTTGTTAGTATCCGACATTAGACCAATCAATCTAAAAAAAAATAGAAGTGATTCAATATTTATACAAGAATCCAAATTCAGAAAATAATTAATTTCATATAATCACATCCTCAAATCCATAAACTTAACAGTTAAAACCCTAGAAATTGGAATTCGATTTCAGCCATAAGCGGTAAGCCATTAACAAATTGAAAGAAAAAGGTATGGTACCTCTTGATTGAGTTGATTCCAAAAGCAAATTGATCAGAGGGAGTTGAGGAGTTCTCTTGAGTTGAAAAACCTAAAGATGTGGACTTCTCGAAGAACGAAGACTCGGAGAGAGGACAGTGTGAGAGTGGGAGACAGAAGTCTTTTAGACTTCTATACTTTTCTAAAAAAATAAGTACTTCTTTACTTTTTATATGCCATATATATATATATATATATATATATATATATATATATATATATATATATATATATATATACCTATCAAAAGTCGGTGGGCTGCTATATATATAGATATATTAATATATACCTAGTTACTTACTCTATCCTCCGTCACTGTCTCTGATGACGGGCCAGTGTTCACTTCCAATGGAGAGCGGATGCTTCTATATTTATCCTTTTGGTTATCGCAGTGGGATTAGGGAGGTTATATGTTAGTTGGTTATGATGTTTTCATGGTTTTGTTTGTGCTGGTTGTTGCGGCGGCCATTGGTATCTTTGGTATGCAAAGCTAGTGTGTTCGGTTTATTTGGCGTTGAGTTGCTTTTTGTTATCGTAAAGAGCTTAGCTAGATATGAAATAGCGAGCCCAAGACAGTAGATTGGTTATCCGATTTTTGTAAGAGGTTGTCTTTCTTTTGCTCATGTTCCTCATGTACGAATTCTCGCTCAATAATATCTATTTTCTAATCCCATTCAGCATTAAGTAAATGTCACTTGTTACATATCTATTTCGAACTCGCTCATTACAAACCAAGAAAAACTTGGTGTCTTATGGGTAAAAGCCATCAACTAGCTCTTCGCTCGATCGTCTGTAAGCTGTTGTGGTAACAAGGAAATGCTACATCCTTACAAAAAACATAAGCGAAACTTCTTACACTACTGCAGATCATGAATGAAGCGACGAAAAATAAAAAGGAAAAAAAAAACTTCGTCGTTTAAACACATTCAAGCGACGAATATTGGACTCATCGCTTCAAAAAACAAAGCGACGAAGATTTCTCAATATTCGTCGCTTCAATAATTTCCAAGCGACGAATATCGATAGTTTGTCGCCTCCATTTATCCCAGAACAATTTTTTTGAGAAATATAGCGACGAACTTCAATCTTCGTCACTATCTAATTACTGAAGCGACAAAGTGTACGTAGTACCTTCGTCGCTCGATTCAAAACGAAGCGACGAAGTTTGAGGCAATCTTTGTCGCTTCATTTTTTTTCATCTACCTCTGTTTATCTTCTTAAATGCAACCTATATATATAGGTAAAAAAAAAAATCTGCAAAACCCGATCTGCAACTGATTTGGGAGGAGAAGAGGGAGAAATTAGAAGAAAGTTAGCTTTTGTTGCCAATTCTTTGATTCTTAAGTAAGGTTAGTACAATTTCCTTGTATTTATTCCTCTTCGAGATCATATTATGTATTAATTCAATTTAAATGGTTGTTTATGTTGGTTAATGGAAGTTGGATGATGTTGTGTTGAATTTTGTGTTTTGTTGTTGTTTTAGTGTTAGAATATGAAAATTGTGATAAACCATGTTTTGAGTTCATTGAAAATGTTAGCATTTTGGTGAAATTTAGTGAAATTGAGATTATGTTAGTTTGTGAAATTGTGAAATTTAGTGAAATTAGGAAATTTAGTGAAATTGAATTTTAGTGTATGTAATTTAGTAAAATTGTGAAATTTAGTTAAATCCAAATTTAGTGAAAATGAAATTTTGTGTAATAGTGAAATTTAGTGAAATTAGAATTTTATGGTAGATTAGGTTGAAATTATTAATTAATGATGTAATTGGTTTGTGTTGTGTGTGGATTGTGGTAGTTAGAGTTTCTGAAACATGCGAGTGGTTTAATGAGGGAGTGTGGTGCCGTGTGTAAATTTATGGTTTCATATTATATATAATTGTGGTGTTTATAAGCTTAGAACTCCCGTTGGGGAATCAACAACTCATCTAGTTGATCAAGATGAGTTGTTGATTCTCGAATTATCCCATTTTTAGACACTTTAGGCGAACACGACTTTGTTGATCCTTTTGCTATTCATGTGGTTTCAGTTTCAGTTTTGGGATATAGTTTCGACAATGTCTCTCTACAATGTTCCTCGAGTGCAAATTAGGTTGTTTAGATTTTTGTGCACTTGAGGAACTGTAGGGAGATGCTGCCGAAATTTCTCAAAACTGTAGCATAAACCACATGAATAGCAAAATGATCAACAATGTCGTGTTCGCCTGAAGGGGATAGGACCCAACCTGGAGGAATAAGAGGAAGAAGTGTTGAGACAAGTTTTGATTGTATCATAAATATTGTGTGCTAACATTATGCATATTGTCTGTTTATGTTATGACAGGAAACATGGATGATGTCCCCGACAAATCTTTTATGAATCATCATTATACACACCCTGACTACAGAACATGCATAGTTAACTTCATCAATTTTGTGAAGACTCACACTATTGGAACCAAGTATCTCCCTTACCCGTGCGCAATTTGCAAAAATGGTCCTTATTATAAGAAAATCGTAGAGATTTATCATCACTGCATGCACTGTGGTTTGGATCCGAGTTACACAGTTTGGCACCTACACAGGGAAGTTTTTGGTCAACCCGCAATGATCAGTGATCAGTCAACGGAGACAACGGCTTCAAGATAGAGTCGAGGCTTCCAGTGTTGCCGATCCTTTAGTGATCCCGCCTGTGGAGATTATACAAGATGTATTTCCGTACTATCATGGATACCATGGAGATGCACCACATAATGTTGTTGAAGAAAATGCTGAAGTTCAATTCAATGACATGGTAGATGATGATTATGCTAAGTATGAAAGACTTCTAAGGGAGTCGCAAACCTCATTGTATGAAGGGGGTGAAGAAACTGTATTAAGTGTCGTATTACATGCAATGGAAATTAAAGTTGAAAATGGATGGTCAGATACGAGTGTTGATAAATTATGTGAATGGTTGCATAATTTTTTTAAAGGGCATAATTTCCCTGTGAGTTATTCGAGAATTAAAAAAATCCTCAAGGATCTATCCATTGGATATGAAAAAATTCATGTTTGTGAGTTCAACTGTTACCTATTCAGGGGGGCTGCAAATAAAACCCGTACGACTTGTCCAGTATGTGGTGCTGAAAGATATAAGTCAGATACGGATGACATTCCAAAAAAGGTAATCTGGTATTTCCCTCTCACTCCAAGGTTGAAACGCCTATTTATGTCTCCACACACAGCAAAGCATATGCGCTGGCATAAGGAGAAGCGACCAGATGAAAGTACCCTCCGGCACCCATTTGATGGAGAAGCATGGCAACATTTTAACAGAACATTTCCAGGTTTCGACGACATTAAGGGAAGAAATGTGTGGCTTGGAGTGGCAACTGATGGTTACAGTCCATTTGGAACAATGACAACCCAACATAGTACATGGCCCGTGGTTGTGATGCCATATAATATACCCCCTAATATGCGTATGAGGAAGGAATATAATATGCTGGCCGTGTTGATTCCTGGCCCTAAATCTCCAGCAAAGTGCTTTAGTGTCCTCATTCGTCCATTAATCGACGAGCTCAAAGATTTGTGGAAAAATAGAGTCTCTACTTTTGACAGAGTCGACAATGATGTCTTCACGATGAAGGTAGCGGTTATGTGTACTATAAGTGACTTTCCTGGTTTAGGGATGCATGCGGGCTCAACGGTGAAAGGGTACAAGGCATGTCTAATTTGTCTAGATGATCTGACAGCGGAGCATATTTGTGGGAGAATTGTTTATGAAGGACATCGAAAATGGCTCGGCGAGAATAACTTGATGCGATCCAGTTTGACATTTAACGGGAAGATAAAGTGGGGAAAAAGACCAGCTCATAAGGACGGAGATGAACTTTTGGAGGAAATTAGGTCACACAGTTACGCCACTCTTAGCCAGCATCTTGATTTTCATGTCCCTTACTCAGCACACAACAGACAATGTTGGACCCACGAGAGCGTATTTTGGCTTCTTTCCTATTGATCATCGTTGTTACACAGGTACTGTTTAGATGTGATGCACATTGAAAAGAACGTGGGTGACAATATCTTGGCCACCATTCTTGCAATTGAAGGGAATACCAAGGATGGTCCAAGGGCTTGCGAAGCTTTGGAGAAGAGGGGAATACGCAAAAGTCAACATCAATCGGAAGCTGAAAAGAGGACGGGAAAGGTTCCTTAGTTCAAGAGGATCGTCGTGAAGAAGTATTTGAATGGTTTCGCGGTGTTAGGTATCCACTTGACTATGCGGGAAGTTTGAGAAATAAGGTGAAATTAACTGAGAAAAAGTTCTATGGATTGAAGACGCATGATTGCCATGTCCTGCTTCAACGTCTTCTTCCAGTGGTTATCCGAGGATTTTTTCCAAATAACGTCGTGAAGCCATTGATAGCATTGTCAAATTTGTTTCGGAAATTATGTGCTAGGGAGTTGAAGAAGGCAGATGTCCAACAGATGAGAGATGAGATAGTAATCATTCTCTGCAATTTGGAGTTGATTTTTCCTCCACATTTCTTCACCTCTATGGTTCATCTCATGGTTCACCTTCCCGAACAAGTTATGCTTACAGGCCCAGTACATTTTACATGGATGTATCCGACGGAAAGGTATATGCACTAACCAAATATGTTTATTTTTGTTAAAACTAAATTTACAATAACTTTATATATGCACTAATAATATTAATTATTTTATAAGCAATTAGGTGATTATAAAAAGTCAATGAGTAATACACGTTACCCGGAGGGGAGTATTGCAGAAAGGTACATATCATGGGAGTCGGTGACGTACTGTAAGTCATATATGCAATTGGAAGAACATAAAGAGCCCAATCCCCCAATATGGAGTTGGAATATTAGTTGTGTTTCTGAGTTAGTTCAGCCGTGTATTATAGATACCACCAGAAATATCAAGTTAACAGAGGAGGAAACGGCTGAGGCTCACTGGCAAATTTTGACGGATACAGAAGAAGCTCAATATTACATGGACGCTCATTTGCAGATGTACATGGCGAAACATGGTGACGATTACGACGAGCGCCTCATGAGGAGGAGTTTCCATCGATGGTTATTAAAATTTGTACGAAAATTGAATTTTTTTTCTTGTATAACGATCCTAAACCCTAAATAGTATAAAACTAACACCATGTATTTTTCAAGCCAAGAGAATATATGCTCAAGACCCTAACTTTAACAGGGAAATATGGTCATTGGCTCAAGGTCCGCAATTCACCCAGATTTATAAGGCGTGGTATATGAACGGTATCAAGTATGTCTCATTCGATAGAGATCAAAATCTCATGACTCAAAATAGCGGGGTGATGTTAAGCACGAACATTGGAAACCTGTGCCAACACTTCTATAGCCATCTTGACTATGTAGTCGAGGTATGTTATCCAGACAACTTGTCGATCGTGTTGTTCAAAGTTATATGGCACAACACCACTGACGATCTGGATGCCAAAGAAATTGACACCGTCAAAGTAGATCATGGTCTGATATCAGTGGATACAAACACTAGTTACTATGAGAATTCACCATTTTGTCTTGCTATCAAGTCAAAACAAGTGTTCTACTTGGACGATCCTGTGGCGGGTGGTACTTGAAAGGTGGTGCAAGAAATGTCTCACCGAAATGTATACAATGCCGAAGTACTGGCAACTGAAGATAAAAGGCCTCCTTCAGGGAATTAAATCACAGAGCCTTACTAAGAGGACACACTAAGTTCAATGCAATTTTACCATATTGATGCATCTAATCTCCAACTCGATTTAGAAGTACACGAAGATAATGAAGAATCAAGCGGTGATGACCGAGATGATATCGACGTTGATGAATTCGATGAGGAAGAGGAAGAGGAAGAGGAAGTACAAGACGACGAAGAGGAAGACTACTAGTTATTATGGTATATGTTGTAATATGATGATGATGATATATATATATATATATATATATATATATATATATATTTCATGTTGTAATTTTGAACAATATTTACAATATTCTAATTTAATAAAAACATATGCATCTAAACATAACTAATCTGTGAAGTTCAAGTGAAGCGACGAATATTGTCCAATTTTTATCACTTTAACATTTCAAGCGACGACGTTTGAAAACCTTTCGTCGCTTCAAGTGATCAGATGCGACGAAGTTGGACCTCACTAGGTTATCCTGTGAGTTTTAACTTCGTCCCTTCAAGTGCTCTGAAGCGACGAAGTTGAACCTCACTAGGTTACCTTGTCAGTTTTAACTTCGGTTACCCTGTCAGTTTTAACTTCGTCGCTTCAAGTGATCTGAAGCGATGAAGTTGGACCTCGCTAGGTTACCCTGTGAGTTTTAACTCGTCGCTTCAAGTGATCTGAAGCGACGAAGTTGGACCTCACTAGGTTACCCTGTGAGTTTTATCTTCGTCGCTTTAACATTTGAAGCGACGAATATTGATATTGTCGTCGCTAATTTAAATACGAAGCGACGAGTTTTGCCAAAGTTCGTCGCTTCAAATAGATGATTATATGAACCGGGACTTGCTTCTTCTTCCTCATTTGCGCGAATCTCTGTTTTTCTTCCTTTGCAGAAGTTTGAAAAACCCTAAACCCTGAAAACCACATTTTACATCGATTCAACCCCGAAACCCTTAAAGCTCTTCACAAAAAACCCTGAAATCGAAACCCCTAATCTCTCTCCTTCGATTTCAATAAATTCACCCTTAAATTCGAAATCCGCAAACCCGAAATTCCTAACCCTAACCCGTTCGATTCATCAATGGCACCAGGTTCTAGTGCCCAGAAGAGAAAGAAGGAGCTCGAGGCCAGAAGGGAGAGGAAGGCGGCCGAAGCTGCAGCGAATGCGGCGGCGAATGCGAAGACGAGACCAGAGGCGGGTATTTTGGTACCAGTCCCGTCGTTGGAAGATACCACCCCTTCGGGGTTGGGGACTGTTAGAAGCAGAGCTGGCGGTGGCACCACCGGTGGCGGTGGAGCTGCCACTGTGGAAGGGAACAACGATGACAGCCCTCCAATAAGTATTAGGACCAAGAGGGGTCCTCCGGAGCCGGGTAATTTCTTGTTTATCTCTGCTTCTCTGCTTCTCCATTAGATTTTGAGGTCTTGGTGTTGGATTACTGCTATGCATTAGTTATAGAAGCATGTACAATATAATTTTGTATCAGAGCGAAGCTAATAAGATGTTATGTGATAATTGGTTAGAAATATGAAAAGATGTTGTTGACAGTAGCTATAGAGAGGCTACCCAGGCCTCCTGGACCCGGCGCAGGGCCCGGGGGCAAAGCATGAACACCTGCACCCGCGTCCGGGCAGGTCTTACCTGTGACCTGGACCCGGGAACTGGGGATGGCAGCTCCCCAAACAGGGGCCGAAACAGTACATTAATATGTGCAGAAGGGGGCCAGTCCCACATCGAAAGGTAAGGCCAGTCCTCACACTCGGCAACCTATATATGGGTCCCAACTGCCCTCATTAATATGTAATCAATACTTCAACTACTCATTCCTGCTTAAGTTATCAGTTTATCCCAACTATACTGACTTAGGCATCGGAGCGGAATAACCGGCCACGCCCGGTATTCCCTTAGTTAGCAGGATTTGCAAGAAGGAATCACACCAAGATCCACCGGTCTCTGTGAGTCTACTGATTCTGACAGAAAAAATTGGCGCCGTCTGTGGGAAGAGTCCATAAAAGTCACGTTCGAATAAGTATGGCCGGAAGATCGAGGCCGGAAACCAATGAGGAAAGACCGGAAGAAGTGCGCCGGACTCGGACCCCCTTTCTAAAAAAAGTCAGCAGTCGCGAGGATCCGGGGAGCGCCGCAGACTCCGACAGAGATGATACGGCAGGACAAATAGAAAAGATGAAAGCAGAAGTCGTGCGGTTGCGAGAAGGGGGCAATCAGGACCAGATGAGGGCGGAAGCCCGGTACCAGTAAACACCACGCTGTTGGCAGCCTTGGAGAAAGGACAAAAGCAGAACGCCGCACTAGTGAAAGCACTGGTAACACCAAGGGAAGGCATTAAGTTCCCGTACTTGGAGGTGGGACAACCAACAGGGAGGAGAAGGATCGTGCACATACCGATAGCGCTCTTCCCGGAGACCATGAGGGACTCCGGAACCCCCCCCCCCAAGTGGATCATCGGACGGGGAAATAGGCTCAACCACTCGGGCACTCCGGGTGCTGTTCACCTCGGTGTCAGACATGAAGGTCCGGATAGAGGCTAGTGAGAGGAAGGCAGCAAGACCGCCCACAAATGCACGTTTCAACGTGCGGGCCGGACCGTTCTCCCGCCATATATTGGAGTCTGGGGGAGCCAACACGCGAAGATAGCTGAAGCTAGTGTACACCGGGACAGGGTGCCCTTTCCAGCCCCTGGACAGCTTCAGGTTGCAGACGGGCTCTAAGAGTTACTCTGATGCCACCTACTGTAACGTATTCCAAGAAACGCTCTCAGGAGAGGCGTTGGAGTGGTTCTACGAGTTGTCGGCGAACTCAATAGAGTCGTTCGAGCGACTGGCAGATAAGTTTGTCAGCCGGTTTATCCTTAGAGCCAAGGGGGCCCAAACGTCGACGGTCCTCTTTGACTGCATGCAGGCAGACAACGAAGGACTACGGGCGTTCGTTAACTGATGGCAAACCGCAACGGCCGGGGTAAGGAGCCTCGATATAAGAATTGCTGAGATGACATTCAAGCAGGGGCTGAGACCCGGGGAATTCTCCTACGCCGTGCGGATAGAGAGGCTGCGGGGGTACGACGAGCTGATGGTCATGGCCGTCAGACATGCACAGGCAGAGCACGAGACCTACGGGAATCGGCAGCCGAAGAGGAGATCGGATGACCCGCTACCAACTCAGCGGGAGAATAGGACCTGGCACCAAAATCGAGAACAGAGGCATTCGCCCACCAGGAAAGCCAGGAACTGGGGCAACCAACGACCCCCCAGGGATAACATCGGGAGCCCATCGGGAGCCCATCGGGAGGTGACCGGCCCGCGTCCTGCCTCACGGACCGACCCTTGGCTATTATGCCAGCGGAGCGGCGTGAGCGACCCTTGGCTATTATGTCGGCGGGACGGCGTGAGCGACCCTTGGCTATTATGCCAGCGGGGCGGCATGAAAAGTCGACCGCGCTGACTTCCTCCTACGAAAGGATTTTTAATGAAAATAGGGAGACCATCCCCCTGCCGGAGGCAAGGAGGCATCCAAAGGGAGATATTACCCGGGAGCAGTCTGGCAAATATTGCTCCTACAATGACGAGACATCCCACCGGACTAACGACTGCCATGCCCTAAGAGCGGCGGTGGACGGGAAAATCCGGGTAGGGAAATTACGACAGTATAGACAAGAAACCCAGAGTGTGGGAACTATACAAACTCGAATCCCTATGCGGATCAAGGTGCACGGGAGCATAAATGTAATCCACGACGGGGTCCACATTGACCGACTCACCAGGAATTTTGAAGAAAAGATGCCTAAGGTCGATCAGGGGAAAAGAAGTGTATGCTTTTGGGAGCGGGAGCGGCCAAGCCGCTAAGACCGGGTGGAAGTCGGTCACGTTCTATGAGGAGGAAGAGCCGGATGATCTAATTCAACCGCACAACGATCCCTTCCTTATTACTGTCTAGATATACCACTGGATGACCAGCCGGATGCTGGTCGACACCGGGGCATCAATCAATGTAATGTTCCGGGACGCTTACAAGGGACTGAATTTTCGTCGGCCTTTCTCCGAAACATTAGCCGACGAAAATTTTTGGAAGTATGGCTGACGAAGTTGACAATTTCGTCGGCTATTAGTCTATATATTTTCAGATCTGGACAGCAGCTGCTCATTTAAAAAAAAAAAGGGAAAACGGGAGAAAGAGTGAAAAATCGATGGGTATTGTTGAAATCCGTCCTCTCTTACATTGTGGAGCTATATATAGGTACGTATATGTGTATTTATGTTAATTTTGAGTTTTAGTTGAGTTGATTTTGAATTTTAATTTAGTGATTTTGATTTAGTAAGTGATTTTTTGTTTTGTTGTTGTTTTAGTGTTAGAATGTATGTATATATGTTGATTTTGAGTTTTAGTTGAGTTGATTTTGAGTTTTAGTGATTTGATTTTGAGTTTTAGTGATTTTGATTTATTAAGTGATTTTTTGTTTAATTTGTTGTTGCTTTAGTGTTAGAATGTATGTATATATGTTGATTTTGAGTTTTAGTTGAGTTGATTTTGAGTTTTAGTTTAATTATGTGTTTTAATTTGATGTTATTTTAATTAGTGTTAAAATATATATATATATATATATATATATATATATATATATATGTTAATTAATAGTTGTTGATAGTGTAATTAACTTAAATAATGGTTGATATATAGTGTAACTTAAATAATGGTTGTTAATGGTATATATATATGAGTTGATGTTGATAATAATATATATTGTAATGTAATTAATTATTAAAGATTTATATATATATATATATATGTATGTGTTAATTAATTTCTTATTAATTAAAGTTATACATATATATTATTATCAGGCTATATATGGATCGGGATAAGAGTTGGATTTCGCTTCCAAGGCATGACTGACGATACACTACAGGAGTTGTGGATTTTTTGCAGTTCGTCGAGGAAAATGCAAACGGGAATGAATACCATTATTGCCCGTGCAATAAATGTAGGTGTCGCAGTGATATGTGTCGATTTCCGATTAGGACAGTATGGGAGCACCTAAAGAGTAATAGGTTTTGGCCGAAGTACAAACGTTGGATATATCACGGTGAGCCATCATTAGATGGATCGCATGATCATGGGCAGTTTTTTGAGGCGGGTAGTAGTAGTACATCCAACGATCCAACAATGGCATTCTTCAACGACGTGTTTCCTTTTGAAAGCGGTGTACGTGGGGAACAATATATGCATGACCCGGTGCAGCCGTTCCCACAAGTTGTCAACACTGCTGCCTTTGACAAGTACAACAAACTGATTGCATTGCAACAGACCCCTGTGTCTTCAAGTTCTGAGAAGACGGTTATTCAAAGTGTGATGGAGGTAATGAGGATTAAAGTCGAGACAAAATCGACCATCAGGCAAGTGGATGAATATCTACAGTACACTTTTTCGTTGTTGGAGGAGGGTCATCGTAATCCTACCAATCACCGTAAGGTCCGAAGTATCCTCAAAGATCTAGGGCTTTCCTACATTAAGATCCATGCATGCGCATTTGACTGCGTTCTGTTCTGGGGTAAAGATGCAGAAGGTAATGACCTTGCTAGCCTTGACGCATGTCCGATATGTCAGTCTGACAGATATAAGTTGACGGGAGCAGGCAATAGGAAACCTGTGAAAGTGCTTCGGTATTTTCCGTTGAGAGATAGGCTTGAGCGGTTGTACATGTCAGAAACCACCGCAAAAGCTATGAGATGACACGGTGAGCGGGACGCGGGAGACGTAGATATCATGACACACACCTATGACGGAGTGGCTTGGAAGCATATAAACAATGAGTTTCCTCATTTTGCGTCAGATGTCAGAAACGTCAGGTTCGGGCTCTCAACCGACGGGTTCATCCCTTTCGGCACCATGAGTCTTTCATACAGTATATGGCCGGTGGTTTTGGTACCTTACAACCTTCCTCCGTGGATGTGCATGAAGAAGGAATATAATATGTTGACGTTGTTGATTCTGGGGCCTGGTTACCCAGGGAAATGTCTCGATGTGTATATGAGACCATTGATTGAAGAGCTTGAGGTATTGTGGGACGTTGGTCATCCCACTTTTGACAAGTACAAGGAGGAGACGTTCCAGATGCATGCCATGGTTATTGGTACCATCAGTGATTTTCCTGCTTATGGGATGTTGTCGGGCAGCGTTGTTAGGGGATACAAGGCTTGTCCAGAGTGCCACAGCGATTATGGGAGCACCCCTCATTGCAACAAGATATGCAGAATGGGTCATCGTGTGTTCCTTCCGGCGGATCACCACTGGCGTTACGAGTCCGCCGCATTTGATGAAACCGAAGAACACGGTGGTCCCCCCAGAAGATGGACGGGAAGAGAAATTTTAGCAGTGCTTAATGAGTACGATTTTGGGCCCCTCAGCAATCATCCCGATATTGTAGCGGAAATACCTGAAAGGCCTGAGGAGTACAAATTCTGGACACATAAGAGCATATTGTGGGAACTCCCGTACTGGTGTGAGTTGCTGATCCGTCACTTCCTAGACGTTATGCACATAGAAAAAAAATGTTTCTGAAAATGTGGTGGGCACAACGCTGAACTTGGAGGGGAAGACGAAAGACGGTCCTAAGGCTCGCACTGATCTGCATAACATGAATATCAGAAAACAACTATGGTTGAAACAAGGGAAGAGAAAAATACCTCAAGCTCCTTACACCATCAAGCCTGAGCATAAATCTGAAATTTTCCATTAGATAAGTCGGGCCAAGTATCCTTCAGGCTTTGCTGGAAATATAGTCAAGTGTGTGAACAGACAATTCAACAATCTTTACGGGTTGAAAAGTCATGACAATCATATCCTGCTACAACGTCTCTTCCCTGTTTTCATTCGACCGTTCATTCCCCGTCACGTTGTGGAGCCGTTAGTAGCATTGGCAAGATTTTTCCAGAAGGTATGCACACGGGAAGTGAGAAAATCTGACCTCCGGAAAATGCAACTAGACATCGTTCATATCATGTGTAAATTTGAGATGATATTTCCTCCAAATTTTTTCGACATCATGCCTTACCTTATGATCCATCTTCCTTGGCAGTTGTTGCTTACCTCTCCTGTGCTCTTCACTTGGATGTATCCGATGGAAAGGTACGTATTTTACACCTTAATTATGTGAATTTCCTCATCAATATATGTGATTTAGTATTAATGTATTATCATAACACTTTAAAAACTTGATTTATAGGCAACTTGGATAATACAGTGATTTTGTCCAAAACAGATCCGCACTTGAAGGATGTATAGCTGAAGCATATATTGCGCACGAGTGCGTCACCTACATGAAGCTGTATTTAGGAGCGTTACAGGCAAGCATACCAGAAGATGTACCTTCACAGTTCAATCTTTCCATACTCTCCGAGGATGTTGTACTCGGTGGAAACATGCCAGTTTCCTACAAGTTGAAAGATTATGAGGTAGCCATTGCACATTGGTGGGAACTAATTAACTGTCCAGATGTTCATTTTTGGAAGAACATGCATCTAAACTGTGACCAAGTAGGAGGTGATCTCGATTACCACAACCGGACATTCGCAGAGTATTTCGGCCGCTGGGTACGTAACTTTAACACTATTTTATACGTATTTATATATTATTGTGTATAATTATTCATATTTATAGTTGATATATTCTGATGGTTGCAGATGGACCTTATTAAAAATGATAATCACCCTAATTGGTCGCACGAACTCAGACTTCTGGCGATGAAGCCGGTCTATTCCAAAGTTCATGCGACGTGCAAGGTGAATGGTGTGTTATTTCGATGTGAAGAGAGAGACCTCAGACTGAAAACACAAAATTCAGGAGTTATGGCACATGGTGGGGATGATGGAGTTGACTATTACGGTGTTCTCCATTCAGTTGTGGAACTGCATTATGGGGAAGGCATGAAAGTGCACCTTTTCAAGTGTAGATGGTTTGACACACGGCCGCAGAGCATGAAAACCGATCAATACGGCATAACTTCTGTGAACACTAGTACATCATGGTATGAGGACGACCCGTTCGTTTTAGCCACATGGGTGAAACAAGTGTTTTATCTTGATGATCTCGCCAAGGGTGACCCGTGGAAAGTAGTCAACACTATCCACCATCGCAACATTTACAGGCGTCTATCTTGGGGTGGCTGAAGAGAACGAGAAAGGGGGCACCGCGTATCAAGAGCCCAACTCAAACTGTATTCCTGACTCCTCTTTTATTCGCCTAGATACGCTGGTGCAAATTCGACGTGAAGAGCCACTGCTTGTTGATGTTGATCCAAATGAAGAAACTAACGAGGAATCTAGTGAGGAACGACATAGATTACCCCTATCGAGCAATTCAGAAACCGATGATTCCGATTACAATCCAACGGATTAAGTAATTTAGATGATGTAATCCTTTCATTTGTAATCCACTCATTTCTAATGAACGGGCGTGGGGATGAGCCTCCCAGCATAGGCTGGGTTCCAAACCCCTTAAAAAAAATATTTGAAATATGTTGACTGCTGGGTTTCTGTTTTTTTATGTTCAATTTTGGTTATATATGAACAGGACATAGGAATACGAGAGGTGTAACACCACTGATTTTTTTATTTTTTTCAAAGAATAGCCGACGAAAAATGCATTATTTCGTCGGCTATACTCATAATAACCGACGAAAAATGCGTGATTTCGTCGGCCATAACTATATTGAAAAATACATATTTTATTTTAGACAGAAAACGACAAAAGTATAGCCGACGAGTACTAGGTTTGATTTCGTCGGCTATGATTAAAAAAAAAACCCAAACTAAAACCAACTTCCATTTTCTATCACTATCGACAAACCATTGCTTCATCCTTCAAATGCAAATATGTCGTCAAATAAGATATGACCGAAATAATGAAATACGTCTACGGTTGAAAAATGACAAGATTCCGACAAAATCTGTGTGCCGAATGTTGCGGTTAACTGTTTTTTACTTCTGTTTTCCTATGGGTAGCCTGACGTTCGGTAAATATTTTGAGGAAAATTTTTAAACGATTAGTTGCGTCTCATCCATTTGAAACTATTATCTGTTGAAGGTCAGGCCAGAAAACGTCATTTAGACAGGCCAATTACCATTTCTAAGCGTTTAAAGGGTTGACTCACCCGGTTGACCGTCCCGATCGAGCGTTTAACGTTGTCAGATGTAGTTGGATTTTTTTTTCATACATGTATTTAATCTTAACGGTGATATCTGACGGTTGGAATAGATTTTCCTAAATTTTAGATTCAAAATCGGAACATATGCACTAATGTTCCTTAACTTGTTTACTAAGTGTTTAAGTGAATGTATAGTTTCAAATAGTTACTGTACGTACACTCTTCAAATGCAAATATGTCGTCAAATATATGACCGAAATAATGAAATACGTCTACGGTTGAAAATGACAAGATTCCGACAAAATCTGTGTGCCGAATGTTGCGGTTAACTGTTTTTTACTTCCGTTTTCCTATAGGTAGCCTGACGTTCGGTAAATATTTTGAGTAAAATTTTTAAACGATTAGTTGCGTCTCATCTATTTGAAACTATTATTTGTTGGAGGTCAGGCCAGAAACCGTCGTCTAACTAGACTAATTTCCGTTTTAAAGCGTTTAGAGGTTTGACTTCGTTGTTTGACCAAAAGTTTAGCCGACGAAAATTCTATGTCGTCGGCTAAACTCTTGCGATCCGCTTATTGTCCGCCGTTGGATGGCTCAGATCCAACGGCTGCTGATTGTCCAAAGCATAGCCGACGAAATATTTGAATTCGTCGGCTAAACTCTTGCGGTCCGCGCCTTTTTATTGTCCGCCGTTGGATGGCGGAGATCAGACGACTGCTGAGCGCCTAAAGTATAGCCGACGACATTCAAAGCATAGCCGACGAGTTCAAACATTTCGTCGGCTATTTTGAAGAATAGCCCACGAAATATTTTTTAATCGTCGGCTACGCTTTCAGGTATAAATCAGAAACTGTCGAACCCTAGCCGACTTTTTCCTCTCTTCCTCCTCCTCCTGCTGCTGCTGCTGCCGAACGCGATTACGGGCTTCTTCCAGATTCCGCCGCGCTGCTCCTCCTCCTCCTCCTCCTCAAATCGGCGGCTCCTCCTCCTCCTCCTCCTCCGATCCAAACTTTTCCTCAAATCCTCAAGCTATTCCGGCCGGCCTCCTCCTCCTCCTCCTTCCCCTCCGCCTTCCCCTCCTCGTCCGACCTCCTTCCCCTCCTCCTACGGCCTCCTCCTCCGATCCGGTTAATTTTTTTTTTTTTCAATTTAGTTTAATTTTATAAATTGTTATATATTTAATTTTAATTATATAAATTGTTATATATTTGTTAATAAATTTAATTTTAACAAATTGTTATATATTTGTTATATATTTTATTTTAATTATTTAAATTGTTATATATTTGTTATATATTTAATTTTAATTATATAAATTGTTATATATTTGTTATATATTTGTTAATAAATTTAATTGTTATATATTTGTTATAATTTAGGTATATAAATTGTTATATATTTAATTTTAATTATATAAATTGTAATATAAATTGTTATATATAAATTGTTAAATTAATTATATATATAAATTGGTAGTCTAATTATATAAATGGTTATATTTTTGTTAATATATAAATGGTTATTTGTATTTATATATATGTTAATAATGAAATATAGTTATATTTGTATATAAATAGTTATATTTAGGATAATGGTTAGTATTATTTAAAATTAGTTAAATTGTTATATATAAATTTGTTAGTATGTTTTGAAATATGTTAGTATTATTGGTTATTATATTAATTAGAATTTGTTATATAATGTAATATAATTTAATATTAATTAATGTATTAATGCCTCAAGCTGCAGATGGCCGATGCATTGAGACAGTTGTTCGGATGCCGTCGTTCCAGATCTTGGGGTTCTGGAAGTTCCGCCTGTTCCGCAGACTCTGACAGGATCCTTAGCCAGCCTGAGAGGACCACCAGCCAGCCGCGGAGGAGTGTGGATTCATCCCAGCCGCGGAGGAGTGTGAGTACTCGGCACCAGACCCTTCTCCAGGCGGGGCGGCCGTTGAGCAGTTCACGTCCCCCTGTCGGGCCAGATGCTCCGAGGTTCAGTAGGCAGCTATTTCAGGACGAGATAGCTGCAGACGTTCCTCAGGTCCGTATGCCTGAGGTTCATCGGGAGCCGATGACGAGTCCGACGACGTCTGCTGGTGACTCGACTGAGGGGCCTACTCTCCCAAATCAGCTCTACCTCCCGTACAACATTCCTGCGATACCCGAGGTCGACTATCGTGGTGTGCCCATATGGCCTGCTATGCCTCAGTACGTGAGTGCTGCGGAGGCATACCAGCAGCAGCCATTTGAGAACCCTGACCTCCTGATTTCGGCGAGGAGAAAAGGAAAGTCGACAGACGGGTCATCGAGTTCAGGTAACATTTGATTTTATTAATTAAATGTTTTATTAAAATTAACGCACTAATATTTAATTTTATTAACCAATCGTCGTTTATGTGACAGGGACAGCCGCTAGCAGTTCAACGAGGAATACGAGAGGTGTCATATGTTTTCACATGCTCAGGAGAACTGTTGCGCTCCGGGGGAGGATCCAGATAAACGAACCTCCTAAACAGGAGGTTCGGGGGAAAAAACGCCGCGACTACACGGGTTGCGTGGGGGCACTGATTAGGGACAGAGTCCCTATGTTGTGGACACGGTGGGCTGATGTGCCCGAAGAGATCAAGAGGGAGGTGAACAACGCCGCGTCGGTGAGTAATTTAAAAAATTTAATTTATTTATCGTAATATTTAATAATTTTCGGTATTGTTATAATTATAAAACTAATAAAATATTATCTTTCAGGCATACTTCGAGATTGCCGAACACAAGCAGGATTGGGCGGACTCGATGCAGAACTTGAGGTACGTTGGGAATTCCTCATCTTATAATTTAAAATATTTTATGATATTAATAATATTTCTAATGCACTTTTGTTTTTGCCGTAGGTTCAAAGAGTGGAAGAACGAGCTCCGTTCCCACTTTAACGAATACGACAACCGTGGTCGTATGGGTACTCCCAGAGAGTTCATGTTCAGGGAGTACGAGTGGCGTTGGTTGAAGACAGTAGACTTCAACAACCCAGTTATGCAGGTAAATACTAAACTTAACTATAAATGTTTATTTTGTTAAAATTTTAATTATTAGTTTAATTATTTTATAATTATTACACTAATATTTTTTGATGCATTTTTCTAATATTTTATTATTTGTTTGAAGGAACGGTCTCGGATAAACTCTGCGAACCGCCGCCGTAACACAACCCCCCATCATGGTGGTTCTAGGCCATTTGCACAATATCAGGAGAAGGCGCTTAGAGATCATCCTGATAACAACCCGTACGTGGAGACGTTCAAGATCGTTTATCCACAAGCGACAGAACAACTCGTAAGTCGTTCATTACGATTTTAAAATTTTAATTATTAATTTTACTTAATTATATATTTGTTAGAATATTAATTATATTTTTTTTCCCGTTCAATTAGGAGAGGGTGAACCGGGCCGAAGAAGAGGTGTTCCAGCAAGTAGTTCGGGAGACACAACCGAACATTTTAGAGGCAGATCTGGAAGAAGCCCTGCGCCAGGTCGACCGATCGAATGTCCAAACGGCAGCGAGGATGTTCGACGCAGCCTTCCCAGACCGGTCAAACCAATACTACTGCCGGGGTTTGGGAAGTTCTGGAATAGGGCTCCTGAAGACCACTAAGGGAGGTCAAAAGAAGGGAGGCGGGGACAGCCAACAGATGAGGGGGGAAGTGCAGAGATTGGCCGCAAGATTGGCGGCCGAGGCCCAGAGATTACAGGAGCTGCGCCGGAGAACACAGCAGTATCATTTGGATATGGCCAGTTGGCATGCTGAATGCGACAGAGTTCGGCAACACAACTACGCCGGCCGACAAAACTGGTGGTGTGATATGTTCGCGGCACAACAACAAGGCCTTGAACCCCCGCCCCCGTTTCAGCCGTTAGTTGAACCTCCAATGCCTCAACCTCCCGAGTTCGATCAGCAGGATGACGAGCATGATGGAGAGCAGGATGCTGGGGATGACGTGGTGGACTTTAGTGCTTTAGGTGATGATTAGGGTTATATTTTATGTATATTGGAACGAATTAAATAATAAGTCATTTAGACGTGTTTCTTGTTGGTGTAAATGCATGGATTGTCATTGTGAATTGCAGGTTGCTTGGAATGGTAATTTAGAAATTAATTTAATTTTTTTTCCCCAAAATGTAAGAATAGCCGACGATATTGGCATTATTTCGTCGGCTATAAGTAGTGTAGCCGACGATTTTTACCAATTTTCGTCGGCTATAAGATTTATAGCCGACGAAAATTACATTATTTCGTCGGCTATAACTAATTAATGCCTATTAAAATATTAATATATTCCGACGAAATAACCGACGAAATAGATGAAATCGTCCGCTATATTTCAGAACAAATAGCCGACGAATTTCGTCGGCTATAGGTTACGATATCGTCGGCCATACTCGAAAATATTCGACGAATTTCGTCGGGTATTTCGCCCACGTTTGGTCGAAAAAATAAATTTTCGTCGGTAAAATCGTCGGTCATACTCGACTATAGCCGACGATTTCGTTATTTTCGTCCGCCATTGGTATTACCGACGGCGTTTTTTCGACGAATTATAGCCGACGAAAATTTCGTCGGCAGAAGGAATAGCCGACGAAAATTTGGCATAGTAAACGAAATTTTTTTCGTCGGCTGTTCACTCCGTTCTGGTAGTGAGACTGGAGACATTTATAGCTGGCCACATGCTGATGTTAAAAATGTCATCTCCCACCGGATTCATCACCATACGTGGAGACCAGAAGGTCGCTCGTAAGTACTACGCGGAGGCCATTACCTGCGGTAGAAGGCGAGCAGAGGTCTTTGCGGCAGCCCAGCAGGCACTGTCACCGGATCCCAGTATCGACCCCCGGGATGACACCGATTCGGACGAGGAGAAGCCAAAACGCCCCTCGGCGGTAGAGAAAACTAAAGAAATTTCCATCTCGAAGTTCCACCCGGGGCGAACAGTGGTAATAAGAACAAAACTAGCACCATATGTCAGGAAAGATCTCATCACCTTCCTCCGAAGGAACAATTTGGTCTTCGCATGGTCCTATGAGGACATGTCTGGCATATCTCCGGAAATAGCAACACACGAGTTAAACATCCTGCCCGGCAGTATCCCGGTGGGACAAAAAAGGAGATCTTTCAACCCGGAAAAGTATGAGGCGATTAGGGAGGAGGTGCAAAAATTGCGGGAAATAGACTTCATTCGTGAGTTCCAGTACCCCCGCTGGCTCGCCAACATAGTTATGGTTCTAAAGAATGAAACCGACCAGTGGCGTATGTGCGTAGACTTTACCAACCTGAACCGGGCGTGCCGGAAGGACAGCTTCCCGCTCCCCCGGATAGACCAGCTTGTAGACTCAACCTCCGGTTTTAAGCTGCTAAGCTTCATGGACGCTTATGCCGGATACAACCACATAAGAATGAGTCCAACCGATGAAGAGCACACTTCATTCACAACCGATCGGGGCCTCTACTGCTATAAAAGGATGCCTTAAGGGTTGAAGAACACCGGTGCTACGTACCAGCGGGTGGTGAACCGCATGTTAGAACAGGAGATGGGCAAAACAATAGAATCCTACGTGGATGACATGTTGGTCAAGATTTTGACTGCCGGTGCCCACGTACGAGACTTGGCGGTGGTGATCGGCAAGATGCTCAAGTATGGGATGCGCCTCAACCCAAAGAAGTGTATATTTGGGATTTCGGAAGGGTTGTTCCTAGGTCACGTCATTAGCCAGCGGGGAATCGAAGCTAACCCGCTTAAGGTCCAAGCGATCCTAGCAATGGATACCCCAGAGGAACGGAACCAGGTCCAGACCCTCACCGGGCGATTAGCTGCACTAGCTAGATTCATATCTCGCCTCACTGAAAAATGCACCCCCGTTCTTCAAACTGCTCAAAGGCCAACAGTTCAAGAAGATCCACTAGGCCGCGGAGCACGAGGCGACATTCCAATCTATCAAGGCCTATCTGTCAACGGTTTCACTTTTATCCAAGCCAGTACCAGGAGAAATGTTGTACCTCTACATAGCCGCGTCAGACACGGCTGTAAGTGCAGCTCTAATCAGGAAGGAAGAGGCACTGGAACTTCCAGTGTATTACGTGGGTAAAGGATTCACCGGGGCTGAAAGCTGATACCCGGATATCGAAAAGCTAGCTCTGGCCCTGATCGTTACTGCCAGGAAGCTCCGGCACTATTTCCAAGCCCACTCCATCACCTTATACACCAACCACCCTTTAAGGCAGATCCTACAAAAACCCAAAACCAGCGGTAGGATGGTCCTATGAGCGGTGGAATTGGGTGAGTTCGATATAACGTATACCCCCCAGACGGTTATCAAAGGACAGGCCGCCGCATATTTCATATGTGAACTCGCGCCAATGATAAAGGGTGAACATCCCGACCACGCGGGGAATAGCCGACCGGATATCATGGTAAAAGTGGAGCCAGGATTGCCCAACGGTTGGAAGCTTTATGTCGATGGCTCTGTCACGAGTAAGCGGAGCGGCGCAGGCGTCATATTAACTGCCCCAGATGGCCAGTCGTATGAATACGACGCTCTGCGGTTTCTGTTCAATGCCTCCGACAATGCCGCTGAGTACGAGGCGCTAATAGCTGGCCTGCAGTTAGCCAAAGAAATGGGAATCTCATCCATGGAAGTGCACAGTGATTCAAGCTTGGTGGTCAACCAAGTGAAGGGGGTGTTTGAGGCGAAGGAGCCTCAGATGGCCTCATACCAGGTATTGGCCAAAGCCATGATGAAACCGTTTAAGGGAGCAACCATTCGGCACATCCCTCGGGAGGAAAATAGGCATCCAGATGCTCTGGCCAGGCTAGCTACCAGAAACTACCCATTAGAGTACCGTAGTGCCAGAATCGAAACCCTAGAGAGGCCAAGCATCAGCAAAACTATCTCCGAGATTTTCGCCATAGAGGAAGCACCTCCTAGTTGGAGGGACCCGATCCGAAAGTATATGACCGCCAAGATCAGCCCGGAGGACAAAGTGGAGGCCAGGAGACTGCACCTCAGGTGCGCCAGATACAGCCTGTTGGGCGGTAAGTTGTATCATAGAGGGCACAGTTTCCCCCACTTAAAGTGCGTTACAAAAGAGGCCGGTCAGACCATCCTGCGGGAAATTTACGAAGGAGTCTGCGGTAACCATTCCGGTGCCCGATCCTCG
Organism: Potentilla sterilis; assembly: GCA_963682095.1. NCBI lineage: Eukaryota > Viridiplantae > Streptophyta > Magnoliopsida > Rosales > Rosaceae > Potentilla > Potentilla sterilis. The sequence goes on along the minus strand of OY821758.1, from coordinate 50,734,672 downwards.
TCACATAAAGCGCTCCGGGCGGGGTATTTCTGGCAAGACATGGTGGCTACTTCAAGGAAAAATATCATGCAGCTGCCATAAATGCCACATGTACGCCACTGTACCATATGCCCCGACGATACCTCTCTCGATCATGTTGGCACCGTGGCCATTTGCACAGTGGGGATTGGATAGAATCGGCCCATTCCCGACAGCTATAGGCCAGATGCTCCGAGGTTCAGTAGGCAGCTATTTCAGGATGAGATAGCTGCAGACGTTCCTCAGGTCCGTATGCCTGAGGTTCATCGGGAGCCGATGACGAGTCCGACGACGTCTGCTGGTGACTCGACTGAGAGGCCTACTCTCCCAAATCAGCTCTACCTCCCGTACAACATTCCTGCGATACCCGAGGTCGACTTTCGTGGTGTGCCCATATGGCCTGCTATGCCTCAGTACGTGAGTGTTGCAGAGGCATACCATCAGCAGCCATTTGAGAGACCTGAGCTCCTGATTTTATTAACCGAAGGAGAAAAGGAAAGTCGACAGACGGGTCATCGAGTTCAGGTAACATTTGATTTTATTAATTAAATGTTTTATTAAAATTAACGCACTAATATTTAATTTTATTAACCAATCGTCGTTTATGTGATAGGGACAGCCGCTAGCAGTTCAACGAGGAATACGAGAGGTGTCATATGTTTTGACACGCTCAGGAGAACTGTTGAGAGCAGGGGGAGGATCTATATAAACGAACCTCCTAATCAGGAGGTTCATGGGAAAAAACGCCGCGATTACGCGGGTTGCGTGGGGGCACTGATTAGGGATAGAGTTCTTATGTTGTGGACACGGTGGGCTGATGTGCCGGAAGTGATCAAGAGGGAGGTCAACAACGCCGCGTCGGTGAGTAATTTAAAAAATTTAATTTATTTATCGTAATATTTAATAATTTTCGGTATTGTTATAATTGTAAAACTAATAAAATATTATCTTTCAGGCATACTTTGAGATTGCCGAACACAAGCAGGATTGGGCGGACTCGATGCAGAACTTGAGGTACGTTGGGAATTCCTCATCTTATAATTTGAAATATTTTATGATATTAATAATATTTCTAATGCACTTTTGTTTTTTCCGTAGGTTCAAAGAGTGGAAGAACGAGCTCCGTACCCACTTTACCGAATATGACAACCGTGGTCGTATGGGTACTCCAAGAGAGTTCATGTTCAGGGAGTACGGGTGGCGTTGGTTGAAGACAGTAGACTTCAACAACCCACTTATGCAGGTAAATACTAAACTTAACTATAAATGTTTATTTTGTTAAAATTTTAATTATTAGTTTAATTATTTTATAATTATTACACTAATATTTTTTTATGCATTTTTTTAATATTTTATTATTTGTTTGAAGGAACGGTCTCGGATAAACTCTGCGAACCGCCGCCGTAACACAACCCCCCATCATGGTGGTTCTAGGCCATTTGCACAATATCAGGAGGAGGCGATTAGAGATCATCCTGATAGCAACCCGTACGTGGAGACGTTCATGAAGGCTTATCCACAAGCGACAGAACAGCTCGTAAGTCGTTCATTACGATTTTAAAATTTTAATTATTAATTTTACTTAATTATATATTTGTTAGAATATTAATTAATTTTTTTTTCCCGTTCAATTAGGAGAGGGTGAACCGGGCCGAAGAAGAGGTGTTGCAGCAAGTAGTTCGGGAGACACAACCGAACATTTCAGAGGCAGATCTGCAAGAAGCCCTGCGCCAGGTCGACCGATCGAATGTCCAAACAGCAGCGAGGATGTTCGACGCAGCCTTCCCAGACCGGTCAAACCAATACTACTGCCGGGGTTTGGGAAGTTCTGGAATAGGGCTCCTGAAGACCACTAAGGGAGGTCAAAAAAAGGGAGGCGGGGACAGCCAACAGATGAGGGGGGAAGTGCAGAGATTGGCCGCAAGATTGGCGGCCGAGGCCCATAGATCACAGGAGCAACGCCGCAGAACACAGCAGTATCATTTGGATATGGCCAGTTGGCATGCTGAATGCGACAGAATTCGGCGACACAACTACGCCGGCCAACAAAACTGGTGGTATGATATGTTCGCGGCACAAAAACAAGCCCTTGAACCCCCGCCCCCGTTTCAGCCGTTAGTTGAACCTCCAATGCCTCAACCTCCCGATTTCGTTCTGCAGGATGACGAGCATGATGGAGAGCAGGATGTTGGGGATGACGTGGTGGACTTTAGTGCTTTAGGTGATGATTAGGGTTATATTTTATGTATATTGGAACAAATTAAATAATAAGTCATTTAGACGTGTTTCTTGTTGGTGTAAATGCATGGATTGTCATTGTGATTTGCAGGTTGCTTAGAATGGTAATTTAGAAATTAATTTAATTTTTTTTCCCCGAAATGTAAGAATAGCCGACGATATTGGCATTATTTCGTCGGCTATAAGTAATATAGCCGACGATTTTTACCAAATTTCGTCGGCTATAAGTTTTATAGCCGACGAAAATTACATTATTTCGTCGGCTATAACTAATTAATGCCTATTAAAATATTAATATATTCCGACGAAATAACCGACGAAATAGATGAAATCGTCGGCTATATTTCGGAACAAATAGCCGACGAAACAGAAGATATCGTCGGCTATAGTTTACGATATCGTCGCCCATACTCGAAAATATCCGACGAATTTTGTCGGATATTTTGCCCAGGTTTGGTCGACAAAATGAATTTTCGTCGGTAAAATCGTCGGCCATACTCGAATATAGCCGACGATTTCGTTATTTTCGTCGGCCACTGGTTTTACCGACGCCGTTTTTCCGACGAATTATATCCGACGAAAATTTCGTCGGCAGAAGGAATAGCTGACGAAAATTTGGCATTGTAGACGAAATTTTTTTCGTCGGCTATTCTCTCCGATCTGGTAGTGAGGCCAGTTCAAGTACGCTATCGTGGCCGTTGACTACAACACTAAGTGGGTCGAGACAGAGCCCTTAATCAAGATAACAGAAGAAAGAGTGAAGTTCTTGTGGAAGAACATTTATTGCCGGTTTGGTATCCCGCAGACTATTGTCACGGACAACGGCACACAGTTCAATAACACTGATCTCATCGAGTATATGGCCTCTTTGGGAATCCGGATGGTTTTCGCATCAGTAGCCCACCCGCAAACCAACGACCAGGTAGAAGCGGTTAAAAAGATCATCAAAACACTCCTCAAAAAGAAGTTAGACGACAAAAAGGGGGGGCTGAGGAGCTGCCGGCGGTCCTGTGGGCAATCCACACAACGGCAACAGAGGCAACAGCAGAAACCCCGTTCTGTATGGCGTTCGGAAGCGAAGCAGTACTGCCCATTGAGATCGAGATACCCACCGGTAGGGTTGAGAATTATAAAGCTGAAAAAAATGCCGAGGGCATACGGCTTAACCTAGATCTCATCGAGAAGCGGCGCGACCAAGCTCACCTACGAAATCAGACGTATAAGCAGCGGGTGGCCCGCTACTACGACAACAAGGTACGGGAAATAAAATTGCAAGTGGGTGATTGGGTGATGAAGAAAGTCCAAAGAAAGGTGCTGACCTTGGAGCCAACATGGGAAGGGCCCTACCGAATCACAGCGGCCGTAGGCCCAGTGATCTTCCATATCATAGACACTGATGGGGTCTATTCCACCCGCCCGTGGAACATCCAGCACCTCCGGTACTACCCTAAGTGAGTCATAACCCTTAGTGGTTTAACCGCACAGTATTGTATTCCTTCCAGTACGTGCTCTTAATTCAATAAAAGGTACTTACTTTTCCAACACGGTTAGTACGGCAACCCAATGACTATCAGACACAACGCCATGGGTGATTTACTGGTTTCTCGCCTCCAGGTCCGTCACCCGACCGGAGGAATCGACAAGCTTGGCCTCCAAACCAGTGGACCGCTGGACCGCATCGATTAGCTTCGATTCCAATTCCCTGATTTTTTCGTCCTGCGCGGCCACTCGTTTTTTGCCCGCTCCCTTTGCTCCTTTGCCTGGGCTCTCTCCTTCACCAGCTCGCCCTCCAGCATGGCTCGGTGCCTCGCGAGATCCGCCACTTGCTTTTTCAAGGCCGGATCTTCCTTACTCGCTTCGGCAGCATAAAGGCTGTACACCGTCTAAAGAGGGGCACAAAAGGAGTGTTTAGCAAAAAAAAATAATATACAAAAAAGACCGGGGCGAAGAAGGAATGCTTACCCGTATAGCCATTTCCATGGCTTTCTTCCGATTCTCACCGGGCAGGACACCCCGAGGCAGCCCGCTGTCAAGCCCCAAAGTTTTGACGTTGGCTAACAGGGACGGCACGAACCCCCCATCCTCAACACCACCGGCCGGATACTCTTTAGCGGGCGTTGTTTGCGGCACTTGAGAGGGACTTGAGGTTGGAGCGGTGGCAGCAGCAGTCCTGGGTCCAGAGAGCCTTGCCCTCTTGGCGGTGTGTCCACGAACGGTACCGCCGCGGAAGGGAACAAGATCAGTCACTGCCGACCTTTCAGGGACCCGCTTTTCCACCTGCCGCACACTAGCGGCAGTAGCAGAAGGTGCCCCCGGTAAGACCTCTCGAATAACCACCGGAACGGGTGGCTCCACGCCCATCATTGACGTACTCGCCCCACTAGCTCCACCTTCTGGGCCAGGGCGCCCACTGTAGCATGCGTTCAGGATATCCATCACTACTGGCTGGTCATGCACGGTTTTCTCACCAGTATCAGGATCCACAACCGTCTTCGCCGCGGCTTCCCCCATCTCCAACAACTTCTGGGCTACAAGTTAATCGTCCGCCTCGATCATCTGGCCCAACGGTTGAGCCACCCGCGGAGCAACAGCTGAAACCCAATAACCCAAATGGTTAGCACGAAGTCAAGGCCCGAAGACAGCCCTAGCAAAAAAAAAAGTGTACATAACAAAAACAGCAAGACAAAAGTATAAAGGGGCCCCCACTAGGTGTCTTCCCCAACCCACATATCTCCAGGATGTTCCACCGAATAAAGTTGTACGAACTCCTTCTCATGGCGTCCCAGTAGCCAAAAATACTAGTTATCTGCCGCCTCTCCACATTGGTTAGTCTGTACAACTGATCCCCAATAGCTTGGTAAGCCCCCGGGACGCGGTAAAACCTTGAGTTGCGCTGCCACCTTCCCCCAACCATCACCACCTGGTTCCTCCACCCGTGTGCGGTCCACGATGGCAGGTGAGTGATGGCTGGGTTACCGTCCCGTGCACCAAATGTCACGCAATCACTGGCCTGAGCCTTTCTGCAGTAATAAACCTTGTATAGCGCCGAAAATTCGTTCACCGTGGGCCACCCCATATTGTAAATATTGTACAAGCAACCAAGGCTAAGCAGTTGCCTCCATTAATTACGAGGAAGCTGGGCGGGAGAAAGGTTTATCATGCTCAGCACGTACTGAACAAACTCAGGCAATGGCAAAGATAAGCCGTGACGCAACTGGTCTTCATACACAGCAACCCAACCTTCCTCCGGATTGCAGGCCAGTTCCACAGGGTAGAGCGCCCGGAGTTTTATCGACCAGTCGATACCTCACCTCGCCCTGAAGTCCTCTATCTCGCTAGGGGTCATGCTACGGCCAGGCTCATCGTAATAAACTGCCATCCCACTGTCTAAGATCACGTGCTTGCTTGGCCGCCCTCTTACCCCACCAGCGGCACCCACCGCGGCCGGGCGCTCAGCCTCATTCCCTGGACTCGAATCATCCCCTCCGGCTGACTCCCCACAGGCAGGATCTACAGGGTTACTTGACTCTCTACATTCCATGTCTAGCCCAGGCACGAAATTTGCTGCAAGGGTCTTGATCCTCTTTTGCGGATATTTTGTCTGGATAGGTCCTCGTCGCATGAACACAATGGGCAGAGCGGAGGGAAGATCGAGGGATCTTATAGGCGGCAAAACCAACCCCTGAATCCCCCCCAAAAAACAATTAGGGTATTCCAAAGGGCAAGGCAATCGTAGCCGCAGATCTCCACCAAACAGGTCAGTCCACGTAATCCACCATGGATAACTCGACAATCTCCCAGACCGTCAGATGACAAGATTGAGGGACTCCGTCATTTAATACAACACAGTGCTACAGCAGCCACCTGTCTTGCATGCAGAGGCCGACGGCTCTTAGCCTAGCCTACCTACTATCTCGCCGCCAGGCGATTGACTAAAGCCAAGTAACAACGGCTATGTATCACACCGGAAAAACTCTTCCTCTAACACAGGAGACTTCTTCCCGCAAGCTAGAAACCCTGCAGGATTATTGTGTCAACGCTGAAATCTTCCAATAGTACGGGCCATTCTAACATATATTCCAACAGCACGAGGCATTCCACCGGTTGAGCTTATTCCACCTTTAAAGCCAGCAGCAACGGCTAAAAACGGGAGATTTGATCCTCTAGTACAGGACCAATCTTCCAGCAGATTAAAAACCCTGCGCATGTTTTCTCTTACCGCCGGGCGGTTGAATAAAGTCAGGAATTAATGGTTTGATATCCCACCGGGAGAATTCTTCCTGCAGGCTAAAAATCTTGCAAAAATATTATGTACAGACTACGCTATTCCAACTGTAGTCCCTGCTCCAACTAAATGTTATCATATTCGCCGATACATCCAACTTGAACTATCAACTGCAGAATTCCACCAGGCAGGTCTCCACTTATCAATCACGTACTCCTACGGAATAACCGGTTAAACGAACCGAGACATTCCTACGGATAGCCTCGTACAATCTACGGGCTCCAGGTACCACCGGGCTTTATAAACCCGGGAGGTTCGATCCTCTAGTACAGGACGAATCTTCCAACAGGCTAAACACCCTGCACATACCTCACGCCTGTAAGAACAAAGGGTGAGAAGCAAGCGGGGATTATGGTCAATACGAACATAGGACCACTTCACCCCGGAAGACTTGATCCTCTCACACAGGACATTCTTCCCGCAGGCTAAAAACCCTGTACATGTACCTCCGGGCTTTATGAACCCGGAAGGTTCGATCCTGTCATCCAAGACAAATCTTTCCGCAGGCTAGAAACCCTGCATATACCTCATGCATGTAAGAACAAAGGCTGTGAGACGATCGGGGATGTTGGCCGACACAAACACAAGGCCGCTTCACCCGCGATATTTGATCCTCTCACAAAGGACAACTCTTCCCGCAGGCTAAAAACCATGCACATCTTTCACGCCTGCAGGAACAAAGGCAGTGAACAACGTGGGGACGGCAGCCAAAGATTACTCCGGGCCGTGCCACCCCACCGGGAACTCCTATAACATAGGGCACGTTTCCCGCTGGTACCGCGTCACCTCTTCAACAAAACTGTTCAAGTCAACATATGTTTTCTGCGGCTACGGTTCTAAACTTGGGGAACTCGTTTATCCTCATGCACTATATTCACCGGGATTCCCCGAAACATAGTATGGCATGGAGGATTTCAACGCCACATTATCATCTCATGTCCTACATCTTGTAACCGTACGCAACTGTCAGCATGAACATCATAACCATACACTCGTCACATTATGCATTATCATAACAGGTTTATTCGAACGCCCGGCCAAGCCCAATCTTAAAAGCGAACTTGGGGGGCTGTAGCACAGTTGAGTAAGTATCCATGCGGGTCTGCGGGCCTATAAAGCAAGACAGATTTAAGTCCCCATTCAAGATGGCACTTGACCGGGAACTTTGGGGACTTGTTGACAGTAGCAATAGAGAGGCTACTCAGGCCCCCAGACCCGCAGCCAGACCTCCTGGACCCGGCCCAGGGCCCGGGGGCAAAGCATGAACACATGCACCCGCGCCCGGGCAGGTCTTACCTGTGACCTGGGCCCGGGAACCGGGGATGGCAGCTCCCCAAAAAGGGGCCGAAACAATACAGTAATATGTGCATAAGGGGGCCAGTCCTACATCGAAGGGTAAGACCAGTCCTCACACCCGGCAGCCTATATATGGGTCCCAACTGCCCTCATTAATAGGTAATCAATACTTCAACTACTCATTCCCGCTTAAGTTATCAGTTTATCCCAACTATACTGACTTAGGCATCGGAGCGGAATAGACCGGCCCCGCCCGGTATTCCCTTAGTTAGCAGGATTTACAGGAAGAAATCACACCAAGATCCACCGGTGTCTGTGAGTCTACGGATTCTGACAGAAACAGATGTTATAATCAGAGCGAAGCTAACAGATGCTAGCTAGAAATATGAAAGCAAATTGATAACACACAAAGAGGGTGCTATGGTCATAAGCTACAATTAGTTGTCTGTGAATGACCAATTCTCCAATATCACGTGCCTTGGATTTGATCATCAATTCTTCAACAACACAAACAGTGGCAGTTAAGTGCATAAGTTTCATTTAGTTGAGTCAATGAATAACAACTGGGGAAATATTCATCAATGAATCATCTGTAATCATGGCTACATGGATAGACTAGATGAACACAAATTGTTTTGCATGCCACAACAAACTAAAAAAATGAGCAAAGGAGTGTCAGGTTTCAACCCTCCTAGCTGTGTAGCATGCTTTGGGATGAGGTTGGCACCGAATCTATAGATCTATGAGGTATTAAATCATATAGCTGCAGCATTTCAATTATATTGAGCCTCATTAACAGTATAAAAGTACTCTCTCTTTCAATCTCTTTTGGGTGGAATTACATCATATAGTTATAGCATTTCAATTGTATAAAGCCCATTAACAGTATAAGTATTTAGAATATAGTTATATCATTTCAACGAGAAAAAGGCATCACAGTTCACGTGCCTTAGATTGTCATCATTAAGTCTCCCACACACACATTAAGAAGATGCTAGGTACTTAAGCTAAAATCAAGCTTCACTTTCTTTATATGAATGAATGAATGAAAACGAAATGCAGAGAGATGTTTAATTACTTGGAGGACTATCTTGATTGCTGTTAAGTGTGCTCTTTCTGATTTGGAGAATTTTAGGAATTGGAAAATGGGAATAGAGGGTGGTACACATATTCACTGTCTTCATCTCTTGCTTGTCTGATACTTTACTGGCTCAAATTTTAGACTTTGATTTCATTTGATTGTCAAGTTTATGAGATGCAAAATCAGATCAAACTTTATACGTATGTCTCATCCTGTCTAATACCAAAATTAATTGAGGTTTTTACTATTGTAATCTTGCATTGGATGACCATATATCACTAGAAAAGGCATCATAGCCGACGAATTTAAGTCGTCGGCTATAATGGTTATAGCTGACGATATCGTCGGCTATAATTATTATAGCCGGCGATTTCGTCTGCTATAATCATTACCCGACGAAATATCGTCGGTTATAACATTGTCGGAAATACGCCGTCGGCAAAACTATACCCGACGATGATATTGTCGGCTATAACCATTTTAGCCGACGAAATACCACTACAGACGACGAATTTCGTCGGCTATAATGGTTATAGCCGACGAATAAAGAGTTCGTCGGCCGTTTTTTTTCATATCGTCGGCTATGACCCCTTTTCTGGTAGTGTATACCCAAATCTCATCAGTTGTATATATAAATTAAAATCAATTTGCATTCAACCTGCAAAAAGAAGATCAAACTTTATACGTATGCCATCCTGTATATATTTTCTCTCTAATACTGAATACATGCATGTGTTACATACTGAATATACATTAGGTTAAGGCTGATATGATTGATATGGCAACGGGGAAGAAAGTGAAGGGGCGGAACCCTGAGAAGTTTGGCATCGTAACGGGCACAAAGACCCAATATTTGAAGATGATGAACAACAACCAGCCTCTAAAGGTTGAGTACTCCGAAGCACACAAGGGTCCCAAAGAATTGAAGTAGAGGACTTTGATGTCCCGAGACATCGGGAGCGCCGTCCGGAGCAAAGTTCCGATGCTTGCGCCTTCCTTTGCAGAGCTGGATGAGGAGCACCAGGATGCATTGACCACTTATATGGAGGTAAAACTGTTGAGGCTTAATAATTTCGAAAAACTTCCTTTTCAGTCATAACCTATTGAAATATGACATTCTATTTTGATAACATTTTTTTTGAATTATTTTTTACCAGATGCTCTATGACCTCCCTCCCACCGAGATAGGGCATGCATGTGGAAATATATCGACGAGACAGCTGCAAAGATTTACAAGGATTGAAAACACGACTGTCATACTCATTACGAGGAAGTATCAAAGGCGACGCCTGCAGAGTTCATCCACTGACCTGAGCAGTGGGAGTACCTCAAAGGTCACTTTGAGGACGACGATTATAAGGTTAAGTTTTTAATTATCAGTTTTCGCATTTCATATAACAACTTCACACATTCTGATATGAAATATATTAATTATATATTTGTACTTCTTTTTGCAGGCAATGTGTGCCTGGAACGCCGCTAACCGCTACAAGGGAAATGAAAAGGGGTATGCAATCAACCATCACTCTGGCACCACTCCCTACAGCTACCAGGTCACTGCAAATGAGGAGACAGGGCATCTAGCGCCTATTCTCCAGTCAGTCTGTGATGTTTATCAATCATCACAAAATGCGCAGGAGAAAGTGGTGAGTGACATTATTTTAGATACAACGGTTTGGTTTTTAGCTTGTGATTTTAATTTTTTAGAATTAAAAACTATACTAACACAAACCTAATGGATAATGTTTTTTGCAGGCAGTGGTGAAGAGAAAGATGGATGAGCTGTGTGTTAGTGGAGTGAGTGATGAAGAGGGCGGCAGTCATGTGATGGGCCACGTTACCGTCGAAGAGCAGATGGCTGGAGTCGAGAAGGAGCTGGGTGGGAAGACGGAGACGAGGGTCCGAGGTATATTTTTCGTATGGTTTATCTTTTACATTTTGTGTTTAGTTGTGTTTTAATTTTTACATATGAAATGGTTTTTAATTTAGATATGTGTTTGTGCTTTGTATGAAATTTACGTATTTATAAAATGTAGTGTGTTTGTGTTATGTTAGATATGTGTTATATGTGATTTGAATGTAGGTTTTGTCTTATTTGAATGCTTTTGAAATTGGTTCAAACCAAACCAGAAATCTGTTTTTCTACTCTGTAACATAGCATGAAGCGACGAATATTGATCATATTCGTCGCTTGAAAAGCTAAGCGACAATCAAAGTTCGTTGCTTCAATTGTATCATCCCATGGTTTCTTCCCTGTAACACTGCATAAAGCGACGATTACTGATCAATATTGGTCGCTTAAAAATCAAAGCGACGATCAAATTTCGTCGCTTCAGTTTTATCTAAGGGACGAATGTTGAACCAAAGTTTGTCGCTAGAAATACTAAGCGACGACCTAATCTTTGTCGCTAGAAATACTAAGCGACGATAAAAATTCGTCGCTTAGTGTTGAGCGACGAATTTTGGCTTCGTCGCTTAAAATATCGATGCGACGACTTTGGAGTCAATGTTCATTGACGAGACTGAAGCGACGACATCCAAGCGACGACTTGTTGTCGCTTCGGTATTAAAGCGACGCGTTCGGTGCTGAAGCGACGACAAAATGTCGTCGCTTCGGTTCTTTACTGGACTGGTGTATTATAGCTACGCCAAACTCCTTAATTCCTTATGTATCATGGCATAGGTTCTAAACACTAGCACTTGAGGGCAGAGGTTGGATCCTGGCTTTTACTGGACTGGTGTATTATAGCTACGCCAAACTCCTTAATTCCTTATGTATCATGGCATAGGTTCTAAACACTAGCACTTGAGGGCAGAGGTTGGATCCAGCCATGATCCATACTTGGGCAAGATCAACATCATGTACGTACTGCAGGCCCTAAGTATCATGCGAGGGTGATACTGAGATACGTATGCCGTACGTAGTTCTTTGAAAGTCCGAAGAAAAAGCTCGACACGCTAACCTAACCTTTAGCCCCGGTAGAGACAGAGACACAGGCGGAAATCCATGCCATTGATTTTTCCATTGATGTGAAACCTTATGTAATATGTATCAAAGTGTTTCAACTTTCATCTGATCATTAGCATCACTCGACACAATCAATACTACGTACACAGCCACATCAACGAATCAGACGACCAAGCAAAGGCAAATTAACGCAGTAGTCGAAGGAAGAATTACCCGGACGAGCAAATATAGAGGCTCCAGCTAGACTCGAGCGCCACTAGGTTTTTTGATAATTCTGGAAAAATATCTGTGATTCTTTTGTTTTGCCGATGTTCAATAATAGTACGTATTTGACGCTTGAAGGTGACTGATAGAAGAGTCCAAGCATAAGATATGAACCTACCCATCGACATTTACAAAAAGTCAAAAGAGCATCAACTATCTCCAGCCTCTAAATCTCGATCCTTCGATTCCTGAGCTAAAACGCAAACCATCCACTAGAAATTAAGCCCTAACACCCCACTTGTTCTGGACTCTTGGACCAGCTGTTACGTAATATATTCTAATTTTTTTTTTCCTTATAAATTAGAGTTCGTATAGAGAAACCAATTTCTTTTTATGATTTTAAGCTTGTGACATGAGCTAAAAACAAGAAAAAACGAGCCAATATTGGAAATTGGCGGGCACGCGCGGGTGTGATGGATACACTGGACGTCTATAAAAAGGCTTCAGCGAAGGGAAGTGTAAGTACGAGTACTTAGCTCTATACTTCCACAGCAAAACAGCTTGGGTTGCTGCGAAGGGCAAACAGCTAGCTAGGCAGCAGCCATGGCCGCCGTTGAGGAAGGAGTTAACGCCGATCAGTATACACAAGACGGGACAGTCGATCTCAGAGGAAACCCTGTTCTTAGATCCAAGCGAGGTGGATGGACAGCTTGCTCCTTTGTTGTTTGTAAGTCTCTCTCTCTCTCTCTCTCTCGATCTCTCAAACTTGGAATTGAGAGTCATGAGCTATAATATTTCTGGACCAACTTCCTCAACTCTTGTTTGTCCTCGTCAGTCGTCATGAGTTACACCGACACTGGTCGTATTCGATCTATATTATTTCATTCCACACTTGCCTGAAAATGCCAGCAAAAATTTCCTGGAAATTAATTTGAATTCATGCATATGTAATCATGAATGAAGGTGTACCCAGTACCCACTACCTAACCCTACTTCAACATCTCACTCGATCTCTTGCATGTACGAAGCCATCGACAGTCTCATTTCACTCCGCACAATTGAAAGCATTATTTATTTCTCGTTGCATAACCAAACGTAGATGGATAACACTACTTGCATTTGCACCTACTCATATCCCCCACCATTCATTCATTCATTCATTCATTCATTCTCTCTCTCTCTCTCCCTACCATTTAGATCACACACATATGAATGCATGTGGGATACACCATGCACCAATATTACTACACAGTTCATGTTACGTTGTTCCTTTTTTTTATTTTTAATTTTTTTTTTGGGTTGAAACGGGTTGCCGGCCGGTTGAATCTTTTAGAGTGTCAGTTTATTGGAAGAGAAAAAAAATTATTTGGGCCTCATTGAGGCCTAAAATTTGTGGCATCAATCCTACATGGCTTGCTATGTCATTTATAAACATCACCAATTAGAAAACATTATGTCATCTCATTCTTAAATTCAAAAGACAATCTTGCTCCTTTTCATCCAACGGCTCTAGATTATTTTGTCTTTTTATAGTTTTTTTTTGTTTCTTTTTCTTTTTACATCACGATAATATACTTAGATTTAAACTCTAAAAATACTTTTTTTTTAGAATGGAACACCAAAAATACTAAAAAAATTTAATATTTTTGAAAGTATACTTGTTCGAAAATGTGAGTTCATATGAACATCTATGTATATATATATAATTTAGTCTAAGAAATAAAATTTCGTTCTTTATTCAGAGAAAAAAAAATTGTTGTAAACAAAAAAAAACTTGACTAAGAAATAAAATAATTAATTGGTACATTTTTCTTATATTTTCTTTATTTACCAGGTCATTGATTTATGATTTATCATACGAAATTCCGGCTTATATGGTAAATTTGTACTATTTTAATTAGATTTTAAACCAATCTCGAGTAATTTCATATTCTAAATATGTTGCCAATGCAATTGGCCATCATAAAAATTCTGAAGACATTCCCCTTTTCCAAGATATATACATATTAATCGTTTTATATGTAGGTTGCATGGATCGAACAGATGCATGTTCTTGTTTTGCACCAATTATGGTTCTGTCAGTGTTCATGTCGACGCACAAGTAACTTCATCCCTACAAGTTTTTTTTTTTTTTTTTTTTGACAAAGCACCCCTTCAAATTAACCAAAACACTTATTACACTAAACACAAGATCCTTGCCAAAAAATCAAATAGATATTATATATCCAACGTACTGTTTTAGATAATTATCTCGTCTCTTTAGGGTGTGGATAATCATCATATACAGATGTTCCCTGCTCACATCTCTTGCCCATCTTGCAATTTATAAAAAACCAGCTTCAGAATCAGATTGGATTCAATAGTCTATAATCAGATTGAATATATATGCAGTATATGAGGTGTTCGAACGAATGGCCTACTATGGCATATCGTCGAACTTGATCCTGTATTTGACGAAGAAGCTTCACCAAGGCACAGTCACCTCTGCTAATAATGTCACAAACTGGGTTGGCACCATTTGGATGACTCCTATTTTGGGTGCATATGTTGCTGATGCTCATCTCGGTCGTTATTGGACATTCCTCATCGCTTCTATCATCTATCTATCGGTACGTACCATCATTCTGTAGTCCAAACCACATTCATTATTTTCTTCTATTTTGCAAGTCAACCCACCATATCTCAATCATATATATCCACCATGATTCTAGTATCTATTTGTTTGATATATACGGTATATATACTATTTAGAGAAGGATAAGATTCTCTTTTCTAGTCCTGCCGTATGGTCTTTCCCAATACCATAAGAAACTTTTTTTTTTTTTAATTTAATTTTTTTTATATAGTAGACTAACATGAACCGTTGAACATTTTAAGACTTTATATAGCAACAAATCAATCATAGATAACTCAAATTTCCTAGTCATATCCATTGACAAGCAGGTTAATTTCCTAGGTAGAGCTCGGCTTATTCATTAACATTGATGTCGACATTAAAAGACTAGCTAGAGAGTTTTAATTAAACAATGCTGTTTCGATCTACTAGTCATGTCATGCAGATGCATATCATATTGAAACTTCAAACTAATGGTACATACAAGTCGAGGTCAGGCCGAACTTGTTAAACAATTCCCATTTGTGAACATATAGGTTGCTTGGCGTATGAAAACTTGACTCCAAATGATATATGCCATATATATTCAACACAAGTGGTAGGCGTCTTTGTCAATTGGACCAGTCTCTCTAGCTTACTGTTAGTCTTAATGAGAATGAAGGAGTGTCTTTGGTCGACTATATAGAAAACTATCTACGTACGTACCCTCTAGAAGGCTAGCACAAAAACCAAATACGTCGATCTCAGAAGGAAATATACAAGAATATGTGGTTTTGAAACTTAACCCCATGCCAGCTTCTCGTAATGTGACAAAATCTATCTTTATGAAACTCTATATATATTATTGTTTGCAGAAGATGACTCTAGCTGTCAAATTTCAACGAAAGCATGCATAGCGTGGAAAGACTGAAAGAGTCGTATTCATTGACCAAATATCAAAGAGAGACTTGTAGAACAAATTAGATTCACATATACAGATATACTGCTACTAATCAATGATTAGGGTTTTCAGCTATGCAGATGATAGGCTGTCTTATAATTTACCTCATATATAAATTGGGAAAACAAAAGGATGTAATTAGTTAATTTAATCAGGTCGTCTGTAGTACCTTGAAGTATACCATACCCTTAATTTATAATTATCTGAACAAAATTTACCATTTTTCTATACTATATTTACAACATTGACTACAAATTTACAACTTATGTTTTATATATTTACATATAATTAAACCAATTTACTATATTAACAACTATTTGTTTATAAACTTGTAAATATGTCGTAGGTGAAGTAATTACAACTAACAAAACTACAATTATCCAAACAATAACTCTATTTACCACAATGACAACAAAATTTGTCTTCAAATTTGTAAATGAATGTATCATATACATGAGGGTACTGAAGAAAATTCTCTAATGTATCCTTGCAGGGAATGTCTGTACTAACCCTAGCAGTGTCACTTCCTGCTTTGAAACCTCCAAAATGCCTCGAGGCTAATATCAAAAACTGCAAGAAAGCCTCTACATTACAGTTAGCTGTGTTCTATGGTGCACTCTACACTCTGGCTATTGGAACAGGAGGGACAAAACCTAATATATCAACCATAGGAGCCGACCAATTTGATGACTTTGAGCCTAAGGAGAAGGCTCAAAAGCTCTCCTTCTTCAACTGGTGGATGTTCAGCATCTTCTTTGGCACTCTCTTTGCCAACACCTTCCTTGTCTACATTCAGGACAATGTAGGCTGGACCTTGGGATATGGCCTTCCAACCATAGGGCTTCTCATTTCTATCTTGATCTTCTTGGCTGGCACACCCTTTTATAGACACAGGGTTCCTTCTGGAAGTCCTTTTACAAGAATGGCTAAAGTCATAGTGGCTGCAATAAAGAAATGGCAGGTGAAACTTCCTAGTGACCCTAAGGAACTCTATGAGCTTCAGTTGGATGAGTATGCAACCAAAGGAAAATTCAGGATTGATTCCACACCAAGCATAAGGTTTGTACGTACATATGCTTTTCTAAGCAATTACTTGCACTATATTCAAAATGCTCCGCATGTTCATGGAGGCTATGCTCATTTAATTAACTATTTAAGGATTTTAAGCAGTATTTTACCTATCAAATAAGGTGATTAGGAATCGATAAGGTACGTTGAAAGGTTATTCCAATTTACATTAGTAAGTAAAATGGTTCTGCAGCTAGTTATAGCTGAACCACCAGGAATTAAGTTCACTATACGAGTTTCTTTTAGGGGGGATTTTGTTTTTCACCCATTTTCAACATAGGCTTTTAAAATAAACCCACGTATAATTTAATTTCAATTTACATAAAAATATTAATGATAAAGATAATAGATGGCCTTTTATTTTAACAAAACTTACGTATTGCCACTATTTAAATATGATTAGTCAACTCTTAGTATTGAATGATCCTAATACCTTAATTGTAGATTTCTTGTGATTTTGACAGTTTTTTTTTAACTCATCATTATTGCTAAATTATAAAATAAATTCTTTTTTTCAAATATGTTTAGATATATATAAGGTAGAAAATGATATGAAACTTATGTTTTGGTAATTTAAAATTTCTATCTTACAGGTAAAATTTATGTTGAAACATGAAAATTGATAGGTTGTTATCTGTAGCGTTTTGCACTAATTTTTTCTTTTACATTCATCTATTTGTAACCTAACTTAAAGGTAGAAGTTTAAGTTTTTAAGCTAGCTAATAAGTATATCTTTTAGTTACAACCTAAGAATTATAAGCGTTTGTTATAAAGCTTCACATCAAAAAATTATATCTTACATACATGTGGTTTACCTATAATTTGATGTATCATACCTCTTTGTTAGAGTTTTTAGTATGTATACCTATGATTCTAGTGCAAGAAAAATATATTCTACCTCTTATTGAGGAATTCTAATATATATTTTTAATAGATTTTATAGTATATAAAAAACAAAAATATTATACCTCTTAGAGTGGATTAATGTAACAATATAACTGTTTCTGCCTAAACCCGGGGGTCTTGGTAGATACTTGATGAATCCGACTCGATCTCCTGCAATCCTGCTTACTAAGGGGAATACCGGGCGGGCCGGCCTTCACCTCTCCGATGCTTAAGTTAGTATAGTTGGAATATATATAACTTGGGCACGTATGTAAGCAGGGAGGGAGACAAGTTACCTATTTATGGTGGTAGTCGAGGCCCATATATAGGTGGTTGAGGGTGAGGGCTGGCCTTGCCCTTCGATGTGGGACTGGTTCCCTTCTGTTTGGATATTCTGGTGCCCTCTTTGGCAGGCAGGCGCCCCTGGTCCCCGGACCCTTGGAGGCAGGATAGACCGCTGGGCCCCGAGGCCTGGTGCTGGTGCTCCGATCCTGAGTCCTGGGCCGGGCCCTGGTGTACTTGCCGCGGGTCTGTGGGCTTGCTGTAGCCCCTCTGCGGCTACTGTCAACAAGTCCCCCAAGTTCCCGGTCAAGTGCAATCTTGAATGGGGACTTATCTGTCTTGCTCTTGTCCCGCAGACCCGCGGGGTTACCAACCTACAGGTCCCCAGTCCCCCAAGTCCGCGTTAAAGATTGGGCGTGACCGAGGTGAGTACCTGTTACTGATGGCAAGAAATAATTTATAAGCATGTTGGGTAATGTAAAACAGGATTGTGCTCGAATTTTAGAGCATGGAACGGGGTGGAAACCCGAAGAGTGTATGAGATGATGCCATGCGATAGATGGTGCATGGAATGATGATGATGAGGCGTTGAAATCCGCCATGCGAGAGATTAATGCATGGAATGAAGGTGATGAGGCGTTGAAATCCGCCATGCAAGAGATTAATGCACGGAATTCTGATTGGGTCTGCTGCCCTTCAAAGCTCACTGGTCCCGAACTGGGCATCCTGCCAAATCAGAACGGAGCGGTGCAAACTGGGCCAGAACCGGTTGTTCTGCCAAAACAGAACGGAGCGGTGCCAACTGGGCCAGAACCGGGCGTTCTGCCAAACTAGAACGGAGCGGTGCAAACATTTGCTAGTTCTTCTCAGCTTTGTGTTTGAATAAGCGATGAGGTAGATGTGCAGGTTTGTTAGCCTGCGGGGAGACTTGTTCTGTGTTAGAGATACAATCTGCCCGGTGGGATGGTGTAGAGATAACGAGTCTCCCCCATGTGTTCCCAAAGGTATCGCAGTTCAGTGCGATGCAGGGTTTTTATCCTGCTGGACAGTATCGCGGTTCAATGCGACGCAGGGTTTTTATCCTGCTGGACAAGGGTACATGTGTTAGATGTAGACTCGCCCGGTTTGTAAAGCCCATGCGTTTGCCATGGAGGCGGGCGGACTCGATGGGTGACATGCCTATCGAAACGAGTCCCCCTGTGAAAAAGCCATGGGTCCGGATGTTTATGTTTCCGGAAAGTACTCTCAACCTGGTGGGACATGACGGAACTGATGAGGTGGGCCTCGCCCGGGCGTTCTGCCATACCGAAACGAGGTCGTTGGTGTAAATGCGGGGGAAGATGCCATGGAGCCGGTTTGAATAATCATAACCGCGGACTACCATGGTACCGGGCGGGACTCGCGCGGGTAACATGCCATATCGGTGCGAGGTCCTGCTCTAACCCGGATAGATGCTCTTGAAACGGTTGGGTCAGCATAACTGGTGAGAGGTCTTCCTAAGCGGTTTGAATTGCAATGATGATGGCGTGCAACCATGGAATCTGGGGAAGCGTAGGGGAGCGTGACTCCCTGGCTCCTGCTCCTACCTTCCTGTCGCCAGCGTGTGGGACAGGTGGCTGACATGCATTTAAGGAGGGAGTCCATCAGTCCCGTCAGTTATGATGGCGTGGGCAGTTTTACCAATGCTGGGACACGTGCCGTCAGGGGACGGTTTTGTGATGGAGGGCCTGGATTCGCAGGCGTTTGAGTTGTTCTGATTGTGTTTTTGGAGGGATTCCTAAATGCCTAGGGCACCGGTCTCCTCTATAAATAGGTCTCTTCTGCTCTTCTTTCTATCTTTGCTTCTTGTACGTTTTTTAGAGACCGAGAGAAAAAGGAGGTGGTCCGGCGAGAAGAAAACCCTAAGTTCCTTGCCCCAAGAGATCCGTTGTTTGAAGCGCTCCCAAGCCTCCTTTTACCATTGCTCGTTGCTTTCGCTGGGCGGATTGTCCTCGGCTGAGCATACTAATCGGTAAGTTGTGTTCTTTGCCCCGGTGTGTCTTGGTTTTTTGTTGATTTGTTGTTTTGCGGCGGGGGGGGGATCTGTGTCGCTGACTGGGTTGCTCAGCGGCAAACTTTTGGGGGGGAGGCCGTTGAAGGTGGTGTTGTAGTCTGTTGCTGACGAGCGTTAGGGTTTTGCTTTCCTGCCCCTAGATTAAGATGTACACTTCGAGTTCGGAGGAGGCTTCTGAATCTGCCGCAAGAGGTCCTGTGGTGGATGATGTGGAGAGGATGCAGGACTGGCTCGATTCTGAAGCCCCGGAGCAAGAAGCCACGGACCGCTCCGGGAGCGGTGCCTCGTCCACGTCCTCGGATTCCGGGTCAGATTCCTCGGAAGCTGAGATACCGCACGGGGTGCGAATGGCCGGTGCGCACGCTGAAAGCTACACGCTTGGCAGGGGAAGAACTGCTGTGGTGTGTGACGAACCGGAGGAGAGCCTGACTCCCGCGGAGATCGCTGTGTTTCGGGAAACGTGGGGTATCCCGGACGATATCTTTTTGCGTCCACTGAACCCTGGAGAGTCGGCCTGTAACCCGGAGGAGGGTTGGGTTGCCGTGCATCCGGACCAGTTCCGGCACGGGATGTCGCTACCGCTGCCTGACTTTGTGCAGTATATTCTGAGTACCCTGCCAGCGTCGCCCGCGCAGCTGCCCGGTCTTCAATGGAGGCGGCTACTAAGCCTAGGTTGCCTGTACGACTTGTCCGGAATGAGTATGCCTACGATCAATGAATTCCGGGCGCTGTATAGGTTGTCCTACTCGAGGAAGGCGGGGTCCAAAGGCTGCTTATCCTTCAACTCCCGCAACAATCAAGCGGTTATCACCACTATGCCTTCATGGGTAGACAACAGCTGGAGAAAGAAGGTGGTGATGGCTGGCGGGGCTTGGCAGGTGAAGAGGAGGAGGTACCGGGTGCCTGGCGCCTTCCAGCCCATAGGCGACCAGTCGTTCCAGTTGTCCGAGTTGGAGCAGGAGAGGGTCTTGACCATTCTCGGCTGCTGGGACCACCTGGAGCGAAGTTCGTACAACTTCATCCGGCGAGAAGTGCTGGAACACTGTGGGCTTGGGCGGGATCCCGGTGGGTAGCAAACCCTAGCGGTGGGACTTCTTGTGCTAGGTTTTGCTCAACAATTTTAACGTTTCTCTTTGTCCTGCAGGTGCGTCAACCCGGGCGGTGATCAAGCCCGAAAACACTCTTTCGATGGACGGGGAAGATCTCCTGAAGCATCTTACGGAGAAAGGCGCGAGCGTGGCCCGGTCCTCGGTGGAAGCGGACGGGCGGGTTACGTTGCACGCGGAGCCTCAGGCCCGGGATCTGGACGAATCGTTCTACGTGCCGGAGCGAGTGAAGACCCATCACACTGTGGCAGCAACGGTGCCAGGGAAGGGCAAGAGCACCGGGGGACCGGTGCGGGTTCCTGGGGGAGAAAACAGAGTCCCCAACCGTGCGGCGAGCCTGGGTATCGCTGCTTTTGTTCCTCGTGCAAGCGCACGTGCCGCCGCTCCCGAAGGGCGGGGAGAGAAGCGGAAAGGGCCGGAGGGTCCGTCCCCCTTGCTGGTGACGCTAACTGGCGGATCATCCCGGGAGGTCCTGGCGAAGCGGGTCAGGACAACCAGCAGCGTAACATCCCATGCTGGGGAGGGAGCCGGAGCGGCCCGCCAGAGCAGTCCTGCGCCTGCGGAGGTGGGTATGGGAAGTCCGGACAATACTCTCGTTCGGCAGATGATGGCGGACCTGGCTAACTTCGGCCTGGACAGGCCCGGGGTTGATGGCGTGCTGGCGGGTGGCAACCGGCCAAAATGCAAGGAATCCATCCTCCGGGTAAGTACCGCATGATACCACCGTTTTGCTTATATCCCGCCTTCTTTCTTTGCCACTTGACGGCCTTTGCTGTCCTGCAGCTGCTCTACCACCTGTACCAGCCGGATGCAAGTGAGGAGCTCCCGGTGCTGAAGAGGCAGATAGCTGCGCTATCCAGGTCTCAGAAGCTTCTGGAGGTGGAGAAATCCCGCTCGGATCGGGAGAAGGCCAGGGCGGAGGAGAGAGCCAAGAAGATGGAGGAAAAGGCCAGGAAGATGGAGGAGAGGGCCCGGGAGCTGGAGGAGCAGAACCGGAGCATGGAGAGTGAGCGGGAGCGGGCTGACGCTGAGAGGGCCGAGCTGGAGGCCAAGATAGACGAGCTCCAGGCGCGTGCCGCCGCTGCTGCTGCTGGCGGAGATGATCCGGGACAGTTCGACCGGTTCGTTCTTCAATACGAGGAGAGCAATCGGTTCCTGGACTGCCTGGAGAAGGCCCGGGAGGAAGGCATCTCGGATGCCTACACGGAATGGGCGGCGAAGGGGTGGTTAAATACTTCCCTGATGCCTGGTACCTCTGCCGAAGGAAATGCTCCTGTGGAGCCGGTCATCCAGCAGCTGGCGGTGGAGAAACAGTCAGGAGCAGAACATCGCTCGCACTTGGATTCTTTTACCAACAGTGCCGAACCTGCCGGAACTGAGGTCGACGACGAAGCCACCGCTGGAGATGCGGCTCCATAGGATGTTTTCTCGCTTTTGCTTGTAAAAGAAACTCTCCGGAGCGGTTTACTTTTTGGATACTTTAACTATGAATATATATGTCTGAGCTTGCGGGGCCAGAATTTTCAAAAGTAGTTTGCATATATTTGATCTTTACAATCGGTTGAACCGGCGATATGCCAAACTAACCGCCTGGACCCAGCGGGTTTACCAGGCCGGGTTACCCTCCCGGTCGGGGCCTGCTCCTCTCTCCCCTACATATCTCTGGAGCTGGCCGCTGTCAATCAAGCCCTGCACTGCAGTCTTGAGGGCGAAGCACTGGTTCGTCCGATGAGTTGCCTCATCGTGGTACGAGCAGTACTTGCCTGTCTGTGCCGTCGTGAGCTTCCCCTTGGGGTACCTTCTCTGGGGCGGTGGGGCAATGACGTCCGCATTCTCCAGCAGGATGTCCTCGTATGATGCGGTGAGAGTGGAGAAGACTTCTTGATTAGCCGGGGGTGCTGGCATAATTGCCAGGGGGCGCTCTTGGTGGTACGGTGCAGGTTTGTTCTCGGTCCGAGGCTGGGGCCTTTCAGAGAAGGGTCTCTGCTGCCGCTGCGGCCAGGTCTTGCCGTTGTTGTTGTTGTTCCGGCCGGGTCGGCGACTCCCGTGCTCGGCTCGCTGGCCGGGTTTGCTCTCGTGACTGCGCGGGGGATCCTCTACCCGGGGATGGTCCAAAGACTGCTCATCCCGCTTCCTCTTCAGCAGGTGGTTCCCGTAGGTCTCATGATCAGCCTGGGCATGCCGGATGGCCATAGCCATCAACTCGTCGTAGCCCTGAGGGAGTTCTACCCTGACGGCGTAGGAAAACTTCCCTGCCCGAAGCCCCTGCTTGAATGCCATCTCGGCGATGCCTTTGTCCAAGTTCCGAACTCCGGCCGTGGCCGTCTGCCACCGGTTGACAAAGGTTCTCAACTCTTCCCCGGGGGCTTGGATGCAGTTGAAGAGGACGGTGGATGTCCGCGCTCCCTCGACTCGGAGGATGAAGCGGCCTACGAACCGGTCAGCCAGCTGTTCGAATGCCTCGATTGAATTCGCAGGAAGCTCGTAGAACCAACTGAGCGCTTCTCCGGACAGGGTCTCCTGGAAGATGTTGCAACAGATTGCATCGGAGTAACCCTTGGCGCAGGTCTGGGATCGGAAGCTGTCCAGATGCTGATACGGGCAACCGGACCCGGAATAGGTGAGCTTGAGGGACTTCTGGTTGCCAGATCTCCCCGACTCTATGACTCGGTGTGAAAAGGGGCCCATGCGCTCGTTGAACCGGGCGCCTTCCAATGGCCGGGCCGCTCTCCTCTCGTTTGCCTCCATCTGGGCCTTCAGCTCCGACACGGTGCTGGCTAGCAGTTGCAGCGCCCGGGCGGTTGGAGTATCCACTTCACCCACGGACGAAGTGTGCGGCTGGTGGGAGGCGGGCGTGCTCTTCGGCAGGTCCTCGCCGGCTCGTGACTTCTCCCGCATAGGCTCGCTGGATCGGGCGCCCGAAGATTGTCCAGCCTCTAGCCGCCGGGGTTGGAATAGCAGGGGTGCGGCTTGTGCCTCGGCCATGGCAGCACTGCGCTGCTGCCCCCTCTCTAGGGCGGCTACCAGGGCGGCGTTTACCGCCTCTATCTCTTCATATCGGGCCTGGGACTTGGCTCGGTCCCGGTCGTTCTCCTCTCTGAGACGACTAACTTCCGCGGCCATTGCTCGTACCTTTCCCGCCAAGCCGTCATGGTCGGGGCTGTACGTGGGGTCTTGATCCTGGCTCTCAGACTGATCACTCGGATCATCCGAGAACGTCAGGGATAGGCCACGAAGCACTGGGCTGCCTTCGTCCTCTATCGGGTCTTTCCCGTGCGAGCTCTCGTGGCGGGGCTCTGGATCACCGGAGGGCCCTCCACGGCTCCTTCCCAAATCGCTGCCCTGCTCGCCACGCATCTCCCGTGTGACGATAGGGGTGGAGGCGAGCGTTTGCACAGCTGCAATACGCCCTTCCTCAGCAGTCCCTTTCTCTCGACTCATTCCCACAATCTCAGCCAGCGGTGTTAATTGCACGGCTTCTTGTTCAGAGTTCCCACAGACGGCGCCAATTGTTTCTGCCTAAACCCGGGGGTCTTGGTAGATACTTGATGAATCCGACTCGATCTCCTGCAATCCTGCTTACTAAGGGGAATACCGGGCGGGCCGGCCTTCACCTCTCCGATGCTTAAGTTAGTATAGTTGGAATATATATAACTTGGGCACGTATGTAAGCAGGGAGGGAGACAAGTTACCTATTTATGGTGGTAGTCGAGGCCCATATATAGGTGGTTGAGGGTGAGGGCTGGCCTTGCCCTTCGATGTGGGACTGGTTCCCTTCTGTTTGGATATTCTGGTGCCCTCTTTGGCAGGCAGGCGCCCCTGGTCCCCGGACCCTTGGAGGCAGGATAGACCGCTGGGCCCCGAGGCCTGGTGCTGGTGCTCCGATCCTGAGTCCTGGGCCGGGCCCTGGTGTACTTGCCGCGGGTCTGTGGGCTTGCTGTAGCCCCTCTGCGGCTACTGTCAACAATAACTAAAACGAAGAAAAAAAGAGGTAAATTGATCAAACAACAAGATGCGTACCTCACAATAAGAAACATTTTCCGTATAGAACATTGTATGACTTCGTATGAATTTTTCATATAATCTTCGTCTTACTAACTGCCTATATCCTAGCTATACTACTAGATTCGAAACAACCAAGCTAACTATTAAAAAGTTTGAGGAAGTTGTAGAGAGACACCAAAAACATATGTGAATGCTATTTGGAAAGAAAAAACCTATTAAGGAGAACAAGAACAAGAACTTCAAAAACATTACAAAATGTTACGTTTGTGATGAATATATATATATATATATATATATATATATATATATATATATATACACACACACACACAAACACACATTGAAGTCACTATTATGAATTTAAAATAATGAGATATTCATGGATGAAATTGATTCATTCCAAATTTCCAAATATATATGGAAACTACCTAAGATTAAGGGAAGAATTTAATTTAACTTTTCATTAATTAGAAGGGCAAATTAGACACCAAGAAAAATGAGCAAAAATAAAAATAGAACATTTTGGGTGTAGTATGAAAGGAAAAATAAGGGTGGGTTTATCTTAAAAGGGGGCTGCTATTTTGGGTTTTCTCTAATTTTCTCTTTCTTTTAACATTTTCATGTTCATTAGGTTACATATATTTCAGTGCATTACAATACCTTTACCCAACTTATCTTCTAGTATAATCTGTGATGAAACTTCATCTTTTACATATGGGGAAGCTATGCTGTGAAGACTATAATAATGTGTGCATTCATGCAGGTTCCTCAACAAGGCTGCTGTTAAAACAGCTTCAACTAGTCCATGGAGGCTATGCTCAGTTACGCAAGTAGAGGAGACGAAGCAAATGCTAAGAATGATCCCAATCTTGATTGCCACATTCGTTCCAAGCACTATGCTTGCACAGATCAATACCCTTTTTGTCAAACAAGGCACCACCCTCGACAGAAGAGTTGGAAACTTCAAGATCCCCCCTGCAAGTTTAGCTGGATTTGTAACGTTGTCCATGCTCATCAGCGTGGTGCTCTATGATCGGTTCTTTGTCAAGATCATGAGAAAATTCACAAAGAATCCTAGAGGAATCACTCTCCTTCAAAGAATGGGAATTGGGATGATTATCCACTTTTTCATTATGGTAATTGCATCACTAACTGAGAGGTATCGACTTAATGTTGCCAAGGAGCATGGAGTAGTCGAAAGTGGGGGACAGGTTCCTCTAACCATACTAGTTTTGCTTCCTCAATTTGTGCTTATGGGAACAGCTGATGCATTTCTAGAAGTTGCAAAGATTGAGTTCTTCTATGATCAGGCACCTGAAAGCATGAAGAGTCTTGGGACTTCTTATTCCATGACCACTTTGGGAATGGGAAACTTTCTCAGTAGTTTCCTTCTTTCAACAGTTTCTCACATCACCAAAGAGCACGGTCACAAAGGATGGATACTCAACAACTTGAATGCTTCTCATCTCGACTACTATTATGCGTTTTTTGCCGTACTCAACTTCTTAAACTTCATTTTCTTTTTCTTTATGACTAAGATGTATGTATACAAGGCTGAAATCTCGGATTCAATTAAAGTGCTCACCGAAGAGTTGAAGGAGACAACAATGTACAGGCTACCACATCAAGAAGATCAGTTCAAGAGCTAGTTCAAGTAAGAAACTTGTTCAATAGAAATTGAAGCTGCATGCTTTTGCTATTTCCCAGGTGTGTGTTTGATGTTTTACCTTATCGACTAGGTAGACAAACGCAAAAAAAAAAAAAAATATTGTGAATGCTTGAGAGTGTTCTTTACAGTTTTACGTACTCACAGAAATGATGGAATATATTGTACTATCTGTTTTCAAGTGGAGATGTTTGTCATAATCTTACTGTAAATGTCATAATTACCTTTATCAAATATTCTCATCCAAATTGATCCCTTTTAGTCTTTTACTACTCTTAAACAGAAGGACGTACTTAGTATAAATTGCCAAATCGACAGCAGAAATAGCTGAAGTAGTATATACTGATACGCTCGGCAGCAATCCTTAAAAGTTGTATCATCTTCAGAATAACGGTAGTAATGGACCTTTCCTTTTGCTTATGAGAACTCATTATGTTGTAAAAGAATATATGAACACACATATCTGACAGTGCGCTCAAATTCACAAACTCCATTTGCTCTCACCAGCTATGGTACAATACAACTTTTCTATACCAACTCTGCATGAGGATCAACAATGGCCACAACAAAGACAAATTCACAATCATCTGTATCTCCATCCCCGGCTGTATCTTGGTTTAGCATTAAAAGTTCGGTAAAATTTCATACATGGACAGGCTCCCTGTTCGTGGCGGATTCAGCACCCGGCGAACAGTCAGCACTTGGGGGTGGAGGATGCGTGCTCCTCGCGTGTCTTCTGTGTGCTTAGGAGTGCCAGCACCCTTGGAGCGGTGCAACTCGACTGCGTGAGACCCCTGGCGAGTCCTCTCGTCTGCTCCCAATTGACTCTGACTTCTTGACCAAGCAACTGTTACACGGGCACTGACTAAGCCGGCGTACAGGGCTCGAACAAGACCTGAATAGAACTAGCTAACATGATTTTCTTCCCAACCCCCTGAGGATTGAGGATCTTACATTGATCCGGAGAACCAAAGCAGAGCTAAACCAAAACCACGGGTGTGTTTGTTACCGGGGTAACGACTCGATTGCTACCGGAGTAGCGGACTGACTTGATAGGCTCAGCAACCGCTCGACACGAATGCGAGATGTAATCGATCGCAGGTGGAGGCAAATTGCGTGAGTTGCTCCGGAGAGGCTTTGGCAAGTTAGCGTTGCGCTAGAACTTGTGTTTGTTTGTAGATGGTTGAGAACCTTGTCCTAGTAGCAGAAGAGTTATATTTATATGATTCATGAAACCCTAAGGCTTGAAGATCCAGCCTGGCGGATTCCGAGATTGACTAGGATTGTCCTTCCTTAAACCGACTCCAATCAAATCAATTAAGAATAAATTGAGACCAGTCTTTCCCTTTACTTAGGGAACTCATTCCACACCGTATATTGTCCGGATCATCACTCTATTAAAGCCAAGATAAGCCAAATCGACTCCAAAGAGAATCAATCACTGATCTGGCTAGGATATCTTTGCAAACGGATTGCTATCCAAAACAATCCCTAATTATCTCAATCAGCGTTTATACTTTATTATCCGTTTAGGTAACTCGTATATTGTATAATTGGATTACTACAAAATAACCCCAATCTGATCGGGTAGCAAATCAATACTTTCACTCTAAGCAATCTTTCCCAAATGAAATAGGAAGTGCTCATATTGGATTTGGTTTTAACCTAAACCCCTCTGGGCCTCGGGATAAAAGCTCAATTGAAGTAAACTCCAATTGTGGCCCAAACATTGCCCCCCAGTCTCCGATATTGAGGATTCAACGAAATAGAAGAGAGACTGAGCCCCAAACGTCGGCCCATCCGCAGCATTTAAATATTTGGACTGTTGCGCCGTTTTCTCACCAATCACAGTTTTCCCAAATTGAAACGGTATCACTGTTCATCTAAACCCTCAATTGCCGCAAAATCCAACGTTTCAAAAACTCAAGAACCCCTTTCGGATCCTTTATAAACCTAGTTGAGACCCTTCGGCTTCTCATTCAGACCATTCTCTTCCCTTCCTCAGCTCAATCCTAGAAGAAACCCAAATTCGAATCCAATGGCCTCAACAATGAACTTCGCTATCCGCTGCTCTACAGCGAACAACGCCAAGAATCAACTCCTTCCTCTCATCACCTACTCTGGAGCAGATGACCGGACTTGCCTTAGTCTTCCCCAAGAGCAACAGGCCTCTTTGGGTCCCTATGTACTGGGCTATAACGCCGACGATGACGGCGGAGTACACAAGATACTCGACAGCCCGGCTCGCCCGCTGCCGGTAATTTTCCGCTCTGAAGACCCGGTGGAATGCCCTAACTTCCAATCTAATCACCACCAAGCCGCCGTTAACCATGCCGTCTGGCCTCTAGTTAAGCCCTGGATGAAAGAATGGTACGCGGCAAGGCTCCCCCTCGACAAGGAAATCTGGAGAAAGGCTGGAGTTGCTGATGTGATCAAACTCTGCTTCAGCCTTAGCCCAAAAGGAGGAAACAGATGCGCTCTCGTCCCGCTTATCAGCCTCTGGAACCCCTCAGTCAACGCTTTCGAATTCAAATTTGGCCATGCTTCCGTCACGTTGCTGGACCTCTATGCCGGCCTCGGGTTTCCACTCGGCCTCAAGCCCTATGACGAGAGCGACCATCCTGATAAGGCGTTCCCCCGGAGCACTATTGGTATGGTCGAAGCCGCTGGGTTCGAGAAGTGGGAGAAGGTGTTCTCCAAAGCAGACAATGTGAATGGTGGAGGTGATTTATGCTGGCCAAGAGAGTGGCCTTGGCCAATTCGTTCTAGCACACCTCTACCGCTGCCTTCACCAGATATCCACCCAGCCCATGGACTGTGCCCAGTCTGGTCCGCTCTGGATCTTAGATATCTGGTGCCAGATGCACTTTCCCCAACTCATTCCAGCCATGAAGAGGAAATTCAAGCCCGATCAGGTTGTAGGGCAAGAATATGTTGGATACGCCCCCAACCCTGACCTCAGCTATGCCGTCTGCCTCGACATCTTCTTCAACACAACCGCCAGAGAGTTCTTCGCAGAGGCACAGCGGCTGATCCACCTAAAGTACCCGCGCGGGCTATCTCGGGGCTTCCTCCCGTCTAGTGAGCTAGGAACAAAAGGTCGAAGGATCTTTGACCATTGTACTTCCATGACGGACCTGCCCCTCTTCTGCAGTGACAAAAGGAATCCTAGCTATGAGGTTTATGCGCCTCACTTCTTTGCCCGGCAATTCGGACTCATTCAACTCCTGCCATATCCGCCGCTGAAGAGTGTGAACCTTTTCTCGGCGTGGCGGAACAGTAGAGAGTTCCCTCCAGTGTCCGCTGTCAGCCAAAGACCATGCCTGGAACAACTTGACATGGCAGGCTGGGAGCACTACCCAAACCTGCAGGCCTCCATGGACGCCACTGGCTCCTACCAGTGCTGGTGGGCGCATCTAAGAGGCTCACTCTTTGATCGGCCATCCGTCTTCTACTTCCGGAGGCTCTTCCAAACCCAGGGCAAGCACCTTCCCCAACCTGACCAAAAGGTGCTAAAGGGCGATCCACTGTATCTCAACCTGCCCCCAGGAAAGGTAATAAGCTCCTACTTTTAACTGCTGTTTTTGGTTTGCCAGAATTCTCCGTCTAACCCTTAATTGTTTGATGAAAACAGGCATCTGGCCAAACCTCAACGGATAGAGGAAAATGAAAGGCTGACTGTGAGCTTCATCCGCGCCCAAAGAGGAGTAAGACTATCGTTGAGGCGGATGAAGAACCTAAGGAGGTGGAGGATGACACACCCGTAAGCGAATTCAACTTTCCCACGTCTCCTCGTGGTTTTTTAATTATCAGCTTATAAATACATACGTGACGTAGATATCCGAACTTTATCCATCTTTGCAGACCCTTGTACGCCGAAGGAGGAGCTCCTCATCTGCTGCAGCCGCCAGCCGAGGCCCTGCAGTAATTGAATTTCCTCTGGTGAGTCTTCTGACCTCTCTGAAGATTCCACAAGTTCTTCTAGTTTCGATGCGGATTATCCGGACCTCTATCAAAATCTTCAAGAGATTTGTGGCGATTGTTTTCCTCAACCCGTTCCTCTGCGCTATCTTGATCCTAATGCAGGTACATCCCCCAGTCTTCCACTAGCAATTGGTCCGAGTTCAATTCAGCCAACCCTGACCTCTTCTGCCTCTGCAGAAACTGGGCCGGAGGTGAGGGAAAACCCTGAAGACAATGTGGCGGAGGCCCCAGCAGATGAACCTCTACCACTGCCTAGTGGTGCGCCCTGCAGCTCTTCAACTCCACATCTGCTGGCCTCCAGCTCATCTGATGGATTGGAGCTAGAAGAAGAAGAAGAGCCAATCATTGGCGCTGAGCAATCAGCTGCCAACGAGCCTTCCTCCCCTCCACCTGATCTTTCGCTGGCGGAGGAGGAAGCTATGACTGATGGAGCACATCTGGCGGACGCTGCCCCCCGGGATGAAAACACTCCAACCCCCGCGGATGACCAGCCCGGACCTGATCAACAAGAGCAACCAGGGCCTCCTTTGGATCAGCCAGAAGTAACCCCTCAGCCAGAGATTGTTGAGGTATGTTATATATCCGCCGTGAATTGTCACCCTACTTGGTTAGAACTGCTCCTAACCCTCCTTTCTTATGACTAGGTGGATGATGATGTTGTGATAACCATCAGTGCCACCCTATTAGCGGCGGACCCTGGCCCAGTGGAATCAGCTCTTGTGCCAATCCCCTTGCCACAGACTCAAGCCCCTGCGGGCCTGGTCGTCACTTCTTCATCCGTGCAGTCCTCTGCGACCCCTGGCGGATCTGGCTCTGGAGTTCAGGACAATCCTACCCCCTCCTCTATCTTGGCTGAAGACTTCTTCCCCCCGCCTCACAGTACTGAAAAGGAACCTGTGGAAGTGCAGGAGGCATGGGGATTCCTAGAGTGCCTGGGATAAAAGGATCCTGCTGATGCCCAAGTGGCGGATGAACTTTTCTCCGCCCTACAAGTTCTCAAGGACCAGTTCCAGCAGCTGCCTCCTGAACTCCAGCCTGAAGCGAATGCCTCTCTTCTTCGCCTCCCAGCAGAACTAAAGAGTCTGCCGGAACGTCTAGCTGCCCGGTCCCCTCAGCATGCCAAGCTCCAAGAAGCTGACATGGCATTTGCCAAAGCTGCCCGTGCCTATACAGACTTGGTCGTTGCGGCCAGTAACGATACGGAGGCGGCCGAAATAGCCAAGCTTGAAGATATGAAGGCGGCCCTAGAGCAGAAAATCTCCCTCCTCCGCCAGAAACAAACTTGTCGCGCGGACCAATTGAACCAACAAAAGCTCTTGGCGACCAGACTACAAGAGGAAAAGCACCAGGCGAAGAAGGCAGCGACGGAACTAGACCGTCTGATTAGCAAGACCAAGGCCACAATTAAGAGATTGGGCCTACACCTGTATGAATTTAGGCCTAACCCATAATGAAACTGGCTTGATATATATATGTGCTTTGTTTGTTTAATTGGCAATTCGAGCCCAAAAACCAAGCCCAACTTGGTCTGGTTCAAAAGTCTGGCATCTATCTTATCATTGCTGGCAAAGCTGCAGAACCGTTTCTCAAAAATTTGAAATTCAAACGCAAAACGGTTCCAACACCCAACTGCCTAATAACTGCGCCATTCAATCTCAGCCCTTGGATTGCTTCCAAACGAGACTATAAAAGCAACACCCTTTTGCCGAAACTGAGAACCCCAAAACGCCTGATAATGTTGTTCCTTATTTCTTTCCCTAGGTTCTCTCATCGGCCGCTATGGCTTCCTCAATCTTTTCCACCAGATCTAATTCAGATGTTCCTCCGAACACCCCCGAACCATAACACCCCATGTTAAATAAATCCCAAAACATAACATCCCATGTTATGTCCCGGGCGGATGTGGGCATAGATTGGTAGCTGCTGACTTGGCACCCTTCGGGAGGCCTAGCACGGATGCAATTTCGGGTACCTTCCTCTCGCCTCATGGGACCATCAGTCTTCACCTGAGTCGAGGCCACGCCGGCGTGAGGATGGTCATGTCCCAGTAGACCCGCCGTCTCCTTCGTTATGAAGGGAATTCTATCTCAGTGATCTTCTTCCGGATCCGAGATCAGCCACTCTTCGGCGAAGATAGATGGCGTTCGTCTATTGGGCTCTTGGAGCAACAAGAGATTCAAGGCAGCAAGTCCCTATTCGCCACTCTGTTCCGGCACCAATACTGACTCTGCCAACCAATCTTCATGCTCCAACTTCCATGGTCTTGGGATCTCCCTCTTCTACCCCTGCTCGGAAGAAGTCCAGATCGAAGGACTGGCGGATATCCCCTACGCCTCAAGATGGTATCAGAGATAGCTGGCGGATATGTTTCCTTATGTTTATTTAATTTTTGCCTTTGTAATCGCCACGGCCGCAAAGCCCCTTATTTTGCAAATAAAATACTACTTTAGAATCAAGACTTGCACTGAATGTCCTATTACCAAAGGCGAGAACTAGGGCGCACCCCAAGCGGATGCTCCTGAAAACCATAATTCAGGGGACGAAAGGGCTTAACCCTAGAGAGCGTTCAAAAACTTTCAAAATTCTCAAAAATTCTGCCCTCCAAAAGATCCGAAAGAATAAGGATATTGCAGCGGATATTGCCCTTATGTTGCCCCCCTAGTTCACTTGGCGGCGCGGATGTGTGAAAAACAAAGCAAAGCCGAGTAAACTAGATAACCAATACAAATGGCTTCCCCCAAAATGGGCTATGATCAAATGGATAGGTAGAAGCCCATTCGCCGTGAAGCAAATTTGGCCTGCTAGAAATCGACAACAGGCCCAATGACAGGCAGCCCAACCGGAGCTTGGAATAGGTAAGCTGTCATTAATACGAGATTTGACCATCGCTGCACCGAAAGAAGGGCAGAAGCCCGAGGATTTGTCAGTCAAACCCCATTTATCACCTTTGCCGGCTCCCAACTGGACGGGCGACCGAAACGGGCAGCTTCATAAATATGGGTGAAACACAGTATTAAAGTCATGGCAACCCCCAACCGTTGGATTCCCCTGAAATGCAGTATAAAAGGAAACCCTTTGTTGAAAAGAAAATGCATTCGGCTGGCAAACATAGAGCAAAAATGGCAACAATAGTGTCATCTGCGTATGGCCAAACCCCATGGCTGCCACAAGCCGTTCCACCAGATACGCTAACAGTTCGCTAAACACCCTATAACCTCGGTCACCAAGCGTTAAGCAAATCTTAACCCCGGTCACCTAGCGTTACGCGCCCTGGGAAAGAGCTTCGAGGTGGCCAGTTAATAGTTGGCCAGTCTTGGGTATTCCCCATGGCAAATAACACCAGTGACCTGGTTAGGTACCATCATCAGCGGAGGAAGAGAATCCTGAGCCCTAATTTGGCAGCTACGGAAGGGAAAATGGCAACAAAAATGGTAGTGCCTCATTCGCAACTGCCCCCAGCACGCGGTCGGGTGCTGCCCCATTTCCATTTGTCCCCACGTCTGCCACACGCTGTCCTCTACAGCGGGGGCCCGTCAGTCGGTGATGGTTGCATTATAGCGGTGGAACCCCGTCGCTGAAACCTCCTCTAGCGGATCTAAAATAGGCTAGGGATATCCGCCAGCAGGGTAGTCTTTAGAAAATGCATATATGGTTTCAGAGCTAGCTAGTAGCTCTTTGTGTTTTCTTTTCCCTGTAATGCCCTTGGCCGCAAAGCCCTATATGAATGTAGCAAGTTGCAAATACTTATAGCCAATCATCAGAAAAGATGGGAACTCTATTGATAATTAAAAAAGTACAAGAACATAGACACCCCAAGCGGATGTCTAAATAAAACAGGGAAAACACAAAACCCTAACAGTTTTGCCATGAAAACTAGCAATCCCAACACATGGCGGATGCACCCCTAGCGGATGCCCCGCTCTGACTTGTTGCCCCCCGAGCCCGTTGGCCTAAGAAGAACTCTGACCAGAGTCTTCATCCGCCGGGGGAATCTCATATTCCCAAACACTTGGAAAGTATTTCTTGAGGTAGCGCCCATTAATTGGGTTTCTATGAACTTCTCCTTCCAAGTCCCTGAGCTGGTAAGCTCCCTTGCCCACAATACGATCGATGACAAATGGACCCTCCCAACGAGCACTCTATTTACCCCGACCCGGCTCATCAAGGGGCAGAGCTACCTTCCAGACCAAGTCACCTTCGCCATAGGATTTACCCTTGGTCCGTTTATCATACGCCTTGGCGATCTTCTGCTTCTCCAGGATGATGCTCTCCAAGGCCTCTAGCCGCTTCTCGTCAAGGTCTTCATGCTCCTGGAACATGGCCTGAACGTAATCCTCACCAAGCAGCTGGTGTTGCTCACGAACTCTTAAAGAAGCTACATTGATTTCCAATGGCAAAACAGCATCATGGCCGTACATCAACGAATAAGGGGTAGTACCAGTAGGAGTCCTTTTGAAAGTCCTATAGGCCCATAGCGTGTTATCAAGTTGAGTGTGCCATGACCTTGGGTTATCTGCGAGCATCTTCTTCATGATGGATATGATAACCTTGTTAGTAGCTTCTGCTTGACCATTGGATTGAGCATAATAAGGAGAAGAATGCAGGAACTGAATACCGTAATTCGCTAGCCAAGTCTGGGTTTTCTCGGGCCATGAAGCCTGCCCCCCTGTCCGCTACTATGCATTCCGGGATGCCGTATCTGCAAATGATATTCTGGAACACAAAGCGGATGACGGTGTCAGCATCACAATTCCTTGTTGGGATAGCCTCAACCCACTTGGTAAAGAAATCAGTACCCAACAAAATAAACTTGTGCTGTAAGGATGAATGGGGGTTAATCTCTCCTACGAAATCCAATGCCAAACCCCTGCCGGGCCAAGGTTTAATAATAGGTTGTAGAGGAATGTTTGGAATCCGCTGAACTGGTCCATATTTTTGGCATTCCTGACAACCTTGAGCAAAACTATGACAATCTTTCAAAACAGATGGCCAATGGTATCCATATCTTCTAATGAGCCACCTCATTTTGGGTCCGGATTGATGAGACCCACAGACCCCTAAGTGTACCTCCCTCATGATCCGCTTGGCCTCAATGCCAAAGATATACCTTAATAGGACTCCATCTTCCCCTCTCCGGAACAGTTCTTCTCCCCTGAGAAGGTGATTAGTCGCAAGGTATCTGATTCTTCGTTCAGATGGTGTTGATGGGTCCTTCAAATATGCGATGATTGGTATCCGCCAGTCAGTGTCAATAGGCTTGACTGTAGCGACCAACCACTCTCCGCGGTCCTCCCGGCAGATGGCAAAAGATGGTAGGGTCCTGCGCTCTACCCTAAGGATTCGTTCCTTAACTCCATGGGCTAAGCTGATTCCCGTGGCCAACTGCGCCAACTCATTAGCAGCAAAGTTCATCTCCCTGGGAATATAGTCTAAGGAAACATCAATGAACCGGTTCAGCAACTCAATAGCCCGCTCGTAGTAGTGCAGCAAATGGAAAGAAACACACTTGTAGACCCCCATAAGTTGATTAATGACTAGCATAGAGTCTCCAAGTACTTCAATTCTTGTGCCCCCAGATCCAGCAGTAATTCCAGCCTAATGAGAAGCGCCTCATACTCTGCCTGGTTATTGGTGCACGTCCACTTCAGCTGAAAAGAGTAAAGATACTTGGTACCTGCTGGATTCTGGATACAAATCCCTGCACCCGCCAATTTACTGGTACTGCTACCGTCAAAGTGTAAAGTCCAAGGCTGGTACCGGATCATGCTAGCAAACTTTGGCGGTTCTGTGAATTCCTCCTCGATAGGATGGTGTAAGAGAAAATCCGCTATTGCCTGACCAGTCATAGTCTTCAATGGCGTATATTGCAAGGAAAATTCTAAAAGGGCTAACACCCACTTGCCAATCCTACCCCTTAGGATAGGTCTCGTTAGCATATACTTCACCAAATCCGTCTGTGCCACCACTATCATTGTGACTGAAAGCATATAGTGGCGGAGCTTAACACCAGCAAAGTACAGGGCCAAACACAGCCGCTCGATTGGTGAATACCTGGTTTCTGCATCTAACAGTGTCCGGCTAATGTAGGAAACTGCATACTCAATCTTCTTTCCATCCGTCAGAGTCTCATCCTGAGCCAGCAGTCCTGCAATGGAAATATCAGACGCATAAATATATAACTTGAGGGGAATACCAGGCGTGGGCGGCCGAAGGACTGGCGGACTAGCCAAGTATTCCTTGATCCTGTCGAAAGCATCCTGGTGCTCAGGACCCCATTTAAATTCTTCTCCTGGTTTGAGTTTGAGCAGAGGAGAGAAAGGCGCAACCTTGCCTGCTGAGTTGGATATAAACCTTCGGAGGAAATTAATTTTACCCAACAAGCTTTGTAATTCTTTCTTGTTCCTTGGAGCTAGTGCATCTAACACGGCCTGTACCTTGTCGCCAGCCACCTCAATGCCTCTCTCATGTACCACAAACCCTAGAAAGTCGCCAGCACAAATCCCGAAAACGCACTTCGCTGGATTCATTTTAAGCTGGTGCTTTCTCATGATAGTGAACATCCCTCGAAGATGATCAATGTGGTCTTCCTTTTTCTTTAACTTTACCACCACATCGTCAATGTAGACCTCTAGGATGTCCCCCAATATCTTGCTGAAAATAACGTTCATTGCACGTTGGTATGTAGCTCCTGCATTGGTTAAGCCAAATGGCATCCTAAGATATTCAAATGCTCCTGTGAACCCGGGGCAGCGGAAAGCCGTTTTAGGGATGTCCGGCTCGTATATAGGAATCTGGTGATAGCCCGCCGTTCCATCCATAAAAGATAACAACTCATGCCCCGCTACTGCATCCACTAACATATCCGCTATAGGCATAGGATAGACGTCCTTAGGTGATGCAGCATTCAAGTCTCTGTAGTCCACATAGACTCTAATCTTGTCATTCTTCTTCCTAACAGGAACAATGTTGGATAACCATTCCGGATAAAGAGTTGGTCTGATTATCCTAGCCTCAACCATGCTTTGAACTTCTTGTTTGACTGCCATTGCAGTTTCGGCATTCATCCGCCGTTGCTCTTGTTTAACTGGCCTGCATCGTTCCTTGATGGGAAGGCGATGGCAAGCCAGCTCCTTTGACAAACCCGGCATATCTTGATATTTCTCTGCAAAGCAATCCTTAAACTCCTGCAGCAACCCTATCAGTTGCTGTTTCAAATCTGGTTCAAGGTACTGACTAATCCCCACCTCCATGGGCTCTGTTTCTGTTCCCAAGTTAACTTTCTCTACGGGATCACGTACCTTGGGTGGAGTGTCATCCAATGCTGCTGGAGCAGGCTGAATTACTTCCACCCCTGTAAAAGCATTAATATCTTCTTCCTCAATGCATTCAACCAATGCAACCCCTTCCCAGGCCATTTGCTCTAATCTATAGATAGACAGTTGTTGCATTAAGAGAGCAAAGGCCTCTGACTCCTCACGTGAGAGGACGTCACTCATTGGATACGTTGGGAAGAAGCTCAATGGAAACTGACCGGCTGTAATCCGCCATAGCCTGGGCAATTCCCCACTGAGACAATTCGTTCTGGGTCACCCTGATTGGATGCCCCTTATGATCAACCCCCTCGATTCTGAGAGGTCTCATGTTTCTGTTGTAATAGCTGGCCTCCAACTGGACGGCCGCTATGGAATAAGGACGCTCATCCGCCTTGACGAGCACTGGTAAATCTGCGACTGGATCCCACATAATCATCTCTTGATGAAGAGATGAGGGAACTGCTAGTGCTTTGTGGATCCAGTCCCTCCCTAGAATCATATGATAGGGAGCGTCCGCCTCAGCAAAGAAGAACCCTTGGTAAGCGTCGGATGGTCCTATTTTCACCTTGAGCATGACTACCCCAGCAGTAGGAGTAACACTCCCTGAAAACCCCTTAACCTTGGAAACAGTATTGATAAGCTTCTCCTTTGGGATTTTAAGCTGTTCCTTGGTGGTGGTGGTGGTGCTCACAGCGGCTCCGGTGTCTATCAACACCTTGCGGACCTTGACCCCTTCCACCTCTGCTGTGACATACAAAGGCTTCATATGCTGGGACATGTTGAATGTTGGCTTGGCCAACATCACGCATTGCCTCAAAAAGTCTCCAGCCCCCTCAGGATACTCGTGGTTGGACTGGAACACCCTAGGCTATGCCTCTGCCTCACTCTCATCCTCAGGTTCCTGTACTAAATACACAGGCTTGGCTGATTCTTCATTATCGATAAAATGAGCAGTGGGCAT
The DNA here is from genome assembly GCA_963682095.1 of Potentilla sterilis. NCBI lineage: Eukaryota > Viridiplantae > Streptophyta > Magnoliopsida > Rosales > Rosaceae > Potentilla > Potentilla sterilis. The sequence continues at coordinate 50,695,705 of OY821758.1, read as the reverse complement.
AGGCTCTGGCAGAGCATAAGCTGACGAGAGTATAAAAGCCATGTTGCAGTGGTGAACCATAGCTTCATCCTCGACATGCTCTTCTTCCATTGGCACCTCTTCCTCGTCCGCCAGCTCTGGTTCCTCCTCGTAGTCAACCATTTCGTCCTCCTTGTCGAGGTTTGCATCTCCTACTTCAGAATCAGCCTTCATGCTAGAGGCGACCGAGGACGGCCTTGTTGGCACATGCATCTGCAGCTTCTTAGCTGCATACTCCACAAAGTTGGTCGGCGCCTTTGGCTCCCTTGTCTTGGCCTGAGACAGGATAGTGAGCGGCCTGCTTGATTCCGCCAATGCTAGATTGGATTCCTTGGGAACAACCTCCCCCGCAGGAACCCCCACGCTACTCATGCTTGCAGCCAATGATGTACTGCTCTCCTTAGGCACCCACCTCATAACGGTGGAATCCTTCCTGGTGTCAATCACCATCACGTCCTCCTGAGCTCCTGGCACTACCTGCTTCCCGGCAGCCTCTAGCTGTGCCCTCCTCGGGGGAGATTGTCCGGCTCTTGAGCGCTCAGGAGAGAATGTCAGCTTCCTCATTGGCCTTGACTGAGGTGCTCCAGTGGATCTTGGCAGATCCGCCAGCCTGTCGTGAACGTTTCTCCGAGGAGCAGGTGGAGCTTCCACGGATCGCTGTCGTCTGGAGTTCACATAGGACTTAGTCCTGACTCTGTAGCACCTGTGAACCTGCTCCACATGCTCTACAGGCACCGACAGCTCCTCCTCAGTTACCTTCCCTGACGCCAGATCCGCCAAGGTCTTTTTTGCCTTGCCGAAACGCCTTCTTTCATTCCGGGTGGTAACTGCAGCAAGCTCAATCGCCTTACCGTCTCGCTGTGTATACCATATGTCCGCCTTTGGGTCATTCCTAGAAGCTGGCGGAATATACACTTTCACAGACGGCTCTGGATTCGCAGTTTTGTGCGAACCCCCAGTCGTGGCTGACTTCACTCCGGAAGGTCCTGGGTCCTGCCTGGGCCTCGCCCTGCTAGCATAACTGTCCTCGGACCCATGGTGATACTTCACCCGCTTGTGACTCTCCCTTCCTGACCTTTCGGGAGACGGATGTTCCAACTTAGCCTTTTCGAAGGCCCTCTTCTCAGCCTTCTCCTCTGCCTCCTTCACAGCCGCCTGAAACTCCTCGTAGGTAATCGGCTGCCCTGTATTCAACCTACAGGTTAAGCAGAGCTTAGACCGAGGGACTAACACCATATCCTCTTCTTCAATAGCCCCGACCCAGAACTCTGGGCAAGGACTAGGCTTGTTCTCAGCAAACTCCACCTTTCCATCGTTCAGCCACTCCTGCAGCTGATCCTTCATACCTACACATTGAGAAGTACAATGATCAGATGAACGATGAAAAATGCACGTGTAACCGCCATCCCCACTATTGGGATGGCATTGGTAAAACTCCCGAATCTCCGGTGCCCCCTGGTGCACCATAGCTTCCCACATTTCCTCTGCTTTGCTTGCGTCATACGTATACTCCTGAAACCTGGAAACCTGTTTCCCAAGCTCAACACTGATTTCAATCGCATTCACCCGCGGGCCGGTCTTAGCAGCTGCCCATTGAGGCTCCTTGGGAATCTCCAACTGCAGGGTTTTGTCATTGATCCAGGTCTGTAGCTGATCCTTCAACTTCACACAATCCTTGGTATTGTGGTTGTTCATATTGTGAAAGCTACAGTACGTCTTCCCAGCCATATAGTCGGGTTTGGGAATGAATCCGCCCTCATGCTGTAGACGCCCCTGGTTGAACAGCTCCTGCAGAATTTCTGAAGCCTTGTGAGCGTTATAGGTATACGCCTCAAAAGCTGACTTGGTTGGAAGTGGGGTCACTATCTTCACAGTCTCCCTGACCAACCTCGCGGTTTTGGACTGTAAAGGTCTCTAATCAGTCCTCTCTATAGCCGCCACTTCATGTTCCAATTCCTCATCATCAACCCATGTCAGGATTGGTCTAGGTACAGCATCCGCCTGGATAGTTGCCACCGTCTTAGCGGCGGCCGGAAGTGGAGTCTTGGGCTTCAGAGTCCCCGGATAGTAGGACACAGGAGTCCCCTTCCTTCTTTCGTTCCTCTCCTTGGACCGATCAACATAGTGCTGTTCTTGACCTAGCCGATTGGTCAGATCCGCCATAGTGGTCACATGAACCTGCTTGAATCCCAGGCGGATCTCATCCACCAGGCCATCAATCGCCATCTTCACTGCATGTTCCTCTGGAATATCCATCTCGCAACGGGTTAACTCCAGCTTGAACCTTCTTAAATAATCAGTGGCGGATTCGTCAGGCCTCTGCTCCGTCTCCGCTAGGTCCTTGACCCCAATCTTCGCCTCCACAACACCAAACATAGTTCTGAAGAGAACCTCCATAACCTTCCAGTCTGGTATTGATCCAGGCTTCAACCGCTTGTACCAAATAGCTGCTTCCCCCGCCAGCGATGTGGGAAAAAGCTTCAACTTCATAATTGAGTCTTCAGCATATTGACCTGATTCATTGGTGAAACGCATAATGTGCGTTTCAGCATCCTCCGACGTTTGGCCGGTGAATGGAGTGAAACAGATTGGCTTAAATCCAGCAGGGAACGGTATCGCATTGATCTCTCGAGTTAGCGGATTTTCATACGTCTTGTCGACGTCGGGTAACCCCTGCAGTTCCCTAAGCTTCTCAGCGAAAACCCTGCTAATATCCTTCATGGTCAGTTGAGCCACGACATCCGCAGGTGGTTCTGGCGGATTGTTGCCAACCGACCCATTAGGAGGGACATTGCCGCCTGTCTGGTTGTTAGCAGCCCCGGCATTAGGTCAGCCGGTCCTGCCACGACCAGCTGCTCGTCCCCGCCTATCTTTCGGCGGATTTGTACGGTCAGACCCTTCAGACTGGTCGAACCGATCATAAAGCTGCCCCATCAAGGTGTTCATGTTCTCGAGCGTGGCATTGGTAGCCGCCAACTGCTCCTGTTGCTGTCGCCAGCAATTATCAGAGTTCCTAACATGGGCAGCCATGCTATCCGCCAGTAGCCTCTGCTGTCCAACGAGATAGTTGAAATTGGCAGTGAACCCCGTCTGCTCTGTCTCCATTCTCTTAACGGATTCACATAGATTAACGACCACGTTGTTGGCCTTCTTCAGAATTTCATCGGTACGACAAGATTTGTCGATCAACATCCTCAGAGTGTCCGTCACCTCTGTGGGAGATGCCGTCTCCCCAGTAAATGGTGCAACAGGTGACGCAGGAGGATCCGCGGACTCGTCCGCGAACCCCTCATCCAAGAAACCAAATGAGGCTGCCCGGTTGGTAAGGCCAAGAGAACCATTATCAACCTGAGAAGCAGCTGTCACCTCTACTATCTCCCCTTCAGCCGCGACAACTGGTTTAACGGATGCTGGGGCTTGATTCTTCCTGTCTCGCACGGCCTTGAGGACTGCAGCAATAGTTGCTTCATCCCCCAGGGCCCCACCAAACACTTCCCTAGCTTCAGCGTCAGTTAATCCCCTACAATCAGCTGTTCCATGCTTGATCAGCTCCTTATGGGAATTCTTCAAACAATTCATGGTTATCCTTTTGTAAGGATCACCCTTCGTAGATCCCGCAATCTTGACACTGGTCCCACTGGGCGTGCCAAAATGTTCGTGGCGGATTCAGCACCCGGCGAACAGTCAGCACTTGGGGGTGGAGGATGCGTGCTCCTCGCGTGTCTTCTGTGTGCTTAGGCATGCCAGCACCCTTGGAGCGGTGCAACTCGACTGCGTGCGACCCCTGGCGAGTCCTCTCGTCTGCTCCCAATTGACTCTGACTTCTTGACCAAGCAACTGTTACGCAGGCGCTGACTAAGTCGGCGTACAGGGCTCGAACAAGACCTGAATAGAACTAGCTAACAGGATTTTCTTCCCAACCCCCTGAGGATTGAGGATCTTACTTTGATCCGGAGAAGCAAAGCAGAGCTAAACCAAGACCACGGGTGTGTTTGTTACCGGGGTAACGACTCGATTGCTACCGGAGTAGCGGACTGACTCGATAGGCTCAGCAACCGCTCGACACGAATGCGAGATGTGATCGATCGCAGGTGGAGGCAAATTGCGTGAGTTGCTCCGGAGAGGCTTTGGCAACACTACCAGAAAAAAGTCTTTTCCCGACGAAATAAAAAAAAACGGCTGACGAAATAAAATTTTCGTCGCTAAAAAAAAAATCGTCGGCTATTCCCCTAGAATGGCCGACGATTTGAATTTTCGTCGGCCTTTCTCTGAAACTTTAGCCGACGAAATTTTTTGGAAGTATGGCCGACGAGTACTAGGTTTGATTTCGTCGGCTATGATTAAAAAAAAAAAAAAGAACAGCTTCCATTTTCTATCACTATCGACAAGCCATTGCTTCGTCCTTCAAATGCAAATGTGTCGTGAAATAAGATATGACCGAAATAATGAAATACGTCTACGGTTGAAAAATGAGAAGATTCCGACAAAATCTGTGTGCCGAATGTTGTGGTTAACTGTTTTTTACTTCCGTTTTCCAATGGGTAGCCTGACGGTCGGTAAATATTTTGAGGAAAATTTTTATACGATTAGTTGCGTCTCATCGATTTGAAACTATTATCTGTTGAAGGTCAGGCCAAAAAACGTCATTTAGACAGGCCAATTACCATTTCTAAGCGTTTAAAGGGTTGACTCACCCGGTTGACCGTCCCGATCGAGCCTTTAACGTTGTCAGATGTAGTTGGATTTTTTTTCATACATGTATTTAATCTTAACGGTGATATCTGACGGTTGGAATAGATTTTCCAAACTTTTAGATTCAAAATCGGAACATATGCACTAATGTTCCTTAACTTGTTTACTAAGTGTTTAAGTGAATGTATAGTTTCAAATAGTTACTATACGTACACTCTTCAAATGCAAATATGTCGTCAAATAAGATATGACCGAAATAATGAAATACGTCTACGGTTGAAAAATGACAAGATTCCGATAAAATCCGTGTGCTGAAATAATGAAATAAGTCAAAACCCGGTTTACTGCAGATTTGGCGTCCGGCGTCCGAATGATGATTGTGATACCATTCAGGAAAGAGAACGACGCCAGGAATCAAACTCGTTGCTTTGCCACGACGTGTGGGCTTTTTCGGGCTTTCGAGTTCGTTTAGGGCCTCAAAACGGCAGTTTAGTATGTTTTCATAGAATAGCCGACGAAACATTGTAAATCGTCGGCTATTCTCTAAGTTTAGCCGACGAAAATTATATTTCGTCGGCTAAACTCTTGATCCGCGCATTTTTATTGTCCGCCGTTGGATGGCTCAGATCCGACAGCTGTTGATCTTCCAAAGTATAGCCGACGAAATCTTTTAAATCGTCGGCTATTCTCCTTCTAAATCTTTTAAATCGATTCCTCCCGCCTTTTTTCTCTCCTCCTTCCCCCCCCTCCTCCGCCTCCTCCTCCTCCTCCTTCCCCTCCTCCTCCTCCGGCCTCCTCCTTCCCCTCCTCCTTCCCCTCCTCCGGCCTCCTCCTCCTCCTCCTCCTCCTCCTCCTTCCCCTCCTCCTCCTCCTCCTCCTCCTCCTCCGGCCTCCTCCTTCTCCTCCTCCTTCCCCTCCTCCTCCTCCTCCTCCTCCTCCTCCTCCTTCTCCTCCTCCGATCCGGTATTTTTTTTTTGCCCAAAATGCAGTTATAGCCGACGATTTTGGCATTATTTCGTCGGCTATAATCTCTATAGCCGACGAATTTTACCAATTTTCGTCGGCTATACAACTTATAGCCGACGAAAAGTGCATTATTTCGTCGGCTATAACTAATTAATACCTATTAAAATAGCAATATATTTCGAAGAAATAGCCGACGAAAATTTTTGAATTCGTCGGCTATACTTAATGAATTTCGTCGGCCATACTCGAAAATACCCGACGAAAATCGTCTGCAATTTCTCCCAGGTTTGGCCGACAAAAAATATTTTCATCGGTAAATTCGTCGGCCATACTCTACTATAGCCGACGAATTGGTTTTTTTCGTCGGCCATTGTATTACCGACGAGGTTTTCCCTCAGATCTGGTAGTGCAAGTTAGCGTTGCGCTAGAACTTGTGTTTGTTTGTAGATGGTTGAGAACCCTTTCCTAGTAGCAGAAGAGTTATATTTATATGATTCATGAAACCCTAAGGCTTGAAGATCCAGCCTGGCGGATTCCGAGATTGACTAGGATTGTCATTCCTTAAACCGACTCCAATCAAATCAATTAAGAATAAATTGAGACCAGTCTTTCCCTTTACTTAGGGAACTCATTCCACACCGTATATTGTCCGGATCATCACTCTATTAAAGCCAAGATAAGCCAAATCGACTCCAAAGAGAATCAATCACTGATCTGGCTAGGATATCTTTGCAAACGGATTGCTATCCATAACAATCCCTAATTATCTCAATCAGCGTTTATACCTTATTATCCGTTAAGGTAACTCGTATATTGTATAATTGGATTACTACAAAATAACCCCAATCTGATCGGTTAGCAAATCAATACTTTTACTCCAAGCAATCTTTCCCAAATGAAATAGGAAGTGCTCATATTGGATTTGGTTTTAACCTAAACCCCTCTGGGCCTCGGGATAAAAGCCCAATTGAAGTAAACTCCAATTGTGGCCCAAACACTCCCTCACTCTTCCCTCAAGTTCTCTTTTGTAGTTACAATGTCGGAAGTTAGTACTATAATGGACTTATGCACCACAGCTACAAGAAATAGGTTTTGAATGTACATTATACATCATGTCATCATCTTCTCTTTGCTAGCTGGAAAGTCCTCTTTAAGAATTGGTTAGCTGCTTTGTCATTCCTGTGGCACAAGACCCTCAATATAGTATTTGGATCTGATCTATTCCACCTTCCTGTTGTTGGAGGCATTGGAAGCCTCTGCCCTGAACCAACAACTCCTATCCCACTTGTTTCACAGGTCACAATGCTGAAATCTTCCATAAGTTGCTCAGTACACTGGCCCATCAAATCAATCACCCCTTCCGCCGTCTCTGCCTCTTGTTCCACCACATCCTTGGCTATCAGTCCTTCTCCGTGAGAGCAAAATACACGTTTTAAGCTATCGAAATCCTCCTCGATCATCTCATGATCACTCCGATAAAACACCCGGGAGCTTCCCCCAGCAACCAAAACCATAAGGAATGCCTCAAAAGATGACTTCATTACTTCTCTTACTGCCAAGGCCTGTGCCCTATCAGTAAGAATTGCGCCTAGAAGAGTAAGATTTTGCTTGAGAATTCGCAATGCAGGTCTAATTCTTGCATTGGCTACATCACCAACGTAGAGACTTTCATAGAAGACAGAGTTGGAGTCGAGGAAGATTAAGCGATATGCAGCTACTTCTGAGACATGCTGGCATGCTGCTTGGATTGATGCATGGGTGATTTCAAAGTATGAGGAATTGTTGGACCTCCGGTTGTTGGTATAGCGGCTGCGTGGTGTTGAAGGAACGACTCGAGGGGAGAGAGAAAGATTTTTGTCAAGAGAATGAAGATGGGAAAGAAGATAGTGCAAAGTGTTGAGGCGAATATAGAGGCGTTGCGTCCCTCGGCTTGTTGAAGGCCGAGGGTGGTGACCTTCATTTGTTCCATTTGGGTGGAAATCTTCAGCTCCAATACTGCAAGGGCTAGCCTTTTTCCACAGCTTGAGGAACTTCGAATCTCGGTTGCATCTTGTCAAAGGAGGAAGTGTAGGAATATAACTTTGTTTGGAACCTGAGAAAGAATCAAAGAATACTTCAATTAACAAAAAAAAAAAAACTTGCCAGAATCTTAAACTAATAACCATGAGAATATGTTTTACTAATAACAATTGGAAAATGAATGGTTCTAGAGTGATTGAAAGAGTGGCTCTTACCACAAGAAGCAACAAATGCAGTGTACTCCTTGAAGAGAAGTTCCATGCCATCAGCAAGATCTTGCACTAAATCTTCTGTAATTCCAATTGGGATTTCAAAGAACTCGTCTACGATTTCCTTTGCCAATTTCATTAGCTCCTCAGCTGACTGTGCATATGGCTCCGATTTAGACTTTGGATTCCATGTCTGCAAAACAATGTATATTCCATACTTAAGCTCGAATTCACATTCATTCTATATATCATAATTAAACCTCGTTGAGACTTGAGACTTACCTCGCTCTCTTTTGCTCTGTGGAGACACTCTTTCCCTCTCTTCATTCTCTCATGAATCCATTTTTTCAAAAGATTCACGATGATTGTATCAACTTCATATGGAAGCATCTCTCTCACAATCGCTTTGCCCCCATCTTCGCATTCAGCAGAGTCCTCCACTACCATCTGGAGTAGAACCTTCTCTAGCTTTCCTGCCCTCTGCAATATCTCAACCGTCTCGGCTGTAAGTGTGGACACCCCATTCAAGTATTGCTTCAACACAGCTCCATAGCAATTGTGAAGCGTCACGGCTGCAATCCCTGACGCTGTTGTGTGCCATCTCTTGAGTATGGGGCTGAAGCTCTCCCTCTCTTTACAGGCTAAATCTTCTGTGTCTTTGGCCAACTGAAGTAAAGCTTCAGTCACTTCCTCCTCTTTCACCTCGGTGACATTCCCAACTTCCATGATCTAATTGCAACAAACAAAAGCAAAAAAAATTATGAGAAGCAAATTATTTCAGCAACTTATATATCATCATGTAACGTCACGTTATTAACACATAACCATCAAGATAGCTAGCTAGAAGCATATCATTAAAGAATCATAAATAGGAAAATTGTCTTTCTAGCTTGACAAGTTATGTTGTCAAATAAATGAAGTAATGAACCTAACTAATAGTTTGATCGACAACATGCAAAACATAGCATATATCAAGCAAGAAGGTTAATTAAGGAGTCATTTAGTCTAGAATATCCGTAGCAACATATGTCGTACCTTTGCGAAAGCTTGCTTCAAGGAAGATCGAATGTAGTATTCAACACGATCACCGGAGTTATCCACCAACGTAACATCACCTTTCCCATTCCCTGCCCCATCTGTGATGGAAACATCTTCACCCAAAATCTTGGACGATGACAAGGCCAGAGGGAGAAGGTTTTCAATCTGTCCAACTGTCCCTCTCTGAAAATACTCATGATACCGAAGTAGCTTCTTCTCCGCCCACCCCTGCATGGAGCTCAGCACCGCCGACAAGATCTTAACATATAAAGCCTCACGGTCAGGCCTTTTGGCATTGTTGGCCACCTCCGCCAACATTGCGTGCGCCGCGCACAACAAGTCTGGCTCAATCTGTGCAGTAGAAACATATTGTCGGAACAAAACCCACGTAAAACACACGTTGTGAATGGGCCTTGTGATCCCCAAAGTCAACCATGTCTTCTTCATCAGCTCAAGAAGCTCATCCACCTCGTCGAGGACTAAAGTCTCGTCTCTGATGTCGAAGACCGATTGAAGAAGAGACACATAGAGGTGAATGTTGAGTGGGAAGCCATCGGCCCAGTGGCAAACGTCGGTAGGGGTTCCATTGGAGCTCCGCCATGACAATGACACTACTGAGTTGCAGAGGGTTCGCATTGTATCAGAGTTTTTTCCGGTATCGATGGGTTTTGTGTCGACTGATCTGATGATTTCACGGAGACGAACGGAGAAAGTGTTGGACCTGTCGAGTGGGATTGAGGGATAGTGGAGGAGACCAGCTTCGAGGATTTTGAGCTGCCGCTTTTGCCACTGGTGGTATTCGTGGGAGTCGTTGAACTCGGAGGGTTTTAGGTGGCGGAGAAGCTCCAGTGGGAGGATTATCGTCTCTGCTCTCCTACCCATCTGTTCATATTAAGATCAAACACGCACGTATATATGTAGTTAGAATTCCAACATGCATATGTATGCATCACATTTTTTTCCTACTAATTTGTACCACATTTACTGAATGCAGTTGTACATTAACCTCTACAAGAGATTATATACAAAAATGTGTTAAAGGGTTATAACTTATAATTCCGGCATTAAAGGGTTACAACTTATAATTCCGGCATCAATGCCGGCATGATTAGCACTTTGGACAATTAATTGATAGACTAATGACTATTGTTCTCACTTCCCAGTTTGCCATTTTCATACACATGGCAATGCGAAAATTGCATGTTTTATCTAAGAATGGTTACGTACAAGATATTATACTAATAAACCGGGCCAGAAAAGCAATTTGATGCCCGTACCCATTTATGCTTTATCTTGTCCATGACAAATTATGTAATTGGAATCATCGATGAGTGAAATACATTTGTTCTTTTTGTAAATAAAAACCAAGTTAGAAAAACTTATGCATATGCATGCATGCATGTAATTAAGATATATATACGTACTTGGCCTACGAGGGTTCTCATGAGGGTTTTCCTAAGGCGGCCGTCGCTCTGCTCGGTGACTCTCATCTGCTGCCTCATGATTTCGGCGGAGGTCATTGGCCGCCTCGGCCTAGATGGTGGCGCCGTGAGCGACATTCCTGAACCCCTTTCAATAGTTGAAGTAGACCTTTCCATAGTTGAAGCCGCGTTTGGAGATGACGGGTTCGAACGCCCACCACTACTCATCCTCCTCGAGGGTGAGCGCTTGATCATCTTCAACCCAAGAGCTCTCTTTATCCGGCTGACTGGAGTCGTGACCACCCCGGTTGGCTTCATCCCCATCCCCGACCCGCCACCGTCCCCGCTACCATTCTCATGGTTGGAATAAAAAACGAGGGCATTTCGGCCACCAAAACCCGGGGAAGAGCGGCAGGCGGTGAAGAAGATCTCGTAGGCAGTCTCGCGAATATCGTCTCGGTCTATGCCATCGAGCTTGCCGAAGGGCCAGACGAGGTCGGGGTCGGAGTCGTGGTAGTCGGGCCTAGGACCTAGTAGGGAGCTGCACAGAGAGTCACGGCGAGCATGGTGGCCCATGGCGGTGAGATGGAGGAGGAGGAGGTGGAGGGGCCGGGGGATAGATCAGTGCGAGTAGTGGTCGGCGTCAGATATCCGACGGGAGAGACAAAGCGTGCATTTCTCTTAAAACAAGAGGAGAATATTGACAGATATGATTAATGGTTACGGTTTGTGACAGCAATTTTTGTTTGGGGGAGGGAGAGAGAGAGAAGTGCACAAATGAATAGATGGTGTTGGATCGACGGGCTGTTTTGCGAAGAAAACGAGAAGGAAAGGGACATAGATAGCAAAGTCGACTCCGAATATTTCGTTCTGAGAAAAAGCTTCTGATTTTTGTTATCTTTCATGTCTTCACAACAATTTGATCTGTACGGTTTGCGGGGATGAATCAGCACAAGACTAGTACAGCTAAGTAGCAAACAGATCAGAAACAGGTTTGGGAAATCCAGTGACTCTATTTGAGTTGTCGAATTTAGTTCGATTTCTCTATCTTAAACAAAAATACATCTAAATTGAGGAAAAAACTATTCCACATACAAACCGAAAATATATACATGTTCCACATGGTGTGTTTTAATATTTCCTCCGCTAGTAAGCAATTATAGAATATCTAAATAAAAACAATAATAAAATAAGTTTTAATTAATTTTGCATAAAAAGTTCCACTAAAATATTTTCGCATCATTTTTTTGAAAAGGGGTGTCGATCCATTAGAAATATAGCTAACTACATAATTAACCATAAACATGACATGCCCTCACAAACTAAGTCAAAATTGAGTTATGTAAGATAGCCCTAAAGCTATACCCTTATGTTCCTGCTTTGAAATAGGCACCAAAACCAAAATAACAAAGATAATTTTAGGAAAATGATCAACATCTACCCTAGCTTATTAAAAACGTAGGAACACCCTACGCAAAGGGGCAATACCCAAAGTTTTTTTTTTTTAATGATGGATATATTCTAACGACAAAAGCCATACGACCGAATTATGCCTGGTCAAGCAGGAGCCGGGCTCCACTACAAACTAAAAGTTCTAAAACAAAAGCAATGAAACAAAATAAACGAAACCAAAATCCGAATAAAGAAAACGTCCAAACAAACGGACAACAAACTACGAAAGCAAATAACCATCATGATAGTAGAGAGAACTCCACCAAAACCCTCAGGTCTAGAGACTACACAATGTACATTTCAAGTTAAGGTACAACGACCCTCCCTACCCACATGATGGGATCTTGTTGCAGCTGCTGCTCGGGATCACTCCTCATTGGTTCCATCTCCAACCTCAGAGGCCGACCCCATCTCACCATCGACTCTGACTCCAACCCCGATACCGCCATGATGTTCGCTAGGAATCCATATCTGGCGTACACTTCAGCCTTGTTGAAATCAATGCAAATACGCACCCCTAGACTTCGATAAGCAAACATGTCCATAGCCATAACCATCGACGACGAGAGCTCGGGACGTCGATGAACCTGGTGAGGATCACCAAACCGGCGAATCAACCAGAAATTTGATGATTGATAACGACTTCCATCCCCGTCGCCACCAAGGAGAGGGAAAGCAAGAGCCAGAGGTGCTGCTACTCTTTCTATTTCGTCGGTAAGGGGAAAAGAAAGGACGGCATAGCAATCCTTCCCAATCCAATGTTTACAACCAAAAAGCCGTTGATTTGTCGAACCGCTGCCGCCGTCAAAAGATGTCGTCTGCGTTCATAGGGTTTCCCCAAGGAGAGAGCGAGAGAACATGTCTCCAGAGATGTTAGACCCCAATACTGGAGTCCAGCCGTAGCCATCATCGCCGAAGCCTCCGTCGTCGCCGCTATCCCACAACCCTTCACCCCCAGCAAAAGAGAGGGTGGCTAGGGTTAGGATGAAAGAGAGAGCGCGAGCCATCACGTGATGACCTAGTGAATTGGTTACATCAAACATTGGCAATACCGAAGTTTGATTGTTTGAACTAACTAAAAAATAAATAAAACAACTTATATGTCAAAATTCTCATATTATATTAACAAATTTAAGGGCACGTTTACTAATTTGGAATGGAATTGAGAATAGTGGAAGGAAAAAACTTGGGTCCATACTAGTATTGACCCAGCCGTCCAAACTATATGGTGTAGGCCAATGAAAATTTGACGAAAAATACTTGGGTCCATACTAATATTGACGCAGCCGTCCAAACTATATGGTTTAGGCTAATGAAAATTTAAAAAGTATTATTTTATTTTCAGTATTATTAAATCACATAAAATAGTGGGTGTAATTAAATTTCACATTTTCTTCATCTTCTTCATCATCCCCACAACCGCATAAAGATTTTTTGAACCCAGAAACAGAAAAAAAAAAAAAAAAAAAACTCCACTTTCTATAAAGAAGCAATGAAATTGAACCTTAATTAGTAAATTGTTATATTTTTCGTTTGCCTTGAATTGCATAACTTCTCTTTCAATTTCATGGATGATCCGTTCCCCTACTTCTTCAATATATTCAGCAACCAATTCAATGTAGAACACACGACCCAATACAAAACATAATCTTGCCATTTCTCTTGGTTGATGCATATACCTTGATCTTTCTTCTTAAATCATTTACCTTCGTTGACAATGAAGATGAACGACATCTTAGGAAGGAAGACGTATCTCCAATTGCGCGTTAGAGCTTCAATTTTTCTTTGAATAGTATAAATCTTTTTAAATAAAAACAATATGTGTCAAATTTGGAAAAAAAAACTTAGGTCCATACCAGTATTGACGCAGCCGTCCAAACTATATGGTCTAGGCCAATGAAAATTTGACACGTATTATTTTTATTTAAAATGATTTATATTATTCAAAAAGAAATTGAAGCTCTAACGCGCAATTGAAGATATATACGCCTTCCTTCCTTCCTAAGATGTCGTTCATCTTCATTGTCAACGCAGGTAAATGATTTAAGAAGAAATATTAAGGTATATGCATCAACCAAGAGAAATGGCAAGATTATGGTTTGTATTGGGTCGTGTGTTCTAGTTTGAATTGGTTGCTGAATATATTGAAGTAGAGGAACGGATCATCCATGAAATTGAAAGAGAAGTTATGCATTCAGAGCGAAGGAAAAACATAACAATTTACCAATTAAGGTTTAATTTCATTGCTTCTTTATAGAAGACGGAGTTTTGTTTTTATTTTTTCCTCCGGGTTCAAAAAATCTTTCTGCTGTTGTGGGGATTTAGAAGATGAAGAAAAAGTGAAGTCTATCTTAAATACACCCACTATTTATGTGATTTGATAATATTGAAAAGAAAATAATACGTGTTAAATTTTCATTGGCCTAAACCATATAGTTTGAACGGCTGCGTCAATGCTGGTATGGACCCAAGTATTTTCCATAATAGAATCGATTCCAAAATGAGAGAATTCCAACGTTTTCTAACACATAAAAGAATCGGAATGGGTGTGGGTCCCACCTCCATTTCATGAATCGTTCCTGACAAACTCCCTATGACTTGATACCCAAGGAGGGAGGTGGGTATTAAAATCAAGCTCATGTGTCAATTTTTGTTATCAAAACTATCCTCATGTAATTTTAGAATCTCTAAATTATTGTAATTATTATGGGTATTTTAGTAATCAAATTAATTTAATTATGACTTCAAATGGTAAATAAATAATATCAATTCCATTCCTTGTCTAATTTCATGTGGTAAGTAAACAACTCAATGGAATTAAAATATCTGCATACAATTCCATTCCGTTTCTGATACCTTCTGTCTCCTATTCCTGATTAACTCCATTTTTAGTTGGTATTTCATATAATTCTTGATTCTAGTTGGTATTTCATATAATTCTTGGTCTAAGTTGGTATTTTATATAATTCTTAGATTCCTGGTTTGATTAAATTTTGGCACTTTCATAGACTTTACTATTCATATAAAAATGGTACATAGTGTTGTAGGAAGGTTATTTCCGTAACTTCCTGGATGTGTCTTGACCTAATTAGACTAGTATAGTTGATTCTGTATTAGATAAGGAATCCCTGATTTATCGGGATACTCATTGTAATGCTTATATAAAGGTCTCTCTATCAATCAATAAACACACAGTTCTCCCTATTATAATTTCTCCTTGAACACGTTATCAGCACGTGACCTCCCTGAGCCTTAGAAAAACCCTAATAACTTTTTCTCGGTCTCTCCTAGGCCGCAGCCCTTGCCCGGCTGCCTGCAAACCGGCCCGCGCGCTCGCCAATTTGCTCGTTCACCAACCCGCGCGCTCGCCAGCCTAATCGCTCTCCAGCCCGCGCGCTCGCAAGCCAATTCGTTCGCCAGCCTATTTGCTCGCCAAGCCCGCTCGCCCATTCGCTTCATTCACCCGCCTGCTCGCTCGCCCGCTAACTCGTCCATTCGCGTGGCCGCCTGCACGTTCGCTTGCCATCAACTTTTCAAGATAGCTCTTCCAGATTACTCGCGTAGGAAGAGGCTCGAGAACCAAACAAGAGTTGAAGAACAAGCTTCATGCTCTCGTTCCTTTAATCAAAAGATGTCGTCGTCGTCACCGTCACGCCCTGATTTTTTAGATCTTGGATCTTCAAGGCAAAGACTATCATCGATGGGTTTCCGATGTTGAAATTGCTTTCCAAAGAAAAGGCTTTCTAGCACTTCTGACTGATGCAGCCGCCACCACCCCTTTTGGGGACCATGCCAAGGCTCAGGCCCTCATGTATTTGAGGCGCCATATCCACCCGACTCTGAAGCGACAATATTTGTCGGTAAAAGATCCCAAAATTGTATGGGACACGCTCCAGCAGCAACTTAACAATGTCCATGACATGCTTCTTCCAGAGCTCACCCTTAAATGGGAACAAATCCGTTTCTCGGATTATGACAAAGTAGACAAATACAATCAGGATATGATTAGTCTACAGGTGGATCTTGGCACGGTTGGCGTCATCAAAACCGATAAAGATCTTCTGGAGAAGACATTTAACACATTCCCCATGGCCTACGATGTCATCGGACATCAGTATAAGATCTCAGTTGATGAAGGCAGAATCAGATCATTCGCTGACCTTATGGCAATATTGGCTAAAAAAGAACGACATTCTGAGATTAGGCTCAATAGTAGCCAGAGACCTGTTGGTACAAAGCCAATTCCAACACCACAGGCTCATTATGGGAAGGCTTCAAAGCAGAAAAATAAAGGCCGCCATACCCCATACAATCAGGTACGTGGAAGAAATCAGAATGCTGGAAATAATGTGACACGACACTCCAACACTTGGAGGCGAGAAGGTGGCAAATATGCACCACCTTCAAGGGGAGGCCGGACTGGCCACGGACCCCGTCTAGGTCCAGTACCAAACCCTCCTAGACCTCATAGCAATAACCGGAATGCTCAATTTGCTCCGTGCTGCAAGTGTGTTCCTCCAAACACTACAATCGCGATTGTCGAGCTAGTAAGGAGATGTTAAATGCCTACAAGAAATACAAGAAGTTTCTGTCTGAAGAAAGCAGTTATGCTGAGGACGAGATGATTGAAGCAAATGATGCTCATCATGTGGATTCTCCAAAGGCGCAACCACAAACTCTTGATGTCCTTGATTTTGACTAGCCTATGGCTTTTCTAGTTTATCAAGTATTGTAATGGCATTCGCCATTGTAATGTCATTCGCCATTATAATGGCACCCGCCATGTTTTTATGACTCTAGTTAGTCTGTTTATTTTGGAATTAGAAGTTGATGTATTCAAGTTGGCACTTAATAAAATTTCTCTGTTTTCCCATAATTGTGAGAAATTTTATGTTTTTATGCAATCAGGTTCGTGTATTAACAACTCACGTAGTTCTTGTGACACCACCTTTGGGTCACATAGGCTTTATATTTTGGACTTATAATCCCACCTACGCTCAATCCCTAAATAAATAAATAAAAAAAAGGTGGCGAACGGGCCGCCATCGGCTCACTAAGGTGAAGTAGGCTCGGCATCCGCCACACTCTGGTGCCACGACACCATGTGTTTGACATCCACAGTTTCAGCTAGTGTGCAGCCCGAGAGGTGTTTTCACACCGATCCTAGGAGGATAGACCTCATTTTATTCTAGTTACCAAAGGTGTTCAACACCATAATGTGAGAAACCTCGGTTTCGTTTTGGTTTCTGATGATGATTTCTTGGTTATGTAACATTCAACCTTACACTTTCCAACTTTAGTCGACGTTATAATGTCCAAATGCCATGTGATACACTCGATGGGATTCTCATCCCCTTTCTTTCTCTATCCTACGGCGTAGTGATTAGACTGTGTCCCGCGAGAAACTAACCCAAGTTTTCGTCTCTTCGTAGATGTCTCGCGGTGAAGTTGAGTGTCTAGCTGATAGTGGAACTACCCACACTATTCTAAGGAATAGGCAGTTGTTTACGGATTTAATACCGTATTGCTCATCTATGACAACATTGATAGGTACCTCGCCGGTTGTCAAAGGGCGAGGATCCGCTGAATTTATGTTACCAAATGGTACTGTTATCAATGTCATTGATGCTCTCTATGCGCCGAGAACAAATCGAACCCTGCTGAGTTTTAAGGATATTCGTGCCAACGGTTATCACTTGGATACCTATGCTGAGAATAGTGAAGAATACGTATGCATTACTTCTCAAGAACACGGCCGCCGCCATATCTTAGAGAAGATGCCGTGCATTGAAGACAATGGCTTATATCTCACTACAGCCCGCGTCATCGAATCATATGCTGTCACCGACAATTTTTGTGACACTAATGATTATAAGCTTTGGCATGCTCGACTAGGCCACCCTGGCCGTGATATGATGATCCGGATTCTAAAGAACTCCCATGGACATCCATTTTTCAAGTCGAAAAAGAGATTGGAAGAACCTCTTACCGCGACTCAACATCGTGACGTACGCAGGAGCCAAGCTCCCCGCCAGACTCTGGCCTTAAAGACACACTCGCCACCCCCCCCCCCCCCCCCTCTTCACAGGGTTTCGGGGCCGCACACCTGGCGGATGAGGACGTGGCCTTTACGCCGCACGTCGTGCCGTCCCACCCTTCACAGGGACATGGGGCGTCACCACATGTGTCCTCTTATGCCACAACGGCAATTTCCAATGCCCATCGCTCATTCTGTATTCTGTAAGGCTTGCTCGCTTGCTAAATTGCATGCTCGCCCTTCATTTGCCAAAGCTTCAACTGATAAAATACCATTCTTACATCGAATCCAAGGTGATATTTGTGGACCAATCAAACCAGAATGCGGCCCATTTAAGTATTTTATGGTGCTGGTTGATGCGTCGACTCGTTGGTCACACGTCGCGTTGTTGTCCACAAGAAAAACTGCATTCGCCAAGCTTTTAGCTCAAATCATCAAGTTAAGGGCTAACCACCCAGATCATCCTATCAAATCTATTAGGATGGATAATGCTGGCGAGTTTACCTCCAAAGCATTTGATGATTATTATATGTCCATTGGGATTGAAGTCGAACACTCTGTTCCTCATGTTCATTCTCAAAACGACCTTGCAGAAACCACCATTCAGCGACTCCAGCTAGTGGCTAGGGCATTGGTTATGGGAACCAATTTGCCAGTTTCTGCTTGGGGATATGCAATACTGCATGCAGCGATGCTTATTCGTTTTCAACCCATTGCCAACAATGCGTTTAGTGCCTACCAGATGGTAACTGGTTTTGAACCCAATCTATCGCACTTACGTACTTTCGGTTGTGCAGTTTATGTGCCAATTACGCCTCCTTTGCGTATCAAAATGGGTCCACAACGACGTTTAGGCATCTATGTTGGCTATGATTCGCCAACGATAATCCGCTACTTAGAACCAACCACCGGTGATCTATTTACTGCGCGATTCGCATATTGTCACTTTTAAGAGACACACTTCCCGCCGTTAGGGGGAGATAGGAATGCACTCATTCTAAATGAACGTCAGGAATTGACATGGTGTGCCCCCAACGATTTGTCTCTTCATGATCCTCGCACTGCTCAAAGTGAGCTTGAAGTGCAACGCATTATCGATCTTCAAAAAGTCGCGGATTCGATGCCCGACGCTTTCACTGATATTGCGAAAGTGACAAGATCACACGTACCTGTTGCAAACGTACCGGCAAGGTTGGAGGTCCTGAATTATGGGACAGGTTCAGCCGCCCTAAGACCTAGTGCCGTCGGCATATCCTCAAGTGAGGGTGACGCCGGCGACGGCGCCATCGTACGTCGTGGCGTCGCTGTTGTTGAATCGGATCGCAACGGTGCCCTGATGGACTTTGAAGGGGCAGCAGCTTCGGCCTCGGCTCCCACTAGAAAGAGGGGGAGACCGAAGAATTCTCGAGATAAAAACCCTCGAAAGAAGCGAGCGAAGGCACAAAATCCGCTCATCATCGACGATGCAGATCCATCGCATGAGATTGTCTCTGACTATAGTTATGTCCATGAGTCAACTGAATCTTTTCTGTGGGATGACACAGAACCAATGTTGACTCCAGAGAACAAAGAAATCTCGCTCAGTTTGAATAACGCGTGTCTCTTAGTGGATAGAGCCTCCACACACGTCGATGATATATATGCTTATTCCGTCGCACAAGAGATCATCCATGACGACGAAGTTGAACAACGCTCAGTGACTGAATGTCAACAAAGAGCAGATTGGCCGAAGTGGAAAGAAGCAATACAGGCAGAACTTGACTCATTAGACAAAAGGCAAGTCTTTGGATCTGTTGAATTGATCCCTAAAGGCGTTAAACCTGTCAGACATAAGTGGGTCTTTGTTCGTAAGCGCAATGAGAAGCATGAGATCTTGCGATATAAGGTAAGACTTGTGGCACAAGGCTTCTCGCAGCGTCCTGGTATTGACTACGAGGAGACGTATTCTCTCGTAATGGACATCATTACTTTCCGCTACTTGATCAGTTTAGTAGTGTCCGAAAAACTGAGTATGCAACTGATGGATGTAGTTACAGCGTATCTATATGGGGATCTAGATACCAATATCTACATGAGAGTTTCTGAAGGAATTCATGTGCCCGAATCAAAAGACTCTAAACCACGGAGTGCTTATGCAGTTAAGCTGCAACGTTCACTGTATGGACTTAAACAATCCGGAAGGATGTGGTACAATCGCCTACGTGAATACTTGATTCGGAGGGGTTACAAGAACGATGAGTTATGCCCGTGCGTGTTCATTAGAAAGATCGACTCTGGATTTGCTATTGTAGCTGTCTATGTTGATGACATGAATGTCATTGGTACTTCAAGTGAGATTGAAGAGACAGTTTCATTCTTGAAATCTGAGTTCGAGATGAAGGATCTTGGGAAGACTAAGTTCTGTTTAGGACTTGAGTTAGAGTATAGAACCAAGGGTATTCTGGTTCACCAGTCTGCTTATACGCAGAAGATGCTCAGGCGTTTCAATATGGATACATGTACGCCGTTGTCTACTCCCATGATCGTTCGTAGTCTGGATGTAAACAAGGATCCATTCCGTCCCAAAGAGGATGAAGAAGAGATTCTTGGTGCTGAGTACCCATATTTGAGTGCAATTGGGGCACTTTTGTATTTGGCACAATGCACTAGACCAGACATTGCTTTCGCTGTGAACTTACTGGGTAGATTTAGCTCAGCGCCTACGCATCGTCATTGGAACAGTATCAAACATTTGTTTCGTTACTTGAAAGGTTCCATTGACTTGGGACTGTTCTATCCCTTCAGCACAAAGAGAGAAGATTCCGCCAATCACCTTCCTCACACCAACGTTTCCGGCTGCCTCGACAGTACCATCGTACGCTGTGGTACTGCCATTGGCGCTAGTAACGTGGCGGATGATGATGGCGAAGCGTCCGACCATTCAAATGTGGCCTTCTCTGGACGTCTCCCTTACTCAAAGACCCCCAACGACGTGTTAGTTGGTTTTGCAGATGCTAGGTATCTCTCTGACCGGCATCGTGCTCGTTCTCAAACTAGTTATGTTTTTACCATGGGAAATACAGCGATATCCTGGAGATCAACCAAGTAAACTTTGGTTGCTACTTCATCGAATCACGCAGAGATTATTGCCCTCCATGAGGCTGTTAGAGAATGTGTCTGGCTAAGATCAGTTATTCGCCACATTTGTGATTCATGTGGACTAGTGTCTACCACCGATAAACCTACGCGTATCTATGAAGATAATACTGCCTGCATTGAGCAGATGAAGTTAGGTTTTATCAAAGGTGATAACACTAAGCATATATCGCCCAAGTTCTTTTACAATGTGCAACAACATGAATTCCTGAACATCCAAGTTAATCAAGTGAGTTCAGAGGCAAATGTTGCAGATTTGTTTACCAAGTCTTTGGGAAAATCTATGCATGTGAAACATGTGAAGAGCCTAGGCATAGGCCATATATCAGAGCTCTAAGTTTGTTAGACATCAGGGAGAGTCTACATCACATGTTATTCACAAGTATAGTGTTGGTGTGTTGTGCTCTTTTTCCTTTGTCCATGCATTTTATTTTTGCCCAAGAGGTTTTTGTTTTGTTGGCAAGATTTTAGTGTGGCAACATGGTAAGCACCATGAAGACATTAGGCACTCGCCACAAGGGGGAGTGTTGTAGGAATGTTATTTCCGTAACTTCCTGGATGTGTCTTGACCTAATTAGACTAGTATAGTTGATTCTGTATTAGATAAGGAATCTCTGATTTATCGGGATACTCATTGTTATGCCTATATAAAGCAGACAATATCTCAAGTGTATGGGCTGGACTGTTACATATGGTATCAGAGCTTGTCCCTGGCCGGAAGTGTGCTGACGCGGACGTCGGACCCTAAGGGGGGTGGATTGCAATGACTCTGACCTGACCTGGCTAGGGAAGCTAGCAAGTAGGCAGGTCACGCATCTCACATCGCCCGGGGGAGAGTGGATGTTGTGCTTATATATCCAGGGTTAGCTCCATACATTGAGACGCGTTTTGGGTTGGGAACCCAAGGACAAAACCGTGAGGGCGGGGCCTAAAGTGGACAATATTTCAAGTGTATGGGCTGAACTGTTACACTTGGAGTTGAGATGGAGATATCTGACATGTCCTTCTTGGCAAGCTTAGACAAAGGAAAAGGCTGCGAATGGGGTAGTCAAAATGGTTAATTTGTCGAGCTTGTTTGCTCAAAAGAGCTATGTGTTAAATCCATACTCTGGCAAATGCTTCGAGAAATCACCAAGTTTAAACATGATATGCCATCAGGTAATTAGTCAAGTAATCCAAAGGGTTTTGAAATGTGTAATATGGTTTGTTTCTATGCATATATGAATGATGCATGTGTGTGGTTTTTTGCTGCAGTTATCTTGAGCCTTGAGGTGCATGAGAACAATCCGGACATTGATCGAAATGAAACCTTGGGGAAGTTCTTCGAGTCCCGTCACTACTCCGAGTTATTTCAGAAGGCTTATCTTGTGAGTTATCTGAAAATGAGCTTCTCGGAGTCATACACAATTTACTTGGTTGCTTGGTGGCAATAATAATGTTACTATCCTTCAGGTTCCAATATGTGGTTCAATCTGGTCATGCCCTGCAGAAGGGGTTATGAGCTTCTCAGCTTTCTCCGTTCTTTCGTTTTGTCGCAATCATCATCTACTTCAGGTACATCACTGTTTGTTCTCCTTGAAGCTGAACCAAAAACCTACACATTTGAAATGAAAGCATACGTATGATGCAAATTTTAAATAATATCATTTTGAAAGGCCTGAAAACAAGTAATCCTACTGTTGACCTGGGTCTGGTTTCTTCTACAGCTATTTGGCCGCCCACAATGGCTAACTGTCAGATGGCGTTCACATTGTTATGTGAAGAAGGTACTAATCTGTTATTGTTAAGAATGCATTGGTAATATGCAATTAATTATGCAGATACAGTAGAGTAATTCGTAAAAATACGGCTTATAAGGCCCTGATCGGCTGATCTGAAAGCAATTGTTACAATTTTAGGTCAGAGAAGTGCTGGAGAGTAAAGGGTGTCGGATTAGAACGAGTTGCGAGGTGCATAAAGTTTCCACAACCGATGAGGGTGAAGGTTTGAAATTGTTGGATAAGACAGTTTAACACTTAATTTCCTTTCTTTTTGTATCATATGAACATGTAATAAGCAATGTAGTGATGACTCATTCCTACGAGAGTAATAGAATTACAATATAACTTACAGGTTCAGCTGGACCAACAAGATCCATGTGTAACAGTTCCAAGGCATGACTTGAACTAACAGCATTCAAAACTTTATGAGGAGTTTTGGTAAGTTTACCTAACTTGCAACCACTGCACAGTTGCTTTGTTTTACCTGACAACTTAGGTAAACCTCTTACACAGTAATTTGAAGATAATTTTACCAAGTTCTGAAAGTTAACATGTCCCAAACGTCTGTGCCAAAGAGTAAGAGTTTCCTCAGCAGAAGCACTTAATAGACAAGAAATATCATTAGACTGTTTATCAGAATAGACATGATAACAATTATCAGAAGCTCTAATTCCACTCATAACACAGGTATTGTCAAGGTCAAGAACATTACAACTTTTACTGTTGAACCAAACATTATTATGATCATCAGTTAACTGACTGACACTAATTAGATTAGCAGTCAATCCTTCAACATAATACACATTTTTTAACTCAGGAATATTTGGAGTTTTGACAGTACCCTTACCAAGAACTTGAGCCCTTTGGCCATCTCCAAAAGTAACTTTACCAGTAGGAAACTCTTCATCAAAACAAGTAAACCAACTAATATCACCAGTCATATGTCTAGAACAACCACTATCTATATACCAAAGAGTAGGATTTCTAGTAGTTAAAGCAGTGAGTGCAACAAGACAGGTACCAACAGTATTATCATTATCCAGAATAAGTTCAGAGAATAAACAGACATTATCAGATTGACTTGAATTTTTCGAGCAAAGATTTTGAAATTGGCAAGTCAAATCTTGAATCATTTTCATTTGAGTTTCCATCTGTTTCTGCAAAGTAGCAAACTTATCAGATTCAACAGGAACATGTGATTTTGCAAAAGAGGGACAATTAGGTCTGATATGACCTGAAATACCACAATGATGACAAACTGGAAAAAACTTAGTTTTTTCAGAAGAAATAATTTTTACCAGTGGTGGTGCCACAGACTTATAGTCTTTACCAATTTCAGGACAAGATTTAGTTGACTCTTTTACAAAACAGGTTTCATTTGAAATTTCACCAGAGAAACCAAGACCAGCAGTTCTAAAATGAGACCCAGATTGAAGTAGCATCTTCACAGCTTCTGAACTTCCTTCAAACTTAGAGAATTTTTTGTGAGACTCATCTAACTTGATCTGCAAACAATTCATGTTATCAAGATAATTATCTCTGTCAGATTCACAAGACAACAGATTATTTTTTAAATCAGCAATTTCCTGTTTCAAGGAAAGTTTTTCAGAACCCCAATCAGTTTGATTTAGCTCATCTTGTAAATCCTGCAGAGAATTTGTAAGCTTGCAATTTTCATCATTCCACAATTTTTTTGATGAATCTAATAAGGCTTCTGATTTTTCAATTTCAGCTTCAAGAGTTTTATTAGAAAGTTCTAGCTGTCTCATTTTTAAGTTCATGCCTTCTAAAACATCACACAATTGAGAATATTTATCAAGCAAATCATCATAGTCATTAGTTTGAAAATCACAGTCACCATCTTCTGAGTCAGAAGAAAAAGAAGCCATGAGAGCCACATTTTTCTCAGTAATGTCTTCTTCATCATCACTCCAGGAAGTTTTTAGAGCATTTTTCTCACGAGAATCCCTGTATTTCTTATTACCACAGTCAGCAGCTAAATGTCCAAAACCACCACAATCATAACATTTAGGTTTAGAGGAACTAACTTTAATTTCAGATCGATTACCTTTTTGATCAGAGTGAGAAAATTTTCCTTTTGACGAAGAACTATTTTGCTCCTTTTTCGAGAAAGAGTCAGAAGAATTTCTTGAAGAAGAATTTTTCTTACTTAAGAATTTTCTGAATTCCTTGGTTAATAAGGCATATTCAGAAGCACCAAAATCCTTTTCAGCTTTATCAGTTTTAATAACAGATTTAAACGCAATATTTTTAGAAATCTTCTTTTCCCTAGAATCTTCCTCTATTAACTCCTGTTCAAAAGCTTTAAGATTACCTATTAATTCTTGTAGGGAATAGGTATCAAGATCATGAGCTTCTGAAATAGCAGTCTTCTTTTCCCTGTAGCGTCTAGGAAGAGATCTAAGGATTTTCATAACAATATCATCTTCAGCAATGGCTTTTCTTGGATTTACACTTTTAATAGAACTAGTGATAGAAATCACTCGTTTATAAAAATGATCAACACTTTCATCGTTTTTCATCTGTAAAGAATCAAACTCGTGTAAAAGCAATTGTAACTTATGTTTTCGGATTTTAGCATTTCCTTCATAAGAGGTTGCTAATGTATCCCAAACCTCTTTTGAAGTTTCACAGTGCTTAATCTGTACTCTTTCATCCTCTGAAAGAGCAATAAAAAGAGCATTCATTGCTTTATTCTCAGCCTCACTATAGGCAATTTCCTCAGGAGTCCATTTCGAAAAAGGAGTTTGAATGAAAACATTTTTTTTCTTTTTCAACAGTTGGATGAGTCCATCCATGTAAAATACACTGCCAAGCTCTAGAGTCCTGTGCAGAAATAAAGGCTTTCATCATGCCTTTCCAGTCCTCATAACCTTCACCCTTGAAGGCAGGAGGAGTATTTACTGAGGTACGTTCCATCTAATAAAAGTCCAAGGATCTCACTTAAAACAAAAAGTGACTTGCTCTGATACCAAATGAAATTACCAGATGGAAATAAAAAGAAAGAACAAACACAGAACAAGAAGAACACCAGGATTTAACTATAGTGGAAATCTCATAAGAGATCAAAACCACTACGAGACTGTAAAGTAGTCCACACTAGAAACCGAATCCACTAATGTTGATCAAGAGTTACAGATATCAAGTTGAGATCAAAATCGTAATCTCATTACAAGCATTTACACAGCTAACTTGACAATGAACAGTAAACAGATTGACAGACTAGTGTAGACAGCAACTCGGTTTGATTACCTTTGAGACTTGGCTTCCTACAGTCACAAATCACACAAGTGAGAGATGACAAAGGTTGCAATTCAAGAGAAGAAATCGAGAGGTATAAGAGTTCACAAGAACTTCTGTTAAATCAAGATGTGCTCACAAAAGCCATTTTCTCCAAATGCATACTGCCTATAATATATAGAGAGAACTCCCCCATAGATTGCGCCATGATTTGCTAATCTGATAAGATACAGAAAATTCAAACAGGAGAGAGAAAGCCTTATCAAGAGGTTAGCAATATTAATCGAATATCTCATATGAAAGTCAAACAAACTCAATTAAATAACTTCCATAAACATAGGAGAGCAAAAAGGAAACAGATTCATATTTACAGCAATTTAGGAAATTGCTCAGTACACCCATTTTGGTCTTTCCTAGTAGGACCAGGAAAGACATGGTTGTGTTGAGTTTCAAACAAAAGCTGATCCAGCTTCTTACAAACTCCCCCTTTGATGCTCGACACAACCTGTAAAGACAAAGCTGCAGTAACCAAGCAAAAATATATACAGATAAGGTCTTTGAAGGAGAATGAATCAGTTTCCATCATTTTTCTCTTCTCCTTCAAATCAATATAAAACATTAAGCAATAATTGTCTTAAAAACCAGATAAGTAAGCAAATAAGAATAAGAATCTGATGCTTATGCATCTTACAACCAAACCGAGTTTAACAAAAATTGAAAAAGTGTTCAAAAACGAAATAAACAGAAAACAAAACATGAGAGGCAGAGTCAGCAGGTCTTTTCTTTTCTATTACTCCCCCATTGTGAGAGCATCATCCCAACTTTTGGTAGCTTTAGCACCCCAGACCTGAGCAGTAGCAGCAGCAGCAGCCACTTCTTTTTCTTGCTGACGTTTAACAGCCTCATCCCATAGATTTGGCTTTGGAGAAGAACTCGAGGGACCTGGACTTGAAGAGTGCATCGGACTAGGTACAGGAGAAGGAGAACCTCGTGAAGTAGAAACCAGCATGATCTGGATATCAAGAACAGTGTCAACAAGAAGACCAATGGTGGAATTTAATCGGTCAAGGCGACGTTCCACCTCCAAAAATTTTTGTTCCATCCGATTTCCAGAGAACTCTTGAGAGTGATGAAGACGAGTCAATGCGGCAAGAACATGATCAGGACCACGAAGTTGAGAATTTGCAGGAGGATTGAGTGCACGAAGAGCATCAAAACGAGGATCATCCAAGTTGACAGTGTGAGCATTGATATTTGCACGCCTCTCAGCATCACGACGACGTTGAAGCTCACCAACACGAGTAGGATAAAATGTTCGAGCCATAATCTAAACCTGCACACTGAGAGAGACACGTGAGTTCTGAAGAGATAGAATGAAACTTTGGATGTGAGAAACGATGAACACAAGAGGAGAATTTATAATGAAACAAAACCAAGAGTCAAATCCTAGAAGGAAGAGAATATGAAGAGATTCATAATAAATAAACTCCTAAACCGAAACAACTTCTCAGAAAGGATAGAAAATCAAGTAAAATGCGGAAGCAATAATTATCAGAGAATACCAAGAGATTTTCTAACCAAACAGAAACTTTAACCAAGAAACACACATAGTTAGAGAAAAGTTAGCAAGTATCAAATCAGAAAAACAATATTTTCTCTCAAGAAAAACTTTAAACCGTGACAGAAAAATTGATATCAATATCTCGTCACTCCCCCTTATATCATAATACTGTTTAACAATTTTTTTAGGAAGTCACATTTTTGCATCTTGATATAAAATCAAGATCAGACTTCAGAATCAACCAACAATAGAATTAGATTCAGTTTCAGCTTTTCTCTTACCAAGTCGATTAGGTCATAACCAAAATAGTAATTACTTCCCTGAGAGAGACCTGAATAGAATTCAACTTTATTACTTCTTTACATCCCTGAAAGGGATCTGAATCATATTCAACTACACCACTGTCAGAGTTTAAACAGATTCTTGAGAGAAAAAATATTGAAAGTCTGAAAAGATACAAAATTAAGGAGTTAGATGTGACATAGAAGTCAATTAATTTACATTGGACAAACTGATCACCCCAAGGGCATTTCTAAGAGTCAGAAACCTGTCAGCATCAAGAGCTTTTGTAAAGATATCAGCAAGCTGACTTTCAGTTTGAACAAAATTCAATTCCATAATATTTTTCTCAACTAAGTCACGAATAAAATGATACCGTAATTCAATGTGCTTAGTTCGAGTGTGTTGAACAGGATTCTTTGAAATATTAATAGCACTGGTATTATCACAGAACAAAGTGAGAATACCTTGTTTCAAACCATAGTCTTCAACCATATGCTTCATCCATAGCATTTGTGTACAGCAGCTTCCAGCTGCTATGTACTCAGCTTCAGCAGTGGAAAGAGAAATGCAAAGCTGCTTTTTGCTATGCCAGGCAACAAGATTGTTGCCAACAAAAAAACAACCTCCAGACGTGCTGCGCCTATCTTTCATGTTACCTCCCCAATCAGCATCAGAAAAACCAGCAATTTCTGCATTTGTATCACGAGTATAAAAGACACCACAAGTTAATGTGGTAGAAACATATCTAATAATCCTTTTTACAGCGTCAAGATGTGATTCCCTTGGATCGGCCTGAAACCTTGCACAGACACCAACACTAAAACAAATATCAGGTCTGCTGGCAGTAAGATATAGAAGACTACCAATCATGCTACGATAAAGTTTTTGATCAACAGATTTGCCATCTTTATCCTCAGTTAACTTTAAGGTAGTGCTCATTGGAGTGACAACAGTTCTCTTTTGCTTCATATCAATGCCAAATTTCTTTACTAAGGCTTCTGCATATTTAGTTTGACAAAGAAACATACCAGTGTCAAGTTGAATAACTTGTAATCCAAGAAAATATGTAAGACCACCAACCATAGACATTTCAAACTCAGTTTCCATGATTGTCTCGTGAGTAACCTTTATCCATGAGATAGCTAGACAGTCTGTCATACCAAGCCCGAGGAGCTTGTTTGAGACCATATAAAGCTTTCTGCAGTTTATACACATGGTTAGAAAAATGAGGGTCAATAAAGCCTTTAGGTTGTTCCACATAGACTTCCTTATCAATTTTACCATTTAGAAAAGCAGTTTTTACATCCATTTGATGTAAATGAAATTTAAAATGACAAGCAAGAGAAAGAAGTAATCTGACAGACTCCAGTCTGGCCACAGGAGCAAAGGTTTCATCATAGTCAAGTCCTTCAACCTGTGAGTAACCCTGTGCAACCAACCGAGCTTTATTCCTTATAATGTTGCCTTTCTCATCACTTTTGTTTCTGTAAACCCACTTGGTTCCAATTACATTGCAATTTTCTGGTCGAGGAACAAGATCCCATACCTTATGTCTGACAAACTGATTTAATTCCTCTTGCATGGCACAAATCCAATCACTATCTGTCAAGGCCTCAGTGATATTTTTAGGTTCAATGGAGGACACAAAGCCAATGTTACTAATAGCTTTAATCTTTACCTTGTTAGTAGTAACAAAACTCAAAAACACATTTGTGTCAGCCTCAGTTCTATTTATAGCATTAGATGACTCAGGAACAGAAGTAGATTTAGTTCTGGTTAGAATACCTCTACTAGTACCTCCAATAATATCCTGAAAAGAATGATCACGCTGTACTTGCTTGAAACCAGTTCTATTTTTAAGAGCATCTCCATATACAGAATCATCATCAGACAGTTCATTTGCCTTCTCAGTTTCTTCAACAGAAGATGTAGACTTGCATAAAGGAAAAACATCATCTGAATCTGCAATATGTCTAACAAAGAAATCATCAATTGCAACATTAATACTTTCCACAATGTTCTTTGTTTTTCTGTTGTAAATACGATAGGCTCGACTATTTACAGAATAACCAAGAAAAATTCCAGGATCACTCCTAGAATCAAATTTTGCTAAATGCTCTCTGTCTTTATAAATGTAACAAGGGCTGCCAAAAACATGAAAGTGAGCAACATTAGGAGTTTTTTCTTTCCATAATTCATATGGAGTTTTATCTGTTCCAAAACGAAGAAAAACTCGGTTGCTTGTATAACAAGCAGTACTGATTGCTTCAGCCCAAAAAATAGGTTTAATACCTGCAAAGTGAAGCATAGATCTTGCCATTTCAATTAAAACTCTATTTTTTCTTTCAACAATACCATTCTGTTGAGGGGTTATGGGAGCAGAAAATTCATGTAGAATACCATGTTCATAGCAGAAATTTGAAAAAGCAGTGTTTTTGAATTCTGTACCATTATCAGATCTGATTCTGACAATCCTATAACCAGCATTTCTTTTCTCATTTGAAATTTGTAAGCTAAGACCAAGAAAAGAATCAAAGGTATCACTTTTATCCTTGAGAAACAGAACCCAAGTAAACCTTGTAAAATCATCAACAACAACGAGAACATAACTTTTACCTCCATAACTTACAGGTTCAGCTGGACCAACAAGATCCATGTGTAACAGTTCCAAGGCATGACTTGAACTAACAGCATTCAAAACTTTATGAGGAGTTTTGGTAAGTTTACCTAACTTGCAACCACTGCACAGTTGCTTTGTTTTACCTGACAACTTAGGTAAACCTCTTACACAGTAATTTGAAGATAATTTTACCAAGTTCTGAAAGTTAACATGTCCCAAACGTCTGTGCCAAAGAGTAAGAGTTTCCTCAGCAGAAGCACTTAATAGACAAGAAATATCATTAGACTGTTTATCAGAATAGACATGATAACAATTATCAGAAGCTCTAATTCCACTCATAACACAGGTATTGTCAAGGTCAAGAACATTACAACTTTTACTGTTGAACCAAACATTATTATGATCATCAGTTAACTGACTGACACTAATTAGATTAGCAGTCAATCCTTCAACATAATACACATTTTTTAACTCAGGAATATTTGGAGTTTTGACAGTACCCTTACCAAGAACTTGAGCCCTTTGGCCATCTCCAAAAGTAACTTTACCAGTAGGAAACTCTTCATCAAAACAAGTAAACCAACTAATATCACCAGTCATATGTCTAGAACAACCACTATCTATATACCAAAGAGTAGGATTTCTAGTAGTTAAAGCAGTGAGTGCAACAAGACAGGTACCAACAGTATTATCATTATCCAGAATAAGTTCAGAGAATAAACAGACATTATCAGATTGACTTGAATTTTTCGAGCAAAGATTTTGAAATTGGCAAGTCAAATCTTGAATCATTTTCATTTGAGTTTCCATCTGTTTCTGCAAAGTAGCAAACTTATCAGATTCAACAGGAACATGTGATTTTGCAAAAGAGGGACAATTAGGTCTGATATGACCTGAAATACCACAATGATGACAAACTGGAAAAAACTTAGTTTTTTCAGAAGAAATAATTTTTACCAGTGGTGGTGCCACAGACTTATAGTCTTTACCAATTTCAGGACAAGATTTAGTTGACTCTTTTACAAAACAGGTTTCATTTGAAATTTCACCAGAGAAACCAAGACCAGCAGTTCTAAAATGAGACCCAGATTGAAGTAGCATCTTCACAGCTTCTGAACTTCCTTCAAACTTAGAGAATTTTTTGTGAGACTCATCTAACTTGATCTGCAAACAATTCATGTTATCAAGATAATTATCTCTGTCAGATTCACAAGACAACAGATTATTTTTTAAATCAGCAATTTCCTGTTTCAAGGAAAGTTTTTCAGAACCCCAATCAGTTTGATTTAGCTCATCTTGTAAATCCTGCAGAGAATTTGTAAGCTTGCAATTTTCATCATTCCACAATTTTTTTGATGAATCTAATAAGGCTTCTGATTTTTCAATTTCAGCTTCAAGAGTTTTATTAGAAAGTTCTAGCTGTCTCATTTTTAAGTTCATGCCTTCTAAAACATCACACAATTGAGAATATTTATCAAGCAAATCATCATAGTCATTAGTTTGAAAATCACAGTCACCATCTTCTGAGTCAGAAGAAAAAGAAGCCATGAGAGCCACATTTTTCTCAGTAATGTCTTCTTCATCATCACTCCAGGAAGTTTTTAGAGCATTTTTCTCACGAGAATCCCTGTATTTCTTATTACCACAGTCAGCAGCTAAATGTCCAAAACCACCACAATCATAACATTTAGGTTTAGAGGAACTAACTTTAATTTCAGATCGATTACCTTTTTGATCAGAGTGAGAAAATTTTCCTTTTGACGAAGAACTATTTTGCTCCTTTTTCGAGAAAGAGTCAGAAGAATTTCTTGAAGAAGAATTTTTCTTACTTAAGAATTTTCTGAATTCCTTGGTTAATAAGGCATATTCAGAAGCACCAAAATCCTTTTCAGCTTTATCAGTTTTAATAACAGATTTAAACGCAATATTTTTAGAAATCTTCTTTTCCCTAGAATCTTCCTCTATTAACTCCTGTTCAAAAGCTTTAAGATTACCTATTAATTCTTGTAGGGAATAGGTATCAAGATCATGAGCTTCTGAAATAGCAGTCTTCTTTTCCCTGTAGCGTCTAGGAAGAGATCTAAGGATTTTCATAACAATATCATCTTCAGCAATGGCTTTTCTTGGATTTACACTTTTAATAGAACTAGTGATAGAAATCACTCGTTTATAAAAATGATCAACACTTTCATCGTTTTTCATCTGTAAAGAATCAAACTCGTGTAAAAGCAATTGTAACTTATGTTTTCGGATTTTAGCATTTCCTTCATAAGAGGTTGCTAATGTATCCCAAACCTCTTTTGAAGTTTCACAGTGCTTAATCTGTACTCTTTCATCCTCTGAAAGAGCAATAAAAAGAGCATTCATTGCTTTATTCTCAGCCTCACTATAGGCAATTTCCTCAGGAGTCCATTTCGAAAAAGGAGTTTGAATGAAAACATTTTTTTTCTTTTTCAACAGTTGGATGAGTCCATCCATGTAAAATACACTGCCAAGCTCTAGAGTCCTGTGCAGAAATAAAGGCTTTCATCATGCCTTTCCAGTCCTCATAACCTTCACCCTTGAAGGCAGGAGGAGTATTTACTGAGGTACGTTCCATCTAATAAAAGTCCAAGGATCTCACTTAAAACAAAAAGTGACTTGCTCTGATACCAAATGAAATTACCAGATGGAAATAAAAAGAAAGAACAAACACAGAACAAGAAGAACACCAGGATTTAACTATAGTGGAAATCTCATAAGAGATCAAAACCACTACGAGACTGTAAAGTAGTCCACACTAGAAACCGAATCCACTAATGTTGATCAAGAGTTACAGATATCAAGTTGAGATCAAAATCGTAATCTCATTACAAGCATTTACACAGCTAACTTGACAATGAACAGTAAACAGATTGACAGACTAGTGTAGACAGCAACTCGGTTTGATTACCTTTGAGACTTGGCTTCCTACAGTCACAAATCACACAAGTGAGAGATGACAAAGGTTGCAATTCAAGAGAAGAAATCGAGAGGTATAAGAGTTCACAAGAACTTCTGTTAAATCAAGATGTGCTCACAAAAGCCATTTTCTCCAAATGCATACTGCCTATAATATATAGAGAGAACTCCCCCATAGATTGCGCCATGATTTGCTAATCTGATAAGATACAGAAAATTCAAACAGGAGAGAGAAAGCCTTATCAAGAGGTTAGCAATATTAATCGAATATCTCATATGAAAGTCAAACAAACTCAATTAAATAACTTCCATAAACATAGGAGAGCAAAAAGGAAACAGATTCATATTTACAGCAATTTAGGAAATTGCTCAGTACACCCATTTTGGTCTTTCCTAGTAGGACCAGGAAAGACATGGTTGTGTTGAGTTTCAAACAAAAGCTGATCCAGCTTCTTACAGTACTGAGTGATATTTTATATCTGAAGTTATATTTTATATTCGTCACTTTCTAACGAGTGATCTTTCCTCTCCAACTTATTATACTAGTCCAATTATTTCTAATAAAAAAGAAAAGTCAAATTGACAAGTTTGCAAAGTTTGCTCTGGTAAACTATAAGGCCGCGTTTTTTTGCCCGGATTAGTGGGTGGATAGGACAAAATAATATCTATGCTAGTGTTTGGTGATTTAGATTGCTCGAGGATAGGATATTCAAATCTTATTAGAGAGGTGGGATATACACATATCCTACAGGATTAAAACATAAAACAAGGACGCAATCATCCTCTGACCCAAAATCAAACACATCATTGAAGAAAAGCAAGCCGTGCGGACTAACGAAGCTAATGAATGATGGAAAACCAGTAGCTCGATAGCGGTGGCAACAGCAGCGGCGAGCCGGAAAAGTGTAAAGGCTATGTAGACGGCGCCAATAGAGACGCGGAGGACTTTGAATTGGCCCATGGAGGATTTGAGGAAGTCGCAGAAGTCTCAGATGGTGTCGTTTGGGCAGGTGATGGAGTTGACAGTGGGGACGGAAGTTTCCCGGTGGCCGGAGTCGACGAGGATGGAGTCGTGTTTCTGGGGAACCTGTTTTGCTTTCAGGATTGGAGGGTTGGGAATCTCTGGGAGATGTAGAACTTGTCAATTGGCGCCATTGTTGATTAGCTACATGGATTTTGGTTCTTAGAATGTTGGGAATTCTATTTAAAGTGGAGTTGAAAAAGACGAAGAATGAAATCTTTTCCAGCTCCAATTCTCTCATACCAAACATGTGATCAGATTAAAATAAACCTAATCTTATCCTAATCTAATCTTATTACTATCCTAATACATGCCTATCCTGGTTGCCAAACGTAGCCTAAGTGTAAGCAAAGTTTGCTTTGGTAATAAACTGTAAGTGTAAGCAGCGTTATATATATGTTCAAACTATTCAAACTGTCAGATTCTCTGAACTGTTAAACTATAATTCTTAATGCACCAAAACAAAAGTAGGAGTCTTTCATATCCACTTATTAGCTATTGATCATCATCACCAAAGTTGAGGCCAGGCCGTTATGTACTCAAATTCAGAAGCTGATTCATGGCGTTTGAGGTTCTGCTTGTGATGTAGAACAGATGGCAGCAAGGATAGAATAGCAGATGGACCGTCGCAAGAATGGAATGATCGGTACTGTTCAAGTCTGGGCTGCGAGCTCAGAATAGGGCATGTGATATCTTTTCGGAAAGGGAACGACGCCAGAAACAATACTCTGTGCTTTGCCACGAGGTGTGGGCTTTTTCAGCCATCCGACGTCGTTTAGGCCCTTAAAATCAGCTTTTAGTGTTTTTCCGAATTTATTTTGGATTTATTTGTTTTGGACTTTTATTTTATTTCGCTTATGGGCTGGGTTAGACTTTTGTTAGCGCGCTAGGGTTTTGTTATCAGTATTTAAGCCACTTCTTGTGGCCGTAAAACGTTATCTTTCATATTAATAAAACTTTGAGTTTACTCAATTTCTCTGGTGGATTCCAGATCTTCTCGTGGATTCGAGAAACCTAGTCTTGTGGATTCAAGGCTGCCGTTGGTGGATTCCAACGGGATAGTTCCGCTGCATCAAGTGGTATCAAAGCAAGAAATTTTCCTGGATAGTATCAATCGTAATCATGAGCGATATTAGCAGAGCAGAGTTTGATGCTCAGACTCAGAAGATAGATGCGATAACAGCACAAATGGGGCAGATTCGAGATATGCTGCTTGGCCTAAACAACAACAATCAAAATGGTGGGGGACAACCACGTAGGGAGGTTGAAGATTCTGATTCAGAGGAGGATATGTCGGTTGCTGCTAGTGACAATCAGAACAATCAAACTGATTACAGGATGAAGGCTGAAATTCCAATATTTTCAGAGCATCTGAAGATAGAAGAATTCCTTGATTGGCTAGTAGAAGTGGACAGGTTTTTCGAGATGATGGATGTGCAAGAAGTGAGAAGGGTGAAATTAGTAGCTTTCAGACTCAAGAGTAGTGCTGGTGTTTGGTGGGATCAACTACAGCAAACTCGTCGGAGACAAGGGAAGAAACCTGTTCAAACATGGCGTAGGATGAAACAACTTTTGAGGGAACAATTTCTCCCAGCAGATTATGAACAATTGCTCTATCGCATGTACATAGATTGTGTACAGGGCAATAGGACAGTTGATGAGTACACAGATGAATTCTTAAGGCTGGCAGAACGAAACCAATTGGGAGAGACAGAACCACAGAGGGTAGCAAGGTACCTGAGTGGATTGAAACCTTCAATTCAGGACAAAATAGGATTGCAGACTACATGGACAGTTCCTGAAACTCAAAACTTGGCAGTAAAGGCAGAGATGATGGAGAAGGCAAAAAGATCTTTCTCTTCTTCTAATTTTGAAAGAGGAAGACGGAATCCTACACCTGAAAGGACTGTTATTCCTTTCAAAGGAGGAGAAAGTAGCAAGACTGCTGAGAAGATCAGGAATCCAAATCAAAACCAGAAACTCAATCCATATGTTAAACCTACTGGAGATATATGTTATCGCTGTAAGAAGCCTGGTCATCGTTCTAATGTTTGTCCGGAACGGAGGAGAGTGAATTTGGTGAATAATGGAGAGAACGATGAAGAAGAAGATGATGATTATGCAGGAGCTGAGTTTGCTATTGAAGATGGGCTGGAGAGGATTAATTTGGTATTACAGAGGGTCATGTTGTCACCAAGAGAAGAAGGGCAACGTCACAACATATTTTGTTCTCTATGTTCAGTGAATAACAAAGTATGTCAGGTGATTGTAGACAATGGCAGTTGTGAGAACTTTGTGTCCCAAAAATTGGTGAGTTTCATGTAGTTACCTACAGAGCCACACCCCAGACCTTACAAACTAGGTTGGGTAAAGAAGGGTCCTCAGGCAAAGGTTATAACGTCATGCAGAGTTCCTATTTCTATTGGTAAGCATTATCATGATAAAGTGATGTGTGATGTGATTGACATGGATGCTTGCCATATATTATTAGGCAGACCTTGGCAGTATGATCTAGATGTTACGCACAAAGGCAGAGATAATGTGATATTGTTTACTTGGAATCAACACAAAATTGCCATGGCTCCATCAGACACTCTTCTGAGTTCAAAGAAGGAGAATGCGAGCTTTCTCACCATCAGCAACAATGAATATGAGTTGAATGAAGCCTTAAAAGAATCCAAAACCATTTTTCCTATAGTGGTTAAGGGTTTATTGGCAGCAGAGAAGCAAGATGAAGAGATTCCTAAGGAGGTCCAGGAGATATTGAAGAGGTTTAAAGAGTTGATTTCTGATTATGTGCCCAATGAACTTCCACCTATGAGAGACATTCAACATCAGATCGACTTCATTTCAGGAGCCAGCCTACCTAATTTGCCACATTACAGAATGAGTCCGAAGGAGAATGAGATCTTGAAGGAACAAATTGAAGGACTTTTAAAAAAGGGTTTCATTAGAGAGAGTATGAGTCCATGTGCAGTACATGTTCTGTTGGTGCCTAAGAAAGGAGGAACATAGAGAATGTGTGTGGACAGTAGAGCTATTAACAAGATAACTATCAAGTACAGAGTTTCTATCCCGCGTTTAGAAGACATGCTGGATGAGCTGAGTGGTTCGAAATGGTTTTCTAAGATAGACCTGCGGAGTGGTTATCACCAGATTCGAATCAAAGTGGGAGATGAATGGAAAACAGCGTTCAAAACTACAGATGGGTTTTATGAGTGGTTGGTGATGCCTTTCGGGATGTCCAATGCTCCTAGCACTTTCATGAGACTTATGAACCAGGTTCTTCGTCCTTTGCTTGGAATTTGTGTAGTTGTCTATTTTGATGATATTCTTATTTATAGTAAGAGTAAAGAAGAGCATCTAGAACATTTAAAACATGTTCTTGAGTTGCTACAAAAGAACAAGCTATACATTAACCTGAAGAAGTGCACTTTTTGTACAAACAAGTTACTGTTTTTGGGGTTTGTGGTTGGAGAAGATGGCATACAGGTTGATGAAGAGAAGGTGCGTGCAATCAGAGAGTGGCAAGCACCTACGACAGTTTCAGAAGTGAGGAGTTTCCATGGATTGGCTACTTTTTATAGACGTTTTGTCAAGAATTTCAGTTCTGTCACTGCACCGATCACTGAATGCATGATGAAAGGCAAGTTTCACTGGGATGAGGAACAAGAGAAGAGTTTTGCACTTATCAAGGAGAAGCTTTGCACCGCTCCAGTTCTCGCTCTTCCTGATTTTGACAAGATTTTTGAGGTCGAATGTGATGCTAGTGGTGTTGGAGTAGGAGCTGTTTTGTCCCAAGAAAAGAGAGCAGTTGCCTTCTTTAGTGAAAAATTGAGGGAAGCTCGCCAGAAGTGGAGCACTTATGATCAAGAGTTTTATGCAATAGTGAGAGCTCTGAGACAGTGGGAGCATTATTTGATTCAAAGGGAGTTCATTCTATTTACTGACCATCAAGCCTTGAAGTTCCTGAATAGCCAGAAACATGTGAACAAGATGCATATTCGATGGGTGACTTTTCTGCAGAAATTCCCTTTTGTCATCAAGCATAAATCTGGAAATCTCAATAAAGTGGCGGATGCATTAAGCAGGCGAGCTAGTTTACTGGTTACTTTATCCCAGGAGGTAATCGGTTTTGAATTTTTGAAAGAATTATATGAGACAGATAATGATTTTAAGCAGGTTTGGGAGCAGTGCCTTGTCAAGAAGCAGTCAGTTGCTGGTTTCTTTATCCATGAAGGGTATTTGTTTCGAGGAAATCAGTTGTGTGTACCCAGCTCCTCTCTTAGGGAGAAGCTGATTCGAGATTTACATGGAGGTGGTCTTAGTGGTCATTGTGGTAGAGATAAAACAATTGCAAGCCTAGAAGAACGTTACTACTAGCCTCAGTTAAAGCGGAATGTAAACAATATTGTGAAGAAGTGTTATGTTTGTCAAGTATCTAAGGGTCAGTCTCAAAATACTGGTCTTTACATGCCTTTACATGTTCCTGATGATATTTTGCAGGATGTATCTATGGATTTTGTGTTGGGACTACCTCGTACTCAAAGAGGAGTGGATTCTGTTTTTGTTGTGGTGGATAGATTTTCAAAGATGACTCACTTTATTGCTTGCAAGAAGACTGCAGATGCTGCAAACATAGCCAAACTATTTTTCAGGGAGGTTGTTCGTTTGCATGGAGTACCCAAATCTATTACTTCTGACCGTGACACAAAGTTTTTGAGTCACTTCTGGATTAATTTGTGGAAGCAGTTTGGGACAACTTTAAAAAGAAGTACTACAACTCATCCACAAACAGATGGTCAGACAGAAGTCACAAATAGGAGTTTGGGGAATATGCTTAGGAGTGTGTGTGGGGATAAGCCAAAGCATTGGGATCTTGCTTTACCTCAGATTGCATTCGCTTACAACAGCTATGTCCATAGTGCCCTTGGTAAATCACCTTTTGATGTGGTTTATACTTCTGCTCCTAAACATGTGGTCGATTTAATCAACTTGCCAAAAGGACATGGAGTTAGTGACGTTGCTGTTAAGATGGCTAAAGATGTTTAGTCAGCTAGAGAAGCAATTAAAGCCAGGTTGGAGGAGACAAATGCTAAGTATAAATCTGCAGCTGCATCAGCTTGTCCATACTTGTAATCATGACACTGATCACAGGTAGGTTCCACTGATCACAGATTTTGATCATTCTAAAGCAAGTCATGGCGATTTCAGAACATTTACAGAACCAGAATATGTACACGATTTCTATATCTTTTCGAGACCTCAAGTTCCAAAGCCCAAAAGATCATCAGTTAGATCACTCTAAGGAACTAAATGGTGGAGGATGAAGATCAAAGGAGACTTATGTGACACCATATGTATCAACATCATGCCCTGACTGAGATTACTCCACATTTAAGAGGGAGGAAAAAAAAAAAAGTCCATTTGTAATTTCTCATTATAGATGGAAATGGGATAGTCAAGATAAATTCCCTTTTCCCTATTCCAAACCTTTTCCTCCCAAGAAGTACATTAAGTATGAAATATACATAATAAAGTGGGAAGGAATTATTTTGGAAACTTGGAATCATATTACATGGTGTCTAATTGACCAAGTATCCATGAATCTAGCAGCAACTTAGCAACCAAAATGTGTGGATGCTAACACATTCACTTAGAATATTTATGGCTTATCACAAGCAGAGAGTAGACAACTACCACTGCCCTTCATTTTGAAAATCAAATACAAGACAGATACTTGGATGTTTCTTTACAACTCCTTCAAACGCTGGTTTGATTAATTGATTTAATATAAAATCAGGTAATACATAACTAATTATTTAGCCATATTTTACTATAATGTGAGCTGAATTCCTCTTAGTAGTTATAGTTACAATTACTCTGTACTGACCATTGCTTGTCCTTTTCCATGTTGAGGTGAAGACAAATATGTTTAAAGATATAAATGGTACCCACGTGGTGGTAGCTTAGACTCATGTGCATATATACTCTCCTCCCTTGTCCAATAAGCTTATCTATTCTGCAGTGTTGGAGTAACATCTCTGGCCCTTTCCTCATCCCTCTCTCGATTACTTCTGCATTATCTGCTCCTTTTGTCAATCAAAGAGAAAGTAAGAGGGTTTTAGGGGAATGCCAGTTATTATTTGAGGCTAGGGGTTTTAAGATTTTGGGTTTCTCCAATTCAAGAACTTGAGAGTACTATTCTGGTAAGTCTTAAGGCTCATTTTCTGTGTCCGTTGCTTTCTGTTTGTTGTTTGAGTCCTTGAGAATGATATATAGCACTGCAAGTTTAATGTTGGTAAACTTTAGGCCCATGGTCCATGCTATACATTGTCTAAACTTTAAAAAAAAAAATTGCATATGTACATATGTTTCTGGTTGTGTTTGCTGGAAGGTTTTAGTGAACTGAAATGCATATGGATATATACAGGAGGGAAAGATGAGAGTGGCAGTGATTGGTTCTGGGATCAGTGGTTTGGTCTCTGCCTATGTTCTTACAAAAGATGGGGTGGAAGTGGATCTGTATGAGAAAGAAGACTACTTGGGAGGTCATGCCAAGACGGTCACATTTGACGGCGTCGATTTGGACCTTGGTTTCATGGTCTTCAATCGAGTAAGTACCAGACAGTCATCATCTAGTTTGGATAGCACACCACTTTTCAGTTTTATGTTTGCTGTTGGCATAACTGGACTATATTAAGACTTGTTCTACATGCCTTGAGTTTATTTTATAAAAAGGAACGACCTCATTAGTGTGATCCAAAGCTTCTGAACCAAGTTAATCCAAAGTTTTGTTATAGCTTTGTTATCTACTGTTTCTTGCTGCTTGCCTGGCTTGCTTGAAGTTTGGTTTCTTATACATACTCATTCATTTATCAAACAAAAAAAAAATGATTTGGGGTTCAAGTTCTGGTGTTTGAGCACTGACAAAGTTCAATATCATCAGCTAGCATACTGAGATTAATTTCTTGAATATCTCTTGAATGAAGGAAAAGATAATGAATAATAGGAGAAGACGATGGGCTACCATGCAAGTTAATATTGGTCCCATTGTTGGGGGGGTAAAGATTGCTGTGTTTTTTGCCTGGCAGATCTGCCTCCAGTTCCTCTTTCTATTCTTATTTTTAGATAATCCCATTAGAGAAATACTTGTGGGTTTTGTTTTCATAATCGAATACTCGTGTTGGTAATTGGTGGTATACTAGGAAGGAGAATTATTCCATTAATAAAAATTATAACATGATTAGTTGGTATAAGCAAGCGTTCATAAACATGGATTATTGATGTGTCATCAAACTCAAACTAATATTTGTTTGCTGCATTCAACATAGTTTAGGACAGAGTTTGTCGTAGATTCTTTTCTTGACCCATTTCAATCTCATATATATTCCTTAAGCTCTTAAGACTTTCAATAACAAATTGATCGAGGCCTTTTTAAACAATTTACTCTTCTTAAATTTACAGAAGATGAAAATATATGAAAATAAAATATAAGCACCTGACCCAAATCTTACAATTCAATTGTAATTTTTACCACAAATAAGTGCTAGAGGTTCAATTTAATCCTGAGATAAAAAAAAAGGGAAATTTAACAAGAATGTGACATGCATTGCTGGAGCATGGCCCTTTTGCTCTTTAGATTTGAAACAGAGGTGGGATGTCACAGGACACAGGACGCTTTGAGTAAGTGTGATGTTATTTATGATCAGGTCCCCCCTCTCCTCTGCTATAGGCCGGTCTGAAACTCGTTAGTGTTTCTTTGCAGCTGATAACGTTAGAACTTAGGTATGGCACCACAAGATTACTATTTACCAAAAATGTGTAGTTTGGCTCTCGGGATATTTGTGAGACACCGAATATGAGTATTCACAATCGGGATAAAAATAAAAACAAACGTACCATATAGAGTTCCTAGAGTCACATTGCCTGCATAACCTAGTTAAGCAAAGAAACTTGGACTGCAGGTAACGTATCCCAACATGATGGAGTTCTTTGAGAGTCTTGGAGTTGAGATGGAGATATCTGACATGTCCTTCTCGGCAAGCTTAGACAAAGGAAAGGGCTGTGAATGGGGTAGTCGAAATGGTTTGTCGAGCTTGTTTGCGCAAAAGAGCAATGTGTTAAATCCATACTTTTGGCAAATGCTTCGAGAAATCACCAAGTTCAAACATGATGCCTTCAGGTAATTAGTCAAGTAATCCAAATGGTTTTGAAATTAGTAAAATGGTTTGTTGCAGTGCACTGCATATTTGAATGATGCATGTGTGTGGTTTTGTGCTGCAGTTATCTTGAGGTGCATGAGAACAATCCAGACATTGATCGAAATGAAACCTTGGGGAAGTTCATCGAGTCCCGTCACTATTCCGAATTATTTCAGAAGGCTTATCTTGTGAGTTATCTGTCGAGTCATATACAGAGTACTTGGTGTATTGGTTACTTGGTGAGTTGGTGGCAATAGTAATGTCATTATCCTGCAGGTTCCAATATGTGGTTCAATCTGGTCATGCCCTGCAGAAGGGGTTATGAGCTTCTCAGCTTTCTCCGTTCTTTCGTTTTGTCGCAATCATCATCTACTTCAGGT
The DNA here is from genome assembly GCA_963682095.1 of Potentilla sterilis. Classification (NCBI taxonomy): domain Eukaryota; kingdom Viridiplantae; phylum Streptophyta; class Magnoliopsida; order Rosales; family Rosaceae; genus Potentilla; species Potentilla sterilis. Next base: position 50,652,689 of record OY821758.1, on the reverse strand, counting down.
ACATCACTGTTTGTTCTCCTTGAAGCTGAACCAAAAACCTACACATTTGAAATGAAAGCATACGTATGATGCAAATTTTAAATAATATCATTTTGAAAGGCCTGAAAACAAGTAATCCTACTGTTGACCTGGGTCTGGTTTCTTCTACAGCTATTTGGCCGCCCACAATGGCTAACTGTCAGATGGCGTTCACATTGTTATGTGAAGAAGGTACTAATCTGTTATTGTTAAGAATGCATTGGTAATATGCAATTAATTATGCAGATACAGTAGAGTAATTCGTAAAAATACGGCTTATAAGGCCCTGATCGGCTGATCTGAAAGCAATTGTTACAATTTTAGGTCAGAGAAGTGCTGGAGAGTAAAGGGTGTCGGATTAGAACGAGTTGCGAGGTGCATAAAGTTTCCACAACCGATGAGGGTGAAGGTTTGAAATTGTTGGATAAGACAGTTTAACACTTAATTTCCTTTCTTTTTGTATCATATGAACATGTAATAAGCAATGTAGTGATGACTCATTCCTACGAGAGTAATAGAATTACAATATAATTGTATTAATAGAGTTTATATGAACCATACCAGGCTCCACAGTTGTCTCTGGAGATGATTTTGAGGAAACATACAACGGATGCATAATGGCTGTTCACGCCCCCGATGCCTTAAGAATATTAGGAGACCAGGCAACATCAGATGAATTGAGAGTACTTGGTGCCTTCCAATATGTATACAGGTAAACCTTCCTATTTGATCACGGAAAAGTGGTTATGCTCAAGTTGATATGGCCTGTGGTCTCCCTTACTGCTAATTCAGTCAATCCAGAATCATTTGTTCAACTTACTGTTGGCAGTGATATTGTCCTCCATCGTGATAAAGATTTAATGCCCCAAAACCCAGCAGCATGGAGTGCATGGAATTTTCTCGGTAGTACTGACAACAAAGTATGTTTGACATACTGGCTCAATGTGCTTCAGGTACATGATGTGCTCAACTCCTGAGAAAATAACCTTCATATTAGGGATCGATGTACAGATAGTGACTTGGCAAACAAGGAAATAATCCCTTACAAGTTTTTCTTTAATGTGCAGAACCTTGGTGAAACAAGTCTACCATTTCTTGTGACTCTAAATCCAGATCATACACCAAAACATACCTTGCTTAAATGGTCAACGAGCCATCCAATCCCATCTGTTGCTGCATCAAAAGCTACAGTTGAGCTTCCTCATATTCAAGGACAAAGAGGAATCTGGTTTTGTGGAGCATACCAGGGTGAGGTTCAAGACTACCTTAATCTTCATCTTTCAGAACTATTTCATGTGCTTATTAAATTTGGATTAGCACCGACTCTACAAAGCTATTCTTTTCCAGGTTATGGCTTCCACGAGGATGGATTAAAGGTATGCAGAAATTCAGTAGTGATATATTGTTGTATAGCTTATTCAAATTTTGGAGTTCAGGTTAATGGTAGGGGTACTATTTTGCAGGCTGGAATGGCTGTAGCACATAGTATTCTTGGAAACAGTTGTGCCCTCTTGAGCAATCCGAAACATATGGTTCCATCTCTGACAGAAACCGGGGCACGCCTTTTCGTCACTAGATTTATAAGACATTATATCTCCACTGGCTGTTTAATGTGAGTACTAGTTATGTTCTTAGGCAAACATGCATCTAGTTCATACGAATCTCCTATTTAATTGCTTCCTAGGTCAGCACACTTCTTTGCATTTTTACTGCCGAGTTATCTGTAAAGCCCAAGTTGAGTCATATAATGGTAAGCTTATAGTTAGTTATCTGGCATTGCATATTCCAACCATCTTGTTCTAGTGTTCTTTCATACCATATATTAAATTTTTAGTCTTTAAATTATTCGTGATTATTCTGGCTCCCCAGTTAAATCCTTCAATCATGTAGATCATATAATTGATATATTATGCCCTCATATTTTTGTAGTTTATTAGAGGAAGGGGGGACAATGTTCACCTTTGAAGGAACAAGAAAAGGGTGTGCTTTAAAATGTGTTATTAAAGTTCATAATCCTCAGTTTTACTGGAAGGTATGCGTTCTTAGTATGAGTCTGAAAACTTTCAATTGATTAGTTTCTACATGCTATTCCAGTGAAAGGGAAGGAATTTATTCGTAACTACGAACAATCAGATAGTATATGGCCGCTTAGGATCTTACCACTGTAAAAAAATGAAAATATGAATTCCTTACTTTCTCTGATAAGTGGATAATTGCTTGTCAGGTTATGACACAGGCTGATTTAGGCCTTGCAGATGCATATATCAATGGAGATTTCTCTTTTGTTGACAAAGACAGAGGCCTTCTAAATCTTTTTATGGTGAAAAAATCTCACTTATTTCCAGTGCAAAACCATTGGTCATTCCTTCACTCTTAAGATTTTAATACAATCTTTTCCTAATTGATTTTCCAGATTCTCATTGCCAACAGAGATAATGATTCTTCCGACTCAAAACTGATTAAGAAAAGGTGTTATGTGACTATATTGCCAGCTAAAATTTGAACTACTATAATAGCCAGTTGTCACTGAAATCTCATTACATTAGGACTTATCTTTGTTTTTGCTGTAGAGGATGGTGGACTCCAATGTTATTCACAGCTAGCATAGCCTCAGCAAAATATTTCTTTCAGCATGTTTCGAGGCAAAATACTCTAACACAGTCTCGGAGGAACATCTCTCGTCATTATGACCTGGTATGCAACTTGTGACCTGGAAACAATGAGTTCAGTACATTGTAAGAATTAGTTTAAACAAGGTTTGTGAACTCGATCCAACTTATTATCAAGCAAGCCGAACCTCACATAATTTTTGTCTTTTCTAGAGTAATGATCTATTTTCGCTGTTCTTGGACGAAACAATGACATACTCTAGTGCTGTTTTTAAGGTGACAATCTCTATCCTCCAATAAGATTACGGTCAACAGTGGTAAAGGGAAGTACATTATAGTTTTCTTAACTTCTTCTTTATGTTTTGAGTAATAAAGACAGAAGATGAGGAGTTGAAGATTGCACAGCTAAGGAAAATCTCTACTCTCATTGAAAAGGTGAGTTTCAACTTCATGAATTATGTCAAGGTTTCAATATCTCTTTGTTGTGCTATTTCATTTTTGTTTCTAACTTCTATTCTTTCAATTGAGCTAGGCTAGAATCAGTAAGAACCATGAAGTTCTAGAGATTGGCTGTGGTTGGGGAAGTTTGGCTATTGAAGTTGTCAAACAAACAGGTTGCAGATACACTGGTATCACTCTATCTGACGAACAACTTAAGTATGCACAACAGAAAGTGAAAGAGGCTGGCCTCCAGGTATCAAGCTTAACAAACTATTGGAGATTAACTTAGCAAAATCGATTCATATATTAATTTCAATAGAATTGCAAACAGGACCGGATCAGATTTCTCCTATGTGACTACCGCCAAATGCCTTCTAACTATAAATGTGACAGAATTATATCATGGTGAGTATTTTTCTCACCAAAAGAAATTCATGAAAGTTTTGGCAACATACCTTGATCTGTGCTTGTACTTTTCAGTGAAATGTTAGAGAGTGTTGGCCACGAATTCATGAATGATTTCTTTGCTTCCTGTGAATCTGTGCTAGCAGAAAATGGGCTTCTTGTTCTGCAGGTAACATCTAAAGTACTAGAATCAGTCAATTATGGTTTTTTGTGTCATGCATTTCAACTGCTAATAGTGAAAATTCTTCAGTTTATATCAATACCGGATGAGCGTTATGATGAGTACAGACGAAGTTCAGACTTCATAAAGGAATACATTTTCCCTGGTGGTTGTCTACCTTCATTGAGTAGAGTAACGTCAGCCATGGTTGACTCTTCCAGGCTCTGGTATGATCTGTTAGCATAAGAATAAAACTCAGTTAGTACTCTTTTCTTCTTGTTATACCCCTTTTTATATTTAACTATCTAAATTTCATTCACTACTGCAGTGTCGAGCACTTGGAAAATATCGGAATTCACTACTACCAAACACTGAGATATTGGAGAAAAAATTTCTTGGAGAGACAAAGGTGAGTAGATAATCATATAAAACCTCTTTATGTACATGCATCTATAGTCAATGTCCTAATGGCGCTAAGATGACTTGTGTGTTCATAGTGAAATTCTTGCTCTTGGATTTAACGAGAAATTTATTCGGACATGGGAATACTATTTTGATTATTGTGCTGCTGGTTTCAAAACACACACACTGGGAAACTACCAGGTAAGATTCTCAACCAAAACACAACATAATTTTCATTAGAAAAAAAGTAATGAACTAACGATCATCTAGTTTGTACCCTTTTCTCTGCATTTGTTAAAGAGTTCAATAACACATACTTGGCTGTGTTTGCAGATTGTGTTTTCACGACCTGGTAATGTTCCAGCATTCAGCAATCCCTACAAAGGCTTTCCTTCTGCATATTGAGAAGTCATCTTTTCATTATTTCTCTTGATTTTGGAAACCTATCCCTCCTATATCTCCTAATTCTTCACTTCAATCTCAAAAGATTGAAAACAAACTATTGGGATCCGATGTTCATTGTTTCCTAATTGGGTCCAAATATTATTGCTTCAATAGAACTGCTGTGTTTTTGATCTACTAAATCTGCCGTACATAACGGAATTTCCGGTCACTTTGGCCAGAACACACTAAACTACTGTTTGTGTACTCCTTCCTTAAAATTGGCCTTTTTTTCACTAGATTTATGGTTTGTTCTATTGGAACTTTCAGAATATGTAATTGATAGCAACATCCTGATACCACAGAACTCCCCAAAACAAATATTTGAAATCAGTACTTGATTTATCAAAGGCCAATATGCAGAAACTCTATTGGAAAGCCTGAATTATCAGTACTTGATACCACAGAACTCCCCAAGTCACCAAGTGTATGAATTCAGGTGTCCAGTAGAGTGGGGAAAGCCTGAACCCTATCTTACATATTGCTCTCCTCTACAGAAACTCCTGTTTGTATAAGTTGTACATTGCACAACCTTTGGTTGATGTCATGACCAAAGATACAAATGGAACAGAGTAACAACCTATTTAAAGGACAAACAGATCCGAGCGTTTGGTTCAAATCTGTAACTAAGCTAGTATGAACACAACACAGAAGCATACTTATTTTGCTAATTTTAAATGGAACTTCATTCTTTAGTTGGGTTAATTTTAAAAAAGCACAGATGGGTAGAAACTAAAGACACCATAGTACGCTAGAAAAGGTGAAAAGAACCAAGTAGAGTCCCCCACAGCATCATTGTCTTCTCATTTTCACTGGATAACTACCCTGTAGTTCAGTCAATACACAATACGCGGCAGCATAGAACACAGGTTAAGATACGGTAAAGACCAGAGGGAAGGAAACTAGAAATACCGGAAGCTACACAAAACTAGGAAGATACTAGTAATACTTCTTATTGAAATAACTGCATAAGAAATACTAGCCTATATTCTCAGATTTTGGAAACTAAATAGAGAAAAATGTAATGTTAGTTCTATGTATACTAACTCTTATAGAATCCTTCTGCTTCTCTTAATTGTGGAACAGTAAGCCATGTTCTGCTGCTACGAATCAAAACACAGCCTTACACAATCAATTTTAAAGTGAAACTGGCTTAACTGCTCAAGTCAACATACCGTAGGCTGTTCACCTCACATTCTGTCATGCAACAACAAACCAGGGAGATGTTTACGATATGAATGGTGTGAGGTTGGGAGATTCTGCAAAATAGTGTTGGCAGGGCTTTGGCTGGAGAATGACATACTTTCAACCGAACAAACTTCCCAAAATTCCAATCCATGCTGAACACACCCCCAATCAACATGGCCGACTATGAAGCTGGTGTTCAGCCATGACGGACACTTCACTTTACAGCTTGTGCCTATCCTCCTGTACAACACAAGGGCAAATACAGGGGGAAAATGATTATCCGATCGTCAAAGTGTCAACTACCACTACGATTATCGCTACCCATAACGAAGTGACCATCCCATTGCTCCATTGCTATCAGAAATAACCTTCACTACATCTTTGTATTCCTACTTGTCATATCCAATCAAGATACTAATCACTAGCATCCCTACTGCATCTAATCCACAACTGAAAAATAAATGAGAATTAAGCAATAATAGAGGTCAATAACAAAATACTCAACCGCGATAAAACAAACAAAAATAAGGTTATATAAGCTACTTTAGCTTTAACACTATGACCAGAGAGGTAAATGCCACTAGCAGAAAGTAGATAATAATAAGCACGCCAAATTTAACACCACTTAGAAGCAAAGGTAGATAGGAGGAGCATCTAGTACGCACTAAAATACTACTTATTATAGACTACAAAAATAGATACTGCAAACTAATAGGATTTAAGCAATCCAACCAGGCCCAAAGCGTCCAACTTGAGCTGTTCCTGCTGCTGCCGCTGGTCATAAGAGACAATTACTAGCTCATGTTTCAAGAGATACAAGACATGTCAATTGAACAGCCAACCATCAAAATTACTGCTGCTGGGCTTGTCGTGCCTGAGCACTGCCATACCCACCATAGCCAACTTGCCCACCGTGAGCGCCATTAGCCTGACCACCATAATTTCCAGAGGCTTGTGATGGGTCAGCTCTCCAACCAGAATTTGCATAACCTGCATTTCCATTTGAGTCGCCGTAGCCACTTCCAATGTATCCACCACTACCTTGCTCCCCACCGGGACCACCAACATTGTTATTTGGGACACTCCCAGAACGCCCTCCAACTGCACCATAGGCAGAAGGATTTCCATAGGATGCATCACCTCCACTGTACCCACCATAACCATAACCTTGAGCTCCATACCCAGCTGCTGCACTAGGAGATTGACCAGCAGGTGCAGATCCAGGACCACCACTTCCTGTAGCTGCACTGCCACTTTGAACACCCCAGGGAGTGGTACTGCCATAGCCCATACCACCATATCCAGAGGGGGCTTGGGAGCTCCATGAACTTCTAGGAGCACCTGGTGGACCACCACCATAACCAGCATTTGGGGCATTAGGGTTTCCATAGGCAGCAGCAGCTGGACCACCATATCCAGTATTGGAACCAGCATAACCTCCATAGCCACCATAACCAATGCCATTACTAGAAGGAGCATACCCATAACTGGGTGCACTGTACCCCGAAGAACCATAAGGAGGAAAGCCAGCTCCAGTGCTCTGAGATTGCATGTACCTGTTGGAGTCCATTCGACCATCATATGCATTTGGGTTGCCACCAGATGCCCCATAGCCTTGGTAACCACCACCAGAGGCACCACCACCACCCTGCCCACCCCCCATGGAACGGCCACCCCCACCAGGATTGGCATCTTTGGGAAGAGCCCTCTTTACTTCTACTTGCTTACCACTTAAATCATGAAATGTCTTGTGCAAAACCCTATCAACTGCATCTTCACTGTCAAATGAAATAAATCCAAATCCACGAGGTCGTCCAGTATTTTGGTCAAACATTACAACTACATCTGTAACGTGGCCATAAGCTTCAAAATATTCACGGAACTCTTCTTCATTTAGAGTGGGAGGCAGCCCACCAACAAATATCTTCTTGGTCCTAACATTTCCACCGCTTCCTGCATTTCTACCAGGATTAGGATTACCTGCTCTGACAGAAGTTTGCTGCTCCTCCCTCGAGAGGGCCCTCTTAGCCTCAACCTGAAATATAGAACCAGATGGTGTGCAGCAGAAGTAAGGATACATTCTTATGTGGAGATAACATATGCGGTACAGACAACTGAATTTTAAATTGAAGAAAGAACTCAATAATTCAATCAATAAGACCTTCATAACAGAAAGCTGAAAAGATCATGTCTAACTGATGCAGGAGCATCAACATGGTTATAAAAGAATTTTCTTCTTTGGCAGGCTGCCCATCTCAGAGCTAATATCAGTAACTATAGTCCATATATTCAGGTCTTAGAAACATTCAATCACGCTCAAGTTAATAATGTATTAGTTGTTACGAGTCTCTAGAGGTTCTATCTTAAACTCACAGAGCTCAAACTCTTCTACAATCACTACATTTTTTTAGATTAATTCATACCGTTGAAAAGCTTGGTGCCGCATTATTCCCATCTAAAATTTCTCCTCTCTTTCTCTCAAGAGTTGCACTCACTACCCAAGTCTCTACCATCTAAAACCCATACATAAAGATCACCCACTTGCTATCTCATCAATTCTACCCTCCAAACTCCTTTACACTAAAACTCTACAACTCACCAGAGCTATACACTCCACCCACCTTGTGCTCGACACAAATCAAGAGCTTTCTCGGTTTAAAAACGACAACCATCTTCGGCTTTAAAAAACAAACTATTTAATCACTCTAAATTCTCAACCACCTACAACCTATGCTTAAAGATCACCCACCCCGTGTTATTCTACATCAACATGCCCACTGTCGCATCAATTCTACCCTTCATACTCTTAACACTAAGCCTTACAACTCACTACAGCTATACACTCCACATCAAACAAGACATTTCTCAGTTTAAAAAACTACAGCCATCTTCAACTTCAAAAAAAAATTCCCACTAAAGCAGCAAACTTCATCATTAGATTGACAGCTAGAACTACTCAATTACTCTAAATTCTCAATACATCTTCACATGAAAACAAAAACACTCATCCAAAACGAATCAGAATCAATTAAAGAACCAAACTTTGCACAAAAACAAAAGCAAAAAATAGAAATAAAATTTGGGATTGGTTTATTCCATACCGTCCTGCCATCGATGGTGTGCTTCTCCTGAAGAACCCTATCAAGAACAGCAGGATCCACAAAGACCACAAACCCAAAACCTCTGGGTCTCTGAGTGATCTTGTCTCTCATAACCACCGTCTGCAAAACCTCACCGTAATTGCTGAAGTACTCCTTCAACTTATCCTCCGAAGTCTCCCACGAAATCCCACCAATGAAAAGCTTCCCCTGATCCGAATCCATCTCAAAGATTCGATCTTTCTCTTCTCCAACCCCTCAAAGATTCGATCTTTATCGATTTCGGATTCTGGGTTCTTTAGATTTTGTGGGAAGAAGAAGAACAAGGGAGAGAGGGTTTGTGGCCGACTAGAGAGAGAAGAGGAGAAAGATTGGGGGGTCTCAAAATATGTGTGAGTAGGCCTTTTGGGTTTGGGAAGGACGGATTTGGACGGCTGAGATTTGGAAGTGTGATGTAGCTGGTGGGGGATGGACGGCTGAGATTTGGTTATGAGTTTTGTCAGTCTTCAGTGAGCTAAGTACAAAAGTCTGTGTTTCTTAACTTTCTTTTGTGTCCCTCTCCCTCTCCCTCTCCCGTGGGTTTTGGCTGTTTGTCACGTGAGAGGCACAGATGGTGATGACATAATTGTAATATTGGTAGTTTCACTACAGGCCAAAAGTAGTAAAACTATGCTCCAACTACATCAACTTCACTTGAAAACGAGTGTTGTGATTTTAAGAGCATCTATGATGTGAAGTCATGGTGGGCATTTAGTAGGAGATAATTATCTCACATCTTTGAGGACTTTTACTAGTTGAAGAGCATTGATGTCTTGAGATCAAAACAACAGAAGATGTGAATTTAAAGGATAGCAAGCAAGTAATTTATGCAATCTTATTAGCCTAGCTAGTTGTGCCTCAGAGAAAATGTAGCTTCATATTTGCAATGATATATACTTATGATATATACAACATTAGGTGCAGACTTCATTGAATGACTGATAAAGTAAAAATCCTACCTTATTCAATTTTACATGACTCAAATAAATTAATCTAGTAAATTAGCTAAAAATTTATACTCAAAAATATAAGTTTATTATGAACATAATACTAATTTAAAGTGAGTCGTCGAAAAAAGACTCATAAGTATAAATATGCCTAATGTTAATTTGGTCCCGAATTATTTAGTTTTTTCAAGGTGAACTCATTGTTTCATTTTGTAGTGACTAAAATACAATCATACTCACGTAGTCAGTTGATTCGGTTGTCAATCGAGCTCAACTGTCTCCTGACCAATTTTAGTTCAAGTAATGGAAAATAAATAAAGTTAATAATTTCATAACTTTATATATCTCTGACCCGTAATCGGCAAGATATGTTGGCTTAATATGTAAATGAGATATTCAAACTTGCGATCTCGTTTTCGTAATCATAAACTTCCTCAAATAATGTGTTACATCAACATAAAATGTAACTAAATATCAAGCAAGCTTCAACTAAATTGGACAGAACGAAGGACTGTGATCAGTAATATTGTGATCAATGTCGTTAACATTTACTCAAAATCTCAAAACATGGCCAAACATGGCCAACGGCTACCTTGTTGAAGCATGAAAAGAACATGGCTGTCTTTCATTCATAAATTGGCCTGGTAAGAAAAGTTAAAAATCAAAATAAACAAGGTGAGACAAAGCTTTTGTCTTTCTTTCTTTCTTTATTAATCTCGTGAACCCACCAGACACACACAGCTTTCATCATTGCCACTCCAACGTTACTATTTTCAAAAACCGTTGGAGCCCAAATCGGGTTTAAAATTCATATGACTACCACCGTCACTTCTTCGTCTATATGAATCACTCCACATTCCTCAGACTGAGTAGCAGGCCCTTCTTCTAATGGGGTGCTTCCTTGCCTGCTTCGGCATTTCCAAGACGCGAAAGAGACGACGGCTTTCCAATCGAGTTGCTGCAGCTGGTGGAGACTATGTACACTCTCTTATTTAATCCTCAACCTCAATCTGAAGCTTCATAATTTTTTTTTAATACTTTTCCGGTGTAAGTTCCGGTGAGTGTCACACTAAGCTACATTCGGGTTTTATTTTGCTGCAGAGACGTGGGAGCTATGTAGCATTGGACTCATCCTCTCTCGCAATAATCGGACTTGATGGTCCCAAAAAGCGTCTCAATAGTGCAGGTTGTGAACAGCTCAGGTCAGTTCTTGCTTTACTGCTTTATACATTGTGTTAATGTAGAGTGGACTAAGTGTTTACTAGCTGAACACATATTTTGTTATTTGAATAGTTGTTGTTCTAGAGACAAGCCGAAAGAGGCGACGAAGATCAGGAAGAAAGTCAGCTTCAATCTGAATGTCCAGACCTACGAGCCTATTTTGAAGGATTATGATGTTGTGGAGAGCGAGGAGGAAGAAGAAGTTGACAACATTGAACAGGAAGTGTCGAAAAGAAGGTCATCCACTTCAGCATCTAAGAGGGCTTCAACTGCATTGACATCATCAATAGGACTTTTCCCTTCAAACTACAGGTACCAAAATGTTCGAGACAGCTATGACAGCTACGAAGAAGAGGAATATGTAGCAGAGGAAGACAGTGATTACGAGGATTACTATGGGGATGATGACTACTGTGATGGTGACAGTAGTGATATGGATGATCCAACAATGAGCCAAGAAGGTTTGCCTAAGCAAAGTTTCTCTTCATCTATAAATAAAGAATTGGAATCGTGCCGGTGGAATCAGAATGATGGGGATAATATCCCATATGCACATTCTGTGTTGAGTCCAATTGAGAATATGAGTCAGTGGAAAGCAGCCAAAGCAAAAGTAGCAGCACCAAAGCAACAAAAGGAGAATGTTCCATCATTTCAAGAACCAAGATTTGTATACAGCAGATCAAATTGCAACCAATCCAAACCTCTATTGCAAGAAATCCCAGTCCACGCCAGCCTTTCGAGTTGGATATGGCAAAAATAATGCAATAAATAGAGTGTGTGTGATCATCATTCTTGAGCTCAGAAGTTTATTTGGGGCTGCTTTTTGGTACTCTAGCACCTCAGAAGTTTATTTGAGGCTGCCTTGGGTTCTCTAGCACATTTTGCATAGTGTGGTATTTGGGAGATTGTTGTCTTGGTATTTCTTTCTAATTCTTTCAATTGTCTTGTATATGAAGATTTTGTTGGGTACGTAGATTTGCCCAGCTGTTTGTGTAAGGATTAAACAGTAAAAGGAAACACATGTCAGTAATTTACAAAGTGCAAAATATATGTTTGATGTGATTACAGTCTACTATTCCAACTTTAAGATTATATTTCTTTATGTGTTTGATGTTACGTATGCTACGTTGGTGGAATGGTTTTCATATTCTTCATACCTAATAATGCAGCATAGAGTAGATGACATGCCCAATAATGAGGCATATGGAGGCATAGATTCTCAATGATGTAGAAGCTGCAATCAATTCATAAAGACAATAATTCTCTGAAGTTTAGTTAAAGAATAAAAATCACACTCTACAAGGCTCCCATCAAGTGTTTCAGAAATCTCTTTTCCCTTTTCCTCTTTAGTCTTTATTGGAGCTACTTCTGGTAACATTTAGGACATTTATATCAACAAACAAACAGCAAAATAATTGTACCTCACCTGAGTGATATAACCACATGCTGTTCGCGCAGGAACATGCATATCCACTTTGTTCAAATTATAGATTTCTTTGGCGCAGTCATAGATTCCTTTCATATCCAAACTGCATATGGATATCTTTTTGTTCCTTCTTTTGAGTGTGCTGAAGGAGTAGAGAAGGAAAAAGAAACACAGAATTGAAGAACCTTACATTGAACAAGATGATTATCAAAGCAACCTGTCATTGTAAAATACATGCTGCTTATAATATGCACGGTAAAGCTTAAAATAAAAGAAGAGAAACAGAAAAGAGAAAGAGAGAAAAAAAAAAAAAAAAAAACATTAACTGTATTTAGTATATTACATATTGCGGACACCATATTGCTTTTATCCCTATCTGCTTTCATTCCCGGAAGATGGCTCTAATTCAATTTGAATATCTTGCTGTAGTAAAGCTCAGTGCAATTTAATCTAATAAATGGCACTATGACTTGATGTGAAACATGGGACACTGCCTTGTCTTGGTCTCAGGACCTTCGGTCCATCCTTAACACGGTTAAAAAATAGCCAATCTGTATAGAAATCATCAAAATCAGCTTGGAGAGAATGCCTAGTTGATTTATGCAGCAGACATCCTGGCACTTGATTTACTGAATGATATCTACATAATGGAACATATGCAAGTATCTACATCTTCGTCATCAGAGTCACTAACATCACTGCACATAGAGGAAACAGAGGTGAGAGACTAGAAAATGCACAAGAATAATGGAACACTTGGGCCATAATATTGCAAACAGTTACTCTTGTTTGTCATTTCCTTTTCCAATTTCTACTGGTACAAAGTAGATAGGCCACTGATTACTTCTTATTTCAATATAGGGAAACGGTAACAGAGTAACAAATTACTTCTTATGTAAATCAAAGAGTGCCTTGCCTAAGCAGACAATTATGTGCTACATCAAAAGATATTTCAATGTAAAGATTCTCCATAAATCCAGATACATGAAGGTTTTAACACACCATAGACATGAACGAACCCACTGTCTCAGTAGTTACATAACAAGCCAAATTTTATAAAATAACACTGAATGACTATTCTGATACACTAGGCCAAACGAAAATATGATAACCTGACAAGGTCAAGTCAATCATATTACTTTGCAGGGCTCATAACATGGATGCAAGCCCCTGCTCTTAATGATCCAAGTATCACACCACATAGTCAAAAACATGTCATAACTTAGCTCTAGACTTATGAGCTGGGAAACAGTGTTCAAGATGGCCAGGACTCATAGGGTTTAGACTTCTATTGCCAACGGCTCATATTACTTCCTCCTTTTCACAGTTTTTTTTTTTCTCCAAATCCTTTGGCAACATTCACATCCACAAATATTCACACATACATATAATTAACAGTACTTTTGTAATAGCTTAAGTTCTCAGTATCTACAGAGACGATGCTTACATCCTAAGAGGTGAGGTTCTTAATGAGTTAAAAGGATCAAGGATGCGTATATTAAAAAAGAAAGAAAAACGACTCATTAACATAATTGAATTAAATGACCAAAGATGGGAATCTGGAGAACCAAGATAAAAGAAAAATCAGTTGCGTTAGAATAATAGAGGAATACAGCATTCCGGCCGTGAGAAGTCTGAAGGAGGGACCTTCGCCAATGAGAACTGTTTCCTTAGGAAAATCTATAGCAAATAATGACTTGCCAAGATGGAAATGACGCTGTGTAGTGGAAACCTTTGTAGAACTTATAGACAGACACGAGCAGAACACCTAATTACAAAACTGAGCACTGACTTTTCGTGTAAACTAAATTGTTCAATTTTTAATCTTACTACCACCCAGTGCCTCAATATTATAGTTTTTCGAGGGCAGGAAGAGTTGATAACCACTTCAAGTCACGTTTGAGAACAATACCCAGTCAAGCAGATCAGCTTAGTTCCAGTGGGCCTAAGTTTCCCATCAGATGCTAAAGTTAATACTGTGGTCCATCCAAATTGGTGTAACGTGTTTCTTTTTTTTTTTCCAAAGAAAGAATGAGGCTTATGCTGACAGGCAACTTCAATTAGAAGTGATGTTATCACAGATTAACAATAAAAGAAGAAGAGAATAGTGGTCACAGGGTTGCAGCAATGGTAGATGCCCATAAAGTGAAAGGGGAATTCCAAAACCAAGAAAGGCAGTTGACTGGTAGCCAACATGGTGAACTCTGGAGACCTCCACAAACTAACATCCCAAATACAAAGAAAATACAAAGAATAGCAACAAAAAAATTAGTGCAGGTCGGGGTTCCATGTTATCTTAGAAATGCATGAGATAGGCCTGGTCTATGTTTTGTTTTGATGCACGAAAATGGATTAACTGGTTACATTCCAATCCTAACAAATTCTCTGAAATGGGTTTCACCAAATATGAGCACCCAAGAATTCCAAATTCACAAAACGTGGCACTTTACTAAAATTTTATTATGCTTACGTTACATGAATGCTATTTTTGTGCAAAACTTTAATTCAGGTGCCACTTTTGGTAAATCCCCTTAAACTGTCCTCTGAAAAAGCCTCCACCCTAATGAGGAGAAACACAATATAACAACAAAACAGTTAAACCAACTGTCTTTTTGGTACCTACACAAGCTGATAGTACATTGTTATTGAATGGGTACACCAACCACCACCTGCCCTTTCGGTTCCTAAGACTAACCAGTTAATTCAATTAATGGACCATGCAAAAGCAAAAACACCTTTGTTAAATAGTCTCATATAAGGTAAGCTCGGCCACTTTAGAATCGCTCAATCCAGCTTAAAAAAATTTCAATTCGTCATGAAAGAAATAAACATGATAAATTAAGGGATTCCAGTCTGAAATTGTGAATCAATGCGGATATACTCCACAGCTTAACATTGCCCAAAAAGTAAGCAGTCTCTATATTTCAAGGTAACAAAGAGAACACTTCAGCAAATTCCCATGACATATCAGTATCAAGCATAATAGCAAACCACCGAATCTATGCAAAATTTTAAGCTGCACCAAAGTTCATATCAACTAACAACTCATCGAAAACCAAATACCAAAGCTCAAAACAAGTAAAACTAAAGTACACAACACAACCAAAAACAACAAAACTCAAACAAAGCACATAAGCACATTACCTCGGTTCATACTCTAACACCTCAACCAGCTTATTCCCATTCCTATCATTCCACTGCACTTTTCGCCTCGTCTTATTAGTCTTCCTTGACATTCCTCCTTTCCTTGGCGCCAACAACGAATTCGACTCACTATCTTCATCCCCATTGGCCAATTCCTCGACCTTCTCACTCTCTCTACTACTCAACCCTTCATTCTCACCTCCATTTTGCACTTCCTTCTTCTCATCCTTCTCCATTAACAACACCACCCCCAAAAGCTTCAACCTTTCCGCCAGCTCAAATCCCAATGATCAAAACCCAGCTCGAAAAACCACCTCAATTCCCCAAAACCCCAAATGTACCAAAATCTCCAAATTTGTCGAATTCACAAACCCTAACCCTAAAGGTCGGAACTTTCCCGTCGCCGGGGACGTGAATCGCCGTTGCTGCGAAAGTCAACGCCCATCGGAGCTCCAATTGCAATGGGGAGAGATTGGAATTGACCCAAAATGAGGAACAAATTCGAATTGGGGAGAAATCGAAACCCTCGATTGAAGAAGAAGAGGAATCAGTTGGGGAAAAATGACATGCCGTTTTTGATATGAGAGATGGGTTTACAACTTTAGATCTCCCTTCTTTTTTCTCCAACTTAATAATAAATAGTGGGAGACACAACAGGCTCTGTTTTTATTTTCTTTTTGAAAGGGAAGGGTCAGCTGTTAATAGTAACCCAGAAGAACTCCTACGTTATTTGAAGAACTGAGTTAACCTTTTTTTTTGAGAGGATGTCACGTGGAGGTGATGATGCTACGTGGAGATCATGGGTTGGATTATGTGTTCGTTAATGTCGTTGTAACAAATGGGGAACTGGCGGCTTTGTGTAAGTGAATATACCCGGCACTAAAAGGTAAAGGAATTGGCGGCTTCTAGTAACTAACTTTTTATTTCTATTTTTTCATGCTATGTGGCAACTGATTCAAGGTAACTACATATAATAAGTTAATAACAGACATTATAAGATTGGCCGAGCAATTTGGTCTCGAACCCATGTATGCATTTGAATCTCACCAATTTGATAGTGATGGAGATGTCATCTCCATCAGTAAAGTGATAAATAAAGTACAATTTATAACTTGGTGGATAATACTCAATTGTACCGAAGTTTTTTGTGATTAAAACTCAACACATTTAAAATGGCTAAGTCGAGGCAATATCGGTATTGTTATTAATCAACGAACCGCGCTAGTCACCGTTTAACAAATACCTCTAAAATTTAGAAGCATTTGCTCAACCCTTACCGATTTATTACCAGCAGGATTGAGCAACATTTGGATACACACGCCTACGGTGGGGGATTAGGTAACACTTTGATGGCTTGATATCTTGATATCAATCAAGATGTGTTACTTACACTCTAGTGCAATCAAGATGGCTTGATATAATAATATCTCACTTTTGATGTATGAAAACTTTAAAATTCTTAGAGGTTTTGGGGGTAAGTAAAAAAAATATACGAATCATAAGGTTGTTGAACAGGAAGATCATAGGTATTAATGTATATGATGAGTATAAAATGGATTAAACTTACACTATATTTAGAGTGTGACGGACCACCACTATCTTCTTGAAGATAATAATGATTTAATGATAATGGACCACTACTATGTGTCATATGATAAACCCTAAAATATATGATCAAATTTTTTTATTATTTAAAAAAAAAACCTCTAATATTACTCTTTTTTTTCTTCTTCTTAGATATATCTTCTTTGATTTCAGTCTCATCTTTTACACAAATCATGAGCATACCCGCCTCTAAAATATAATGTGTTTTTCTCTTACAATCCAAAATTGCATGCTACATCTCTTAGAATCTCATCAATATGATAGTGTGTGGCGGCAGGTGATCCTCTGTCCCTAATTTCCTGTCTCCTTCCCTGTCCCTCAAATCAAATATTGACACATGTCCTGCCACGTAATCATTAACAGTCAACTTTTCCTCTACCTCCATTATTTTTTTTTAAATAACTGAATAGAGAAATTAGCAGGAGACTAGCAAAATTACATCCAACTGCAATATAACAGCTTCTATTAACAAGATACTACCCAACTACTGTACTTGCAGTTATAGAACAACTTGGACTGAGATTCAATTCTTTTCCTTAACTCGGGATGATAATGAAAGACAGAAACTAATGAATGCCGCAAATCATCATCCATACTATATATCCTGCATCTGCAGTCAACTTGTAGATCAGTCATAGCATGCTTGCATCCATTGGGTAACTCCCTAATACTCGCAAGTATGTAGCAAACTCCCTGAGATGCCTGAGGGCATTCTGTGCATTATGATCAGCCATAGATGTTTCAAAATCCACATAGAAAAGATAGTCAAAGTATTTTGGTTTCGGACATCCACCATTATAATCATCAGATGCTCTCGCAGGGGCTGCTTCCGCAAGGGACGGCTCTCAATCTTTGTAAGATTGATTTCACGCAATGCAAACACAGCGAGTGCCTTAAAATGGACTCCAGGGAAGTCGAAGATAAAGGTCGTGGAAGAGTGTGCAGGTCTTTCGATGCGTCGTCGAACGGCGAGTCCTCCAATTCGAGAGCGCCGCCGACGTAGCGATGGCTTCTTCCGTTTCCGTCTCCGTGAAGAGAAGTGAGGAAGACGGCGGCGCAACGGCGCCGTTTGGGGAAGAGGTTGAGTGTGGTTTTGGGGGAGTGATCGGACGGCGAAGGCTTTTGAGTTTTGAGAGGTCAGAGAGCTGGTGTGAATTGGGCAAGACGAAGAAAATAACAATTCTAAATGTACTTTGATTAATATTGTTTAAAATAAGAGCTAACAAATTGAAAAAAGAAAGAGTTAACAGAGTTTAGATTCTGTTAACTAGTATGACACATGGTGCAACTTGAATGGGGGACAGGGAAGGAGACAGAAATTTGGGACAGAGGATCAGCTGCCGTGTGTGGCAAGCAAATTAGTCTTCCTTTCAAATTAATTTAACGGTGCGCAACTTGATTGTTCGACCAGCAAAGAATAATTAAGGTTAATTACTAGTACTAATCCTGTGTGCTATGAACTATTACATTTTACAGAAAGTGAAACTTTCTATATAGTTTTGAGTCTCATGATCACTGCATCTCCTATCAAGCGTCAACATCATAACATTTTCTTTTGAAGAATAAACCGGTAAGGAATTAGGCAATAATGTTCAATAACCAACTCTTATCTTTTGGGTTAAGGATTTTCTCCCCAAGAAGGATCCCCCCCCCCCCCCCCCCCCAAACCTAACTCTCCCCTGGAAAAGCCAGAAGACTCATTTCCTTTGCCGAACTGGTTGCTGCTGGCATCCAACTCGGGTGGGGAGTTCCTACCGTGCATTCTTCCAACACTTGGATAGTTGAGTTTGCCAACTCAGTCACCCTACGTGGTTAATAGCCAACTTTCAATCGCTAAGTTTGGCACCTTTGTGCTCCTTCATCTCATGCATGTTTATGATGCAAAGCTACTAGTTGGTGATCAAATTTGGTAGACATATTGGTTTTGTGGTACTAAAATACCACAAACTAGCTTGTAGTAGCAAAAAAAGGAAAGAGATTAGGCACTTGCTTCAGATGTTGCCAAACTTGAGTGCAGCATTGAGTTTTCTCTTCACTAAAGCACACAACCATAAACAGCAGTTCGGATATGACATAACATCACACTATACATGCCACCACCCATTTGTGATGAGAAAGTTGGTGAGGAAAAGGTGGATATGTCATATGTCTGACTGTCTGAGGTTGGCATGCATTAGAGAGAGGCCAACTGATCTCTGTCTCAATCTAAAGGGAATCCTGCTCAAACTTTGCAGCAAAGTGAATTTCAGTTTTCTTTTCTGTACAATTGCGATACATTATAACAAATCCTCACTGTCATGTATTACACACTGCTTAGTAAAAATTATTCACAGATTTGTGTGACCTACAAGCACATTAGATTTGTGTTCATCGGAAATTTAGCTGTTAAGAATTTACTAATAACAAGAGAGATCAAAGCTAAGAACTATTACGAAACATAAAGGTGTGGGGAACATTTGGTGGACATAATAGAATGTGGTTTAGACGTAGATAAGCATTACATGTCATTCTGATGTTGGACTAGTATGGTATATATGGTTCTGCCACTAAAATTGGGAAATGCAACAAGAAGAAAAGTCATATTGTCCAAACTAAAACACTTTTTATGATCAACACTATTGCTTTCATAACAGTACTGCCAACAAGTGCACAGAGCCTGATCATTATCACTTGCACCAAGTCAATCTATGAGCTTTCAGTGTTCATCTTCTACTTCCTTACCAATCTGTATAGTCTTCCGCAGAAAGCATAAAAAAACTGGTTTTTAATGCAGTGTTGGTCACAAAACACCCTAAAAGGTAATTTAATCATATGAGTGAAACAAAGCATTTAAGGAATAACTACAGATGGTAAAGGGAATTTGTCATGATGTTGTGGAGAGCGCCTTGTAGAGAGGCTGCAAACTATTCCCATCTGTCAGCTGTTCTTAATGATAGTACTCAATACAAGATAGTATCGTAGAATGCAGTCACTTTTGAGTGTTATTAGAATGCATTTGTCTTTTCATAATAGTCTAATCATGCAATTGTAGCTAAGCCACTAATGTTACTGAATCTTTAGATTTGAAAGCCCTCATCACATGGACACTTATCTAATTTTCACCTCAGATCAACTCGAGCAATGGTTAGTGGTCAGAGCACTTCAGAGTTGAGAACCTTGAATGTGTAAAAGGGAACCCCTTGCATGGATTGTTGATTGCGCAAGCATTACCAGGACATAACGAAAGATCATTAAGAATGAGAATGACTTCATTACATATATGTTTAAAAAAATTGCACGAGAGAGAACAAAGAAACATCCATAAGAAAGCAAAGTTAATAACACATTCGGAACTAAAAAGGTTAACAACACAGCTAGCCATGGTCTGTGGCTTTTTCACAATGATAGTTAAGGAATAGAATTAAACCTAATAACACAGTCTGCTGTTATCGGTGCTAGTGATTTTGGGTGATGTGGACAGAATTACATAGCTAGGAGGGGTTTTTCAGCTGGGAGCAGAAGAGTTGAACTACTTGTGGAATAGACCAGGTTTCGAATTGGGAAAATCCCTTCCTCTGCATTGGTTTCTTAAAATTTTAGGGAAGTTCTTTTCCACATTTTAGTTCATCACTGATCAGTGCTGCAGTTGTAGCCATTAACATTTTAGGGAAGTTCCTTTCCACATTTTAGTCTTTGCTCTATTTAGAACTCTGGAGTACTGATCCACGTACAACTAATAACAGTGAAATTTGTAAGCTAAACTAAGCACTGCAGCACTTCACTGATAAATTATAATGTAAGTTGTAACTGCCAGAAACTTACTGCTGTCTTTTCAATTAGCAAAAGTGTTCTAAATAAGGGCAAGTCTGATTCATGGAGTAAGACTGAATTAGGACTCCTTGATTACATAAACAGCACAAGGTAATAAATAATCTTCATTTACTTTCTATTATTCAAGCTTGAAAATTTTATAAGCCAAACAAGCAATCTAAGCAATAGTATTTATCAAATGAATATGGAGATCTAGAAACACTCATCCAAATGAAGCCTTATTCAATTTCAGTCTCAGCGTCCCAGCAGCTCATAGTGCAGATTCGATCATCAATATGCTGAAGGAAAGCCCTTGTATGGATTGTTAAATGTGAGAGCATTACCAGGACGTGAAAACACAATCTGCATCAAAATTATCACTTACATTGGGTGGTATGATGCATGTGTGACTAAAGCACTCGTAGTACTTGAAAGTCAATTGAAGATACTGTATACAAGTGTATACTGTCATGCAACATTAATTGTGTATTATTGCAATGGAAATTCGGAAAATATGTGGAGTACTTAGAAGTCAATTACCTGGTAATTTCCGAGTGTATATGACTTGAAACCAGCAGCAGAATAATCAAAATAATATTCCCATGTCCGAATGAATTTCTCATTGAATCCGAGAGCAAGAATTTCACTATAAACAAGAAAGAGTAATCACATTTTATTAGATTCCATTCAATATGTTTACATTAATAATGTCAACCTCATTATACATCGAATTCTTATTTATATTGTACACAGGAATGTCCCATCAGACTAAAGACAAGATTATATTCTTACCTCTGTCTCTCTAAGAAATTCTTTCTCCAACATCTTAGTGTTTGGTAATAATGAATTCCAATGTTTTCCAAGTGCTCCACACTGCAAAATGAAGTTCTCATAAGTACACCAACAAAATGTTGGACCTAATTATGAGACTGTTCTCATCTCATGATAACAGATCATACCAGAGTCTAGAAGAAGCGGCCATGGCTGATGTTACCCTACTTAATGAAGGTAGACATCCACCAGGAAATATGTATTCCTTTATGAAGTCTGAACTTTGCCTGTAGTCGTCATAGCGTTCATCTGGTATGGATATGAACTAAAGAAAGACCAGTCACCCTTTACTTATTAGTTATTAACAAAATATTTGATGCCATCATTTATAGAAGTCAAATTAATTAATCAAATAGTTGAGCAACTTGAGTGATAAAACTGTATTTAACCAGTATGTTCTCTCTGGAACATTACCTGCAAAACAAGAAGTCCATTTTCTTCCAGTACAGACTCACAGCAAGAAAAGAACTCATCCATAAATTCATGGCCGACATGTTCTAGCATCTCACTGAAAAATGCAGCCACTAGTAAAAAAAAAAAAAAAAAAATCTGGAGTATAACTATTAAATAATGGCTCAAATTGGTAGGAGAAAAGTTCTCACCAAGATATGATTCTGTCATATTTGTGGTTAGAAGGCAATTGACGGTAGTCACACAGAAGGAATTTGATCCGGTCCTGTTATCAATTAATTCAAAAGACAAATCAAGTAATTTGGCATAATAAAGATTTTAAGTTTCTATATTAAATTTGATACCTGAAGTCCAGCATCTTTCACTTTCTTTTCAGCAAAGCTAAGTTGTTCCTTAGATAGAGTTATGCCAGTGTATCTGCAACCCGTTTGTTTGACTGTTTCAATAGCTAAGGTTCCCCAACCACAACCAATATCTAGAACTTCATGGTTCTCATTGATTCTAGCCTATTTTAATTGAAAGTAGGTACACTTTAAGATAGTGATCGACCAAGTCGGATATCAAACCCTTGATAGAATACTTAAAACTGAACTCACCTTATCAATGAGAATAGAGATTTTCCTAAGCTGTGCAGTCTCCAGCTCCTCATCTTCTGTCTTTAGAATGACAATTGACACAGAAAGGAAAATTTAACTTGCACTACAATTAATGTAATTTTTTCAATGCAGTGTTAACTGTCATAAACTGATTTGGAAGCTGGTGATTCTGACCTTAAATACTGCAGTGGAATACATCATTGTTTCGTCCAAGAACAGCGAAAATAGCTCATTACTCTACAACACATAGAAAGAGATTATGAAGTTCTACGAGTTAAAATTTATAGCCTCATGCTAGCATGTCATTGAAACGGCTACAAGCGAAGAGTAATCATTATTGCAGTACTAATAGAGAGGTTGATCTGTTCGAGTAAGGTTATAAATTATATACCAGATCATAATGACGAGATATGTTCCTTCGAGCCTTTGTAAGACTATTTTTCCTTAAAACATGCTGAAAGAAATATTTACTTGAGGCTATAGTGGCTGTGAAAAACAACGGCTGCCACCATCCCCTACATAAAACCAACAATGCAATGAGACGTGGATAACTAATATCAGCTGTCATCGCTTTAGTTTGAGATATTCAATTGCACCTTTTCTTGTTTGATTTTGAGGCATTTGAATCTCTGTTGGCAATGAGAAGCTGGACGAAGAAACAGCAGAGCAAAATTTATCAAAATCGGCACAGTAAGGAGATTGAGATTGCAATGTTCATTTATCTTACCATAAAGAGTTTGAGAAGACCTCGGTCCTTATCATTGAAAGAAAAATCACCATTGATATATGCATCTGCAATGCCTAAATCAGCATGTGTCATCACCTGTCAAATAAAAATTACTTCACCTAATCAGTGAAAGAGAGTGGGGATATAGTGGCGTTTTCATATTTACAATGATCTGATAGAATTTTTTTTTTCCTTTTTGCTACAATTCATGTTAAGAAGTGTCAAAGTCAGGTAAAGGTAACTATATGCATACTTTCCAGTAAAACTGAGGACTGTGAATTTTAAGCATGGATGTTAGAGAACAGTCCTTTCTGCTTCCCTCAAAGGTGAACATTGTGCCTCCTTCTTCTAATAAACTGCATACAAGACGACGTTTAAAAATATACTAATTGTATTCATATCTGATAAATTAGATGATGAAAAAAAAAAAAACTGAATAACAGCTGACACTAGAAGACATAAAAAGGAAAAAAAAAAAAAAACAAATGGCATATGCAATTCAGATAACTAATTCTACAAGCTTGTCACTTATATGATTCAAGTTGAGGTTTCAAGTGGATAAGGGCCTAACTAAAAGCAGAATACATGTCAAGAACACAAGTTTTACTCACATTAAACATCCTGTAGTTATATAATGTCTAAGAAATCTAGTAACAAATAGGCGTGCTGCTGTTTCCATCAATGAAAGAGCCATGTGTTTTGGGTTTCCCAATAGAGCACAACTTTTTCCAAGCATTCCATGTGCTGCAGCCATTCCAGCCTGCAGTTCCACTTTGCCAATGCATTAAAGTTCTTAATTCAACTAATTTACCATATACTTGATCAAAATGAATAATTACCGAGGAGGTCAATCATTCTTTCATATCTTATACTATAACATATTTCAGTGAGTTATATAATAATAGGATATAAATAATGGGATTAGAGCATCTCTAACAGCTTCTCCAACAGCTTCCCCAAAATTTTTGCAAAATAGGGAAGCAAAAGTTAAAATCTCTAAAAAGTTTATGCTTCAACTCCAACAGCTTCCTTATTTTGCAGATTTATGCATTTATTACAACAACAAAATATTAACTATTTAAAACAAATCATTTAAGAAAAAGTAGTTTTGAATTATAAAAATTATTTAAGCAAGATAGATATTAATGTTGCCGAAAATTGGTTGGTTGTGAGTTGTTGGAATACGTGAAAATTAATATAGTAGTCATCTCCAAATTGTTTTAGAGATTCTGTAAATTTGGAGAATGTATTGCTTTCTTTCATCTATTTCCCTATTTTAGGGAATGAGATGGAGAAGCTGTTGGAGTGAAAAAAGACCTAAAATCATTAAAAATTGAGAAAATCAAGGAAATAGAGAAGCTGTTGGAGATGCTCTTACAAGAAACAACTCACTCTAGACTAACTAAAGTGGTAACTGGTAACATACCTCTCTCTCACATAAAAGAAGAATTTTCTTCTCACTTAATTGAGACACTCTCTCAATCTCTCAAGTGAGGATCACACTACTCCACAAACTGTTTCTGGTTTGTATCTCTGCCTTGGATTCTTGCTGCTATCTATCCTGCCTTTATATAGGAAAATGGCTTCATGCACCATACCATGCAATTCATGCACATAACATGCAATTGGAAGCAAAGTTAAGTGTTTTCCTCATTTCATGATTCAATGCTTGCTTGCTTATTAATGCATGTCACCTCCATCTTCAAAGATTACTGCCACCTCCCACATTAAGGTGTGGGGAACATTTGGTGGACATAATAGAATGTGATTTAGACGTAGATAAGCATTACATGTCATTCTGATGTTGGACTAGTATGGTATATATGGTTCTGCCACTAAAATTGGGAAATGCAACAAGAAGAAAAGTCATACTGTCCAAACTAAAACACTTCTTATGATCAACACTGCTTTCATAACAGTACTGCCAACAAGTGCACAGAGCCTGATCATTATCACTTGCACCAAGTCAATCTATGAGCTTTCAGTGTTCATCTTCTACATACCAATCTGTATAGTCTTCCGCAGAAAGCATAAAAACTGGTTTTTAATGCAGTGTTGGTCACAAATCACCCTAGAAGGTAATTTAATCATATGAGTAAGTGAAACAAAGCATTTAAGGAATAACTACAGATGGTAAAGGGAATTTGTTATGATGTTGTGGAGATCGCCCTGTAGAGAGGCTGCAAACTATTCCCATCTGTCAGCTGTTCTTAATGATAGTACTCAACACAAGATAGTATCGTAGAATGCAGTCACTTTTGAGTTTTGTTAGAATGCATTTGTCTTTTCATAATAGTCTAATCATGCAATTGTAGCTAAGCCACTAGTGTTACTGAATCTTTAGATTTGATAGCCCTCATATCACATGGACACTTATCAAATTCACCTCAGATCAACCCGCACAATGGTTAGTGGTCAGAGCACTTCAGAGTTGAGAACCTTCAATGTTTTAAAGGGAACCCCTTGTATCGATTGTTGATTGCGCAAGCATTACCAGGACATGACGAAAGATCATTAAGAATGAGAATGACTTCATTACATATATGTTAAAAAAAAATGCACGAGAGAGAACAAAGAAACATCCATAAGAAAGCAAAGTTAATAACACATTCGGAACTAAAAAGGTTAACAACACAACTAGCCATGGTTTGTGGGTTTTTCACAATGATAGTTTAGGAATAGAATTAAGCCTCATAACACAGTCTGCTGTTATCGGTGCTAGTGCTTTTGGGTGATGTGGATAGAATTACATAGCTAGGAGGGTTTTTCCACATTTTAGTTCATCACTGCTCAGTGCTGCAGTTGTAAGCTATGTTGCACGGGCAAGGCAAAACCAGCCGAATCCGAGTGTCCGACACGGCCGGACACGGCGATACGACACGACACGACACGACACGGGAAAATACGGTGTCGGACACGCCATCTGGCGTATCGGAACATATTGACTTTTTAGACACTTTGACCGATACGCCACCTCATTTTAGACACGACACGTCAGAAAAAAAAAAAAAAGGTAACCTTAACCTCTGATTCTTCTCCTCCTCAGCTCCCCGACCTCCTTCTTCTTCTCCCTAACCTCTGATTCTTCGAGCCGCCCGACCTCCTTCTTCTTCTCCCTAACCTCTGATTCTTCTCCTCCTCAGCCACAGACCCAACTCCTCCTCCTCCGCCATCGGCCCTCCTCCTCCTCCTCCGCCACCGGCCCTCCTCTCGGCCCTCCTCTCGGCCCTCCTCTTCTTCCTTCGCCGAGACGCCGAGTCACTGTGAGTTAGTGACTTACTGAATAAAACTTGAATACTTGATTGTTGAATACTGAATATGACTTGAATACTTGATTGTTGAATACTGAATAGGATGAGTTCAAGTGCTGCATCTACCGAAGCTAGTGTTGAATCAACTGATTTAGGAATATTAACTGCTCCTCTTTGGAGATATGTCACTAAGGAGGCAGTGTTTGATGATAATGGTGACATTGTTAGAGGAGGAGGAGGAAATGTTTCATTTGTTTGTAATTTCTGCAAAGTCAAGTTCATGGGGTCACATTCTAGAGTTAGAGCTCATTTGCTTAAGATTTCTGGTACGGGGATTAGAGTTTGCAGCAAGATCACAACAGATCAAATAATGGAAGTACAGGACCTTCTAGCCTCGTGTGAGCAACAGTTGCAGGAGAGAGGTTCTAAGAAGGTTCCTTTGCCTCCTACTTCAAGTATGTCGGGAAGTGGGTCTACTTATTTTCCTTTCGAAGAGAGGGATGATGGAGGAAGAAAGAGAAGAGGGGTTGGTGCGCAACTAACCCAAAGTTTCAAGATTGAAGAAAGGAAACAATGTGATGCTGAAGTTGCAAGATTTTTTTACACTAGCGGATTATCATTCAATGTTGCAAGGAATCCAAACTACCGAAGCTCTTACAATCGTGCTTCATGCATTCCAGGTTATGTTCCCCCGGGGTACAATGCATTGAGGACCACATTTCTAGATAATGAGAAGCGTCACATTGAATGGATGCTACAACCAATTAAGAAAACATGGAAGGATAGCGGTGTGAGCTTGTGTTCTGATGGGTGGACGGATGATCAAAGGAGGCCACTAATCAATATGATGGCTGCTTCCACCAATGGGGCTATTATGTTGAAGGCAATCAACTGTGAAGGTGTGTTTAAAGACAAGTTTGAAATTGCAAGATTGCTTTTGGAATCCATCGATGAGATAGGTTCCCATCATGTGATTCAAGTAGTGACCGATAATGCCCCTGTGTGCTCTGCTGCTTATGCAATTGTTGAGAGTACATATCCACACATCTTTTGGACACCATGTGTGGTCCATACCCTCAATCTTGTGATGAAGGATATTTTGAAGGCAAAATCTTTTCTACCGGGTGAGACGGTAGATAAAGAGTTGGGGTGACTTATGGAAGCCGTTTTCAACGATGTGTGGTTCATCAAGAACTTTATCATGAACCATAGCATGCGTTTGTCCATGTATAATGACCATTGTGTATTGAAGTTGCTCCACGTTGCCGACACAAGATTTGCTTCTCATTATGTGATGGTTAAAAGGTTTAAGGAAGTGAAGAATGGCATGCAACAAATGGTGATTAGTCCAAGATGGGATATGTATAAAGAAGATGATCAAACAAAAGCAAAAGCTGTGAAGGATATGCTATTGAACGACAAGTTATGGGAACAAATTGATTTCATGGTTGGATTCATGGGTCCTATATATGAGATGATAAGAATGACGGATTTGGATAGACTTTGTCTTCACTTAGTTTATGAGTGGTGGGATGTGATGATAGAGAAAGTGAAGAGTGCAATCTTTGACCCCAAGTTTGCCAATGTCGTAATAGAGCATTGTGAGGTATCAAGGTTCTATGAGGTGGTGTACTCCATTTTACTTGCTCGGTGGACTAAGAGTTCTTCGCCACTTCATTGCATGGCACACACTTTGAATCCAAGATATTATAGCTCTCAATGGCTTGAAGAGGATCCTAATCGGGTTGCTCCACATAGAGATGCCGAGCTCAACAATGAAAGGAGGAAATGTCTTCAAAGGCTCTTTCCGGATCCTCATGTTCGCAACAAAGTGGTGGAGGAATTTGCCTATTTTTCATTGAACATGAGAGATTATTCAACACCCAAAGCTTTGAAGAATAAGTACTTTTTTGAGCCTATAATTTGGTGGGCAAGTTATGGAGCTTCTACACCACTTCTTCAAACTTTGGCTCTCAAGTTGCTCAATCAACCTTGCTCATCTTCTTGTTGTGAATGCAATTGGAGCACATATAGTTTCATATATGGTTTGAAGAGGAACAAGTTGGCACCAAAAAGAGCTCAAGATTTGGTGTATGTTCATACAAATCTTAGGCTTTTGGAAAAGAGATCCTAACTATGCAAAAAATATCGACACAATGTGGGATCTTGTGGGAGATGCCCATGACTCGATGGAACCGGGGAATGTTGATGTGCTTGAGCTTGCAACTTTGTCCCTTGATGAGCCGACATTCGAGGAGGGGATTTTTGATGATGCAATTGAGTCTTGAGGCCTAGCTATGTGAAGGTAAGTTACATGTTTTTATATTATAATGTTTACTTGTTTAGATAGCTTTATTTGTACTCTTTGTTATGTTTGATAATTGGCTAGTTTTATAATTGTGGTTATTTATATGTATAGGTGTTGGAGATCATGAAGGAAGCCATTTAAAAGCTAGATTAACTAAGCTTTTGATGACTTATTATGAGAAGTTTAATTCTACTAGATTTTAAGAACTTTATATGATGTTAAGTTGTTAACTATGCACTTTTCTCACTTGTATTTGACTATTTGATGTTATTTCTTATAAATTATGGATTGAATTTACAACTTATAGTAATATTATCAATTTATTTTATGTATTAAAAATATATAAATTATTATTTATTTACCGTGTCCAAGCCGTGTCGGAATGATCGATTTTGAGATTTGCCGAGTCGCCGTATCGCGCCGTGTCGAGTCGCCTTGTCCGTATCCGTGTCCGTGCAACATAGGTTGTAAGCATTAACATTTTAGGGAAATTCCTTTCCACATTTTAGTCTTTGCTCTATTTAGAACTGTGGAGTACTGATCCACGTACAACTAATAATAGTAAAATTTGTAAGCTAAACTAAGCACTGCAGCACTTCACTGATAATTGATGGGGGATTTCATTATACACTCATTTTGTATATAGAAAATGTCTATTTAGTGTTAATTTGGCCCCCTCATTGCTCATTCCAATGACCATCTTATTTTCTTCCCCTATTCAACATAAGGTAACAACTATATTGCCCATTTGAATAAATCTTTTTCAACCTTAGTACAATTTTAATTTTTTTCTTCCTTTTTTATCCTTCTGTCTTATCTAACATATTTTTGAATTATAATGTGCTGAGAAAGTGGAAGATAAAGAAACTTTGCCGAAAGATCACCCAACCCCGCCGGCCTCCCATGATCGATCGCTGGATTCCGGTCACCCATTTTGTTTGTCGGATATTTTTTTTGCCTGAATTTTTTTTTTGCCGGAATATTATTTTTTCAATATTAAATTACTGACTCTGACTTAAGCATGTTACTGACCCCAGTAATCAGGTTACTGACCCCCAGTAATCAGGTTACAGATTCCATATTTTCCAGTATCCATGTTACTGACCCCCAGTAATCAGGTTATTGACCCCCAGTAATCAGGTTACAGATTCCATATTTTCCAATAACCATGTTACTGACCCCCAGTAATCGATTATTAACCCCCAGTAATCCAGAACCGGAGTTCATGAAGTTGCAAAACATCCACACTATACTGGTACTAAGATAACTTGACAATAACATAAAGAACTTGCACATACAATACAGTGAAACTCTACAAGATACAACACATATATCTGTGTAGGCCTAATCTATATATGTACATTAGAAGAAGGAGAAAAGAATACCTTTGTAACACACCACACGACCCAACCAAACCAACCCAACTTTTGTTTTGTTTTGTTTTGCTAATTTGGAATATACCTTCACTTGTCCAATTGCCCACAAATTCAACGCATGTGTGATTTTATTGAAAACACACAGAAGAACGATTCTGCAGAATTCCTAGCGTAATCTGATCCCTTCTCTCTTTCTCTTCCATCTGGGTTTTGTCAGATCTGTCAAAACTCATCTGGGTTTGTTTCAAATTGAGTCTTTGAGCGTTTCTTTGATTAGTCTTGGAGAATCTTGATTCACATACGTGGCCGGTGCCGCCGCCATGGATTACGACGACTTGAGGACGATTGTGCAGAGCTCAGGTGTGGACGTGTTTACGTTCATCGACGCGGCGATCGCGGCGTCAGAGGAGGAGACCGAACCGTGGGAGGACGAGCCCGCCGGAGGAGAAGGGAGGAGGAGGGAGGATGCGAGAGAGAGAGAGAGAGAGAGAGAGAGAGAGAGAGAGAGAGGTATGGTGGTTAGAAAGGAGGAGGATATTAGGGTTTAATATAGGGTAATTAAGACATTTTCTTAAGATTCATTGATCTGGGCTATAAACATTGGAATGGGCAATTTTTAATCTTTTTTTGTGCAAATGGTCTTTTTTCCTTTTGTATACCCTCTTTTAAATTAAACCCAACAAATATATCTATTAATTAGGTTGAACTAAAAAATAAAAAGAAAATATTTTGGCTAAACAACGAAACCTGTTTATATTCAAAATTACAGAAATTACCACTTGAAGAAAATTTATTACTTATGCTAATTAATCGCTTCGAAAAATATTAACAGTAAGTGTTCCATGATTAAAGCTCATTTAACTAATATTGTAATTATAGATTTGTAATCACCAACTTTAATATTATTATTGATATTACTATTTGCTAAATTCAAAAAGATTGATATTGCTACGTTATTTTTGTGTATCTTTCTGTTGGATTCCAAAATTTTCTCTCACATATATAGGTAAGTTATAATAGAAGTTAGCTTGTATAATTTGTACTAATAACATACCTAACATAAAGGTTTGTTCGACTACACCACACTTATGAATTATCTGACTTATCGAAGTTGGATGAATTACCTGACTTGTAGGAGTTTAATGAAGTACCTATATTGTAGGAGT
The DNA here is from genome assembly GCA_963682095.1 of Potentilla sterilis. Classification (NCBI taxonomy): domain Eukaryota; kingdom Viridiplantae; phylum Streptophyta; class Magnoliopsida; order Rosales; family Rosaceae; genus Potentilla; species Potentilla sterilis. The sequence goes on along the minus strand of OY821758.1, from coordinate 50,621,090 downwards.
CGAGGTTTCTTTTTAACACCTTAACAAAAGGTGTATTGTTTACCTATGTAATATTTTAATGTCCTATTCTAGAGATATGTTTGAAAAAGAAAATACACAATGAAGACAAAATAATGTAAAAAGAAAATATGTACCTTATAATGATGAACACTCAACATAAACATTTGTTACTCTTTCCTACTTCTTGATCTCATCTCCAATCGATTCTTCAACTATCAAGAGATATGAGCGAGAAGTATCGTGAGTAATTGGCTGAAGCTTGCATCTTATATGTAGGAAGAAGCCAAGAACTAGAGTTTTGTGTTAAAAATGAAATAGTTATGTAATGAGCATATATATAATGTGTGTGTATTCATGTCAGTATCTATTACTACAACTGATTGATAAGAGGAGAAGGAAAAGGATTCGCAACTATTTAACCACTCACCGTCATCAGTTGAGGGAACTTTATGTACCTCACAGGCGGTTCTTATCTGACACCCTTTACTCTCCAACACTTCTTTCACTTGAATTTGTTAACCAAACATGGACTAGAGCCATAGAGAAACGAGTTACTTTCAGTTAAGACCCTGCAACTGTGTTGTTGTTGTTTTTTTTTTTTTTTTTGGAGCTTCTATTCATACCTCTCAAATTGGCACTCAGATCTCCTTACTCAATATACATCCAATCTAATTTTACAAAAAACTAAAATATTATTTACACCTCTTTACTCTTCCCAAAATACCCATTTAGCAATTAAATTAATAAAAACTTTTTTTTGGAATATTATACTAATACTGTACCTCCAAAATAAATAGTTAGGCCTCCATTAATTTTAGATTATTTCACTTCCAATTTCTGAAAAATAAAAAAATGAAACACTCAATTTGATTTAATTGAAAATTAATTAATTACCGAACCCTCAGTTTATTATGAACAACCTCGTTATATGTCTTATGTAAATTGTTGTAGAACAATAATTGATACACTTGTTCTTTGATAATAATCGGCTAATGAACTAGACGATAAATTTTCGAAAAAAAAACAGAGCGGCATGAAATAAGACAAACATTATACCATGTAACTCAATTTTTAGAAAATAAATTATGCTAGAGTATATTTAAGTATTTATGCATTCCAAATAATTTATTTAACTTTACGTGACTTTATTGGTAATTGTACATGAGTTGACAAAGTCAACTGAAAGTTGAAAAAGAAGAGAGATATATGTGCTAATTTGAGAGGTATGAATAGAAACTCTTTTTTTGTTTTTAAGGTGTAACTCCACAAGTGGCATAAGGTGAATAAGCTTTTAATTAATTTTCAAAATAAAAAAATTAGTACCTTCTTCACATAACAATGTGAACCCCATTTGACTCTAAGCCACTGCGGGCCGCCAAATAGCTGCTGGGTGAACCAGGCCAAGGCCGAGAAAGTAAGTACATATAGACATGAAAACTCTTAAAAAGTTTTACAATGGAAAAACTTCAGAATAATTTTCTGCTATCTAAATTATCATAACATAGAAGCTACTTTTCATTAATAGTGGCATTATAATTAGAGCAATGCTAGGTGAAGTGGTGGACCACCATTCGGCATCCCACCTAGAGCCGACCTTATGTGTCAGCGTATGTGACACAACCACGTCATTTAATGAAACACTCTGATTGGGTGGTGACACGACATGTATATACCACATAGGCTGACACATAAGGTGGGCTCTAAGTAGGATATTAAAATGTGGTTTATCTAGCATTATTCTTTTAATTAAGTTCAGCTAAAAGGTTAACAACAATGCACCTGAAGTAGAAGATGATTGCGACAAATCGAAAGCACAGAGAAAGCTGAGAAGCTCATAAGCCCTTCTGAAGGATATGGTAAGATTGAATTACATATTGGAATCTGCAGGTGAATAATCACATAACTTTGCCACCAATTAGTAACTAATAAACTTGCCCAAAATATTTATTAGTGGCAAGTAAAGCTAGTATTGCTATGTTTTAGTGAATTAATGCTTAACTCACAAGGTAAGCCTTCAGAAATAGTTCAGAGTAGTGATGTGATTCAATAAACTGCCCCAAGGTTTCATTCTGGTCAATGTCTGGGTTAGTCTCAAGTACCTCAAGATAACTGCAAGAAAAATCAAACACAGACATCAATATGACATCTCACTGCAACTGGACTTTTTCAGACATGGCATGCATTTCGGAAACCATTCGAGTTACTAATTACCTGATCAAATCATGTTTAAACCTGGTGATTTCTTGAAGCATTTTCCATAAGTATGGAATGAACAAGTTCCTCTTTTCTGAAAACAAGCTTGATAGACTATTTCGATTACCCCATTAACAGCCTCGTCCTTTATCCAAACTTACTGATTTGATTGTTTTCGTTGTTTGTTATCTGTGTATTATATTGAATTAAATGATGTTGTGCCAGATCACATTTCTGCTTCTTAACAATTCTTTTCTTTGATCTAGCTTAACTGACACTGATAATGGATTATATTGGTAATGTTTTTCAGCAACAGGATCAGAGTCTAAAGGTTATGTCTGTATTTTAATATCTTGGGGATTTGGCAACTAACATAATAGTCCTTTGCGTCAACTTGTTTATATTATCTGGCCAATAATGGAGGCATACTGGAGTGTTCTAAGGCATATGTATTAAATCAGACATGAATATCAAATATTATCTCTAGTCTTTGTTTCAGGAAAATATATATGATCTTGAGCTTTAGTTCATATTCACACTACAATAATGAGAGAGATTATGACATTCTTCTATAAATTTCATTTTGGTGTTCTCAGTCTCTCCCTGGTGTTGAAATAACCTGTCAGTCTATCCCATCTGCCCATCTGCCATATAATCTGTTCATTATCTGAATTTGGAAGTTGAAGAGTCAAATGCTTTGGTAATTTCTCAGGGGAATGAATCAATATCATGTTGAACAAAGTCCTAAACGATGCCAACTATAAGAGAGAAGCCACATAACTAACAACTAAAATGGAAAATTTAATTTTCCAAGTTAGCATACTCATCAGTCAATGATTGAGTCGACACTCTACAGATGCGACATCACCTATGACAAAAATTCCCAAGGAAATCTGAAAATCAACAAAATAAGGATATTGAAAAGAATTTACTGTGGAGGAGAGTTTCTAAGGAGGGGGACTTTGAATTAAGGAATCCATCAGGACTTTTAAATAAACGGTCGAATTTTAGTCAAATATAACTTTTTTTTAAAACACAAGTCATCCAGTAGAGCCCCAAATTTTATGTTCTTTGAGATGTTCTAAGGGGGTTTAAGTAGAGTTTTATTCTGCTTCTAAATCCAACGTTGATTTTTCATGAGCTTTTTTGCTCTAGAGTACTATAGCTTTTTCCATTTTCTTGTTGCAGAAAAGGACAGTTGATTAGGTACTTGCTTCAAAGGTTGGTAAACTTGAGTACATAGTGAACTTAAATTTTACTCAAAGTCCACAACCACAAAAAGCAGTTGGGGTGTAACATTCCATATAACACACTATACATGCCACCACCCCTTTGTGATGAGAAAGTGAATATCTCTCAGTATGGCATGTTTAGAGAGGGCTTCCCCAGCTTTGAAGGAAATCCTGCTCAAAGTATACCAGTAAGTACATTTCAGTTTTCATTCTCACATTGCCGGAATAGGAGGGGGATCTATATGTGCCTAGATATATGTAGAGCCTCTAATCGCACGAAATAAATCTGTCTCTTACATGCTAAAAGAAAGACCATACTTGCTATTAGATCATCAAACAATGACTTCAATAAAACGTCTAATCAGAAAACTTGTTGTAGTCATTTTGTTATATTGCAGTGTGAATATGAAATGGTTCTAATTTTTCAAAGCTCATAACTTAAGATGCTAATTATTAATATGTCTGGAGGCAGTAGGAAAGTAAGGATTTAAACTCTGAAAATAGAGGCCATATAGTTTTTAAGGCTTTTATAGTCCGGCTATATTTGTTTAATATGCTGAGTTATGAAAATGAAGGAAACAATTCAAAGCTCAAAACCTGTCCGTGATCTTGCAATTTTGTTCTGACGATCATTATTGTTGCTTTCACAGCAGTGCCAACAATTCCACAGAGATTGATCATCACTTGTATGAATTTGGGTCTGTGGAATACCATATCCAGGTACACAACTCTGCAGTATTCACAAAATGAATGTGTTCACTGTTCAGTGTTCATTTCTGTTCCCTTACCTATCGCAGACTTCAATAAAAAAAAGCATCAAACAAATGGCTGAAATTGAATAGCATGAGTAGCATTTCAGAATCTATCAATTTAAAGGCTACTTAGTCAATGTAAAGTTTGTGAATCACACTGAGGATAGAGGTATGCGATATATGTTATTGTGTTGGTACAAGTATGCCTATGTGATGATATAATTGTATATTCATATTATTAAACAACGAAAAGAGGATAGTACGTCTTGATCTAAATCATCTAATACTCATGATAATGAAGCTAGCAGTAAAGGCACTATTCTTGGAAGAATTCAGGTTCTTGTTTTCATCCATCTTTGTGAAACACCTTAATCAATGGTAGGGTGAATCGTAAAAAAAGAATCTTATGGGATTTCAAGTTTTTTGAAGAACCTTTCTGATGATTCTCCTGTAATGTAACAGTCCTCAGCATCAGATGAGCACATTACATACTTGTCAATATCAACTCCACTACTTTCCCAAGAAGTCCTGCTGCCTTATGGGATTTCACTTCATACCAAACAGATGGTAACAGCAATTTGTCCTGATGTTGTTGAGATCATAGAACCTGCAAAACAAGGATACCAGCTTACTTTAAGGCTTGATTTTTCTAAACTGCCAAACGGAAAAGGTTTGATGATTCTTCATGTTGCCTTATCATCACATACAAACATTTAATCATATTACTGTACTCTGTCTTAGATACGAATGCTTGTTGCTGCATAAGTACTATGCATCGACTGCTTTGCTGTTACATCAACAATTTCGTTTTTAATAAATTCGTGATCACTTGATAGCCTAAACAACAGAATTGATGATGATATTTTTTTTTTCTGTATACTGATCATTCTTGAATTCTAAACTCCTTTCCCTTAAAAACCAGGTATTAGTGCATTATAGAAAAGGTTATCACTATCAGTAACATACCTCAAGACAGGGTACACGTTTAGTTTAGACAACAGAAAGTCTGACATGATAGAACTCCCTACCAAAACAAGGTAAAAAGAGAAACACTTATTTATGTATTTGTAAACAGGTCTTACATGCATACAACAGGGTGAACTGGAATAGGGTGAACTGGAAATTAATAAGAATTTGATACATAAGATTAGAATTAAACAGCAAAAGATTCTCAGTTTTATGTTTCCACTCTCAACCTGAATAGAAAGTACTAAAAGCAGAGGTGCTGACCTTTTCTAGTCGCTTCGTATCACTAAAAGACATCATTTTCTCAAACTTCGTAAAACACCATAAGGTATACAGGAGCAACTTTCATGTGTCTTACTACCTGGAGAATAGTCATGTAGTAATATGTGGAACACTGTAGAAGACTAGTATTCCTTCTCTTCCTACTAGTAGGCTGGCTAAAGGAGCATAAGGAGTTTATGGAAAATGTTTTTAACCATAACCAAAAGAAAGAGAAATGATTATCTGTCTCTAAGTATTGGTTAAAAATCAGCATGCCAAAAGAATTATTCAATAATTTAATGAGCATATTATCCATGCAATTCCTTTTCTTTCTCCAGATTCTCTAAAGGTAATTGCTGAGATTTCTGCTGTTCAAGCAATAATATTAAGTTCTCGGCTGAAAGAAATTTTGACAAATGTCAACTCCCACGATTCATCTCAAGGGATGTATAAGCCAATCAAGCTTGTGTATCACCCAAGTGAGCCTTTCTTCATTATTCGACAGGTAATAAGGTACTGATATACATAATGAAAGAGCACTAGAGCAGAATAAGAATGCTTGGCACTTTAGAAATGAACACCCAGTAGGCAATAATATGTGAGCTTCCTATGTCTAATATACAAATAAATCACTGTTCAGCATTTCTTCATAGTGAACTGATGTAAGTCCTAATGAATTATAGTACTGAGTCACAGTCTTAGCTAGACAGAACCAATTCCATTTATCAAATATCCTGGTACAAATTCACATAGCGATCGACTATATGAAATGTATTTTTTTAGAAGGATAAGTAAATGCATTTACACATTAAAGGGAATGGAGAGAAATCCATCTAGCATTTCTAGAAAAAAGACATACATTATTTCTACACATGGTTTACAACTTTACATTTCTAACATTTATGCATTTAGTTCTATAAAACATGCATCTGGCGTAGCCATAAACAACCCTACTTAATCAAAAATGTGCAGTAACCAAATTCGAGTTGATTTATCAGCAACTATACCTATTCTGATCAAGTTACTCATTACACTCATACCTGGATTACGCGAGCTGAAGATATTGATTGCGTTTTGCAGCCACAGAAAATCATAGCAGTATTCCCCATACATTTTAAAGACAAACCAGATATCATAATCGCAACAACCTTCTTTCAGGTCTGTGGCTTAAAAAATCTACTACAGATTTCTTATCAAGACTGCTGATTAGATGACACCTCTCTAAGGCTAATCCTTAATATAACTAAATTTTCTTATTCCTTTATTTTCTCTTTTTTATGTCCTTCTGTGGAATGTCAGGAACTTATGGATGTTGGAAGCTCTGAAAAATGGGCCAAAGCACCTCATTGTTGCTGGTCACCAATTCCACCTCCAGAATTAAGAGGGGAACTTTTTGAAGATTTGAGTACCACAGGAGGATTTGTGTCTTTTGGTATAGGCCTACTCCCCAATCTTTTTTTGTGCAGATATTGTAATAAAATGAGTACATATATATGAACAGCAAGTGCTTTAAATATCAAACTTCCCTACAGATTATCCAACAATAAGTTACTGAAGAAGAGAAAATACCTTTCTTTAACCCCATAACTTGCTGGTTTGAATAATAACATCAGCGTACTATAATATCTTTAGACCTCTAGTTATGAATTGTTTTCCACATAGCAGATAAATATTGGGTACTAACATAAGCCTTTTGATATTAACTGATTTACAGAGATTTATCCACGGCATGTCAAAGGTAAAAAACTGGAAAAGACAGTATGGAGCTTATTGAATTTCTATGCCTATGTTAAATTCCATGTAAAGGTAAATTTTTATCTTATTTCTTGTGTTTTTTCTTTGCTGTGAACATTCTCCTTTATTATTCTAGAGATTGGTGACCATTAAAATCATAATGCCTTTAGCTGACAAGATTGTCCAAACAGAGTACCAGAAGTTTTATCCAGAGAAGGATGAGAAAGCGTTTGGAGGGACTAGTTGAGGTACTAAACAAATATACATCTTTAGATTCTAAAGCAACTCAGGACATAATGTGTGCCAGTATAATAACTCTGTCCTTGTTTCATATTAAAGACATTTTGGATCAGTTACCCTAGTAGAATAGAACACTAACCTACTCTTTACACACTTGCAGCTCCTTCATAAGCGCAACATAAAAGTAGAAGATGAAGAAGAAATGCGAAGCCACAAAGTTCGAGGTAAGTAGCTTATTTCCTCATATATATGGTGGCTGATGCCTTCAGTTTCATCATCAACTAAATCTTTAATTATTTATTAGCTGCTGTCACAGAACTAGGATGCATAGGTACTAAACATCATATTGCAATCTTAAAATCTGGTTATAACTCATTCATTGTATGCATTTAAGAAAATGCAGGATTCAAGTGTACGATAAGGATAGCCAATCTACCAAAACTTACTGGCCTTAAACGAAGGTATAATGGATTCAGCAGGACCATCAAGAGAATCCGATCCCGAATTAGAATCCATGGATTCGGGCGATTTCATCATCGATGGTTAAAAATACCAAAGTTCTCTTCTTCAATGAGATATACCAAGCTAGAGTAGCTTGTGATAAAGAAAGAAGACCAAAGCATTTCCTCTACTGCTTCATATAGAATGAATACGTACGAGTCAAGTGTGTCATCAATATTTACTAGTTAGTAGTTCAATCACTTCCATGTTATATATTTTCTTCAAGTGACATATATACTAGCTTAATTTTTATGTCTTAATCTGTTACTCTGTGGAAGTGTCATACAATTTGTGCTCAGACATATTCATCGTTTTTCTAATTGTCTATATATTCAACCAAGTTACCCTGAGACTACAACAAGCATCTATTTGCTGAATCTTTGCATTCAAAGAAACAATTCAAAATCAAAACAAAACAATGCCATCTATAAGAAAGAAGGTAAAGACTACCAACCTGATCGAAGCAGAATGAACTAATATTAATAGCAAATGCTAAATGATCATACGTTTCATTCCAGCTCAATCTCTTGACTCGTACCACGCATCAACATAAATCGGTGCTCCGATTCCGGCTCTTGCAGCAACGGTCCACTCACCTCGCCGCACGGCCAGTTCATTGCCAGCCACCCAAAGATCACAAAACTTAACACCATCACCCCAATGGCATGGCCAATGAAACCTAACCTCATCACAGCCAAACCCCTCAACCCATCCTCCTCACGATCACACTTAAACTCAGCATTCTCAGACTCCTTGGGCCACACCGACATCTTCTTACACCCTTTCAGCCCAAACGTGTCAGTATACAACGACAACCCTAGGTGCAACATCCATGTACCCTTTAAAACCAAACCGGACGACAACAAAAACTCTGCGAAAAACGACCTTGGCCGGAACGAGCTATGGTTTAATTTGGTTCCGAGATACTCGTGGCTGATTAATTACAGACTTGCAATTTGTTTGCATGTGTTTTACACTTTCACTGCAAATGCTAGCTAGTACATTTTTTTTGTAGCTTGATGAGGTGAATTTTTAATACGAGCTTTTGGTTGTCGATGAAGAGTTGTACGGGTTAGATGGATTAACTAGTTAAGGCGGAGGATTAAATGTTTTAAAGGCAATATATTATTATTTGAGATTGAAATAGGAAATCATTAACGTATTATATATAGATATCTGGTGGTTTAATTTTACTGCTTGATTCGATCTTCTGCCGACCTTCAGAGAGTGAGTTCTCAAACACTTAATTCTTTGGGGAATTAGAACTGATAATTCATTACTCAGTACTGTTAATGTTAGTTTCTTCTAATATCTGCAAATTACTCGAAACTTTGATCAGTACTACAATTTTTCCTATAAGACAAATTGTCTCAAAAGTGTTCAAGAGTCTTTTCTTGAAGACACTTATTTCCTAAGTTCATCCTAAACATATATATGTTAATAAATAATCATGCAGTTGTTATTCATCGACCCAATAATTCTTCACGGAATCACGGTAAACAGATGTAAACCAGAACCAAAGTGGTTTGAACTTCAAATTAAATGTCTATCACTTTCTAATTATTGCACATGATCAAATTGTTCTGTTTGATTAGAGTGACGAGGAATAAAACGACCTACAATATGACGCTGGTACCACTTATGTATGTGATAGTTGATCGATCAAGAAGCTTTATTGGCCCCCTTAATAACTGTCATTAGACTTCACAATACATAGGCTCATTTAACTATCAATTGTATATGAAATGCACATTACAAATTGCTTGATTGGAATAAAAGGGAATCATTTTTGTCGCAGTACTAATAATCGAGCTGGTAAAAATGATGATCTATGTTGGTGCTTCTCCTCCGAGCTATCCCTTTAGGCTATCTCCTGGGTAGGCTTTGTGATAGCCAGAGGCCAGAGACCAAGATCTATATTTTGCGATAAATAATATTGATCCTCATAGAAAAAGGTATATCAATCATGGTTCTATAAAAATGAGTTTACTGATGATACATACATACAGTAAATAGCGTGGTCATTCTGAATTAAATAGAGTGTCACAACTTTGTGCAATTGCTTTCTTTGCTATTACAACAGCAAGTTACAGCATTCATAATCAAGAATGATTCACCTCCGACGTGCTAAATACAAGCGTACCAGCCAACTTCATTATGTCCAAACGTCACTGAAGATTGATTCTTTCATTCAATCTCTCAATAAGTTGGTCTTTGTTTCGCTCCCTCTCTTTCCGCTCTATCTTTCTCTCTGGATAACTAATAATATCATTACTTACTATCAATTTCTTCCAACATCTCAATTCTATAAGCATGACTGCAAATTTGAGGATTTGTAGTGGTTATCAATACCCAATGAGTCATTTCTTTAATAGGATGTCAAGAGTCTATTCTTTCGACGTACTTCCCTAATTACTTCATCCAAAAGATATGCTAACTTCATCCCATAGATATGTATTGGTCATGCAATTGTTCTCCATATTTGTTCAACCTCATTAATTTTGATACTGTATGATCAACCAAATATCTTCACAATGGATAGATGTAAACAAAAACCACAGAGTGTCCATGAAGTTCATATCAAATGCTTAATCATTTTATATATTTTGCATATGAATTGTTTGTTTGAATAAACACGAACGAGGGTGTTGCTCTTAAACGTCACATGCATGCGACAAATTAGATGTTACAGCCGTATTATCAATTTACAAGTAGAGGATTCCCGTCGATCATCGCTGTTTCATTAGAGGGATCTTAAAGAGTCGACAAACATATTAAAAAACAATGAACAATAACCTAGCGAGCCTGCCTCTCAGCCTCTGCCTGCCATTTATATATGTATGAGTTTGGTGGATACACATCAAGTGCTAGGAGGGCAATGGACTACCAGACGGGAACAAAAAAATCTCGAGGAACAAAATATGAACTTTATTATAAGTCTTGTTAACCTACGAGGCTACGGCTACGTAGTAAAAACTGCTTAATCGAAGAGTCCGAGACCCATGTCCTCATCTGATTCCTCAGCAGGCTCTTCCTTCTTCGCTTCCTCCTTAGCAGCCGCAGCAGGGGCAGCAGCACCAGCAGTAGCAGCTGCGGGAGCAGCCACAGCAGCAAACTTGGAAGGATCCTGCATTTATGAGCAACATTAGTAACATGCATGATGTAGGGGGTAGAAATTAAAAGAATACAAGTATATGGCGTTTTACCTTCAGATACTCCTTGACCTTATCTGCTTGAGGGAAGGAAAACTCGGTAGCCACAGCAACTGCCAACACGTTCTTGTAGGCATTGAGGAACATGTGTGGTGCAGCTACCATTGTTGGGTAGGAAATGGCCATTGCCAAAGCTGTGACATTAGTGACACTAGAAGCAAACTTCACAGCGAGATCATCCTCAGTAAGATTAAGCACCTCCGGGCTGAAGACAGAGCCATTCTCATACACCATCTGGACAACAAGGCCATAAGAGAACGGCCTAATCGCAAGCTTTGCCAGTAGAGCAGCCTCCGAAGACCCGACCTTGTCACCCTTCTTAATAAGTTCAACAGGTGTTATGATTTCCACAGTTCCCTTGTTAATCTTGGTTGGAATGTTAAGCACCTGAAAAAAGTAAAGTGTAGGTCAGAACTCCCAACTCCTCAACAAAATAGTATAACACAAAGTCGACAGTGATCCTGAAGGAATGCAACAAACCTGGAAGAAAGAGGTCTGGGATGGGTCGAGTCCTGTGTTGCCAGGAGGAACAACAACATCAACTGGAGCAACCAAACCCACACGAGCAGGGGCCCCAACCTATACAATCATACAAATGAGCTGTAAGATTAGATAGTTGTCGTAAACCATATAAACAAAGAACAATGTTACACCTCCCAAACAAAACAGCATGTATCATAGGCATTTTGAAGACCATTTTATTTCGACCAAAAAAAATATATATGAGCAATTTATTACTATCAAACACAGAAGCACAATTTCCTTGACAAAGGCAGCATCTCATGAACCCTAAGCCTCAGATAGGCTCATAATATCACACTGCCGCAAACAAAGTGGCCGGCATGGGCATTGTGGTCATCGATCAATCAAACAAAGAACCACGATAATATATAATAATAACACCTTAACATCTAAACGGAAATAAAGCACGTAATAAAGGGTTTAACACAATTCAAGATTAATACACACTCAAACATATCAAACAAATTATATAACAAAAAATATAAAATAAATAAATAAATAAATAAGATCGATCGATCGAGTAACCTCACCTTGTACTTGGCAACCTCTTCTTTAACTTCCTTCAAATCACCCTTGGTGAAGATCAAACCAACATTTCCCTAGACAACAAATAAAGCTAATGAATCAACCCTAACCCACTCATAAGAGCAGTATGATGTTAAAACGAGTCTAGAAAAGGTGATAGAGATCGAGGGTGAGAAAGTTACCACAAGGAGGGGCACGAGGTTGAGAATCGCATTGTTACCGGTCTTCTCAGCATGGATTTTGATGGACCTCTTCATCATGGTGTTCTTTCCCATAAGAACGACTGAGTGACCACGTAAACCCTGACGGATGTTCTGGAGCTGATTCGATCCGACATTATCAGCGGCGACGACGAGAACCTGGCCGTAGTCGTCGAGGTGCTTGCAGAGCTTGGCGTCATAGTTGATCTTCTTCTCGGCTTTCGAGAGCTTTCCCATTTTTTGTGATGCAAATAACAGACTGTACGTGAGGAACGAGTGAAAATGATAAGAGTGGAGTGAAGGTTTTACAGTTTAATTTATATTCTACCATTTTAAGAGAAGGGTTTGTGTATTACATTTACAATAATGTCATTTTCAGGGTTTGTTTGTAATTTCCAATAATGCCCCTCGACTAGTTATTTTTCAACCATTTATATCTAGGAAAAACGACGGCATTTTAATTTAACTAAATAGATGGAGAAGAAGCATTGATCCAAACTATTTAGAAGTTTTAGTTAGAGTGCGAAATTATCTATACTATTATTAAAAAAATAGTAAATTACACAATAGCACCCGACTAAATTTACAAATACAAATAACTCACCTCTAATAATTTTTAAACAAAAAATGACATAAGTCTAGCCCAAAATCGAGTGCACAAACTGATTGAATAATTGAGGCTGAAATGTCTAAAATACCACTAATTTTACCAAAATTACTATGATGTCACTCTATTAACTGACAAGTTTCCCTCTCCTCGTTTTTATTATTTTCGGAAAATTCAAGTTTTCCGGCCAAACCGTCGACAATTTGAAGAAGATTCAAACTACAAAATTGTTTCTTATCTCATGGGCTTTCATTTGAGTATAGTGTTGCATATATTTTGAGAAATTTTGAAATTTCGAATTTCAACCACCATGAGCCACAATATAGCATGATAATAGGGTTAGCAGTAGCAACTTACCTCAGGATTGACAGTAGCAATAATCTTAAAGGTCGGCAACGACATCTAACTTTACGGTCGATACTTTACGGTCGATAGTAGCAGCTAGTTTCTCTATCGACAGTAGCAGCTAGTTTCTCTATTTACAGTAGCAGCTAGTTTTTCTATCTGCAGTAGTAGCTAGCTTCTCTATCCACAAGAGTAGTTTTTACATCGGTAGTAGCATCTTTTAAATTCTACAGTAGCAGCAATTAAGATTGAATGCAAGTGGGCAAAAGAGTAAATTTTTAGTGACAAGTGGCCGCTTGACAACACATTGTTCTGATTTGTAAAATTTAGTCCTATTTTGTATAAAAAATATAGTAGATGACTTATTTGTTAATTAAATTAGGGTCCGGATCGGGGGACATTTTTTTTTACACATATTTTGACACAGGTTTTCGGCCATTAGATTTTAAGATCTTCGATAGTCTAGATTAATTGTAGGTATGATGTCAACATTCACAAGGATGATGTGGCAATTGACATGACACTCCATATTTTCCATTATAAATTATAAATACAAGAAAAGAAAAACAAAATAAAATCAAAATCAAACTGTTTTCAATAATAATAAAAAACACAAAATTAAAATCAGGAACAAGAATTATATATGAAGAACAAAAGCCAGAGATCATCTTCTATGTACAAGGGAGTTCGGCGTAGAAAGTGGGGTAAATATGCCGCAGAGATTCGTGACCTCTATCTAGGGAAAAGGGAGTGGATTGGCACTTTCGATACTGCAGAGGAGGCTTCTGTTGCCTACCAAAAAAAGAGGCTTCAGTTTGATAACATGAAGTTAGAGTTAATGAGAAAGACTGTTTCTGAGGACTTGCAATTATCAAACAAGGCGGTTGAGACTTGAGAGTTCTCATTTTTCGTAAAGTTTTGTAGTTAGGAATTACTAGTAGAAAAATGTCTATATTCAGTACATGTTGTTTGAGTAGCTTTGAGGCTATAGCTTTGTTATGAACATATGAAACTGTTCTTGGGTCTGTACTCATTTGGGAGTTGTCCAAGATTTTCAAACTCTCAGTGGTATGGATTAGAAAATTCAACCTTGTTTATTTCGCCAACTATATTATTGAAGTGCAATTGTATCTATTCAGAAAAAGACACATCTCTGGAGTTTAAGTTTATTCTCATCTCTGTATCTATTGGCTTCATTATAATCTTGAGAAAGAACTCGGAAGATGTGGCATCTTGTAATCTATCTCTTTCCGCTGCTCTTCGATTCCTTGGTTCTATGCCTCTAAAATACACCATAATCTCTTTGGCTTCATGATAAAATTGCTCATTTTCTGGTGAATCTTCAACAACAAATTGCCCAAACAACAACCCCATAAAGGCCCTTCATCGAAATATGAGGCAGGACAGCCGGGAGTCCTTTGGCTCCTGATATCTGCTGCACAATGATTAGACTCTATAAACATGAATGGTTAAGAAACCAGCTATAAGACAACTAGCTGTCATTTAAGTAGAAACACGGAGCACATAATCGCTGGCAATTGACATAGAACATAATACCCGTCATTTAATTGAACTTTACCTCATCTTCCTCGTGGCAACCAAAACTCATTGCCGCATACTCTGCTGATGAATAGAAGAAATCTCACAAAGCTGACCAAAACGGCATAACCTATAATATACACCTACTGGCAGCCTAGTCCAAGCATACCTGCTTTCATCTACGCATAGCCAGTTCACACACAAGAGCAAGGTTCTTACACTTCTTTGCCAAGCAAACACATGATTTTAATTTTGTGTTTTCTTTTATTGAAAACAGTTTGATTTTGATTTTGTTTTGTTTTTCTTTTCTTGTATTTATAATTTGTAATGGAAAATATGAAGTGTCATGTCAATTGCCACATCATCCTTGTGAATGTTGACATCATACCTACAATTAATGTAGACCATCGAATATCTTAAAAGGTAAAATGGAAGTTGTTTAATCTACTATATAACATTGTTTTTCAATATTTTAAGAGATTCAATATATGTCAATGTCTATATGATTTATATAATTATGATCAATACTGGAATCAGTACATAATGCGTCAATGTTGTTGTTATGCATGCAACCAAAGTAATTGATGATGTATTTATGTATGCAAGATAAATATAACATCTCTCACAGTTCAACCAATTTATTTGTTTTCTAGTTTTTATATGAAATAATTAGTCATCGACGTTCAAAATTATATTTGAATCTCATCATGATCGAAGACGAGATTAGAATTTAGCTTTTAACATATTAAATATTTAATTTTTATTTATTATTGATGAGGAAGGTTATAGAATGAACTTTCATGGAAAAAAAATATAGGGATGTTGTTCAAGGAAGGTTAATTCCGTAACTTCCGAGGTGTGTCTTGCCCTAATAAGACTAGAAGTCTAGATACTCTATTAGATAGGGAATCCCTGTTCGCCAGGGATACTTGATGTAATGCCTATATAAAGGCCTCCTTATCAATGAATAAACAGAGAGAGATTTATCAATCTATTTCTCCTACAACACGTTATCAGCACATTGCTCTAGCCTCCCGTCTAATAAGCCCTAGAAACCCTAATTCCGATTTTTTTTTCGAAACCCTAACCTACCGTCGGCCGCCGATTCTTCCCTTCGGCACCGTCGGCCTCTTCTCAGCAGCATCTGCGCTGCTCGCCTGCCGCTTTGTACCTTCGCGTACTACTTCTCCTCTGCCTCTAGGCAGACAACCCGCTCGCCAGCAGCTCTCCCTTGCGTGCTACTTTTTGCACGCATCCACCAGAAGATCAAAATTGCTCGCAAGCCAAGCAAGCGATCCGCGAACCCTTATTCGTGGTTGAGAAGAAATCAAGAAAAATCGAAGAAAACAAGCTTCCCCAAGAGTCAAGTTTCGTTTGATCAAGCTTCTCTTGAAGAGGTAAATATTTTTATAAACGTTCCCGCTTATGAAAATTTCAATAGTTGGGTTTTGTTTTCTTCCGGGACCTTTCCGTGTCCCTGCTTCTTCATCCCGATTCTATCGCTTCTCGGGACGGCATACGGGGATTTAGTCACCCCGGTGCCAACGTTTATTGGGGTAACTGTGATGTTACCGGCCACCGTTATGCTTGTGACTGTGATGTCACTGTGAACCATAACGTATTATTCTTTTTTGGAAAGAAAACAAAGGGAAGATATCGATTGTGACTTGAAGTCACGTTAAGCATCGATTTATGTGACCATGATATATCTTGGCACTGTTCTAAAAGAACAATCAAACTTGATTAGTATTCAAATATACTAACGTCTCCCTGTTTGTGTTCTGTAGATGGCTGACACTCAGCGTCCAGAATTTGACATCTTGGATGTCCAAGGCAAGGAATACAAGAGGTGGGTCTCAGATGTTGAGAACACTTTCATTGGTAAAAGATTTACTGCCACCATCAACCCTCCTGAGGATGAAAGCTTACACGCTTCTCCTGAACAGAAAGCACAAGCCCTGATGTTTCTCAGGCGCCATATCCATCCAACGCTCAAGAAGCAATACCTGAGGAAAACTGATCCCAAAGAGCTATGGGATATCCTCAAGGACCGCTTCGACAATGTGCATGACGCACAACTCCCAGACCTCATGTCTGATTGGGAGCAAATCCGCTTACTGGATTTTGATTCCGTCCAGGAATATCATCAGACTATGCTAAACTTGCAATCTGATTTGAGCTTTTGTGGGGTCGAAAAGACCGATGATGATATGATGGAGAAGACTTTCACGACGTTCCCAGAATCTGCGTCCATGTTGTCGCATCAGTACCGCGATCTCCGCGAGAAAGGCACTATCAAAACCTTCAGCGATTTGATGAATGTCCTTCAGAGAAAGGAGAGGTACCATGAGTTGATTCTTACCACCAATAAGAGGCCTCGAGGACCGAAATTCATTGCGGAATCTCATCAAGCCCGTGGTAAAGCTTTTAAGCAGAAGCATCAACCTCATGAACGTCAAGCACCGCCACCACGTACGCCAAGAGCAATACGTGGCGGACGAGGAGGGAGAAGAGGCGTCGGCCGTGGCCGACCGCTTTCTTGGACAAGGGATGATGGCAGAGCCGCCGCTCCCAGAGGGAGGAACAGTTTTGGTTCCGGTCCCAGGCGTGGTGGCCATACGCCGAACAATGCTTCGGCTCCTTGCTTCAAATGTGGTTCTAAGAATCATCTCCAACGCGATTACATAGCAAGCAGAGATATTCAAGCCGCTTACAAGAAACACAAACAATACATAGAACAAGAAGCACACTATGTAGGAGACTTTGAGGAAGAAGTATACGATGAGGAAAATACGAACTTCGCCATCGATGACTTCCAACCTACCAAGAAACGTAGGACTCAGGAGTATGATACTCCAGACTATGAATAAGTATTTGACTTAGGTCATGAGATACGTGTTCAAGTTTGATTTTGATTGTTATTTTGACAGAATAGTCAATAAATCACGACTTTGTTCGATAAGTCGTTCTATTTAGAACAACCATGATGTATTTTTGAGTTGTCATCAATAAAATCTATCTTATTCTACGAATGATTTGAGATTTTTACATCCCTGAAAGCAAAATTGGTTCAATGCGTCCAATTCTCAATGGCATAATCATTTTGAGTTCACCAAAAATTCTGGTGATGTTAACTCATATCCGAAAAATCACAAAGACAAAAGGAGAGATCCGCGAGCCGCGATACGCCATCCGCGAGCCACGATACGCAAGCCGCGATACGCGATACGCCATCCGCGAGCCGCGATGCACGATCCGCGATCCGAGATCCGCGATCCGTGATCCGCGATCCGCTATCCTCCAACTTGGTCGCGATCCGCCAGGACTCGCTCGCCATGGCTATTCGCCAACTAATCCGCGATCCGCGATCAGCGATCCGCCAACTTGGCTGCGATCCGCCATGCCTCGCTCGCCAAAGCCCATAAGAGCTTGGCCGCGACTCGCTAGGCCTCACTCGCCATGGCCATTCGCCAGCTTGGCTCAGCACCGAATCCGGTTTTTTTTGAAACCAACAATCGATAGCCTATCGAACAAATGCAACTTTTGCATCAATGGCTCGGCAACGAAGTGTCTTCGGACTCGCCATGCTTCGGATTTAGCTCAACCGTCGCATCGCATTGCCTCAATGCCTGACCGATTCTCACCACTCGCCTTGCTTCGGCTCGGCCTCTGGGTCGCTTTGGCCTTACCACAGCTTCGGCTTTGGCTTGGCCCCGGCCTTTGCCTTGGCCTCGGCCTTGGCTCGGCCACGCCACCTACGACGGTGTCCGGTCTCAATCTCTGACCTAGGCTATGATTATCATTGGTGATACTCGGTGATTAAAATGCGGCTTATCTCTTTCTCTCAAGTTTTGTCGTTGCCATGGCTATGTTATTGGCCTTAATGCACTTCATTTTGTGATGATATATTGTTTCAATACACTTACTTTAAAGTGTTCGCCAAAGTCTAAAGTAGACTATTGATTCAATTTACATTGTTTTTGTAGATGTATCAAGGCGAGATTGAGTGTTTGTTGGATTGTGCAACAACTCACACGATTCTGAGAAATCGGCAATTGTTTTCGGATTTTACGCCAAGAGAATCGTCGTTATCTACGATGACAGGAACTGGACCCGTAATTAAGGGTCGCGGCACTGCTCAATTCTTACTGCCAAATGGCACTGAGATTCGGGTAGAGGACGCCCTATATGCGCCTAAGGCGCCAAGAACCTTGCTAGCTTTCAAGGATGTGCGTGACAATGACTATCACCTCAGCACTTATGTTGAAGATGGAACTGAATATCTGTTGATCACCTCCACTCAATCTATGCGCACTCGCATTGTGGAGAAGTGTAAGCGAGTTCGCAATGGCATGTATTTCACAACCATTCGAGCCAACGAATCTCATGTTGTTATATTATGTGATTCTGATGCTTATAAGCTTTGGCATGATAGACTCGGTCATCCGGGTCGTGATCTGATGATCCGTATTTTGAAATGCTCCCACGGTCATCCATTTTTCCGATCACAAAAGCACAGAGGGCGCCTCGGCCTCGGTTCGGCCGTGCCGTCGATAGCCGCCTCTCGGTTCCAAGGAGAGGTTCGGTCCCCTCCTGCTTCTCATGCTTCTGTAGCGATG
The DNA here is from genome assembly GCA_963682095.1 of Potentilla sterilis. Taxonomy (NCBI): domain Eukaryota; kingdom Viridiplantae; phylum Streptophyta; class Magnoliopsida; order Rosales; family Rosaceae; genus Potentilla; species Potentilla sterilis. The sequence goes on along the minus strand of OY821758.1, from coordinate 50,601,642 downwards.
TCTAATGCTCATCGTTCGTTTTGTAAAGCTTGTTCACTAGCAAAACTTCAAGCAAGACCATCTTTTGCTATTGATAATAAACAGAATATTCCGTTTCTACAACGAATACAAGGTGATATTTGTGGACCTATAACACCAGAATGCGGACCATTTCGATATTTCATGGTTCTGGTTGATGCATCAACGCGTTGGTCACACGTAGCGTTGTTGTCCACGAGGAATGCTGCATTCGCTAAACTCCTAGCTCAGATTATTAAGCTTCGGGCTCACCACCCGGACAATCCGATTAAGTCCATCAGACTGGATAATGCTGGAGAGTTTACCTCAAAGTGTTTTGATGACTATTGCATGTCAGTTGGGATTGAAGTTGAACATCCCGTACCCCACGTTCATTCTCAGAACGGTCTTGCAGAAGCCGCTATCAAGAGACTACAGCTTGTAGCTAGGTCTCTTGTCATGGCCACAAACTTGCCAGTTTCGGCATGGGGATATGCAATATTACATGCAGCTATGCTTATTCGTCTACGACCCACAGATAGCCAACCATTTAGTGCGTACCAGTTGGTAACTGGTTACGAGTCTGATATTTCGCATCTGCGTACTTTTGGTTGTGCCGTATATGTGCCTATCACGCCTCCACTGCGTACCAAGATGGGTCCACAACGACGATCAGCTATTTATGTTGGATATGAAGCACCAACTATTGTCCGCTATATAGAGCCTATGACAGGTGATCTGTTTACTGCAAGATTTGCAGATTGTCACTTTGATGAGACATCCTTCCCGCCGTTAGGGGGAGATGGGGCCGCATCCGTCCCAAGTGAACGTCAGGAATTGACGTGGTTCTCTCCCACTATGTCTCATTATGATCCCCGTACGTCTCAGTGTGAGACTGAAATACAACGCATATTAGAACTACAAAAGGTGGCGGATACGATGCCCGACTCCTTTACTGATATTGCGAAAGTGACAAGATCAACCATACCTGCTGCGAATGTACCTGCAAGGCTTAACATTCCTCGCCATGCGCGAGCACGCGCCGCCGGTCTCGGACCCGCAGCCCTAGGTGCCATCGGCAGCCTAGGCTCGGCACCTCCAAGTGGAGAGCCGGCGTCGACTTCGGATCCTCCTAGAAAGAGGGGGAGACCAATCGGTTCCAAAGACAATGTACCTAGAAAGAGGGCATGTGTCCAGGCACAAAGCGATCCGTTCATCATCGATACTGTGACGCCGTCACATGAGATTGTCTCCGACTATACCTATGTCCAAGAATCAACTCTGAATCATCTGGGGGACGCCTCAGACTCACTGTTGATGTTGGAGAACAAGGAAATCTCACTAAACTACTTATGCATGCACAATCTGATGGAAAGAAATTCCATGTATATCGATGATGCATTCGCCTACGCCGTTGCTCAAGAAGTTATTGACGACGACGATATGGAACCCCGCACTGTTGATGAATGTCAACGTAGGGCGGATTGGCCGAAGTGGGAAGAAGCAATCCAGGCTGAACTAGACTCTCTAAAGAAAAGGCAAGTTTTCGGACCGGTTGTGCCTATACCGCCGAACGTGAAGCCTGTTGGACATAAATGGGTCTTTGTCAGAAAGCGCAATGAGAATGGCGAAGTCCAGCGATATAAAGCTCGACTCGTGGCGCAAGGTTTTTCTCAACGCCCTGGAATTGATTATGAGGAGACGTATTCTCCTGTCATGGATACTATTACCTTCCGATACTTAATAAGTTTGGTAGTCTCAGAGAGACTCAATATGCAGCTTATGGATGTTGTAACTGCGTATCTTTATGGGGACCTAGATACGGAGATGTACATGAAAGTGCCAGAAGGACTTTCGTTACCCAAGTCAAGTGAGCAAAAACCACGAAGTTCATTTGCTATCAGGTTGAGACGATCTCTATATGGACTCCGACAATCTGGTAGGATGTGGTACACACGGTTAAGTGATTACTTGATTGGGAAAGGATACAAGAATGATGAGTTGTGCCCCTGTGTGTTCATAAAGAGAACAAGTTCAGGATTTGCCATTATAGCCGTCTATGTCGATGATATGAACATCATTGGAACTCTGAATGAGATCAATGAGACCGCTAGCTATTTGAAATCCGAATTCGAGATGAAAGATCTGGGAAGGACTCGGTTTTGCCTAGGCTTAGAACTAGAGCACCGAAGTGGTGGAATTTTTATACACCAGTCTGCATATGTCCGAAAGATGCTCAGGCGATTTAACATGGACAAAGTTATGCATCCTACAGGCACTCCCATGGTCGTTAGAAGTCTGGATATCAACAAAGATCCCTTTCGTCCGAAAGAAGATGACGAAGAGGTCTTGGGAGCTGAATATCCATATCTTAGTGCGATTGGAGCTTTGTTATACTTAGCTCAGTGTACTAGACCAGACATCGCTTTCTCTGTGAACTTGTTAGCTAGATTTAGCTCTGCGCCAACACAACGTCATTGGGTTGGAATCAAGAACATCTTCCGATACCTTAAAGGAACCCTTGATATGGGCTTGTACTATCGATACACTCATCAGGATTCGACACCTAGTCGATCTCTTGCATCTAACAGCACAAACCATGGCTCGGATTGCCATCCGCCAGCCATATCCGCCAAGACTGGCTTTGGTTCATCCATCCGCCATCTTGCAGACATATCCGCCAACTTATCCGGACCCGCGGATGCTAAGTCGTGGTCCCGATACGGCTTTGGCGATACCCCCTCCTACTCAGATACACCAAATGATGTGATGGTAGGATTTGCTGATGCTGGATATTTGTCAGATCCACACAAAGGACGTTCCCAAACAGGTTATGTTTTTACCATTGGGAATACGGCGATATCTTGGAGATCAACCAAGCAAACCCTTGTTGCTACCTCCTCGAACCATGCTGAGATTATTGCACTACATGAAGCAGTCAAAGAATGTATTTGGCTTCGCTCGGTTATATCTCACATTCGAGAGTCTAGTGGACTTGAGTCTACTACGATGGGACCAACTTGCATATTTGAAGATAATGCAGCATGCATCGAGCAGATGAAGTTGGGATACATTAAGGGTGACAATACTAAACACATTTCGCCTAAGTTCTTCTACAATCAGCAGCAGCAAGAGACTTTGAATATTCAGGTGAAGCAAGTCAGCTCAGAAGAAAATGCAGCGGATCTGTTCACCAAGTCTCTACCTAAATCTACATTTATGAAGCATGTAAAGCGCATTGGAATGTGTCGCTTATCCGAACTCGAAGACTGATTGACTATCAGGGGGAGTTCTCATCTAGACTTCAGGGGGAGCCTAGTTATGCATGTCTCACATACTTGTAGTTGGTGCGTTGTACTCTTTTTCCTTAGACCATGCTTTTATTTTTGCCCAAGAGGTTTTTGTTTACTGGCAAAGGTTTTAACGAGGCAACAGCTCATGCACCATTGAGGACGCGACACAAGGGGGAGTGTTCAAGGAAGGTTAATTCCGTAACTTCCGAGGTGTGTCTTGCCCTAATAAGACTAGAAGTCTAGATACTCTATTAGATAGGGAATCCCTGTTCGCCAGGGATACTTGATGTAATGCCTATATAAAGGCCTCCTTATCAATGAATAAACAGAGAGAGATTTATCAATCTATTTCTCCTACAACAGATGTAAATTAAAAAATTGAGGGAGTGTATACGAGACTTCCCTTCGAAGGAAAAAATACAAGTGCGATTCAAGAACCGTTCGATGTTTGTTTTTCATCTCTAAACAATGCTTTCTTCCAGGACCTCGCAACGCCTCAGAACCTTTCTTCCCCACACTCAAACCCATCTATTCTCCTCACTCCCTCACACTGCTCCCACCAAACCCATTTCAATTCTCAATCCCACAGACTCAAACCCAAAACCAAGTTCACCAATCTACGACCACACCACTGTTCGTGAAACCCTCTCTACATACTGCAATGACTGGAAGAAAGCTCTCGACTTTTTCAACTGGGTTGAGACCCAGCCCCACTTCCAACACACCACCGAAACCTACAATCGACTTCTCGACATCCTCGGTAAGTACTTCGAGTTTGAGCTTTGTTGGGACTTAGTTCACAAAATGAAACAGAACTCAGTTTGTGTTCCTGACCATACCACATTTCGTATAATGTTTAAGAGATATGTGTCTGCACATCTTGTTAAAGAAGCTATAGATACTTATAATAAGTTGGATGAGTTTGGTTTGAAGGATGAGACTGGTTATTGCAATCTTATTGATGCTCTTTGTGAGAATAAGCATGTGATTGAGGCCCAAGAGTTGTGTTCTTGGAAGAACAAAGAGTTGGGTTTTGATAGGAGTACTAAGCTGCATAATATAATTCTTCGAGGGTGGTCGAAAATGGGGTGGTGGGGAAAGTGTAGAGATTTTTGGGAAGAGATGGATAGGAGAGGTGTTTGTAAAGATTTGCATTCGTATTCGATATATATGGATATAATGTGTAAGAGTGGGAAGGCGTGGAAGGCGGTGAAGTTGTATAAGGAGGTGAAGAGGAAAGGGATCAAGCTGGATGTCGTAGCGTATAATACGGTTATTCGAGCTGTTGGTGCTTCTGAGGGTGTTGATTTTGCAATTCGGATCCTGAGGGAGATGAAGGAATTGGGATGTGACCCCAATGTTGCGACATATAATACGATTATAAAGCTTTTGTGTGAAAATATGAGAGTTGGGGAGGCATTCACGATTCTTCGAATAATGTTTAAGAATGGTTGTGCTGCGGATGTTATAACATACCAAATCCTTTTTAAGTATATGGAGAAGCCCAATGAGATTCTTAGGCTGTTTGATAGGATGATTGAAAGTGGGGTTCAGCCAAGGATGGACACTTATGTGATGATTATGAGGAAGTTTGGGAGATGGGGCTTTCTTAGACCGATGTTTATTGTGTGGCAGAAGATGGAAAAACTTGGGTGTAGTCCTAATGAGTCTGCTTACAATGCTTTAATAGATGCTCTGGTTGAAAAGGGTATGTTAGACATGGCTAGGAAGTACGATGAAGATATGATAGCAAAGGGGCTTCCAACTAGGCCAAGGGTGGAGTTGGGGACCAAACTGGCGAGTAATGAATCGGATGCTGGGTAATTGCAATCTTTAAATGCTTCGAAGATGCTTTTATATGTATCTGGAATATTGGCCATTTCTACCAGCATTTTTTTCTTTCTTGTAAAGCATGGCCAAGGAACACTATCTGAATAGTGCATTCAGTGCCGATGGATATGGTTTCCAGGTCTGATGCAAAAAATATTCTGAGCACAAGCTGCTGAAAATTTGGTTTCAATGATGAAAGAGTTTTGGGTATATGCCCATTTGTGCAGGACTTATTACAGATCTTTTCCTGCTGACAAAATAGTGAACTGTTGAATCTTTTTTGCATGGCAGCATGAGTATAGTTTCTGGCAAAGGTGATAGTTCGGTGACCAGAATAGTGCTTCAACTGGTTCAGAAACGGAGGTAGGCAAAATGAATGTAGAGCATGTATCTGTAGGCCTTGATTTTTATATCACCGATACCTCATAGTGACCTTTTTCAATCAAATCCTCCGAGCAATGAATTTAGTGGGATTCTGGCTTTATATGTGACTGTTAGCTTGAGGATATCTCATTCAATTCATGTATTAGTCCCCGGTTGGTTTTGTACAATTGGCAGCCCAGGTTAGATTCTGTTTTTCTTTTATTTGCTCTCTTTATATGCCATCTGATGTACCCGTGACCACTGTGTTCGATACAAATTGTTGGTTGATTTTCCAGACAATAATGCTATATAGACAGAAGAACGTTTGCTTACGAAGAGTTAGAAAAGTTGATAATCAAGCTGAAAGAAGAGTTGGTCGGAAGAGTTTTGCTTACCAGAAACCTTCCCCTCATTGGTTTTTTTGCAGCCTAAATTGCAAGCAAGTAAAGACTTTTGTTGAAATGTAATTTGGAGGCCTTAGGATATTAATTTTATGTTTGGTGCCTCATCTTTGCTAGATACGAGTACTCTCAACCTCCAAGTTGCTTACATTCTCATTTCACCATCACCAGAGTTCAGACCGTCGTGGTTTGAACTCGTAGCTTTGGATATGAAAGTAAATACTCCTCATCAGTAGAGCTACGAACCGGTTTTTGGTGCTTTGAATGTTTAGTTGGCTGTAACCTCTCTTAATGGAGATGGAAGAATTGGCAAAATGTGGTTGCCAAGTCAATGTCATGAACTATATTCCAGTAAGCAAAGCAAGTTGATACGATTTTGGCATTGTGGCCTCGAGCTGGCAAACTTGGAAACTTTGTTCGACAGTTTGACAGCAGATACTTCTTGAGCATTTTAGTCGTGTTGGTTTTCGACACATTTCCTACAATGACACTTGCGATGTTCATCAAACACCGTCCTGAGGAAGCAAATTTGACGCCGTTCTAGGAATCTTCTAATCACTTCAAACATTCAAGGTTGGAAAATTCGATAATTCACATGAAGGGTTGGTAGGAACTTTGGGAACCATTGAAGTCCTTGCCCAATACGTACCATTCAATTAGATTGAAACTCCTAGTTTCTCTTGTATGAAAAGTTCAAGAAAAGGTTTCTACAATGAGCAATGAGCGGCCAAGATCATTCCAGTAGCTACCAGGAAAGGTGACAGGTGGACCGAACCCAAGAACACAGCCACTAGAAATTGATATTCAGATGCTCCAAACAATTTGGGACCGTCCAGAGTAATATGACTGTTCAAATTATATACGCTTGGTTGAAAACCAAAACTAAAATCCAAAGCCACCAGTCTGTGTGGCTCCTAATTAACCATGAAGCTTCTCCCACACTGGTAGCCATTTAAAACCAAAGGCTCTCAATGTTACAACCATAATATCCCATCCCTTCAAATAAAAACCATAGGGGAACAACCATCACAAATTCTTACAAATCCTAAAGAAGAGCCTAGAGTCTTTTCTCAGTGAAGCTTATTTGGTTTGTTCAATGGCAACTTCCATTTCTGCAACTGGGTTCCAAGGGAATTTGACCTCCTCGTTCCATGGAAGTTGGGGAAGTTCAATTGCGGGTGAAGATTATAGCATGCTAGCCAAGTCAGTAAAAACCCAAGTGAGAGTTGCAAAGGCAAGCAGAGCACAACCCATGATGAAGAATGTCAATGAAGGAAAGGGACTCTTTGCACCAATTGTAGTTGTTGCGAGAGATGTTATTGGGAAGAAGAGGTTCAACCAACTTAGGGGAAAGGCAATTGCTTTGCACTCGCAGGTAATATACTCTTGCCTTTCTCAAAGAGCCATAGATTAACTGTAAACTAGCTTAGCTATGTCATGGTTGCTAAAGCTAATATGCCACTATGAAAACACTAAGCAAATAACACCTTTAAACAATTGAAGATTAAACATTTGCTTCTGTACATATTTTCGCTTCTTTCAATCTTGGTCTTTACTAGACAATAAGAAGCTAAAAGCGTTATGAATTCGTCACTCTTTTGCTCGCAGACCTAATACATTCATAATACATGGATATATTAAATGTGAGTAGCATAGACAAACAAAAGGACATGGATACTTCAAACATTAGTCCTCCTTTTTTTACCACAAAGAAGTTTGGGGTGTTATAGTTCTTCAAATTTTGAGACACCTATTTATCTGCAGGTAATCACAGAGTTCTGCAAATCCATTGGAGCTGATGCAAAGCAAAGGCAAGGGCTGATTCGACTGGCAAAGAAGAACGGAGAAAAGCTAGGATTCCTTGCATGATGCGTTAGATGCAAGCCTACATTTTCTTTGGTCAACATTAGAAATTTGATGTTAATAGTTTGAGGACTTCCAAATTCATATACTCGTCCTGCTGGGACACCTTGAAGATCCGAATGTAAACTTTAATGATATCTACTCCATAAATATGCACTTGTCATCATAATTCTTCAGTTTAGATACTACATTGATACATCAAATCATCAAATAAAACTCAGCAACAGAATACTTCTGGAAGCAGCTCTTGTGTCAGTTGAGGTCTCTCTTGTGTTACCACAACATTTAGAGGAATGAAATTCAATGAAACAAGTAGTTGTGGAACTAGAAAGTAATAATAAGGTATTATTTTCACTCAGTTCATCTAGTATATTCAAAGGAAAAGAAGAAGCATCAATTTCATTCTCCAGAGTCTAAATTTAGTACCGTAACAAATCTACTAGTTATTATGGTCCTTTCAGCGAGACGCATCCAAACCAATCAGAAAGCAGAGACTTCAAGGAATGCAAATATTGAATGGCTCATCGTCTACACAGTATGACATCCATCTATAATATCTTGAAATAGCAACATGAATTCAAAGAATCTGATTGTCCATCCAAATAAACCACAAATGCATTACAAACAAACTAGGGTCAAAACAAGGTAGCATGAAGAACAAAATCATATTACATTAAGAGATCAAAAAGAGAAAGTTGTGAGATGTATCCCTCTAGCTTTTCTCAGTAAATGAGCGGACTGCAGAATAATTGTGGCAGTGTCGACAAGCTTGGTAACAAAGTGCTGGCCCATTCCACAAAACAAGTAAAATGATCACACATAGTATCGAGGCTTCGCTAACCTTTCCTTTTTACTATCATCCTGCAATAAGAGTGAGAAATAAGATTAAGAGTTCCACATCAATTAACAGTCCTGAACTCCGAGTAAGAGACTTACATGGAAGCTGTAAGTGATCTTATCAGTAACATCGATTATCTCCTTCCACTTCCTCCCAATGCTCATCTACAAGATCACGTAAAAAGACTCAGTGACTTGCCGGCATTTCAAATTTGCAACAAAACATGCAAACTGTAATGGTCACACTGTAACCTAAAGGCAAATTTCAGTTTCCGAGACCTACTAGCCTACAAGACTAACAGGAAAGGGCACACAAGCAGAGGGTCAACCATTCATGCCAAACACAGAACCTCTGAGGAACATCAGACTAGGGAAAGCAGAACTACAGCAGAATGATAACCATCTAATTCATTAAGAAATTAACATTTTTATAGGAGAAACTAGTTCAAGAAACACTGAGAGAACTCCTCTAAGCAAAAAGCTTTAGGCTAACCTAAGTTAAAAAAAAAAAAAATTATTATTATGCTTTTTTTATATAGGAACAAGTTCTAGAAACACTGAGACAACTCCTCCAAGCAAAAAGCTATTGGGAAACCAAAATATAATTGACCTCCTTTTTCTCAAAAGGTTCCTATTAACCACTAAACCCAAGAACTGATCTGTTATGAGGGGAAATAGTCGATCAGAAGCAGGGACAGGACACTAAGCATGGGAAACAATCTGGATCCTCAACAATCAACTGACCAACCTAATGAAATGGTTAATTTTACTTGTGATGTGTCAATTATTAGCATTTGTTGGCATATGGATAAGAAATCTATTTTGCATGGTAAAAATGTAAGTTCGCTATTCAGAAATCTAGACAGAACTAACAGGTCAATTGTCTCAACTCTGACAATTATTTTGTCCCAGGCTTTTATTTTTCTTCAGGGAAGGGACAACATGTAACCTTTGATGAAATATTCAAAAAACAACCATCAGCACCCAGAAGGAAGTCTAAAGTCAAATAATTAAGGTCGATAGTTATATTTAGTATGCCAAGGTGTAACAATATCATCATTTGACAGCACAATAGATGGAAAAATAAATCACAGAAGTAATATAGATGAACCCACTAAAGCATCCAAATTTAATTGTTTATTGTGTCACCTGGGCAGCCTCGTTTGCAGCATTCCTAGTCCACAATGCAAGTTTGTCTTGCCTACTGCGCACACTTGCTACCACTCCACAAATCTCATCACCCTCATCAAATTGTTCTCCAATCAGTGCCATCAACTACAAAATGAAGTAACAATCTGTTACCATTACTATACACACACAAACAGTGAGCAAGAAACAGCTAAATGAGGAGACCATGACTATATATACAAAGCACTTTTTGCCAGACAGTTTGGCGTGTGCTGTTGCACAGATAATGAAAACAGTTATATAGGCATAGCAAATTGATTCAGTCTGGTAACGAAGCATGCCAGTGCTTTGACAGTACGAAACCTAGATCAATATTAAGAAACATGAGGAAGAAACTCACAGTTTCTAGCCACATTGTATCAAGGTCGGCCTTCCTGCTACTGGTGACAGTCCACTTCCCTCCATTAGCACATTCAGGATCCTCCCATTTCGGTTCAACCCCAGCCCTGAACAAGTGGAATTCAGCATTCGACGGAAACTTGCTCGGCTTGAATATCTGATCATACAAACTGCAAATTAAACAATAAAAATCACATTAAAGTTCAGGCTTTAAACCCAGCATCAGAACCAAAGCTTCGAACTTTAAATCTCCAAAAAACAAAAATCCAAAAAAAAAATCCCTTCTTGTAGTTTCTAGAGCTATTCTTTATCTCAAACCACTATCTTTCTCTTCCCTCCCTCTCTTTGTTAACTAACCCTTAAGCATATAAAACTATAACCAGTAGGAAGTAAAGCAAACTAAGGCAATGTTATATAACCAAGAAACCAAGAAATCACACATGACCATATCAACACTAAAAATCAAAGCATAAACGAATATAAGATCAAAATTTGGTATACAAAAAAAAAATTCACAGAAAAATTTCAGCGAACCGAACATTATTTAAGGGCCTATCATCAATCACCAATTAACATCAACAAATATTACATCACCAAGAACACTGAAAAAATCGAATTAAACCCTAGAAAAACATAAATTATAAAAAAATTAAAATAAAAAAAAAAGAGAGCAAGATTTATAGAAAAGATGAGAGATTGAGAGCTGTGCGTACCACCAAAACTCCTGGATGGTCTCAAAGGTGTAGGCTTTTTTGAGAGAAGAACCCCAAGCAGCGCCGCTCGGCTTTGGCTTAGATTGGTTGTCGAACCAGAAGGTCCACTTCCTCTCCAGCTTGTGGGGCCCGCCGCTCTTCGTCTCCACCGTCGCGGCGGCGGTGTTTTCTGCCACGTCGGATAGCGGCGGCGCCGGAGCTGCTGCTACTTCGGTTGCCATTTTTTACTGTGTGTTCTGGGTTTTGTTTGCGGAAAAAAGATGAGAGGAGAAAAGAAGAGAGGCTTTTGGTTTTGGATTCGGGTATTTATATCAAAACCGGATCGGGCATTTTGGCTTTTGCCCTGGTTTGACCCGATGGGTCGGGTCGGGTCAGGCAGGCGTACTTTCATGTCTTTTTTTATTGTTTTTTTTTTTTAATTATGATGTTCAAATATAAAAAAATTAAGTACGCCAGAGGAACCAATATATATATATATATATATACTCTTCCGCAACTAAAATGTTTGCTGAAAGCTCATAGCTGAGCCTGATCAAGTAAGATGTTAATTAAAAATAGTCGAGGTTAATCTGTTATGGATTTGAGTAATTAATATTTTTTGTGTAACATATTATTTAATCTGAACTAATGTGAACATAAATTCGACTATTTTAGAGTAATATGAAAATAGTCATATTTTGCGTTTAAGACATTATTTGGTTGATCACCACATGTAGGGGCTTAGTTTAGTATTGAGGTGAAAAAACTCAAATGTGGAAAAATTGAGTTTTAAATAAGCAACATCTCACATGTTTTTTAAAATCGTGGTTTTTTAAACTAAATATTATAAATAAACACCTTATAAAACACTTACCAAACACATAATTAACCCATAATGATAATTATAAGTGATTATTTACCCTAAAATGCAATACTAAAGTCGAGTTGGTAAAAGACTTGGTACGGATTAGTCTCTAACCTAAAAACAAAAATTTCTAAATTACAACTAATAAGTAGTAAATTATTTTCGCATAAGAAAGCAGTGTAGTTCAAGCATTTCAACTCTTCCTCCAAAATTTAATTTGTCTTGTAGGTGAAGATCGAATTGTATCAATACTTTTGACCTTTTGTCTCAAAACTTGCACGAAATCTGCCCAAAAAAAAACTTGCACGACATTATGAGTTGTAGCTTCCATCCAACTTTTCTTATCTTTCAAGTAATATAGATGATGAAAATTTTGTAATAAGATTTCAACAGAAGGAGGAATCATTTTTATGTTTTCAACAGGCAGAGGGGACCTTTTTTTTTTTTTTTTTTTTCCGATTACAACAGAAGGAGGACTTGAGGTAGCTAAGTGGGAGAGGATGTGACACACGAATTGCATGCAAATCCTGCAGAAGCCACAACTGGCCTCCACATTCATGTGGTGCTTGCATTGCTTGCCACGACAAGTAGCTTAGACATCTGGACTCTCTTTCCCATTCTTTTTTAATCAACTTTCCAACCCCCACCGTTCTATATAAACCAAGCAGCCCCCCAAAACCACATCGATCATATGCAAATAGAGAGAGGAAGAAGAAAGACTCATCAAGGAAGAGATTGATCATCAGAAATGGCTGGTCATCTTTTGATGGAGAACGAAGCACTGGCAACATCAGCAAAATATGCACCGGTCACTTTTGAGAGGAGGGTCAGGGGGGACTTGGAAACCACACTTCCTAAACCATGTAAGTCTTCTAGCTAGTCAATACAATTCCTCTCTATTTTATTCAAGCTTGATTGTTCTTCTGGTTCAATTTATTAACAAATATCATGATTGAATACTATTTGAGAACGAACTTAGCTATAGTTGATTTGGCATGTTAGTATTGAGAGGCTTGATTTCAAGTATGTAGTTTAGGATTGTGAACAGATGACAAGTTCATGCTGGTTGTATAGCTCAAAAGCAAGACAATATCATTCTTTTGACCTAGATCTAGTTACTCATTCCATTGCAGAACTGGTTACCTTTTCATATATTCAAGTAAATTTTTTTTTCTTCTCAATTTTCACCAAGTTCATCTGTATATGCGAGAGCTGGCCAAGATTAGAAGCATTTTCCTGTGTTTAAGTAAAATTTCTAGTGTCAGATGGTTTATATGACTGAAAATTGTTCTTGACATAACAATTATTCTATTGGGAACATGACATAAGAAACTGTCTTCATCCACCTTCACTATATATACTGTTATAACGAATGTAAGAAAAACACAGAATTACGTGGTTCACCAACGATGTGTCAGCGAGATCCCCGCCTGACACCAGATGACTAGTTCAAGGCATATACTAACATATACTAATTTATTTCCTCCTTCCATACACTCCCATCAGATCTTCCCAGAGCCCTGGCAGCTCCAGACACAAATCATCCCATGGGAACAGTTGGACATCAGAGCCGCAACTTGAGTGTTCTTCAGCAGCATGTTGTATTTTTTGACCAGGATGAAAATGGGATTGTCTACCCTTGGGAAACTTTTGTTGGTAATTATCTGCATCATGTCATATATCTTATTTGAACAACCTCCAAAAGCACCATTAATGTAGTCATATTTACTGTCTCCTGTCTTTGATTAATTACCAGGACTTCGAGCTCTTGGTTTCAACGCAACCGTATCTCTATTCCTGGCTGTTGTCATCAATGGGGCACTGAGTTATGCTACTCTTCCTGTAAGTAATTCTGAATACCACATTGCAACTAGCTTGGAGGATTAGTACCAATAGCCATCGAGACATCTTGCAACCGTAATATGCATAGTCTGCCGGCAAGTAGTTTACAACTTTACATACCACTTCATAATCAATCACTAATATTAATATTAATTAATGTATACTATAGAAAATGAGACATCTTAGAAACTCTATACTGCCCGATCGATCTCCCTAAGAGTAATTATAAATATTCTACGTGGGGTACCTGCCTTGCAAGTAATTTCAAATGTTGAGTGATTAATTATTGTTTATCCAAAGCATAATAAATTGCATGTGAATTGATCTTTTTGTAAGTTTATGAACAAATTGTTGTCAGGGTTGGTTTCCTTCTCCATTCTTGCCCGTATACATTCTAAACATTCACAAGGCTAAGCATGGTAGTGATACTGGAACATATGACACAGAGGGAAGGTATGCTGCACATCTAATTATATATTATTCCTATGCTGCACCTTCTGTCTTGACTATTTGATTGTTCAATTTGACATCAGTCGGTAACATACCTACATTTAGGAGACTGGGAGAAATATATTACTTCATAAAACTAAATGGTATCAGTATAAGGATTTATACCATCGCTCCCAGAGAAACGATAGTTTTAATATGACAATGGAAACCATTTTCCAGGTTCTCGCCAGCAAACATTGAGCAGATGTTTAGCAAGTATGCTCGGACAGAGCCTGACAAGTTCACTCTGGGAGAAATTTGGAACATGACTGAAGGAAACAGAGTTTCATTTGACTTCTTTGGATGGTAGTTCTCTTAGGCTTCCTTTTGACTTTGTTTTATTTATATTACTGTTATCCAGAGCGTTTTGAGTTCTGCAGGGTTCTTCACGTTACTATGAGTGAGTTAAAATTTTGCAGGTTTGCAAGTAAGCTGGAATGGGGACTTCTGTACGTTCTTGCAAGGGATGAGGAGGGTTTTCTCTCTAAAGAAGCTGTGAGACGCTGCTTTGATGGAAGCTTATTCGAGTATATTGCTAAGATGAACTACAGTTATGTTGCTGAAGCGAAGATGAGCTAGAGTATATGTTGTACTGAATCTTATGTATATATTTCTGTGTTGTGAGATGTTAAAGAGCTGAAGCGAAGATGAGCTAGAGTATATGTTGTACTGAATCTTATGTATATATTTCTGTGTTGTGAGATGTTAAAGAGCTGTAATAAATCGAGGGGTGATCCTTCAGCACATTAGGCTGATGGCCACTGTCAGTTCATGTTTCATAGAAATAGAACAGTGTATTTTATCATCATGCATATATCTTTGAAGAATGACGTACATTAGATGAGTGAAAAGTTAATCTTCACTCGCAAGGAAATTGAATCTGATGGACACTAAAGCAGAGGAAGAACTTAGGCATTGTTTGTTTCGTGGAAAGTAAGCCTCAGGAAAGCTAAGTTGTTCCTTTCCTGTGTTTGGGATACTACAAGGAAAGGAAACACTTTCTTTGGGATACTACAAGGAAAGGAAACACTTTCCAAGAAAGGAAAATCGGGAGGAAAGTGGTTCTTTCTAAAATTTAATGGAATTACTTTTCCACCTCTTTTTTTTGTATTTATTATTCACAATATATTATTTAAGTACATTAATTAACAATTTTTTCATATGATTTTCTTTATGTTATCAAATATCGAAATGGAAAGTTATATTTCCTTCTCTTTTTCTTTTCATGAGAAAGACAACTTTTTCAGATAATTTTCTTTATGTTATCAAACATCGAAATGGAAAGTTATATTTCCTTCTCTTTTTCTTTTCATGAGAAAGACAAATGAGTTGTTTTCTTTTCTGTGAACCGGCCTTAATTATGGAAGATTCTTCAAGAGACATAGTACAATGAATTTGGAAATTTGAATGTCCTTTTGGCTTTGGGAATCCCTTCAATGCTGCTGTGTTGGTCTCCCAATGTGCCCCAGATTCTGTATCCACCACCTATCAATTGTCTCCTCACATTAGCGTTGTAATCTTGAACCCCCTTCACTTCATCATCAGGACCCCTGTACCCAAAAGCATCAATCACAAGATTTGATATCTCTATATATATTGCAACTTTATATAAGCTGAGTAGGAGAAGAACTGACCTTAAAATGAGACTTGTCCACCCATAGAAACCAACATGGAGAAGGTTGTTTATTGAGGCTGATCGCAGATGCTCCCTCCTTGCAGAAACCAGAATTATCTGGCGCCGCGCCCTCTGCCTTTGATCTCATTAAAGAGTTTGACGGAGTGTTCCAAAGCAGGTGCCTTACCTTTGCTCATCCACTCCTCCAAAGCAGTCAGGTTCATCTTCTCACCCCTATGAAAAGAAATTTGTTTACTCAATCAGCAGCCTTAAGCCTGAGCCACACTCTTACCAAACAATCTGATAAAATGAGTCTTAAAATTAAAGGTTTACAATAATCTGCATTATCTTATCTGACTGTTTTGAAACATATACAGCGGCTTACCCGAAATGATGTCCCTTGTAGTAAGGCACAGTAGAGAGTAGCGTATCATCAATGTCGAAAATCCATGCATCTCTACCATCATTCTTCAAATTACAGCTACTGCTTAGATACACAATGGCTTCCTCAATAGTCCTTTCGGAGTCCCCCTTGTACTGAGTCGAAGTAACATAGTTTCCAATGTATCCAATGCACTCTTCAGGCACCACCTGGAACTCTAATGTTGTGCAGCTCAACATTGATCCTCCAGCTCTCACAGTAATTATTCAAGCTGATCTTCATCCCATTCTTGGTTCTCTGATTTAAAATGTTCCACTCAGACTCTGCAACTGTTAGTGTAACAAAGAAACTCAAAAAACAATAGTAGACGCATAGATTTCTGCCCATTTTGGCAATAATAATGGACTAATGGCCAGAGACACAAATAGAGGAAGATAGAGTGGGTTTATGTAGCTCTTTGCATATGGAAATTGAACCAAGAAAGTGAGGTCACATGGGGTTTTAGAACAAGTTTGTCGTAAGTTTATGACTTGTTCTAACAATCACATGGTGGTCAGGTTGGCAAATGTCTTCATTCCTTTTTGTTTTTGCTCATATAATGTTATTATTTTCTTTCATCAATAGTTTGTCATACCAACCTTCATTACAACTGTTTATTAATTTTTAGGTCCAAAAGACAAGAATGGTTAATGTAATGCTCATTATCAATTAATCATTCGTCTAATGTTTCCATCAATTAGTCTATCTTACCCTTCTTAACAGTGGCGGTGACCATGTCACCAAAACAAGCAGATGGCACCCGATTCAGACCAACCTTGATTCCCTTGACTGACCTGATGTACAGATTCTTATCCCATCAGATTAACCAAAAACAGACTCACAATGCAATTTTAGGGTTTTATTCTGAGAGTCACAATTTCATTAAGAACTCTATGCAGGGGTTGCTTGTCAGTGTCACTTTCCTTCACTAAAACCCTGACTCTCAACCTCATCCCGTCTTCCTGCCTCAGCATGCATATTCAACAAGAGTACTAATTTGAAGCTTTATATAGGTTCAAGTTCTAAAACCTTCTCGATGGCATACTTGCCATATTGTAGATATTGGTGTATCCTGGAAGCTCCAAGCAATGCACCCGACAGTTGCCTAGATTCTCATAACCCTCATTTCAGAAGTTTTTTCTAACCTCCCTGCGCGGCCAAGCAAGTGAACCATGCATGCAAACAGCAAACATAGTGTTCGGCTAGAGGTTCAATAAGGTGAACTTCAGTCATGGTCATAAGCAATTTTAATCCCTGATCAAGCTGCCCACTGTGACAGTGTGACTGCATGCAGACAACACCCCAAGAAAGCTCATTTGATCTGGCTTGACCCCTTGCATTAGCATCTCTTCAAAGAGGGTTACTGCCTCTTTACCATATCCATTTATAACATACCCTCAAATCAAAGAATTCCAACAAACAATGTCAAAGTGATTGATATCTTTAGACACGAGATTACTGTTAGCAACGGTTGCACATTTATCCTACATTGAGGCATTGCTGACAAACAAAGCACTTGGATAGCCAGTCTTCAGAACCAAATGGTGAACTTGTCTTCGCATTTGCAAAGCAGGAAGATTGGCACATTCACTCAGACCACATGGAAAAGTTGACTGATCAAACCTCTTTCCTTTCTGGGTCATGATCTCAATACGCTTCAGTAAATCCAGGTATAACCTGTTCCGCGCGTAACCTGTAATCAGGGAATTCCAAGAAACAATGTTCTTCTCACCCATCTCCTTGAAGATTTGTCCATCTCCCATACTTGAGCATAACTAGTAATCATAGTACTCCAAGAAACTACATCCTGGTTGGTCATGTTTTCGGACAGAGATACAGCTTCGACGATTCTGCCACACCTAGCATAGCCTGCAATCATGGTGTTCCAACAAGCACCATCACAGATGGCAATCTGATCGAATATCTAACTTGCTTCATCCACCCTTCCATTATGAGCATACCCAGATATCGTTACTGTTTGTGCTGCTATGTTCTTGTATGGCATAAGTTTAAGCAACTGCCTTAGCTTCATCTTTCTTGCCAACGCCAACATACACACATTGATCTTTCTTGCCAACGCCAACATACACACATCACCAGCACGTCCTAAATATCCCCACAGCCTTGTCAATTTCGTGGTCTTGCACATAGGCTGCAAGCATTGCATTCCAAGCAACCACATTTCTACTCGGCCTCTGCCCAAACAGCTCCGCCGCCTGCGCAAATGCACACAACATCACCGACCCTAACAAATTCATCCAACACCAAATTCCACGAAACCACATTCCTCTCAACCATCTCCTCAGAAAACCTCAACACCAAACACACGTCTCCCCCGTTCTCCTATCTCCGTCCCTTCTTCCCATACCCTGCACGGGTAAAGTCGTCTTTTCAGTTTAAGTATCCAAACGTATCCGGCGCGTTTCCGCACGTTTCCGGAAGGTTTCCGATCGTTTCCGGCGCGTTTCTTAGTGAATTCATGGGAAGAAAGATAATTCAATGTTATCTTTCTATAGCGCTGTAGGTATCCTGCAATCATTGGTGCTCCAAGAAACCGAAACTCCGTAAGACAAGTAATCGAACAGTTAGTTGGTGTGCATGGCCAACTCTACCGTCCTCAGCTCAGCCGGAGATCATGGAGTTGTATTTGACTGTGTTTCTGTGTCATTTGTGAGAAAAGTTTGATTGCTTCCGCCACCAACTGGGTGATCTTCAGTAGTCTTTCGACTGCATGCACTTGTTGCACAAGCCAAAATTGGGCTCCATGGTTTGAAATTTATTTGCGATATTGGGAGGACTAACATATAATGGAAATTGCTAGCCACTGAAATATTTGCTTTTGGTTATTGCGCCTAACAATGATATGAGGTTGAGGTTCATCTCAAAGCAGTGGCATACCTACTACTAAATTATTATTTTTTGAGAATGACACCAACAACTACTCTTTCAAAAGCTACAAATGCATAATTCAATGTTGCCTCTATAGCGCTGTATACTATTTGCCCAGGTTACTGTTACACAAGAGCCGTTGTTGCCGTTAAACTGATCAGACTTTTGAGAGATGGCTTAATTTTGGAAGAAAACAAAAAGCATTTCAAGAACTTCAAGGTTCAGCCATGCAGTAATCATGACAAAAAAAAAGAGAAATATCATATTTAAGTCTTCTACATTCAGAAAACTAGCCATAACAATATCCAGAGCAAAACATCTTTTCAAGTTTTCGCAAAATATAAGACCCATTAAACAAAACTGTCAAATTTGGGGGATGTCTATTACCAAACAAACAAAAAAAGGACAACACCAAAATCTGTCTTGTGGAGAGATAGAAGATGGTATCACTCAAACAATGGCATTTGCAGCACTGGCAATCCTTGGCCACAGATCAGCACACTCCTTCCCAATAGGACCAGTAATTGCAGACCCTAAAAAAACAGCAACAAATTAGATACTAAAGCTAATCTAGTAAAGTAGAAGTACTATGAAATCAGGAAACAGAGATAGGTGCAAGTTAAATTATGAGCTGTACCTTTCATTTCTCCCTTCGGATTGACAATAACACCAGCATTATCTGCAAATGAATTACAGAAGAAAAATTACGTAATGAACAATCAAGCATAAATGAAAGAATATACATACAATACTGTAAGAATCCATGTCAATTGACAGACAGAACATAACAACCCAAACAAGAGCAGGTAACTTATACAGAATACAATGAAGACTTTCTAAATACAAATGCAATTAGGGATAGAGTTCTGGAATTTAACCAAGGCACTGGTCACATGCCTAAATCCTATGTTGGGACCAGATGTAACAGATGAGAGCGTGTAAAGCAAATACACCTGTAACGATGGGCACTATCAGTATTCCAGATTTGTAACTGTATCAACCACCAGAAAAGGAGGATACTTGACTAAATCTGGTATCTTTAGAGCTATTTTTCTCTAGAAATTGGAATAAAAATAACATAAAAGCATTTAACAGCATACAAATCTTCCCGAGACAATGGACAACTGGCATCTTATTCAGCACAATGTGCAATATGTAGTGCCAAAATCCGCATTTATTCATTAGAAAACCTAAAGAATATGTTGGGACCAGATGTAACAGATGTGAGCATGTAAAGCAAAATTACACCTGTAACGATGGGCACAGCTAATTTTCCAGATTTGTAACCGTATCAACCACAAGAAAATGAGGATACTTGACTTAATCTGATTATACTTCACACTCACTATTACAAAACAAACAACACGAACGAGAGCTTTGGTGCATGCTAATGGCAATAAAAACAACTGTTTCATGCCTAATAGCCTATGTTGTGTCCAAATGGAGCAGAGGTGAGCATAAAACCAGAAGCACTCCTGCAACGATGAACACAATCTATTTTCCAGACGCGTAACTGCATCAACCACCAGACAAGGACGATACCTGACTTGTGTCTGGTTACAACAAAATGTTCCCAGTAATTCACCTTAAAACAGCTAGAGCAACAACAAAAATAAAACACAGATGTTTTAACCTAGAAAGATATGTAAAGCCCAAATGGAGCAGATGTGAGCATAAGAGCCGGCACACCTGTAACGAAGGGCACTGTAATCATTTTCCCAGATTTGTAACCGTATCAACCACAAGAAAATGAGGATACTTGACTTAATCTGGTAAATACATGGCTCATGTCTATCCATCTAACTAATCTAGTTGGACAAACCAACAGGAGCCAGGTCTAAGTGTAACAAATATGAAAGAAGACTCATCTAACCAAACATGTAAGCATGTATCAAATCACGAAATTCTATACAGAATAGAACCCACCCGATTAATGTAGCTGGTTCTCATGTACATAACATTCAACTCTGCTTAACCAGGTTTGGTTTCCCAGGTTGTACACAGTTAACTAACTGTGCCAACCTCAGAATATGCTTATTTATACAACATTTACAGTACTTAATATATAAGTAATATATCGTAATCGACCAAAATACACACGAGACCATACCTTCGAAGTACATGAAGACACCATCCTTTCGGCGCCAGGGCTTGCGCTGCCTGACGATGACAGCTGGCAGGACCTTCTTCCTTAAATCAGGCTTACCCTTCTTGACAGTGGCCATGACCATGTCACCGACGCAAGCAGAAGGCAGACGGTTCAGGCGACCCTTGATTCCCTTGACTGAGATGATGTACAGATTCTTCGCTCCTGTGTTGTCAGCACAGTTCACTGTGGCTGCCACCGGTAGACCCAGTGACATCCTGAACTTGTTTCCGGCGGATCCTCCACGTCCTAATTACCACAAATCAAAAATCACATTTCATTTCATCTAATCTATATTTTTTCAATTGAAAAAAAAAATAGAAGAGAAGAATTGGAGAGAGAGAAGGACAGACCTCGCTTCGACATTTTGGGGTGCTGCGGCTCAAAACGAGAGACTGAGGAGCAATTAGGGTTTTAGAGACTCATATATAGACGGCGGTCTAGGTTTTTCAGCGAGGTCTGAGATTGCTGAACTACGATTTAGTCCAGTGCTTTTGTTAAATTTACGGAAAAGGGATTGGGCCTGATGGATTATGGATATAATTGAAAGCCCAAAGGGCCCAAATCAAGTTGGCTTAAACTTCTCTAAATTCTCAATTGTACCAAGTTTCAATTTAGTGCTCTGTGACATAATCACATTATTTCGATCATTTGTTACCTTCGTTGAGTGATTCACTTGTGATTGAGTCCCATGATTATCTAGCGCTCATTTCGGCTTATACAGAAGACAAGATTTTCATAACTAATAGGCAAATTTAGTTAAGTATTATGACTCTAATTGTCCAATTGACGAAAGACGTGCAGTCAAATGTTTGCACTTGATGAAGAATATGATCGTTGGTTAGTTAGATAATTTTTTTGTCAAAATTGATGATGTTGTGACTTACGACCATGCAATTCATTTTCTTTGATGATATGATTAGGTAATTCATCGAAATCTCAACATAAAAGAATGATGAATGGTATATAATAGGTTTTTATTTCACATTCATTGGAAACTATTATACGAGTATGAACTCCTTTTCAACAATTCGACCAAAAAAAAATAAAAAATCCTTTTCAACAAAATAGCCTTTCTGTTTTGGTCTGGTGCTCAAGTGAAGTATGATGAGGACTTAACTGAGGTCTGGTGCAACATATTAAAACTACTGTCAAGGTACCATATCAAAAGATATATTGCAGAAGCAAGTACTATATATATATATATATATATATATCACATGAGCAAGCTTGATTAAAACCTTGAGCAATAGCGATGTAAACAGTTTCAGAATTTGGTGGATGCCAAGAAAAATCAAGTATGGTTCAGACCTTTCTGTTGTATGATGCAATAAGTTGACAATTGTAATCAAGGACATTAATGCTACAACAGAAACTAACAAGTTTAGATAGTCTGAGTGCCACAGATAAATTCATGTTGACACTACCAAGCATTTCTGGAAAGCAAGATGAGGTAGTAGAGTCCTGACTTAAGAGCCAGACAATTTACAGAGGTTACCAGACAATGTACCATGTTCACAGAATTAACTTTGGACAAAATCTGCCCTCTCGCAAAACAGATTGTGTGCCTTACAGGCATTAAAATTTCAAGTCAAGAGCCTAAAGAACCATAGTCTCTTTGCCAAAACACTAAGTTAATATAAACCTAATATACTTAACTAGAAGACATCATGCCTGAACTTTAAAGTCGCTGCCACGACAGAATTGGCTTCCACAGAGACAATGAAATGGCTTCACAGGATGATCATGGTCATCAAAGTCAATGCCATAGTCCTGCAACAGTAGACATTGAAAGTTGGAGAAAAATGTGCTAAATAAACACTGGTATCAAATAAAAATGTTTGGTTAAATCCCTCTTACCCAAGTAAGCTCTTCCATAGCGGCAACATTCCTTGTTGTGAAAAGCGCAACCTGCAGAATGTTACAAGACATAGAATTGAGTAACAGCATAACTATTTATACTTGTACGGTTAAGCAAAGTACTGAGAAAAGGAAAGGAGTACACAAGAAGAGGGTTAGAATACATACATGATAATAGTGATGGTCAGGAGTCTCCACTTTAACAGGGATCTGAACCAAGGTAGCATCAGAGCATCTGGGCCAATGAAAAGTATAATTGTCATTTAGCAGAACTTTTAGCAAAAAAAGAAAGAAAAAAAAAATACTCGAGGAGAAAATAGTAAAGCAACTTTCTCTTGAAACACACTAGAATTGGACAAGGTAGAATATTTCTATTTTAGGTGGTTATTGTTACTAGCTAAAGGTTAAATTTTCATATCTACTCCAGATCTCATGTAATTGAAGAATAATATGTTTATTTAGTTTGCAACTAATCTAGGACTAAGCTAAATTAACAACTATTGGATAGTTGAGGTGTGTGATGAATTCATAAGCTGCAAATGCCCCCCACAAGTATTCACTATTCAGTAATTCAATTAAACTAAAAAGTAGCAGACAAATCCAACAAAATCTCAGATGCTTGTGATGAACCTAAGAGGCTAAGACCCACCCTGAGACTCAATTTGAGTAAAAATATAAAAGAGTTTGAAATAACAATAACCTCAAAGTTTATAGAATAGAAAAAGAGAAAGTAAATTCTTTTGACTTCAACTTGAAAACATCATATCAATAGCTAGTAGTTACTAACAAACAAGAGCTTCTGGTGTAGAAGGAGGAGGAGAAAGTATGATATTATGAATTCCACACCTGTGGTTGATAAACCTTGCAACATTTCCATATTTTGTGGCGTCTAAGCAAAGTGCCTCTTCATCTTTTAAGACACCCTCTGAATGCCAGTTTGCATCTAATAGCACTGTGTATGTATGCCTACTACCAGCACTTTTAATACTTCGCTCATATAGTTCTGTGCTTGTTACTATCTCTCCAACATACTCACAAACAAAAGCCCCTCTCGGCAAGTCCTCCAGTGTTCGAAGACCCCACCCTTTCCCTTCAGGTGTCAAAAACACCTGAAACATAAATAACCCCAGCTTTTAGCCTTTAAAGAATCTACTGGAGCTATGACATAACTTCAAGCACTGAAATACATAGAGAAACACTAACCTGCAGCTTGACAGAAATGCCTTGTTGAGTAATCCGGTTCCCACAGTTTCTGTTGCATCCACATTTAGACCAACATTCCTTAATAAATTTCTGTAATAAATGGCCTTTGCATGCGTTAGAACTCTTTTTCTTCCTAAAACTTTGGAGTGGGCACTTTTTACAATAGATGTACTGGTGTTGTTTACGTTCCTGGATCACAGACAAACATTCTTCCAGAAATGTATCCTTGACTGATCCATTTGGTGCGTAAGCAAACCCACCCCTAGTTTGCATAGAACATGCACATGGTACTGGTGATGCCAGACAATTCCCAAAACAATGTGAACAGCAAGCCTGGTCAGATGTACAACGAAGTGCAAAATTCACATGGGCATTTTTATAAATTACATTATGTGGGATGTAAAAGAATTTCGACAACTCTTCAGCATTTCTTCCACCTTCCAAGGGAATTTTCATTCTTTCTTCACCTCTTGTTATGTCATCTAGATAAACACAAAACTTTACAACTTTTGAACACTTGTGATTCTGAGCAGTCTCCAACTTACGTAACTTAGAGGATTGCACCCCTGGGAGAACCCTTAATCTTCTTCCACTTTTACCAAAAAGATACTCAACATCCTTTATTGGAAAACCGATCAAGCTGTGAAGAGATCCAAATCCACAAAGATCTATGTGTCTGGGTATATGGGGAACAATCTTGAAAAGATTCTGAAATACAAATACTTCAGTAGGATATCCAGGAGCACTGCAAATACTGCCTTCATAATCATCTTTGATGGCAAGAACATCTTGTGATTTTGACTTTTTTAGCTGTGGCCCCTCTCTGAACCTTGCATTTTCATCAGTAACTGAATCAATTCCTAGAGCCAAAAGGCATTCCCGATCGCAATATGATTTATTGCATCTCTCTTCTAACATTTCCACATTTGGAATATGAATATACGGCTGTGGAAAAGGGTTACAAGTCAGTGGAACATTCACTTCTCCCTTTGAAATAGATGATGCAATATCAACCTGTGATGAATAAAAAACACAACCTCTGCTGTCCACAAAAAATGTTTGTGCCTTCAGTAACTCCAAGCGGTCTTCATTGTCATCCATCTGTGGCATATCTGAAAGACCAGTTCTGTTGTCCACAGTCAATGATTCCACCTCCAGTGCCTCCAATATTTTTTCACCAACAATACAAACATCACTATCTGAAGAACTATCTAGACATATCACAATGGGACTTTCGGTTGGTGGTGGAATGCTACAGACCAATTTATTCCCAGAAATCAAAACGTCCTCTTTTTGGTGTCTCTTCCGATTTCTTCTATATAGTACTGGAGTTTCTTCGGATTCTTCAGAATCATAAAATGAAACACTATCATTCTGATGTGCCATTGTTGAGAAACTTGTTTCCAAGCGAGATTTTGGGAGGGAAAATGCCTTCTTTTTTGGTTGTCTTCTGTATGTACTGGTTTGAAGTTCTACAACTTCAGTTTTACCATTTGATGGACTTTTGATGTTATCATAAATTGGTCCCTGGTACAAAAATACATGTAATAGTGAAACATTAAATCAAGTATGCAATTGAAATTGAACAACCGTATGCTCCTCACGTATCTCCTCTACTTGAAAGATGAGTGCATATGCAATGAAACACCATTGTAGTGTAAATAGAAATACAAGGTATAGGATCTACAAGAAAACAATCATCACCTTTGAGTCGAAGATCATAGCTTCTCCTTCCTGGCCTCTTATGCAGGTTCTTTTCAATACTGGCTGAGCTTCTACAGAATCTGAAAAAAGATCATCAACACTGTGATGTGTTCTTGATGTAGGCATTTCCATGCATGATTTGGATAGGGACAATGCCTGTTTTTCTTTCTTCTTTGATTTCAATTCTTGCTATAGAGAAACATGAAGTTATTAATAAAACATCTATAAGCAATCAAATGAAATTCAACAAATTTACAAGTCTTGCATATCTTTACTCCTAAGAGAAGAACATAGAACACCAGGACCATAATTTGAGTAAACAATACAAGTAATGTACGGCAAAGGATGATCACCTTTGATTCACGCATGAAAGCCTCTTCCTGGCATCTTAGGCGGGTTCTTCTCAGTAATGGCTGAGACGCACCTGAATCACCATCATTCTGATATGCTCTTTGCGGTGGATTTGAATCCAAGCAAGATCTGGAGAATGACGCTGCATGCTTTTCCTCATGTCCTGTGAATAATCTCTTCATTGGAAGTTCAAAAACTTCGGTTTTGACACGTGATAGATCTTTTTTGTGTGAAGATGTCATTCCCTGGTACAACATATCCTGTCATATGAGAATTTTTGTTTAAGCAAGTAAACTAGAATGAAAAAGAGACCATCTTTCCAAAAATCTCTCGTGCCATGGTAGATGAGAGCAGGACATAAACACTGAGACCATAATTTGAAATAGCAGTTAACAGATATACAAGGAATAGCCTCTAACGGGTAGACAAACGGTAATAACCTTCTATTCAAGTCAAAGTTTCTTTGCCTCACGTTCCACTATTTTTTTTTATAAAAAAAAGCCATATTAGTCATGAATTACAGGACAAGGAATGAGGATACATTATACAGACATCATAATAAGCAAGAAATGCAAAACACGTAAAAGACAGCACGATTGACATTCTCATAGTTCTCTTCTATGATTATTGTGGAATGGATGCAGTAGAACAAAATCATGATGAAATAACATGTCCATAAACCAAACAACAGATAATATAACACAGGAGAGAAAAGGTATAGTGGTATACCTCTTCCTCTGGCATCAAAACATCAAACAGTACTTTGTAATTCTCATCTTCGATAAACTCCCAGTTATTATCATACAATGTCAGAAGTGACTTAAGTGCTGTCTTTGTTTTGGCAGGTGTAATGCCAAAACACTTCATTGCAGAACAAGCATTTATAGTTTTGCGATGTCTTGGCTTCATCTGATTCAAACTTCTCCAATAACTCAATAAGATATGCCTCTTCCCTTCACTGTCTGCAGCAAGTTCCCAAAAGGAACCTAATTAAGAATAATGCAATAGATTGAAACACATGTAGGGATCCAAAACCAAACAACAGGTAACTATTTACTAAGCACGATCACTTTCACTAGAAAAGCTAAAGGGCTGCATATATTCCAGAGCACCAACAATATTCGAAACAGCATGTTCCTAATAATCTTGTTTCTATGAACTCCATTAATAAGGACAGGCAATCAGGCATATGGAGGATAAATTAATATCGGTTAGACCATATCTATGAGGCATCAGATGACCTCTAGGCAAACTATATTTAATGTTCATGAAAAAGTTACTAGGAGAAAACATGAATGCTGCTACTTGATGGTGGATGAATATGTTGATTACATCATGAGTGCCATGAAAACGAAAATAAGTTATCCTAAATTCTTTAAGGAAATATATAAAACTTTCACTGTTTGCAAGAAAAAAAACAAATAATCAAAGCAGCTCTAAAATTTAGATGAACAGCCACATACTTCTCATGATTAGCATCAGTCTATCAGGAACTGGAAGACCAAGGCTTAATACAAAGTTACCAACATCTATGTTTGACTAACCTAAAACTAATGTTCTTTTGCTTAGGAAATCATGATAATTCTACATGACACTGACAGAAAATTACATTTAAGTTTGTAAATTCCAGACAGAAACTTTTGCTGTATTTTGACCGCAAATTCTTGAACAGTTATGAAACGTTTATCAAACACAGTGAAAGCCCAAAACAGTAAGAAGAAAAACAACAACTGACCAAGAAATTCAATACGAACGAGCCCAACAAATAGACTCATACACATTCAACGGCCAATGTCTAAAATAAACAGTTAAAATCGCAAAAGTACCAAACTTTATGAAACCAAGACAACTAGAATACATGAAACGATGAAAGAATCCTCTTCTTTCACTTTTTTCTGTTAAATTTAAGAAACCCTGGCATTGCTTATTGAGATGTTCTAATAGGGCCAAAGATGTGGAGAACCAAAGTTATAAAGATTGAAACTTTAATCATATTCAGCAGAGGAAATAATCAACAAAGAGATTCTGGTTTTTTCATGTCACAAAATCAAAAAGATTGAAACTTTTTTGTTTTGATTCACAAAACAAGACGAGACCTTTACAAAAACAGTAACAATTCCCACAGAGAAGTAACAAATGCTTGTTCTTTTGAGAGCTAAGTGAACCAAAAACTACCCATATGACATCTCCCACAAAGAAACAACAAAAGCCAGTTATGTTTGCCCTGTTCTTGTTTATCTAATTTTGTAAGACGTAGAACAGAGAAACTAAAAGAATGCATAGCTACATAAGATATACATTACCTTGTAGAACACCTTCAAGACCTTAAAGACAGAGAAAGAGAAAGACTTCCAAGACAGAGAAAGTGGAGGAGCTCTCTCTAAAGTGGGGCTTGTTTTATGTACCAGTCTCTTCATTTCTCTTGGCCTTTGTCTTCTCTCCAAAAAAATGTGATGATTTTTATTTCTTTTTACATTTCTGGGTGAACAACTTACAGTCATTAATTTGTTTATTCTTCATTCAATTTATCTCATTAAGAAAGCTGAAAATTTCAGAAAGACAAGTCTTTCCTGGCTCAGTTATCTACCAATTATGTTATGCCAAATGGAGTTCAGGACCATTACTGGAAATGGGAAGGTTTAATTATATTGAAATTCAAAATTCGAATTAGAATTGCTTATACGAGGAAAGGTCTTGTTTTTGTTTTGGGTTCTGTACGTAGCATCGGTTTTGGTTAAGCACAGATGAGGAAATGAGAAATCGGAGAGAGGGACAAGTGATTTGACTGAAAGCTGACGCAACTGACGTGGTTAGCAAGGCAGCTAAACCATTGCCTTGTCATCTTTTTCCCTTGGGTTTTGAGTCTTATTAGTCGAATAGTTCACTGTTGATAGCTTACCTTAATCAGTTTTAGATACATAGTGTGAAGTTTACGTTAATTAGGTATGTCTAGCTTGTCCCTTAATTCAAAGGAAAGCTGATAGCAGTCCTTAGGAGTAAAGGGCTGGTTTTCCTTTTCTCTACATATAGTGTAGTCTGTAATCTTCTTTGTTATCTCAGAAGAGAAATTCTTACATGGAGCAAACACACCACGTGGCATATGGGACGGCCCAATCATAAAATGCCACGTGTGGTCAACGATTCAACGAAAACAATAGAGCTCCTGTTCTTCTGCTACCCCAAGAGCCAAAGCAGTTTGGTATAGCACCACTGCTCTGGCAGCTCGTCGAGCTCAGGTGCTTGAGGTCGGTGGAGGCGAAGACCTCGTCACTCTGCGCGACATTGTTGAGATCCCAATTCTCCTCTGAAAGGTGTTCGACGAGAGCAGGATCCTAAACGAGCATCTTGTTGTATTTGAATCTACTGAGATTGGGTTTTGCTGCATTAAACTAGATTAAGTTTTAAAGCTTGGGTTTGTATGCCTCCCGAATTTCTGATTTGAATATGTTGAGATTGGATTTGTCTGCTCTAAACCAAATTGAGTTCTAATCTCAACAAATTTTATCACAATAGTTACCAGTTGAAGCATTGAAGTAATCTCATTGCTCAAAAATAGAAAGGAGGAGGAACTGAGAGTTGGGATTTGGCATTTTTGGATGGGTATGATTGTGGAGGAACTGAGAGGTGGTTTAGGCGGTGAAGTTGATTGGAGGGGTGTTTTTGGATGTGTGTTCATCTTCATCGACTTTAGGTGGAGGTGGAGAATTTGATCGGAGATGAACTTTCCGTCGGTTTGTTTTTCTTACAATGCCAACGTGGGAAAAATTGACTACAACATGTGGTGCGTTTGCCCCAGGGAAGAATTAGCTGTTAGATTTCTTTATTACATATGGAGTGCCTGCTGCAGAGCTGCCCAGAATGGTCGCCTTGGGTCTCGCCAGAGCGCTCGGTTGTGTAGTCGACGTCATCTTGATCGGCCTGAAGAAAAAAAAGAAAAACAATTACGCGGTTACAATTGTAACCGAGAAAAAGCTGTAATTAGAGCCGGATTGCAAAGACAGACGGACGATAAGAGCTTACCGAGGCATACTACCCACAATCCAACAATGAACACACGGTGGTAGAGATAACCTTAACTTGTTACCCTAGCTCCAAACTTAATACATAGACGTCCATTTCTCAGGGCTTTCCAAATTCAAAATAAAACGCATGATTTCCAAGCCAAAGAGAGGTTGCGCCAAACAATAGGAACTTCTGGAGATGGTGTGTTGTGGTGGTGGCGGCATGGTGGGCGTTGCATGAGGATGAATGAAGATATATATATATATATATATATATATATATATATATATATAGAAGAGCCAGTAGAGAAGATAGGAAGTATTTTCGAAATTAAAAAAACTTATTCAGTCAAAGCCAGTATTGTAGTGTACAGAGGACCAACAGGTTTTTGCAGGTTTACAACTATAAACTTACAGAGGACCAGTATTGCATGACGTGTAACTTTAGGTTTTGAGACTTGAGAATGCAACTATCTAGTTCTACATGTTAATTCCTATTCAGATGCATGAGGTTTGAGTCACATAATATGGATTCATATATAAGCACGTAGTTATGTAAACAGTCGGTTTATTATTTTATTGACATGGAAGGCATACATGATGAAAAGTTGCTAGTATTATTCTCTACCAAAATATGCAAATATAAAGTAGACCAAATATCCAAATATAAATCGAGAATGAAATTATTTGTAAATGATCAAGCTTGTGGTACTGATAGCGAGGAGGATGATGGTGCCCTGTAACTCATGACTGTGGAAGGCCAAGGGTTGGGAATAACCCAGAAGGGGAGTGCACCCTTGGTATTGGCTTGACAACCTTATCATTTAAATTGTTGTTGACAGTAGCCACAGAGTGGCTACAGCAGGTCCACATACCCGCAGCTAGTATACTAGGGGCCGGTCTGAGGCCCGGGACCGGATCACCAGCACCCGGCCTCGGGGTCCAACAGTCTATCCTGCTACCAGCACTACCAGAAAAGGGGTTATAGCCGACGACGCCATCTCGTCGTCCGTTTTCATTAAATCGTCGGCTATAGTCATAGCCGGCGAAGTATCGTCGGCTATTCTCTCGTCGGGAATGCTCCATCGGCTATAGTATAGCCGACGACAGTCAGGGTAAGTCGTCGGCTTATAAAACACGCGGAATAGCCGACGAATAAAGCGTCGTCGGCTATACTTCGAACATTGCCGACGACAGGATCGTCGGCTTCAACAATTACGTAATTGCCCCTAACCCGGAAGTATAGCCGACGACACTATCGTCGGCTATACGTCCGGCATAGCCGACGAATTAATCGTCGGCCATAACAATCGCCGGTACCAGGAACGGCTTTTTTTTGCCGGAAGCCGGGAGGGTATAGCCGACGAAATATGGTCCATTTCGTCGGCTATAACCCCTAAATATTTAAAAAAAATTAAAAATTTAACTCGGGCCCAATTTCACTTCGTCTTCGGTTTGGCTGCAGAAAATCCACAAACAAACATCCAAATATCCAACAAATATCCACATCAATCCATCCCTAATATCCTACCTACTGTACAAATTAACCCCCTAACTAGTCATCTACTCATCATCACCCCCTAAACGCGTAGCGTCGTCGACCGGATCGTTCGAGTTCCAGTGGCTATGGCTACCCTGATCGCCTGGCGTACTCCGATGCGGGGGGGGGGGGGGGGGGGGGGAGTGGGGATGACGAACTGGGGCATCTGTGGCGGAGGCGGGGGCTGGAGTCCAGCCTGCTGGGCCTCCCAAGATTGCTGCATCCATCGGTACATCTCCGCCACAGATGCGTCTCTGGCCTGCTGCGCCGAAGCCTCCGCGGCCCTCGCCAACTCCGCCTGCTGGAGCGCCTCCACCGCCCTCGCCAACTCCGCCTGAGTCCTCTGCAGCTGCGTCTGCAAGTCTCCTCTCGTCGAAGCCGCACGCTGCGTGCTGGGATTGGCCGGCGTGTACTTGAGAACCCCATCTCCCGCCGCGCCTAGGCCTCTCTGGTAGAAGTAGTTGTTGCCCGTCCCTACCGCCGCGTGCATGATCTGAGAGGCCAAGCGCGGCTCAAGGGTGTCGATCGTGGAGGCAAACTCCGCGATCGCCTCGTCGGACGCCCCTTCCCCCAGGGTGTCTCGCGTGATCCCGAAGGTGATCGCGTCGGTCTCCGCATCTATTTCCGCCTAATTGACAAGAAAATATAATAAACGAATTAATAAAAAAAATATATAAATTAATTTAATGAAACACTTTTATTGAAGATGGGCGAATACTTACCACTTGGTCGGGACGCCCCGGATACATCTGCGCATGAATCCACGACAACGGCCTCAGCGGTCGGTCCCTCCTCGCAAACTCTGCCCACTGCCTCCAGGAGCGGGCGCCACCGTGGTGGGGGTGCTCGTTCCTCTTGCGGTTGTCGCTGTTCGTCTTCGAGATTTTCTGTATTATAAGAACGAACATATAAACGCAAATATAAATTAGTAACTAAATTAAAATATTAGGAACTAACCAAAATAAAATTATTAACTAATTTAGTTACTAACTAATTTAATTTAATTAGTAACTACTTAACTAACTAATTTAATTTAGTAACTAACTAACTTACTAACTACCTAATTTAATTTAATTTAATTTAATTTAGTAACGAACTAACTAACTATGTAACTAACTAACTAACTTAATTTAATAACTAATAACTAACTAACTAATTAATTTAATTAAGTAACTACATAATTTAATTATTAAATAACATTAAAAAGTTATATACTAGCAGGCTAAATTTTCTTACCGAGACCCTGTTGCTCCCGAAGTAGGCTACCAGCCATAGCCACTCATACTCCCTGTACCGAAACTCGTGGGGGGTTGCACCTCGCCCCAAGCGCTGCTCCACATGGTACGTCCTGTAGTGCGTCGACAGCTCGTTTTTCCACTCGGAGTACCTATATTAACAAAACACAACTGTTAGATATATTCGTACACTGCCAATAAATATATTTATACAAAAAAAAGCGAAACACATAACCTGTTCTTCAGCTGCTCGTCTCTCCACCAGTCCAAGGTAGGATGGACTCTAAACCATTGCTGCAATATTATAAATTAATTAGAAAATATTTTTATATAGTTATAAGGACTGAATTCATAAATGTTTATTTTCTATAATAAAAATACGATTTAACTCACCGACAGTGCATTGTACACTAGCGCCTTGATGTCATCGGGCACAGAGCCCCAGTCGGGCCACAACAGTGGGACCCTGTCCCTCACGAGCATGCCCGTCGCGTTGATATACTTGGTGGTGGTGTCTCTCCTCTCAATCGGGCGTCCATCCTCACCGGGACCGGGCAGGATCTCTCTGATCCCACCGGCGAGCTCCCTCTCCAGGGTCGACATGTTCGCTGGCCCTCTGGTCCGTCTCGTCCCCGCGGGTTTATTTACGAGGACGCCTGTTTCATAATTAAAATGAATACATAGTTAAATAATTATTTAAACTAACTAATTAAATAATTAATTAAACAATCTAAATAATTAATTAAACTAACCAATTACCTGCGTCGTTGTACTGCTTGTCCTTCTCACGAACACACCACAGGCCGCGGCAGTCCTCTGAGTCGAAAGGCCTGTGGACGTAGGCCTCCTCCCAGGGAATCTCGTGGGGCCGGTCGTGCCTCCAAATCTGCCTCCCCCTGGCGTCGTACTCGGGGATGGCAGGGAGGAACTGGACCATGTACATCCCCGATGGCGGAGACATACGGGGCTTGGACCCTGAGGGGCCTGCTCCCCCTGACGGTGGGCCCCGTAGCTGTGGATGCTGTCGCTGTGGGGGGACATGGAGCATCTCTGGAGGGTCCAGATCGGCGCGCGGTGGGGTCGGCTGCCGATCCTGGAACAGTGCTGAAGTGCACTGGGGTCTGGTGGCTCTGCGTCCTCCTCCGACACTCGAGTCAGGGCCCGCTCCCGTCGACTCATACGAGGAGCCCCCACGTGGATCGCTCGGGGGTCAATCTCATCAACGTCTCCTCTCGTCGACTCATAGGCCGGCCTAGGCCCCGACGACCGCTGGATCCGCTCCCCCCACGGCTGGCTCCTGCCTGAGCGTCGGGGTCGCTCTCGGTCAGTCTGCCAAGCCATCGGTCTACAGCGCGGCGGTTTCCTGCACAATTAGTATATAAATTTCACAAAAATTCCACAAAAAAATTAAAAACTTCAGTAAATGTATATATACCTAATTATATATATACCTAAATATATTTATACCTAATTATATATATATATATATATAGATATATATATTCCGAAATATATATATATATATATATATATATATATATATATATATATATCCTCCTACAAATCGTTGTTAATTCCACAAAATTAAAAAAAATCCACAAAATTCCATAAATTTCACAAAAAAATAAAAAACTTCATTAAATATATATATACCTAATTATATATATACATAAATATATTTATACCTAATTATATATATATATTATGAAATATATATATATATATATATATATATATATATATATATCCTCGTAAAAATTACACAAAATTAACAAAAATTCCACAACATTTAAAAAATTTCCACAAAATTCCATAAATTTCACAACAAAATAAAAAACTTCATTAAATATATATATACCTAATTATATATATACATAAATATATTTATACCTAATTATATATATATATATATATTCCGAAATATATATATATATATCCTCCTAAAAATTCCACAAAATTACACAAAATTAAAAAAAATTCCACAACATTCCATAAATTGCACAACAACCCTAAATTCCACATAATTTCACAAAAACCATAAAATTTCACAAAATCCCTAAATTCCACAAAACCACAAAATTCCACAAAATTTCCAAAAACCATAAATGAGGGAGAGCGGGACTACCTGACATGGTGGTGCAGCTAGGGGAGGTGGTGCGGTGCGGCGGCGACGGCGGCTAGGGGCGGCGGCTATGGCGTTGCCGTTCGGGTGGTCGATCGGGTCGGGGAGGGCTCGGGAAGGAGGGGGCCGGGGCGGGGAGGGGTCGATCGGCGTGGGGGAGGGTCGATCGGCGTCGGGTGGGGCTGGGGGTCGATCGGTCGATCGGGTGGGAGAGGGAAATTAGGGTTTAGGGTAAGCAGAAAATGAGGGAGAGGCGCCTCTGTTGCGGTTTAAATCGAAGGACTATAGCCGACGATTTAATTTTAATTCGTCGGCTATACTCTGACCCGAAATCCGGGCCGGGCCGAAGTTGGGCTTTGCGGGCCTGTTATAGCCGACGAAGTATGGATTTCGTCGCCTATAGTGTGGACTATACCCGACGATTTAATTTTAATTCGTTGGCTATAGTATAGCCGACGAATTTCGTCGGCTATACTCTGACCCGAAATCCGGGCCGGGCCGAAGTTGGGCTTTGCGGGCCGGTTATAGCCGACGAAGTAGTTATTTCGTCGCCTATAATATGAATCTCGTCGGCTATAATATGAATCTCGTCGGCTATACTTCACGCTCTCAGCAGCCGTCAGATCTCGCCCATCCAACGGCGGACAATGAAACGGCGCGGATCGCAAGAGTTTAGCCGACGAAGTTAAGTATATCGTCGGCTATTCTTTGGTCAAACTACAAAGTCAAACCTCTACACGATTTAAAACGGCAATTGGCCCGTCTAAATGACGTTTTTTGGCCTGACCTTCAACAGAGAATAGTTTCAGATCGATGAGACGCAACTAATCGTATAAAAATTTTCCTCAAAATATTTACCGAACGTCAGGCTACCCATAGGAAAACGGAAGTAAAAAACAGCTAACTGCAACATTCGGCACACAGATTTTGTCGGAATCTTCCCATTTTTCAACCGTAGACGTATTTCAATATTTCGGTCGTATCTTATTTCACGACACTTTTGCATTTGAAGGGTCTACGTATAGCAACTATTTGAAACTATACATTCACTTAAACACTTGGTAAACAAGTTAAGGAACATTAGTGCATATGTTCCGATTTCGAATCTAAAAGTTTGGAAAATCTATTCCAACCGTCAGATATCACCGTTAAGATTAAATACATGTATGAAAAAAAATTACAACTACATCTGACAACGTTAAAGGCTCGATCGGTACGGTCAAACTGCAAAGTCAAACCTCTAAACGCTTTAAAACAGAAATTGGCCCGTCTAGATGACGTTTTTTGGCCTGACCTTCAACAGAGAATAGTTTCAGATCGATGAGACGCAACTAATCGTATAAAAATTTTCCTCAAAATTTTTACCGAACGTCAGGCTACCCATAGGAAAACGGAAGTAAAAAACAGCTAACCGCAACATTCGGCACACAGATTTTGTCGGAATCTTCCCATTTTTCAACCGTAGACGTATTTCAATATTTCGGTCGTATCTTATTTCACGACACTTTTGCATTTGAAGGGTCTACGTATAGCAACTATTTGAAACTATACATTCACTTAAACACTTAGTAAACAAGTTAAAGAACATTAGTGCATATGTTCCGATTTCGAATCTAAAAGTTTGGAAAATCTATTCCAACCGTCAGATATCACCGTTAAGATTAAATACATGTATGAAAAAAATTCCAACTACATCTGACAACGTTAAAGGCTCGATCGGTACGGTCAAACTGCAAAGTCAAACCTCTAAACGCTTTAAAACGGAAATTGGCCCGTCTAGATGACGTTTTTTGGCCTGACCTTCAACAGAGAATAGTTTCAGATCGATGAGACGCAACTAATCGTATAAAAATTTTCCTCAAAATTTTTACCGAACGTCAGGCTACCCATAGGAAAACAGAAGTAAAAAACAGCTAACCGCAACATTCGGCACACAGATTTTGTCGGAATCTTCCCATTTTTCAACCGTAGACGTATTTCAATATTTCGGTCGTATCTTATTTCACGACACTTTTGTATTTGAAGGATCAAGCAATGGTTTCGGTCAACATCCGGGCCAATGGTTTCGACGAATGAGCTCGCTGCTGCAGAATAGATCTGATATAAGAGTTATAGCCGACGAATACCCTCATCGTCGGCTATAACCAAAAACTTTTCGTCGGCTATAACTCTTATAGCCGACGAATACCCTCCTCGTCGGCTATAACCAAAAACTTTTCGTCGGCTATAGTTATAGCCGACGACTCTATAGCCGACGACGGCCGACAACTCGTCGGCTATAACATTATAGCCGACGATGTGGCCGACGAAATAGTAATTTGTCGGCTATGACCCCTTATAGCCGACGAAGTACTATTTCGTCGGCCGTTTTTTCCCATATCGTCGGCTATAACCCCTTTTCTGGTAGTGCAGGGGCCCGGGGACCGGGGGCGCCTGCCTGCCAAAGAGGTCACCAGAGCTGCCCTTTGGTGTGCAGAACAGAAGGGAACCAGTCCCACATCGAAGGGTAAGGCCAGACTTCACTCCCAGCCACCTATATAAAGGCCTCAACTACCCTCATTAATATGTAACTGATCTTTCCTACCGCTTATATACGTGCTTAAGTTATATCTATTCCACCTATACTAACTTAGGCATCGGAGAGGAGAAGACCGGCCCGCCCGGTATTCCCTTTAGTAAGCAGGTTTACGGGAGATCACACGAGGATTCATCTGTCTCTACCAGGCCTACGGGTTTGTGCAGAAACAATTGGCGCCGTCTATGGGAATCAGTTCGAAAAGTAAGTGTTGCTCTACCGGAGAATAGAACTCGATCGATCCTTTGGAAAGCAGTTAAATCCGCAGTCTGGAGGCCATGGAAGGAAGGAAGATAAAAGCTGGCGTGGGAAGGTCGAAAGAGCGAATTCAGATCCCTGACCGGGCCCAAAACATAAGGGCTGAGGTCGGTGCGAGGTTCGCCCTTTCTCCTGACCAAGACAGAACCCACGATCGCCAAGACTCAGAGAACCCCGACCGAAACTAATGCCGACCCCCCACCAGTCGAGCTTGACGCCCCGGCATCAAACGTCCTCACCTTTTTCGCCGGGGCTTCACCGTGATCGCTTCTGCGGTACCCAGGCATCTCTGCTGCCTCTCTCTCCCGCGGGGCCTGTGCCCCCATCATCCGTGCTAAAGGTTCCGGACCCCGTAGGCCCACCGACCTTACTTCCCGGATAATGAGTGGGGCACTATCCTCACCGCCCGGCCGCTTGCCGTAGTGGGAGTCCGGAAACACAAGCGGCACAAGCCTGTTATGCACCGTGCACTCTAGGGTGACCGGATCTACAACGGTTTTCGAAGCCCTCTCCCCCATCTCCATCAACCTCTGGGCCACAAGCTCGTCATCTGGTTCGATGGTCTCCTCGCTCCGAACAGCGAGCCGGGGGGCATTAGCTGCAAATCGATAAACCGAGCGGTTAGAATAAAAGCGACCCTGCAAAACAACAGTGCAAGGTACCTTACCAGGCTTTCTCCCCATCTCGCATATCTCCAGCACATTCCACCGGATGAAATTGTAGGAGCTCCGGCCTAGAATGTCCCAGCAAACAAAAAGCCGGGCAAACCGTTGCCTCTCCAAGTCCACCAACCGGTACGACTGATCTCCGACCGATTGATAAGCCCCAGACACCTGAAAGTTCCTTGAACTACGCTGCCACCTGCCCCCGACCATCACAACCGACCTCCTCCATACATTCGAAACCGACGACGGCAGGTGAGTGATGGTAGGATCGAAGTCCCTCGCGGAAAAGTTAACACAACCGCAGGCCTGGGCCTTTTTGCAGTAGAGAACCTTGTACAGCGCCCGGAACTCATTTACCGTGGGCCAGTCCATATTGCTCAGGCTGAATAGGCACCCGAGGCCAAACAACTGCCTCCACTGGTTGCTAGGCAGCTGAGCTGGGGAAAGATTTATACTGCTCAGCATATACTGGACAAACTTCGACAGCGGCAGAGATAGTCCGTGCCGAAATTGATCATCAAAAACGGCAACCCAACCCGGCTCCGGGTTGCAGTCCAGTTCTCCGGGATACAGGCCTCGAAGCTTAATGGAGGAATCAATGTCCCACTTCGCCCGAAAGTCCCTTATCTCTCTCTCAGACATGCTTCTGGTCGGCTCGTCACAGAAAATCACCCTGTCACCATTCAGTAGCTCATACCTCAAGGGCCCTCCCATCAACCCACGGCCGGAACCGACAGGATTCGCCGATCTCCCAGATGCCATAAAGCCTAAATAACGGAAGTTAGCGCTGTAGCAAAATAGCAACACAGACAAACGGCAGGCAAAGGGCAAGGAGCAGCAAGGTACGGCAGGAGGAGAGCAGAGGAACTGATAAATAGGGCAACCATAAAAGAGAGGCAACCACAGCCGCGGATCCCCTTCATCTCAGACCGTTCCTTACCGACACGTGTCCCAGCATCGATAAAGGTTCTCATGCCATCATAACTGATGGGACTGATGGGCTCTCCCCTTCATCGCATGTCAGCCACCTGTCCCACCTACAAGCGGCAGTTAGGGGAGATAGGAGCGCAGAACGAGGCGTCCATTCTCCTCACTTCCCCAAGAGGTCCAACCTTGAACCAAGGAGCAGCATCTCACCGGTTATGAAGTATCCAACCGGCCCCGCAGCATCTCACCGGTTATGAAGTATCCAACCGGCTCCATGGAATCTCACCTGTTATGCAGTATCCAACCGGCTCCATAGAATCTCACCAGTTATGTAGCATCCAACCGGCCAATCCAACTAGTTCCATGGCATTCCACCAAGCATGTGACATTCAATCGGCTCCAAAGCATTCCACCGGTTGTCACTTTCCTACGCCTACGGGCAGGAACGAGCCAGCAACAACTCAAGGCTTCCAAACGCATGGGCTTTATAAACCCAGGCGAGTTTACATCTAACACATGTACTCTTGTCCAGCAGGATAAAAACCCTGCATCGCACTGAACTGCGATACATTTGGGGATACATGGCGAGACTCGTTATCTCAACGCCACCCCACTGGGCAGATTGTTTCTCTAACACAGAACAAGTCTCCCCGCGGGCTAACAAACCTGCACATTTACCTCACGCTTATTCCAACAAAATCTGAGAACTAGCAAGTGTTGACCGGTGCTTCAGTATGACCGCAACACCGGGGGCACCTGTTGGCTTATTCCAAGCACCAACAAGCCTTCCCGCAGGCTAGCACTCTCCGACTCGCACCGTTATGGCAGAAAGCCCGGTCGAGGTCCCATGCACTCTGACTCGTACCGTTATGGCAGAACGCCCGGTCGAGGTCCCATGCACTCTCCGACTCGTACCGTTATGGCAGAACGCCCGGTCGAGGTCCCATGCACTCTCCGACTCGTACCGTTATGGCAGAACGCCCGGTCGAGGTCCCATGCACTCCGACTCGTAGCGTTATGGCAGAACTCCCGGTCGAGGTCCCATGCACCTTCCGACTCGTACCGTTATGGCAGAACGCCCGGTCGACGTCCCATGCACTCTCCCGCTCATCCCGATATAGCACAACGCCCGGTCACGCCCAATCTTCAATACGGACTTGGGGGACTGGGCACCGTTGGGTTGGTAACCCTGCGGGTCTGCGGGACAAGAGCAAGACAGATTAAGTCCCCGTTCAAGATTGCACTTGACCGGGAACTTGGGGGACTTGTTGACAGTAGCCACAGAGGGGCTACAGCAGGCCCACAGACCCGCAACTAGTATACCAGGGGCCGGCCCGAGGCCCAGGACCGGATCACCAGCACCCGGCCTCGGGGTCCAGCAGTCTATCCTGCTACCAGGGGCCCGGGGACATGGGGCGCCTGCCTGCCAAAGAGGTCACCAGAGCTGCCCTTTGGTGTGCAGAACAGAAGGGAACCAGTCCCACATCGAAGGGTAAGTCCAGACTTCACTCCCAGCCACTTATATAAAGGCCTCAACTACCCTCATTAATAGGTAACTGATCTTTCCTACCGCTTATATACGTGCTTAAGTTATATCTATTCCACCTATACTAACTTAGGCATCGGAG
This sequence comes from Potentilla sterilis, assembly GCA_963682095.1. NCBI lineage: Eukaryota > Viridiplantae > Streptophyta > Magnoliopsida > Rosales > Rosaceae > Potentilla > Potentilla sterilis. Next base: position 50,560,503 of record OY821758.1, on the reverse strand, counting down.
AGGAGAAGACCGGCCCGCCCGGTATTCCCCTTAGTAAGCAGGTTTACGGGAGATCACACGAGGATTCATCTGTCTCTACCAGACCTACGGGTTTGTGCAGAAACAATTGTACACTCCATGATCATGACCGCCTTCCTTATCACCAGCAATGCGCTTCATTCTCATCTCATAAGAATTATCATCTGTAAAATAAACGAGTTTTCTTGACATTCAGGAAACACTTGGGAGCATATTGATATTGAGTGATTGCCACCCAAAAACAGAGCCCGGCCATGCAAATATTCCACTCTCTCCCATTCTTTGCTAGTAAAACTCAGCCTTCAATAGTCTTCACTATAAATCGCCAAACATATAAAAGGTCTTCCGAAGACTCCACCAAGTAATTATGAACATCATATTTCACATAGGGAAAGGCTTTATTTATCTGCGCATAAGGGTGAAGATCAAGAATTTTCGAGGGAGAGGATTTCGTCAAGTCCCAAACTCCAGCTGAACCTCCGGATGTCAATGCATATAACTGGCCATTGTGAAAGATAATATCTCTATAGTGATCAGAGTGTTCACCTAGGTCAGTCCATGTACATCGATCTGTTGTCCCCAACCTTACAAAACACAAGTTTTTCTCCTAAGCTATGAGTCATCACAACAGCAAAGTCCTTGTTGCAAGACGGGTTACAAGAAGTGATCGACAGCTTTACCCACAATATAGGTCTTCATAACAGATCTCTTCAAGTTGGTGTACTCTCCACTCTCATTGGAGAATTTGTCAGTTTTAAATTTGTCAAAGTAAGGAAGAGTCCAAAACGAAGGGAGCTCAATCCGATCTTCAGAAAACGGATTAAAAAGATCCATTTTTCCTGTCGCATCCAAAAGCACAAGCCATCCATGAGACGAACTCACACACCAAGCCTTGGGAAAATCTCGAAACACGTTTCTGAGAGTGTAGGTTTTGTTCTCTGCAAGGCTGAAGAAGCGGCGGCTATGGAGATCTGTCTTATCATGGCTAGGAATCATGAGCAACGGAGTCTGATCCATGAGTTTATAGAGTGGGGAAGAGATATAACCGTTGGCTGCTCGGTTCCAAGAACAGCAAACGACTTTAAAGCGAATGGTGTCTGCCGCAACAAGCTTTGTTGTGATGAACCCTAATAGTTCAGGTTGAAGCTTAGACCAATCCATCATTGAACGTCGATGGGGGAAGGCTAGGGTTGTTCTTGAGAGAACGAGAAGAAAGAAAAGTTCTAGAAAATTAACAGATGCAGTTAAGATTTTATATACGATTCGGGGTACAAGGGGATAAGATTAAATGAGAGCAACTCCTAGTCCAAGTAGTGATCCATCTAGGGTTTTGTTTTTCTTTTGATCTGAGATTCCTCGGAGATTTTTGTAAGCCGGCCCACTTATAACCACTTAGACTTTAGTCACGTATTATTTCTATTCCCTCGGAGCACCATTATGCAATCAGACGTTTTTGAAGCCGTAACTGAGTGAATTTGTTCCATAACCACTCAATCCCAGTTTGGGATTGCTGTGCTGTGAGCAGAATTGCTTTTGAATTTGCTATGAGCAGAATTGCTTTTGAATCTGCTGTGAGTAGCATCAGCTGAGGTGTTTGGTAAACTGTTTTTAAAAGTGTTGTGAGAACCAAAAAGCAATTTCTTGTATTTGGTGAGTTATAAGTAAAAATTGTTTTGGATGGTATAATGACAAAAATAGGCATTGTTATAAATTGATATTAAAATAAATAATTGTTTCTTTTGTATATAATTATAAAGTTAATCCACAATATTACATAAGATTTCTTAACACCATAGTAAATGATTGATTATTATTTAATTAGATTAGTATATCACAATCTAAAAAAAAACAAATATTACCATTTGTTACAAATATAACTGATTCCTGCAAAAGCATCTCTTATCCTGCTTCTCCAAAATCCACTTTTAAGAGAATCAATTCTTCTAAAATCAGTTTTATGGGTTGTTACCAAACACTTAAAATTAGGCCTAGAATCACTTTTGATACCAAAAGCAGCTTGGGAATCAATCCCAAACTGGGCCTCAATCTCTCTTTTCAAAAAAAAAAAAACGCCAATGTCAATGTCAATCTTCTTTTTTTTTTTAGGACAAACAATCTCAATCTAAATTGATTGCATGAAATTAGAGATGTACTAGAGCACAATCATGCAATCGATTTGGGGGTCAGTATGGTTAGCAACAATAGAAATCGCAAGAAAAAAATTCAAAAAAAGTGGCATCCACAAGCTCCAACAACTGGAGCATCAAAGGACACATTAACGGAGTTGAAGATCTAACAACACGTACACGTGACTTGCACGCTATTGTTGCAAGTGCATCATATGGTACATGAAATGTCATGCCCCAAATTTGAAAAAATAAAATTTTAATTCGAAAACGTGATAATTCAATAATCACAACGAACTAAAAATAAATTACAAATTATTTCGGATTAAAGAGTCCATACAAATGTGACTCTGGTGAAAACAAATATTACATTTCCAATCTTACATAAGTACTTGTGAGATATCGGACAATGTAATTGTTCACTCATGCCTCACTATACTTAAAGAAAAACAAAACTAATGAGTAGAATCACTTCTTCTCACCGCACAATCAACCGCCGCATCAACTCTGCTAATCCTCACCTGCACAATTAACCCCTACACCATGGATTGTGCACCAGGTTGTAAACAACAAACCCGGTAAGCTTTTTAAAGCTCGTATGAGTAAGCTCATACTCATGCAACAACAGTTAAACCATAATATATACCACACGCACACAAAAATACAAGGTAAGATTCAGACTTTCCTGCTTAAAATTATAGTTCAGGAAGGTACAAATTTTACACAATTAAAATCGTGACTCCTGAAAATAGATTAGTTTAGGAAGTCACGCACAACCAATTAAAATCGGGACTCCTGCATATAGCTTAGTTCATGAAGTCACGCACAAACAATTAACATAAACATATAACAAATGAAAGCATATAAGAAATCCCTCAATCCCAAAATGAAGCCAAGATGTTGCCATCTTAAACTCAAGAAAAAAATGCACACCTTGTTTATTTTTAAAACCCAACTTCCCTTACTCATAAGTAATACAAGTCAACTAGTGACAAAATCACCTATTATCACGACAACACTTGTAAATAAGGAAGCATGTCCCTCTTGGACAACAAAGGGAAAAAACAGAGATAAATTCTTTTAAAAACATGCACGCATATATGAGACCCTGATAACCCCACACGGTTACCCCTCATGCCGTGTAAAATGGAAATCACATTCCCAAAACAACCACAATCAACCAAAGAATAAAACTCGGGGCACGATGACCACTGTCATTCCCCTCCAAATCTTACAATGGCAGATAGACTAGAGCTCTAACTGATCGTAATCAATCACCCAGCCAAAGACTTGGTTCTCGATATAACTGCCGTAAGGAACCCTTTCTCCACTCAGGCGAGATCCCTACGCCACACGTGTAAGATCCCCATCAAACAGGACGGATCTTACACTGGCAGTTGGTTTCCAAACCAACACATTCACAAAGATCCCCCATCATCACACAGGGTGAACCATAATCGCCATACATGAGAGATCCCCATCATAACACATGACAAATCTCCCATTGGCCGTTGGTTTCCATACCAATACATTCACACACCACATAACTCACACGTACATTCTCAATTATGATAATTTCATAGCAAAATGAATTCACCTAAATACACAATCTCAATATATATATTTCACATATATATATATATATATATTTATTTATTATTAATTTTTTTTTTAAAAAAAGAGGATCTAAGTGTTTCACACCTACCTCCTGTCGTGACTCGAACCCAAGTCCACTAATACCAACTATCACTACCAGAAAAAAGGCTTTTCCCGAAGAAATAAAAAAAAACGGCCGACGAAATAAAATTTTCGTCGGTAAAAAAAAATTCGTCGGCTATTCCCCTAGAATGGCCGACGATTTGAATTTTCGTAGGCCTTTCTCTGAAACTTTAGCCGACGAAAATTTTTGGAAGTATGGCCGACGAGTACTAGGTTTGATTTCGTCGGCTATGATTAAAAGAAAAAAACAAAAACAGACCACCTTCCATTTTCTATCACGTATTATCGACAAACCATTGCTTCATCCTTCAAATGCAAATATGTCATCAAATAAGATATGACCGAAATAATGAAATACGTCTACGGTTGAAAAATGACAAGATTCCGACAAAATCTGTGTGCCGAATGTTGCGGTTAACTGTTTTTTACTTCCGTTTTCCTATGGGTAGCCTGACGGTCGGTAAATATTTTGAGGAAAATTTTTATATGATTAGTTGCGTCTCATCGATTTGAAACTATTATCTGTTGAAGGTCAGGCCAAAAAACGTCATTTAGACAGGCCAATTACCATTTCTAAGCGTTTAAAGGGTTGACTCACCCGGTTGACCGTCCCGATCGAGCCTTTAACGTTGTCAGATGTAGTTGGATTTTTTTTCATACATGTATTTAATCTTAACGGTGATATCTGACGGTTGGAATAGATTTTCCAAACTTTTAGATTCAAAATCGGAACATATGCACTAATGTTCCTTAACTTGTTTACTAAGTGTTTAAGTGAATGTATAGTTTCAAATAGTTACTATACGTACACTCTTCAAATGCAAATATGTCGTCAAATAAGATATGACCGAAATAATGAAATACGTCTACGGTTGAAAAATGACAAGATTCCGATAAAATCCGTGTGCCGAAATAATGAAATCAGTCAAAACCCGGTTTACTGCAGATTTGGCGTCCGGCGTCCGAATGATGATTGTGATACCATTCCGGAAAGGGAACGATGCCAAGAATCAAACTCGTTGCTTTGCCACGACGTGTGGGTTTTTTCGGGCTTTTGAGTTCGTTTAGGGCCTCAAAACGGCAGTTTAGTATGTTTTCATAGAATAGCCGACGAAACATTGTATTTCGTCGGCTAAACTCTTGATCCGCGCCTTTTTATTGTCCGCCGTTGGATGGCTCAGATCTGACGGCTGTTGATCTTCCAAAGTATAGCCGACGAAATCTTTTAAATCGTCGGCTATTCTCTAAGTATAGCCGAAGAAATTTTTTATTTTCGTCGGCTATTCTCCTTCTAAATCTTTTAAATCGCTTCCTCCCGCCTTTTTTCTCTCCTCCTTCCCCCCCCTCCTCCTCCTCCTTCCCCTCCTCCTCCTCCTCCTCCTCCTCCTCCGGCCTCCTCCATCCCCTCCTCCTCCTCCTCCTCCTCCTCCTTCCCCTCCTCCTCCTCCTCCTCCTCCTCCTCCTTCCCCTCCTCCATCCAAAGCATAATTTATTTATTTTTCCCTAAAATTTAAGAATAGCCGACGAATTTTACCAATTTTCGTCTGCTATAACTAATTAATGCCTATTAAAATATTAATATATTTCGAGGAAATAGCCGACGAAAGTTTAATAAATCGTCGGCTATAGTTAAAACACAATAGCCGACGAATTTCGTCGGCTATAGTTACTGAATTTCGTCGGCCATACTCGAACATACCCGACGAAATTCGTCGGCAATTTCTCCCAGGTTTGGCAGACGAAAAATATTTTCGTCTGTAAATTCGTCGTCCATACTCTACTATAGCCAACGAATTTGATTTTTTCGTCGGCCATTGTATTACCGACGGGGTTTTCCCGACGACTTATAGCCGACGAAAATTTCGTCGGTAGAGGGTATAGCCGACGAAAAATTGGCATAGCCGACAAAATTTTTTTCGTCGGCTATTCTCCCATATCTGGTAGTGTATACTCATTGATCGTTAAACACTTTAAAAATCATTTTTTTATATTAAAACTATTTAACTTACCAATGAACCGTAGTCGATCAAATTCATTCAATTTAAAACAAATATCATTTTTATAAAATAAATTTGCATATAACGATCCATAGACTATAATTTAAATCGTATTATATACGAACACTGTGAGGTTTACTCACCTCAACTCCTGCTGCGTCTTCAACCTCACAAGGGTGAGATACTCACGCACGGTCAATCACCTAAGCGACATTATCGAAACTTAGCATTCAATTCAAATAAAATATATTATAAATCGCTCCGATCACATAATCCTTAACCCCGAGGCTTGGCCACACGCGACAAACCTCCTTCGGAGCCTCTCAAAGCTCCTAGACAGCCTAGTCGACCCTATGATCGAACATCAAGCCTAAATTCTAGGCCGACATGCACGTAAATTAATAATCGCATAATTAACGGTTTCAAAAATACATAACTCAGTCATACGGCGACCGAATCACGCAAATAATATATTCCCGCGCTCGTATCGACGTGCACGATACAGCAGAACACCCTACTACCCCAAAAACCCTTAGGCGTGCCGCCACACGCCGCTCAAAATGGTTGCGCGTGAACATCACCCAAACCTGCAACCAAGACCACCAACATGTAGATCAAGGTTCAAAGATTTGAAATCTACCTGGAACACCCGAGGATACGTCTGGGAAGAGGCCGGATACGCTGCCGCTAGGTGGATCTCGAATCGGCCGTCGTCGCCTCGGTTGCAGCAGCCAATGCGCTCCTAGACCGACATAACCATGCTCAGAGGAAGGAGAAGAACCAGATGAGGGCTGCCTTGAGCCCCGGCCTTGCCTGGAGCGCGAGTTGCTCCGCCGCCCACGGCGGGTGGACCTTTTGGCCTCACAGCGCCGCGCACAGGCAGTGGTTCCGGGCATGACGCAGCTCAAACGAAAGAGGAAGTCGTGCTGAGCATTTTGATTTTTGGAAATTTTGACTTTTTCAGATATTTTCTTACTATTTATAGAAATTTCTGATTTTGAAAATAACTTCAACATATTGTAACTTCTTCATAAATCTTCTGTTTCATGTGTGTCGTGTGTCTACGAACTCGTATCGTCGAGCCCTACGACTTTCGTGAAGAAAACTTTTTGAAATTCACGACTGATAAAAAGGTCAACTTTCAACCGTCTTAAAAACGCCTTTCAATAATAATTCGACCAAACACTTCTACTCGCTCCCGAACCACATTATCTCACTAACTTTGAACTTAATAATTTCAAGTAAACACTCAAAATGAATAATGAATTTCCGAGATATTACATAAAATCTGCTCGCCTTGGTAATTGGTAATTGACAAAATTGATAAGAAAAAGTTAGAGGGAATAAGCCTCGGTTTAAACCCTGCTGACTCCATAGATGTCTTAATATCATGAGTTTTAATACCAAAAACTTAACTTCCACAATATACCACCAACTTATGGATAGTTAAGTTCCATAATTCCAATGCAACATCATATTTACAACCTTAACAATCAGTGATCTAATCAACTAAGTGAAGAAGAGGTGCATAATATGCGGTTGCAATAGGGGATCTGCTCTGCATGAGTTCAATGTGCCATGTTGCAATAGAAGTTCTCCGTCTGGTTGCTGATAAAGATAACCCTAAAACCTTAAACCTAAACTTAATTCAGAATGATATGACTCAAAATTAGAAAACACATACATTGACTATCATACTAGAAGTTGGCTACAGAAAGCAAGTTTTGTGTGCAAAACAAAACAATAAGAAACGAAAAATCAAATAGCAAAATGATCTTGATTCAATCTCCAGCCCTACTGGCATGTCTAAGTGATGTAGGACAAGAATGAGGCAAATTTAGACAGAAAACTGTAAAGGTAAGGAAGCGGCGAATAATCAAGAAGATTGATGTGAAGATATGTAATTCTCGTACAATGAGATTGTTAGCAGCTGGAATATTTAAGAAGATGATCTTTTGGACTTTTCGGGTCACGAAAATGCAGATTCTGATTTGTGAATCAGTTTGGAGCAGATTTTGGCCAGAACATCCGTTTGAGGCACATAATACCTTTCTGGAATGGGAACGACGATATCTACAAGACTGACTATAGTGAGCCCGATCTGATTTAAGCCAGAAAATATCGCCTTAATGATCCGATTCGGTATTTAGTATTTTTAGGCTAGTTTTATTTTCTTTCTAAAACTCTTTTATTTAGGTTATTTGTTTTCTTTTTAATTTGGATTCTTTTAGGTTTCAATGTTAGACTATGACTTTAATTCTGTTTAGGTCATTGATGTCTATATAAACATTAATCTTTCTTTGTATTAGAGATATTTTGATATTAATAAACTTTGAGTTTACTCAATTTCTCTGGTGGATTCCAGATTTTCTCGTGGATTCGAGAATTTTAGTCTTGTGGATTCCAAGGCTGCCGTTGGTGGATTCCAACGGGATAGTTCCGCTGCATCAATAAGCAACAAATCTTGATTTCTTAAGATCTTATTAACCTTTTGAAGAGAAACAACTGTTTTTGGTTCATTAATTTTTTAAGCTCCAATTAACAGTCAGCGATCTAATCAACTCAGTATGCAGTATAATATTGAACCTCGTATTTCATTTTAATGGACAATCTTATCAGATCCAACCAAGGTATTAAATATCGACGATTACGGAAATATCGATGGTTTGAAAAAAAGAAATTTCGATGGAAATTTCGAGAAAATATCGAATATCGATGGAAATTTTACCAAAAATTTATATAAAAATTGTATATTTAGATAAAAATAGACTAAAAGTAAAATATCGGAAAGATATGAGTATTAATATCGATGTTTGAAAAAAACGGAAATTTCGAGGAAATATCGAGATTATCGAGGATATTTTAGTCCTTGGATCCAACCAAGATGTGTTATATTAATTGTTGACTGAAAAAGAAATATTAACTTCTTCATCTGTTGAGTTTCTTAACAAGCTGTCCCACAACGTAAAATTTCACATTGAAAGGGGCAAATTTTCATAATGCTACTCAAGGCTTTATCAAAATATTCACCAATACTACAACTCTCGGGTGACCGGGTGCTTACCTAAATATCTCAGTGGTTCAAGATCTTGAGGGACTATGGGACTATTGTGGCACACTGTGGATGGTTATTTCACTAATTATAACTTTTATGATTTGTTGTCGCCTTACTCCAAACTATGTTCACGATAAAAAAAGAGTGTTGCTATTGGGACCTCCATATTTGCTCATTAGACCTCCAATACTTTCTACACCTCCATTATACTTTTGAATATAAGCATTTACTCACTAGACCTCAATTCAAATTACCGAAATAACCTTAAATATGTTATTTATATATATTTCAATAACTTACTCATTCAACCTCCTATTCAATCACTAGATCTCTATTTCTTAATTTTTTTTTTATTTCATGTGTAAGACCTAATGAGATAAATAAAAACATAGGATATACAAATATTTCACACACTAGCATATGTCCTTGTACTATTTCAATAGTTACTAGTGTGTTGCAAATATATTTAAGGTCTAATAAGATATATAAAAATATTCAATATATATATATATATATATATCAAAACAATTGACTTTTTTTTTTCTTCATGTTGCAAATTTATTAAAATATATGCGCTTAGTTTTCAACGCTTACTCTTGACCTTATATTTTGTATATGCGCTTAAACATGTATAATTATAGTAACTTTATGTCACATTAACAATCTTATAATTTATATATTTGCTTAGTTTCAACACTTACTGAAATTAGAAAATAAATTTGATAAGAAAAATAATAAATAACATTATCATTGAATTAGAAAGTCTATAGATAATAAATATAATACTCTTTTTATGCACTTATTGTCCTCAATAGTCTTTATGCAAGAGGATACAAATGTAATTCAATAATTGAAAATAGAGGGAGGTCAAGTGAGCAAATGTGGAGATTCCAATAGCAACACTCTAAAAAAAAAGTAATCAGAAGAAGGAAGACTCAAAAGGAAAACTCAGGGACGACAACCTCCTCCTCTTAAGGACTAAATTAGGAAAAAAGTATTCTAGTTTAATTTTGTATTGTATCAAACATTTTATTCTCGCATCTTTTATGTCTTTCTAGAATTGGATATGTTTTGTTTTTTGTTTAAGTTGCTGCTTAGAAGACTTTGATATATATATATATATATATATATATATATATATATATATATATATATATATATATATTTTTTTTTGTAGGAGAAATAGATTGATTGTAAACTGTCACTTTATTGATTGATAAGGAGGCCTTTATATAGGCATTACATCAAGTATCCCTGTGAATCAGGGATTCTCTATCTAATACAGAATCTAGACTACTAGCCTTATTAGGACAAGACGCACCACGGAAGTTACGGAATTAACCTTTCTTGAACACTCCCCCTTGTGTCGCGTCCTCAATGGTGCATGAACAGTTGCCTCGTTAAAACCTTTGCCAGCAAACAAAAACCTCTTGGGCAAAAATAAAAGAATGGTCTAAGGGAAAAGAGTACAACGCACCAACTACAAGTATGTGAGACATGCATAACTAGACTCCCCCTGAAGTCTAGACGAGAACTCCCCCTGATAGTCAATCAGTCTTTGAGTTCGGATAAGCGGCACATACCGATGCGCTTTACATGCTTCATAAATGTAGATTTGGGTAGAGACTTGGTGAACAGATCAGCTGCATTATCTTCTGAGCTGACTTGCTTCACTTGGATATTCAAAGTCTCTTGCTGCTGCTGATTGTAGAAGAACTTAGGCGAAATGTGTTTAGTATTGTCACCCTTGATGTATCCCAACTTCATCTGCTCAATGCATGCTGCATTATCTTCAAATATGCAAGTTGGTCCCATCGTAGTAGACTCAAGTCCACTACACTCTCGAATGTGAGATATAACTGAGCGAAGCCAAACACATTCTTTGACTGCTTCATGTAGTGCAATAATCTCAGCATGGTTCGAGGAGGTAGCAACAAGGGTTTGTCTGGTTGATCTCCAAGATATCGCCGTATTCCCAATGGTAAAAACATAACTGGTTTGGGAACGTCCTTTGTGTGGATCTGACAAATATCCAGCATCAGCAAATCCTACCATCACATCATTTGGTGTATCTGAGTAGGAGGGGGTATCGCCAAAGCCGTATCGGGACCACGACTTAGCATCCTCAGGTCCGGATATGTTGGCGGATGGATGAGCCACGGCTTGTTGTGGCGAGGCAGGGTGCTGCTGAGCCAAAGCCAGTCTTGGCGGCTGATCGGTGGCGATCCGAGCCACAGTTTGTGCTGTTGGATGCAAGAGATCGACTAGGTGTCGAATCCTGATGAGTGTATCGATAGTACAAGCCCATATCAAGGGTTCCTTTAAGGTATCGAAAGATGTTCTTGATTCCAACCCAATGACGTTGTGTTGGCGCAGAGCTAAATCTAGCTAACAAGTTCACTGAGAAAGCAATGTCTGGTCTAGTACACTGAGCTAGGTATAACAAAGCTCCAACTGCACTAAGATATGGATATTTAGCTCCCAAGACCTCTTCGTCATCTTCTTTCGGACGAAAGAGATCTTTGTTGATATCCAGACTTCTAATGACCATGGGAGTGCCTGTAGGATGCATAACTTTGTCCATGTTAAATCGTCTGAGCATCTTTCAGACATATGCAGATTGGTGTATAAAGATTCCACCACTTCGGTGCTCTAGTTCTAAGCCTAGGCAAAACCGAGTCCTTCTCAGATCTTTCATCTCGAATTCGGATTTCAAGTAGCTTGCGGTCTCATTGATCTCATTTAGAGTTCCAATGATGTTCATATCGTCAACATAGACGGCTACAATGGCAAATCCTGAACTTGTTCTCTTTATGAACACACAAGGGCACAACTTATCATTCTTGCATCCTTTCCCAATCAAGTAATCACTTAACCATGTGTACCACATCCTACCAGATTGTCGGAGTCCATATAGAGATCGTCTCAACCTGATAGCAAATGAACTTCGTGGTTTTTGCTCACTTGACTTGGGTAACGAAAGTCCTTCTGGCACTTTCATGTACATCTCCGTATCTAGATCCCCATAAAGATACGCTGTTACAACATCCATAAGCTACATATTGAGTCTCTCTGAGACTACCAAACTGATTAAGTATCGGAAGGTAATAGTATCCATGACAGGAGAATACATCTCCTCATAATCAATTCTAGGGCGTTGAGAAAAACCTTGCGCCACGAGTCGAGCTTTATATGGCTGGACTTCACCATTCTCATTGCGCTTTCTGACAAAGACTCATTTATGTCCAACAGGCTTCACGTTTGGCGGTGTAGGCACAACCGGTCCGAATACTTGCATTTTCTTTAGAGATTCCATATCGTCGTCGTCAATGACTTCTTGAGCAACGGCGTAGGCGAATGCATCATCGATATACATGGATTTCCTTGTTCTCCAACATCAACGGTGAGTCTGAGGCGTCCCCCAGATGATTCTTGGATATAGGTATAGTCGGAGACAATCTCGTGTGACAGCGTCACAGTATCGATGATGAACGGATCGCTTTGTGCCTGGACACATGCCTTCTTTCTAGGTACATTGTCCTTGGAACCGATTGGTCTCCCCCTCTTTCTAGGAGGATCCGAAGTCAACGCCGGCCCTCCACTTGGAGGTGCTGAGCCTAGGCTGCCGATGGCACCTAGGGCTGCGGCTCCGAGATCGGCAGCGCGTGCTCGCGCATGGCGAGGAATGTTGAGCCTTGTAGGTACATTCGCAGCAAGTATGGTTGATCTTGTCACTTTCGCAATATCAGTAAAGGAGTCGGGCATCGAATCCGCCACCTTTTGTAGTTCCAATATGCGTTGTATTTCGGTCTCACACTGAGACGTACGGGGATCATAATGAGACATAGTGGGAGAGAACCACGTCAATTCCTGACGTTCATTAGGGACGGATGCGGCCCCATCTCCCCCTAACGGCTGGAAGGATGTCTCATTAAAGTGACAATCTACAAATCTTGCAGTAAACAGATCACATGTCATATGCTCTATGTAGCAGACAATTGTTGGTGCTTCATATCCAACATAAATAGCTAATCATCGTTGTGGACCCATCTTGGTACGCAATGGAGGCGTGCTAGGCACATATACGGCACAACCAAAAGTACGCAGATGCGAAATATCAGGCTCGTAACCAGTTACCAATTGGTACGCACTAAATGGTTGGCTATCTGTGGGTCGTAGACGAATAAGCAAAGCTGCATGTAATATTGCATATCCCCATGCCGAAAATATCACCTTGTATTCGTTGTAAGAACGGAATATTCTGTTTATTATCAATAGCAAAAGATGGTCTTGGTTGAAGTTTTGCTAGTGAACAAGCTTTGCAAAATGAACGATAAGCATTAGACATCGCTACAGAAGCATGAGAAGCAGGAGGAGGCCGAACCTCTCCTTGGAGCCGAGAGGCGGCTATCGACGGCATGGCGGCCGAACCGAGGCCGAGGCGCCCTCTGTGCTTTTGTAATCTGAAAAATAGATGACCGTGGGAGCATTTCAAAATACGGATCATCAGATCACGACCCGGATGACCGAGTCTCTCATGCCAAAGCTTGTAAGCATCTGAATCGCATAAGACAACAACATGAGATTCATTGGCTCTAATGGTTGTGAAATACATGCCATTTCGAACACGCTTACACTTCTCCACAATGCGAGTACGCAAATTCTCAGTGGAGGTGATCAACAGATATTCAGTTCCATTTTCAACGTAAGTGCTGAGGTGATAGTCGTTGTCACGCACATCCTTGAAAGCTAGCAAGGTTCTTGGCGCCTTAGGCGCATATAGGGCGTCCTCTACCCGAAATTCAGTGTCATTTGGCAATAAGAATTGAGCAGTGCCACGACCCTTAATTACGGGTCCAGTTCCTGTCATCGTAGATAATGACGATTCTCTTGGTGAAAAATCCGAAAACAATTGCCGATTCCTCAGAATCGTGTGAGTTGTTGCGCAGTCCAACAAACACTCAATCTCGCCTTGATACATCTACAAAAACAATGTAAATTGAATCAATAGTCTACTTTAGACTTTGGCGAACACTTGAAAGTAAGTGTACTGAAGCAATATATCATCACAAAATGAAGTGCATTAAGGCCAATAACATAGCCATGGCAACGACATAACTTGAGAGAAAGAGAGAAGCCTTATTTTAATCACTGAATACCAACATTGAGAGTTAACATAGCCTAGGTCAGAGATTGAGACCGGACACCGTCGTAGGTGGCGTGGCCGAGCCAAGGCCAAGGCCAAGGCAAAGGTCGGGGCCAAGCCAAAGCTGAAGCTGTGGTAAGGCCGAAGCTACCCTGAGGCCGAGCCGAAGCAAGGCGAGTGGTGAGGGTCGGTCAGGCATTGAGGCAATGCGATGCGACGGTTGAGCTAAATCCGAAGCATGGCGAGTTCGAAGACACGTCGTTGCCGAGCCATTGATGCAAAAGTTGCATTTGTTCGATAGGCTATCGATTGTTGGTTTCAAAAACCGGATTCGGTGTTGAGCCAAGCTTGGTGAGTGGTCATAGCGAGCGAGGCCTGGCGGATCGCGAGTCTCTCGTTTTGTCTTTGTGATCTTATTTCGGATATGAGTTAACATCACCAGAATTGTGGTGAACTCAAAATAATTATGCCATTGAGAATTGGACGCATTGAACCATTTATGCTTTCATAGGGATGTAAAAATCTCAAATCATTCGTAGAATAAGAGAGATATTATTGATGACAACTCAAAAGTACATCAAGGTTGTTCTAAAAAGAGCGACTTGTCGAACAAAGTCGTAATTTATTGACTATATTATGTCAAAATAACAAGCACAATCAAACTTGAACATGTATCTCATGACCTAAGTCAAATACTTATTCATAATCTGGAGTATCATACTCCTGAGTTCTACGTTTCTTGGTAGGTTGGAAGTCATCGATGGTGAAGTTGGTATCTTCCTCATCGTATTCTTCTTCCTCAAAATCTCCTACATAGTTCGTTTCTTGTTGTATGTATTGTTTGTGTTTATTGTAAGCGGCTTGAATCTCTCTACTTCCTGTGCAATCGCGTTGAAGATGATTCTTAGAGCCATATTTGAAGCAAGGAGTCGAAGTATTGTTCGGTGTATGGCCACCACGCCTGGGACCGGAACCAAAACTGTTCCTCCCTCTGGGAGCGGCGGCGCCGCCACCATCCCTTGTCCAAGAAAGCTGTCGGCCACGGCCGGCGCCTCTTCTCCCTCCTCGTCCGCCATGTGTTGCTCTTCGCGTACGTGGTGGTGGTGCTTGACGTTCATGAGGTTGATGCTGTTGCTTAGAAGGTTTACCACGGGCTTGATGAGATTCCGCAATGAATTTCGGTCCTCGAGGCCTCTTATTGGTGGTAAGAATCAACTCATGGTACCTCTCCTTTCTTTGAAGTACATTCATCAAATCACTGAAGGTTTTGATAGTGCCTTTCTCACGGAGATCGCGGTACTGATGCGACAACATGGACGCGGATTCTGGGAACGTCGTGAAAGTCTTCTCCATCATATCGTCATCGGTCTTTTCGACCCCACAAAAGCTCAAATCAGATTGCAAGTTTAGCATAGTCTGATGATATTCCTGGACGGAATCAAAATCCAATAAGCGGATTTGCTCCCAATCGGACATGAGGTCTGGGAGTTGTGCGTCATGCACATTGTCGAAGCGGTCCTTGAGGATATCCCATAGCTCTTTGGGATCAGTTTTCCTCAGGTATTGCTTCTTGAGCGTTGGATGGATATGGCGCCTGAGAAACATCAGGGCTTGTGCTTTCTGTTCAGGAGAAGCTTGTAAGCTTGCATCCTCAGGAGGGTTAATGGTGGCGGTAAATCTTTTACCAATGAAGGTGTTCTCTACATATGAGATCCACCTCTTGTATTCCTTGCCTTGGACATCCAAGATGTCAAATTCTGGACGCTGAGTGTCAGCCATCTACATAACACAAACAGGGAGACGTTAGTATATTGAATACTAATCAAGTTTGATTGTTCTTTTAGAACAGTGCCAAGATATATCATGGTCACATAAATCGATGCTTAACGTGACTTCAAGTCACAATCGATATCTTCCCTTTGTTTTCTTTTCAAAAAAAAAGAATACGTTATGGTTCACAGTGACATCACAGTCACAAGCATAACGGTGGCCGGTAACATCACAGTTACCCCAAAAAACGTTGGCACCGGGGTGACTAAATCCTCGTATGCCGTCCCGAGAAGCGATAGAATCGAGATGAGGTAGCAGGGACACGAAAAAGGTCCCAGAAGAAAAAAACAAAACCCAACTATTGAAAATTCAGAAGCGGGAACGTTTATAAAATATTTACCTCTTCAAGAGAAGCTTGATCAAATGAAACTTGACTCTTGGGGAAGCTTGTTTTCTTCGATTCTTCTTGATTTCTTCTCAACAAGGAACTAGGCTTTAAAAGCCGCTTGCTTGGCTTGCGAGCAATTAATCTTGTATTTTCGGGTATGCGTGCAAGTTATGGCACGCAAGGGAGGGGGGGGGGGGGGCAGACTGGCAGCGCAGGTGCTGCTGAGAAGAGGCCGACGGTGCCGAAGGGAAGAATCGGCGGCCGATGGTAGGTTAGGGTTTCGAAAAAAAAAATTCGGAATCAGGGTTTCTAGGGTTTTAGGGTTATTAGACGGGAGGCTAGAGCAACGTGCTGATAACGTGTTGTAGGAGAAATAGATTGATTGTAAACTGTCACTTTATTGATTGATAAGGAGACCTTTATATAGGCATTATATCAAGTACCCTTGTGAATCAGGGATTCCCTATCTAATACAGAATCTAGACTACTAGCCTTATTAGGACAAGACACACCACAGAAGTTACGGAATTAACCTTCCTTGAACATATATATATATATATATATATATATATATATATATATATAAGAAAACGTGAATTTTGCTGCAATTAAAAAAAAAAATCCATAGCCACAACTATACTACCCAAAACTCTAGCAGTGGTTCCATCAACTTTCCTTACCATATGGCACCCCTAAAATTAAACATCATTACAACATCTATCTCCTACCAATAACCACAACAAAGACAGTAAGAATACAATTTTTTATTTTTTTTTCAAAATTGTTTACCAACTTCTATAACCAGCTCTATTTGTTTGCTATTACAAAAAAACTCTAGCATTGGTTCCATCATCTTTCCTACAAATCTAAAATCTCTAAAATTAAACCTCACTACAACCTCTATTTCCTACCAAGATGTTGAGCTGAAAGCTAAGCAAAATAGGAAATTTAGTCAAGAACAGAGGGCTCAGCCTTGGAACTAGCACTCATATTATCAACACCATATTATATGTTCTTAAAAAGTTAAAAGTATACATTTTTTTTTTTGAGAATGTTCTTAAAAGAATAACCATATATAAAGATTGAATAAAAGATAAAGCACACAATTAGACACAAAATTTTGTCCCAAATGATAGCCTCAGGTTAATATCAAACGGGTCACATATCAAACATACAAATCTAGAGATATGAAAAGTATTAATCAATGTTATGGATCTCATATAAAACATCAAAATCCATAGATTCGAAATGCATTATTCAAATGTACAGGGTTCCATATTAAATATCAAAATCCAGATTAAAACATTAAAGAAATATGACTTTTACATATCAACCTTTATTATAGTAGGTAGAATAGATCTCATACATATAATTGCTCAGACGTAATGCTTAACCTTTAGGGCATGTTTGGTTCTTCGAACTACGCGGGACTAGATTGCTCAATCTAAAACAATAAATTATGTTTGGGAGCCACTTTTGAGTGAGGATACAGTCTCAAGGCCCATCCCCACACCTTCTTACAAAAAGCCACCAAATACAATGGGACTCTAGAAGCACGTTCTGGCTCTACTCCTCCAAACCGCAAAAATCAATTCTTTCAACACTCAATCAAATCCAAAAATCCTGTATATCAACATGTAGAGCACTAAAACCATCAACTTTCACACCTCAAACAACTCAAAACATCCCCGAAGCCGCCGAAATTTGTAGAGATACCAACGGATAGCATGGCATTGTCAGCATTCGATTCTCTCTCAGCATCCAACAATCAGACCAATTGATGCTATAGTGGTTTCCACAACTGCGAGCCTAGCTAATTGATTATTACCGGTACGCTGATTGGAAGTGGACTTGATGGACTATTGATCTGATCACTGTTTACTTCAAGCTTGTAGGATTTGGTTTTCTCTCCTTATTTCATGCATGGATGATCAATGAGCACTGGTGGAACCCCGTTGAGAAGACGTCTCGAACGCACTAGGTAGAGGAACGTTTCGGGCGGTCAGCTGTGGGCAGGGAGACGAATCGAGTGTGTTGGGTTGATCTGGAAAGATATAGCTTAGTTTCAGTGCTCCCAGTACCAAACACAATGATGGGGTTAATAAAGAATAACCTTGGCTTGACCACGGTAGAAATCTTGTAGAAATAAGACATGCCATCGATAGTCCAAGGAAACAAACGAGCCTTTATTGTATTCATTCAGAGATAAAGCATTCAATGCTTGTCTAATAGTTTTGATGTAAGAATCTATATATCAGGGATCAAGTAGTAATGCATCTCAACTAATTGATTGAAGAATCCATCAATTAATATAGATTAGCTTGTCTTCCAAGTTTCTTTGGTTTTTTATTCGTATAGTAGAAAAAAATTGTTTAATATTTGCTTGATTATTATTCTTATCCATAAGGAGGTGTATATATATAGGGATACAAAGCTATATCTACAAGGAAAATATATCCTAAGATTATATAGAATAATCTATCTATACATACAAGGAAAGTAAATATCCTAAAATATTCTACACTCCCCTCAAGTTGGTGCATAGATGTCAATCATGTCCAACTTGTCAATTGAATCGTCAAATGCTTTCCTTGACACTCCTTTTGTAAGAACATCTGTCAACTGGTCTTCTGTATATACGAAAGGGAATCGAATGACTTTTCTGTCTAAGTTCTCCTTGATAAAAAATCGATCCACCTCCACATGCTTAGTTCAATCATGTTGAACTGGATTATGGGCAATTTCAATTGCTTACGTATTATCACAATGCAAGTCTATAGGCTTCTTAAGTTTGACACCTAAGCTCTTTAACACATTTCAGATCCACAACAATTCACATACGCCATGTGCCATACTTCGAAATTCTGCTTCTACACTTGATCTAGCAACAACTTTTTGTTTCTTACTACGCCAAGTCACTAGATTTCCTTCAACAAAAGTGAAGTATCCAGATGTAGATCTTTTATCTGTCTTATCACCTGCCCAATCAACATCTGTGTATCCCACGACTTCTAATTCATTCTTCTTTTCAAACAACAAACCTTTTCCAGTTGCCTTTTTGAGATACTTTAGAATACGATATACTGCATCCATATGCTCTTCACTGGGACAATGCATAAATTGGCTAACCACACTCACAGCATAAGCAATATCAGGTCTAGTATGAAAAAGATAAATGAGTCTCCCTACTAGACGTTGGTACCTTCTTTTATCTGTTGGAACCTGATTCGGATAGATAGCGAGGTTGTAATTCATCTCAATCGGTGTCTCAACTGGTTTACAGTCAAGCATCCCTGTCTCAGCTAACAAGTCGAGTACATATTTACGCTGGGATAAAGAAATTCCTTTCTTAGATCTTGCAACTTCAATACCAAGAAAGAATTTCAATTGTCGAAGGTCTTTCATCTCAAACTCCTTCGAAAGATTTTTTTTGTAGGGCCTCTATCTCTTTCGGGTCTCCTGTGACAATCATATCATCAACATATACTATCAGGGAAGTAATCTTACCCTGACTATGCTTAATGAACAAAGTATGGTCTGAGTTGCTTTGTCTATAACCAAACACCTTCCTTGATTTTGAAAATCTTCCAAACCAAGCTCTGGGTGATTGTTTTAAGCCATATAATGACTTTTTCAATTTGCAAACTTTGCATGTATCGCAAGGCTTATTTTTGACTCCTGGTGGTAAATCCATATAAACCTCTTCTTCTAAATCTCCATTGAGGAATGCATTCTTCACATCAAATTGGCGAAGAGGCCAATCTCTAGTTGCTGCTAGTGAGATCAATATTCTGACAGTGTTGATCTTTGCTACAGGTGCAAATGTCTCTTCATAATCAATTCCATAGCGTTGGGTGTATCCTTTGACAACCGATCTTACTTTATATCTGTCAATACTCCCATCCGCTTTGAGTTTCACTGTATACACCCATCGACATCCAACAGTCTTCTTTCCATGTGGCATTGTCACAATATCCCAAGTTGAGTTTATCTGCAAGGCTTCAAGTTTTTCATTCATCGCTTGTTTCCACTTGGAATCTGCCAATGCATCTTGTACACTACTTGAAATAGATACATAAGATAATTGATCGACAACAAGTGCATGTGATTAGACATGTAATTGGCTATAGGATATTTTACTTTGGCTTTGATGTCTGGCTCATAATGTTTTGGAGGAATACCCTTAGTAATTCTATGTGATTTTCTAGGTTCATTGGAAATAAATGGTACCTGACAGGGAACATCAGAAACTGTGCTCGGTGTGGGAATTATTCTGTCTTCAAAACTTCGTTGAGAAGTCAATGACCCGGTACTGGTAATGTCACAATTATCAGACATGTCAACATTATCATTGGGGCTCTTGGTTTGATTTGTCTGCTCATCAGAAGATTCACGTGGGCCTGACACGGTTTGTCCTGTCTAGACATCACAGCGGCTCGGCTCGGCAGATGCAGGGCTGCTCGGCTCGACAGGGTGACGTGGCGCAGCTTCTTCTTCAACTTGCTGCACGTGAGTCCGGCTGTTCCCTTTTACATTTGCTAGGTATGTTTGGGTCAGCTCTCTTGGCTCGGCTCTACTTCAGTGGCTGCTTGACTCCTGTTTCTGCCTAAACCCGGGGGTCTAGTAGATACTTGATGAATCCAACTTGATCTCCTGCAATCCTGCTCACTAAGGGGAATACCGGGCGGGCCGGTCTTCTCATCTCCGATGCCTAAGTTAGTATAGTTGGAATATATATAACCAAGACACGTATGTAAGCGGGGAGAGAGACGAGTTACCTCATAAAGAGGGTAGCTGGGGCCCATATATAGGTGGTTGGGGGTAAGGGCTGGCCTTACTCTTCTATGTGGGACTGGTTCCCTTCTGCTTATACCTTCTGGTGCCCTCTTAGGCAGGCTAGCGCCCCCGGCCCCCGTGTCCCTGGCGGTAGGATAGAGTGCTAGGCCCCGAGGCCGGGTGCTGGTGATCCGGTCCTGACCCTTGGGCCGGGCCCTGGCACGCTTGCTGCGGGTCTGTGGGCCTGCTGTAGCCTCTCTGCGGCTACTGTCAACAAGTCCCCCAAGTTCCCGGTCAAGTGCAATCTTGAATGGGGACTTAACTGTCTTACTCTTGCCCTGCAGACCCGCAGGGTTACCAACCTACCGGTGCCCAGTCCCCCAAGTCCGCGTTAAAGATTGGGCGTGACCGAGGTGAGTACCTGTTGCTGATAGTAAGTGAAAATTTTTTATAAGTATGTTTATATTACAGATAATACTGGACGCCGTATCGAGGCGAGTCCCGGATGAACTTGCGGAGCGGACCTCGACCGGGCGGCCTGCTATATCGAGACGAGTCCCGGAAGTGAGATGCAGCTGGGTGGACCTCGACCGGTGCCCGGACGTAATGCCATTTCGAGACGAGTCCCCCAGTTAGAATGCCTCAAAGTTCCCCAGTTCTTGGGAGCTCGACCGGGCGTCCTGCCATATCGAGACGAGTCCCGGATGTGAGATGCAGCTGGGTGGACCTCGACCGGTGCCCGGACGTAATGCCATTTCGAGACGAGTCCCCCAGTTCTTGGGAGCTTGACCGGGCGTCCTGCCATATCGAGACGAGTCCCGGAAATGCTAGCCTACGGGAGGGCCTGTTGGTGCGTGGACTAGGCCAACAGGCATCCCAGAGAGTGTTACGGCCGTACCGAGGCATTGGTTAACACTTGCTAGTTCTTCTCAGCTTTTGTTGGTTAAGCGTTGAGGTAATGTGCAGGTTTGGTAGCCTGCGGGGAGACTTGTTCTGTGTTAGAGAAACAATCTGCCCAGTGGAGTGGCGTTGAGATAACGAGTCTCGCCATGTATCCCCAAATGTATCACAGTTCAGTGTGATGCAGGGTTTTTATCCTGCTGGACAAGAGTACATGGGTTAGATGTAAGCTCGCCCGGGTTTATAAAGCCCATGCGTTTAGAAGCCTTTATTGTTGGCTCGTTCCTGCCCATAGGCGAAGGAAGGTGACAACCGGTAGAATGCCGTGGAGTGGGTTAAATGTCCCAGAGCCGGTGGAGTGTCATAGTGCTGGGTGGATCTCGACCGGGCGATATGCCATATCGAGACGAGTCCCCCAGTGATATGCAACGAAGATGGTGTTAAAAAGGGAGGGTGCATACCTGGACAAATGCTTTCGAAGCGGTTGGAAAAATCACAAGCGGTGAGAGGTCTTCAAGATATATAAGGAAAAAAGCCATGCAGCCGGTTGAATGATCATACTCGTGAACCGCCATGGTGCCGGATTGACTCGGAGTTGACTTTCTGGGGAAACGAGGGGAATGGACGCCTCGTTATTCGCTCCTATCTCCCTAAATGCTGCTGGTAAGTGGGACAGGTGGCGGACATGCGATGAAGGGGAAAGCCCATCAGTCCCATCAGTTATGATAGATGGGATCCCTTATCCATGCTGGGACACGTGTCGATAGAGAGTGGTCTGAGATGGAGGGAATCCACGGCTGGGGTTTCGTTGCCTTTCTTGTTGCCCTATTTATTGTCCACTCTGCTCGCCTCCTTCCACAGTTTGCCTAGACCCTTTGCCTTCTACTCTCCTCGTCCACCTTGCTGCAGATCTGAATTATTTTGTGTTAGGATTATGGCGTCTGGGAGATCTGCACATCATGACGGCGCCAGCCGCGGGCCCAGAAGGCACGAGCTGCTGGATGGTGACAGAACGATTCTCTGTGACGAACCAGTCAGAAGCATGGATGAGAGAGAGATCAGGGAGTTTCGAGCGAAGTGGGACATCGATCCTTCTGTTAAACTTCGAGGCCTGCGTCCCGGAGAACTGGCATGTAACCCGGAACCGGGCTGGGTTGCTGTTTTCGACGATCAGTTCTGACACGGACTATCGCTGCCGCTGCCGGAATTTGTTCAGTATATGCTGAGCTCACTAAATCTTTCCCCGGCCCAGCTTCCGAGCAACCAGTGGAGGCAGTTGCTTGGGCTTGGGTGCCTATTTAGCCTGAGCCACATGAACTGGCCCACGGTTAATGAATTTCGGGCGCTGTACAAGATTTCTTACTGCCGAAAGGCCCAATGTAGCGGTTGTGTGAACTTTGCCGCGCGGGAGCATGCTGCTGCTATCACGCATCTGCCGTCATCGGTTTCAGATGTCTGGAGGAGGTCGGTGGTGCTGGCCGGCGGCAGGTGGCAGCGTAACTGGAGGGGCTATCAGGTGCCCGGGGCCTATCAGCCGATCGGGGATCAGTCGTTCCGGCTGGAGGACTTGGAGAAGCAACGGATATTCCGGTTGTTCTATGGCTGGGACCATCTGAGTCGGAGCTCCTACAATTTCATCCGATGGAACGTGCTGGAGATATGCGAGATGGGGAGAAAACCTGGTAAGGTGCCTTTGCATAATTTCATCTTTTTGCATGGTTTCTTGTGTTCTGACCGCTCGACTTATCGGTTGCAGCTAATGCCCCCCGGCTCGCGCTTAAAGTTGAAGAGACTATCGAACCGGATGAAGAGCTTGTAGTCTCGAGATTGGCGGAGACGGGGGAGGTGGTCGCGAAGACCGTTATTGATACGGCTACCAAGAGACGCAGGGATCATGACAAGCCAGTGCCGCTCGTGTTTCCGGATGCTTACTATGGGAGGCTACCGGGCGGTGGGAATAACTCCCCGCTCTTTATTCGGGAGGGCCGGTCCGCGGGACCACCTGGTCCAGGACCTGTGGCGTGACCGATGGCTGTTCGGACCTCGCGGGAGAGAGAAACGGCAGAAGTGTTTGGGCACCGTCGGAGCGGCCATGGTGAAACTCCGGCCAAGAGGGCGAGGACCTTTGACGCCGGGGCGTCAAGTTCGGCTGGGCCAACCGAGCGGGCGGTGGCTCCGGTCGTGGAGGTGGTTGGTCGAAGGACTCAGGTGCCGGAAGCCGGTCGCAGCTCTGGTGATGGAATTGGCAGGTTCGTGGCTGCTACCATCGAAGCCTTGGGGCTTGACCGGGAGGACCCTGGGACTGGTCGATCGGGCGAGAACAGGGCTAAACCTGTGGAACTAGCTGTTCAGGTAAGTGTTTTTGTGCTTCCCTTTCTCTTGGAACGACACGAGCTAATGTTCGTTAATTTACGCCTGGCAGCTGGTTCATAGCCTTTATGGTGCGGAGCCCAGGGGGGAGGCTGTCGCGGCTTTGGAGAAGCGGGTGGAGGAGCTGAGCGTGCGGGCAGACGTGGCGGAAGCCAAGCTTGCGGTGGAAAGAGAGGAAGTTGGCCGGTTGGGCACCGAGCTTGCGCGAGAGAAAGAACTAACCGGTCGGTTGTGCCATGACCTGCAGCAGGAACGAGAGAAAGCCGACCGGTAAGCTGCTACTCGGGAAGGGAGGGTCGCGGAGCTGGAGGCGAGGGTTTTGGAGTTGCAGAGTCAAGTTACAGCAGTCGCCCAAGGAAGGGAAAAGCTCACGGAATCCCAGCTTGCTGAAGTAGCCGATAAGGCTGTCGACGACTTCCGGGAATCGGTGGAGTTTGAAGAGATGCTGGACGCCGCCCGGGAGAAGGGTATCACCGACGCTTATCTGGAGTGGAGGGAGAAAGGGTGGCTTGATGCTGAGCAGATGGAGGCTGATATAGCCTTGACTGAGATGGTGGAGCAGGAGCAAGCTCTAAAGACTGGCGGGCCGGGGATTGGGGGCTCCGGGAGCGGTAGCTAGCTGTTTACTTTGTAAATGCACATCTTGCAACTACTGTAGTTTATTTGTTATCATTGAAACTGTGTATTGCAATATTAATGTCAAATACACCGTTGTCGCTCTGTGACCGCTATTACTTAGGGTAGAACCGTAGGTGCTGGATATTCCACGGCCGGGTGGAATAGATGCCCTCGGTGTCTATAATGTGGAATGTTGCCGGTCCGACGGCCGCAGTGATCTGGTAGGGCCCTTCCCATGTTGGTTCTAGGGCCAACGGTTTTTTCTGGACCTTCCTCATGACCCAGTCCCCGACCTGGAGCTTTCTCTCCCGGACCCTTCTGTCATAATACCGGGCGATCCGCTGTTTGTAGGTTTGGTTGCGCATATGCGCCTGGTCGCGGCGCTCCTCGATGAGGTCCAGGTTGAGTAATAGCCCCTCGGTATTTGTCTCGGCGTCGTAATTCTCTACCCTGCCGCTGGGTATACCAGTTTCTACCGGGAGTACCGCCTCGCTCCCAAATGCCATGCAGAACGGGGTCTCTCCTGTTGCCTCTGCTGCTGTTGTCCGGATGGCCCATAGCACCGCGGGGAGTTCTTCGGCCCAACATCCCTTCTTGGCATCCAGCTTCTTTTTGAGGAGGGTCTTGATAATCTTATTGACCGCTTCTACTTGGCCGTTGGTCTGTGGGTGTGCCACTGAGGCGAACAACATCCGGGTCCCCATAGAGGCTGTGTACTAGATAAGATCAGCATTATTGAACTGTGTCTCATTATCCGTGACAATAGTCTGCGGTACCCCGAATCGGCAGTAGATGTTCTTCCATAGGAACTTTTTAACCCGTTCCTCAGTGATCTTTATCATGGGTTCTGCCTTGACCCACTTAGTCTGATAGTCTACTACCACGATGGCATACTTGTATTGTCCCACAGCCGTTGGGAAAGGGCCGATGATGTCCAATCCCCATTGTGCGAACGGCCACGGTGCCAACAGGATTGATAACGCGATTGCCGGGGCATGAGGTGTAGAGGCGTACATGTGGCACTTGTGGTAGCCGCCTGATATTTTTCTTGACATTGCCGCCATGTCTGGCCAGAAATACCCCGCTCGGAGCGATTTGTGGGATAATGATCTTGCGCCGGAGTGATTACCGCATACTCCCTCGTGGATCTCTCGCATGATAGCCTCGCCTGCCTCTCTTGTCACACACCTCAGCTGGGGGAAGCTGTGCCCCCTTCGGTATAACTGGCCGTTGAGGAGACAGTACCGGGCGCACCGGAGGTGTAGCCTTCTGGCCTCTACCGCGTCCGGGGGGCTGGTTTTGTCAGTCAAATATTTGACTATTGGGTCCATCCAGCTTGGTGGTGCTTCTTCTACCACAAATATCTCGGAAATGGTTTTGCTGATGCTCGGCTTCTGGAGAGTTTCAATTTTTGCCTTCCGGTACTCTGGAGGGTAATTTCCGGTTGCCAGTCTTGCGAGGGCATCCGCATGTCTATTTTCCTCTCGGGGAATGTGTTGGATCGTGGCGCCCTCGAACGGCTCGATCAGGGTTTTGGCCAGAGCCTGGTAAGAGGACAGCTGTGGGTCCTTGACCTCAAACACCCCGTTCATCTGGTTTACCACTAGGCTAGGGTCGATGTATATCTCTATGGACGAGATTCCTAATTCCTTGGCCAGCTGCAGACCGGCTATGAGGGCCTCGTATTCGGCGGCGTTGTTGGAGGTGCTAAAAAAGAATCGTAAGGCATACTCGTATGACTGGCCATCGGGCGAGGTTATCATGACACCAGCGCCGCTCCGCCTGGTCGTTACGGAGCCGTCCACGTAAAGCTTCCAACCGGTGGGGAGGCCTGGTTCGGCCTTTATGGCTCGTACTGCCTCGGTGTCCTCGCACCGGGCGGGGTGCGCTTCTACCGCCATTGGGGTGAGCTCACATATGAAGTCCGCAGCTGCCTGCCCCTTGATGGCCGTTCACGGGGCATAGATGATGTCGAACTCTCCCAGTTCAACTGCCCACCGTACGAGCCTACCACTGGTCTCTGGCCTTTGTAGGATCTGTCGCAGAGGGTGATTGGTATACAAGGTGATGGAATGAGCCTGGAAATAATGCCGGAGCTTCCTGGCACTAACAATCAGGGCCAGAGCCAATCTCTCTATGTCGAGGTACCGGCCCTCTGCTCCAGTGAGTCCCTTTCCCGCATAGTATACCGGGAGTTCGAGCGTGTCTTCCTTCCTAATGAGAGCCGCGGAGACGGCCGTCGCGGATGCAGCTATGTAAAGGTATAGCATTACGCCCGGCACCGGTTTGGATAGGAGAGGCACTGCCGACAGATATGCCTTGATAGACTGGAATGCTGCTTCATGCTCCGCTGCCCAGTGGATTTTCCTGGTCTGCTGTGCCTTGAGCAACTTGAAGAACGGGGTGCATTTGTCGGTTAGGCGGGAGATGAATCTGGCAAGGGCGGCTAACCGGCCGGTCAACATCCGGACCTGGTTTCTCTCCCCTGGCGTTTCCATATCTAAAATCGCCCGGACCTTCAGCGGGTTGGCTTCTATCCCTCGCTGGCTGATGATGTGGCCTAGGAATAGGCCCTCTGAAATTCCGAAAATACACTTCTTTGGGTTTAAGCGCATTCCGAATTTGAGCATCTTGCCGATGACTGCGGCCAGATCCTGGACGTGGGCCCCTGCAGTCAAGCTCTTGACCAGCATGTCATCCACATAAACCTCTACGGTTTTACCCATTTCCTGCTCCAGCAGTTGGTTGACCGTTCGCTGGTAGGTGGCCCCGGCATTCTTCAGACCGTACGGCATCCTCTTATAATAGTAGGTGCCTCGGTCGGTTGTGAAAGACGTGTGCTCCTCATCATCCGGGTGCATCCTAATCTGATTGTACCCGGCGTAGGCGTCCATGAAGCTGAGCATCTTAAAACCGGACGTGGAATCTATAAGCTGGTCAATCCGGGGGAGCGGGAAGCTGTCCTTTGGACACGCCCGGTTCAGGTTAGTGAAGTCCACGCACATACGCCATTGGCCGGTTCCCTTCTTCGATACCATAACTACGTTAGCGAGCCAGCGAGGGTACTGGACTTCCCGGATGAACCCTATACTCCTTAATCTCTGGACCTCCTCCCTGATTGCCTCATACTTTGCCGGACTGAAAGATCTCCTCTTCTGCCTTACCGGGGGAACGTTGGGTAATAAATTTAGCTGATGCACGGCTATCTCCTGGGATATGCCTGGCATGTCCTCATAGGACCATGCGAAGACCGAACCGTTGTCCTGGAGGAAGGCTAGGAGCTCTTGCCTGACAACCGGATCGAGCCGCGTCCCTATTACGACAGTTCGCTCCGGGTGGTCTACCGAAATGCAGATTGCTTCGGTTTGTTCCACGGCCGCAGGTGGCTCCAGTTTCTCGATGAACCGCCCGACTCTTTTTGTCTTGACGTCATCACGTGGGTCAATGTTCAGATCCGGCGCGGGCGCCTGCTGAACGGTTGTGAAGACCTCGGTCCGCTTCCTTCCGTGGGTCATGGCTTCTGTGTAATACTTGCGGGCGATCTTTTGGTCCCCACGTATGGTAATGACTCCGGCCGGTGAAGGCATCTTCAGCATTAACATATGACCGGCAATAACGTTTTGAGCCTCCATAACCCTGGCCGACCGATTATGCCATTGTACGATGATAGGCAGTCGACAATGATGAACTCCAAATGCTCCTTTCTCGTTCTGTCTCCCTCGCTGAAGATGATCGGTAGGTAATCCGATCCCAGGGGCTGGACGACCTCACCGGAGAAGCTTATGAGCGGCTCGTTATCCTAGGATAACTTGTTCCTTCCTCTTTGCAACCCTTTGTATGCATCTCGGAACATCACGTTGACTGAGGCTCCGGTATCGATCAGCATACGACTGGTTATCCAGTGGTCTATTTGGACCGTAATGAGGAAGGGGTCGTTGTGCGGTTGGATCAAATCCTCCGGCTCTTCCTCCTCGTAAAAGGTGATCGATTTCCATCCGGTTTTAGTGGCTTGGCCGCTTCTTTCGCCGAAGGCGTATACCTCCTTCCCTCGGACCGATCTTAGACACCGCTTCTTCGAGCTCCGAGTAAGTCGATCTATACGGTCCCCGCCGTGTATCATGTTAATGCTCCCGTGCACCTCGATCCCCCCGGGAATGCGGGTGCTTATAGTTCCCACCTGCCGAGGCCGCGGTTGCTCGTTGTTGGGGTCCTTTGGGCGGGCCCGGTCGTTCACGACCGCTATCTGGGTCTTTCGGCCATCGGTCCGAAGGGCTAGATCTTTGGGCTTTCTTGCTGGCAAAATAGCCAAGGCCCGCGGTGGTCGCTCTGCTGGCGTAGCAGCTAGAGGCTGCGCCAAACGCACAAATGGCTGTCTTCTCCCTGGCCGGGAACCGTCGCCATCGCTCCGCCAGGTTTGCCATTCCTCCCGTGTGTCTGCTTTCCTGGTGGCTGCGGGCGCTCGGCTGCGATCTAGCCATCCGGCTTTGCCTCCATGGGACGGCTGTAGGTCGTCCGCTATTCGCTTGGGCGCCTTGTCCCCATATGTCTCGTGCTCTGCCTGAGCGTGCCTAATGGCCACAGTCATCAGCTCGTCGTACCCCAGCGGCTCCTGTACTAGCAAGTCGTAAGAAAGTTCCCCGGGTCTTAAACCCTGCTTGAAGGCCATCCCTGCGATCTGCTTGTCCAGGTTCCTGACCCAGGCCGTGGCAATCTGCCACCGGTTAACGAAGGTACGTAGGGGCTCGTTGTCTGTTTGCATGCAGTCAAAAAGGATTGTGGATGTCTGGGCTGTCCTGGCTCTGAGAATGAACCGGCCGACGAACTTATCCGCCAACCGCTCGAAGGTTTCGACTGAATTAACTGGTAGTTCGTAGAACCAATTCAACGCCTCTCCCGAGAGAGTTTCTTGGAATACGTTGCAGCACGTGGCGTCCGAGTAGCCCCTCACCCCTGCTTGTGACTTGAAGCTGTCCAGGTGCTGGTACGGACAACCCGCCCCGGAATAGGTCAACTTTAGAGGCCTTTGGCTTCCAGATCTTCCCGATTCCCTAATTCGGCGCGGAAAGGTCCAATACGCTCGTTGAACCGCGCGCCACCCTGCTGTCGCCTTGCCATTCTCTCGCTGGCCTCCATGCGGCCCTTCATGTCCGCCACCGAGGCGGAGAGCGCCTCGAGCGCTCGAGCGGTAGTGCTTTCCTGTTCGGTTGACACCTGGCCTGTGCGGTACGGGGGCTCGGCCGGGCCGGAGTTTTTTAAAGCTTCCGAAAAGAGTGGCGTGCCCACATGCACGGTCTTTCTTCTTCCCGTGGCCTACCCTACCTCAAGACGTGGGAACTCGCTAGCCTTGCCTGCTGATCGCGGTGCTGCTTGAGGAGTGCTCTGTTGACCCTCTCGCTCCAGGGCCGCTAATAGGGCGATGTTGACTGCCTCCAATTCTTGGCATCGGGCCTCCGCTCTTAGTCGATCTTGATCGCCCTCCTCTCGCAAGCGCTCGACCTTTGCCTTCATCTTTTTTATTGCTTCCGGACCCTTCTGGTCGGTGTTTTCTGGTTCCCGGTGATTATGAGCTCCATCTCTGATGGAAGAAAGGGCGAACCTCGCACCAACCTCAGCCTTTATGTTACGGGCCGGGTCGGGGAACTGAATTCGTGCTTTCGGTTTTTCCCCGCTGGCTTTTATCTTCCTCCCTTCCATAGCTTCCGGACTGAAGGATGCAGCTACTTCTCCAAAGGATTAATAGAGCAACACAACTTTTCGTACGAATTCCCACAGACGGCGCCAATTGTTTCTGCCTAAACCCGGGGGTCTAGTAGATACTTGATGAATCCAACTCGATCTCCTGCAATCCTGCTCACTAAGGGGAATACCGGGCGGACCGGTCTTCTCCTCTCCGATGCCTAAGTTAGTATAGTTGGAATATATATAACCAAGACACGTATGTAAGCGGGGAGAGAGACGAGTTACCTCATAAAGAGGGTAGCTGGGGCCCATATATAGGTGGTTGGGGGTAAGGGCTGGCCTTACTCTTCGATGTGGGACTGGTTCCCTTCTGCTTATACCTTCTGGTGCCCTCTTAGGCAGGCTAGCGCCCCCGGCCCCCGGGTCCCTGGCGGCAGGATAGAGTGCTAGGCCCCGAGGCCGGGTGCTGGTGATCCGGTCCTGACCTTTGGGCCGGGCCCTGGCACGCTTGCTGCGGGTCTGTGGGCCTGCTGTAGCCTCTCTGCGGCTACTGTCAACAACTCCCATATGGCTCATGTGATGAGATTGAGCATTAGTCAATGGGAAAAAGTGACGGCTGGTGGCTTGGCTGGGAAGACATGTTGGGCCTAGTTGTGGCAGATGTTTGTTGTGGTTGTTCCTGTCTTTTGTTTATTTCAACTCCAAACTTCGACTCTAATGCTTCTAATTGCTCAAATTCTTCTAAATCAAATGAATATTGTGAATTCCCTTCACAAGCTCTCTCCCTCTGAAGGGAACTCTCGGAAACTCCATTTGAGAAATAAGGCTCAGATTCCTGAAAAGAGAAGTCAAGCGATGTATGTATTGTGTCGGTGTGGGGTTCATAACATCTGTAACCCTTCTAAAACTCTGCGTAACCCATAAAAATACACTTTCTTGCACGATGATCGAGTTTACTTCGTTGAGGCTTGGGAATATGAACATACACTGTGCAGCCAAATGCACGCGGCTCTAAGTTAGGCATCGATGGAACTGAAAGAAGGGTGTGAAGTTGTTGCTGAGGGTTTTGAAACTCAATCACCCGAGAAGGAGTACGATTGATGAGATATGCAGCAGACTTCACAGCTTCTCCCCAATATCCACGAGGCACATTCATGCCAAACAACGATGCACGAACAACTTCAAGTAACTGCCGGTTCTTCCGTTCTGCCAATCCATTTTGCTGAGGGGTATAGGAATTTAAAGTTTGATGTCGAATTCCATGAGATTGTGTGAACTCTTGCATAAGGCCATTGATAGGAGCACAATGTGCGACGATTTTATATGCTTATGCCCTCGTTTATGCTTTGTTTAACCCTTATTTGTCTAAGATAGAGTCGTAATGTAGTTAGTGTCAATTTGGTAGAGTTTTGGCGGAAAAATGGTTAAGAATCCGAAAAATGACTAAGTTTGAGAAATCTGGAAAATAGTGTAAAATATGTCTTTTTCGTGATTTTGAGATGAGAAAAAGTATGATCTATCCTTGTCCGAATTCTATGAAATTTTGTGTGCTTAATATTCATATGTTGAGGAATGCTGTGTTAAAAGTTCAGATCAATCGGAGTTCGGGAAGTCACCCAAAAATTGGCTGCAAAACGGCAGTCCGAACATTCCAATCCAGGGGCTTACAGGATTTTCCTGGGACTTTGTCCCAACTTCGAAAAATCATTCCCGACGACTTGCAAGGAATTTGGCCGAGATATTTTATGGGGAGATGTCCATATGTGTCTAGTTTACGTGAGACTTGGAATCGCATCAATCGGAGCTCCGAAGGTGGAGATATGCCGGAATTACTGCGACAAGGCGCTGCCGATTCCAGGGACTGATTGCTTCCTTTTCACAAGTGCTTCATTTCGATGGACCATATGATGTACAAGAGCATTTGTGAAGACATCCCAAGCATATGGAAGGAAGGAGAATGACACTTGGCCATGGCATTGAAGAAAAACTTGAAGAAAGAAGTTCTCCTAGTCAAGCTAGGAGAAGCTGCCGATTCTGGCAGATTTGGTGCAATATTGTGCTGCCGGCATTTTGGTGCATTTTCGATGGATCAAGACCTGTAAATTGAAGTCCAAGACCATACAAGAAGTCCATGAAGATGTGAAGCCCAAGCCTTGAAGAAAAAATTCAGAAAAAAGAAAACCTAATTGAACTAAGAAAGGAAGGTTGCAAAACCTTATCCCATTAGGTTTTCTGAAATCCTTTTTGCAAGAGGGCTGCCGGCAACACCCTATTCTCTATAAATACCCCCACTTTTCCTACAGAAAAATCATCTCATCTCAAGCATAGAATACTAGCCAAAAGCTCTTCCAAAGCCTCACCATAAATCCTATACAGAAAATAGTTTAGCCGAACCACCACCACCATGTAGATCCGTCCCACACCCTTGCCGAATTTCTTTGGAGGTTTCTGCAAGGTGTGCTCCATGTTCTCGTGGCTTCTTTATTGTTCTGTAATTTTACAATACTTTGTCTATGAAGATTGTATGTTTTTATGGTTGTTGAATTTGGTTTTACTCTTTGTTTATGAACTTCGAATGCATGCGAATTTTGTATGACAAATTGTAATCTTTAACTTGTAGTATTTTCGTATGTATGGATAATTAGGGCAGTGGTATTAGAAGCATGTTTAGGATTTAAATTGGTTAGTGGGTTAAGGATGTTCCTTATAAACCGAAACATTAGTTGTGTTTAAGCATTTGTTGTTTGCATGTAAATCTAGGTGTTAGGTTTCATCTAACCTGAGTGGAATAAATAAAACTATAGGCCTAACGTTTGTTTTGATTTGTTGTGCTCACCTAGGGTATAAAACCTTAGCTAAAACTTGCATGTTAAATAAGATGATTGACAACCTTGCTTATTTGCATGTTTTCGATTTAAGACTCTTGTGCGTTATATGTTAAGTCTTAACCGGATTAGCATAAAAAAATCTTTAGGGCTAGAACGGAAGTTTGTCCTAAAAGAACTTGAGGAAGTCTAGTAACTAGGTACAGAGCGAAAGCTCTAGTTGCGGTCGAAACGAATTTGAATTGTGAACATGCTAAATACTTGTCTCTTATTTTCTTGCATGCGAATCTTTGTGTTAAAGAGTCTTTTGTGTGAACTGTTTTGTGTGAAAGATGATGATCACTTGTAAATATTAGACTTAGGATTTATTTTCTGTTTTGTTTTCGTGTGTAGTATAAGGTAATCCTATGGTTGCCAATTCCATTTATCCCCACATTTGTGACGTTTTGTGTAAATATGTGTAGATATTTTGTGCTAACATTCTCATATTTCAGGTACCTTTAATCCCCGGCTTAGAACGATCCCTACTTATTCTATACTACTAACGATTGTAGGGTTATTATTGCTTGATACTCGCTTCGGCGACACATCAGCCATTAACATATTCTTCACCATTGTCAGATTGGAAAACACGAATGGTCTGTTGATATTGTGTAGACATCATCTTGTGAAACTCTTTGAACCTGGAACAAACATCGCTTTTATGCTTCAAAAGAGACACCCAAGTCATTCGGGTGCAGTCATCAATGAAAGTGACGAAGTAACGAGCGCCACATAGTGAAGGTACACTACCAGAAAAAGAGTTTTCCCGACGAAAAAAAAAAACGGCTGACGAATTAAAATTTTCGTCGGTAATTCTAAGGAATAGCCGACCATTTTAATTTTCGTCGGTGGAAAAAAAAAAATCGTCGGCCGTAGTTTAACCATAGACGACGAACTGTTTTTTCGTTGGTATTTTCAAAAAAGCGTCGGCTATATTCATATTTCAGTCGACGATTTGTATTTTCGTCGGCCTTTCTCCGAAACATTAGCCGACGAAAATTTTTGGAAGTATGGCCGATAAAGTTGACATTTTCGTCGGCTATAAGTCTATATATTTTCAGATCTGGACAGCTGCTGCTCATTTAAAAAAAACGAAAAAAAAGGGGAAAAACGGGAGAAAGAGTGAAAAATCTGTGGGTACTGTTGAAATCCGTCCTCTCTTACATTGTGGAGCTATATATAGGTACGTATATGTGTATATATGTTGATTTTGAGTTTTAGTAATTTTGATTTAGTAAGTGATCGATTTTTTGTTTTGTTGTTGTTTTAGTGTTAGAATGTATGTATATATGTTGATTTTGAGTTTTAGTTGAGTTGATTTTGAGTTTTAGTGATTTTGATTTATTAAGTGATTTTTTGTTTAATTTGTTGTTGTTTTAGTGTTAGAATGTATGTATATATGTTGATTTTGAGTTTTAGTTGAGTTGATTTTGAGTTTTAGTTTAATTATGTGTTTTAATTTGATGTTATTTTAATTAGTGTTAATATATATATATATATATATATATATGTTAATTAATAGTTGTTGATAGTGTAATTAACTTAAATAATGGTTGATATATAGTGTAACTTAAATAATGGTTATTGGTATATATATATATATATATATATGAGTTGATGTTGATAATAATATATATTGTAATGTAATTAATTATTAAGGTATATATATATATATATATATATATATATATATATATATGTATGTGTTAATTAATTTCTTATTAATTAAAGTTATACATATATATTATTATCAGGCTATATATGGATCTGGATAAGAGTTGGATTTCGCTTCCAAGGCATGACCGACGATACACTACATGAGTTGTGAATTTTTTGCAGTTCATCGAGGAAAATGCAAACGGGAATGAATACCATTATTGCCCATGCAAGAAATGTAAGTGTCGCAGTGATATGTGTCGATTTCCGATTAGGACAGTATGGGAGCACCTAAAGAGTAATGGGTTTTGCCCGAAGTACAAACGTTGGATATATCACGGTGAGCCATCATTAGATGGATCGCATGATCATGGGCAGTTTTTTGAGGCGGGCAGCAGTAATACATCCAACGATCCAACAATGGCATTCGTTAACGACGTGTTTCCTTTTGAAAGCGGTGTACGTGGGGAACAATATATGCATGACCCGGTGCAGCCCTTCCCACAAGTTGTCAACACTGCTGCCTTTGACAAGTACAACAAACTGATTGCATTGCAACAGACCCCTGTGTCTTCAAGTTCTGAGAACACAGTTCTTCAAAGTGTGATGGAGGTAATGAGGATTAAAGTCGAGACAAAATCGACTATCAGGCAAGTGGATGAATATCTACAGTACACTTCTTCGTTGTTGGAGGAGGGTCATCGTAATCCTACCAATCACCGTAAGGTCTGAAGTATCCTCAAAGATCTAGGGCTTTCCTACATTAAGATCCATGCATGCGCATTTGACTGCATTCTCTTCTGGGGTAAATATGCAGAAGAGAATGACCTTGCTAGCCTTGACGCATGTCCGATAGGTCAGTCTGACCGATATAAGTTGACGGGAGCAGGCAATAGGAAACCTGTGAAAGTGCTTCGGTATTTTCAGTTGAGAGATAGGCTTGAGCGGTTATACATGTCAGAAACCACCGCAAAAGCTATGAGATGGCACGGTGAGCGGGACGTGGGAGACGCAGATATCATGACACACATCTCTGACGGAGCGGCTTGGAAGCATATAAACAATGAGTTTCCTAATTTTGCGTCAGATGTCAGAAACTTCAGGCTCGGGCTCTCAACCGACGGGTTCAACCCTTTCGGCACCATGAGTCTTTCATACAGTATATGACCGGTGGTTTTGGTACCTTACAACCTTCCTCCGTGGATGTGCATGAAGAAAGAATATAATATGTCAACGTTGTTGATTCCGGGGCTTGGTTACCCAGGGAAATGTCTCGATGTGTATATGAGACCATTGATTGAAGAGCTTAAGGTATTGTGGGACGTTGGTCATCCCACTTTTGACAAGTACAAGGAGGAGACGTTCCAGATGCATGTCATGGTTATTGGTACCATCAGTGATTTTCCTGCTTATGGGATGTTGTCGGGCAGCGTTGTTAGGGGATACAAGACTTGTCCAGAGTGCCTCAGCGATTATGGGAGCACCCCTCATTGCAACAAGATATGCAGAATGGGTCATCGTGTGTTCCTTCCGGCGGATCACCACTGGCGTTACGAGTCCGCCGCATTTGATGGAACCGAAGAACATGGTGGTCCCCCCAGAAGATGGACGGGAAGAGAAATTTTAGCAGTGCTTAATGATCGAGTACGATTTTGGGCCCCTCAGCAATCATCCCGATATTGTAGCGGAAATACCTGAAAGGCCTGAGGAGTACAAATTATGGACACATAAGAGCATATTGTGGGAACTCCCGTACTGGTGTGAGTTGCTGATCCGTCACTTCCTAGACGTTATGCACATAGAAAAAAATGTTTCTGAAAGTGTGGTGGGCACAACGCTGAACTTAGAGGGGAAGACGAAAGACGGTCCTAAGGCTCGCACTGATCTGCAAAACATGAATATCAGAAAACAACTATGGTTGAAACAAGGGAAGAGAAAAATGTCTCAAGCTCCTTACACCGTCAAGCCTGAGCATAAACCAGAAATTTTCCATTGGATAAGTCGGGCCAAGTATCCTTCAGGCTTTGCTAGAAATATAGCCAAGTGTGTGAACAGACAATTCAACAATCTTTACGGGTTGAAAAGTCATGACAATCATATCCTGCTACAACGTATCTTCCCTGTTTTCATTCGACCGTTCTTTCCCCGTCACGTTGTGGAGCCGTTAGTAGCGTTGGCAATATTTTTCCAGAGGGTATGCACACGGGAAGTGAGAAAATCTGACCACCGGGAAATGCAACAAGACATCGTTCATATCATGTGTAAATTTGAGATGATATTTCCTCCAAATTTTTTCGACATCATGCCTCACCTCATGATCCATCTTTCTCGGCAGTTGTTGCTTACTGGTCCTGTGCACTTCACTTGGATGTATCCGATGGAAAGGTACGTATTTTACACCTTATGTTAATTTCTTCATCAATATATGTGATTTAGTATTAATGTATTATCATAACACTTTAAAAACTTCATTTATAGGCAACTTGGACAATACGGTGATTTTGTCCAAAACAGATCCGCACCTGAAGGATGTATAGCTGAAGCATATATTGCGCACGAGTGCGTCACCTACATGGAGCTGTATTTAGGAGCGTTACAGGAAAGCATACCGGAAGATGTACCTTCACAGTTCAATATTTCCATACTCTCCGACGATGTTGTACTCGGTGGAAACATGCCAGTTTCCTACAAGTTGAAAGATTATGAGGTAGCCATTGCACATTGGTGGGTACTAATTAACTGTTTAGAAGTTCAGTTTTGGAAGAACATGCATCTAAACTGTGAACAAGTAGGGGGTGATCTCGATTACCACAACCGGACATTCGCAGAGTATTTCGGCCGCTGGGTACGTAACTTTAACATTATTCTATACGTATTTATATATTATTGTGTATAATTATTCATATTTATAGTTGATTCTGAAGGTTGCAGATGGACCTTATTAAAAATGATAATCACCCAAATTGGTCGCACGAACTCCGACTTCTGGCGATGAAGCCGGTCTATTAAAAAGTTTGTGCAACGTGCAAGGTGAATGGTGTGTTATTTCGGTGTTTTTTAGTACCCACCAATTCAGGACACATTGGTGGGTACTAAAAAACACGTTATTTCGTCGGCTATACTAATAATAGCCGACGAAAATTCATTATTTCGTCGGCTATACTAATAAAAGCCGACGAAAAATTCATTATTTCGTCGGCTATAACTATATTGGAAAATACATATTTTATTTTAGACAGGAAAAGACAAAAGAATAGCCGACGACTACGAGTCTCTCATCGGCTATGATTTAAAAAAAAACAAAAAATGACCATATTCCATTTTCTATCACTAACGATAAACCATTGCTTCATCCTTCAAATGCAAAAATGTTGTGAAATAAGATATGACCAAAATAATGAAATACGTCTATGGTAGAAAAATGACAAGATTCTGATAAAATCTGAGTGGCGAAAGATGCAGTCAAAGGTTTTATTCCTTCGTTCCCTAATGGTAGCGTTACCTTCGGTAAATATTTCGAGAAAATTTTTTATACGATTAGTTGCATCTCATCGATTTGAAACTATTATATGTTGAAGGTCAGGCCAAAAAACGTCATTTAGATAGGCCAATTACCATTTCTAAACATTTAGAGGTTTGACTCACCCGGTTGACCGTTCCGATCGAGCCTTTAATGTTGTCAGCTGAAGTTGGATTTTTTTTCCATACATGCATTTAATCTTAACGGTGATATCTGACGGTTGGAATAGATTTTATAAACTTTTAGATTCAAAATCAGAACATATGCACTAATGTTCCTTAACTTGTTTATTAAGTGTTTAAGTGAATGTATAGTTTCAAATAGTTACTATACGTAGACTCTTCAAATGCAAAAATGTTGTGAAATAAGATATGACCGAAATGATAAAATACATCCACGATTGAAAAATGACAAGATTCCGATAAAATCTGTGTGTCGAATGTTGCGGTAGACTGTTTTTTACTTTCGTTTTCCTATGGGTAGCCTGACGTTCGATAAATCGATTTTGTAAAATTTTTATACGATTAGTTGCGTCTCATTGATTTGAAACTATTATCTGTTGAAGGTGAGGCCAGAAACCGTTGTTTAACTAGACTAATTTCCGTTTTTAAGCGTTTAGAGGTTTGACTTATTGGTTTGACCAACAGTTTAGCCGACGAAAATTATATGTCATCGGCTAAACTCTTGCGATCCGCTCCTTTTTATTGTCCGCCGTTGGATGGGTCAGATCCAACGGCTGCTGATTTTCTAAAGCATAGCTGACGAAAAATTTTAAATCATCGGCTATGATTTAAGTTTAGCCGACGAAATATAATTTTCGTCGGCTAAACTCTTGCGATCCGCGCCTTTTTATTGTCCGCCGTTGGATGGCTCAGATCAGACGGCTGCTGATCTTCCAAAGTATATCCGACGATGTTCATAGAATAGCCGACGAAATCTTTTTTAATCGTCGGCTATTCTTTCTGCTATAAAAGCAGAAAAACGCAGCAGCCCGACTTTTTCAACCCTAAATCCGCAAAAACTCCTCCTTCGCTCCTCAAATCGGCCGTGCGTCTCCTCCAAGACCATTGCTCGTCCTCCTCCTCCTCAAATCGGCGCCGTTCCTTCCCCTCCACCTTCATCCGGCCTCCTCCTCCATCTGGACAAAATCCGGCCTCCTCCGGTCCTTCCCCTCCTCCTCCGGCCCCTCCTCCTCCTCCGCCAAAACAGATCCGAAGGCAATTACCATTTTTTTTCTTCAATTTATTTTAATTTTATAATTTAGGTATATAATTTAGGTATTTATGTTCATTTAGGTATTTATGTTAATTTAGGTATAATTTAGGTATTTATGTTAATTTAGGTAATTTTTTAAGGTATAATTTAGGTATTTATGTTAATTTAGATATAATTGTTAATTTAGGTATCATTTAGGTATACGTTAATTTAGGTAATTTTTTAAGGTATAATTTATATATTTATGTTAATTTAGATATAATTGTTAATTTATACGTATA
Organism: Potentilla sterilis; assembly: GCA_963682095.1. Taxonomy (NCBI): domain Eukaryota; kingdom Viridiplantae; phylum Streptophyta; class Magnoliopsida; order Rosales; family Rosaceae; genus Potentilla; species Potentilla sterilis. Next base: position 50,520,402 of record OY821758.1, on the reverse strand, counting down.
AATTGGTAGCCTAATTATATAAATGGTTATATTTATGTTAATGGTTAGTATTATTTAAAATTAGTTAAAATTGAAAAATTAATTTGTTAGTATGTTTTAAAATATGTTAGTATTATTGGTTATTATATTAATTAGAATTTGTTATTTGATGTAATATAATTTAATATTAATTAATGTATTAATGCCTCAAGCTACAGATGGCCGATGCACTCAGACAGTTATTTGGAGGCCGTCGTTCTTCCAGATCTGGGGGTTCTGAAAGTTCTGCCGGTTCCGCAGACTCCGACAGGACCATTAGCCAGCCTGAGAGGACCACCAGCCAGCCGCGGAGGAGTGTGGATTCATCCCAGCCGTGAAGAACTGTGGATTCATCCCAGCCGCAGAGGAGTGTGAGTTCTCGGCACCAGACCCTTCTCTAGGAGGGGCGGCCGTCGAGCAGTTCACGTCCCCCTCTCGGGCCAGATGCTCCGAGGTTCAGTAGGCAGCTATTTCAGGACGAGATAGCTCCAGACGTTCCTTAGGTCCATACGCCTGAGGTTCATCGGGAGCCGATGACGAGTCCGGCGACGCCTGCTGCTGACTCGACTGAGGGGCCTACTCTCCCAAATCAGCTCTACCTCCCATACAACATTCTTGCGATACCCGAGGTCGACTTTCGTGATGTGCCCATATGGCCTGATATGCCTCAGTACGTGAGTGTTGCGGAGGCATACCATCAGGAGCCATTTGAGAGACCTGACCTCCTGATTTCGGTGAGGAGTAAAGGAAAGTAGACAGACGGGTCATCCAGTTCAGGTAACATTTGATTTTATTAATTAAATGTTTTATTAAAATTAACGCACTAATATTTAATTTTATTAACCAATCGTCGTTTATGTGATAGGGACAGCCGCTAGCAGTTCAACAAGGAATACGAGAGGTGTCATATGTTTTGACACGCTCAGGAGAACTGTTGATCTGAGGGGGAGGATCCAGATCAACGAACCTCCTGATTAGGAGGTTCAGGGGAAAAAAAAAACGCGACTACTCGGGTTGCGTGGGGGCACTGATTAGGGACAGAGTCCCTATGTTGTGGACCCGGTGGGCTGATGTGCCCGAAGAGATAAAGAGGGAGGTGAACAACGCCGCGTCGGTGAGTAATTTAAAAAATTTAATTTATTTATCGTAATATTTAATAATTTTTGGTATTATTACAATTGTAAAATTAATAAAATATTATCTTTCAGACATTCTTCGAGATTGCCGAACGCAAGCAGGATTGGGCGGACGCGATACAGAACTCGAGGTACGTTGGGAATTCCTCATCTTATCATTTGAAATATTTTATGATATTAACAATATTTCTAATGCACTTTTGTTTTTTTTGTAGGTTCAAAGAGTGGAAGAACGAGCTCCGTACCCACTTTAACGAATACGACAACCGTGGTCGTATGGGTACTCCCAGAGAGTTCATGTTCAGGGAGTACGAGTGGCGTTGGTTGAAGACAGTAGACTTCAACAACCCACTTATGCAGGTAAATACTAAACTTAATTATAAATGTTTATTTTGTTAAAATTTTAATTATTAGTTTAATTATTTTATAATTATTACACTAATATTTTTTGATGCATTTTTCTAATATTTTATTATTTGTTTGAAGGAACGGTATCGGATAAACTCTGCGAACCGCCGCCGTAACACAACCCCCCATCATGGTGGTTCTAGGCCATTTGCACAATATCAGGAGGAGGCGCTTACAGATCATCCTGATAGCAACCCGTACGTGGAGACGTTCAAGAAGGCTTATCCACAAGCGACAGAACAGCTCGTAAGTCGTTGATTACGATTTTAAAATTTTAATTATTAATTTTACTTAATTATATATTTGTTAGAATATTAATTATTTTTTTTCCCGTTCAATTAAGAGAGGGTGAACTGGGTCGAAGAAGAAGTGTATGAGCAAGTAGTTCGGGAGACACAACCGAACATTTCAGAGGCAGATCTGCAAGAAGCCCTGCGCCAGGTCGACCGATCGAATATCCAAACGGCAGCGAGGATGTTCGACGCAGCCTTCCCAGACCGGTCAAACCAATACTACTGCCGTGGTTTGGGAAGTTCTGGAATAGGGCTCCTGAAGACCACTAAGGGAGGTCAAAAGAAGGGAGGCGGGGACAGCCAACAGATGAGGGGGGAAGTGCAGAGATTGGCCCAAGATTGGCGGCCGAGTCCCAGAGATCACAGAAGTAACACCGCAGAACACAGCAGTATCATTTGGATATGTCGAGTTGGTATGCTGAATGCGAGAGAATTCGGTGACACAACTACGCCGGCCAACAAAACTGGTGATATGATATGTTCGCGGCACAACAACAAAGTCTTGAACACCCGCCCCCGTTTCAGCCGTTAGTTGAACCTCCAATGCCTCAACCTCCCGAGTTCGTTCAGCAGGATGACGAGCATGATGGAGAGCAGGATGCTGGGGATGACGTGGTGGACTTTAGTGCTTTAGGTGATGATTAGGGTTATATTTTATGTATATTGGAACAAATTAAATAATAAGTCATTTAGACGTGTTTCTTGTTGGTGTAAATGCATGGATTGTCATTGTGAATTGCAGGTTGCTTGGAATGGTAATTTAGAAATTAATTTAATTTTTTTTCCCAAAATGTAAGAATAGCCGACGAAAATAGCATTATTTCGTCGGCTATAAGTGATATAGCCGACAAAATTTACCAAATTTCGTTGGCTACACTACCAGATCCGAGCGAATAGCCGACGAAAAAAATTTCGTCGGCTATGCCAATTTTTCGTCGGCTATTCGTTCTGCCGACGAAATTTTCGTCAGCTATAAGTAGTCGGGAAAACGCCGTCGGTAATACCAATGGCCGATGAAAATAAAGAAACCGTCGGCTATAGTCGAGTATGGCCGACGATGTTACCGACGAAAATTTATTTCGTCGACCAAACGTGGGCAAAATATCCGACGAAATTCGTCGGGTATTTGTGAGTATGGCAGACGATATCGTAACCTTTAGCCGATGAAATTCGTCGGCTATTTGTTCTGAAATATAGCCGACGATTTCATCTATTTCGTCGGTTATTTCGTCGAAATATATTAATATTTTAATAGGCATTAATTAGTTATAGCCGACGAAATAATGTAATTTTCGTCGGCTATAAGTTTTATAGCCGACGAAAATTGGTAAAAATCGTCGGCTATAGTACTTATAGCCGACGAAATAATGCCAAAATCGTCGGCTATTCTTACATTTGGGGAAAAAAAATTAAATTATTTTCTAAATTACCATTTCAAGCAACCTGCAAATGACAAGGACAGTCCATGCATTTGCACCAACAAGAAACACGTCTAAATGACTTATTATTTAATTCGTTCCAATATACATAAAATATAACCCTAATCATCACCTAAACCACTAAAGTCCACCACGTCATCGCCAACATCCTGCTCTCCATCATGCTCGTCATCCTGCTGACCGAACTCGGGCGGTTGAGGCATTGGAGGTTCAAATAACGGCTGAAACGGGGGCGGGGGTTCAAGGTTTTGTTGTTGTGCGGCGAACATATCATACCACCAGTTTTGTTGGCCGGCGTAGTTGTGTCACCGATTTCTCTCGCATTCAGCATGCTAACTGGACAGATCTAAATAATACTGCTGTGTTCTGTGGTGTTGCTCCTGTGATCTGCGTTGTTCCTCCTGTGATCTCTGCAACTCAGCCGCCAACCTTGCATTTTCTTCTACCAATCTCCGCACTTCCCCCCTCACCTGTTGGCTCTCCCCGCCTCCCTTCTTTTGACCTCCCTTAGTGGTCTTCAGGAGCCCTAGTCCAGAACTTGCCAAACCCCGGCAGTAGTAGTTGTTTGAGCGGTTTGGGAAGGCTGCGTCGAACATCCTCGCTGCCGTTTGGACATTGGACCGGTCGACCTGGCGCAGGACTTCTTCCAGATCTGCCTCTGAAATGTTAGGTTGTGTCTCCCGAACTACTTGCTGGAACACCTCTTCTTCGACTCGGTTCACCCTCTCCTAATTGGACGGGAAAAAAAAATTAATATTCTAACAAATATATAATTAAGTAAAATTAATAATTAAAATTTTAAAATCGTAATGAACGACTTACGAGCTGTTCTGTCGCTTGTGGATAAGCGATCTTGAACGTCTCCACGTACGGGTTGCTATCAGGATGATCTCTAAGCGCCTCCTCCTGATATTGTACAAACGGCCTAGAACCACCATGATGGGGGGTTGTGTTACGGCGGCGGTTCTCAGAGTTTATCCGAGAACGTTGCTTCAAACAAATAATAAAATATTAGAAAAATGCATCAAAAAATATTAGTGTAATAATTATAAAATAATTAAACTAATAATTAAAATTTTAACAAAATAAACATTTGTAGTGAAGTTTAGTATTTACCTGCATAACTGGGTTGTTGAAGTCTACTGTCTTCAACCAACGCCACTCGTACTCCCTGAACATAAACTCTCTGGGAGTACCCATACGACCACGGTTGTCGTATTCGTTATAGTGGGAACGGAGCTCGTTCTTCCACTCTTTGAACCTACGAAAAAAACAAAAATGCATTAGAAATATTATTAATATCATAAAATATTTCAAATTATAAGATGAGGAATTCCCAACGTACCTCAAGTTCTGCACGGAGTCCGCCCAATCCTGCTTGTGTTCGGCAATCTCGAAGAATGTCTGAAAGATAATATTTTATTAGTTTTACAATTGTAATAATACCGAAAATTATTAAATATTACGATAAATAAATTAAATTTTTTAAATTACTCACCGACGCGGCGTTGTTCACCTCCCTCTTTATCTCTTCGGGCACATCAGCCCACCGGGTCCACAACATAGGGACTCTGTCCCTAATCAGTGCCCCCACGCAACCCGAGTAGTCGCGTTTTTTTTTTCCCCTGAACCTCCTAATCAGGAGATTCGTTGATCTGGATCCTCCCCCTCAGATCAACAGTTCTCCTGAGCGTGTCAAAACATATGACACCTCTCGTCTTCCTTGTTGAACTGCTAGCGGCTGTCCCTATCACATAAACGACGATTAGTTAATAAAATTAAATATTAGTGAGTTAATTTTAATAAAATATTTAATTAATAAAATCGAATGTTACCTGAACTCGATGACCCGTCCGTCGACTTTCCTTTTCTCCTCGCCGAAATCAGGAGGTCAGGTTTCTCAAATGGCTGCTGCTGGTATGCCTCCGCAGCACTCACGTACTGAGGCATATCAGGCCATATGGGCACACCACGATAGTCGACCTCCGGTATCGCAGGAATGTTATACGGGAGGTAGAGCTGATTTGGGAGAGTAGGACCCTCAGTCGAGTCAGCAGCAGACGTCGTCGGACTCGTCATCAGCTCCCGATGAACCTCAGGCATACGAACCTGAGGAACGTCTGCAGCTATCTCGTCCTGAAATAGCTGCCGACTGAACCTCGGAGCATCTGGCCCGACAGGCGGAAGTGAACTGCTCGACGGCCGCCCCGCCTGGAGAAGGGTCTGGTGCCGAGAACTCACACTCCTCCGCGGCTGGGATGAATCCACAGTCCTCCGCGGCTGGGATGAATCTACACTCTTCTGCGGCTGGCTGGTCGTCCTCTCAGGCTGGCTATGGGTCCTATCGGAGTCTGCCGAACCGGCGGAATTTGTAAAACCCCTAGATCTGGAACGACGGCCCCCGAACAACTGTCTGAATGCATCGGCCATCTGCAGCTTGACGCATTAATACATTAATTAATATTAAATTATATTACATTTTATAACAAATTCTAATTAATATAATAACCAATAATACTAACATATTTCAGAACATACTAACAAATTTATATATAACAATTTAACTAATTTTAAATAATACTAACCATTATCCTAAATATAACTATTTTTATACAAATATAACTATATTGCAATATTAACATATATATATATATAATTAGACAACCAATTTATATATATAATTAATTTAACAATTTATATAACAATTTATATAATTAAAATTAAATATATAACAATTTATATACCTAAATAATAACAAATATATAACAATTTATATAATTAAAATTAAATATATAACAAATATATAACAATTTAGTATATAACAATTTATATAATTAAAATAAAATATATAACAAATATATAACTAAAATTAAATTTATTAACAAATATATAACAATTTATATAATTAAAATTAAATATATAACAATTTATAAAATTAAATTAAATTGAAGAAAAAAAAAACAACCGGATCGGAGGAGGAGGAGGAGGAGGAGGAGGAGGAGGAGCCGAATGGAGGATCGGAGGAGGAGGAGGAGTAGCGCAGCGGCGGCGGAATATGGAAGAGGAGTGGCGTTCGGCAGCAGCTGCGGAGGAGGAGGAGGAAATGAGCAAAACGGAGGCTAGGGTTTGACAGTTCCGGACTTATACCCGAAAGAATAGCCGACGATTAAAAAAGATTTCGTCGGCTATTCTTCACTATAGCTGACGAAAACTTTAACATCGTCGGCTATACTTTGAATGTCGTCGGCTATACTTTAGGCGCCCAGCAGCCGTCCGATTTTCCCCATCCAACGGCGGACAATGAAAATGCGCGGATCGCAAGAGTTTAGCTGACGAATTTAAATATTTCGTCGGCTATGCTTTGGACAATCAGCAGCCGTTGGATCTGAGCCATCCAACGGCGGACAATAAGCGGATCGCAAGAGTTTAGCCGACGAAATCAAATATTTCGTCGGCTAAACCTTTAGTCAAACAACGAATTCAAACCTCTAAACGCTTTAAATTAAAACGGAAATTGGACTGTGTAAATGACGTTTTTTTGCCTGACCTTCAACAGATAATAGTTTCAAATCGATGAGACGCAACTAATCATATAAAAATTTTCCTCAAAATATTTACCGACCGTCAGGCTACCCATAGGAAAACGTAAGTAAAAAACAGTTAACCGCAACATTCGGCACACAGAGTTTGTCGGAATCTTGTCATTTTTCAACCGTAGACGTATTTCATTATTTCGGTCATGTCTTATTTCACGACACATTTGCATTTGAAGAGTGTACGTATAGTAACTATTTGAAACTATACATTCACTTAAACCCTTAGTAAACAAGTTAAGGAACATTAGTGCATATGTTCCGATTTTGAATCTAAAAGTTTGGAATATCTATTCCAACCGTCAGATATCACCGTTAAGATTAAATACATGTATGAAAAAAATCCAACTACATCTGACAACGTTAAAGGCTCGATCGGGACGGTCAACCGGGTGAGTCAACCCTTTAAACGCTTAGAAATGGTAATTGGCCTGTGTAAATGACGTTTTTTTGCCTGACCTTCAACAGATAATAGTTTCAAATCGATGAGACGCAACTAATCGTATAAAAATTTTCCTCAAAATATTTACCGACCGTCAGGCTACCCATAGGAAAACGAAAGTAAAAAACAGTTAACCGCAACATTCGGCACACAGAGTTTGTCGGAATCTTGTCATTTTTCAACCGTAGACGTATTTCATTATTTCGGTCATGTCTTATTTCACGACACATTTGCATTTGAAGAGTGTACGTATAGTAACTATTTGAAACTATACATTCACTTAAACCCTTAGTAAACAAGTTAAGGAACATTAGTGCATATGTTCCGATTTTGAATCTAAAAGTTTGGAAAATCTATTCCAACCGTCAGATATCACCGTTAAGATTAAATACATGTATGAAAAAAAATCCAACTACATCTGACAACGTTAAAGGCTCGATCGAGACGGTCAACCGGGTGAGTCAACCCTTTAAACGCTTAGAAATGGTAATTGGCATGTGTAAATGTCATTTTTTTGCCTGACCTTCAACAGATAATAGTTTCAAATCGATGAGACGCAACTAATCGTATAAAAATTTTCCTCAAAATATTTACCGACCGTCAGGCTACCCATAGGAAAACGGAAGTAAAAAATAGTTAACCGCAACATTCGGCACACAGATTTTGTCGGAATCTTGTCATTTTGCAACCGTAGACGTATTTCAATATTTCGGTCATATCTTATTTCACAACACATTTGCATTTGAAGGACGAAGCATTGGTTTGTCGATAGTGATAGAAAATGGAAGCTGCTCTTTTTTTTTCTTTTTTTTTTTTATCATAGCCGACGAAAATGCTATATTCGTCGGCCAAACTTTCAAAAGTTTTCGTCGGCTATACTTTAAGAGAACAGGCGACGAAAATTTTAAATCGTCGGTCATTCTAGGGGTATAGCCGACGAAAAATATTTTTTAGGGACGAAAGAAAAAATCGTCGGCCGTTCTTGTGGAATAGCCGACGATTTTTTATTTTTAGCGACGAAAGAAAAAATCGTCGGCCATTCTTGGGAATAGCCGACGAAAATAGTATGTCGTCGGCCGTTTTTTTTTTTCGTCGGTAAATGTCTTTTTTCTGGTAGTGCTATAATCTTTATAGCCGACAAAAATGACATTATTTCGTCGGCTATAATTAATTAATGCCTATTAAAATATTAATATATTCCGACGAGATAACCGACGAAATAGAAGAAATCGTCGGCTATATTTCAGAACAAATAGCCAACGAATTTCGTCGGCTATAGTTGACGATATCGTCGGCCATACTCGAAAATATCTGACGAATTTCGTCGGATATTTTGCCAAGGTTTGGTCGACAAAATGAATTTTCGTCGGTAATATCGTCGACCATACTCGAAAATAGCCGACGATTTTGTTATTTTCGTCGGCCATTGGTTTTACCGACGCCGTTTTACCGACGAATTATAGGCGACGAAACTTTCGTCGGCAGAAGGAATAGCCGACGAAAATTTGGCATAGTCGACGAAATTTTTGTCATCGGCTATTCTGTCCGATCTGGTAGTGGTATTTTCGCAGGGCCCCATACATCGGAGTGGATCTTCATAAACGGAATCAGACTTTTGTGAAGACTTGGTGAATATGAAACACGGTGACTCTTGGCTAGTTCACAAGTGTCACAATGGAAATCTGAAGCGTTGACACCAGAAAATAACTAAGGCTGCAGCTTCTTGAGATAATGGAAGTTGAGGTGACCTAGGCGACGATGCCAAAGCCACACAGCTTCTCGACCACTTACGACTCCATGAACCTGATTAGCTTGCCCCAAAAGATGTTTATGTTTTTCTCCAGTCTCTGTTAGATCCAGATAGTATAATTTCCCTCTTCGTACACCATAACCAAGGATATGCCGGCTCAGAATGTCTTGAAACACACAGAATGATGGATAGAAGGTGACAATACATGCAAGGGCTAGAATGATCTGACCAACAGACAAGAGATTATATGCTAGTGATGGAACAACTAAGACAGATTCAAGAATTAAGGTATCAGATAAGATAACAACGCCTTCTCCAGTAACTAGAGTTGGTGTACCATCAGTAGTAGACACAAACATTTTGAGAGGAATGTTTGACTGTGGTCAAGAGACTGGGGTCATTTGTCATGTGGTCTGATGCTCCTGTATCAATGATCCAAGTATTATTCAAGATAGTCTGACCATTCACACTTGACTGTGCTACATTAGTAGAGGCATGAGATGAATGCTCGTCCTCTGTAGTAGGTATGACAACTTCTGCTTGATTTTTACGAGGTCGCTTGGTGAAATTCCACCAATATGGGTATCCAATTACTTCAAAACACCGTTGTTTGCTATAACTGAAATATCCGCAGAGTGGACACTTCGTGTTTGCATATAAATTTGGTTTGCTGGGAAAACGTTGTGGTACGGCGGCATAGTTCAAATATTCTTCCAACGAAACCAAAAAACAAATATCTTGGAAGAATGCGTGGGCCCGACTAGAACTGATGGCAGGAAAAAGAACTCTGAGAACACGTGATTTGCTTTCTGGGGTTGTGGTAGGCCTCCTCAAAGGGCCGAGTCGGGCCCAGCCTGGCCCATTCATAACGAGCTTGGAGCGGGCCGGTCCGGGCTTTACAATGTATTTTAGAAATAGCGGGCCGAAAAAAGAACTGATGGCAAGAAAAAGAACTCTGAGAACACGTGACCTGCTTTCTGGGGTTGTGGTAGGCCTCCTCAAAGGGCCGGGCCCGGCCCATTCATAACGGGCTTGGAGCGGGTCGGGCCGGGCTTTACAATGTATTTTAGAAATAGCGGGGCGGACCATGGAGACATTAGAAATTCTAGAATCCAAGCTCATCCAGAAAAGGCGGGCTTGACGGGCTTTTACGAGCCGGGCCGAATAGACCTCGGCGGTTTAAGGCCGGGCCGGGCTTTAATTAAAATAAATAAATATCAGAGATTATTTTTCAAAAAGGGTTTGGAACCCGACATCATCATCGGGAACTCTAAACCCTAAACTCTAAATTCAAATTGATTTTCTATTATAAATATACCCTATAAATATGTGGCTTATGGAATTTTCATTTTATGAATTTAGCCATTATAATGATAATATGCATTCTAATGCATGCGGTATAACTTGATTAGAAGATTATACTCAAGTGTACAACTTTTCGAAAAAAACTATATAAAAGAAGTCAAATTTAGAAAAATGCTATGAAATAAAATTTGATCGTTATGATGAAATACGGTAATGGTCAAAAAAATTACTTAAATCCGACAAAATTAGAACCCCGATCGATGCGGTCAACCTTATTTAAACTTATCTCTCTCTATGGAGAGCCAAAGTATCGGAAGATAAACGTTCCCAAATGTTTACATGGTTGATTACGTCTCATTTATTTGAGATTTTAATGTTTGAAAGAGTCGACGAAACAAGGTCATCTAAAGGTATGTAATAGTGTTTTCGTGTGATAAGTTTTATGAAAATATGGTTGACTGTTTCGATCGAGCATCGAACGTTCACGAAACGAGTTGATTTTTCTCCTCTACTCATATTTAACTATAACGATCATATCAGACGGTCAAAATTTTCATTTTGTGAATTTAGCAATTATAATGACAACATGCTTACTAATGCGGTATAACTTGATTAGTAGATTATACTCAAATGTAAAACTTTTCAAAACAACTATACAAAAGAAGTCAAGTTTTGAAAAATGCTATGAGATAGCATTTGATCGTTATGATGAAATACGGTGATGGTAAAAAATCACTTAAATCCGACAAAATTAGAACCCCGATCGATGCGGTCAACCTTATTTAAACTTATTTCTCTCTATGGAGAGCCAAAGTATCGGGAGATAAACGTTCCCAAATGTTTACATGGCTGATTACGTCTCATTTATTTGAGATTTTAATGTTTGAAAGAGTCGACGAAACAAGGTCATCTAAAGGTACGTAATAGCGTTTTCGTGTGATAAGTTTTATGAAAATATGGTTGACAGTTTCGATCGAGCATCAAACGTTCATGAAACGAGTTGATTTTTCCCCTTTACTCATATTTAACTATAACGATCACATCAGACGGTCAAAATTTTCATTTTGTGAATTTAGCAATTATAATGACAACATGCTTACTAATGCGGTATAACTTGATTAGCAGATTATACTCAAATGTACAACTTTTCAAAATAACTATATAAAAGAAGTCAAGTTTTGAAAAATGCTATGAGATAACATTTGATCGTTATGATGAAATACGGTGATGGTAAAAAAATCACCTAAATCCTACAAATTTAAAACCCCGATCAATGCGGTCAACCTTATTTAAACTTATCTCTCTCTGTGGGGAGCCATAGTATCGGGAGGTAAACGTTCTCAAATTTTTACATGGTTGATTATGTCTCATCTATTTGAGAGTTTAATGTTTGGAAGAGTCGACGAAACAAAGTCATCTAAAGGTACGTAATAGCGTTTTCGTGTGATAACCCGTAGAGACCCGGGGTAAGAATTTTAACGGGCTTTAGGGGCCGGGCTTTACAGGCTTTTGATGGAGCGGGCTTGACGGGCTCTTAACGGGTCGGGCTTAGTTTCTAACCGTACCCCTAAACTAAGCCCGACCCTCTACCCACCGGGCCGGGCTTAAGTGGGCTTTTAGACGGGCCGGGCCGGGTTTGAAGCCCATTGAGCTTGCGGGTCTCCATCTGCCCACTTGATCCGCGGGCTTAATGATGAGGCCTGAGTTGTGGCAGGTGAGCCGAAACTTGGCTCGGGTTGTGAGTTGTTGTTGGGACAGCTCGGCTTTGAGCTGCTTGGAGCTGAATTGGTTTCTTGCAGGAGACTCACGTGGTGGGGGCCACTAAAACTTTTGGGTATGTTTTCGTAGAAAAGCACACGTGATGTACTTTGATGGTGAGATGTTGATGCTGTGATGTACTTTAAGTATTATTCTTCTCCATAACGAGGTATATATATAGGGATACAAAACTATATCTACAAGGAAAATATATCCTAAGATTACATAGAATAATCTATCTATACATAAAAGGAAAGTAAATATCCTAAAATACTCTACACGTCCAAGCTACTTCTGTTCAAGTGTGAGTGAGAGTGTGGAGTGATAGGTTTACAGACACATTCCCCATTGTACCTAGTTAGTTGTCACATCCCCAAATTTCGGATAACAAAAATCTCAAATTCGACAATGTAAAAATTCACAAATAAACTCAAATACTTAAATTATTATACAAATAAACTAAGTACTACATCAGACTTTAATTGAGTGGTTCAAACACTAAAATAATACATCATCAAATGTCTACGACAAATAATTAGATGTAAAATAGAGTTTCTCACGATCACTCTCTAACCCAAAAAAATAAACACAAGCTGGACCAAGGCACACATACAACCAGTGCGACTCAGACGCCGCCTCCTAGCTGCCGATCCTCACCTGCAGGTCTAACCCCTACACCATCAAATGATGCACCGGGTTGTAAACAACGAACCCGGTAAGCTTTCAAAGCTCGTGTGAGTAAAACAAACAAGTTCAGGATAATAAAATAGAAGCAGACAAAAAAAATACAAAAAAATATAAGATTCAGACTGTCCTGCTTGAAAACATAGTTCAGAAAAGTACAAATCTTACACAATTAAAATCGTGAATCCTGCATATAACTTAGTTCAGGAAATCACGCACATACATTTAAAATCTTGACTCATGCATATAGCTTAGTTCAGGAAGTCACGCACAATTAACAAAAATATATAATAATTGGAAAACAGCATAAAACTCAGTTTTAAAGTCACACACGACACTCCGGTAACCCCACAAATGAAAATCACATTTCCACAACAACCACTACCCAAAACAAGCACAACTCACAAACAACCAAAACTTGGGTGCAATGACCATTGTCATTCCCCTCCAACCCACACATAGGCATACGGACTAGAGCTCTAACTGATCTTGGTTACGCTATATGTGCTATAAGGATCCCAATTCGACCACACTGGGCAAGATCCTTTCTGTAAGATCTCAATTCGTCCACACTGGGCAATATCTCACATTCACACAACACACATGTAAGATACCAATTCGTCCACACTGGGCAATATCTTACATTCACACAACACACATGTAAGATCCCAATTCAACAACTACTGGCAAGATCTTACATTGGCCGTTGGTTTCCAAACCAACTCACACACTCATCACACAACTCACATAAACTTAATTATAACAAAATCATAACAAAATAACGTGCCCAATGCACAATCTCAACATATCTTTATTTCACGCTTCCACATCAATAATACATATATATGCACGTATATATATATATATATATATATATATATATATATATATATATATATATACGTAGGCATTCACTCTGGAACTGCCCACTAATACCAATTATAGTCATTAATCGTAAAATTCTTTCAAAATTATTTTTATATTAAATTTATTTTACTTATCAATGAAGCGTAGTCGATCAAGTTCATTCAATTTAAAACAAATATCATTTCCATAAAACAATTTTGCATATAACGATCTATTACTATAAATAAACTCGTATAAAATACGATCACCGTGAGGTTTACTCACCTTTAATGCTCCCGCCGCGTCTTCAGTCTCACAAAAGTGAGATGCTCACTCTCTTTCAAGAACCTAAGCGAAATAATTGAAAATTAAATAACCAAACGAGACTTCCAAGCCTGGGTTCTAGCAACCCAATACTAAAAAGATAACCACCAATTAAATAAGTTTCTGATAATAAAACATGGGCTTCCAATCAATAATTACACTCGTACCGACGAGCATGCGAGGAACCCGAAATCACAACCCAAATCCGAAATGGGCAGCCACCACGCAACGGTGGCAGCGGCACCCAAAGTGGGCAGCCATCACGCACGACGGTAGCTGCACCCGAAATGGGCAGCCACCACGCACGGAGGCAGCGGCACCCGAATTGGACAGCCACCACGCACCACTCCTCACCCTCCATCCAAACTCGCCACCCAAGCAACTAACACAAGAACAGAGGTAAGGAAGTTGATATATACCTGAAGCAGGCCTCGAGCTCGGCCGAGAGACGTCCAAAGACCGTTGCACCCTTCTCCTCAACCCAGCCTCTGCACTCTTAGTCGCCTCCTCCTACGCTCTCCATGACGGACCCAAGCTTGCTCAGAGGAAGGAGGACGATACGACGGGGGGAGCCTCGAGCTACAGTTCGGCCGGAGGAGCGTGCAGCGGCGACGTCCACTGTAGCAACAACTTGCGAGCTAAGCTGAGTCACGTACAAGAGCTAACTCGGTATGGTCTGTGGCTTGAATGAAAGAGGGGAAGGAGACGAGCAATTTGACTGGTGGCACGACCCGTGGCGTCGCCGGACGGAGGAGAACGAAGCTGGTGAACTCCTGGCGTCGGGGAGATGAACAGTAGCACGACTGTGCGGCTGTTGGGTGCTTTTCTGATATTTTGGAATTCTAGGGTTTCCAAAAAGGAAACTTTCCTTTTATACCCCCTCCAAAACTAGCTAAAATACATATCCTAAACGGACTTCATTCACCCAAATCAAGTGGCTTTTGATCACATAAGCACGTTTGTAAAAGAAATTGAAACGTTCACTAAAGTGACTACTTGATTGGGAAGGGATTGGTGAATTATACCATTGCTTGTTCATTATGGATATACATAGAGTCTCAATGAACTAAGAGATATTCTATGTATTGTAAATCCTAAGTTAAGAATGAGATCTTGGGAAGATATTGGGAATATACAGTCTTGAAATAGAACTCAAGGACTGTAATGATGGTGACCGTCCATCAATCGGCTTAGGCACTCTAAAGAATAAAGTGAGGCCTACATCTACTCTCATGATCAGTCGAAGTCTTTACTCTAATGATAGATCCATTTTTCATCTAAAGAAAGATGACGAAGAAGTGTTGGGAAATGAAATTCCCTATACAAGTGCATGATTGTACTTAAACACAATATGTAAGACTCGACTTCTCATTCGATGTGAATTTGTAAAGCTAAGTGTAGCTCTGCGCCAAAGCAACGCCAATGGTTCTTTCAAATACATAAAGGTATGAAAGATTCGGGCTTATTCGATCGCTAGATAGAAAATAGAATATGACATGATAGAATGAACACTATCCACGCTATCGCTAACTATGCGTGAAGAAAAACGCATCAAAAGAAAAAGGGTTAATTTCAGTTTACTACCCAAAACTTTGGGTCAAGTTTCAGTTTCGTCCTTATTCTTTTAATTTAATCACGTGTGCCCTCCTACTTCTAATTTTCTATCAACCCGAGACAAAAATTCAATTTCACTTCGAACATAACGTCATTATCCGATGTGGACGAGACATGCTGACCCACTTTTCAGTTTCCAACCCTTTTCAAATGGCATACCTTTTAGTTTTGGCGCCAGCATGTCTCGTCCACGTCGGATGATGATGTCATGTTCGAAGTGAAATTGAATTTTTGTCTCGGATTGATAGAAAATTAGAAGTAGGAGGGCACACGTGATTAAATTAAAAGAATAAGGACGAAACTGAAACCTGGCCCAAAGTTTTGGGTAGTAAACTGAAATTAATCCAAAGAAAAATCTGAAAATATGCTTCTGCAGATCAGTTAACTTCAACAAAGCTTTAAGTAAAGTTTGGGATGAACAAAAGTTGTGAATCTTATATGGTTAGGAAACTACAGATGTCTAGTTTCAAGATCTCATAAGTGTTCGACCATATCTATATGAAGTTTTGACGGTTTTATTACATGAAGGTCATACAATATGAACTTATGTCTTGAGTTCATGGACAACTCTCTCCTCCAGATCAAAGTAAATCAAGTTGGATCTGAGGACGATGTGGCAAGATTTAGTTACTAAATCATTGCTCAATGTCACATTTGAAAAACATGTGAAAATACATAACTATGCTAAGGTTATTGAAGCTTCCATGATCAAATGAAAGAATCGGGGAAAATCTCATGATTAATGTAAAAATCAGGGGGAGGTGCAAACTTAAGGGGGAGTCTAGCACATACATGTTGTTTTCAAATGTAATAGGTGTGTTGTGCTATTTTCTCCTTCGACCAAAGTTCTATTTTCTCTCATTGAGTTTTTGTTATTTGGCAAGGTTTTTAATGATGCAACACCTCATGCACTATTTTATCTTTGACTCGGCACAAGGAGGAGTGTTGAAGAAAAAACACATTGTGTGCCTTTGTCAAAGTAACTGACGATATAAAATTAGGATATTATCAATCAAAGGATGTAGCGACTCAATCAGTCATTATTGTCATTATGTACGTTGTAATTACCATTGTAATATTCACCCTATATAAATGAGATTATTAATGAAATGAGTAGACCAATTCAATTTTACTATTTCAGATCTCACATAAATACTTCTTAAATTGTTAATTTTTTTTAAGTCTTTTAATCTCTTTGCCTTATAATATAAAAATTACATTTATTACCAATTATAAGAAAAAATTGTGCCCTAATGGTGCGTGGTGAAACTTTGATGGTTAGCCCTGATGCCAAGGGCCAATGAGCAACGTAGATGCCAGCAGTGGCGGAGCCAGCACAGCGCGGTGGTCAGCAACCGCTCCCCATGTCCGCCGGAAATCAACCCAGTGGGAGCGGATCTGTGCTGGTTCCGGAGCGGGCAGAGGCGAGCGGGCCGGAGGCCGGAGCGGCCTAGGCGAGCGGCCCGGAGCGGCAGAGGCGAGCTGTGCTGTTCCTTAATTTGCTGCTGTCGTTTTTTTTTCCCTTTACGTCGTTTTTTTCCCTTGAGTCCTTGACGTCGTTTTTTCTTTTGGGCCATTTATATACAGAACTGCAGCCACAGAAGTAACAGAACCCTCCACAGTCCACACCCAAAAACAGAGAAGACGATTAGACGAGGATGTAGCAGACTGCACCTTGCCTTTTCTTGTTCACAGTTTTGCACTATCTCCAATTTCGTCAAGGTTTTCTTCTTTCTCTTCTATTCGCTTCTTAAATTCAGTTTTCATGTTCATTGTTTTTGTTGTTATGCCAACATACTTGTGTATCTTTATCTTAGTATATCATCTACTAGATCCTCGGATTAGAGCATGTAATCCCTGAACACAATTCCTTGATTTTTCATGTTTATTGAAGATTATCAATGTCGGTCTCTAAATCTATGTATGCTTCTTAAATGGATTTTTCAATTGTTTTTGGGAATTCAAAAAATTAGACTATGGTTAAATTGAGTTATGGCATACATTTGATTTATGTTTATTTGGTATAATTTATGGTTCAAATAATATATGTTTATTGCCTATTTAGATTATGCTTCAATTAATTTGGTATAGATTGTTGTGTGTTGTGGCTAATTAGTTATAGACTTATAGGGTATGTTTGGTGCGGCTGGGCTTCTCAGAAAAGCTGGCTTCTGCTTATTTTTAAAAATAAGCGGCTGAAAAGCAAATTGGCTAAGTGTTTGGTAAACTGGCTTTTTTTTAGAGTTTTTAGTGGAAAAGACATTGGTAAAGTGTTTGGTAAACTGAAAGCTAGCTTGTGCTTTTTGTATGTAAATGACCAATTTAGACATGAAAGAAATTTTAATTTTAATTGAATGGTAATAACTAATTTTTAATTTTATGGCTAATTGAATCTTTATTATGCTTATATGTGTTCAAGGAAGGTTAATACCGTAACTTCCGTTGTGTGTCTTGACCTAATTAGACTAGAATAGTAGTTACCTTAGTAGATAGGGAATCCCTGATTACTTGGGATACTTGATGTAATGCCTATATAAAGGCCTCCTTATCTATCAATAAAGTAACGCTTTGCATCTATATTGTTTCTCCTACAACACGTTATCAGCACGTGGCTCTAGCCTTCGTCTAATAGCCATGAAAAATTCATAAACCCTAGGGTTCCAATCTGAAAAAAAAAAAATTCAGAAACCCTAAATTCTCTTTTCTGCCGGCAACCTACTTGTCGGCAAAGAAGGCCCTCCCCAGAAATCACTTTCTGCCGGCAACCCCTTCGTCGGAAGAAAGAAAACAATCCCAGGGCACCAGGTTCTACCGACAACTCTTTGTCGGAAAAACTAAGAAGCCCCCAGGAACTATTTGTCGGCAAAAGATATACTGCCGAACTCTGCCGACGACATATTTGTCGGCAGAGACTGAAGAAATTGATCTGGGCACCCACCTACTGCTCCGCCCCGAGGACGCTGCCTCCTCCCGCTCCGGTGTCCTTCCTCAACGATGGTCGAGCCTTGCTCGACTACGCCCCTCCGCGAAGCAAGCCAGCGCCGCCCTAAATTCGGCCGCCCCAAACCCATCGAGCCCATGCAGCTCCAAAGGCACCCCTCCTCGCCGTTTCGACGGAGGCCCAGTGCACCCCAGCCTAGCACCGACGATATCTGCCTCTCGACGACGGTGCACCCTCGTCCTCCGCTCGTTCGGGCGATTCGGATCCGCACGCCTCAGCTTCGACCCGGATCTGCTCGACCCGTGTCCAACCCGACCCGATTCGGCTGTTAAACGAATTCTACTGTGCAAGGGGCAAAACGGTAATTGTACTTACCTCAGTTAAAAAGTTTTTACCCTACGGGTTAAAAACAGTTACTGTAGTAATTCTTTTATTAGTTTTACTGCTCCATATATGGTGAATATGACTAACCATATGTTTTTCTTTTCCATGAAACTTATTGCACGACGCATCGCGATGTAATTGCGAGGATTATTTCGTTGCACGTACATGGAAGAGCATCTCAAAATTGCACAAGGATCATAACCGAGTCCTTAAGCGCAATTTTTAAACGCAGTTCATTTGGCGAACTAGCAAGTATGATTTAATAAAAGTTCCCGTTTTTCGCAATTTCAATTATTTGAACTTGTGTATATGTGTTGGAACTTGTGTGTTTTTCAGGACGATACAAAGGGGCCCCACCCACCCCTGCGTATCACAGTATTTATGGGGTAACTGTGATGTTACCGTCCAAAGTTGTGCTTGTGGCTGTGATGTCACTGTGAACCACAACTCTTCGTGAATATTTAATCACGATTCCGACATAATATTGTCGATGCTTGTGACGATCCTAAGGGAGTCACAAAGGGGACAAACTCATGATGTGTGACGGAAATTGTCACTGTAACATCGATATGTGACGGAAATTGTCACAACAAATTGAATTGAGTAACCAGAATCTTGGTCTCGACCATTCAATTCCTTCCCTCTTGTTCTTTTGATATAAAGAAACAATTGACCATAAAATGCGCCTAGAGAATGGCCATTGAAACAAAGAGAGAATCATGTCATTGATATGGTTCTATCGGTTCACTAATTGCAAAATTGCAATCATATGGTCAATGTACACAAGAGATACATGGAAGAAGATGAGAGTATATCCTCATGATTACGGATTTCAACAGCAAAAGATAATTTGCGATAAATATGAAGCATATGACTTCAATTTCATAGTCAAAGTGACTACAAATCCGTTGATTTTGTGCAGGCATAGACCTCACATGTGTGACTAATGCTACTTAGTCGATACACTCTTTATGGTCAAGATCTCGATATAACCGTTGGCATTTTGATGCATATATGGTTCGATTCCCTAAAAAGTTATATGTGAATGCAATGAATCGCATTACACATTTACATGGCATGTTGATTGAGTTCACCAACCTAATTGGTGATGTTAACTCGAAAAATCACAAGAGACAAAATGAGTGACTCGCGAGAAACTGCGATCCGCCAACTTGGCCGCGATCCGCCAGGCCTCGCTCGCCATGGCCATCCGCCAACTTGGCCGCGATCCGCCAGGCCTCGCTCGCCATGGCCATCCGCCAACTTGGCCGCGATCCGCCAGGCCTCGCTCGCCATGGCCATCCGCCAACTTGGTCGCGATCCGCCAGGCCTCGCTCGCCATGGCCATCCGCCAACTTGGCCGCGATCCGCCAGGCCTCGCTCGCCATGGCCACTCGCCAACTTGGCTGCGATTCGCCAGGCCTCGCTCGCCATGGCCACTCGCCAACTTGGCTGCGATTCGCCAGGCCTCGCTCGCCATGGCCACTCGCCAACTTGGCTGCGATTCGCCAGGCCTCACTCGCCATGGCCACTCGCCAGCTTGGCTGCGATTCGCCAGGCCTCACTCGTCAAGAAACAAATTGACATGCTTGCGTACATAAGCGGATGCATGCGCATTGCCCGGCCTCGGCCTCGGCACTCTTGCGCCCACCAAAGCCCGCCTTGCCTAGCCTCGGTTTCGGCCTTGGCTTAGCTTGCGCGTTGCTTGGACTACAGCTCCGCCACAACCACATGCTGCCGCCCCCTCGGTCTCCGGACCTTGGCACGCACACGGCCCGCCTAGCAGCGCCCCGGCCTCGGCCTCGGCGTTGGCCTGAACACGGCCCGGCCAGCAGCCATCTCGGCCTTATAAGCCCATGCACTCACCCCGGCACGTCTTGGCTTCGGCCTCGGCATGCCTTTGGCTCTTTAGCATGGCATCGGCCTCGTCAGGTCCTTGCTTTATGCCTCGGTAAGCCTTCGCTTCGGCCTAGGCTACCCATCGGCAACTCGCATGACCTTGACTCCAACATCAAGCCTCGGCCCCAAAAGCCTTTGCTTTTGCCTCGACACGCCTTGGTTTCGGCCTTGGCATGCCTTGACATTTGCTCGGCCTCGGCCTGCCCGTGCACCACCTCGGCTTCGGCCTTGGCTAGCCTAGCACGCGCCTATGCTTGACCATGGCCCTTCCTTGCCTTGTTTCGGCTTGGCTCCCATTCTAGCTTGGCTTCGGCCTCGGATAGCTAGCTCATGGCCTCGGTCCTGGATACTTGGTTTAGACATTTATGTCTCTATAGTATCGATGTTGGCTCATTCTGGTTGTTTTCCGGCTCTATTTTTGAGCGTTAACGGATGTGTCTAGTACGCCTTTAAGCATGCCTATGTTTTATCTTGTGATACTACACGCCATGTTGCACACTCTATAGGAATTGAGTATATATTCCGGTTTATATGTCTTGGCATAAAACCCTTGTCTCTACACTCTTATGAATGTATCATAGAGACATTAAGTGTGTAGCTAATCTTCATCGAACCTTGATCACCACTTCAAGATATTGGTGCCAACGTTTATCACCTTGAAACTCATTGTGAAAATTGAATTGATTTCTTATGTATCGCTTCTACTGAATGCGCACAACTTATGAGTCAATATTGTGAATGTATTTCACGTATACTATGATTCGGATTCTTTGAATCGGCGACTCATGTAGACTCTTTCATACATAGTCCGGAATTTTGGACATGTTTTGATGAATCCATATATGCAAGAAAGCTATGGACATCGTTTCTTTTGAGCAAAGAAGCTATTGGGATCAAAGATTACCAAAAGAATTTGGTAGCGTCATGAGCAATGCTCAAGGCTCAAGGATGACATTAACGTCACCCAAGTCTTCCTCCAAGTCAATGGAAGCACCATCTATGCATTTAAACGTGCATACGATCCCCCTTTATGATCCTTCATTAGCTATGCTCAATATATGGAAGCTTAATCTTTAGCAAAGTTTTGGAGTAACGCCCTCCTACGCTAAAGACAATGATACATAAGATGATGGCTTTGATGCCTTCTCATAGTTCAATTTGAGATACAATGATACTATGGTGATATACCTCATGGTTAAACTCAAGCCATAACACTTAGATGTTATGAAGCACCTTCACAATGATAGAAAAGTAGCAAAAACCTAAAATTTCTGGTTTTTTAGCTCGCGGACTCGTCATTGTGAGGACCGGTTTACCTACTTTTAGGCCGGTTCTTGAGGTGAAATTTGGTCCACCGATTCCTAACATCCATGGCTACCTGCTCATAAAATTTCAGAGCCATTGGACACCTGGAAGGTGCTGAACCATTCGACACAAACGTTCACTGACCTCCGGCGACTATTCCGACCGGTTCGGTATGTTTCCGACCGGTTCCGGCAATGAGCCCGGCGGCGTTGGAATCCTAACACACGTGCCTACCTACTATTAAAATTTGGTGGCATTTGGTGTTCCGGAACATAGTGAAACGTTTCAGGAAGCATACATGCATGTTACATTTTGTAACGGAATGCATCTTGTTAACGTATAAGTGTTAACGATCAATACCCTATACCGTCCACATACTTTATGTGCCATATTGCGCTACCACAAGCGCTCAATGATGGGTTATTTGATTATGAATAACGTCTTTGAATAAGACGTCAGCTTCCACCTATAGTCCGCTATATATAAACCTTAACAGGCGATCTCGTTTATGTCACTTTTTGATGAGCCAGTCTCCCCGTCGTTAGGGGGAGAGAAGAACAAGTTTGTTCAAGTAGAACGACTTGGCATTGCCGTGGTTTGTCCCCACTGTGCCTCATCATGTTCCCAAAGTCCCATAAATCAAAGTGACGAGATTTGATATACATGCTGCAAAGAGTAAACTATTGGTCTTTCAAGGAAAAGATCGGAATAGTACTCTTGTATCAACATGCCTGTAAGGATTGATGTCCAAATCAATGGACATATTGTCATTCATAAATGGTGACATGGTGACTCCACAAAAGTGGTAGCTGGTGTCACTAGGCCGTGACTCTCACAAGAAGTGTAGAGAGGGCACTTTGTTCGATATACACTCGCCGAATGCGAGTATGGCACAACTTGATCCTCGGATCAATGACAACTCATTCGTCTCATGGATTTTCTGGATTAAGGTTATTATTGGGGGACGCCTCAATGAGAAGCCAATCCATATAGAGATCTCTACAAATGCGAATTACACTAGTGTACATGAGTACGTGGTCTATGAGTTAGATATCGAATACACTCACTTCGTTGAAGCAAATACCAACGTTGTGAATTGGCCTACACGGAAAGATATGCGATCCAGTTTATACAAAGAGATAGGTCCTTGGTCAGGTGATGCCGACACCGCAAGTGTAAACCCTATCGATAATCTTTGATTGAAAGCGTAGTGAGAAAAAGAGCCTAGACTCACCTTGTGGCGCAAGGTCTCTCACAAACGCCCTGGAATCGACTACGATGACATATGCTCTCGTAATGGAGTCATATTGCACTCCACTACCTTGTCAGTTAGGTAGTTCCGAAAAACTGAACATGCAGCTTATGAATCATCTCTATTGGGACTAAGTAAAGAGATGTACATAAATATCATGAATGGATCAATTTTCACCCAAGTCAAGTAAGCAAAAACCTCGAAGTGCGTATGCTATCAGATTAGGATGTTCTCTATATGGGTTCAAATCTTCTGGTTGGATATTGTATAACGCGGTTGAGCAACTACTTGATTGGAGATGAAATGTAATGAATCATGCCTATTTGCGTGTAAACGTACTACGGATGAATTGTGATTGAGATATCACTAATCCAACGTTACGAATGAAAAGATCTTGGGAATACTTGGTCTCAAATGTGAGAACCGTTAGTGATGAACTTGTTCATCTATCGGCTTATGGCAAACTAATGGACGATAAACCAAAGCCTATATGTATCCCATGATTAGTCGATGTCTTGAGAAGACTCGTTTCGTCTATGTGACGAGAAGTCTTGGGAGATGAAACTCTCTATCTAAGTATCATGTGCGCAATCATGTACTTGTCATAATATGCTCGACTCGACATCTCATTCGCTATAAACTTATAAAGCCAAAGTGATGGCTAGACGCGCCCACGCAATGCCATGGTATATGGCAGTACTTTCTTTTAAGAGAGAAAGGTTTAGGCTCATTCGATCCCATCATGAAAGACACATCAATAGGCAATTCCAGATTCTGCCTAGTTCTGTACGTCAACTTCCCCGTGACCTACATGACAACTCACTCATCGTAAAATGGTAAACTTAGTACCGTTGGAAAGCTCTATGTGTCTACTTTCCAGAGACACTAACCATTTGATCATAGCTATCATATTGAGTGAGTTATGGCTGTTTTAGCAAAGTAGGACGAATCTGTCCGGTAATTTGCAGATCAGTCACATTCGACAGAGCTTTGTGATCAGCTCAGAACGAACCACGTTGTGTACTTTATATCACTGGAAAGATATGGGTGTCTAGTTTCCAGAACTCTTTACGGTTTGTTCATACCTACTGTATCGAAGGAGTTATGACTATTTAAGTACACGAAGGTCATGCTGCGCGTGAATCTGATTTTCAACGCGAACTCTAGTTTTGAGTTGTTGAGCAACCTTCTTCCTTAAGACCAAGTAAAGCTAAGTGTAGCTGGTCTAATACAAGGATAATGTGGCCGTATTCAATGACTCGATCATTGGCCACACCTACTTTTGAAGCTTGTGAGGAGCGTTTGTATACGCCATTAATCTGAACTCCAAGATTGAGTTACCAATCAGGGGGAGTTATCTTGTAGACATCAGGGGGAGTCTACCTCACATGTAATCTTCAATTGTAGTTGGTGCGTTGTGCTCTTTTCCCTTCGACCAAGCTTTTTATTTTTACCCAAGAGGTTTTGTTTTGCTTGGCAAGGTTTTAGCGAGGCAACATGTTATGCACCGTGTCACATTAGGTACGCGACACAAGGGGGAGTGTTCAAGGAAGGTTAATACCGTAACTTCCGTTGTGTGTCTTGACCTAATTAGACTAGAATAGTAGTTACCTTAGTAGATAGGGAATCCCTGATTACTTGGGATACTTGATGTAATGCCTATATAAAGGCCTCCTTATCTATCAATAAAGTAACGCTTTGCATCTATATTGTTTCTCCTACAACAATATGAAATTATTTCTGATAATTAGTTACTAATTATTATAGTGAAATCATAATTTTAAATTATGTTTATAAATAACGACTGAGTTTCATTAACGCTATAGAGGGATGAGAGTCGGTTCAGAAGGGTCAGTCTTGGGCTTGGGCCGATATTCCATTATCTGGACCACAAGAATTATTAGCATTGGCCTTTTATATTTTTTGTTTAAAGAAGTACACACTAGGGCTGGGCACGGGCCGGACCAAGGCAATACTTTTGTGAACCCGACCCAAAGCTCGAAATTTCGGACTCGGGCCGGTTCGGGCTTTCTGAACTTTAGGGACCGACCATAGTTAGTTCCCATTGCTAATGTGGAAGATAAAGAGCTGAGATGAGAAGCATTCACAGTTATAGAAATGAGCCAGTGAGCCAGTGTAGTTAAAAGAGATGATAGTTGCCATAAGAGATCATATCATTCCATTAACAACGTACAGGAAAAGAATCCCTTCTTTGTATTTTAAATTGAAGGCTCTGATCCTCACAAAATTTGACATGATGAGAATAAGTATGTAGCAGCCCCAGTTCCCAAGGAAACAGCCAAAGAATAGAGGGAAATGAATTACTTCACTTCTTTCTTTGCGAAGGTAACTTGTATTGCTCCTCATCATCTTCATCATCACTGTCGTCATCCTCGTCACTGTCATCGTCTGCATCGTTATCCTCATCATCGTCATCACTGTCTCCATAACCAGCAGCCTGAAGCTCACCATCAGAATCCTCTTCATCATCATCACTATCATCTTCTGAGTCATTACCATCATCTTCATCATTGTCCTCGTCCTCATCATCATCATCATCACCGTCACCGTCATTGTCATCCTCTGCTTCACCTGCATCATTGTTTTCAGCATCAGGCTCCTTCACTGTATTAAGGTCGGAAGTTGGAAACCTGCAATGCAGTCTCACATGCACTGCTGAATTACTTTCCGTCCCTCATCACTATGGAAAATTAACAAATAATACACAAATAAACCAAAATGTGTTTCCTACCTCTGATCAGTTCTCACTGGATATGGGAATACATTATTTTCGTTCGGTGAAGACCAAACCTGTCGAACAACAAAAACATAAAGGATGAGAAATGTAAATGAAATACAACCATATATAAACATGACAAGCAGCAATCGAGCAAGCTAAGAAGCAAAAAGTCATGTATAAGCGAAAACAGAATTCTCCAGTAAAATGAAGCAGAAAAGTTCCTGATCACATATATATTTAAGGAAGAGAACTGAATTCATTCCAAAAACAAAAGGAAAGTGAAAGAGAACTGAATAGCAAGACAAGAAGCGATTTTGAGATACAAGATCTCAAATGAGATGTTGATATTTGGCTGTAGGAGGCTAGGAGCATCATTCTACTTTAAAAGACAAAATAAAATGAACCACAACCAGAGGATTATCATCTTTTTCTGGTATATACAAGATAAAGCCAACACCATTACTAGAAATGAAGCTCCAATTTTAGTTTCAATGGAAACTTGATGCTTCAGTAATAGAAAAGAGAAGTGTTTGATTTGAAGACCTTTAAAAGCTTTATCCTCTTGGTTGTTGAGGGAACAAAAGAAACAAACCCAGAATAAAATTATGAAGTAACATTAACATTTAATAGACCCTTCTTCAGAAGATGGACAATTTCTACATTTGTTAGTGTCAAGAAGCTCACTTGACTTCAAGACTCTCTATTTGATCGATCATAACTGACTGAGTTCATTCTAATATAAGAATGTCAAATGCTTACCATATTTGGTTACTGAATTTCGAAGTTGTAACCTCCTAAGCCCATTATAGGTTTTATGCTAGGATAAACAGGTATTTAGCTTTAGATCACCCTAATGAGTCTAATACTCGAAGTCTATTTCATTAACAGAATCATAATCATACTATAGTCTTAGGCAGAAAACTCTTAAAGCAGGGACACTCAGTTTAAGTAAAGTAGGAATGAAGGCTTTTGAAGCTTTAACCATAACCAAGTAAATCTAAAGTCACTTTAATCACAGAATTCATAAACACCAAAAACTCTTTTAGCTCCCAACAACATTACCAAAGGCAACAAGCAAAGATATCCCATTAATTTCCAAGAACAACAAAGGATTGACTATACAGATCCTTCACATTAAGGTAACATCAGAATTCTATGCACGGTATCAAGCTACCAAATAAAAAGAAATCCCATGAATCAATCACATAACTGTTTGAGCTACAAGGTACAAAGACCCGCAGAGTCAAAATTGGTGAGAAAAATGATTGGGTTCAGAACTGTTGTGTACCAGCAAAAGTAGGAAAAGAAGAGACTTGTCAGCAAGAACAGCGGTCTGGGCGACCAAAGATTCCACCAGAGAGCACTTGAGGCTGTCGGAATCAGCAGCAGCGCTGGAAACAGTGTGCATCTCCATATGAACACAACTGTACAAGAAACGAGACATAAAAGAGCCCCGGCTGGGTGAGAGGATCCAAGTAAGGCGGCTCAAGTCTGAGGGATCGAGGCGATGACGAGGCGAGAGAGGAGCAGAAGGCAAGAGAGAGGAGGCGAAGTGAGAGTGGAGCAGAAGGCAAGAGAGAGGAGGCGGAGGCAAGAGAGCAGCAGAGGCGGATGCAAGAGAGAGGAGCAGAAGGGTTAGAGGGGCAACATATGGCATTTCAGAAAATTTCATTTAACTACAGTACCCGCTACAGTGCACAGAAGCAGAAGCCGGCTTTCAGAAGTTGGGGTTCCCCTACTTCTGCTTTTAAGAGAAAAAAGCCCCAGCTTTTAAAAAAAGCTGCTCTAATAGAGTTTACCAAACACTTGAGTGCCCATGGCTTATAAGCAGGGGAGCAAAAAAACTCCCCCAAACGCGATAATAGTTAGTTAGTTCCTAAGACTTTTCTATAATTCAATTATACAGTTATGGAACGATTCTTTAAGAAATTGCGTTCACAATCTTCTTCGGATAATCAGGATAGTGAGACTCAATCTTCAACTTCAAGTAATCCGGTTGGTAGTTCAAGTAATCCAAGTCGTAGTTCAAGTAATCTGGTGGGTAGTTCAAGTACGGCCAATGAGTTGAATGAAATCTTGGCTAATCTTCCTATAGACCCCGGACTTAGACCTCCCATGATTACTTATAAGCCGAATTTTCGAGAAGAAATCCGAAGAGCTTATTTACAAAGGGGTCCTTGCCAACCTAATGATGAGAAAGAAATGCCTACCACATTGATAAGGAAGGATAACCGGCGTTTTGGGATCAAATGGTATAATGAATTTAGTTGGTTGGAGTATAGTAAGGCTAAAGATGCGGCATTTTGCTTTCATTGTTATTTTTTCAAAAGTGAGTTTGATCAATCGGGAATGCTTGGAAAAGATGCTTTCACTTCAACGGGGTTTAGAAATTGGGCAAATGGACCATCAAAGCTTCGGGAACATGCCGGGAAAGTTGGAAGTCTTCACAACAAAGCCACACAACATTGTCTAGATTTAATGAATGGGAAGCAACACATTGAAACCCTTGTGATCAAAACAACAAAGCAAGAAGCTATTGATTATCGCACTTTATTGACTGCTGCAGTTGATTGCACTAGATGGTTGTTGAAACAAGGTCTTGCTTTTCGTGGCCATGATGAAAGTGCATTGTCTAGCAATAAGGGTAATTATTTGGAGTTGATGCGATTTCTTGCCGATCATGATGAGAAAGTTAGAGCCGTTGTGTTTGAAAATGCTAAAGGAAATCTCAAGTATACTTCCCCTGAAATTCAAAAAGATGTTGCCAATGCTTGTGCAATTGAAGTCATTAATGCAATCACTCAAGATATGGATGGTACATTCTTTTCTCTATTGGTTGATGAATCGAGGGATGTGTCCATTAAAGAGCAAATGGCGGTGGTTTTGCG
Source organism: Potentilla sterilis (assembly GCA_963682095.1). Lineage (NCBI taxonomy): Eukaryota > Viridiplantae > Streptophyta > Magnoliopsida > Rosales > Rosaceae > Potentilla > Potentilla sterilis. The sequence goes on along the minus strand of OY821758.1, from coordinate 50,491,383 downwards.
TTATGTGAACAAAAGAGGGAAAGTTATTGAAAGATTTGTGGGTGTTGAATATGTATCTGAGACCACTAGTAGCACACTAAGACACGTCATTGAAAATGTGATGGAGAAGATAAATTTGAGCATGGAAAATATAAGAGGCCAAGGTTATGATGGAGCTAGTAACATGAGGGGTCATCTCAATGGTCTTAAAACAATTATTCAGCAAGATTTTCCTCAAGCATATTATGTCCATTGTTTTGCACATCAACTTCAACTAACACTTATTGCCGTGGCAAAGGGAAATGAAAATATTGCCACGTTCTTCACAACTTGTACTAGTTTGGTTAATACTATTGGAGTATCGTGTAAACGTCGTGATGCATTAAGAGAGGGACATCAAGAAGCTATTAAGAGAGCTCTTGATATTGGTGATTTGCAAACAGGGCGAGGGTTAAACCAAGAAACTAATCTCACTCGCCCTTGTGATACACGTTGGAGCTCTAACTATGATACTTTGGCTAGTATTATTGTGTTATTTAAAGCCGTGATTAGTGTGCTTGAATGGATTGTTGATGATGGTAACCCAGATCATCTAGGTGAAGCAAATAGGTTATTTGAAGAAATGACAACTTTTGACTTTGTGTTTCACCTACTTTTCATGAGACTTGTGTTGGGCATCACAAATGACTTGTCTAAAGCACTACAAAGGAAAGATCAAGATATTGTGAATGCAATGAGATTGGTTGGAGTATGCAAGCTAAGGCTACAAAGTGTGAGAGATGATGGTTTTGATGAATTGCTTGAGGCCTTTTGTGGGCAACATGATATTGATGTTCCTAGTATGGATGATTTATTTCATAAAGGAAGAGTGCGGCGTCGAGGTCAACAACTTTCAAACCTTCATCATTACCGAGTGGATCTCTTCTTTCATGTAATTGACCAACAAAGAACGGAATTGGATAATCGCTTCAATGAGCAAAACACGGAGTTGCTTTTATGTATGGCATGCTTGAGCCCTGAAATGAGGTTTGCACACTTTGACAAAGAGAAAGTTCTTAAGTTTGCTACATTTTATCCTCAAGAATTCAAAGAGATAGATCTTTTGAAGCTTAAAGATCAACTTGACCTTTATATTATTGATATGAAATCAAGTCATGAGTTTTCATCATTGACAACCATTTGTGAGCTTGCAGAGAAGTTAGTGAGCACGAGGAGGAGTCGAATATACAATTATGTGTATTTGCTTATTACACTGGCTTTGGTTTTACCAGTTGCAACTGCTTCGGTGGAAAGAGCATTTTCTGCTATGAATATTGTGAAAACACCCTTGCGCAACAAAATGGGAAATCAATGGTTGAATGATAGCTAGGTGGTTTATATTGAAAGAGATGTTTTGCTTCTGTCAGTAATGAACTTATTATGCGACGTTTTCATGATATGAGAAACCGCAAGCTACTACTTTTGTAATTATATTTCATGCATTTAATGTTATTGATGACATTTGTATTAATGACATTTGTGTTATTTAAATTCTATGATATTTAGATCTTTTAATTTTTTTTGGAATGCTTGAGCAACCAATTTCCGCTCCCCGGCCCTCCTCCCAAAATCCTGGCTCCGCCACTGGATGCCAGGTATCATGCCTGAGCAATAGTTTTATTTTTTTAGTTGCTTGACTTTCGGATTACTTGACTGTCTCCGACACTAGAGCTAGAGCTACAGCTACGTAATGCAAGAAGCAGAATATTGGGAGGGACGAGCATGATCAGTGCTGGAAACTTGGCAGTCTGTTGTGAAAGAAGACTGATGCAAATATACGTAGAAAATTGCATACGTAGAAAATTGCAATTAGCTAGGGTCAAACAGCTTACCAGACTGATCTGGAGCAGTGCCGAGCAATTAAAATGTAGCTAGTAAATTGGTCTTGTGTACATGATCGTGTGTGTGTGGGTGCGCGTGTAATGTACGTAAGATATATATGCCAAAAATTTGAAGGAGACTGATGCAAATATAGGTTTTATCTGGTTTGTCCCAAACAATCTCGTAGATCTTTCCATAGTTGGTATATGAATGACAGAACGAGGGAGTAGAAGAAGTTCCCCAGGGAAGAGGGTAGTCCATGAATCGTTTAGTCTAGTCGAAACTTGAAGCTTTCTCTTGTCTCAGGAAGACATCATAGAACATCCAAGTTTTTCTGTCTTTATTTTTTTTGTGTGAACCCTTCCATTTTGAGAACCTTGGACTTTTTAATTTCTTTTTCTTCTTTGAGAATGTTCCTTCAAAATCACTAGCACCTTATCTCTGGGTTTTCTGCATGCATTTCAACCCGTTACATACATATTTTACTTTTTGTAGTTCCTTCTCCTTTAGGGCACTTGCTTGTCAAAAGTCCTATAAATTTCTCTATTTCACGTAACTTGTGACTAACTCTCTCATAGTTAATTGTCATGGAGTTCATATATCGCAAGAGTGCCTCCAAGGTTTCAATTGTCTTGGCCGAGCTTATATATAACTACTTAAATTTCAAATCTTTTGTCAAGATTTTATTTATCAATTCTAGTTTGTTTCCGACTTAAATTGTTCAAGGTTAAGTCTAAATTTACATATGATTTTCATCATACTATCACGCTTATGTTTAGCATGCATGGCTTTAAATATTTTGTTCAATAGTAGATCAACTATATTTGGCACAAGAAGAATTGAACGAAATCTTCAATGTCAGAGGAGTTGATGAACTTGTTTTCAAATTTTTCAGGGAAGAAACTACATGGAGAAATCAACAATTGCCGCTAGACTACTGCTCTTAAACCTTTTCATACTTGGCTTTCATGATCAATCAGCGGTTCATTCATTCGCAAATGCACCTGCATCTGATCAGGGTAAATTACTTCATCACACCTTATATAAGTTAATATGACCACGTACGCGTACTGGTTCATAGATTAAATAATATGGTTGCAAATGATTAACCTAATGAGATCTAAATATTAATTCTGTTTCTTAATATATATTGTACAGATTTTACCTACATGAAGATTGTGAAGAATGCCACTGATCTACCGTTGGTAGATACATATGACTACATTGTAGTTGGTGGAGGAACAGCAGGGTGTCCATTAGCAGCAACATTATCAGCAAACTATTCTGTGCTTGTTCTTGAAAGGGGTGGTGCTCCTACTGCACATCCAAGTGTCTTGCGAGAAGAAGGCTTTCTGAGTAATCTCATTCAAGAAGATGATGGCAAAACCACACCAGCTCAAAGGTTTACGTCAGAGGATGGTGTTGCTATTGTAAGAGGAAGGGTTTTAGGTGGCTCGAGCATGATCAACGCTGGTTTCTACTCCAATGCTGACGAACAGTTCTTTATCAAATCTGGAATAGCATGGGACATGGATTTGGTTAATAGCGCATATCAGTGGGTTGAAAACACTGTTGTCTTTCGCCCTAGCTTGTTACGTACGCGTACAGATTGGCAGTCTGTTGTGAAAGAAGCATTGTTGGAGGCTGGTGTTGGTCCAGACAACGGATTCACTTTAGATCACGTTAAGGGAACTAAAGTTACTGGTTCTATTTTCGATACTGATGGAAGGAGGCACGGAGCTGATCAATTGCTTAACAGAGGAAACCTAAGGAACTTGCGAGTGGGAATTCATGCTACAGTCGAGAGAATCATCTTCTCTTCCAAAGAATCAAGTATAAGTTGCAGTAATTTTATCAAATAAAGTTACATTATTTCATGTATGAATGTATGATAGATGACTCACGACAAGTTTTAAGAGCATACTCAGTTTACTTAGGGTCGGGATACAAAGTTAATTAGTAGACTAGGGTTTACCGTACCGTTATATTGAGTAGTGAATGCAAATATATATGATCTTTTGGCTAAAAGTTCTATGTTATTCTCTCATGCAGGTATTTCAGCTCGAGGTGTGAGATATACTGATTCCAATGGTAGGTCTCACTGTGCGTTTCTACGTGGTAAGGGAGAGGTTATTCTGAGTGCAGGGGCAATTGGAAGTCCTCAGCTTCTACTTCTTAGCGGTGTTGGTCCTCAGTCCCATCTATCATCTATGAAAATCCCAGTTGTTTACCCCCAACCTCACACTGGAAACTTCATGTATGACAATCCTCGTAATTTCATTAACATTTTATCCCCGTTTCCTCTACAGCCCTCAACTGGAAAGATTGTTGGTATTACCGACCAATTCTACATAGAGGCCATCTCCAGCGTGCCGATTTCTGCTATACCCTTCAGCATTTTTCCAGATCCAACTAAACGTATAGAGATAAATTCAAGTTGGGGACACCTTGCCATGAAATTTGAAGGACCTTTGTCTTATGGTGCTCTTAAGCTTCAATCATCATCTGATGTGAAAGTTGGTCCAAGTGTCCGCTTCAACTATTTTGCAGATGCCTTGGATCTTGCTTATTGTGTTTCGGGAATGAAGATGATTGGGGAATTATTAAATACCGAGTCACTGAAAGCATTTCAGGTTCAAGCTTCCTCGAGCACGAAGGCTTACAAGTTTTATGGTCCAACTTTACCGATGAACGAGACAGATGATGCATCTTTTGAACAATTTTGTCGAGATACAGTATCAACATTTTGGCATTTCCACGGCGGATGCCTCGTCGGAAAGGTGGTAGATAGCAGCTTAAGGGTCATCGGAATCAATGCATTACGTGTTGTTGACGCCTCCACATTCAATTTCACACCGGGGACAAATCCCCAAGCCAGCCTTATGATGTTGGGCAGGTACGTACGTACATGTATTGATAATTGATAATACTATGAATTATCTATAATTAACCGTCTGGTAATTTAATTAGAGGCTTGTTTGTAACATATATAACTAGCTAACAAAGCCCTAAATCATTCTCCTTCGACCAAATTGTCAGGTACATTGGCACGAAGATGCTGCAGCAAAGATCTTCTTAAGTGATGCAGTGTGCGATTAATATAATATATATACCCAGTGCATGTACTACTGCATGTATCGTACGTTGGATAGCTTCCTGGCAAAATAAATAAAGGGAATACCTAATGTATGTTCTGTATTCTCAACGATGCGAGGCAGCATGCTATCAACATCTAAATTATAGCCTTTTATTTGATCTATTTCGGATGTATCATGTTAGAGTATGCTATAATAAAAGTTACCACCGGATGGCTAAATTTACTATAGACTATGTTATGTTTTTGAAATGATCAATTTTGATCTCGTAACTTCTCTTCCAGTTCATTTTCGATGTTTTCCATTTTTTATATATATTATATTTTTAAGTTTTCAACACATCGTTGTAAGGGGTCGTCTATAATACATGGATGTATACCATACAATCATTTTACAACTAATTAAACAAAATTTATGGTCAATTATACTCTATATATTTGGCGATCAAATGTTAATTTTTAGAGGTTGAGGCAACTGCGCTCTCCATAGAAAACTATTGTCATGTGCTCTCTATACTCTATAGAGGACTCGACCATGCCACCTTTTATAGCCCTTAATACTTGTAGATGCATAGAGCAAGGCTCACTGTGAAACATTTAATCATTTAAAGACAAATGATTTTTCATTTATTTTTGTTAAAAAAAAAATTAAAAAAAAAAGAAGAAGAAGACATGATTTAATACTCTGTAAAGAAGGACTTACCCACTCATGGGGCTCTTCAGTATAAAAGATCAGCTCCATCCTTGCCTCCTTGGTGCAATGGTCCCTATCAAAAAGATTATTGGTAAAAATAATTTGTATTGGGGTACAAATCATTCTATCATTGGGCCAAGGCTGATCATATCGATCATGTACATGTCTCGATCTTGTCCAGTTGTGAGCTGATGAAATATGAAATTCCAACGGAGAAAGTAATGTTTAAGTACATCGACAGAAGCTGAGACATGCGCTTTTTGGGTATTAGCTAAGAACTTGGAATAACAAATCACATATATAAGAGGAAACTAATCAAACTATCAGTTTGGTGGCCGCGTTTCTAGATGACCACCACTTAAACTACATGCATATGTAGTTAGCCATGTTGCAAGTATTTATTCTCAGATGCATATTGTATTGGTAAAGAGATACAGCATTCAATGCTTGTATGATAGTTTTGTTGTAAGAATCCCTATATAAGGGATCAGATAGTACGTTGTAATGCATTCCAATTAACTCATTGAAGAGTTCATCAATATAGCAATAGCTAGTCTTCCAACTTCTGTTCCTTAGCTTTTTTATTCTTCCTTAGGTTTACAGACCTATCCCCCATTGTACGTATATATTATACGTAGTTGATGTTAGCTTGAAAGCTGGGAAAATACTACATAAGAAACACAGAGAGAAAACGGAGAGGAGAAGGAAGCCTCACCTCTTTGGCGCCCCTCGTTGCCAGTGCAGGGCCGGGCTCCTGCGTCGCCAATTTCTGCTGCTGCCAAAATTGTTTCTTGTTTCTCTTGTACGATAACTTGAATCTGGTGGCCGGTGTGTGCTGGAAGATACTCAGAGTTGTTGTGGTAGAAGAAGACGACGACTTCAGTCGACTGGTGAATTTCTCCATTTATGTAAAAGGAGACCATGACGTATTTTCTAATTTGTCAGGGGAAAAACTACATGGAGAAATCAACAATAGTACATAAACTACTGCTTTTAAACCTTTTCGTACATGTCTTTCACACTCAATCAGCAGTTCTTTCATTCGCTAATGCATCTGCATCTGATCATGGTAAATTAATTACTGCTTTATCATAATAATACTTCTTTGTTTGCATGATAGAACCACGTACGTACTGGTTCATGTAGAATTGTAGATAATGTGTGCAAATGAAAAACTTAATTAGATCTAAAATATTCGGTTTCCTGATTTACATTGTACAGATTTTAGCTACATGAAGATTGTGAAGGATGCCACTGATCTTCCGTTGGAAAATAATTATGACTACATTGTAGTTGGTGGAGGAACAGCAGGGTGTCCATTAGCAGCAACATTATCAGCAAACTATTCTGTGCTTGTTCTTGAAAGGGGTAGTGCTCCTACTGCATATCCAAGTGTCTTGCGAGATGAAGGGTTTCTGAGTAATCTCATGCAAGAAGATGATGGCAAGACAACACCAGCTCAAAGGTTTACGTCAGAGGAAGGTGTTGCTATCGTCAGAGGAAGGGTCTTAGGTGGCTCGAGCATGATCAATGCTGGTTTCTACTCCAAAGCTGAGAAACAATTCTTCCTCAAATCTGGAATTGACTGGGACATGGATTTGGTTGATAAGGCATATCACTGGGTTGAAGACACTGTTGTCTCTCACCCAAACTTATCACGTACAGATTGGCAGTCCGTTGTGAAAGAAGCATTGTTGGAGGCTGGGGTTGGTCCAGACAATGGATTCAGTTTGGATCACATTAAGGGAACTAAAGTTGGCGGTTCTATTTTTGATAAAGAAGGAAGGAGACACGGAGCTGATCAATTGCTTAACAGAGGCAACCTAAAGAACTTGCGAGTGGGAATTCATGCCACAGTCGAAAGAATCATCTTCGATACCAAGGGATCAAGTATATGTTGCATTAATTTACTATCACACGTACAATAATTCATGCGTACTGATCTAGCTACCAGACTCCCAAGAAGTTTAAGAATTTATGGTCGAGGATTAGGGTTTAGCGTGTAGGATTGTATTGAATGCGATACAACATGCGTTTTTGGCTAAAAGTTCTATGTTATTCTCTCATGCAGGTATTTCAGCTCGAGGTGTGAGATATACTGATTCCAATGGTAGGTCTCACTGGGCATTTCTACGTGGAAAGGGAGAGGTTATTCTGAGTGCAGGGGCAATTGGAAGTCCTCAGCTTCTACTTCTTAGCGGTGTTGGTCCTCAGTCCCATCTATCATCTATGAAAATCCCAGTTGTTTACCCCCAACCTCACACTGGAAACTTCATGTATGACAATCCTCGTAATTTCATTAACATTTTATCCTCGTTTCCTCTACAACCCTCAACTGGAAAGATTGTTGGTATTACCGACCATTTCTACATAGAGGCCATCTCCAGCGTGCCAATTTCTGCTATACCCTTCAGCATTTTTCCAGATCCAACTAAACGTATAGAGATAAATTCAAGTTGGGGACACCTTGCCATGAAATTTGAAGGACCTTTGTCTTATGGTGCTCTTAAGCTTCAATCATCATCTGATGTGAAAGTTGGTCCAAGTGTCCGCTTCAACTATTTTGCAGATCCCTTGGATCTTGCTTATTGTGTTTCGGGAATGAAGATGATTGGGGAATTATTAAATACCGAGTCACTGAAAGCATTTCAGGTTCAAGCTTCCTCGAGCACAAAGGCTTACAAGTTTTATGGTCCAACTGTACCGATGAACGAGACAGATGATGCATCTTTTGAACAATTTTGTCGAGATACAGTATCAACATTTTGGCATTTCCACGGCGGATGCCTCGTCGGAAAGGTGGTAGATAGCAGCTTAAGGGTCATCGGAATCAATGCATTACGTGTTGTTGATGCCTCCACATTCAATTTCACACCGGGGACAAATCCTCAAGCCAGCCTTATGATGCTGGGGAGGTACGTCTGTTTTATATAGATAATACAACTGGTTTAGTTCTGTGCTTGCTGCAAATATATATGAAGTGCTGACATAGCCCTTACCTTATTCTCTTTCGATCAAATTGTCAGGTACATTGGCATGAAGATGCTGCAACAAAGATCTTCATAAATGGAGTGTGCAATTAGCATAATAAACCAAGTGTACTACTGCATGTATCCTTGGATAACTTCGTTACCCATGTATAAAATTACAACGATTTATGTTCTGTATTATCCAGATGCGAGGCGGCTAGCTAGATCAAATTTTAAGCTGCATGATTTTATCTATAGGAAATGTATTCTAGAGGGTGTATGGTATAAATAAAGTTATAATATAGCTACATCAAATTTTAAGCGTGTGATTTTATCTTTTGAAAATGTATTCTAGAGGTGGTTGTTATAACATAGGTTCCATCGGTTGGCTCAACCTTTTTTCTTTTTTTTTTTTTTTCTTTTGAATAATGGCTCAATTTTTAATTGTTTTTGTAAATGAAAATTTAATAGAACAATGGAACAAACAGTCTCGGCCAACGAACAAACCAAAGGAAGGCAACAACAAACCAAACAAAGGTGGCACGCCTCTAAGACGAACAGGAAAACTAACTTCAAAACACAAAGCAAGGAAGAGAATGGTTGGCTTAAAAAAACAAAAGTAAGAGAATGGTTAAGTTTCACTTTCTTACGTGGAGAAGGATGATTTAACAAGCTCTCAGCTAGAATTATTACCGGGAAAACATTCAGCAATCATTTGGTCATTAATATTACAGATTATAGAAAAGCACTATGATATACGACAAATAATGGTGAAACAGATTTCACCGATCGACCTAACTAAATAAAACAACCACCAAATGGAGAAACTTTCCATGTCCAGCCTTAGAGGAAATACACAGGGAAGTGAACCCCACAGCAGAATACAAACAACATAGCAAAAGACAAAAGGCGCAAAGTACAAATATAAGAGGGAAATTGGCTGGTTTGCTCACTAAAGTATGCCCCATTCTAAACTTTGCTCACTGAAGTTTGTCCAATATCACTTTGCTCACTATCGAATTACACTTGTATTCACTTTGATCACTCCGTCTAAATCAGACGTTAAAATTTTGCTTATGCCGTTAAAAACAATGTCACGTGCCACTCATGTGCAAATTTTAAGGACATTTTGGAAATTTCATAGTCTTGGTTTCAAAACCTTATAAAACCCATAAAAAGTCAACAATCATAGTCTTGGTTGAGAAATCTAACCTGAAGAAGAAGCTTGAAGACGCAGCCCAACTACACCAAGTCACGATTTGCTGAAGCTCCAATCAAAACTGGGATAGCCGAAGCTTTCTCTGCTTCTTCTTCGTTTCTGGGAATCGAATTGGGGGTTTTTAGCGGGTTAATTTTTCGAAGACGGGTCAGTCGGGTCAAAACCGGGTCGGTCCTTTTAAAATTCAATGCCAACCGTTATTTTAATCTAACGGTTAATAATACCACTCTATACCTGTTCTGTACTTGAAACACTTCCGCAGCAGAACCGTTCCCCGGGTTTTCTTCTTCCTTAGATTTCTGCTGCGTTCGATTCAGAGTTTCTCCGCTTGTGAAAACGAGAAGGATCAGAACGGTGTCGTTTTTAGAGCTTAAGCGAACTGTACTAACGGTCCGAAACGTTTCGGTTTACCGGTCCATAGTGAGCTTCTTGCGAAGAAGAAAATCCGGATTTCCAATCTGTAAGTAACTTGTTTCCGCTTTTTTATTTCCGAAATTGAAATCCAATTAGAGAAAAACAATGTGCTAAGTTTGGTGAGGAAATCCAGATCTGGAATTGGATTGGAATCAATGTATGTATGAAAATTAGGGACACGTGGTTTTGAGCTTTTGGTTAGCTTTCTGTTGTAGATTTTGGAGTTTTGGAATGTTAGGATTGTGGTGATGAAATTGGAGAAGGTGTGGTGGTGGACTTTGATGCAATTTTAGTAGAAATTGGAATGGAGTTTTATCTACTTTGTGTTTTTTGTGATTGTGGATTCTTGTAATTCGTATGAACGCAATGTGCAGTGATGAGAAGGTAATAGTGGTTTGATTATGGACAAAGATAGTCCGCGTGTATCGTTTCGCACGCACCGAAGAGGTGAAAGGAGTAGTCTAAGCATGCTTAGTAAAGGTAAGCATCGATGAATGGGAATAGAATGCAGATCAGGTGTAAGCATTAGTTTTGGAATTTAGATACATTGAATGTTTTTAGCTTTGTACTAGGAATTTGAGTTAGTATATGTGGTGGTGCTGGTGGTACAGATGTTGAAGGCGGAAAGGTTGCCCCAGATTCTGCGAAGAAGATTGTTTGCAAGAAGGGTGTTATTCTGTGACTGCATTTGGAGGGAAACAACTAGTTATTGGCGCCAAAATACCCCCACGCAGTAAAAGATAGCGCCAAATATTATGTGACTAAAATACCCCTACTGCTAACGATCGTTTACAAAGTTTTTTGAATTTTAACGTCTGATTTAGACGGAGTGATCAAAGTGAATACAAGTGTAATTCGATAGTGAGCAAAGTGATATTGGACAAACTTCAGTGAGCAAAGTTTAGAATGGGGCATACTTTAGTGAGCAAACCAGCCATTTTCCCAATATAAGAACCTAATTTTCAATCTACCATGAAAAGTTTGACTTGTATATCAATGGTTTAGTCCAAAATGGGAACAGAAAAAAAAAAAAAAAAAAAAATTGGAGAAGATCAACTGACATAACTGTGTTCTCGCGTCTTGATGAAATCTTCTATCAGAACGTTATTCCTCCCGATTTCTGAGTTGGCTTTGCAGAAGCAAGCTTTTGATTTCCAGTACCAATGAATTAGCAGCCACCTCCAGACTTGAGTGTGTTACTCAGCCTACATAAAAAGAAGAAACAAAATGATTCCAATATAAGTACAGTTTTATGTACATGTACATAACACCGATTTTATAATCACATTTAAAGGTCAAGCTAGAAACTGCTAAATGAACTAATTTGCGGCGAATGAGTCAAGTAGAAAACATCACAGAAAACAGTGCATGGTAACACAAGCTTCGCTATAGTTAATGTCTGACTGCCAGCCACAGTAAATACGTATAATCATAATTTAAGATGAGAACTTGCACGGTAAGAATCCTTCAGACCAAACTATCATATAGTTTGATGTCTACAAAAAGAACACCAACTAACAATAGACCCCAGAAAGTACTGCCACATAGAGGGGAGAACCGGGGCAGTTATTGTAACACCCCGAATTTTGAATAATAAAATTCAAATTCGACAATATTCAAATTTACAAATAAACTCAATCACTTAAAAGTTATCATACAATAACTAAGTAAAACATCAGAGTTTAAGTGCGTGGCTCGATACATTCAAAATATTACATCATCAAAAACATAGATGTAAGAAAAGAGTCTCTCGCTGTTACTCTCTAACCCAAAAAAATAATTACAAGCTAGACCAAGGCCTACACCTACTAGCCGTGCGACTCAGATGCCACTCCCTGGCTGCTGGTCCTCACCTGCAGGTCTAACCCATACACCATCAATTGGTGCACCGGGTTGTAAACAACGAACCCGGTAAGCTTTCAAAGCTCGTGTGAGTAAAACAAACAAGTTCAGGATAAAATAATTAAAACAACAAAGGAAAACACTCCCAACCAACCACGACCCGTGCATTATAAAATTCACGATGTACAACCAACCAAAAGAGTAAGATTAGGGGCTCACTGACCATCGTCATTCCCCTACAAATCTCACAAGGCAGACAGACTAGAGCTCTAACTAATTGTAACCAATCACCCGGCCAAAGGCTTGGTCCCGACATAATTGCTATAAGGATCTCTTTCACCACTTAGGCGAGATCCTCTCTCCCCACACGTGTAAGATCTTTCACCACTATTGGTGAGATCTTACTTTAACCGTTGGTTTCCATACCAACACAACCACACATCACACCACTCACATAATCACATATATGATAAATTCATAACAGAATACATTCACCCAATTGCACACTCACATTATATATTTCACGTAAATATATATATATATACGTAGACATCCACTCAGGAATAGTCCACTAATACCAACTATAGTCATTGACCATAAAATCCTTTGAAAATCATTTTTATATTAAAATCATTTTACTTACCAATGAATCGTAGTCGATCAAGTTCATTGAATTTAAAACAAATATCATTTCCATAAAACCATTTTGCATATAACGATCCATATACTATAATTAACTCGTAATCAACTCGTATTTAATACGAATACAGTGAGGTTTACTCACCTTAATTTACCAGAAATGGTAAATATTCGTTTATAGTCGAGTCGGATCGCTGCAGGATCGGGTCAGATCGAATCGCAGCAGTTCCGGAGTCGGGTCAACGTCTGGTCAACGGTCAACGCGGGTCAACGCAGGTCGGGTCGGGTGGAACGGCTGAAACGGGTCGGGGAGAAATCCGTTCGATCCGTGCGATTCAGCTTGAAATGGCTCGATCCACCTACACAAGGAGGCGCGCAAGGAGAAACCCAACCGAACGGTGGGTGGCGCACACCCGGGCGTCGCATGTAGCCTCGCCGCGCACGGTGGCAGTCCGTCGAGGCGCCGCCGCTCCGTCCTCCGTGCTCCTCTGATTCTGATCCTTGGCTCAAACTGAAGAGGGCGTCGAGATGAACACTTTGACAGGTCGCACGCCTCGATTGGTGGTCGGACGAGGGAGATCGACGTGAAAGAAGCTCCATATTCGAATTGGAGACGATGAACAGTGTTTCGCGATATTTTCTGATATTTTCGGAATTTCTGACTTTCTGAAATTAAATTGCTATTTATAGAAATTTCAGATTTTGGAATAACTTCAACATGTCGTAACTTTTTCATACGACGTCCGTTTCATGTTTGTCACGTGCCTACGAACTCGTATCGTCGAGCTCTACGACTGTCATGAAGGAAACTTGTCGAAATTCATGACGGATCAGAAAGTCAACTTTTAACCCCTCGAAATTCAACGTTTTTCAAATCTTTAACTCTCGAAACTCACTTCTGACGTCACGCAACAACTAATTAAAAACGTACGAAACACAAATCCTCAAAAATCATCCTCCAAATAGTTCACGATTAAATTATAAGAAATTAGTAATAAAAATCGGGTTATTACAGTTATATGTTGTATTACTTGTATACCACTTAAGTAAGCTACTGATAATGGTGTAAGTTCCTGAAATATTGTTATTGAAATTTGCAGCTTTTTCTATGACTTTATCTGCATGATACTCGATGTTAAATTGATCATCTACACGAGTATATTAGCACTAAACGTCCTTCTACTAGGCGATCCCTTTTTTAGGTCTTAAAAGGGGACACACGGATAGCCGTCAGATCTTTATTAAAAATTGTACAGCTGGGATTTAATTAAAAGTCTTCTGTCGTCAACACCGTAATATCTCTCACTCTCTGTTCTCTCTAGTCACCTACCTTGTTCTTCCTCTAATCGCAAGACCCATAACCCAAATTCATTAAATCAAATCTTTGAAGGGTTGAGAAGAAAAAGATCAAATTATTGAAGACCCAGCAACGAATTCGGATCGGAATCATATCAGTTCATCTCATCCTTGATTTATATGCATACCAGCAATTATCACAATACTGGGTTCCTTTATTCCAGCAAACAATAATACCTTGACAGGTTGTTGAATTCTCCCATGCCCATTTATATATTCATCAAGGAAGAAGATGAAGTTGGAGGTACAGCTTTCTCAGATCATAAATCAATCAAAGAAAGAAAAATTTAATCATCGCAACAATTTGAGACTAGAACTGAGTTTCAACTCTATTCCCAACACAAACATATACAAGAGTTTCTACAATTGAAAACAAAGTTTGTTCTTTGTAGTTGGATAAAACAGGAGAGATAAGTTTGGGTTGCTTTTGGTGAGAGTTGACGATCTGGAATTTGTTCTTTGATTATGGCTGAAAGTGATGCTAGAATTGGTTCGTAATTTTATTTCTATCAGGTGCTAATTTGGGGTGAGATGGTTTCTGAAATTATGGGTATTGAACTACTGATGAAAGAAGAAACAAGAGGCAAGAGCCAGACCCAATTCCCTTTGCTCTCGTAATTGCCATGGCGCCCTTGATTTTTTTCAGAGGTAGAAGACAAAATGGATATATCTATTCTGGGTTGATGCGCACAGAGGCAGAGGAAGTAAGGTGGGTTTGTGGTGGTAGAAAGGGATTTAATCTGAACCGTACAATTTTATTAAAGCAGATCTGACGGCTATCCGTGTGTCTCTTTTTAATGAATCCCTTAGTGGAATAGTCCTGAAACTAGTAATACTAGCATTCCTGCACGCGCAGTTTATTTGTTTTTCGATAAATACGTTGAGCATATACATAGTTTTCTCGTACCCGTGCGATGCACGTGTTGCTTGTGAATAGAAGAAAAACGTGGAATTTAATTTGTTTTTACCTTCTTTCATTTTGTTTCATGGTTTTTCTTATAGCATAATCCTTTTATGTAATTTAATTTAATACGAAGGGTAAAATGGACATAACACAATTTAGTGATATTTCTAAGGGCCTGGCTTTCTAATAGTAGAGATGACAAAAACAAAAAACAAAAACAAAAAAACAAAGGAAAAAGACAACAAAACATAAACATTAAATTCAGTACCTCACTGAGGTTTGGGGTCAACATCATGTTAGTTCCTATAGTTCCAATTTATTCAGCAACACGCCTATACTGTTTAATTTCATCAGCTGTGTCCAATTTGTTGTGCTCCATCACATTAAATCAGACGTTGACGAACCACTATAAGGAATAAAATGATCATTTCAAAACAAATAGGTCTGATATTTTCTCTTGAAATGACCATTTTAGCTTTTATAGTGGGTCTCGACTCTCGAACATCCAAATTAACGTCCAATTTGGATGGAGCTTAAGAAATTGATATGCTTAATGACATTGAAAAGTATAGGGTGTTACTAATTACAATGAAAACTATAGGGACTAACATGATGTCGACCCCAAAACCTCCGGGAGGAAAACTAAAATTAGTCCAAAAAATAAAATAGTACAACACTAAACTAGTATAAGTAGTGGGCGTGTTGGACCGATCTATATTGAGGATTAAACCAAATAAGGGTTTTCTTGATCTTTTCTTCCCTCTTTGCTCTTAAGGGAAACCTATCTTTTAGATTATTTGTTCTGATATGATAAAGGAGGCCAAAGCAACATCTTATCTTATTTACTGTTGGATCAAAGATAATAAAATATGTGAAAGTTTCATCTTCTCTGGCAGCATAGCTTATTAGATATCCTCAAGAACATCAAAAGGAATATTAATCTTAACAGACAAACAAAAAATATGATAACTAATAATCCTTGCCAGTCTAAGCCCTCAAAAAGACAGAAGTTTTAAAGATAGACCACTGACGGTTTTTTATCTTGTGCAACTCTAAGGCCTCAGTTATTGCAGCATCATCAATTGCACCAGGAAGATCCTACATAAGCTGAAAGTGTAGAGATAGAAACATATTGCAAAAATTGCACAATTAATAGAAATGATAGCTGAAAGTGTAGAGATAGAAACATGAAACTGCAACAGAAGGAAGAAGTATCCTCAATTTAATTTTATTTCTTTCAATAAAATGCCTTGTACACTGTCCACGTCTCTGGGATAATGTTTGTTCAGATAATTAAACAGTATTACTTCCCCCAACCCTAGAATCAGGCAGTAGCATTTACCTGCTTATTGGCAAAAATAAGGACAACTGCACCTTTCAACTCTTCCTCCTGCCAAAGGTTCAAGAACACTAACTTCAACAACACATAAATTTGCATAGCTAAAAAAATAATAAAAGAAGGAAATAAAGATGTGAAATCTTAAGGACAGGAAAGCAAGCAGAATCAGGAATGTATGTGATGTTAAAAAAATTAAACCATCAGAACTTGAAAGCAGTCCACTTAATACCTTTAAGCATATTGAATATTCAATTTGGAAAACAAGATGCAGTATAAAATGAGAGAGAGAGAGAGAGTACCTTTAAGCATATTGAATATTCAATTTGGAAAACAAGATGCAGTATAAAATGAGAGAGAGAGAGTATCTAATTAAGAAATAGTCCCCATAGACCTATTTCTATCCCCAACACAATATCCCCCCTACTGCAGCAAAGCAATAAAGCGACGAAGAATGAAATGGGAAAAGCAAAAGTCGTCGCTTCAACACATCCAAGCGACCAATATTGGTTTTATTCAATACTCGTCGCTTGGATGTGTTGAAGCGACGACTTTTACTTCAAATTTGTCGCTCACAAATTATTGAAGCGACCAATATTGGTTTTATTCAATCTTCGTCGCTAGATAAATATTGAAGCGACCAATTTTGTAGACTTCATCACTGTACGTAGGCCTCATCATTTGGCCCTTTGGCCCTGGCCCGCCCTACCCTATAGGGCCGAAGCCCGGCCCGGCCCTCTATTAGGGCTGGTCGGCCCTAGCCCTTTTTGAGTAGGGTCCGTGAGGGTCGAGCAAATTAAACCCGGCCCTACCCTACGGCCTGACCCTATTGAGCCCTTTAGGGCCAAGCCCTACCCGGCCCTAAAAGCCCGGCCCGGCCCTACCCTAAAATTTTAACTATTTTATATTACATAATACATACAAATGTCTTCACTAAGCGATTTGGGGCTGTAACTTTGTTGGATTTAAGTGATTTTTTTACCATCACCATATTTCATCATAACGATCAAATGCTATTTCATAGTGTTTTTCAAAATTTGAATTCTTTTATATAGTTGTTTCAAAAAGTTGTATAGTTGAGTATAATCTATTAATTAAGTTGTACCGCATTAGTAAGCATGTTGTCATTATAATGTCTAAATTCACAAAATAAAAATTTTGACCGTCTGATATAATCGTTATAGTCAAATATGAGTAGAGTATGAAAATCAACTCGTTTCGTGAACGTTCGATGCTCGATCGAAACGGTCAACCATATTTTCATAAAACTTATCACACGAAAACGCTATTACGTACCTTTAGATGACCTTGTTTCGTCGACTCTTCCAAACATTAAACTCTCAAATAGATGAGACCTAATCATCCATGTAAAAATTTGAGAACGTTTACCTCCCGATATTATGGCTCCCCATAGAGAGAGATAAGTTTAAATAAGGTTAACCGCATCGATCGAGGCTCTAACTTTGTCGGATGTAAGTGATTTTTTTACCATCACCGTATTTCATCATAAAGATCAAATGTTATCTTATAGCGTTTTTCAAAACTTGACTTCTTTTATATAGTTGTTTCAAAAAGTTGTACACTTGAGTATAATCTACCAATCACCATACAAAAGTTGGCTCTAATTTTGTCGGATTTAAGTGATTTTTTTACCATCACCATATTTCATCATAACGATCAAATGCTATTTCATAGCGTTTTTCAAAATTTGACTTCTTTTATATAGTTGTTTCAAAAAGTTGTATAGTTGAGTATAATCTATTAATCAAGTTATACCGCATTAGTAAGCATGTTGTCATTATAATGTCTAAATTCACAAAATGAAAAATTTTGACCGTCTGATATGATCGTTATAGTCAAATATGAGTAGAGTATAAAAATCAATTCGTTTCGTGAATGTTCGATGCTCGATCAAAACGGTCAACCATATTTTCATAAAACTTATCATACGAAAACGCTATTACGTACCTATAGATGACCTTGTTTCGTCGACTTTTCCAAACATTAAACTCTCAAATAGATGAAACGTAATCATCCATGTAAAAATGTAGGAACGTTTACCTCCCGATACTATGGCTCCTCATAGAGAGATATAAGCTTAAATAAGGTTGACCGCATCGATCGGGGCTCTAACTTTGTCGGATGTAAGTGATTTTTTTACCATCACCGTATTTCATCATAAAGATCAAATGTTATTTCATAGCGTTTTTCAAAATTTGACTTCTTGTATATAGTTGTTTCAAAAAGTTGTACACTTGAGTATAATCTACCAATCAAGTTATACCGCATTAGTAAGCATGTTGTCATTATAATGTCTAAATTCAAAAAATTAAATTTTTGACCGTCTGATATGATCGTTATAGTCAAATATGAGTAGAATATAAAAATCAACTCGTTTCGTAAACGTTCGATGCTCGATCGAAACAGTCAACCATATTTTCATAAAACTTATATATCACACGAAAACGTTATTACGTACCTTTAGATGAACTTGTTTCGTCGACTCTTCCAAACATTAAACTCTCAAATAGATGAGACGTAATCATCCATTTAAAAATTTGGGAATGTTTACTCCCGATACTATGACTTCACATAGAGAGAGATAAGTTTAAATAAGGTTGACCGCATCGATCGGGGCTATAATTTTATCGGATTTAAGTGATTTTTTTACCATCACCGTATTTCATCATAAAGATAAAATTCTATTTCATATCGTTTTTCAAAATTTGACTTCTTTTATACAATTTGACTTCTATTTCATATCCGGCCCTAAAAGCCTAACCCGGCCCTATTTTAAAGGGCCGGCCCAGCTCGGCCCTGTTAGCCCTAATAGAATGGGCCTTAAGGGCGGGTAAGGGTTTACATATCAAAGCCCTAGCCCGGCCCGGCCCTAAGCTATGTTGACTTAGTCAAAGCCCGGCCCGACCCTACCCAAAGCCCTAAATTTTAGGGTAGGGCTTGGCCCGGCCCGGCCCATGATGAGGCCTAACTGTACGATAAGTGAAGCGACGAATTTTGATCAATATTCGTCGCTTTTTTTTTTTCATCAATCACATTGTACTTCCTCTTAAATGACAGTTGTATATATAATCAAAATTTGACTTCTTTTATATAGTTGCTTCGAAAAGTTGTATACTTGAGTATAATCTTATAATTAAGTTATACCGTATTAGTAAGCATGTTATCATTATAATGGCTAATTTCACAAAATGAAAATTTTGACCGTCTGATGTGATCATTATAGTTAAATATGAGTAGAGTAGAAAAATCAACTCATTTCGTGAACGCTCGATGCTTGATCGAAACGGTCAACCATATTTTTATAAAACTTATCACACGAAAACGCTATTACATACCTTTAGATGACCTTGTTTCGTCGACTCTTCTAAACATTAAACTCTCAAATAGATGAGACGTAATCAGCCATGTAAAAATTTGGTAACTTTTACCTCCCGATACTATGGTTCCCCATAGAGAGAGATACGTTTAAATAAGGTTGACCACATCGATCGGGGCTCTAAGTTTGTCTGATTTAAGTAATTTTTTTACCATCATCTTATTTTATCATAACGAACAAATGTTATTTCACAGCGTTTTTCAAAATTTGACTTCTTTTATATAGCTGCTTCGAAAAGTTATACACTTGAGTATAATCTTATAATCAAGTTATACCGTATTAGTAAGCATGTTGTCATTATAATGGCTAAATTCATAAAATGAAAATTTTGACCGTCTGATGTGATCGTTATAGTTAAATATGAGTAGAGTAGAAAAATCAACTCATTTCTTGAACGCTTGATGCTCGATCGAAATGGTTAACCATATTTTTCATAAAACTTATCCCACGAAAACGCTATTACGTACCTTTAGATGACCTTGTTTCGTCGACTCTTCTAAACATTAGACTCTCAAATAGATGAGACGTAATCAGCAATGTAAAAATTTGGTAACTTTTACCTCCCGATTCTATGGTTCCCCATAGAGAGAGATATGTTTAAATAAGGTTGACCACATTGATCGGGGCTCTAACTTTGTCTGATTTAAATTTTTTTACCATCATCTTATTTTATCATAACGAACAAATGTTATTTCACAGCGCTTTTCAAAATTTGACTTCTTTTATATAGTTGCTTCGAAAAGTTATACACTTGAGTATAATCTTATAATCAAGTTATACCGTATTAGTAAGCATGTTGTCATTATAATGGCTAAATTCACAAAATGAAAATTTTGACCGTCTGATGTGATCGTTATAGTTAAATATGAGTAGAGTAGAAAAATCAACTCATTTCGTGAACGCTTGATGCTCGATCGAAACGGTTAACCATATTTTTCATAAAACTTATCCCACGAAAACGCTATTACGTACCTTTAGATGACCTTCTTTCGTCGACTCTTCTAAACATTAAACTCTCAAATAGATGAGACGTAATCAACAATATAAAAATTTGGTAACTTTTACCTCCCGATACTGTGGTTCCCCATAGAGAGAGATACGTTTAAATAAGGTTGACCGCATCGATCGGGGCTCTAACTTTGTCTGATTTAAGTGATTTTTTTACCATCATCTTATTTTATCATAACGAACAAATGTTATTTTACAGAGCTTTTCAAAATTTGACTTCTTTTATATACTTGTTTCGAAAAGTTATACACTTGAGTATAATCTTATAATCAAGTTATACCGTATTAGTAAGCATATTGTCATTATAATGGCTAAATTCACAAAATGAAAATTTTGACCGTCTGATGTGATCGTTATAGTTAAATATGAGTAGAGTAGAAAAATCAACTCATTTCGTGAACGCTTGATGCTCGATCGAAACGGTTAACCATATTTTTCATAAAACTTATCCCACGAAAACGCTATTACGTACCTTTAGATGACCTTGTTTCGTCGACTCTTCTAAACATTAAACTCTCAAATAGATGAGACGTAATCAGCAATATAAAAATTTGGTAACTTTTACCTCCCGATACTATGGTTCCCCATAGAGAGAGATACGTTTAAATAAGGTTGACCACATCGATCGGGGCTCTAACTTTGTCTGATTTAAGTGATTTTTTTACCATCATCTTATTTTATCATAACGAACAAATGTTATTTTACAGAGCTTTTCAAAATTTGGCTTCTTTTATATAGTTGTTTCGAAAAGTTATACACTTGAGTATAATCTTATAATCAAGTTATACCGTATTAGTAAGCATGTTGTCATTATAATGGCTAAATTCACAAAATGAAAAATTTGACCGTCTAATGTGATCGTTATAGTTAAATATGAGTAGAGTAGAAATATCAACTCATTTCGTGAACGCTTGATGCTCGATCGAAACGGTTAACCATATTTTCATAAAACTTATCCCACGAAAACGCTATTACGTACCTTTAGATGACCTTGTTTCGTCAACTCTTCTAAACATTAAACTCTTAAATAGATGAGACGTAATCAGCAATGTAAAAATTTGGTAACTTTTACCTCCCGATACTATGGTTCCCCATAGAGAGATATACGTTTAAATAAGGTTGACCACATCGATCGGGGCTCTAACTTTGTCTGATTTAAGTAATTTTTTTACCATCATCTTATTTTATCATAACGAACAAATGTTATTTCACAGCGCTTTTCAAAATTTGACTTCTTTTATATAGTTACTTCGAAAAGTTATACACTTGAGTATAATCTTATAATCAAGTTATACCGTATTAGTAAGCATGTTGTCATTATAATGGCTAAATTCACAAAATGAAAATTTTGACCGTCTGATGTGATCGTTATAGTTAAATATGTGTAGAGTAGAAAAATCAACTTATTTCGTGAACACTCGATGCTCGATCGAAACGGTCAACCATATTTTTCATAAAACTTATTCCACATCGAAACGGTCACCCATATTTTTCATAAAATTTGAAATATGAAATTACCTAGTGAATGATCCACATTGAGTATGTCAATTTTATTTCATTCAATTAAGGGTAGATAATTGACACTAATTTAGATTTGTTACTTCAATTTAGCATAAATAAAAACATCTTAAATAAACATCTAAATTAGGTAATTAGAAATTTGCATATATGTAGGCTGGATTTATGGATCAATAAGGTAAGAATACGTTGAAGATATTTGTAGTACTTAGAAATATCAAATATGTCATATATATAGTATATCCATTAATAGTAATTAATAATATTAAGATATATTGTTTTATACCTTTTTCTTTCTTAGGGAATATTAATCTTAAGCAAGAGCAAGAAACGGAAAAAGAAATAGAAAAGGAAAATCATAAACAATGAACAAATGTCCAATTAAATGATAAGGCGTGGATCAACTATATCAACCGTCAGATTTTTCAAATCCAACGGTCTCCCCATTGTAAACATTCTCTTTCTGTCTCCTTTCTTTATCCTCCTCTTCGATTACATCAGTTCTTCATCACATCTCCTTCATTAGATCGGACCAAAGCTGAACTGCCTCTCTTTCATCTCTATTGCTCTCTCTCTCTCTCTCTCTCTCTCTCTCTCTCTCTCTCTCTCTCTCTCTCTCTCTCTCTCTCTCTCTCTCTCTCTCTCTCTCGATATAGATCGGACCAAAGCTGAGGTAAGTTCTTGTATTCCCTTTCTCACCACCATGTTTGGATTTGATAAATCTAAGTTTCTTGAGTAAATCTAACTATGAATTCTTAATAGTAATTGGAATTGAACTGGGTTATTCTCTGAAATTTGTTTCAGTTGAGGAAGGGTTTGGACTGGTGGTGGTGCGGGTGTTGCGGCGGTGCGGCGTTGATGATCTGGAGCTGGGTGTCTCGGATCTGAACCGGGTCGCGGGTCTTGATGGCCTGGAGCAAGTCGTGGCGGTCATGGAGCTTGGCGAGGTCGGGGAAGAAGTCACGCTCGATGATGTGCTCGAGGACGGCCGCGTAGGTGTTTTTTCTTAGGGGGGGGGGGGGGGGGGCAGCGGAGGAGGAGGAGATGTAATCGGAGACGGTGGAGGTGGAGTGTTGACAAATTTGACAAACTATTGTGGAGAACGGTGGAGGTGACAAACGGAGATGGAGGTGGAGGTCGTGGTGGCCTGGAAGGCTGGAATAGTGACCCCAAACCCTAAAATAAAAAATGAAATTCCTAAAAAGTATTTAAATTAAAATAAAAAATAAATTGATTAATAGTATTGAATGAATATTCAATTATATTAAAGAATTAACTTTTAATAAAAGAGACGAATTTTGATCAATATTCGTCGTTTTAATTTTAATTTACAAATTTTATGTCTTCATTGAAGCGACGAATATTGATCAAAATTCGTCGCTTCATTCTTAAAACAACAGTTCAAAATTCGTCGCTTGAAACTTGAAGAGACGACCAAAAGTCGTCGCTTCAAATTTCAGGCGACGAAGTTTGAAGTCGTCGCTTGGAATTTTGAAGCGACGACTTTTGGTGCAAAACTCGTCGTTTCGAAATTGAAACGACGAAAATGAAGCGACGACTTCGAAACGACGACTTTTCGTCTCTTAAACATTGAAGCGACGACTTTTGCTCTGAAATGACGAAAAAAAGTCGTCGCTTCAATTTGATTATGCAGTAGTGCCCTTGTATCAGAATCCTTTAAGAATATGGCAGGCAACCTCTATATTTACAAAGTATTTAATATTAAGGTTTTCCCGTGTCTGAATTGATCTATTTCAATCCCCTACATAAAATCCCACACATCAATTTCCCTTCCCTCATTATTTTACAAACACTTCATACACACGGAAAATAATAGAAACACAGTCAATAGTTCCTTTAACTTTGTAAATGTAAACCCACAGTCGGTTACCTCTAAGATAGTGTTGTAACGAATGTAAGAAAGAACACAGAATTACGTGGTTCACCAACGATGTGTTGGCTACGTCCACGGACAAAGGAGAACAGTTTTATTATCTTGAGGAAAACAGAATACAGAATACAATTAGGTTTAGGACGTTTATATACTAAACCTAAAAGGAAACTATAACAGATCCCCGCCTCAGTCAGTACTACCAGATGGCTGGTTCAAGGCATATATTAACAAATCTCCACCTTGACTTGAATCCTCTCACAGAAACAGATGTACCAGATGCATCATAATAATTCCAGATGAACAGATATCTCCTCTGCCCCAGATGCTGCCCCCAAAGGGCAACTAACAGCTTGTAACATTCAACAAGTTCAAACAATGTTGGAACTTGCTGTGCCGAACCGACTTGGTGAACATATCAGCGGGATTATCAGCAGTACCCACTTTCTTCACATTAATTCTGCTCTCACTTCTCAGGAAATGATACCTGACATCAATGTGCTTAGTCCTCTCATGATGAACCTGATCCTTTGCTAAACATATTGCACTCAAACTGTCACAATATACAATAGCCAGATCATGATGTAAACCAAGACTACTGACCAGTCCCTTCAACCATATTCCCTCCTTTGCAGCTGCTGTCAAAGCCATGTACTCTGCTTCAGTTGTAGACAAAGTCACTGTAGGCTGCAAAGTAGCTTTCCAACTAACAACAGAGCAACCAAGAGTGAAAACATAACCAGGTCATAGATCTCCTGGTATCAACATCTCTAGCATAATCGCTATCTGAATAACCTGTTACTAAACACGTTGTATAACCTCCATAAATGAGACCAACATCAGACGTACCTTTGAGGTACCAGAAAATTCTCTTCACAGCTTGCCAATGCTCCTTTCTAGGTTCACCCATAAACCTGCTGACAACACTAACAACATGTGCAAGATCAGGCCTAGTGCAAACCATAGCATACATCAAGCTTCCTACTGCACTAGCATAAGGAACTCGAGACATGTACTCCTTCTCCTGAGCAGATTTAGGTGCAAACGCAGTAGACAAATGAATATTTGCAGCACTTGGAGTATCTATAGGTTTTGATGTAGACATACCAAACCTGGACAACATCTTCTGGATGTAACCTTTCTGTGATAAGAAAAGCTTCTTCTGACTTCTATCCCTGTAAATCTCCATTCCTAGAATTTTTCTGGCTGATCCCAAATCCTTCATCTCAAACTCTGCACTGAGAAGACCCTTCAACTTCTGGATATCTGACTTGTTTTCAGCAGCTATCAACGTGTCATCTACATACAGGACTAGATAAATGAGGGAACCATTTATTACCTTGTTGTAGTAGACACAACAATCATACAGACTCCTGATGTAACCTATCTCTATCATATAGCTATCAAACCTCTTGTACCACTGTCTAGGAGACTGCTTTAGTCCATACAAAGACTTCTTCAACTTGCAAACATAGTCTTCTTTTCCAGGAACTTGGAAACCATATGCCTGAGTCATGTATATCTCCTCTTCCAACTCTCCATGTAGAAAAACTGTCTTCACATCTAGTTGTTCAAGCTCCAGATTCTGATGTGCAACTATGGCTAGTAGCACCCTGATAGAAGTATGTTTGACCACTGGTGAGAAAATCTCATTGTAGTCTACTCCCTCTTTCTGATGGAACCCTCTTGCAACTACCCGAGCTTTATACTTAATGCCCTCAGTAGGTGACAACCCTTCTTTCTTCTTGAAAACCCATTTACAAGTGATGATCTTTCTCCCCTGAGGTCGTTTAGCCAATTCTCAAGTCTGATTCTTGTGAAGTGACTCCATCTCATCTCCCATTGCAGCAAGCCATTGGGTAGACTCTGACAGGACTCGCCCCGGATAACACACTGTTACCCAGAGTAAATCCTGCGGGGACCATTTCAAGGGAGGTTCTCACGAAAATCCGACATGATCTCTCTTAAAATGGACGACCCAAACCTGGAAGAAACAATCAAACATTTCTAAAATATCCAACCTGACTCAAGGAGCCACCTGCTCCCCCAACAATCAAACAACTTCCAATACCAACAATAGAACTCAATTTCAAAAAGAATAATACAAAAGAAATAAACCGGTATATTAATAACGACTTCAAGCTACAATTCAAAAATGAACATTTGAAGTTTGCTACTACACTCAAAGTATCAGAGCGACTATACAAGGGAAACATATTTTACAAGTGAGTTAATCTAGCAACCTACGGTTTCTGACAGCGGAAGAGAAATTTAGATCTTTCCTCCTACTAGTGCCGAACAGCTCTGCACACTGGGTAGTTTAAAACGAAGGGCCCAGGGAAAGTAATTTAAAACGTTAGCGTGAGTGGACAAAAATCAATATATAACTACGTATCATTTTATTGAAAAGTACTTTATTACTTTCCTCACTTTTCAAAATTCATAATCAAGATGCATGCATTCAACACTGAAATGTTTAATTTCATATGCAGTTAATATAAAAATCCCCAGTCCCCTGGTTCGGGAATTTATGAAATAACAGAAAATTACATAGGAGAAATTATTCCCGAAATCCAATAAAATAAAATCACGACCAATCCTATTGGTCACACAATATATAAAACAATATAGGGGAACGTCATAACCACCATTTAATAGTAGCCCCTCAGGCTAAGGGTCAAACCTCCAAGAGTCCCAATAACGTCCTCACGCTATGCCCATACACGTCGACCACCGAGCGTGAATCTGACCTATATGGTCAAGTCGTCACCTCGCGTGGGCTCAGGCGACTAAGCTAGCTAGCATCAATATATACATATATCCCGACCCTGATATGGTGAAAATCCGAAAACAAAACCGAAAGCACGTTTCTCCTTATATAAAAATATGTACGGTCCCCGACCGTACATCTGAGGCTTATACATATAAATATAATTAAACACAAATATAGCCTCGTAGAAAATAAATGAAATCCACATATTTCACATGTCATAAATATCGAAACCAAGCAAAATCATATAATCCTCGGAAACTTCATTTCCGATTAAATATCAATATAAATATAGATATCAATATGTCGAATTAATTGCCTTAATTCGTAAACCATTTGAAAATCGATCATAAAGAATTCATCAATTAAGACTAAATTATCGACCTTCGATAATTCACATCATTTTCAAAATAAAATATTGAATATAAATCCCAAAAGTATTTAAATGTTTATGTATGCATCAATTTGAAATAAAAGTCCACTCACAGTAATTAAACTTGTCGCCGAGTCGAGTCCTCCTCAAGTCGAGCTTCTCGTCGGTCTGCTAAAAGGAAATATTTAGAAAAACCCGAGCTCGGAAATTCAATTATAAATTAAATTCGAAGGCGTCCTCACTCAAACGAAACTCCCAAAATAACCAAACGCAATACTTCCCGAATAAGTATTGCCTGAAATTATTCAATATATCTCATTCTCGACCATTTAATCCTTTAATGGTCTAACCGTCGACAATTCCATTTAATCACCTAAACTCAGCTTTGACCACTATTTAAAAGTGGTTAAAATCAGTCAAACAGTAACTTCTGAATTACTATTTACTCTTTTTATTTTTACTGTTTCACTTTTACTGTTTTACTGTTACTGAGTTACTGTTTACCAATTACTATTTACCAATTACCATTTTACTTTTACTTTTTACCGTGAACCACTTCTGGCCGCCGGCAGCAGCGGCGCCGCCACAGCCTCGCCACAGAAACCCAAAACCACCTCCAAACTCACCCAAAACGATCACCAACACCTTAGGACCTCAAATCTCCTACCTCCGCCGCCCAAAAGTCTCGCCACCGCCGCACGTGGCGGCCGATGCGGCGGCCACAGCCCCTCCTCACCTATACTTCTCCAATTTCCCACCAATTGCACTGAAATTTCAACCTAAATGAACCTAACCACCAATCTGAACCCAACACAATCTCAAATTCATCCAAGAACAACCAAAAAATCCAAAATCACAAACCCCCAAATCAGAGCCACAAACCCTAGAAAATTCAATCTCCAATTTCTCCTTACCTGTTGCAAAAGGGTTCAATTCCTTTGGGGAAAAGATTAAACGGGTCGAGGCCTTGCTTCCCCCCCCCCGAAAACTCGCCGATCGGTGGCCGGATGTGGGAGATCCGGCCTCACTGCCCTCCACGGTTCTTGGCTTGAACCGGCCGAGCGGCGGCGCTTTGCGCCACACCGCTACCACCAACAGAAAGAGAGAGAGAAGACGAGTCGTCCGGCACCGGTGGCACCTGAGTTGGTGGCCGGACGGTGGAGTTGGGTGGTGGTGTCGGTGGAGGGAGAGATATCGGGCCGAAAGAGAGAGAAGAGGGAAAGAAAAGAGAAAAGGGAGAAAAAAAAAAAAAGAGAGAAAAGAAAAAGGTTTCTCAAAATGGAAACATTCTCCACCTTTTTATATCAAACACAAAATCCGACGAATTAAAATACGCAACCCAAACATTCGTTTTTAACGGGTTCTACCTTACGATAAACGATTTCCGCTCAACCATAAAAATAAAGAAATTTTCATGAGCGTAAAAAAAATTTAAATAAATTTACCCAGAAATTTAACAAGATTCGGGGTGTATCAGACTCTGTACATGTAACTGCTTCCTTGTAGGTGGATGGCTCATGGGGACCTACCTCTTCAGCAACCTGTAGTGCATAAGCCACCATGTCCTCAAAACCATACCTCGTGGGGGCTTTCCCAAAGTTTGCTCTCCTAGATCGCTCAAGAGCCAAACTATGCTGATTAGATACAATTGGTTCTGTTTCTGAATGTAAGTGTTGATCTTCTTTCTGTGGTTCACTCTCATCTTAAGTAACTTGTTGCTCCACCTGTCTCTCAACACTACAATTTTCTGATACAATAGACTTCACAGTAGGGTTAAACATAGAATTTTCATCAAATACTACATTTCTGCTAAGTATAACCCTGTTTTCGGATGGAGACCAGATTCTGAAACCTTTAACCCCATCCCCATAGCCTACAAACACTCCCTTTTTAGCTCTTGGTTCTAACTTACCCTCACTTACATGATAATAAGCAGTACACCCAAAAACCCTTAGATTGGAGTAATCAACAAACTTACCAGACCACATCTCATAAGGTGTTTTGAGATGTATACCTGTGTGAGGTCCACGATTTATCAGATAACATGCAGTACTCACCGCTTCTGCCCAGAACCTTCTTTCTAATCCAGCATTAGAGAGCATACACCTAGCTCTCTCCAGAAGTGTCTGATTCATACGTTCTGCCACACCATTTTGCTGTGGTGTATTCCGGACTATATGATGCCTTGCAATGCCTTCAGACTTGCAGAACTCATGAAATTCAGCAGAACAGAATTCCAGACCATTGTCAGTTCGCAGCCTCTTGATCTTCTTCCTTGTTTGATTTTACACTAATGCCTTCCACTGCTTGAAGTTCTTGAAAGCGTCACTTTTATGCTTCATCACGAACACCCAAGTCATTCTTGAGTAATCATCAATCATAGACACAAAATATTTGTGACCTCCCAAAGAAACAATACGAGAAGGACCCCAACAATCAGAATGGATATAATCAATCGTGCCTTTAGTTCTATGAATTGCTTTAGGAAACTTGCTGCGATGTAGCTTCCCGAAAATACAATGTTCACAGAAACCAAGATCTTTGACCTTGTGGCCACCAAGAAGATCATTCTTTGACAGATTTTGCATCCCTCTTTCACTCATATGACCGAGCCTCATGTGCCATAGCTTGGTCATGTCATCTTTCTGAACCTCCGATGATGCAATAGCAGCGGAACCTGACAGCGTAGAACCTTGTTAAATATACAAAGTACCCCGCTTGAAGCCTCTCAGAACCACATAGCAACTGTTGTAGACATTTAGAACTCCACATGAACCTGTGTACCTGAACCCTTTACTGTCTAATAGACCCAAAGAAATCAAATTCATCGTCATGCGTGGAGCATGCCTAACATCATTCAGTGTACAGAATTTACCATCATGTGTCCGTATTTTGATTGAGCCTATTCCAACCACCTTGCATGCAGAACTGTTAGCGTTATAAATAATGCCTCCATCTATCTGCTCATAAGTTGAAAACCACTCCCTGCGCAGACATATATGATAAGATGCCCCGGTATCCAAAATCCACACATCCCTGTGATGTGTTTGTGCATCTGCAACTAGGGCAAAATCCTCTTCAGAATTTATGTCATCTTCTGCTAAAGCAGCAGTACCACATGCTTTCTCATGCTGCTGCTTCTTCTTCTTTGGACATTCGTTTTTCCAATGTCCCTTCTCTTTACAGTAATTGCAGACATCATTAGATTTGGTACCCTTTGACACTGGATTGTTGAATTTCTTCTTCCCGAAACTTCCCTATCCCATACTTCCACTGGCTACCAAACCAGCAGCATGGCTATCTGAACTTGTACCGATCGCCTTATGGCGCATCTCTCTAGTATGAAGAGATGATCTAACCTCCTCCAGAGTCACAGTATCTCTCCCACCAATAAAAGAATCCACAAAATTCTCATATGATAAAGGAAGAGATACCAACAGAATTAGGGCAGCATCCTCATCATCCACTTTAACATCAATATTACGCAACTCTAAGAGAATTGTGTTTAACTTATCTAAGTGATCTCTTAGAGTCGTGCCATCTTCCATTCGCAGGCTGAACAGACGTCGCTTTAGAAGCAACTTGTTGGTTAAAGACTTCGTCATGTATAGACTCTCAAGCTTCGACCATAGACCAGCTGCAGTTTCCTCCTCTGCGACCTCGGTGATGACATCATCTGCGAGACACAACAAAATTGTCCAGTGTGCCTTCTCCTCCAGACTGGTCATCTCAGCTGTTTCTGGACCCTCCGACTTCTTCACAAGCGGCGCCCACATCCCTTGTTGTTTTAACAAGGCTCGCATCTTGATCTGCCATAAACTGAAACTGTTTCTCCCCGTGAATTTATCGATCTTCACGTTTAAACCAGACATCTTTTCTTACCAGAATTCAGACCTAGCCTGAAACTCTTGATACCAATTTGTTGTAACGAATGTAAGAAAGAACACAGAATTACGTGGTTCACCAACGATGTGTTGGCTACGTCCACGGGCAAAGGAGAGCAGTTTTATTATCTTGAGGAAAACAGAATACATAATACAATTAGGTTTAGGACGTTTATATACTAAACCCAAAAGGAAACTATAACAGATCCCCGCCTCAGTCAGTACTACCGGATGGCTGGTTCAATGCATATATTAACAGATAGCATGAAACTCCTCTTTAGCTATTACTAGCCTGTCAGTGTCGCTAGAGTCCACAACATAGATTATGGCTTGAGTATTTGGAAAATAGCATCTCCAATATGGCCTGAGGCACAAAACCAACAAGCAGATGGTGAGGTTACAAACAAAGAAATGATGGCAGACAATGAGAGCAGGGACAACTTACAAACAAATAATGAAAAAACAGTGAAAATAAAGTCTGGCCAGAAACTAATATGCCACGAAGAAGACATTAGGCCCTTAAATAGTAAGCAGAGGCATACATCGGAGAAACTAAAAATAAGTGGTAAACAAATTCTCATAAACTCACAATAACAATACAGAAGAATTATCAACAAAGAATATGACTGTACGTGTTGGTACATGAAGAAATAACCTGATGCTTGTCTGTCCACCTGTAACATCAAACAGTGCAAATATTATCAGAAATGGTAGCATAAATATTGTAGTACCCTATTTCATTCTAACAAGGAGAAGTAATGGCACTTGTGCATTGTTGAAAGGGTCCTGATATAGTGGGAAAATTCAGATAGTGAAAACCTCAAATAGATGGTTTCAAATTGATACTAGAGAGATTAATTCACCAAGTAGGGCTAATTTCTCCCAATGAACTAGTATATCCAATCCGAATAATACCTGAACTGTAAGTGCTAAAACTACTCTTAAAATATAGCTCTGGTTCTATATATCCAAAGTAACTCCAACATCTTGAAATCTTGATGGACTACTAAATTAACCATTCAACTTTATCAGTGCTAATAGCACCCACTACAATGCTTACTACACCTATTGCCTTTACACAAAATCCTCAACAACTCTTTGAGGAGATAGATATACATAAATAGATAATAATCTCATCTCAACCACCAGTAAACCAAACGCCATTATTGGCGCAATTGAGCAGCATTAGCTTATAAAAACACTCCAACTATGTAGGTACTGACTCCAGGTCCTGGCCTGGCATACTGACCTTAACCTTATTCTTGTTCTTTTATGTTGTTTTTTTTTTTTTTTTGAATAATTATGTTGTTGTTTTTACTAAGAACCTAATAATCAAACTACTTAAAGGAGATGGACAGACCATTTTGGACATTGCAGTTAACAGTCTGCACCTGATCCTACCTGTTTATAATTGATCCACTAAGTATCCCTATTATTACATTGTTACTGATTGCAGAGTTTTCCTTCAAATCCAAACCGATAGGGTACTAAATCAAAACAAAGCAGAGCTGTTTTCTACATTCATTTATGTTCTTAACATTCACAATTGCTCTCCTAAATTTTTTTTATCCATAGCATTATACAGTATAATATTTAATTGAAGATGCAGATATCATAGAATGTAATGTTGCCATACCGAGATCCCAGACTTGGAACTTGATGTTGTTATACTGCACTGTCTCGACATTGAATCCAATTGCTGCATGCAAGTAAACGAACCGACTCAACTAAATAATTCCAATACAGTTTAGCTAGCGCTACCATCTACATCAAATTAGTACAAAATTTCGAAACCAGAAAAGTCCGAAAAATCAAACTAAACCGAGAAAGAATACCAATTTGGAATTGTGGAGACAACCTCCCCCATCTGAAGCCAATCTACAGGAACAAAAAAAAAAAAAAAAAAACAAAACAAAACTCCAATCAACAACAACCCGAAAATCGACACGAAAAATCCAAAAACACGAACGTATCGTGAACGTATCTAGGGAGGACCACTAGATACTGCCACGTGGTCACACTGAAAAATTTCTCGTATTCCAGATGCAGTAGAGCACAATTATATAGTCTGTTTTTGAAGCCGAAACGCCCTTGCCCAACAACTCATGCACACCGTCGAGAACCGAAGCATGAAAATCATTGATCGAAGTCCAGTACATTGTTCTTCATGAGCACCACGGTTCCTTTGATCTTTTTGTGGGATCCATTCTTGAGGTTGTCAAGGATATTGGGAATTTGGAACATCTTGAATGTTAACAAGAATAACTAAGCAAAGATTATGATAGAGGCCGGTGCCGGGGGGGGGGGGGGGGGGGGAGTTGATTTGTGAAGAGGGAGAGGAGTGCTGTGGTATTTATAGGGAAACAAGTGACCGAGAAGCTGAGGCCCTATTACGAGAAGCGAGAGTAATTCATACATGTGTTCCATAGTAATCTGCACGTTCCATTTATATGTTTCTTTTTGTTTCTTTTAATTAATTTAGTGAAGACTAGATAAAATCCCCGCGCGTCGCTGCGGGTTGACATCACTTTAATATTCACTCAGGCTTCTAATTCTTGATGGTCATATTAATAACAAAAAAAGTGGATAAGAGAACCAACTAATTAAGAACGTCAATACAAAAGTAAGCTTTGACAGTAGTTCATGTTTTATACTTTTATATTTGGCTAGATGTGCTCTAAACATTAGTTAATGTCTTCAGTTCTCTATTAAGTGTGCTAAGTTCATTTTAATTCAATTTACTAATCATCTATCAACTATTAAACTGATAGACACAACTAAAAGAACACTAAAAGAAGCTGGTAATAGTATCTTGATCATTAGAAGATTAAAAGTTCATATAGGTGGTCATTGTGCAATTATGCAACACCATGCTATTTATATCCTCATGTACAACAAATGATGCTCCTTGGTCAAATCAGTTTTACAGTTTTAAGTTTTAATATCTTTTTCCGCCTGCATCTACGTTTCCGTCTCAGCTGGTCTTAAAATGGCCTATTTGTGGTTCTATACATTACTACTATTTTAATGTTCAATCCATCTTTCATGTCTTTATACTTATTCTTACAAACGAAACAGAACAATTGAGGAAGGTCCATAAACATATTTCAAATTGTATAGATCAGTAAATTTATAATTAATTTTAAAATGGTGCTATTAACACACCCTTTCTTAACATTAATCATACAAAATAAGCAGAATACTAAAATGGCCAAAATTCTACAACCAAACTATAACAAAAATCCGCCTCTCTAACACACTGAAAGAAAACTGCAGATAATTTCAAATTTCATACTGAACTTCCAATATAGACAATGTGGAGGAAACCAAATCAACTCTGGTATTTGATGTGGCAGCTAATAGTGAATCTCAGAAAACAATTAGATGCATTGAGAGAAACTTCTCCAATATACTATTCATTTAAACCACTTAAATAAACAGCGGCCCGTTTCTCCACTTGTACATATAGTCAAATAACATCAGATCACCAGTAGAAGTTTTACTGATATTCCAGCATCCAAAGGTTTAGCTTCCAATAACACACCTTCTCATAAAGCAGCAATCTGAAAATTTGCACACAGCATATAAGCCCCACAATGACCATAGACATTATGATACAGCTTAATGTACATAAATCTCTTTTTCAAGTTCCCCAACCATGGCTACTACTTCGTGCTGAAGGTACATAAAATTTCCATAATGCAATAATGTACAAATAAGTTGAAATTCAGTACTTACTAAGCTAAAAGAAAGTAAGGGGAAATGTGGGTACCTTATCAAAATATAAAATACTTATTTTCTACTTATTCTCTGTCCTGTAGCATTTGGAGATGTAATAAAATACTTACTCAAA
Organism: Potentilla sterilis; assembly: GCA_963682095.1. Lineage (NCBI taxonomy): Eukaryota > Viridiplantae > Streptophyta > Magnoliopsida > Rosales > Rosaceae > Potentilla > Potentilla sterilis. The sequence goes on along the minus strand of OY821758.1, from coordinate 50,456,383 downwards.
ATATAATTTAAAAAAAAAAAAGAAAAAAAATATAACTTCAAAAAAAAAGAAAAGAAAAAAAAAAGAATAGCCCTCTTGATATTTACTTAAAATAGATGCAATGAACCAGAATTTCTATGCACAAATATTCAAATTAACGCAGGCTTTTGTACTTCATTACGCAGGCATCACGTTGATCTTACTTTATCATGTTGATCTTCTTCAGCCAATGACATTCATGATACGTAACTGTATCAAATTTTGATCCTTAATCAAGACATTAACAACAGTTGGAGCTGTAAGAGGGGCTTGTAAATATAAATCAGCAACCAAAAATTGCAACCTATCACAACTACTGAACATAAGAGGCGTACAATCCAAGACCATAGCAAACACAGACACGATTACTTACATATCGTAAGGAACAATACAGGTTTTTAGATCAGTTGCAAAGAGAAAGAGCGAAGTCTGAAAGGAAAAAAAGGAATTTTGTAGCTGGTTAGGTAAAAAGCCTCGATCGTTGTTCCAACATCAACCATCATCAAGTTTTTTAGTTGACGAATTTTGATATAAGTATAATAAATATTTCAATGGAAAAAAAATCAACGACAACCACATCTGTGAAGAATATGGTCAGAAGGAAGAAAAATATTATAAAAAAAATAAAAATCAAACGCAATTCCATGAGAGAGAGAGAGAGAGGGGACTTGCAGCCACATGCCCAGGCTAAAAAACCAAGGGACAAATAACAGTTAAACACCTACCCTCTGCACTCTACTTTACAAACTTTTACGGATCATAATCCCATAAACAACAAAATAAAGACATTAACTTAGAAAGCAATATATCTACAGAGCAAGGAAATAGGATAGCTAATTAACCAAGGAATGATTCTTTGGTTGGATAAATATATATCCAACACAAAAGGAAACGTCATTTTCCAACAAAAACTCAAAAAGTATTTAAATGAATATGCATGTAATCTCTCTAAATATTTGGTTGGACAAATATGCACTTCTTTCTATTTAGTTACCAAGCCGTTTGAGAAAATAGCAATAGAGACCAAACTCGGTATATGGGAGGGATCAATAATCAAAGCGTCTGAAAAAGTTTTCACAGCTTCCTTGAGGCCCTTCTTTTCATTTAGTACAAATGCCGAACCAATGGAGTTGTTAGTATAATACATTATATGCACCAGCAAGTGTTATATTCACCAATGTTTAATATATTCATTTCTCAGTTGTTTGGAGTATGAAGAAACTAACTGGATGAACAAAAATCAAAGCTAACTATTATTGCCTGAATTTACCTGAGCCATGACATTTAACGGTGTTTTGATTGCATATGTGACTTTTATTGAGTTAGGAATGATATATTTTTTATTATTATCATTGATATTGCTCTGCCTTATTAAAACACTCTACATTCTGACATCACTATGTAGAAAAGAGTACATCAACAATGAGATTCCTATTCACATATATAGATCAAAGGAAGAAAAAAAATAAAGAAGAGGAAATTTTTTCTCCAAGGCATTAGGCATCTTATACTGAAATTAATTACATACATAGTTCTTATCCCATAAAGTAATTGTAAAGCGTCTTAAACTGATGTATATGTTATTGTTAGCCCATAAAGAATATTTCCTTATGAAGCAACCAAAAAAACTAAAGTGACCCACAAATATATATATATTGAACATATAAAATGTGGCTGGTACTAAATCGATATTCTATCCAAACTTGGCAACATCGGTCACAACTGATGTTAGGTTAATTTATTCGGTTATCAAGCTGCTGCGACCAATAACATAACTATTGACACAAATCACTCATCTGCACCAATCAAGCGTGACAGTATCCCTTATGATCCTCCCACACTCTCGGCTGCTACAATCAAGCATGATTCTCCTAAACTTCTTACATCCTAGTTACTAACATAATATTCTGTAGTCAATTGTAATTACTGCATTCTATATCTAGAGTAGCAGCTGCTATATTTATATGAACATTCTGTATCAATGAAATCAATGGGAAATACTTTCAGAAAAGCAAATCTTTTAGTATTCGACAATAACCTTAACATACAAAAACAGACCAAAAATTAGCAGTACACACATTAGCTATAACCATCAAGAGTAGTAAAGTAAAGACTTGACCTGCAATGCCACATGGAACATAGTTTTCACTCCCGCTCAACCATGAAGGAAAAGTGCAGCAGCAATAGAGTGTCTCGCTACCTTTAGAGACAACAAAGAGTATATCAGTTTTAAATAAAAGAGAATTATCTTCTTTAGAGGTAGGTTCAGAACTACCTGAGCAACTATAACAAAATTTCAACTAATTTTATAACTTCACGCATTAAATGCACACACTTACGTAGTAAATCCACAATTTATTCAAGCTTGGTATTATAATATACATTATACTTTCGGCTGTCAGAGCACCAAAAAGAAATATTATAATATACATTATACTTTCAGCTGTCATGGCTCCTAAACATCATACATGATGTTCAATAGGTATGACCTCGAGTTCTCTTATGGGGCCGGCCACATCAACCCTCTGAAAGCTGTAGATCTCGGGCCTCTTTTTGATGCACATGTAGCATACTGTCTACATTCCCTCTGCAAGCAAGGTTACAATACCACTACTTGGAAGCTCATCACTGGTGACAACAACAGTACCTGTGGCAAGACAAAGCCGGGAAGAGGTCAGGATCCCAAGTACTCAACATTCTCCCTTGCAGTTGAAGATGACCAACATATCAATGCTGCCTTTACCAGTACAGTCACAAACGTGGGATCACCAAACTTATCATATACTATCAATGCACACACATCAACCATTTCTTTCTCTTCTGTTGGTAAGAAAATTTCTTCCATAATCGAAGTGATTGGTCTACCTATTGCACATCAGCCGGTCATGTCTGGTACAATTATTGACTAATGGAAGCTGAAAGATAATAGACTATAATACCATTGACCAATCTGGGATCAAAAACCACATCAGCGCGGTTATGAAGCAACGCGACCGATAGAGGCCCTAAGCACCCAATTGACGCTCGGCAGAGCAACTTCACCGAAATTAGAGCAAGCAGCACATGTCATCCTAATTCACCAATCAAGAACCCATTAGAAAAACAACTAATCGAAATCTCTCTCTCTATTAAGTTGTTTCAGTTTCAGATCGGAAATCGTACAACAAGATTATTCATTGAATCACTCTTATCTTTGCAAAGTCGAACACATGCAACTTAAAAAACCCAAGATTAAAATTGAAACCAAACAAACGTAGAAAAAACAAAAAATGGAATTCCTCACCACACACCAGTAGAGCCTCCAAGAATTCCACCTCCACTCTTAAATCTTCTAAAACTGTTGCTGACGTCCTTGATATGACTATGACCTCTTATCTCTGGAAGAGTGAATTAGCATGCAGGGTCGCCAAATGAAACAACGAAAAGAACTCTGGTCTTTAAACCCAAGCCAGGTCACGCGACAACATGCTACACCAGAGTCTGATAATTGGAAATTAATGGCAGTTTCGTAAATAATCCTTCAATAGGCGAAAAAAAAATCATTTCACCAGCTGAATGAACAGTGTACGTCTGGTTTTGATTTAATAGTCGCCATTAGATCTTTGAATAGAGACTTCCTAGTTTAAAAAAAAAAAAAAAAAACTCTCAAGGGCTAAGCAATCAGTAAACTTCTAAAATTCCATTTCAATGATATACATAGCATGCAACAGACAAAAAACACAAATCATTCTTCAAGTTTTACGCAGTTTAGTAATGACAAATGATATTTCCAGAAATTTGAATTTCAATAGTGCATCTAACGTCTTCAACATAGAATAAGATGATCAACACAATCACATTAAAAGGAATAAGAATATTTCTATAGAAGTAGTTCCATGCAATCGTTATTCCACCTAAGAAGTCTATGAAAGAGCATAGGCACATATATTTTTCTTTTCCCAAAATAAATAAATCAATTAGATAGAACAGTGAAGCAAGCATTGTCTCAGAAACTATCAGAGTCTCTGTACTTTATAACTGTCACAAACCATGTAACGCACTCACACACAATCATGCTCCCATTGACCAAGAAGATATACATTACAGAGCTTAGGACATAGACCTCAACTTGCTCATCCTTTGGCATTGACAAAGAAAAATAGACATAATGACTGTATGATTCTTAGATTATCGCCTTATTATCTTAATTAAAGGAGTTTACGGATAACAATAGCAAGCAGCTATGATGAGGAGATTGAATAATAAAGAATTGCAAAACAGAGTTTACTGGTATATCAAGTTTAACATGCAAATGTTTTAGCAGTGTTTCTCATCAACAAATAAGATACTTCATGGAATAATTCATTTCATTGCCAGAACAAAGGTAATTTTTCAGTAGTGAAAAGTGCTACCTAAACCGGGAACACTACCATGAATAATACCATGATTTTAATTGTGTGGTTTCCTCTCATTCACAGCTAATACAATTGCTTCGTTGCTATGTGGGAGGGCAATGAATTAATGTGTACAACAACTCTATAACTCTGTTCAAGTGTGGGGTAAAAACCATGTGTAACTCACATAATTTGCTTACTCCATACTTGAAATAGACTATAGGATCGCACCAAATAAATGGTACTGCATTGGCTATAGTAGTTTCAATCATGAGGGATATTTCCTAGTGATCAAATCATATCTTGAAGATGAACATTTTGTGCTATATCAGCAGCTCAATCTGTCTCATCTATCATTTGGTATCCACGATCAACAACTTGATGATTTATACTACCTGCAAAACTGAAGATAATGTTGAAATTACATTACCAAGCTACCGAACACATGTCATGTACAAACACAAAACCTAAATACCAAAAAACCATTTACAATACATACCAAGCTACCCACATACCACATCTAGACCTCAAACTACATTATCAAGCTACGGAATGCATGTCTAATATTAGTGGACGAAAAACCCACAAACACAAAACCCAAATACCAAAGACCACGACAATACAAAAAAAAAATATATCAATCAGAATACCTGATCGCGTGTCATAAAAAAAAAGTCTGAATCAGGATGATCGCTACCCACAAACTCACATAAAACTCAAGTGCTTCAGACTTAAGCCCTTGATCGACTAATCGGCTTCTGTTGCCAAGACCAAACTTCCCTGCTCCAGTGGAGAAACCTTATTAACTTTCAATTCAATAGATGGAATGTCACATCCCAGGACCAGCTCTGCCGTAACACGATATTGTCCGCTTTGGGCCTACATTTTCATATCGTCGTGCTCTATTTTCCTAAGTTATGAAACAAAATTTATAAAAATTATAAATTGTCACATCTCGGGATCAGCTCCGCCGTAATACGATATTGTCCGCCTTGGGCACTCTCCTCTCTGGCCCTCACGGTTTTGTTTCTGGGAGCTCACTAACAACTTCCCAGAAGGTCACCCATCCTGGGATTGCTCTGGGCTTAGCAAGCTTAGCTTCGGAGTTCTCATCCCCCCGAAGCCATTGAGCCCCCAAAAGGCCTCGTGTTAGATGGAGGTGGGCTTGCACATATAAGGCACATCACCCCCTCTCTGTTGGCCGGAGGGGGATATTACAATCCACCCCCTCTTAGGAGTCCGACGTCCTCGTCGGCATACTCCCACCACACGGTAGAGTGGCTCTGATACCAAATTGTCACATCCCGGGACCAGCTCCGCAGTAACACGATATTGTCCGCTTTGGGCACTCTCCTCTCTAGCCCTCACAGTTTTGTTTCTGGGAGCTCACTAACAACTTCTCAGAAGGTCACCCATCCTGGGATTTGCTCTGGGCTTAGCAAGCTTAGCTTAGGAGTTCTCATCCCCTCTGAAGCCATTGAGCCCCCAAAAGGCCTCGTGTTAGATGGAGGTGGGCTTGCACATATAAGGCACATCACCCCCTCTCCGTTGGCCGGAGGGGGATATTACATGGAATGTGAAAAGTAACAAACTGAAAATGTATATATAAAGATGAATCCACCACATGCAAACTGACGAACCGAACCGAGATCAGATAATCGCCACAAAAAATTGAAGAACGCCTTCACCAATCTCTACCTCCGATTTGCATAAATACAGCCTACATGTAGGGTTTCCAGATCGGGTTAGATAGAGAATGAAGAGCGAAGTTCTCTGAACTGGCTCCGCCGGACCGGATCCGCCAGACGGCGACGCTGTAACGGAAAAAATGCGTCAGGTCTTGTGTATAGACCTCACAGTGCCCCATCTCAACTCTAGAAAAGTGAGACGAAGAAGATCAATCAAGTTATAACATGCAATAGTTAGGTGGTAGCACACGAAGCAGCCACGCGTCCCAACGGAGACACGCGCCAAGAATGGATACGGAAGGGTATAAAAGAACAGCAAGCCAGGTTAAGACGCAAAAAAGAGGACAAATAGTAGCAAAACGGTCCCAAAACAAAAGTGTAAGGGCACAACAGTATTTGCACCAGCCCAATGAACAGTGAAGGAAATTAATGGTAGTTTCGTAAATAATCCTTCAATAGGGGCAAAAAAATCATTTCACCAGCTGAATGAACAGTGCAAAACATAATTAAAAGAAGAAAAACCGACCAGTTAAGTCTCCACAGACAATCTACGACAGAAAAAGAGTGATGTCCCGACTCAATCGAGGGAACCATATTCAATCCCTTAACAAAAAAAACCCCAAATATAAAACGAAGGTGGAAACACGGGACGACGACACGGGCAGACTCTCAGACACACGGGAGAAGGAGCCAAGGAGGTAACGACAATAACTCTTTTTTTTTTTTTAAGAGGAGGGCAAACACAATAATTCAAAAAAATATAAGGGCAGAAGGGTCTGAAAATAAAAAATCAGGGCAAACCAGTATTTTCGCCACTTGAATGAATAGTGCAGGATCTGTTTTGCTTTAGATGTTTTAAATAAGATTGATATTGGTCATGTATGAACTTCTTCTCTGATTTTCCATTTTTTTGTTCTTCTTTTTTGATAGCACGTATGAACTTCGGAGGTAGATTTTCAATGAGGAGAAATTTGATGAAAGAGTACTCAATAAGTAGTGTACAATGTCATTCTTAACAGTTATTCTCTCTTCTCATAATAAGACCTCCTCGATCGATCACTTGCTTCCCTATAAATACCAGAGCGCTCCTCTCCCTCTTCACAAACCAACTCTCCCCAACTCCTCTTTCACAACCTTTGCTTAATTAGTTATTCTTCCTCATATACAACATGTTCCATATCCCCAAAATTGTGCCAAATATTGTCCCAAACATCATTGACAATCTCAAGCATGGCTCTGGTAACAAGATAAAAGGAACCGTGGTGCTGATGAAGAACAATGTGTTGGATTTCAATGACTTTCATGCTTCGGTTGTCGACCGTGTGCATGAGTTGTTGGGCCAAGGCATTTCGTTGCAGCTCATCAGCGGTGATTCTTTGTGAGCTTTTCTCATCTCATCTCAATCCCAGCTGGCCTAACTAATTAAATATGTATGGGTGATGTTCTTTCTCATACAAAAGTGTAGTAACCTGCACAAGTATCTTATGCTTTGTTGCCGGAGCCGGACTATAGCACATTTGCTGAATAAATGTTTTGAACTACATTGCAAGGCACTCTAGATTTTGGTTATTATCTATATGTAGAATATTTTTTGTTTTTGTTTTTCTTCTGACGTACACTTGATTCTGTAAATTGTTGCAGCATATGGATCGCAAGGGAAACTGGGGAAAGTAGGATATTTGGAGAACTGGATTACCACACTCGGTCTGGCAACAACAGGAGAAACTGCATTCAAGGTTACCTTTGACGTTGAAGGCGAAATAGGAGTTCCGGGAGCATTCATAATAAGAAACAATCATAACAGTGAGTTCTTCCTTAAGACAGTCACACTTGAAGATGTTCCAGCTGGTGCTGGTCAGATCCTCTTTGTTTGCAACTCATGGGTCTAGCCTGCATCCAAGTACAAGAAAGACCGTATTTTCTTTGCTAACAAGGTAAGTACTGATGTTATTAACTTAATTCTATCTCTTCTTAGAACAAGTTTATAGAATTTGTAAATTACTTGAAAATTAAGTAATCAAGGGATGTATGAATTGAAACTTCTCCAGACGTATCTTCCAAGTGATACTCCATTGCCACTGCGCCAATACAGACAACAGGAACTTGAGCAGTTAAGAGGAAATGGAACCGGACAGCTTAAGGAATGGGACAGGGTGTACGACTATGCTTGCTACAATGATCTCGGTAACCCAGACAAGGGTTCAAAATATGTCCGTCCAATTCTTGGAGGATCTAGCCAGTACTCTTACCTACGCAGAGGAAGAACTAGCAGACCACCAACAAGGACAGGTACATAACACTTATATTTCATTAGATTAACTTCATACATAAATATTGAAGTTTCATGATAATAGATGATATATATAATTGTTAACAGATCCCAACAGCGAGAGTAAGCTCCCTCTAGTTGATACGATGCGCTGAAACATATATATGTGCCAAGAGAAGAAATTAAAGATTCGGATACTTGAAGAAACCCGACTTCCTTGCTTATGCACTGAAAGCCTTGGCTCACTCCGTTAGACCAGCGCTACAATCTATCTTTGATTTAAAATTAACTCCCAACGAGTTTGACAGCTTTCAAGAGGTTCTCAACCTCTGTGAAGGAGGGTTTCCGTTGCCTGAAGGTTTATTAAAGAACATTAGCGACAATATTCCTTTGCCAATGATCAAGGAAATTTTCTGAACTGACGGCGAACAATTCCTCAAATTCCCAGTGCCTAGTGTGATCAAAGGTATGAGCCTCTATGTAATACATAGACTTTGAATACACACACATGCACATATATCATACTATATTCCTTCTTTCATATTCTCTAGTTTAACTGTGATGAATTATTGATTTGGAACAGAGGATAAGACTGCTTGGAGGACGGATGAAGATCGAATTTGCTAGAGAAATGTTGGCTGGGGGACCCTAGCAAAATCCGGCGTCTCCAAGTAATCTTCATATCATTTCTCGTCTTTCCTAACTTTTGCTCATTAATCATATATATCATTCAGACATTTACTTGTGATGTTACCATAGGAGTTTCCACCAGCAAGCAAACTAGATCCAAAAGTTTATGGTGATCACAGCAGCACCATAACAGAAGACCACATCAAGCATAACTTGGATGAACCAACGGTGCATCAGGTAATATATCATATATATGTTGAGTGATATTGATTTTATATGGACAGTGATCAAATATAACGGATTCTTTTTGGGTAAACAGGCACTCAGAGACAACAGGTTATTCATATTAGATCATCATGATGCCTTCATGTACGTGAGGAAGGTAAACTCATCAACTAATAACAGGATCTACGGCAGTAGGACACTCCTTTTCTTGAAAAGTGATGGAACAATGAAGCCATTAGTGATTGAGCTAAGCTTGCCTCATCCTGAAGGCGATCAATTCGGTTGCACTAGCAAAGTGTACACACCAGCTTAATATGGTGTTCAGAACTCCATATGGCAACTGGCTAAGGCCTATGTTGCCGTAAATGACTATGGATCTCATCAACTTATCAGTCACTGGTATGGTAGCTGTTAATTCATTCCTCTGAAGGAATCAAACTAAGCTTAGATAATATGTTCATATATGTTCATGATATATATTTTATCTTTCGGTCACAGGTCGAATACCCATGCCGTCATCGAGCCATTTATAACAGCCACCAACAGGCAGCTGAGTGTGCTTCATCCAGTTCACAAACGTCTGCATCCTCACTTCCGTGACACTGATGAATATAAATGCACAGGCTAGGCAAGTTCTCATCAATGCTGGTGGCATTCTGGAGTTCACAGTTTTTGCAAATCAGTATGCCTTGGAATCAGCCACAGTCTATAAGAATTGGGTTTTCCCAGAACAAGCCATCTCCCTGCAGATCTCCTTAAGAGGTACACAAAACTAGGGACACCAAACATATGCATCATTGATTCAAAAAAAAAGAGAAAACACATGCATTTTTATTTAACTTCATATGATATAATCCCCCCTAAACATGGTAAGATAATGAATCGAAATTATGTAACAATACTTGGAGATTAATAACTCTAAATTTTACAATTGCAATGGGACCGCTAGATGTAAGAGGTAGTGAGAAATACATGTGGATGCCTTTTCTATGGGGTTTGCTACCATTTTAACAATGCGTATGCCTTTGCTATATACAGAGGGGTTGCTGTTGAGGACGCCAATTCTCCACACGGTGTTCGCCTACTTATAGAGGACTACCCATTTGCTGTTGATGGATTGAATATCATCTGGTCTGCAATAAAAACATGGGTCACAGACTACTGCCCCTTCTACTACAAGACTGATGATATGGTTCAACAAGACACTGAACTTCAAGCCTGGTGGAAGGAACTCGTGGAGAATGGTCATGGTGACAAAAAGAATGAACCTTGGTGGCCTAAAATGCAGTGTCTTGATGATCTCATCGAAACATGCACTATCGTCATTTGGACTTCTTCTGCTCTCCATGCAGCCGTCAACTTCGGACAGTTTCCTTTGGCAGGATACCATCCGAACCGACCAACTATTAGCCGGAGATTCATGCCTGAGTTAGGAACTCCAGAATATGAAGAGCAAAAGACTAACCCTGATTCGGTTTTTCTGAAAACTATCTCTGATCAGCTTCATACTCTACTTGGTATTTCACTACTGGAAATTTTATCTAAGCATGCTAGCGATGAAGTTTATTTGGGGCAGAGAGACACACCTGGGTGGACAACGGACACACAAGTTGTTGGAAAAAAGAGTTAAATACCCTTTATAAAACTAAATTTAAATGGATTAATTAAAGTGTGATACAGTTATAATTAATGAAAAATTAACTTGGATTTGTATTCTCCATAACGAGGACTACAAGATCATGTGTTTATATGTATAATTTGATTTTGAGATGAATGAAAAATTGTCATCCAAAGATGACTATTTGAAATGGGAAAATAAAATTTGTCCCACATTGAAAAAAGGGAAATGGTGAAATTTTTTATATACCTTTCTATGAGATATAGTTGTGTAAGTACAAGCTATATTCTCTCGTGCGGCGCAGGAGGGGGTGCAAATTCCGGGTTGGAGTACCAAAAACTTGTGTGTGCAACTCCTATTATATACCAACAAAGCATTCAGCTCTTCTTCTCCGGTTCCGATTTGGGCTCCTATTATATTTTGCTTAAATAACTCTGTCCTCTCAAATAAAACTATGTCCCGAAGTTGTTATATCCCAAATCTTTGTACTTTGTTGTCTCTATGCTGAGGCAAACATTGTCTCTTTTGTTAAAATTTCGTTATTGTCAATTTGCGTCATACTCCTCTTACCTTGGAATCATTATTTATTCATTAATAATATTTTTAATATTTTTCTATATATGCCAAGTGTGTGTGTCTAATTATCTATATATGTGCATCGACCAGTCTAGTGGCTCGATCTGTTGCCTATGTAGATTACTTCTTTTTTGGTTACAAAAGTTGCTTTAGCCTCCGAGCCGGGGTCTAACTATCCCATGGATGCTTTTCGATCTGTTGCCAACCCTATGTAGATTACTTCTTCTTTTTTGGTTACAAAAGGTGCTTTAGCCTCCGAGCCGGGGCCTAACTATGCCATGGATGGTTTTATCCAAACCATGATTCGAACCTCCAACCTATCGAAGTAGCGTTCGCTCTATTCGGAGGTTCATTGGATTGTCATCTGAGCCACACCACATGAGTCTCTGATGATAAAATGGTTTGAGGTTCCAATCCAAAACTAATTGGCAATAGATGAAACAAAGTCAACGTACTCATTTAGTCGACTATAATTGTCATCTAACAAATAAATGATCGATAGACAACGTACAGTCTTTTTTTAAGTCAGTGAAATAATAATTATTGAACTCATCAGAATTCAAATTAAGGACGACCGCCCCAAAACTCTACGACTCCTTTCTCTCGGCGCTCTCCCTCTTTCTAGCATCGTCTAGGGTTGGGGTTTCTTTGGCTCAACGCAGTGTGGAGTTTATAGGTAGAGACTTCTTACTTTATTCTAAGCTATAAGATAAATATTTCCAGTTGGCTATTTTTCTACGGTGAGAGTCATGGCAATGGACCATTCTATTGATCTGGGCCAGAAAATCAGTAAAATGACGCACGCAACATGACGTACTCAACTCTCTTTGTTTCCTATATAAGATGGCCCGAACGCGTTCAGTTATTTTCACAAGAGATTGAAGCTTTTTATCTAATTTACGAAGTATTACTGCATATAAGTAAGGGAAAGAATGGGATTCGAAATCCGTGTTCTCATGGTGGTCATGGTGGTCACGGTTGTATGCCTTCCTTCAGTCACGTTTGCTGCCAAGGGAACTGCCACCTTCTATACACCTCCCTACGTTCGTAAGTAGAACAATTATAATTTACTAATATATATATATATATATATATATATATATATATATATATATATAGCATTGGATGCGATATCTAGAAATGAATATTTGGTATTTGTCCAGCTTCGTTGTGCTACGGATTCAAGGACGATGGGGTGATGATAGCTGCAGCAAGCGATGTAATTTGGGGCAACGGAGCAGCTTGTGGAAAAAAGTATAGAGTGAAATGCATTGGAGCCACTAACCACGCCGTACCACATCCCTGCAAGAGTACCAGCGTTGTCGTCAAGATAGTCGATTACTGCCCTAGTGAATGCCGTGGAACTATAGATCTCTCCAAGGAAGCCTTTTCTAAAATTGCTAAACCTGATGCTGGTAAAATCAAGATCGAGTATACTAAGTAAGCACCGGCCTATTACCATTTTGTACATTTGTTTTACAGTAAATTAAGCTTGTCGATTGTGTGCGAAACCTAACAATTTTAAAAAGTTTAATTGTTTCACCAATTTTATTGCATGCAGGGTTTGAGGGCAGTTCTACTAGCATCTTGGGCTAATAATAACGTCAATCAAGGGATACTAATAATAAGAAACACAGTACGCTTGGGAATTAATTGTCATGTTCACAAGTGAAGAATGACTTTAATAATGAATAAAAAGAGAGGCCTCACTCCATTTCATGTGTATCAGAATAGTTTTCGATCATTTCTACTCTATTACTTTGCATTTTATATTTTCTAAAATTTGAATTCCAAGGATATAGCACATACATGAAAGCTTCTGTGGCATTCGGATTTAGAGGACATGGATAGGTCCTACGTACTAATCCTCCTAACATATCATCAAACCAGTCTCCAATCACTATTCTTGAATCAGAACGCGATTAAGCCAAAATTTAAAGATTCATTTAAATTGATGTTAAAGTAAAGGGGATTTCGTTATACACCGTTTTTGTATATATACCTCTTTTAGATTAAGCCAAACACACATACCTATTAATTAACTTGAATTAAAAAAAGAAATGCAAAAATATCACTTTAATCATCTAACTATATTTGGGTCGACACTTTGATCACTCAACTTTTAAAAACTTCACTAGTTTTGGTCATTCAACTATACCGTTGGACATCATCACTTTGGTCATTCCGTATATTTTCTTCCATCGTTAAGAAGGAGGTTGCTTATATTAGCAAGAGAGTTTCACGTTTAATTAAAATATATAGCTATTAATAATTTCTATCTTGAAAATACCTTTCGAGTTAACGGGGAGATCACATTTTAATGGAGAAAAACAGACGGAATGATCAAAGTGATAATACGGTGATATATATAGTTGAATGACTAAAATGAAGTTTTTAAAAGTTAAGTGACTAAAATGTCGAATCAAACATAATTGGATGATCAAAGTGATATTTCTTCAAAAAAGAAAATAAAATATTTTGATTATACAATAAAACCTACTTTTGTTCAGAATTACAAAAATTGCCATTAGAAATGATCGAGGAGGTCTTGACTACTGTTCTATCACCTCCTGACCAGCCGTTCCTTGAGCATCTTCAGAATATGATCTCCAACAGTATCATCTACATCTACCCTCTGGTTTGTGAAAAAGTTTCACACATTCAACTAGGGGTGTGGATAGCTCCTTCTATTTACATGTTAACTTCTATTCGTCTGTTTCAATTACTAGAACAACCCTTGATTTTTGAGTTCTTGACGCCAATAGGGATAAGAAACAGAATGAGAGGGGGCAGAAAGATGGAGCATGTGTATTTTTGAATCCAATGCAAAAAAGAAAGAAACAAATAATATTAAAAAACGAAAGGGTGTGTGAATTTCACTCCCCTAAAAAAATTACCCTGCTCAATGTCTAATTTTTTGCTTAGGTTTCACTGCTTGCTCACAGTAAGCTTCAGACAGGTCCACTGCCTTTGCTCTTGGATCTCTTTTTCTCAAATGGATTAGTGTACTGTGAACCAATCATGCACGTCTAGAGCTTTTGCCATTAAATTCCAACTATGACGATTGTCTTTTGTTTTTATACTACTCGATTAAGTTCAGTACGTAGTTTTGGATGTTGATTAGAGTTGGGAACTGAAAGAATAAACTACACATGATACAGAAACTGCAGGTCTACAAGTAACATCTAAAGAATTAACAGATGTAGTTATATCAGTTCTCTGTGATCCATTTCGAGAATGATGCAACATAGACTTTGGCCTGGGGTTAGGACCAATGCAGATTAGGGGTAGAGAAATACTTGTTCACTCTTTTTTTAAACTTGCATTGTCAATCAGTTTCCAAGAATCTGGTAATTCATGCAACACAAAATATAACTCACAAAACAATAAATAACATCCCAATTAAAACCTTAAAACAAGTTGTGTTCCAAAATTTTGGAGGGAAGACCCTTATTGTTTTTCCTCCCTGAAGTTGGGAGGAATAATTTTGGAGGGAAAGCCTCTTTTTTTTTTTTCCTGAAATTTTATGGTTGACTGGTCTTCCTTTCTGTTTGACTGTACTACAGTTCAGTACTGAGAGATCCTTATCTTGAAGCAGGTTTGACTGAAATATTTGGCATTTTAATTTGAAGTTACCACTATGAATTAACCTCGCTCACTTGTTGCCTTCTTGCTTCTGAGACCTCAGCATCTCCATTACCAGCACTCCTCTTTGTCTTGCAAATCATGTCTTCCATCTTGGATGTTCCAAGCCTAGCTAGTGGGAAATTATGAAGTTAGGATCTCAAGTTAAAAAGTTTCCTTCTGGTGTGATTTTGTGGCATGGTAAGTGTTGACAGTAGCCGCAGAGGGGCTACAGCAGGCCCACAGACCCGCAGCAAGTACACCAGGGCCTGGCCCGAGGCCCAGGACAGAACCACCAGCACCCGGCCTCGGGGTCCAGCAGTCTATCCGGCTGCCAGGGACCCTGGGACCGGGGGCGCCGGCCTGCCAAAGAGGTCACCAGAACTACCCTTCGAAAGGAATCAGTCCCACATCGAAGGGTGAGGCCAGCCCTCACCCCCAGCCACCTATATAAGGGCCCCAACTACCCTCATTAATGGGTAACTTATCTCTCTCACTGCTTACATACGTGCTCAAGTTATATATTCCATCTATACTGACTTAGGCATCGGAGAGGAGAAGACCGGCCCGCCTGGTATTCCCCTTAGTAAGCAGGTTTGCAGGAGATCAAGTTGGATTCATCTGTATCTACCAGGCCCCCAGATTTAGGTAGAAACAGTAAGTTTATCTCGTTCTTAGGTTCTTGATCCCTTTTACCTTTGCTTTATAGATGGCATGCTTTAAATTTCTTTCTGTTTGCTCTATATGTTTGTTTTCTTTGAAGTTAACACTATATATTACCCTAAAAATCACTTATTGATGCAACCCCTATACTCCTATAGAGTCTGCCAGTAGCTACTTTTTCTGGTTTAGATTCATTTTCCTCTACTGATTTATACACGGATATTGTACACAGGGAAACAGTGTTGAAGTTAATGTTTTTCTGGTTGGACTAGGGGACTGATGGAAAAGCTTACATGCTTTCCAGCTGCTTTAGTTCAGTTTATCTCCTCTCAAATTAGCTAGATATATTGTGTATCTAAAGTACACTTATATTCTAGTTTAATTATCTACTTTTAAGATATTTTGTAGCTCATCTTGATCCCTATATAAGGAATTAAGGAGAAAGGTGTTGTGTAATATCTCCAAGAACTCTACATCTAATATTGAAAGAAAGTTGCATAAGTTCAGTATTTTTCTCTCGAGTTCGACTATTGTTTTTCAACTTCATTTGCTAAAGCAAATTGATCTGATCACACAAGTTTATGATCAAGATCATACTTTGCTCAAAATACAAAGTAGAGGTACAAATTCTAAAAAAGAGGAGTAGACGACTGAAAGCTTTTGGAGGAAACGTCATCTAACACTCCGATCGACACTCTAATGGGTGGTTTTTGCAAAGTTGGGAGGGTACAAGGTGCAAAGAATTTGTTCTCTGATATGCACTCGTGGCCATCTTTGAGATCTTCAAACTTACATGGTTGTACTGGATGGCCTATGTAAAAACCAAAATGGTTTCAATGGTTATTGAATTGGTTAAAGAGATGGAAGGCAAAAAATTAGATCTAAATATTGTAGTGTTTAATACTCTTATTGAGGGTGTTCATAGCGGGAGAAGTTGAATCTGCAATTTATTATCAAAACGACTTCTACCTCAGAGCAGCAGCTTTCATATGCACATTTCATATTCTCTGTTGACTGTGTTGGTTTTTTTGGGAGTTCTTCAAACAGTCTTGTTAAATGCAACAGCTGAACTTTTTTGTGGTTTTCATGCATCTTGAACTCCATTATTTCATGGTCTTGGGTTGTTTAGGAAAAGAACTACTGTATTGGCCACTTCATAATATACTGTGGTGTTGGAATAATACTAGTCTAGCAGGGATAAGAATAGAATGAGAGGAGATACTTCATTAATGAGAACTTGGTTCTTACTACAACGTACACTAAAAGCAAGAGAAGATCTACAGAGGGAGAGGTACAGGGAGAAATATATAGCAAGAAAGTAGGGAAAAGGGTTAAGGGAGTGACTTGAAATTCCGGAAAGTTTCCAACTTTTCAGTCAAAGCTAGCTAACTAGTTGAAGCTGCTTCAATATAGGACCACTTAAGCACTGTGTACAAAGTACAAACTGACCTGACAAGGAGTCAAGGAGGACCTGGTTTGCATTGAGACTTTCTTTTAGGGGAAACTAGTGTTTGGAGGGAGACTAGAGCATGATGGATTTCCAAATTAAAGTTGAGTAGGTCTCATTTTGATCAGAGTTTACAAAGCTTGAAAACTAGGGTTTGGAGACTACCTCATGTTTTCAATTACAGGGATTTAGTGTTGAAAACTTGCAATATGGAATGGCACCGTACCCCAAAGTCATACACCTCTTTTGTTTAGTACTGATATAATAAGAAGTGTGAGATTTTCAGCTTATTAAGAGAAGCAGTAAGCTTTAATCATAGGTTTATTCAATAACTGTATCGAATAGATTAATAGAACTGTCTGTTTATTCATTGATTTCATAACTTCAATCAACAATCTAACACTAATGATCTGAGCAAAAGCTGGACAGAATTGGTTCCCAGTGTTGATCATAAGCCCCGACTTAATCTAAGTAACTTGGTTTTCAACTTCTAGTTTCATGGCCAAGTTGTGACCACCACAAGTAAAATAGGAGAAAAAGTGGTCAAAGAGCACAAAGCTTTCTTATGCAAGCTGGGTGACTTGGTCTGAAAAAATGTCCAAGATCAAACATTTCTATTCAATTACAAAACCATGTTCAAGAAACCAGACAATGGATGTGAAGGGTGCTGTTGGAGATCATATTGTAAAGAAGCTCGAGGGGACCGATCGGTCAGGAACTTGATGAAGAAGCTGGAATGGAGGGGCTTAAATTGTAGGCAAGTAAACTGTTGAGGCGTTGGAGTCCAGAAATGAACAAATCGCTCATGTGACTACTACCTTGCTCTAGCAGGATCAACACCTCTCAGCTTATTTCACCTTCATGCTGCGCCTCCTCATGTTTCGGATTCTAGTGGTGGACATGTCAGCAAAAGCTAGAATGGTTAAGTGAAGAATAACTAATTCAGATTGCAACAAACAAAAAAACTGAAATAACAGGACAGCCTATCCCAAAGAATTTTTAGATGGGTCAACTATATACAAGTAAAGTTTGAAAGATTAAGACATTTTAAGTCCTATAACTATGGAGATGAATTCAGAACTACAAAATTAGAACATAAAACAAAACCATAGAGCTATAACAGATTTACAGTCATGTGCCTTCACACCCATATGAAAAACTCAAAGGGATCAGAAATTTAAGAACAACCAAATTCCAAAGAGTTTGACATATAACAGAAAAACTTACCCAGTTCCAGAATGAAGTAATTTAACTTGTGATCCTAACTTAATAATTGTACATACTTTCGACTCTGCAAATCCAAGATGCTTTGCCAAAACAAATATCTGAGATGAAAGACATTATTTGCCAAACAAAGAGAGGTTGGCAAACTATCTCTAGGAGGGCTTCAGCAGCGCAGGCTAGAATGTGTAGACTGTAGTAGTTTGGACTAGGGACTTGGAAGATTTATGTGTAGACTGTAGTGGTAACTTTGTGAAATGATCATATATAAAGACTAAGGAGTAAGGACCAAAAAGAGGGATTTTTCAGTCAAGGCTTTTTCAAAGTAAAATGTCAACTTTTTCAGTCAAGACTTCTTCAAGATAAGGACCAGTACTGAACTGTGTACAGTGTGTCAGTATACACAGTAAGACAGAAAGAAAGACCAGAAGTAGACAACTTCAGGAAAGCAAAAATGAACTAGTGTTCTGAGGTTAAAATTTGGGATTCTTAAGAAAGGTTCAGATATGGATTATTGTTTTCAGGCTCACATTTTGTCTTTGCATAAATTACCAGATTGATGAACAAAAAATTATCTACCCCTCATTTGGATTGTTCTAATTCCCAGCCATGGTCTATGTTGCAACATCTTTCATATCCATTTCCGAAATAAGTAGAGGGACTGGAAAATACACATGTTGATTCATAAGATGTTCCTTTCAGAATTACGGATCGATCTATATCCATATCAGGATTGATTTATACCTGATTTTTGAACTCTAATCCACTACACCACTTAACTTAAACACGTAGTATAAATACATTTGGCATTATTGGAATTTAATGAGCAAAAGCTAGCATGATTATTTCACAGTGCTCTACCCCCTCTCATTCTGTTTTTTATCCCTATTGGCGTCAAGAACTCAAAAATCAAGGGTTGTTCTAGTAATTGAAACAGACGAATAGAAGTCAAGATGTAAATAGAAGGAGCTACACACACCCCTAGTTGAATGTGTGAAACTTTTCACAAACCAGACGGTGGATGAAGATGATGCTGCTGGAGATCATATTCTGAAGATGCTCAAGGAACGGCTTGGTCAGGAGGTGATAGAACAGTAGTCAAGGAACTTGGTGAAGCTTTTAATGGCGGTTGTAACTGGAGGTGCTAGAGCCTAAGGAGACACCAATGCGACTATAACTGCTCCATTGTAAAAAAGGATGGTCCTGTACCTCTTGTTCAGGCAGGCTGTAAAACAACGGCATCACCCTCAGCTTCCCCATATGCGTGTTGTGTATTGGCCTCTTTTGACGAGAAGGCCTGGTGATGGTTATGTACCTCGAAGTAGGTACTGCCACATGCGATTATATTGCTTTCAACAATGAGATGGTTAAGCAGACGAACCAGCGGCGAGGCTGAAAAATTGAACAAATGATGAATGAATTCATATATTCAGATCAGCTTTGACCAAATAACTGAAAGACAGAACAATCAATCCCCTCAAGAATCTACAAATACGACTGTATGAAACTGGAAGACCAACGCATGCCGAGTCCTATACGCATGGAAATGCAAAGCTACAAAAGCAGAGCAGATGAGAAAAAACATACAGTGAAAAAACAGATCTAAACTACGATGCTTCAATTCCCTTCAAATTCATTTTTTTTTGTATGTATGTATAGAATTTAAGGAACCAAGGGTGATACTTTTTAACTTGCGATCCTAACTTGATTATTAGTGTATTTGTAGGAATTTCGAGATCCAGGAGGAAAGGATTTGCAAGACAGAATGAAGTTGCAGGAAAATATAATTCCTGGAGATGGTACCCTGGCGGTAGCATGAGGATGGCCATAGCCGCAGAAGAAGTAAGCAAGGTTAACAGAGGAGAGGGTGGGACTTGGAAGCTTATGTAGAGTGGTAAATAAAAAAGGAGGGATTTTCTAGATTCAAAGTGTCAAATTTTCAGTCAAAGCTAGCTACAGCTGCTTCAGGCAAGGACCAGTACTGTGTACAAACAGACAGATAAGGAAGACCAACAGGTTTACAGTACATGGTCAAGTCAACAACTTCAGAAAAAGTCATCGCACTCTGAATTTCTGAATCATACTTTTAGTGTTTGAAACTTGACGGACAAGGACTGACAATGTCAGCTAGGAGAAGAATGAACAGAAATTTATCTACCATCCATTAATTTGTTTTGTTCCTAATCCCTGGCAGGGTAAGCCGATTCCACCCGGAGCTAGGGCAGCTAGCTATGTTGCATTATCCTCCCTTCACAGTCAGTCTGACTTTCAAAAGGGAGACGTTATAGAATATGCATAAGATCAAATAGACACGGAGAACATGGCTTTTGGTGATGGGAGGGAATTAAGAAATACACTGTTGATTGATATGATGTTTCATAGCTGCACAGATGATTATCAAAGGGCTATGCCAATAACTGATGTCCTGTATTATCCAAAAAAAAAAAACTGCTGTCCTGCAGTGCTATACTGCTATTTACATATATGCAAATTTAATGAAACAGCACAATGCGATGAACAAGTAAACTCTAATACAACAGGTGGTTGATAAGATTACCAGGGAATTCATGGAAACGTAAAGAGTCTAGAGAAAGTGAGACTTGCTTGTAGGGAAGAACAAGCTCCATCTTATGTTCCTGTATGGAGGGCCTTGCAGAAGGTGTAGTGTTGATCAGATGATATCTGACTTCCCCTGCTTGACCTTTAAGATGGAGATTACAATGCACACTGACTGAAGATCAATATCGTCCCTTATGCCAATACCTAATGCCAATGTCTTCACACATTATTGAAGTGATGTTTATCCGTATCAGCATATTTACAGGCCATTTATCTAACGGAGTCCTTGACGCTTTTGAATACAGTTCAGTTCATTTCAAGAATCCAATGTCAATGGCATTTTCCCAGCTTATGCTAACATTCAAAAAGAAGAAAAATAATATGACAGAAAGTCAAAATCCTAGGACAGAAATAAAATAATCTCAGATTGATCCAATTACCACAACTGTCTATACCTAACTCTAGAAACCCTTAAGTAAGGAGAAATATGAAAATTATCAATTGATTTTTATTGAAAAATAGCATAAGTTGGCAACAGTGGTTTCAGGGTGTTAGTGTGACATCATCTATCATTTCTCTTATCCCTTTCCTCTCCTTGTCCCTTCTCCTCTACAAAAAGAAATTGTCCAACCTACCAAAGAAAAAATGCACGCTTTGCAGAACAATGCCCAAATAGGTCAATAGGATGTTCACTTACAACTAATCATACCAGCTTCTATCTAGTACTACTGTATAACATGAACTTTGTTAGCATCTAGAGCATAAAAGGACAAATTTATAATGGAAATGGTATGCAGCTTTGTGAAGCTAACCTATAAGCCTAAAAGAATATCAATAATTGTCACATACACAGCTATGAACATCTATGCAGCTATGAACATCTTATCAATCAAATGGATCTGCTTACATGTAGAACGCCACCAAATGGATCTGTCATTAACCATATGCTACATCCTATAGATTAGACGTCATAAGCCCTAGGAGAAACGTTTACTGCAGTTAAACTCCCATATAGTTCCAAAATCTTCATGTCCTGTTTGAATGATGATGTGAATCGTGATAATACTTTGAATCCATCTTACTTGTTCATTGTTTCAGATCAGCTACATATATTTATTTAATTATATCATTTGGTTTTCTATCAGTGTAGATCCTTAGACCACATATACAAGTATTGTAGCTCTAGTCACATACCAAATTTTATTAATCAATCACTCCATAACTATGACATGGCTATGTTTCTCAGGTTATGAGATTATGTAAGAGATGACAGATATACTTTGTTGCAATCTCAATTGTCTTCAACTACAAAACCATATTTGACATATGGCACATCTAATGATCTACAATATAATAAGTCAACTCTAATCCCTGCCAGTAAAACATGTCCTGATGTATAGAAGTCAGAAAGAAGATCTGGGGAAACTTACTTATGTTGCTATTGCAGCGGAATTCACTCTCAAAGCACCAGAATGCTATGTTCGGAGCAATCATGTTGAGAAGCTGCAAACCTACTGCTCAAGGTAGAGAGGAGGTTTATAAAAGAAAATAAGGTCGAAATTATAATAGCAGTTTTGGAATAAGAATCAATTTCAGTTCATATTGTCATACAAAAAATTGTAAAATCAGTAGTCAGGCATTTGTTGACCTCAAGATGTATCAATTTAACTATATCAAACTCTTCTACATTCATAATATGGAACGGATTACATGGGTTTCTGTCTAAGAATCAAAGGATTAAAAATGCCAACCAGTACCAACTAACCTACAATAAGAGCTCTATCTGATATTACTATATTAAAAACCATGAACCATAATCGAAATCATCTTGATTCCAAGTATAAATACAGATATCGTAAATTACTCACTGCTGTATACAGTAGAGTTACAAAGACTACATAGAATTCAACCCTGGACTTTGGTTGAAACTTCTGTACATTTGGGCCGGAGAGAAGGAGTCTGAGTATGGATGATCGCTACTGCGATTGAAAAAGATTGCAGAATTGACAGAATAGGTTGAAAATGAACAAAATACAGACCATCATGGACATTCATCATCCTTAACGTGGGAGCTGCATGCTCGGAACCCTGAAGAGTTTAAAGAAGAGATAAGCATCTGCATATAAATCTAAATACTTGCATAGTTGTGAGAAATTAGTTCTGAAATATTTCAACAAATAATGTGTCCAAACAACATTTATTTTTAAATTATGCATTACCTCAATCACTTGTGTTGAAAAACAATATTACTTTGCAGATTATGTATAAGTTAAAAACCTTCTCCCATATTATTAAATTCATCTCACGTTCAAGTCCAAAAGCTATTAAATTTAGACTATGCATAAGTCACAAGACAGTAGAAGAGTTAGGACAAGACTCATCAGGACAGACATAGGATCAACAAGTCTAGTAAAATCACTTAAGCGAATCATAATATTTTCTATTTGATACTGTAAATTTTAAAGGGAGTTTTGCATACCTGTATATTTAAATCAAATGGCTTGCACTCCCCTTGAGTATCTGACCGAGGCAAAATGTCCTCCTTGCTTGATTTGCTTTGAAGAACTGTGAGAGGGCATCCCATGTCCCAGCCACCACAGTCACAGTATCCACCTGATTTCCATCTTTCAGTAAGACTCGAAGGGCCACCATTTCTGGTTCTTGGTCCACCATGAAGACCTGCGGGGATTAGAACATCCATACTTGTAGAGCAATCACCATTATTTCGACAACACTCGAGAGGTACTGACATTTCCACAGAGTTATTGGTTCTCTTCACCCCAACTTTCTTTAGAAATTTCAAACCCCAACCGCCAGCTTCCTCCTTTCGATCATCAGGGAGATGGTCTTTCATAACAATTGCAGCTAATTCAAAATTTGGAGGGAGGTTATCATCTAACAAATTGGGCACACCTAGAGCACCTTGACTGTTGGCTGTATCATCCAGGCACGACTCTCGAGAAGAATTCTCAAGAGGTCCACTCAATTTGGGGATGATTCTTTGTTTGGATAAGTGACTTGTCCTGAACACTCCCGCCATTTTTTTCGATAACCCCTTACTCTTCCTGAGATTATGGCTTGAAGTGTGCATTTCAATACCACCACCATACAAAACAAACTCAGTCTCCATGATCTTTGAATTGTTTGAGCAGAGAGAGACCAAATTACTCACCTTCATCTTACCGACTAGGTGTGACTCACTATCACAAATCTCATGGTTCTTTTGGCCACCCTTTCCGGCATGGAACGAGTATATATAATCCAGAGACTTGTCCTCTTTCGACTCAACCTTCCACAAATTGGCTACATAGACCTCCTTCTGTTCATCTGTAGAGAAAACAAAATGAGGATTTCCTCCCTTCCACGTGCATTGAAGCATCCCTTGGGAAACGGCGGCGAGAGCCGAAGGGGAAGATTTTTCAGAAGATGGACAGTCTCTGCTACACGTAGAAACAAGCCTTTTGTGACCCCCATCAGATTCATTTTTAATGCTTCCCTTAACTGGAATTTCCTTTTCTGTCTCCGGTGAAGAGAAAGTTAATGTGCCAGGAGACTCTGCTAAATCATAGCATATCGAGCCTTTGTCATCATTTGAAGTTATTCTTCTAGAATCTGCATTGCCACCCTCGGAGCCAACTTGGTTAAATAAAGGACTCTTTAAAATATTTATCATACTCTTGCTCCCCATAACTGTACCAACAATCCACTGTCCTGCAGGGCTTATGACAACACTCCCACCTCCAGCTGCCAATGGGCATTCATAAACAAACCTAGCAGATTCACATGTATCTCCACTTCTAGTTTTACTGGCACTAAGGTTTTCCGCTAAACCACCCATCTTCGCAGAGGTCAGATTCACAGCGACATTGCACTGAGCTGCTTTGAATGCACTTATATGAATCAATTCCAAGCATCGACGTCGAAATTTTTCATCTACACTCAGTATATGCTTTGGAATCCTACTGTCGACGCCAATAGTACTATGAAACAAAGGACTTTTTGTGCAACATCTACTAATTTGTGAACTATTAACATTTGAAACTAGAGCATGCTGTGGATTTGCCATTTTGACCAACCTTTTCAATTTTGAGCTAGAGGATTTTAAAGTACCTTCTCTAGATAATACTCTCTCCTTGCTCAATTTATGAGATGAACTCTCCTTTCCCGGCCGATCTTTTTGAGGACTTATAACTTGATCATCCATCAGCTGGCCCAATCAGAATTGCAGATAACTTCTTTTCTTATTCTGCCTCAAAACTGAACCATATAGACTTCTTGGTGCAAGTCTTATCTTACAGGACACCTAAAGAGCAAAGCGGTAAGCAAAAGCCATCAAATTTAGAAATTAAGAATAAATGCAGAAATTTACACATCATATATCCAAGGATTATAAATTACCCAGAAGCTTTGGAAAAAAGTTCAGAAATTGATGGGAGCTGGTCAAATAACATGCTTTAAGCATTAGACTCTAGGAGAAATCTGCATCAAGTTTGTTTTGGGGTTTTTAATTATTTGTCTCTACTATCAAATACCAAATGCAATATTCTTAAACAAATATCCCTTGTTGGCTCAAAAAAAGAATTGGCCCATAATCCAAAACAGGTACAAGCAACAAAGAAAGAAACACCAGGCATGATTCAGATACAAATACACCAACCCCCTTAGCCTCACCAACCCAACTTTACTCCCAATTTAGTAACTTCTAACTGCCCAATGTTCAATTTTACCAAATCCTGAGAAAGATGAAGAAAGACTAAAAAGATCCAACCTTTTATACACCTTAACCACCATTATAATAAAACCCAGAAAGAAACTAAAACATCTAGTTGAAAAATCTCAACTAAAGCCTCAAAGTAATCATAAAAAACCAATGAACACCCAAGAAAGTTGAAACTATTTCATAACAACGAATATTAAAAACATAATACTAAAAGACCAACTTTTTACCTCAGAAAATTGAATCCAAGAAGAGCAGAAACACTCCAACACCCACAAGCTAAGATGAGCTGATTTGCAATACAATTTACCACCCTGAAAGTTTGAGCCTATCTTCCTTAAACCCAGAGTTGTTTAATACGGAGAAGAAGTCTGAGAGGTCAACAGAGGAACCTAAAAAGGAAAGAAAGAGTGAAGGTGGCTAGTGAAGAATAACCAACTAAGCACATGGAAAAGCAAAGATAAGTAAGAGGAGGGAGGCAAAGAGAGCCACCACCACCACTAATGAGATCACAGACAGACAGAGGCCCTCTGTCTTTTTTAAGTGTTTTAAAGAAAAGGGTATCTGTGTATGTGTAACTATCTTGAGAAAAAGGAAAGAGTGCACACCACCATGGAAGATGGTGACTGGAAAAATATAACCCAAACCAAGATTTAGCGGAAGACGAAGAAGAAGGGGGCGTGGTGTTCGTAAGCCACGTTGTTCTGGGTTGAATTTTGGTACTTGTTCTTGCTTCTAAATAATTTTAATTTTATATTTTCGGCTTTGGAAGTTGGTACTTGGTTGTGTCCCAAGTTCCTGGTCTATGTGTTGGTCCACTAAATATTCTTCCATGTTTCTAAGACCAACATTAGTTTACACTTTACACAAGCTTAGAGATGCATGACAACAAAGTAGAATTTTTACTTGCCTGGTTGTTTTATGCTATAAAAGTTATTGAGCACACACACGTTATTGGCATCTTCACTTCTTGAAGGATAGTGCGTGGAGGTGGGGGTGAAATCTCATGTTGCGTATTAATCTATTTTTTTACTGCACACCAACATAATTACGGAAATGCTAACCTTATTGGTAGGAGAATTAATTATAATTAGCGTTACAATCAAGAAGAGTCGTATGATGCTTAAAATTTTATCTTCCACTAATTTCGACTTCAAGCATGCAAAGAAATGTTCAATGGCGACTTTAAATGTTGAATCAAATGACTTCTCTATTTCACAATATTAATTTAATTTTAATTGAATTGTGTTCTAGATATCGATAAACGTCTTGAATGTTATTTCTTTTATAAAGACTTTTGAACATTTCTTTAGTTATAAAGCCACACAATTACATTTGACCCTTTCTCCTACTCTTATTTCCCTTTATTCCAAAAGAATTTAGCCAATTAAACAGAAAAGAAAGAGGGAGAAATGGGGTAAGTGCGGTGACTTCTTGTGATCGAGTATGTGAGCTGGTGCGCATGATAGGAGAGTCCCACTACTACAATATACTAAAACACTAAGCTATAACAAAAGAGCCACATCACATTCAATTTTATTGTCATTTGGCCAATTGGGTTTCCATTTGAGACAAATTTTGCTTGTTTTCTCTTGGTTTCAATTTCGTATCATGATTGATACGATTCCTTCAAATCCCTACGACTTTGATTACAAGTGAAAGCGAGACAATGACACAAAATTTGGGGATTTGAAAACGTACAAAATGGTTCAAATACAAAGCATACATACCTCTCAAGTATTCCCTACGCAAAACCCACGAAACTATTTAGTATATAGAAAATTTACATTGATTAATATATGATTGGGTTTCATATTCTTATTTATTGGGTTCATATTTTCCTTTCCTACTTCTTTATTAGGCTGGCGGCGGTAATTTTGGTTTATAATTTGGCCGGGAAATCAGGATCGGCAATCACCTCATGGTATTTATATGGGGCATTCAATGGTTCAGAGGTTGCAATCATAAATTTAGATAAATTTTCATGGCCCGATTGTTATTGAATGTGATTAAATTAGTGGTTGATTATGATATTATTGTACGATCATGAAGTTCTTTATGTGAACAATTAAAAGAACAATGTTTGGAGTTCTCAGATCTGAATAAACCTCCTCCGACAAGTATTCACCATGTTTTATGGTAAATTCTAGCAGCTAAAGTTGGCAAAGATCTCTTCGAAAACAAGTTTTTGGTGAGTTTACGTGTGTTGTTTGCTTTATTCTATGAAAATGTTTTCAATATTATGTCAGCTCGTATAACTGTTTATCTTACGATTATAGATCATTTCGAGTCAGGTTATCAGTTTTTATATTCACATAATTAGTTAATTATATTAAATTAAAAAGAAAAAGATTGTGATACAAATTTAAACATGACGGACGATATATTAATGTATCATGGACCTGAATATTATATAGTAAAATCTAAACCTTGTTCTTTGTTTTGCTTTTCTCCATCGATCTATGTCTATAATAAGGAGTGTTGGCGTAATGTCGTCTTCCCAAGGATATACTTGATCTTCATTTGAAATTTTGCCTTTTACCAAAAGTTTTTGCATAAAACTTGTTCTAGGTGGGGGTGGCCGGCCACAAGTTAAGTCTCTTTGATTGAGACGACACTAGTTTTATGCCCTGCATAATCACAAGTTGATAACCCAAACCAATCGAAGATAACCCTTCAATTTGCACTTAGCACTAGACATGGTGGTGACTAGTTCTCTCCATGATCTGTCCATATTCTTCTTATGCCAAATGGAAACGAATTGAATTCAGCTTCGAATTCATTCCACTACTACGCACTAGCTTATAAAATTTCTCACATATGCCTAACTGCCTAATTGCCTAACTATCTGATCTCATTTTCGTCAATTTGTGTACTCATGACGTATTTGATTGATCTAGAGTTTCGATCGGTTGTCAATCGGTGAAGAAGAGTTGTTAGCATATGCTTGTCATACGGTTTTCTATGTACCTCAATTTGGTATTTTATGAATCTCAATTGTCGCTAAATTAACCATCACAAATGATCGAGTTGGTAAGAGTGGAACTTCCATACCCAGGTTTGAACCTCATTGGAGTTAAATATCAATTTATAAGCGTTGTGACAGCACTAACATGATATTCCAATACAGATTAGTCTCTGGACTTAGAAAGACTATAAGAAAATCGTGTGATCTTGATAAAAAAAATAACTAGGACAATTATCATACACGATGTAAATATTAATCACTACCATGAATTTAGACAAACAACTCATGTCGATAACTAATGCAACAATAAACGTGAACTCTTAGATGGAAAATGCCTAGCTAGCTAGGCTAGGTTGTTGAACATAGCTGGTGGAAAATTCATCTTCTCTAATAGTTAGTAGTAGATAGTGGTTGGTGGTCTCTAGGCTAAATTTCAGCAATGGAATTATAGGTAGTAAGTGGAGACCAAAATTCAAAAATGGCATCTCCCACTACCTCTATCACTACTTGAATTAGATGTTGCATGCCACTATAGACAATGTAGCATCTCCACTCTACTCATTGCATGCACAAAAAGCTAATACCTCCAAATTACTTATCCCCAATTCAATAATGAAAACCTAATTAGGGTTCTGTTTAAAATTTGAAATACACTAGTTTAGTATCTGCATTATTGCTAACCTTCATCTTCTTATTTTTCTGGTCTTATCCCTTTGCCATTATTCCCTGCAGTGAATATTCAAACATTCAAAATCTGGAGCAGTATGTAGTGGAGTGGGACCAAAACTGAATCATTCATATGATTGTGCATGTTCTTTCTTCTGGTTTCAGATTTTGGTGATCGATAACAAAATGGTTTCTATATTTTGAGAGCCGCCCGGCCAACAAACCTATTGAAAATGAAGGCGTTTTGTTTGTGTTCTGGGCAATGTTCAAGTTTTACCTAACATTCTGGTTTCTTGAGGGTTTTGTTTTCAAATGTATAGAGAGATAGAGAATATGTATGGTATTGTTAATCTTGATTACGACCATTCGACATTATTGGCGTAGAAACCTAGGAGAAACTACATAGGTCACTTTCGTTTCTCATTTCGAATTCGGAGTAGGTATAGTGTCGTGATTTTTTCAGCTAGCTACAACCATAGAATGTAAAATACCTATGCTTTAGACCTAAAAAAAAAAAAGTAAATTATTGTAGAGTTCAACTTTCGTTTTTTTATGCATGCAAATACAAACAAAGAACTATAGAACAAAGCCAAGAAAAACTTCATTCTCCAACTAATCTAAATGGAACGATGAGGACACCGTGACGGGAAGAAAATTAACCGAGATTGATGGAGCAGGGTGAGAATGAGAAAAATGAGCATGACGTCCTTCACGAGCATCTTGATTTTTTTTCTTTTTCGTGTTTTTCTTTCACTTTCATATCTTGTTTGAATTATAGGAGAAATTATATAGCATATGGGGGACAATAGTTGGGCTTACTTGTTCACTAATGAGCCAACGGGATTGGAAATGCAAGCTTCATATTCAATTTGCTAAATCAACCTACAACCCAGGTGTGAGTTCAGAATTTTGGGCCTGAAGAATCCCTCTTGTACACTACATATGATTTTGGGAATTTCTTACTTTGCACCCACCAGTTTGATTGTCTACCTAAAACAATCCCAACAATTCAATTTAAACATGAAAAAAAAAAAAAAAATCCTTGAAATCATGCAGACGCAGGAGAGGAAAGAAAACCAAAGCTTCAACTTTCTCCCTAAACTCAGATTCTTTTCATGAAGTGACATTTTCTTATACGGTATGTTAGAGAATCTTATTCTTTCGCGCAACATTTGGTTATGCATGTTAAGGTTGTTGACATTTTTGTGGTTAAGGTGTAAGACACAGTTGTTATAGTCGTTTCCTTACAAGGAATGCATGAAGTAACTTCCCAGGCACAGAATAAAAAGCCTCAAATTCAACAAGGCTACATAATATTTCCACCATTATACTTGTAAGTAATACACCATACAATTGTACATCTTATGGATCTGACGTTTGTACAAGAAATCTTATCAGCAGAAACTTACATTGTTACAATGTTACCCACATTCTATACAGTCCTGACTCTCTCTCTCTCTCTCTCTCTCTCTCTCTCTCTCTTATTTATATGAATAATATAACGACCCAATTATTCATTTTTGGTGTTTTTATTATTAAACCAGGATAAATTAAATTCTGGTAGAAACAGGGTCCTGCAAAATTGGTAGATTAGTCTAGTGGCAACATAAATATACTCTACAACTCAAATCCAGGATTGGATGGGATAGCTGCATTTGAAAGAGTTCACTCCACTGATATGAGCGAAGATGTCCGAGGAATCAGCCATATCCTCTTCCTCTTTCACAACTACCTGAAAGAATATATACCAATCTGAGATGACATGCAGAATAAAAGGAAATGAACTTTCCATAATGATGACAAGACAAGTACTAATGAGTATTCTTATGTTTCCAGCTAAGAATTTACTTCTTCGTCTTCATCATCTTCATGGTTGCTACCAGAAGGTCTATGATTCTCTCCGAAATCATCATTCTTTGCAAATCTTCCTCTGACTCGAGGTCTGCTGTCTGCAAGTGTTTTGCGGCAGGCATACTGCAAAAGTTGCTTGCACCATAAGTAAGAGTTTAAATCCTAATTCATAGTACATGACACATGTAGTTACATACATATATAAATACACACACACGAATACAGGCTTATGCTTTGCAGACATGTTTAAGTACTTGGAAGGGAAGGACAGAGAGATTACCTTGATTTTCTTTGTGAAATTCCTTTCATTCCTTTTCTTCATGTACCTATGTATCTTCTCTTTCCTCTCCTCAGCCGATAGCTTCCCTACTTTAAAATTTGGGTCTTCTGCCATGGGAATCTCTGTTGGTAAAGAAGTAGAATTCCCCACCCCACTCACCAGTTGTTGGCTCTCAGCCCTAAGCACCTTTAGGAAGAAAAAAAAGGTGAAAATCACAACCGGAAAAAAGGATGCACAAAAATTAGCATTAGTCCCCTGCTGTGCAGAAAGAAAGAAAAAAGAGTTACTTATATAGCTTTGTTTTTATGCTAATTGTGTTGATATTATGTGGCTAAGTTGAATGTGATGCCACTTTTCCAGTCTTCCTGCAGGTGATAACAGTTTAAAAAGAACAGATAAGAAAATGGTATTTCAACCGTGAAGGCTTCCCTAAGATCATTCATAGATGATGACCATAAGCCGTTGCCGGAGCCACTTACTTCCGAAAACCCTACTCTTTTTGCTATTGGCTTCAATGTGATAATTAAAGTTCATGTGAGAGACATGAATACAATGCAGGACCAACATTTTAGTAAGAGGGTCATTGTTGAAATGCTGTTACTGCCTTCTCCATTTAAACTTGAAAGCTCCTTTATCAATCCACATAAAGAATTTATACTGAGCTTCTTGGGGTAGCTATCTTTTGAGCAAGTGTATTGAATAAAAGATCTTTAACCCTGTACCAAGTACTAAAAGTTGCTAATAAGTAGTACTAGTATACCTGAAGGTCTTCAGGGTTAAAACTCCTCTGTAATGATTCTGGACAGAAAATTCCACCATTGTCTCCTTGGTATTCCAAATCTTGTGGTTGCAGTTCAGAAGCCATGAGAATACTACTGGTGAAAATTCCGATACTGTCAGCAGATAATGCTGCAGCATTCATAGTCCCAGCAGGCATGTATGCTCCCATGTTAGGACCAAGAAAAGAACAAGATGGAGAAGAGGGGTTCAAAGGCACATAAGAAGGCACTGAGGACAAGCAATCCTCTTCAAAAACTGATGACAATGGAGCCGACATAAGAGGCGGTACATGGTCTGCAGGGTACTGTGAAAATCCCTCAACAACAGAATCTGCTAATGGGATTTGAGTTGGCACTGAAGAGAAATCAAATTGGTCTTGTTGGGTCATGAGAAATGGAGGTACCGAAAAGGGAGGGGATGGAGAAAAATCAATGGAGGCTGAGATGTCATTGTCAATTTCATCTTGGGAATCAAAGATTATGGAAAGATTGCCACTATTGTTGTTGTTGATGGTGGTTGTGTTGGTGCTTGGGGTAGTGGCGTTGATATTGGCGCTGTTGTTGCTGGCGGTGGTGGTGTTTGTGCTGCTAGTGGTGGTGGTGGTGTTAGTGGTGGTGGTACTAGTTGTTGTGGGAGTTGGAGCAATGGTTGTGTCAGTGTTGCCCTTGTTATCCTGGTAGGTACTGAATTTAGTTTCTAAATCCTGGGGAAGAGAAAGATTTGTTGCATAAGAGGAGTTTTCATCATAGCAGCAATTTGGAGAAGAAGTGACCTCAGAATTCTGCAGGGTCTCTTGGAATAGCTCAGGATCGTAGAATTCGAAAATTTGAGCACTAATCTGGCTTGAGATTTCATCCTGAAAACATCACAAAGCCATGTTAACTCTGCAGGCTAGGTATGTAGTAACAAGCACCCATGGTAAGCTTATTATTAACAGTAAGATTGCAAAAAATGACCTTTTTCTTGAGCCAAGTAGAAGCATCATTCTTCATAGTTTGGATCCAATAATTTTTAGTTACTCTTATTTATAAGCACCAGATAAATCATAGAGGGTAAAAATTTAAATGTAAAAAACATATGATGGTAAGGTATCCAAAGCATTGGATGCGGTTGTCATAGGCCTGTCTTTCTAGTATGTGTGTGATTCATAAACACATAAGGTGTCGAAAAGCAGACTGATCTGATGGTGGATTTTTTTGGTTGAAATTGGAAAAAGAGGTGCATTTGTGCTCCATTTGATATGTAGGAAGAAAATTACTAAAATCGCAGCTAGAAATCAATAGCGTAAACTAAGAAGGAAGCTCCATGGTATGTTGATATTGTTCAATTTATGGAAACAGCTGAGTGTTGGAACAAACAGTCAGAATTTCAGTGTCACTTGATAGAACCAATTATGTGATCCATGTGAAATGCTTATCACTACTAGGCTCCTTTACCATCTTTGTGAAAAAAGAATCAAGATTAGCAAAAGCTTTTCTGAGAAGCATAAAAAGCTAAATATTCCCATTCTAATCAAAAGAAATTAAAAGAGGAAGTAACTAGTAAGGAAACCGAGGCTTTGAGTACCAAGATGATATAGCTCTCTAGACAGTGACAATTTATGTGTATTCTTAGAAATAAACTCCTGAATATCTTTCAGGAGTGTTTAAATGAAATAGCCTATACTGGTTCAGTTAATGGAATGGGAGTAGTTGCCTGTTCATTCTATATAGGGTAAGATTCATCCACCACCCACAAATGGCTTGGGAGCTGGAACATAACTCGGGCATGGCAAGTTTTCAATCCTAATCGATGGCTTCGAACTAGTTCGAACATTCTGAATTGTACAGGAGAGCAAGCAAATACAAAGATTGTTATGAATATATATCGATCATGGAGATGTCGATATCAAGTAAGACATTCAATAATATATGCACACGCAGACGGAAAGAAGGAGATGCGAAAAGGATATGATATTGAGGCAGATGATAAAGAGAGAAGAAAGGGAAAAGATATGGAAATTCCTTGTCCCTTGACCCAACTAATTGGACCACGAAATTTGACCCCAGGAAAGCATGAACAATGAACATGTTCTGCAAAATTATTCAATCGATTCAAACTAGCAACAGATACTTTCGAGTGTTCCATTTAACAGATTGAAGGAATTCTCCACAACCTAATTGCAGAAACACACAAAATTTGCAATGTTTTATGAGAAACTGCAAACATGTGAATTAAGCGTTCTTGTATGCATGCATGCATGCATGAACAGATGAAACAGATAGGGCAGGATTGAACGATAATGGCATGGGAATTGAACCTAACCTGTTCTTGCTGCTGCTGCTGCTGTTGAATCACCTGCTGCAACATCTTGGAATTATAAATTTCTATAAAAGGGTATGCGAGAGACAATTAAGGAGGGCGAGGACGAGGACGAGCTGAAGATTATGATGGGTCAATCGACATGCATTTTGCTCCTCCACACCCTACGGTTGTTGTTGCGGTGAGTAGTCGATGAAATTACGTGCGAGTGGAGAGGCCAATGCAGCAACATAAAGAAGCGTTGGCCGAGAGTTAGGTTTTAAAAGATTCAAAACCGATAGAAACGAATTGACAAACAGCCTAACGACATTGGAACAATTTTACAGAGAGGGAAAGAGGGAGGTTATAGTCTTAGCTACGAAAATGGAGGGTATGGGGTGGCAGAAAACTCTGAAGTGTTATATATAGTTGGGTCTGTCCGTACTTAGCCGTCGGAGGGGTCAACCCGAAGGTGACGGAGAACCAAGAGTTCTGGGTCAGGAGAGACCTGCGTGGCACTCTACCCCCAACTGATCAGGGACTATGACACGCGGCGACATGGATCCATGAGCTGGTTTTGGTAACTCTGGTGAAGAATAGGGATTTGGGTAACTATTTGTAATGTAACAGTTAGAGCAGAAATTGGTTGACCGAGTATTCTTTTCCTGATTCGTCTTCTTTCTCATTTCTTTCTCCGAGTTTAAACTTGAAAATGGACTCCGGCTGTCTTTACACCCTAGCCTTTTGCGTTGTTCTGGTGCTCACTCAAAACTTCCTATAGCTATTTCCTACAATGACCCTTCTCTATTCCATATATAAGCTTTGCTTGGAGCAAATGTATTTTACTTTTGAATAGACATGCATATTAGGAAGAATTTCCTTTCTAATTGGGAAACAAAAAGAAAAACTATAACAAACTATTAATTATAAGTGCATTTTCGCAACAATTTTGTTATCTCAAACGTAAATATGTATTCCACATTTTTATTTTAAGGGAAAATACCATTTGCACAAAAAAGGGTTAAAAATTGTCCATTCCAATGTTTATATCTCATATCAATGAATCTTAGGAAAATTACCTAACAACCCTATACTAAAACCATATATATCTTTCTCTCTCTCTCTCTCTCCTCTCTCTCTCTGTTTTCCCGCATCCTCTAACAAACCCTAACCCCCAAAATTACCAAGCAGCATCTACAACTAGCTGGATCGAGAGCAGCAGTAGCAGCAGTCTGCAACCCCAACCGCAGCAGCTACTGTTTTCAGAGATCGATCAGATCCCCCATTCTCTCCTCAACTCCACCGTCAACTTCACCTTCTCCCAATTCGTCGCCGTCCGCAACCCCAACCGCGCCGCCTTGGGGATCCATGTCCAAATGTCATGAAGAAACTCTCTGTGGAGGCCATTTGCAGCTAATGATTCCGAGTCTCAAGTACACAAATGAAGGTCATAATATTGATTTCTTCACACTGCTACACAACAACACAGCAATTTCGGTTAATTATCATTGGGTAAGTTAAAGTCTGCGCACACAAGATCAGTGCAACCATTCAATTTTGGCTTTCTCCTAGGTGAAGTTGTACAAATATACAACACACCACACATGGTTGAAGGCCTATACAGTTTGTGATGATTGTGGGAGAGTCTAGATATAAGCTACATGTATATACTATCCTCTGATTTCATGGTTCCATGGAAGCTACTCCAAGTCCGGGTGTAGAGTCTCCATAGCTGTGAGTGACGGATCTGTCTTGGGTTTTCATTGCTGATTTCCTTTTTGTGATATTGTAGTTGTTTGTAGTGTTGTTCTTGGAGTTGTTTAACCACGCATGTAACAATGTAAAATGTAAAAAAATTCCTGACAGTTAAATAGCGCCCTGGGTCCGGCGTCTTGGTCAGAGCCGTGTAGCAAACTTTTGCAGACTTTTGTATTCTTATTCATCGTCTTATTCTTCTTCACCTTCGTATTACTGACCCCCAGTAACCTGATTACTGACCCCCAGTAACCACTAATAACCTAATTATTGGGGGTCAATAACTTGATTACTGAAAATCTGGAATATATAAATTGCTTACTGGGGGTCAGTAACCTGATTACTGATGGTCAGTAATTTTTTATTAGTGGTTATTGGGGGTCAGTAACCTAATTACTGACCCCAGTAACCACTAATAACCTGATTACTGGGGGTCAGTAACTTGATTACTAGAGGCCAGTAACTTGAATACTGAAAATCTGGAATATATAAATTGCTTACTGGGGGTCAGTAACATGATTACTGGAAATCTGAAATCTGTATGTGCTTATTGGGGGTCAGTAATCTGATTATTGAGAGTCAGTAACATGCTTAAAGTCAGAGTCAGTAATTTAATATTGAAAAAAAAAATCCGACAAAAAAAAAAAAATTGGCGAAAAAAATTTGGTGACCGGAATCCGGCAACCAGGCTTCGGTGGCTCCAGCGACCAGTCATGGGAGGCCGGCGGAGTTGGGTGATATTTCAGAAAAGTTTTTTTATCTTCCACTTTCTCAGCACATTATAATTCAAAAATCTATTAGATAAGACAGAAGGACAAAAAAGAAAGAAAAAAATTAAAATTTTACTAGGGTTGAAAAAAATTTGTTCAAATGGGCAATAAAGTTGTTACCTTATGTTCAATAGGGGAGAAAAATAAGATGGTCATTGAAATGAGTAATGAGGGGGCCAAATTAGCACTAAATGGTCATTTTCTATTATTTTAAAAACATATATGCACTACTGGGAAACAGGTTCGAAGCGACGACTTTTTGTCGTCAAAAGTCGTCGCTTCGACACCGAAGAGACCAAAATGTCGTCGCTCGGGGTCGTCGCTTCGTTTTCGTCGTTTCGATTCGAGGCGACCACTTTTGCTACAAAAGTCGTCGCTTGGATATTTCAAGCGACGACTTCAAAGTTTGTCGCCACATACTGAGCGATGAAGTTTGGGTCGTCTCCTCACATTCGAGGCGACGCATTTTGGATCGTCGCTTCCAATTCTAGGAGACGAATTTTGGGTGGTCGCTTACAATTTGATGGGACGAAGTTTGGTTCAAAAGTCGTCGCTAGAGTGTATGGGATGATAAATTTCATGCGACGAATATCAATATTCGTCGCTTCATGTCTCCATTTTCGTTTTAAAAAAAATTCCCGCCGATTTCTTTTAGCTGAAATTTCATTTAAATTTTCATGTCCGCCGATTTCTCCATTTTCGTTTTTATCATCCAGTTTGTGTCCAGAGGAGGCGACGGAGGAGGCGACAGAGGAGGCAGTGGAGGAGGCGACGAAGTCGGAGAATGAGGAGGCGCTCTGCCGTCGCTGCGGGGTTGGGGAGGAGGAGAGGGAGGGAGGGAGGCGGTGGAGGAGGCGACGGCGACAGCTAGGAGGAGAGGGAGAGAGGCGGTGGAGAGGGAGGGAGGCAGTGGAGGAGAGGGAGGGAGGGAGGCGGTGGAGGAGGAGAGGGAGGGAGTGAAGAGGATGGCGACGGCGAGGAGGAGCGGGCGGAGGAGAGGGAGGCAGTGGAGGAGGAGAGAGAGGGAGGGAGGGAGGAGGAGAGGGAGGGAGGCAGTGGAGGAGGTGACGGCAAGGGAAGAGGAAGGAGGAGAGGGAAGAATTTATATAAAAGGGTTTTGAATTATGGCCGTTAGATTTGGAAAATCTGACGGTTCATAGGGTGATCCGCGCAATCTGTTTTAATTGGTTCTCAGCATGTGGCGCGGATTCTCCACTGAAGCGACGAAGTAATACAATATTCGTCGCTTCAATAATATATAAAAGTGAAGCGACAAAGTAATACAAAATTCGTCGCTTCAATAATATTTAAAAGATTATAAAACTTTTATTGATTATACTAAAGCGACGAAGAAATACAAAATCCGTCGCTTCAATAATATTTAAAAGATTATAAAATTTTTATGAGATTATACTCTAGTGTACAACTTTTCGAAGCAACTATATAAAAGAAGTAAAATTTTGAAAAACACTGT
Source organism: Potentilla sterilis (assembly GCA_963682095.1). Taxonomy (NCBI): domain Eukaryota; kingdom Viridiplantae; phylum Streptophyta; class Magnoliopsida; order Rosales; family Rosaceae; genus Potentilla; species Potentilla sterilis. The sequence goes on along the minus strand of OY821758.1, from coordinate 50,417,931 downwards.
GAAATAACATTTGATCGTTATGATGAAATACGGTTATGGTAAAAAAATCACTTAAATCCGACAAAGTTAGAGCCTCGATCGATGCGGTCAACCTTATTTAAAACATATAAAACTGCCGTTTTGAAGGTCTAAACGAACTCGAAAGCCCGAAAAAGCCCGCACATCGTGACAAAGCGACGAGTTTGACTCGTGGCGTCGTTTCCTTTCCGAAAATGTATTACAATCGTCAATCGGACACCAAATGCCAAATCTACAACTCTCCAAACTATGAAAATATGGTTGACCAGATTTCAAAACATGAAGCGACGACTATTGCTCAATACTTGTCGCTTCGTATAACAAGTCAGCGACGAATATTGACGAAAGTTATAAAATCCGTCGCTTGAATTTTACGTCGGCGACGAACTTTGAATTTTCGTCGCTACAGTTTACAAAACATTATTGGGAGGCGACAACAAACCAATATTCGTCGCTTCAATAAGATATGAGCGACGACTATTGATCAAAAGTCGTCGCTCTCGTTTTCTGAAGCGACAACTCCAATATTGGTCGCCTCAATGTGTTGAGGCGACGAATTTTGATTTTCCCTTTCCAATCTTCGTCGCCTCAGTCCTTGTTTCCAGTAGTGATGCAGTACGTAACGCGTTTCCTTAATTCAATTATTTACTTGATTTAGTTTCAGTTTGTTTGTGTTATATTGAAAATGTATATGCTATATCACAAACAAACGGTCTTTCAAGTTGTAGTTTGATTCTCCCTTTAGATAATTCTCAGTGTTACATAATGCTTGCTACTGTATTTATGATAGACCCTGAGAATTATCTAAAGGGAGAATCAAACTACAACTTGAAAGACCGTACGCGTACCACTGCCGTACTAACATCACTTTTTTTGTTGCGCAAAGATATTATATATACAATAAAACTACAAGTACTTATACAATCATATTCTCCATGTGCCGCCGGCGAGTGGTGGCATGGACTGGTGGCTAGAGGCGGCCGCCTCAGTTCGCATCCTTCAAAGCCAGCCCTATCTCGAACTGCCAGTTTAAGTGCAAGTGAGTTATGAGAAACTGCCAGTTTAAGTGCAAGTTCAAAGCCAGCCCTAGCTCGAACTGCCAGTTTTCACAATTGTTGGTAAATTTAATTACTCTAGATTTTGATGTATAGAGTTCATTTAGGTTATGTTAAAAGATAAAAGGATCAAACAAAAAAGTATGGCTGCTTGAAATTGCAATTTCAATTCTACAAGAAACTAAATCCCAGCTTGAGATGAGTCAGATCATGCATGGCTGCTTGTAAATTACAACCATTTGTCCATATAGTCATATATATATATAGTTTTATAACTTTTATTGAAGGGAATTATTAGAGGTCACTTTCTTAACTAAGAGTAGATTCCTGAGTTCCAAAATAAGAAAGACAAGAAAAATGACTTGGTTCAGTTACAAGGGTCGATTTCTGGAAAAAGTCGAGTCTCATTGTCGAATATGGAATATTATGAATTGAATTGTATATATACTTTTAGAATTAAGACTAATAATTGGGGAATTATACGCAGTGGATAACAAAGAAGTTATTCTACTCCATCGAACAGCATCCATAATAATCTGAAAATAACTAGCTAGGGTTCTAGTTGCTCGCTAGATATATATGACCATGATCAAACTAATTAACAAGATATGATTCATATGAACTAGCAAACAAAACTCCACATATACGAGCTCTCCCTTTCAGAAGCAATATGCTCAGTACTTCGATTCATATTGACTTATTTGAAATGCTTCTCGATTACTCTCGATGTAAGTGGAAACTTAGTGGGCATTCTGATCTTATAGTTTGTTCTAATCAAATGATGATCATGAGCTCGAACTTGATGAGGGGACTTCAAACTCTGGATCTTGAAATGTAGAGCTGGTGGAGTATCAAATAATGATGATATATATATACCACACTGAGTACGTAATAGTATGATGATGACCGTCAGAAGAGAACACAGTTGTTTTGCGTAAGTGGCATGGCTGTTTCAAAGATTCTTCTATATGGTGGCGCGCGATAGCTATTTCCCTAAGCTAAGGTGTTTGAAAATAATGGAATTGGAAAAATTGAACATCGGGGGGCCGGGGAGGGGTGTGTGGTGACATATATATAGCTTTTACATATAAATTAAGCAGCTAATTAACATGCACCTTCTAATTCCAAACTAACAGAGACAAATTAAAAGAAGTAAAGAACTACCTACGTACTAACGTACACATAGGGTATCCGTAATTCCGGGTATACTATAGTACGTCTGCATGCATATGTTATATGCTAATAGCTTAGCTCGGCATCGTTGCATGCATGCTTCAAACTATGAAAGTGCATCATGATAATCAATTGAAAAGCATGTACATGCTTCATATCGTTCCCCATGTCATACACTACTGCAACGTGGGTTACAAAGCGATATGCTATATTGCTAATGTTGGTGATCGAAGTTGAGTACGTTCTTCAATCTGAACCAATCTTTTCGCATTCTTTCAGAGCTTCCCAATTTCTGGTTTTGGCTAAAATTCTGCAGCATGAAGTGATTTGCGGGTTAGATTTTGGCAGAAGGATAATATACGCGTTCTGGGAATAAAAGATTATGTTTGATCTCTCACTTGTACGCCTCACTTCTGGGAATGACAGAAAGATATCAAACAAATTCTCTGTTGAAGGGATGGTCAAGGATCGGATCGAATAAGGGTTGCCGCTAGCGACTCACAATTTTTATTTTCACATGGTTGTAATTGGGTGGTGCCGATTGAGATTCTACACAAGACGTACTAATGGAGGTACTTACTTGGCTGGCTACGGAAGTGCATGTACGTACTAGAAATTACCGTGAAATAATTAATCATCTGGAAAAATTACCGTGTTATCATACGTAGCGACGTACATATATATATATATATATAGGAAAGATCGTCAAAATGTCAAATATTGATGTTTGTGGATACACCATAAGTCGTATATAGTGATCAAACTCCAATAGAGCCACTATATATTGTGCCTATACATGGTCTACTGTTAGTGAATCGATCGAGCACGTTCATAAGGATTGATTAATTGTATGATTTGTATCCACCTATTGATAGATCGATATGCGTTGAGTAAATAAACTTACGATAAATACGGATGATAATTGGATATATAATACGCCCTCGATCTATTATTATTGATTTTATATTAGCTCCACAAAATGAGCTCAGTTTTATCCACTGTGCCAAGACAGTTGGAAGATCCATAGTTTAAGTGGAGCTAGAGGTCTAATTAAACTAGCTGGGTTGGTCAAGGTTCTGCTAGCTGCAACATCAGTCCTTTCACTCATAGCACTATGCTAACTTTTTCACCATGATGGGATCTAACTCTAATAAGCTAGCCCCGGTTGCTTGGGAACAAGTCTGCAGACCTAAAGTTGTGGGAGGGCTTGGAATTAGACCTGCTGTTTTTTTTTCAAGAATAAAATTACGGTCGCTCCTTATAATTTTAGAGTCTCGATAATTTAGTGATCACTCCTCGTAGTCTCAATTTTCGACTAATTGGTCCATTTTGTCCAAAATGGTTGTTAATTATTTTCTCATTTCCTCAAATGTTCTTAGGTGTTATTTTATTATTTTCCTTCTTATTTTCTTTCCTTTTTTCTTCAAAACAAAAACCGAAGAATACACAATCGACCATCAAAGGCTAAGTAACCCAATTAAGTTTGAGCATTATTGACAAAAAAAAGGGTCTAGTGTAGTAGTGTTGTTTGTAAGCTTAATTATATGAAATTATAATTATTTATATAATTTCATTTGTGGGAGTTTAGAGAGTGTTGTTAGTACTAAAGATGATGATGAGAATTAATTTAATCTCATTTTTGTTTAAATTGATATGATGGAGATTTGATAAAATTTTATTTCATAGTGACTATGGTGATGTTATTTGATTTTGTTAGGAACATGTATCAAATCTGTTGACAGTATATATGGTGCACTGCCAAGCATATGTAACGACCTCGTAGACCGTGCAACCGGCGCAGTGGGTCCTGGTTCCGGCATGCATCGGGAAGCCTGACACCTCAGCTACATCTCCATCGTGGAAGATCACCGGTGCCGCATTCGGAAGCCATACCAACGGGCTCCTCAAATAGCTTCGTGAGCAGGAAAACTGGGCACTTGCATCCCACGTTGGAAACTTGTAAAAGGAGGAAGTCTTCCTTAGTTATAAAAGGAAGGCTTCCCCCTAGATATGAGGCTAACTGGCAACTGAGCATTCCACCCTTGTAACCCGGATGGCTTATTAACCGGCTATAGTATATTCTAAGTGGACGTAGTCATGCCCACCGATGGCATGGCGAACCACTATAAACCGCTATGTCGATTCATTTATTATTGTGCTTTTGTTAGAGTCTACGGATTCTGACAGAAACAAAATCAATTTGTTTTTTTTTTTTTTCCGATTGCAATCAGTTTGGAATTGTAAAATTCTTGATTGAAGATTGACAATCATAAGCCCATATATTTTTGGCTTTCTCTCGGTTTTGGTTTTAAAGAAGAGAAAGTAAAAAAAAAAATATATTAATACAACACGTAAGGGCATTTGAGGAAGTTGAAAAATGGTAAACAATCATTTTGGATGAAATTGACCAATTGGTAGAAAATTGAGACCACAAGGAGTGATCAGTTGAAATTGAAAGCGCTAAAACTAAACTGTCGAGACACTACAAGTGTAACGAGTGACCGGTAATTTGTCCTTTTTTCAATAATGCAGCCCTTGTTAAATTGGCTTGGAGTGTACTTACTGATAATGAAAACTGGTGGTCTCAAATTATGAGGAAGCATAGAAACATTAAATTAATTGATAAACTTTAGAAGCTTGATGTGCAGCAAAAAATAAAATTGTTTGGCTGGTTAATGATAAGAGGTGGATAGGAGTGAAGGCTATATCAGTGTCTTCAACCACCTTTTCATAGACCAAACTTATGATCAAGACTTGTTTGGGAAAATGATAACTACTTGTTGGGCGATTTGGAAAGCAAGGAATGATAAAATCTTTAGAGGGGCTAACCCAAGTCATTCCTCAGTGATGTTCTTGGCTGCTAGCTTTTTAGCTAGAAGCATGAATGACAATGCAGGGGCTGCTGGTGCTACTATCTCTAACCCCCCTGCCACGATAAAGTGGCAAGCTCCAGCTCACCTGCTTCAAAATCAACTTTGATGGATCGGTTTCCAACGACTCTACTGCGTGTGGATTCGTAATTAGAGACGAAGATACAGTGGCGGAACTAGAATAAACATAATGGGGGGCTAAAAAAAATTGGGTGTACCAGGATTGTTGAAAGCGACGAAGATATTTCTTCCCTGACTTAGGGTATTCAGTAAGATGAATCTGGTATGGCCCTGATCTAAAATACGCGCGTCTAATCTCATCACGCTTATTGGGTGGAAAATCCCATATTTGCATACGTTTCCCAAAATCCCGTTCAAGATTGGAAATATCAACTTAATTAACACTGCATATAAGATTTTCTGTGTTGGGAGGATTTATAGGAGGCACGGATGAACTTGATGGACCATTGACATTAGAAGGTGGATTTTGTTCGTTTGTAACATCCTCAACTTCTTTTCGTTTGAAGAATGAATGAATTGTTTTCAGCTTAGTCATGAACCTACAACTTTCAAAATAGACAAATTTAAAATCGGATGAATACAAATCAATGAATCTTAAATTTTGAATACAAATTTACATAAAGAAAGACAATCAAAACACTCACTTACCCAAGAAAGAACAAATCAAAATAATGGAGAACAAGAACAAATCTGCAGATACAAACATTCAGTCAATCTGAATTTTTTTTCCTTCAATATATTATATATAATGAAATCTGGAAAGTAAATTTGAATTGAATGCTTGAAGCATGATTATAGAAAAGTAAAAACAGAAGAAGGAAACGAAGAGACAGAAGGAGACTAGGAGTTTCTGATTTTATTCTGCAATTAATGTCTACTATTTGTGTTTTCTTACTTAATTTATTAAAAGGTTTAATTAAAATATTAATGGGGGGCCAAACTAGGTATTATTGCAGGTGGATTTTAGATTTTAATGGACTCAGTTATGGGAAAACATTTGCTTCGGAGGACTATGGCCCATGCTGATCCCTTCTACGTTTTACCATTGCGATGATGGAAGGCCAGTCCTAGCTGCTGCTTGTTCTACTGGGTCTTCCACAGTTTCTGTTGCTGAGGCGACGGCTTTGAGGAATGGTCTTACTGCGGCAAAGTACAAAGGCATGAGAAGACTTGAGGTGGAAGGTGACTCAAAGTTGGTGATTGACGCGGTCAACGACACTTCTCCTTGGAGATTAAGCAAGATTATCCAAGACATCCAAACTCTTGCTAGAGAGTTTGAAGTGATACACTCCAATCATGTTTTCAGAGAGACGAACTTTGTTGCTGACGCGATTGCTAACCTTGGACACTATTGCTTATCGTCTTCTTGGCACAATAGGGTCCCAAGGGAAGCGTCGAGGGCCCTCCTATTTGATGTTGTAAATGTTGGATACTGTATGGCCCCGTTTAGAATGCAGGAAATCATGGTATGGAATGAGAAATAATTTGGTTTTCCATTCCGAGTTGTTGTCTGGTTGTAAATTGAGATCAGAAAGGAAACAAAAAATGAGATCTGATTGGAAATGAATTCAATCATAAAGTCTGAATAGAATTACCTAGTTAGGCGTGGTATTTCAATTCCATTTCCCACTGTAAAAGACAAAATTACAGAAATCATCCCTCTAAAAAAAAAAAATCTCCCGCTCACCAATTATTTTTGGGCTTATAGTTCCTGTTATTGGATTTATATATACTTATAGCGAAAACCCCTCTCCCTACAACTATCGTCCTCTTCTTGAAGCGATTTGTCGACGTCTTCTGATAACAAAGGTAACCTTCTTCAGATTTACCTTTTTTTATTATTATTTGTCTTTGAATTCATTTCTCTTCTGTTATTGAGAGAACTCGAAAGATAGGATTATTTTCTTTAGATTTCAGCAAACAAGATTCAAACTTTTTGTTAACTATTGAATTTGATGTAAAGTTTAGATAGTAAAAGGGTGTAATTGGAAATTACAATATATATTATATTCTTATGAGTTTACCAAACACTGCAATAGGAAGTGAAAATCGATTTCCTAATTTAATTTCCGATATGTACCAAACACCCACATGGAATTACCAAAACCTTTTCCATTTCCATATCAGTCCGGAATAGAAATTTAAACTTTTTCATTTTCTCACATTCCTTTTAAACAAACGGGCCTATGGGATTCAACGTGTAGTAGTTTCTTTGTGTATAAAAAAAAAAAAAAAAAAAACTTTTTCACCATGATATAAGCACGATGAGGAGGCAGATTATTTCATTATCACTACCAATTAATTAATTAATGGTCCTAATTAAACTCTTATGTCCAATTTGCAGAATTTTAACTAAAATGGCAAAAGGCCGGGCAAGCATCTATGCTAATTAAGAGTGCTACGATATCTAAGGATATCTTCTATATATCGATAATTCTGGGTTTTGTATGATTAATTATACATTGTGTATGGAAGTAATTATAAATTCATTCCTAGCTAGCATCAGTGAATTAACTACTGGTCCTGAATTCTTATGTCTAATTCGCAGAATTTTACCTAAACTGGAAAATTCCGGGCATCCATTTATTCTAATTAAGAGGTCTACAATATCCAAGGATATCTTCTATCGAAAATTCTTGTTTGTATGATTATAGTCATACCTAACTACACGATCATCTTTGGAGCTATATATGTCTGGTTTGTCTCACTTTTTGATGCACATATGTATATATTGTGGCACACAATTTACAAATTATTCTTGTCTACGTCCCTATAATCTTTTCCCAAACTTAAGTAACCGAGTTTCATTAGGGCAAGGAGAGTATAAAGCTCACGATCGAGAGTACGTAGCGAATTCGATCAGTAGCCAAGTCTTTGAGAGAATTAGGTTCCTCCCTTACTTAACATGTGATATATCTTACTCTAGCGTGAAGAGCCATACATGATAAATCAACCAAAGTTTGTGGATCAGTTAGAATGCTTTTGCATCAAATATCTTCCTCTTTTTTCATACTGAAAAATCTCCTTTATTTGCTTTGCGAATCTGATTAGAAATTAGGGCATGCATCCTTTCGTGCTTTGTAATTTTCTAGAGAGATAGACTATATATGAATCATGGTAGTGATAGTACTACCATCACACCATGTCACCATGCATACAACCTTGAGGGGTTTTGAACATGCAACGACGTACATGCTATTGTTATGCATGATACAATACATAATCGAATATCTCTATCCCAAGACCAGGAAATCCAAACCAATTAATAGTTCGTACATTTTATTTTTATTAACCTAGCTAGCCTACTCTCCATTTTTCTCTGGGAAAAATGAGATAATGCTCCCGATCTATCGTATATATGTATAACAGTACGGAAATGCAAATCGGGTATACCTAAATGCTGTATTCTAATTGCTTCATTTGGTTCTCAACTTCTCATAATGAAATTGATCGAGATGGGAAACTTGTAAGTTTCACGGCAATGGTAAATCAAGATTCTCATTGTAGTGTTTGGTACTATAACACTATTGATTTGAATTTTCTGGTAGTATATTAGGAATTGACGATGAAAAATAAATCCAAAGGATGATGGAAGGATCTAGTTTTCTTTATTTTAAGATATGGAGAACAGGGAGAAGCAACCATTCCCAGTGCTATGTACACTTATCAAACATGGTGAATAAAACATATTTTGGTTATGAAGTTTATGACCTTTTTTGTTATACAAATTCGGATTAGTTTCATTCATCACAAGTAGATAGAGTAGTATATTACATACCTTTTCATTACCTAGCGTATGGAGGGAAGGAAGTTAAGAAATAGTGTGGCTAGTACCATTCCTTTTACTTATTCAAACTTGTAGAGCGAGCCTATAACTCTAAATGTTTAGGAAAATAGTAGATATTGACAAAATCAATGTTCTAAAAGGCGCAGCTTAGGCGCTAAGCGGAGCCAAGCCGCCCCGATTTCATTCCTTTTTCTTCAATTAGGCGGCAAACCGCCCAGGGACCGCCTAGGCGGGGTGAGGTGGGCAGAGGCTGGCCAAGACTGGCGAGGCGGGCAAGGCGGGTGAGGCGGGCCGGGCGGGTGAGGCGGGCCGGGCAGGTCGAGGCGGGCTGGGCGGGCCTGAAAAAAGTCCAAAAACCCAAAAAAAGTCCAAAAAAGTCCTAAAACCTAATATTTTGAAGTTGTGATGTGATTATAAATTTATGTTGTGGTGTGATGAATATTTTACATGTTGGTTTGCTCATTTTTAGAAAAAGGTTATGCTCAGTTTTTTCAAGTTACTCATATTAAATTATTTTTAAATATAATATTTATTAATTAAATGTGAAAAATGTAAATTGCCTAGTCCCCGCCTAGTGCATCCAGGCGCTAGGCTATGGGTCACCGCCTGACTAGCGTCTAGCGCTTTTTAGAACATTGAACAAAATATATAAAACAATAAACAGACAACTAAGAAACATATTTGCCCTAAGGACTAGGGCTAGAAGGTTTAGAGTAATTGGCAAGACAAGCTTCTTGTACCTCTACAACCTTCTTGTTCTTTGTCGAGTGAAGTGTATGATGGTATGATCTTTAAACTTTGTCTTCTCCTTCTATCATTTAGACCTAACTTAGATAATTTTAAAAAAATGTTCTCAGTCCGAATTATGAGCATGACTAACATGTATTGTTATGGTAAGACACTTCTCTCTTAACGTTATAAATTCTAAACTCTTAATTATACCAAAATTAGTAAATTACCGAATATAAGTCAGTTCAGCCCGATTGAGTTGGGCTACACTCTTGTAGCAGTAACTTTACTTTGGGCCTGCTCAGAAGAAGCCCATATGGAATCGGTCTGATTTTATTGCCTCTCGTCGTAATAAAAGTTAGGGATACAAATCACAAATCCAAGAAAGCCAAATTCACAGTCTCTTCGTCCTCGCACAGTCTCCACCTCCCACTCGCAAAGCACGGCGAGCCTCCGTCGCAAACCCTAGCGTTCTCTCTCTTTCTCTCTCCGCCGCAATGAACTGCTCAAGTAAGTTTCCCTCTCTCTCTCTCTCTCTATCTCTACATCTCTGTTTCTCTTCTCTCGCATTCGCTACTTTACTAACGCTGATCTCTCTTCTCTGTCCGTACAGTCTCCGGTGAGATGCCGGAAGAGCCCGTCGTCTCTAGGAAGTCCGGCCTGCTCTTCGAGAAGCGGTTAATCGAGCGCCACATCTCGGTACGTGTTCGTTTCTCTCGCTTCGTTCGTTCTAGGGTTCAGGTTTTACTCACTGTTTGAAATTTCGTGCTTTTAGGCTAAGTCTGTAGCTATTGCATTTTTTTTTTATGCTAAATTATTGAAATTTAAGTGCTGCTTAGACTAAGTAAGTTGTTTTGGTGGTGTGAAATCACTAGGAGTATGGAAAATGCCCAGTCACCGGCGAAGCACTCACCGCTGATGATATTGTTCCGGTTAAAACCGGCAAGGTTTGCTTGGTTTTCAATTTGCTTAGCTTTATTTAATTTTTCTGTACAACTGAGAATATGTGAGAGGATTATGAGTTGCTTTAGTTAGCAAGTCTCGATTATTATAGCTTTCTGTGTTGATTTACTTTGATGGCTTCTCGTGCAGATTGTGAGGCCCAGACCTGTACAAGCTGCAAGCATCCCTGGTATGCTCGGAATGTTTCAAAATGTAAGTCCTTTGATTATACTGTTATTGTCTAAATGCTCTATATCTTGTAAGGTTCAATGTTCGTTCCAATATGTTGCTGTTATTTCTTTTAATGCAATTTTGTACAATTTGCCCTCCATTCATTGTCTTTTTATCACATAGTATGTTAAAGAATGCTCATTTTATACCTAGTCGTTTAATGTTTAGTTGCTTTGTCACTCTTATCAATAGGAATGGGATAGTTTGATGCTATCCAATTTTGCGATGGAGAAACAACTACATACAGCAAGGCAAGAGTTAAGTCACGCTTTGTATCAGGTACTGCCAACTAGCCAGTAAACTTTTGAATCATACGAATCCTGGTTTATTTCATGTGATAAAAGTAGTGTCGTATTCTTTCTTCTGTTTTCAACATATGTTTGCAACTGAGTTCTTAGTGAGGTTACGCAATCTTGTTATATAATCTGAATTTTAGATTATATATCTAATTCCCAAGTCTTTTAATTTTTTTATCTGCTTTTCAACATATTTTACTTGGCATTTTTTTAATTCAATTTGGCTATAGGATTTATGCACTTACATAATTGTTTGTCAAACGGTCAATTTCAATTTCTTATCAGTGAAGGATAATTATTTGGTCCTAGATGGCTCAGATGAAGAACCTCATAAAATATGAGTTTTTGAAGACATCCTTGACCAAAAAGTGTGGAAATCTTTTAAAGGATTCATGATCATTGACATGTCACAATTCTCTTCATCTGTGTCATATGTTGATTGCCAGTAAGGCATTGTTGTTAAGCATTCTGCCTCAGCATTTTCTTAGATGACTATATTCATTCTTTGAACGTGTATTAAAATCAGTTTCCTCAGCTCGAATGGGTTTGCATTGTAATGTGTAAGCTTTATTCATTCAGTATCTAGTTATGTTTAAAGGAGACTGCTAAAGAAATTGAAGAGGTCGATGAGCTCACCCTGCAACGATTTTTCCAGTCATGGACGGTTTCTGTTATTGTAAAAACTGCACAAGTGCATATTGTATATAACTTCTTTTTCTTTCAAACTGCATAACTTCTTTCTACTACATACTGTTGTTCAACTTTTTTAATGATAAAAAATTTGGAACATGACTGGTCAAGTAACCTAATTTTGGTAAATGCTTGCATCTGTGTAGCATGATGCTGCTTGCCGTGTTATTGCAAGACTCAAAAAGGAGAGGGACGAAGCAAGATCGTTACTTGCTCAGGCAGACAGACAAATTCCTATGTCAACTCCAGCCGCTGTTGCAGGGAATGCTCCTGTCCATAGCAATGGAACACAAGGTTCCTTTCCTTCCTGAGGTTTTGGTATATTTAATATAATCTATAAAATCCATCTGCTAGCACATTTCCAATCTGTGTTCTTTTATAGTTGCTGATGACCAGATGGGACATGGTGTGAAGAATATGCGCCCCGGCATATCTCCTAATATCCTAGCTGAGCTGACAGATTGTAATACAGCACTATCACAGAAGCGAAAGAAGAGAGAGGTACTGTTTATGCTACTGTTTGTATCACTTATTTCAGTAATATCACTTCCTAAAGCTTCAACAGGGGCTACAGTGTGTGTATTCACTTTTGAGTGAAGGTGTTGGTGAAGTTCAGGTTCCACATAGCATTTATCTTACAAGTTCTGATTGTTCATTATTCAGATATCTTCCACGTTGGCTCCTATTGATGCCTTGGAGAGCTATACTCAGATATCCAGTCATCCTCTTCATAAAACAAGCAAGCCAGGAATTTTATCGATCGATATTCATCATGAAAAGGTAAATTTATTTGTTTTTGCGTTCTACTTATTTTTCCGCAAGCGTTACTCCCATGTCAGACCTGAGGAAAAGAGTATTAGCACTCAAAGGATAAGGTGGTACTGAGTTTGGTGCAGATATTTTGTAGAATTCCTCGAATAATTTTCACTGCAGGACCCTTCTTAATGGAAGGCAGAAGCTATGCTCCTGCATCACTTATAATGCATTTGTTGTGCAACTGGGTTGCATAAACTTTATGTTTTGCCATACTTTCATAATACTTATTGAAAAGAAGGCACTAAATCAGGCCATTCTATTACTATTAGGTGTGAACTTGAACGTAATTGCTTTTCTTATCCAACTTTCTCCTTTCCTTGACAGGACATCATTGCAACTGGAGGAGTTGACACAAATGCTGTAATCTTTGATAAACCATCTGGCCAAATTTTATCTACTCTTAGTGGTCACTCAAAGAAGGTTACCAGCGTTAAATTTGTAGGTCGTGATAATCTGGTCATAACTGGGTCGGCAGACAAGGTAAGTTGCACTTATATTGTTTTCCTTGTCGTTTCATACATCTGTATGATCTTTAGTCATTTCTCCTTATCTTCATTATTTTAGTGCTTCAGTTAGCATTGCATGTCAATCAATATGTATATTTGCCTGGCCACTGATAATTCTGCATACTTAATGATAGAGAGCTTAACATGTGGTTTTTGTTTAAAACACTGATCAAGAAGGATTTAAAGGAATATGGTAAATTTCTTCATAGCTTTACCTGGGTTGGTCATCAACCTCCCCTAAAAAAACGAGATAATAAAAGCATGACTTAACTCAGTACCTGCCTGTAAAGATGTGATAGCATAGGGTTGAAAGTTGTAATGAACTAGATATTATAATTAGTGTACTCCATGTTTTGTTGCTCATGTCTTCTCTTTGTGATGTTGCAGACGGTTCGCATATGGCAAGGCTCCGATGATGGGAATTACAACTGTAACCACACTTTAAGGGATCATGCAGCTGAGGTAAATAGTTTTTGATTTGACCTACTGAAAATATGCTGAGTAATACCTTTCAATTGCACATCAATATCATGAGCAGTAACTGAGAAGAGGAATAAGGCATCATAAAGGATCATCAACTATATTCCTCATGTTAACCTACATAAAAGTTGACGGGATGATATGCTTGTTATATATTATATATTTTGTTATTGTTGTCAATGCCAAGAACGTCGTTTGCCTAATTGATTCTTATCATTTGGAAATTGGAATATCATGCCATTGACCAAAGAAAGACAGGAATTGGAATAATCTTTAAGACACTGGTCAATTAATTCAACTGTTTAACTTCACTATTTTCGCAGCATTTCTCTAACCATCTTTTATAATATTGGGGTTTGTTCCGTAATTTTTGTCCAAATCATGATGTGTTTTTGTATTCTCGTGTTTGGTAATTGTGATTTTACGTTTGTATGTTACTAAAAACTTTTTGTCTTACAACAATCTGCTATCTGGCAGTTATCTGTTCTGTAAATATCTTTTTGGGCACTGCCCAGAGAAAGTTCAATTTATTTATTGATAGTGATGTGATTTTGAAATAATGCATCTCAAAACTTTCAGGTGCAAGCTGTTACTGTTCATGCCACAAATAACTACTTCGTGACTGCATCTCTTGATAGTACATGGTGCTTTTACGACATTACCTCTGGGCTATGTCTCACTCAGGTTATAATTCTCTCTTGAGCTTACTATTCATCTCTAAAGTGTCGACATTTGAAAAGCATATTACTGTGCAGTTACAGAGAGAAACTCATCATTATCAGTATGTTTTTTTTCTTCTATGAAACGATCTCTGTACCTTTCTTTGATGCAAGAAAGTTCCTTTTTGTCTCTAGGTTGAGGATACTTCCGAATCTCAGGGTTACACATCTGTGGCCTTTCATCCTGATGGTCTCATCCTCGGAGCAGGTACCTCAGAGGCTGTCGTCAAGATTTGGGATGTGAAAAGTCAGGTGTGTAGTGGTCTTTATCTGCTTTAGTCCTTGACTCTTTAATTCATGATTTAATTTCATTACTTCTATTGATTGACAGACACGGGTTGCAAAATTTGATGGACATGTTGGGGCAGTAACTTCCATCTCCTTCTCTGAAAATGGTTACTTTCTGGCGGTAGGTGCTTGCTGTTAGAAAAAGAAATAGATAATTAGATAATAGTCATTATACCTTATTCTGCTGTCTTACATTTGAGTTGCATCAGACTGCTGCTAGTGATGGTGTTAAACTTTGGGATCTGCGCAAATTAAGGAACTTCAGGACATTTACTCCATATGGTCCTGATACGCCAACAAACTCCGGTATGTAGTTTTCCATACTATTCTTTACATAGTTCTCTCAGGAATCAAGCAATGAAATGCATTTTATAAACAATACTAAGACTGTAAATGTCAGTTGGATTGCTTGAAAAATCGATTTCTTGGTTGACAGTTATTTTCCATCTTAGTTGGCATTGCTTTTATAACATACAAGTCTTGACCAGAAGAATAATGAAAGCTTTCTCTTGCAGTTGAATTTGACTTCAGTGGGAGTTACCTTGCTGCTGCAGGCTCCGATATAAGGTCAGTTTTAGTGAAAGATACATTTTTGGATTGGTATAAATTTATTTGACGGAGATGAGGAGTTAAATTCTTCTAATCAGATACATGTATGTTTGTAATACTGAAAAGCTGTGCATGCTATGGTTGTTGTATCATACAAATTATGGCACACCCCTGGACTCCAAGTGCCCTACCATTCCATGCCTTATTTGTCCCCCTTTTAAGAAGATAATGAAGTGGAATTTTTCCGCTTTGAATTACTGCACTTGTATTGTGGCATTTAGGAAAACTGAAACTTGGCTTAATTATTTGTTCCCATAGTAGCAATGTTTCTCCTCGAGTGAAAGTGAGAATGTTGATATTGTATATTTTGTGAATCCTATATAAACATGATGAGATCACTATATTTTTTTCTATTCACAAAATGTCATCTAAGCTGGTGTTTCTTACTTTCATGCAAATTTTGAACACTGATGTTTTCTTACTACTTTGGCAGAGTCTTCCAAGCTACTAGTGTCAAGCATGAATGGAACACTATCAAAACTTTCCCTGATATGTCTGGCACAGGTTACATTTCTTTTGCTCACCCGTCCATCTTTTGTTGTTGGTTGTAAATTGGAGATAGCGTGATGTTTCATTACATTTTTATTGCATTTGTTTATTTTTGCTTTTGGACTGACAGTTCATCTGGTTTTAGGTAAAGCAACTAGCGTAAAGTTTGGCCCAGATGCCAAGTACATTGCAGTAGGATCAATGGACCGAAATCTACGGATTTTTGGCTTGCCTGGCAATGATGTCGAGATGGAGTCCTGAAGTGAAGATGCTATTTGACGTCTATTTGTTTGCTATCTGTGGGCGTGGATAGGGTTTCGAAGCAATTGTACTTATGGGCATTCTGCCTTGTATTCCTTGTGTAGTGTCAGCTGAGTTTTAGACATTATTTAGGGAGAGAGAGAGAAGGAAAACAGAACGAGATTGTTGAGATTAGTCAGGGAATGCTTAAGAGATTTTCCATTATCTTGGCATCATGTACTCTTTATTGCTGATGTAGTTCTGTACTAAGATTTACATTCATTAAGAACATGATTCTAGCCATCTAGAGATTTGGCCGTATTTCATGTTTTAAGCCTCAATAGCTACATGAAGAGTAGTCCCTCATTGTCTTTTAAATGTTGAATCTTTGTCGACTTTTTAAAAATCTGCATTTTAATGAGATTCTTCTTAAAATCTGTATTTGATACTGCATTGTGATTGTTACTCGTCTTCCCCCATCTTCACCTGAGTCTGAGTATATCAATGCTCGGGTTGCCAATACCATTGGCCATATGCCTTTTAACATCAAGGTTGTGCCTTGTATGAGTCTCGGCGGCCACTCGGAGGAGTCCTATAATTACGTTATATGCCTGCAGCTTGCTACTTTGGGCTTTTGGCAGTAAAAAACACACATCCTTATCACTCAACCCTTTAGATTTGCCAATCAAGTTTCCTTTGTAAAGACGTTTCTCAAGTCCCTAGGAATATATACAGTCTACATATATACAAACTTTCCCTACATATAAGTAGGGAATCCAAGCCTAGGAAACACCGTTTGGTATAAAACCTAGCTAGTGAAGGGAGATTCCTTTGTTTGGACGTACGAGACTTCAAGAATTCAACATTATGGAAGATGATGATGCTGATCGAATATCACAGTTGCCGGAAGCCATCATGGAGAAAATCCTGTTTTTGTAGCCACCCATGGATGCAATTCGTATGAGCTTCTCCTCCAAGACATGGCAAAATCTATGGAAATCAAATTCGGATTTTGATTTCTTTGCCGATCCGGCATTTGGTCGATATAGATATAGTAGTTTTGTTCCTTGGTCTTATAGACGTTCAACTGCGGAGAAGCTTATAGCTAGAATCGATGAATCCTTGAAAATACTCAAAGAAGATGACATTGACCTTTCTAGGGCTCTATGCTAGGGTCTTAATTGACATTGACCTTTCTACTGTTCCACCGTCTCAGTTGGTTGTTAAGAGGAAGAATGAGAACGAGTATGAAAATCTCCCAGACCTTTGTTCCCATTGTGGTAATGTTGGTCATACAGTGACCAAGTGTAAGTGGGTTCGGTCTGCACCACAAGAATCGGTGGAGGTGGAGGCTCCTAAAGGCCGAGATCGCTCTCGGAAGCGTCGTAGGAGAAAGCAACAAGTTTATGTGGCCAAGGGGAAAGCTATAATGATTGATACCACCCCAACCACCAAGGAGGATGCAGGGGAGGGTCCTTCGTTTGCACACAAGTCTCCTTCCAATGTTTGTGAGGAGAGTCAAGCTAATTTGGTGGTTACTAATCCCAAGTTAGTAGCTTCTATTCCTGTCATAGATGTGCAGATTAATCGTCCAAGCTCAGAGGAAGATGTGTTACTAGGGAGGGCTGACAACATATGCACTGAGCCTCTTCATGAGCTGAATGCAATCGGTAGTGAGAAAGATCCAATAAGCTCTCCAGGTAATGGTAATATTAATATTTCCATTGGTAATAGTTTTGAGATTCTTGCTCAGTTGGGGAAGGCAATGATATATTGGTTGACACCAATAATAAGGATTCTGTTTTGGTAGAATCTAGTGTTCATCAAACCAAGTTCTGCTGGGGTGATTTGGAAAATGAGGAACCTCTTGGTCATCATGCATATGTTGTAAATGAGAGGATAAATTCTTTTAGTTCTTGGTTTGATGAGGGTGAAACAACTAGAGAAGATGAGAATCTTCTCAAGACTCTCCCAAAGTCTCAAAAGAAAAAATTGAAAACTAAAAAAGATTCAAGAGATTCTTACCCTGCCCGTAATCGGACGTCCGTGGTGCGTCTTAATCTTTAATGCAATTGGCTTTGCTTTTAGTTTTGTTTTAGTTGCCTTCCGGTTTTGTTGTTTCTTCTAAAGGGTTTCGGTTTTGTTGTTTCTTCTAAAGGGTTTTTAGTTTTATGTCCCCCCTTAGATACTATTTTTTTATTTAATAAATTTGTTTTGATTGAAAAAAAAAAACTCAAAGAAGATGAAGTAGGATAATCATAAAAGGATCATCGACTCCTTTAGGGTGAGAGGGACCTTGTCTAGGGATGAACTTGAACCTATGCATTGTCTCGATCGTTGGATCAAGCTGGTGACCAATAACCACATCAAAGTTTTAGAGCTCCACTTCAGTGCCGTGCATGGAACATTAAGTAAACCTATTCGCTGGAGCTTTCCTTATTCTCGTTAGTTATATTGAGCTTAAGTTATTGTCATTTGGAGCCCTACCCTGCTCGTTTGGAGAGTTCAATAATACCTCCAAAGGACAAGAGATATCCTTTCTTAAGAGAGATCAGTTTGTTCCGTGTTAAATTCAATTCCTCCGTTGTTGATCACCCCCTTTCTAGATGCCCTTCAATTCATCAGACTTTGAACCTCCATTACTGTTCGAACCTCGAATCTTTTCGAATTTGTGGAACCATGTTCCCTAAGCTCAACAATGTTTCCCTTATACGAGAAAACTCTTGATTACAAGATTGAACTTCCTGATCTTCAAACTCTTTGTATGAAATTTGTTCCTCCTTGTACAACGACCTTGGAGAAGTTGTCTGCAGTAGTGTGAAGAAGTTGAGGGTTTGCGCCCCTCCAATGAGATCATCAATACCAACCAATATCTCGAAAACCTTATATTGAAGTTTCCCCTTCTCGAGGATCTGACCTTATCTGCCAATTTTGATTCAGCTGAAACAAAAATCTCCAGTCAGCTGTTAAAGTTAATGCTTTCCTGGGTGAACTAGGAGTTAGACTGAAAAGCTGATATGCTTTCCAGCAACTAACTACTGTTCATTCCACTGAGATTTTTCATCTAGATATTTGTAGTATCATATTACTATACTTTATCAAGTTGATCTCTAGCTTATTTAGCTTAGATATTTTGTAGGTTACTTTGCTCCCTATAAACGGGAAGTGTTTGCATTGTAATCTTTAAGAATTTTAGATCAAAAATACTGCATAAGTTCAGTTCATCTACTCTTCTTCAAACACTATTCACAAAGTGAACAGTGTGATATTCTTCACTCGCCACGAGTAATTGGTCGCCACTCGCCACGTCGAACTGGTTTCTGATCACACTCGCCAGTGCGAAAGTAGATGTATTGTGAATTCTAACATGAATTCCAACATCAGCAACTCAAGAATTTGACAATTATAGGTAATGGAAGAATAAAACAACAATATGGTTATATACCGGAGCTCAACCTAGACACTCCGAATCTTGTCTGTTTCTTGTGCAGCAACTATGGAGCTCGCACAGTCCATTCCAATATTTCATTGAATTCCACCATTTCCACCAGGTTAGAAGTAGTTGATCTTGAGCTAGGGACTGGACCTTATGTGCATCTTGGCACACCATGGTTTCTAAGATTACAAAACTTTCTTGGAAACTTAACGCCACATGACACAATGAACGTAACAGTGTAAGTTCTTCCTTCCAGTGGTATATATTTATGTAATTTGTACCTATCATCACCTTATTGCCTTACATCTTATATTTATGCAGGTGCGATATTCTGTCGAAGAATTACGAGAGGAGAAGTTTCTTCCCTTGCCTGAAGTCAAAAACTTGTGCTTGGAAGATATTCATCCAGTTACTCTATTCGTACAAGTCATTCTCGATTATTCGCGTAACAACAATTTGATGTGCCTAATGTGAATTTGCCATACTTGATATTTGATTAAACTTGGACTTATATATTAAGCTTACTTATTAACTCTTGAGTTTTGTTTATTTCAGTTCATTTATAAGAAGGTAATCTGCAGGGAAGAAAATCCTCTCTGCTGTGAAGGAAACCAAGTCAACTGTTGGCGGCATTACTTGAAATCAATTGAGCTTCAAAGCTTTAGTACTAATGGAGGACAGAAATCTTATGGCAGAGAGTTATCCAAGTTACTGGCGCGCAGATCTTAAAAGAGTTGAGGAATTCACTTTTGAATTACAATGGTTATCAAATAATTAGGCTATAGTAGCTACATGTATATATTAGAACGAATAGAGAAATTGCTTCATCTTTCTCTTCTATCTCTTATGACAAGTTTTTAGAGAGTCAAACTTTGTTGCCGATGCTATAGCTAGATTAGAACATAATTTAGTCGACAATTAGAGTTGGCTTGAGTGTGTTCCTAGGGTGGCTTCTGGCGCTCTTGTATTTGATGGTGTAAACTTCAGGTGCGTCAAGGGGTACCCATATATAATTTATCTCCTCTTTTAATTTCCATTGAAAAAAAAAACTCTGCAAGTGAACTTGGGGTACGCTTCTACTATTTTACTTCTCTTTCTTGAAGATGTTATAAGATACTATAAGCTTCAGTGCTTCACCACAAAAATATCATTCCAAGAAAAATGGAATCATTAGTTCATTACAATGAGAAGTAATACTATAGCTAGTATATGCCTGCACTTTGGGCAAAAAAGGAATTATAATGAAATGAAGTGCATACATTCATTCCGTGTCAGTGTCAGTTGCAGTATTAGAGAGTAACATATCAATGAGGTGATCAATATTGACAGAAAAGAGAAGAGAAGCAATCTCCAGAACACAGATTATTGAATACTTCCTCTTTTATTGACATGCAGTAGGACATTTATAGAGGCAAAAGTAACATATATACTAGTTCCTTAGTATCTCCTTTGGTAGAAGAAAACATCAAAAATCGGAAGAGTGGACTAGGCTAATAAAAATGAAATACATATTCTTAAATAACCAAATGACCGTAACACGCAGTAAATGACCATGGATAAGGTCGATTGCGGTATTACAGGCGTATCTCCTAACAAGCTGCGATTCGAGCAATCATTAGGAATTATTGCAATTGGGGGGGTGGAGCAGGGGGTGGGTAGGGGGTATTTGGGGGTTCGTCGGGGTCGGGTGGGGGGTTGCGGGGGATAAGCTCACGTGGAGATGGAGCTACGGGCTTTTTGTCAAACTTCATCAGCAGATCCAGCGAGGTCTTCTCTTCTACAAAATAAAGTATGACAAGCACATGAAATATACAAAAACAAAAATAAGAAGATAGATACACTGTAAATTTGTACAAGAAGATATGTTAAGTATGTAAATTAATGGAAAAGGAAAACGAAAAACACTGTCCACTAGCTAATTTACTATGACATGTATATATCCTATTGTTTTCCTCAAATATCCAGAAGAAAAAAACTTCACATATAGGCATTAGTTCATGATTGTGTAAAGAAGCCTGGTATATATTTAACAAGGTTCATTAGATTATAACAAAATTGATGATTATATAAGAAAGAGATGATATACATACTGCTATTTGGAAATTGAGAAACCCTCGCAAAAGCTATTTCGGAGGAGAAGAGTAGCAACATGAATATTATGGGCATCAGGTAAAAACCAGCACAAGCCTTGTAGGAGATCATTCTGTAATCTCTATGTCATACATCCAAGAAGGAGGCATACTATATATATATATATACACGAGAAAAGCATATGACGCAACAAACCCGCCATATAGCTAGTTTGGTTCAAAATTCAAATAAAATGTTATGTTTTATGTGTAAAATGAAAAAAAAGATTAGTGTTAACCTGTCAAGTACCTATTTTATGTATGTTGGACTAATGGAGCCAATGGTTTGAAGAAAACATTCATTATAATCCAGTTCAAATATCAGTCATTTGATGGTTGAAATGTCTTTCACGTATTCAAAATGGAGAGAATTTTGCAATAACGTACCCTCGTTAAATACATACTTTATGTTCGTGACCAAGTGTTTCAAAAAAAATAATCATGTTGTCATAATTAATCCAATTTAAGTATCATGATATTAAAAAATGTATGAATTATATTTTTGCTACAGCACATGTGTACATGACAAATGGTCTGAAAAAATATCATGTTGTTATAATCTAATTCAATCGCACAGTAGTTTAAATTTTGAAGGATCATATATTCAAAAATGATGGTGCTATTCACACACTTATGTTTTCTATTAACACACCTATTCAAAATGGATAGAATTCTGCGTCAACACCCATCAAATACTACTTTATGAGTGTGACATGATGGTTTGAAGAAACTTCATCATATATAATCCAGTTCACATGCATATCACATCATTTGGTGTTGAAATGCCTTTTACCTATTCAAGATGTATGGCGAAATTTTTGCCACCCCCTCATCAATACATACTTTATGTACGTGACAAATGGTTTGAAGAAATTCCATGTTGTCACAATCCAATTCAAATATAGTGTATTTCAAATGTTGAAAAATCTTTCAAATATTTTAAATGGACATTTTGCGACAACGCCCGTCAAATACTACTTTATGTATGATAATGATTTTTAGAAATTTCATCATATATTGTCAAGTTAACATATCATGTCATTTGATGTTGAAATGCCTTTTACATATTCAAAATGTATTTAAGTAGGGATTTGAAAACACCACCCCCCATTTTACAAACTACACCCCGTTTCTAACTTTTTCCTAAGGAAAAGACCAAACTGCCCTTTCTTGTTATTCTTTTTAAAAATCAACAATATCCTATTTATACTTATTTATTTTCCTTTTGATGGAGCATGGTGGGCCCATAATTTTGTTTACTCAGCATATTACATATATGTAATTTATCCTCTGAACTCAAAGGTAAACAGTTAATTTTAATCATTACAGTATTTCTTCACAACGTTTAATTTATTTAGAAAATATTAGAATCACCGAAAAAGAAATAAAAGATAAAAATGCAAAACTAAAAATCCTAAAAGACTTTCGAGAAAAACTTCCTAGAAGTAGACCAGGTTATTGGGATATAATATTTAGATTCACTCAAGGCATTCATATAGCAGAAAGACAAATCGCAGAACTTAAACAACTCCTGCAACAAGAATAAGAACCTCTTGAAATTTTAAGCCGCGGTTAGAAACCGTTGGTTAGATCCGCCTCAGTTGGTATCAGAGCCTGTTTTGCTCAAAAACAGGTAAAGAAAAGGCTTATGCCACAAAGTTGGCTCCTCTTAACAAATAAAAGAGAGCCAAAGCAGCTAAAAAATTATCAATCTTATTGCATAGAAAAAGAAAAGGAAAAGTGGAACTTGTGTTTTCACACAAGACATATCCAAGAAAACCAATACTCCATTGAATACGCTTGTAGAGTCCTAAACACTCTATACGACGAGCATATTCATCTCCAGAAAGAAATAGGAATAGAAGAACTTGACCCCTCTAGGCCAAGTATAGTTGAATTTCTAGACCATATATCTAGAGATAAGACTACTGAGAGAGTAAAAGAACAACTCGAGAGATTCAATCTCAGAATAACTCAGCTAGAAGAAATTCAAACAAAGATATCAAGACTTGAAATCAAGCTTGACTATCTTAAAGAAAAACAATATCTTGTAGATATTGAGAAGAAATTAGTAAGAACTGAAAATCTTGCAAATAACATTCATCAACAAGCAGTTGATCTAAAAAGTACTCAAGAAAATCTAAAGAAACTTTTAGAAACTCTTATATCCCGCATAGGATGAAACAAAGAGTTGAGCTAAAAGTAAAGAATGAAGACTTAAAAGCCATAGGTATTTATCTTCCGACAGAAAAACTTGCTGAGAATGTTGAAGCAATAATTCATCAACAGAATTATAGCAATATATATCTTCAAGAAATAGGGAAAGATATTGAAGAACAGTTCCAAGAACTAAGCATAAAAATTTCTGGTTTACAGAAAAGTACAGAAAAAATGAAAGAAAATTCAATCGTTGAAAGAATCAACGAAGAAGCACTAGCACAAGCTGTAGCTAGTAAAATCATTATACCACAGCCAAAAACAGAAAGTGGGTTCAATTTCATTGAATCTAAGTTATTAAAATGGAAAGAATCCAAAAGGGATATAAAGATGTTAAGTAGAGTCTTCAGTAAAAGACATACTGTACCAGCAGTACAGCTTGTAAATGCTCAAGAATTTCAGTATAACGAAATTGAATCTAGCGTAAGAGAAGCCTCAGCGCCAAAATTTAGATTCAATGAGATTTATAAGAAATGATCATTTATTATGGATTCTCACAGATTCAAGATGTTAGAACTAACAATACCAGCAACTGGTGGTGAAACAGACATCAGGCTAATCACTTCTAGAGAAGTGAGTGAAGCATTTCAAAGAAAATATGCTTATATGCACATTGGGGCAGTCCAAATTTCCATAAAACTCTTAGCAAGAGATGGTATAGACTGTTCCGTCTTGTGTATTCTGCAAAACGACAGAATAACAGATTTCTAGAAAAGCTTGTTAGGAACAGTAGAAGCCTCACTATGCAACCAGGTCGCATATTTCAATGTCTTCCCAAAATTCACCACTCATCTGAAAGACGCAGCACACTGCCTAAGACTGAGAATCAAAACAGATGGGATTGCCATGAAACAAGGCATGATGGAACTTGCCGTTGACTATAGGATCTATTACAAGCTAATGAGCTCCAATGTAACACCAAATACTAGATTTGTCAACAGCCCTGGTCTTACCACATCTGTCCTTACCAATCCTAGAAATAATACTCAGCAAAAGCACATCACCAAATGAGATGAAGTATATTCCCTAGAGAATGGAACTTAGCACCCCCTAAGAGACAGATACAAAGCTCTAATGCTTCTATCTATGAAGATACTGGAGGAAAAATAAGTCTCCAGTTCCATAGGCATTCTTTTGCTAACTATGAGCAAGCAAGTACTTCAGGATCAATTCCTGAAGAATCTTTTGAGGAAGAAGAAGACTCAAAAAGACCTATAAGGATGCTTAGAGTAGAAGGGTTAAAAGAACTCTATAAGCAAGCAAAAACTTGTGAAACCTTAGAAGGGTTAGAAGAGATAGTTAAGAAAATTTCTTTAGTCGAAACTAAAAGAAAAATTCTTCCTTATCAAGCGGCTGAAGCAGAAGCAAGCAACATGGATGCTGAAGCAAACACCATGGATGCAGAAGCCAGTACTAGCCAGCCACCATTGGCAGGAAACACTATCATCAATAACATTACGAATAACCCTACCAAAATCATTAGAGAAGAAAAAATCAAACTTTCTAAAGGACAGCCTCCTACAGGAAAGATTGGAGAAAGAAGCTCCCAAAAATATATTCCTACAGAACCACACTGGGGACAAGCAATCTCTGAAAGAGGAGTTTATCTAGACCTCGATAAAGTAGGAGATAAAAGAAAAACCATAGATAACTGGGTAGCCAGTTTAAAGCTAACCCAAGCACTAGTTTTATCCAAATTCCACTATAAAGAAGCACACGCTTACTATGAAGCAACCTTAACAGGAATAGTCCAGAAATGGTACAATTCCTTTAAGAGAAGTAGTAGTTGGGCAGATTGGGAAGCAAAATTAGCCAAGACAAATGACCCAATGGATTTCGCTATCCCTATATATGCACAATTTTGTGGAGATATAACGGGACATAGTGAACAAACCAAGGAAAGAGCTAAAGCAAACATCCAGAAATTAAGCATCAGCAATATGAGGTATTTTGAAGAATACACAAATGAGTTCCAAAACTACTATTGTACGATAGGAGATTTGGAAAACATAGATCTTATCAGAACATATTACAGAAAGTTACCAGAACCCTGGAATAATGCTGTAGCACAGTCCCTTGAAGAAAATCCCTTAGAATATTTTTCTATAGGAGGAATAGCAGAAAGAGTAAGAGACCTGTTAAGAAAACAGTGCACAGAAAATCAAAAGTCAAAAACTGTTAAGAAACAACTCAGAGGAGTTGAAAACATGTGCCCCAAAATCTTAGACACACCAACCCAATGGGGATGTCATCTCTACAATGAGAGAAAAAATAGGAGCAGATTTAGGAACAAGAAATACAATAAATTTACTTCTAAAAAGAAGTATAAAAAGCTCTGAACAAGATAAAGAAAAAAGATCTCCTAGAAAGAGATTAAAAGAAACTCAAACCCGAAGAAAAATACTTCTAGAGACACAAAGCCCTGTTGATGCTGGCTTTGCAAGGCTGAAAGTCATTATGCAAACGAGTGTCCTAAAAGGGATAAAAGATCTTCTAAAGCCCTTCTAGCAGAATACGATGAAGCCGTAGAATACGCAAACATTAAAGGGTTTGAAGTAGCCTATTCTGATGAAGAGAATGAATCTGTACATTCTCTTGCAGATACATCTGAAAGTGATACAGAAAGCACCTCAAATAGCTCTGAAGGAGAAAGTGAATATAACTATAGACCTATATTCATGTTAATCCAAAATTGGAGTCAGAAAACTACCGATAATATCAGTCAGTTTACTCCAAGGCCTGGAGCTTTCACTTGTGACTATTGCAAGTGTGAGGATAATAATACAGTACCCATGTATTGTAAAGAAACAGGAGAAACCTATCATAAAGAATGTTTCATAGCAGAAGTAAGGAGAAAAACAAAAGACCCTGAAGTACATACACTAGTAAATCAAGAATATGATATATTCCTTGATCAAATCCAAAAACAAGATCTTGAGAAAAACCTCAAGAAGATGAAGTTAGAAACTTCAAAAATTATTAAAGAAGAACCTAGTCCCTCCATAGCAGTACCTGAAAGTAACCCAAAAGAGGTAGAACCTGAGCCTCTACAAGAAGAAGAAAGAACTATAAATCCTTTCATAGAATTCACTAGAAAGGAAGAAACAATCCAACCAGTAAAACAAGTTCAGACGAGTATATATAGCAATTATATTACCATAGGTCTGAAATTTCCCAACTATAAGAAATACCATCTACATGCTTTTGTAGACACTGGTTCAGGCTATAGCCTAGCAAAGAAATATGTTATTCCTGAAGAATATTGGGAAAAGTCTGATAGAGAAGCCACTGAAATTGGAATGGGAGAAAAGGCGTTTACAATGAGCTACATAGCCAGAAATGTCAAAATCTCGATAGGCGAAGGAACCTTTACGTTCCAAAGAATTTGGCAGAGTGAAGCCCAAGGAGCCGATATGCTGATAGGAAATGATTTCCTACTTCAACAAAGAATAATACAAACCATCGAAATGATCGGGATTGAGAAGAATAATAAGTTCTACTGGGAATCCAGATTACTACATGCAGTCAGCATTGCAAGTAAAGGATTCACAGAACAATATCAGAAATCGCGAGCCAAGCGTGGTGATCATAAACCACCTTTTGAACCGGTTATACAACCGGTATTAGCTTTACAAGAACACTAAGAAATTGTGCAAAACGAAGCAACAACTTTGGAAGAATCAGAATCGGAGGAAGAACCTCAAGATTCAGATAGCTCGGATGGTGAAGAAGAATTCATCCGAGAACACAATCTAAAAGTATACATTAATAAAATAGAGCAAAAGAAAATCCCAAAACTCGTTGAGATAGAAAATTTGCTGAAACCCATAATCAGTGAAGATCCTCAACTACACTGGGAAAGAGACCCGGTATATTGTCAGCTAAAAATGCATGATGCCAATGCAATGTGCCATGTCAAAGCTATACCCCATTTTAGAGATGAAGATCGGAAAGAAATGGAAAGCCAAATCCAAGAATTGCTTGAAAAGAAATTAATTAGATCCTCAGATAGCCCTCATCATGCTCCAGCATTTTTGGTTAGAAACCATGCAGAGCAATTAAGAGGAAAAGCAAGAATGGTCATAGACTATAGGGATGTCAACAAGAAAACTGTCAAAGATGGTTATCAGATTGCTCAAGTAAGAGTCTTGATAAATAGACTAAAAGGAGCAAAGATATTTTCAAAGTTCGATGCAAAATCAGGCTTTTGGCAAGTAAAAATGCACCAGGATTCCATAGCCTTAACAGCCTTTGGAACTTCTCAAGGACATTACGAATGGCTTGTAATGCCGTTTGGACTTAAGCAAGCTCCATCTATCTTCCAAAGAAAGATGGATAACATATTTAAGTCATACTCAGATTTCTGTATAGTTTATATTGATGACATTCTTGTCTTCTCTAAAACTATGAATGAACATCTGAAGCATCTTGAGCAAATTTGCAAGCTCATAGTTCAAAAAGGAATCATCCTTGGACAAAAGAAAATTCATCTTATAAAAGGAGAAATTGACTTCCTTGGCATACACGTCAAGGACGGAGAAAGTCGTCTTCAAGAGCATATAGTAAAGAAAATAAGCCAATTCCCTGACAGTATCCCAGATGCAAAGTCTCTACAGAGATTTTTGGGAGTTGTCAACTTTGCGAGAGATTTTATTCCTCAAGTGAGTGGCCTCACTGCTCTTCTCTCTCCAAAAACAAGCAGGAAGAAAAAATGGTCATTTACAACGGATGATAGCAACACCGTTAAGAAAATTAAAGAACTCACAAAAAACCTTCCCCCTTTGCAGTTACCTGAAGAAGGTGACCTGATCATTTTGCAAACAGATGCAAATGATTATTATTGGGCAGGAGTAGTTTTAGCAATAACACCTAATACAAATCAAGAAAAGATCTGTAAATTCCTGTCAGGAAAATTTAATCCAGCAGAATTAAATTATTCCACAGGAGATAAAGAAGTTTTAGCCCTAATTAAATCTATTAAAGGAGCCGAAGCCTTTTTAGGAAATAAGTTTCTGGTCAGAACAGATAATAAGAGAGTGAAAAACTCAGCTGATAGAGGAAGAGTTCTTAGATGGCAGATGTTTTTATCTCAATATGAATATGATGTTGTAATGATTGTAGGAAACAAGAATTATCTGCCTGACGCTCTCACAAGAGAAATGACAATGTTCGAAAGAGATGAAGGCCGTAACCCAAGAAGCAGAAGGCCCGAACCAGAACCAGAAATCGAAGAAAGAAGAAGGCCCGATTTCGGAACAAGAGCTAGGCCTGAAAACAAAGGATCAAAGGACAAAGCTCTACAACAGAGATACAGAGATGGAGACAAGACTGTTGGACCATTACATGATGGACCGGGTTATCAATATCTGATATCCTACTCTCCTGCTGGATCCAGTAGTGCCCCTGAAAAAATTCAGCCTGACCTAATAAGAAAAGAAAATGATCCGGAAGATAAGCAGTCTTCCAATGCAGAAGAAGAAACTGTAAATGAATATTTACAGCATCCTAGAGCTACAGTCATAACTGACTGGTTTCAAAGAAGACAGCCTTATAAGGCAAGAACCACTGACAGGATAGTCTTCCAATGCAGAAGAAGAAACTGTAAATGAATATTTACAGCATCCTAGAGCTACAGTCATAACTGACTGGTTTCAAAGAAGACAGCCTTATAAGGCAAGAACCACTGACAGGATAGCATCCTTCAGGTTACCAGCAGTAAAATGCCTGAGAAAAATCTTTAATCATCCTATGAGAGTTTACGAAAGACCAGTGTTCAGAACCAGCAGAAATTTGCAGTTCAATCAGAGAATTATCATGGACCATATTTTAGCAGCATCTCGAGAAAATAATGAGGCACTTGTTCTACAAGCCCTGGAAACTCTAGCTGAGGAATTCTGCAGCTACGAGCAGCTCAAGGAAAAACTGGATATTCAATACCTTGAGAACCCTGAAAGTGCTAAAGTCCCACTTCTAGCCCTATCAGAATCAAAATGGTTCAGTTTCCATAATCTCTTAGGAGATTCCAAGAATAGAAAGGCTCTTCCATCAACATTGCTAGTAGTAGCATGTCCTTACTATGGAAGATATTTGGTTGATGTTCAAGCAGAGCATCCGCTGAAGAACAAGTTGTGGTTAATCGAGAATGGCTTTGTTCATAATCTTTGGACAAAAACCAACAAAGACCTAGAAGGTCTCCCTGAAGCAATTTACCAAGCAGTCAAGAACATTAGACCAGATGGTTGTATTCTGAGATTAAAGTTCATTTCAACCCCTCCTGAATGGACTAGAGAAGAAGCGAGAAAGAGTTATATTTCTCCTTATCACTATGTCAGAATTATCCAGAGTTGTGCCTCTCGAGCGCACAAATGGTCATCAAGCAATGGAAGACCTAATCAGAGCATCCCTTGGATGAAAGCAATGGCTATAATTCGTATTCAGAACCTGATCCAGAAAGATGATGACGCTACCCTTCTGGCCAAAGGAGAAAAGATCATTGTGGCCAGCTATAACCATCCTCATCCAGAGCACTGTTATTTGTATAAGGCCCTAGAAAGGCGAGAAATCGATGGTACGTTAGCAACTACCACGTGGATAGAAAAATTAGAGAAAGAACCAGAATTCAAAGATCCATATGATTCGGATATAGAATCTAAAGTCGAAGAAAATGACAATGACTCAGGAGCCTCTTTTGCTGACGAAGAGCTACACAACATCAATAATATGATGGAGTATTAGCTGCCGACGCATCAGGACAAGTAACTTTAGGTGAGTGTAATCCAGCTAGTGGAAGCCAGCTCAAATGTAAGATAAGTGTGTAAAATAAAGTTGCTGCCGACGCTTACGGACAAGCTCCTTTAGGAAAAGTTGAAGCCAGCTGTTAAGATAAGGATTCCTCCTGTCTGCTTTTCTTAATGGAATTCAATTCCGTTTTGACATCTGAAGGCTATATAAGGAGTCTGAGAGCTCAAGAGAAGGCATTCGAAAACCAAGGAAGAAAAGGAGTAGTCTGAAGCTTGAAGGCCTGTGAGAAGTTTGTGAGAAGTTTGTGAGTGTTTGTGAGTATTTTAGTATAGTAAAATAAGAGTGAATAGTGAGAGAGTGATTTCTTGCTAAGTCATCTGGTGTGGATTGCTTTATTTTACAAGTAAGTTTGTATTTTAATTCCAGCATGAGTAGCTAAATAGCTTTTAGCTGTTTACCCAAGAGTGAGGCTCTGAGTTATGTATATGAAAGTATGTTTGAGTAAATAAACTTCTGTTGGTGTTCCCCATATCCGTCTTGGTTTAAATTTCTGTAAAGATTTCTCAAACCCCAGGTGGAGGATTACCTCCTAGGAGTGGTATTTGGGAAAGAATTATCTGTCATTTTCCTGCTTTCTGCTTAACTAGAACTTAAGAACTCTTATTCATTTGTTTTATTAGAACTTAAGAAACTTTTCAAAACTAAGACAACAGTGATTCCACCAAAATAGTAGCCGTTGAGACAGAAAGTCGTTAGGTGAAAGTGGCATGATGAAGGTTAGTTCTTAGAATTGATAGGTAATTAGGATCTAGTAGACAAATAAGTAGTGAGTAATTAAGTTTTAGCAAAAAGTAGAAAATAGTTAAAAAAAAAAAAATTTCAGAATTAGAGTTGGGGGTATTTTGGGAATTTTACAGACTAAGGGGTGGGGATTTCAATTTTAGGAGGTGGGAATTTCAGTTCCCTTGAAGTATCATGTCATCTAATGTTGAAAGGTCTTTCACATATTAAAAAATGTATGAATTATATTTTTGCTACAGCACCTGTCAGTACGTACTTTATGTACATGACAAATGGTCTGAAAAAATATCATGTTGTTATAATCTAATTCAATCGCACTGTAGTTTAAATTTTGAAGGATATCTTTCACATATTCAAAAATGATGGTGCTATTCACACACTTATGTTTTCTATTCACACCTATTCAAAATGGACAAAATTTTACGATAATGCCCGTTAATTACTACTTTATGAGTATGACATGATGGTTTGAAGAAACTTGATCATATATAATCCAGTTCACATATCACGTCATTTGATGTTGAAATGCCTTTTACCTATTCAAGATGTATGGCGAAATTTTTGCCACCCCCCTCATCAATACATAATTTATGTACGTGAAAAATGGTTTGAAGAAATTCCATGTTGTCACAATCCAATTCAAATATAGTGTATTTCAAATGTTGAAAAATCTTTCAAATATTTTAAATGAACATTGTGCGACAACACCCGTGAAATACTACTTTATGCATGATAATGATTTTAGGAAATTTCAACATAAATAATCAAGTTAACATATCATGTCATTTGATGTTGAAATGCCTTTTACATATTCAAAATGTATGGAGAAATTTTTGCTACACCCCTCGTCAATACATACTTTATGTACGTGACAAATGGTTTGAAGAATTTTCATGTTGTCACAATCCAATTCAAACATAGTGTATTTCAAATGTTGAAAAATCTTTCACATATTCAAAATGGACAGAATTTTACGACAACGCCCATCAAATACTACTTTATGTGTGATAACGATTTTAAGAAATTTCATCATAATTTATTTAGTAAATTAAACAGTACCACCCGACCAAATTTACAAACACAAATAACTCAAAAAAGGACATAAGTCTGACCCAAAATCGAGTGGACCCAAAACTAATTGAATAATTAAAGTTGAAATGCCTAAAATGCCACTGACTTCGCCAAAATTACTATGCTGCCACTCCACTTACTGACAAGTTTCTCTCTCCTTATTTTTGAGTTATTTTCGTCAATTTCAAGTTTTTCGGCCAAACCGTCGACAATTTGAAGAAGATTCAAACTACAAAATTGTTCTTCATCTCATGAGCTTTCATTTGAGTATAGTGTTGCATATATTTTGAGAAACTTTGAAATTTCAAATTTCAACCACCACGAGCCACAGTAGCAGTAGCAGGTTTTGATCGGTGAAGAAGTTCCATGAAGCAGTAGCAGTAGCAGGTTTTGATCGATGAAGAAATTCCAAGGAGCAGTAGCAGTAGCAAGGTTTTGATCGGTGAAGAAGTTTCGTGGAGCAGTAGTAGTAGCAGGTTTTGATCGGTGAAGAAGTTCCATGGAGCAGTAGCAGTAGCAGCAAAAAAAAAAGAGATTGAAGAAGTTCCATGGAGCTTGATTAGGTAAAGCCGTGAACCTTCATGTGAGCGATTGACACAGTAACATTAAATATCCTTCTTCTTCGTCTTCAATCGGTGAGTAGCACAATAGTACAAATTTTGATTCGATATTTTTTTTTTTTGCAAAACTGTAAAGTAGCACAGTAGCAAAAACTGGACTTGTATGAATCGATTTCGATAATAAATTCACTAAATTGACAGGTTTTGTGGCACGTTGGAGGCTGTACTAGTTTTCTTTCATGTGAAGTAACACTAGCAGTAGCAGTAGCAGCCAACGAAGGAGCTGCTACTGAGAGAAGTGATGAAGCTGAAGGAGTTGCGACTGAGAATGATGCAGCTGAAGGAGATGCTACTGAGAGTGGTCATGCAGCTGAAGGAGTTGCTACTGAGAGAGGTGATGCAGCTGAAAGATATGCTACTGAGACTGGTCATGCAGCTGAAGGAGCTGCTATTGAGAGAGGTGATGCAGCTGAAGGAGCTGCTACTAAGAATGAAGAAGCTGAAGGAGCTGTTACCGAGATTGGTGATGCAGCTGAAGGAGCTGCTACTGAGAAGCATGTGAAGCATTAGATTGTAATTGCATTACGGAAGAGGATTTCAAATTTCATTTTTCTTCTAGTATAAAAGCGGGGTAAAAATGTCAACTTGCTAGTGACATGTTGCTAGTGACATATCACTACAACACTGGAAATCTTAGGCGACGAAAAATTTTCGTCACCTAAGAGAGCATTTCGTCGCCCAAGAACTTAGTCGACGAAATTTTCGTCGTCTAAGTTTCGTCGTCTAAAAGTGGTCGTCTAAGTGAATAGACGACGAAAATTCTATAATTTCGTCGCCTAAGATACTACTTAGACGACGAAAAAAATTCGTCGTCTAAGTATAATGGTGACGACAAAAATTCTTAGAAGACGAAAACTTTCGTCGGCTCAGAAATCACTTAGAAAAACGAAATAATATTTTTCGTCGACTAAGTAAGGAACTTAGACGACGAAATCTAATTATTTCGTCGTCTAAGTAAGTAACTTAGCCGACGAAAACTAATTATTTCATCGACTAAGTAACTTAGACGACGATAATTAAATTTTTCTTCGCCTTAGTACGTCACTTAGTCGACGAATTTATTTTTCGTCGTCTAAGTTATTTACTTAATCGACGAAATAAATAATTTTTGCCGCCTAACTGGCTTACTTAGGCGACGAAAACAATAATTTCGTCGTCTAAGTTACTTACTTAATTGACGAAAAAATTATTTTTTGTCGGCTTAATTGTTCAATCTAATTTATTTTTTCTTTTAATTAAATACTTAGGCGACGAAAGTAGGTTTTTTTCATGGGTTTAGTGGTCCACTTAGGCGACGAAATAAATGACTTCGTCGCCTTAGTTAGTTTATTATTTTTTTTTAAAAAGTAAAATTAGAGACAAAATTACATTAATATATTAAAAAATTTATTCATACAAATTAAATACTTAATATTAATAAATTTGTTCATACAAACTAAAACGCTAGATAAAAGAAATTAATCGAACAACTAGAATGTATGGGAGGGGGAGGAGCCTGCTAGCTAGCTACTTTCGGGTCGACTGAAGACTTGCAAACATGCTGAACTGTTGCTCCAACCGACTAAGACGCTCTTGACCTTCTTGCGCCTTCTCTTTGGCCAGTCGTGTCTCCTCCTCAAGTAGGGCGATTCGTTCATTGGCTTGTCGGGCCCGTTCATTGGCCTGTCGTGCCGCCTCCTCTGCATGTGTCATACGGTCTCTAGCCTCTCGGGCCTCCTCCTCCGCCCGTCTGATATGCTCCGCATTTGAAGACCGATAGCGTGCAGTGGAACTTTCCCCTCCAGATGATTGGGAGGAGCTGACACCGAAGGTGACTCCTCCTAGCCCCCAAATCTCACCGTTGTTTCGCGGTCCTAGTGCGTTTACAAGCACTCTGGCCTGAACACGGCTCGTCGAAATAGTGAATGATCTGATCTTCCGGAAAGTCTGGGTGCTCCTGCCTCACCTTAGTCATCACCTTATCGACCTCGGCTCTGATCTTTTCCTGCATTTGAAAATGAAATGCATTAACATCCTTAATCACATAAGAACAGTGGAAGACAATGAATTTAAACATAACAGGAAACTCACTATATTTTCTGCCGCTTTCAGGTGCTCAGGAGGGTACACCATCTTATAATTCTTCACCAACGCCATTGGTTCACCCTTTTCCTTCAACTCGAGCGCCGTATAGATGAAAGGCTTTGAACCGGACCGATGGTGCAGTGTCTTCTTCCCCTGGTTGATTGTGTTGGCGGCCGATCGTCTCTGTAGAAGTTTAAATACATTTGGGACAAATAAGCATTCAAGCAAAACAAAAATCAAGAATGTTTACATTTCAAAGCAGACTAATATTAAAAGTTGTATACCTGGAACCCATCGCTCTCGAAATGTTGAAGCAGCCAAGCCCAATCCTCCTTCCTACTTTTGAACTCTTTTGGGACTTCGCCAGGATTGTCAATCCTAAGCCTGTTGAGTTTGCTCTTGAAGACTGTGTAGGTCTTGGCGGCATGCTTGTGAACCCATTGTACCATCTTCTGATCATCCCAAGAGATGTCATAAACAAGCCGTTACAAAAAAATAAAATGGAATTAAGTTGGAAACTGACTTAGGTATAGAAAAATAAAATATTATAAATTATAGTTGTTTTCTCCTTACGTCGAGTTCATTGACAAGCTTCTTCTGATCCTCCTCCTCCAGGTCCCACCAACCAGCAGCAGTCATGGGAATGCTATCCCGAATGATATGGCTGATATCATGAGTCAGCCAGCTGTTCTGTGTACTGGTCTTGGGTCCGTGCAAGAACTGATCATCCATGACGATCTTCACCTTCTCTCCGTGTTGCACCCAGTACTGATAAGCCTTTTAGCCTTTGACCAACCCCCGTTTGCGTTTGGGAGGAGGTACTGCCAAATTAATAACAGTTTTATTAAGTAGTAATAACACATTTATAACTAAATAACTTAATTAAAACTGTTGAATTATCTTTACCTCCATCAGGCTGAGGACGAGATGTGCGCTGACAACTGATCTCTTCTGTAGGGTCATTTACGGTTTGAGGTGTGGCCTGAGACGATGGAGGGGCTAAAGTATCTTCCACCGGCAACGGGGGAGGGGGGGGGGGGGGGGGGGGGGAGAGGTGCTGATCCGCTCGCCGACGAGACCGTAGTTGGCTGCGACGAATTCCCTTCTGAGGCATTTGACCTTTAAAAGCAGTCAAATGCCTCCTGCCTCTTCTTCAGCTTCCCATGAGTCCGCGGCATATTTTTCCTGTCAAGAAACACAAATTATATCACAAACACAGCATCTGTCAACATCATATATCAACATCATATATAAACATCATATATCACATGAAACTAATAACCATACAATTACCTATACAATTACCTATACAAACTATCTGCCAATACAATTACCTATACAGTAAAGAATGAATTGAAGAGCAAATCAACTTGTTAATGATTCAAGGCAGAACAATTGGCTATTCATGAACCATATAAAAGACAGGTGACATGGGGTGGTCTATTCTCAAGTCTCAATCTTCATGAATCAATTATGTATGCTGACTACAATTCTACAACCATAAGCCAAAACCATGTGAGATCACATGTTAAACTGTTAAAGCTTATGCATCAAAGTTTTAGAAGCACAATCTGGTGAAAACATTTTCACAAAGAAAAGATAAAGACAATGCATACACATATAACCTGGAAATGCCCCAATTGGTCATGCATTACCAGAAAAGAAAACAGCGAAGACAATTTCTGGCCAGAAAGAAACTCTATGCATGGTTCGGAATCCCAACATAACACACCAAAATTTCATAGCTCATGATAAACAGGGCCTCAACTAGAGTACAACAAGCAAGTTTCAAAATTGAACCAGCCTTAAACAAAATTAAGCTATCACTAGAGCCATATACAGGACAAGCTTCCAATACAAATCAACTCAAAAAAATACAATCCAACATCTATAATCTCAACTCACAGTCCCACTGTCCAATATGTATAACTTTAGCAACTAGAAACCAAGTATGCAAAACACACACAATATTGGCTTTATGGCAGCCATAGCTCATGATAAACAGGGACTGACCGTAGCAATTTCGGCCTCATTTTTATGCAACCTCATGCTATTTTCAGGTCATATGATAATCAAAATCCATCTTTGTGGACAGAGGTATGTGAAGTATCAAAGACAGAACCCATATTTGATACTTCACGGACATCTTCTTCAACATCAAACCAAGACACTATATTTTCAATCAATTCGTATCAATAGTTGAGCCAACTGTATCAAAAATATTTTCAACCAAGACACTATACCTCACTTGATTGCTATCAAACTAACCGAAAATCTATCAATAGAAGAAGCAAAAAACTGAAAATAGCTTGCCTGAGAGAGAGAGAGATATATATATTCTGCCAGAGAGGGAGAGGGAGAGGGAGAGGGAGAGCTCGCGCGGGAGGAGACGGCGGCCACGAGGCGAAGGACACGGCGGCGAGGTGGAGGTGGGGCGGGAGGAAGGTGGCTGCCGTCTAATTGCCTTGCGTTGGGGCGGGGGCCACAAGGTGGAGGACACGGCGGCGAGGTGGCGGTGGCAGATGGGGAGATTTCCGGTTTTAAGAGAATTAGGGATTTTGAGAGGAGAACGAATGAACTGATCGACTGAATCGATCGATTTGGGATTTTAATATGTTTTACTTAGGCGACGAAAGTAAAACATTCGTCTCCTAAGTGAAGTACCAGGCGACGAAATAATATATTTTTTCGTCTAAGATAAGAACTTAGGCGACGAAACAATTATTCGTCGTCTAAGATAATCACTAAGGCGACGAAATAATAATTTCGTCGCTTAAGTTCTTGTCTTAGACGACGAAATAAACCATTTCGTCTCCTAAGTGCCTACGACGACGAAATTATCTTTCGTCGCCTAAGTGATTACGAATTTTGGCCAAATTTTTGGGCGGAAAATTAGGCCGCCAAATGTGTATATATATATATATATATATTCATACCCCAAATATTTTCAAAACCCGAGCGCCTATATATATATATATGTCTCTCACTTAGACGACGAAAAATTTAACTTCGTCGCCCAACTTAACCACCTAGACGACGAAAAAAAATTTCATCACCTAAGTTTCCCACCTAGACGACGAAAACAAAACTTCGTCGCCTAAGTTCCCCACTTAGACGACGAAAAAATAGTTTCGTCGCCTAAGTTCCCACTTAGACTACGAAAAAACTATTTCGTCGTCTAAGTGAAATACTAATTTTGACCAAAGTTTTTCACGGAAAATAAAGCCGCAAAATGTATTTGTTAAAGCTTTTGCGACGAAGATCGACGATGAATAATTTTATAAACAACTTGTTATTAGAAGTACACGCCTAAGTACGTATTTGTAATAATTATACATCACAAACAAATTTATTGAAATATTTAAAAACATAATTTCAATAATCATGCTTCTCCATCATAATCGTCATCGTCTATATCATCTGCGTCTTCAATCATATCAGTGAAGTCATCATTGGAATCCTCATCATCGTCTGATTCCTCATCATCCTCGTCATTAATGAAGTCGTCATTGACTGTGTTTTGAGTTGTAGATGCATTTGAGACCGCAATGAATTCATCAAAAGTGACGAAATGTAAGCGGTTGTTGTCGCGAATAGCGTCTACATTATGGATTTGAGAATGCGAATGCTCTTGATATGGTTCATCAGTGTTGTCGTCATCTTCATCACCATGTTCTACAGCCCCTTCAATTGTAGACGCACTCCATATATTCCTATGAGACATCGGGTTAACCACTTTCCAAAATCCACCGCCCTTAGGATCATCAAGATAAAGCATTTGTTTTGCCATGCTGGCAAGAATAAATGGCTCATTTTCATACCAGCTTGTGTCCGTATTCACTGATAATATGCCGTAATCCATCTTTGTATTCCTAGGAACACTTGGATCAGTATTGAACCATCTACACTTGAACAAGACAACGCTCATATTTCCATATTGTAGTTCGACAACGGTGAGTAGCACTCCGTAGTAGGTTGAGTCGTCACCATCTACCATGACCCGGTAATTTTGCGTTTTGCGGTTTACATCTCGTTGAAGTGTCACAAACTTGACGCCGTTGACAAAACACATCGCTCGCACACTGTGGGAAATCGGCGTTCTAGCCAAATGGTGCAATTCTGGCGAATACCAATCACTATTATATTTTTGGAGATTTTCCACCTGCCAAGTTGTGATAAATTATTTAAATTAAACCCTAAACCTAGAATACTAATATTGAAATAGAGATATTCTAACCCAAACAATAGAGCGATGACGTACCCATTTGCGAAAGTACTCAGGAAATGTTCTTTTGTGCGTCTCTTTTAGCTGTAGGTCTCTACGATTTCCTTCAATGAGCTTCAAATGCTCACGCATGAAATATTGTGCTTCGTCACAGTGTTGTAGTACGCACCAATGAGCTTCAATTAGCTCAGCATCTGTCAATCTTTGTGAACTCGGTAAATTACCAAACGGACGTACAACACTAGAAACGACTGAAAGATTGAACTCAGGTACTGTAGAGGCTGCTGTAGAAGATTCTGCTTCGTCACTGTTATGAAGATATAAGTTGCAGTATGTTACACATTCATGTGCAATGTACAACTCCGCTATCGATCCTTCAGGGTGACTCTTGCTTTTACATAATCGTTTGTATTGAAACAGTTGCCTGAAATTACACAGTTATTAGTGAAGTATATATAAGACAATATAACAATGAATGGGGAAATACGAATAATAAATAGTACATTTCTTGGGGATACATCCAGGTGGTCTGAACTGGACCAGTAAGCAGTACTTGATCTGGAAGATGGATCATCAGATAAATCATACTGTCGAAGAAAGCAGGGGGGAAAATCCTTTCCAATTTGCACAAAATGTAGATGATGTCTTCTTTGAGAATGAGAACATCTGACTTCTTCAGCTCTTTAGCGCATAACTTCTGAAAGAACCTACACAACGCTATTATAGGTTTCACCACATCTCGATGCAAATAGGGTCGGATAACCACTGGAATACGACGTTGCAGCAAAACATGACCGTCATGACTCTTCTATCCGTTAAACGTGTTCAGCCCCAAGTTAATGCACCGAGATATATTTCCTGCATACCCATGAGAATACTTTACTCCTTTAAACCATATGAAAAATTCCTTCTTGAAAGCCTGTTTAACTGTGTAAAGTGCAACATGTATGATCATCCCTGACGCCGTCTTCACTGGCCACAAGTGTTTTCGTATTTTCTTTTCCTTCAGATATTGACGTGATTTCACAGTGTCCTTACTCTTTCCCTTAATATCAATAATTGTTCCCACAAGGCTGTCACTTACTCCCTTTTCTATGTGCATGACATCTAGGGTGTGTCTAAGAATGAATTTCTACCAGTAAGGCAAATCATAGAATCTACTCTTGTGTGTAAAACACCTGTAGGGTGTGTCTAAGAATGGATTTCGACCAGTAAGGCAAATCATAGAATCTACTCTTGTGTGTAAAACACCTGTAATCACCACTCAACACGCCGAAATCAAAAGAGTTCAACTTCTCTAAAATTTCATCACCACTCCAGGGACGGGGTTTAGAACGAAGCTCTATTTTTTCGTCAAATTCTAGCTCGTCATATCGCCACGGGTGGTTAGCTGGAAGCCATCTACGGTGACCCAAGTAACACACCTTCCCAGCGCACCAAACAGAATGGACTTCGTTCAAGCAAATAGGACAAGCTTTGTATCCTTTAGTGGCCTGAGACGACAACATCCCGTAATCAGGAAAATCACTTATGGTAAACATCGCAATTGCTCTCATCACGAATGATCTTCCACTGTGCCTGTCAAAAGTAAGAGCTCCATTTTGCCATAAATCTTACAGTTTGTCGATCAAAGGTTGCAGATACACATCCAGACACTTTCCTAGAGACTTTGGACCGAGAATTAACAGAGACATCATACTAAATTCCTTCTTCATACACATCCAAGGAGGCAGGTTGTACGACACAAGAATAACAGGCCATGTACTATGACTCAAACTCATATTTTCATGGGGATTGAATCCATCTGAGGCAAGCCCAAGTCTTACATTTCGAATATCTCTTGCAAAATCTGGGAATGATCTGTCAAATGACTTCC
The DNA here is from genome assembly GCA_963682095.1 of Potentilla sterilis. Taxonomy (NCBI): domain Eukaryota; kingdom Viridiplantae; phylum Streptophyta; class Magnoliopsida; order Rosales; family Rosaceae; genus Potentilla; species Potentilla sterilis. The sequence goes on along the minus strand of OY821758.1, from coordinate 50,376,792 downwards.
AGGCCTCGCCATCTGCAGGGTGTCTGAGAGTATCATCATCTGTCCTTCTCTCTCCATGCCATCTCATTTCTTTTGCTGTCTGTAAAGACATGTAAAGACACTTCAATCTAGGAATTAAAGGGAAATGACGAAGCACCTTCACAGGAGCACTGTTTTCCTTAACTGTGCCTTGCTCCCACCTCGACGCGTGGCATATGGGACATTCATCAATCTTGGCTTTATCTTTGTAAAACAAAACACAGTTATTCTTGCAGGCGTGAATTTTGTTATAACTGAGACCAAGATCTTCCAATATCTTGTGTACCTTGTAATAACTATCAGGTAGATAGTTAGGTTGTGGAAGAGTTTCCTTACACTGTTTTAGCATACCATCAAAAGAGTCATTTGTCCACCTACTCTTGACTTTCAACTGCATCTTTGAGATGATGGTCCCTAAAACAGTGTGAGGACTACCCTCGAATAATGGGATCTGCACTTGAGCAATGAGTCTGGTATACTTATCATAATCACCACTGTCAACAAGAGGAATTGTGCCATCCTCAAATACTGCCTCTTGGAATTCCTCTTCCTCGCGTACTGGAGCAAATGTAGGAAAAGTGTCATGTAGAATGTTCATAGCCGGCTCTTCATAAGGCTCGAAAGCACCACTAGATGTCCGGTCATGGTATCCCGCTTGGATTTCGGCAACCATAGGTTCATAATCTGCTGCTTCACCGTGTTTATTCCATGTTGTATAATTCTGCATAATACCTTTGTTACACAGGTGATCGTAGATTCTGATTATCGTCTTGCACTTAGTATTCATACAACTTAAGCAGGGAAACCTGTGTGTTTTATTTCCTCCACCATGTTCACGTACAACATTTATAAAAATTCCTAATCCTTGTTGGTATTCAATGCTCCCCCTTGGGTACTGCATCCAATTCTTGTCTGTATCCATCAATCACCTGTCATATATATATAAGAGAAACAATAAATAATCACAAATTAACAAATAAACAATTTATATGCATGTTTCTTCTCGACCTTATGCCTCCGGTTAGGGTCTTAATCCCATTTAGGAGCACAAGACTTTGTTTCACAGTTTGTATAGGTCTTGTATATTCGTTTTCAGTTGTGGGAAAATTTCGGCAGCATCTCCCCACAGTTCCTCAAGTGCACGAATATCTATATACCTAATATGCACTCGAAGAACAGTGACCCCGTTGAAATATATACCCACGACCGCAAATGAATACGTACACAAGACCTATACAAACTGTGAAACAAAATCCTATGCCCCCAAACTGTCCAAAAATGGGACAATTCAAGAATCATATGCTGATTCTCGAACGAGATTTCTAAGGATATAAATGCATGTACATCAGTGAATAAAAGAACGATTTATTCTTTCATTCACCGCTAATTATATATAAATCATATAACAATGATTTTCTTAAAATAATAACAACTATTAATTAAATTAATTAACGCATTTAAAAGAAAAATTAATATATATAATTAATTCAACAATTTCACAAAAACCAACAATTAATTAATATGTATATATGGATCAACAAAAGGAATACTATCACCTCACAATATATATACACACACAACAAATTAAATGGAAATATTTCGATGGAAAAAATTGATATTTTTGTTGAAAAGGATGAAGAAAGAGATCATACCAAGTTAAAAATCGATAGGTAGCAGTGGACAAGGCTTAGGAAGACCCGATTAGAAGTTTTTCATATCCAAAAATGAAAATCGGTAGAAATTTTTTTGGGGGAGGTAAAATTTTCAGATTTTTTCCTCTTCTTCCCGATCTGGAAAATCAGTCTAGTATATATAGTCTGGATTCACTTAGGCGACGAAACATTGACTTTCCTCGCGTAAGAGTTTCACTTAGGCGACGAAATTCGATAATTTCATCTCCTAAGTTAAACACTAAAGCGACGGAACTTAATTGTCGTCGTCTTAGTTAAGAACCCTAACGACAATTGGCGTCGGCGTTTATGTATTTTCTTAGGCGACAAATGAAATTTTTCGTCTCCTAAGTGGAAACTTAGGCGACGAAATCCATAATGTTCGTCTCCTAAGTAACGAACTTAGACGACGAAAATATGTTTCGTCGCGTAAGAAAATATATAGACGACGAAAGAAGATTTCGTCGGCAGGGTCTTCTCTTAGACGACGAAAATGATTTTTCGTCGTCTAAGAATATACTTAGGCGATGAAATTTCCTTCTTAGAGGACGAATATTTTTTCGTCGCCTAAGACTTCTTAGTCGACGAAAATTTAAAAAATTTGTCGCCTAATGTTTTTTTCCTTTAGTGTGTGGCAACTTAATAGCATATTGTACTAATTTGTAAATTTTAGTCCTAAATTACTCAATTGAATATGTAAGTGAGTTATTTGTAAAACAAATTATTGTCATGTACCTTCATGTAGTTTGTTATAATTTATTTCAAATATTATGTCATTTGATGTTGAAATGTCTATCACATATCAAAAATGTAGAAACTTGCTACACACATCGTCAAACACATATTAAAAAAAAAAAAAACAGGACTTTCGAAACAAGTGACAGTGGACTGATATCTACGCCATTTTAATTGGTAGTAAGAGCATAATAGGCGACGAAATTTCCTTCTTAGAGGACGAATATTTTTTTGTCGCCTAAGACTTCTTAGTCGACGAAAATTTAAAAAATTTGTCGCGTAAGGTTTTTTTTCCTTGTAGTGTGTGGCAACTTAATAGCATATTGTACTAATTTATAAATTTTAGTCTTAAATTACTCAATTGAATATGTAAGTGAGTTATTTGTAAAACAAATTATTGTCATGTACCTACATGTAGTTTGTTATAATTTATTTCAAATATTATGTCATTTGATGTTGAAATGTCTATCACATATCAAAAATGGAGAAACTTGCTACACACATCGTCAAACATGTATTAAAAAAAAAGAAAAACAGGACTTTCGAAACAAGTGACAGTGGACTGATATCTACGCCATTTTAATTGGTAGTAAGAGCATAATGAGGTTATATGCTGACCAATTGACTGAAAACTGAATTTAGGGGAATGCAGCGGTTAATTATTGGTCATACCAATTGATGAGACCCGTCAGTCATACCAATTGAGTAACTAAAACTTGGTCGGTCGATTAGTATGACCAATTCAGTGGGCTCCACAACACTCTCCAAGGTTATTTGATTACAACCGTTGGATCTTTACAATGTTCAAATCTCAAGTGCAAATAGTTGATTGACAGTCATATTGCCTTTTACTGGTGTATTGTGTAAGACGAAAGTAGTCGCCAATATTAAAGGAATAGTAAATTAGTACTACCAATTTGGTTGGTTAATTGGTAATTGATCTTAGCTCATGGGTGCATTTGCTCTAAGCACCAACATCCACTAGTATCTACTATGAACGTACTCGAACTCATTTCGACTTTAACGAGAAAACATTAATTTTGCCATTAAAGAAAATACTTCGAGAATTTGATCAAAGAGAAAGAATATATGTGTTGGTGTAAGATAGGGTGAAACAGACTTGTCAAAGACTGAAACAGGTTAGAAAATACCACATTCCTTGAGGGAAAAAAAAAAAAAAAACTAGCTCAACCAAAAGAGTATAAATCTAGCCCTCGAGTAGTGCAGCAATTCATACGACACCACAAGAATTGATCATGAGAACATCAACTTTCCATGATCATGTTCACTCTCTATCTTTCATCATCTTTTTTTCCCAGTTGGTATTAAACATTACCTTTGCTTTTGGCAACTCAACTACTGAAGCAAATGCTCTTCTAAAATGGAAAGCCAGCTTTCAAAATCAAACGCAGAATAGTAATCTGATCTCATGGAAGTACTTTTCCAGCAACCGCACCAATCCAACATGCAATGCTTGGGCTGGTATTTCATGCAACTCTGCCGGACGTGTTAATATGATAAATCTCACCAGTTATGGCATTCAAGGTACTCTGCATGAATTTTCATTCCAGTCTTTCCCTGATCTTGAATATATTGATCTCAGCTTGAATAAACTGATTGATATCATCCCGCCTCAGATTAGGTTCCTCTCGAAACTCACCTATCTTTATCTTTCTCATAACCAGTTGTCTGGGAAAATCCCACCAGAAATAGGTTTTCTAACAAATCTTGAGGTTCTCCACCTAAATGAAAACCAATTAAACGGCTCAATTCCTCAAGAGATAGGTCAGCTTAAGTTTCTTGACGAGCTTGCTCTACACAACAACAGTCTAGATGGTATAATTCCAGCTTCCCTGGGTGATTTGAACAACTTGATTTTACTGCATCTTGATAAAAACCAACTTTCCGGTTCTATACCTGCCTCTCTAGGAAATTTAACCAACTTGACTTTCTTGTATCTGCAACAAAATAAGCTTTCTGGCTCAATCCCACCATCTTTAGGTGATCTAACACACCTTACTTATCTGTATCTCTATAACAATACCTTATCTGGAGCCATTCCAAAAGAGATTGGGAACTTGAAATCAATTGTGGATCTAGAGCTGGGTGAGAATCGTCTCAATGGTTCCATTCCCACTTCAATTGGTGGCTTGAATAACTTAGAAATACTAATTCTTCGTGATAACCAACTTTCTGGTTCCATCCCCCAAGAGATGGAGAATCTCATGAAGTTGACTGAACTGGTGTTGGATACTAACAATTTTTCTGGTCGTTTTCCCAAAAATATTTGCCGTGGTGGATCACTACAATACTTCATAGTAGACGCCAACCAATTGACGGGTCCAATCCACAAAAGCTTGAAAACATGCAAGAGTTTAATCAGAGTTCGCCTTCAAAATAACCATTTGACAGGCAATTTAACTGAAGAATTTGGTGCATATCCAAATCTTCGTTACATAGACCTAAGCCACAACAACTTCCACGGTGAAATCTCATCTGCCTGGGGACGATGTCCGAAATTAGAAACTCTTCTTCTAGCGAAAAACAACCTATCTGGGAGCATCCCACCTGAGATTGGCAATGCAACACAATTACATGTACTCGATCTTTCGTCAAATCATTTATTTGGGAAGGTTCCAAATGAGATGGGGAGAATGACTAATTTGCTAACACTCATGTTGAATGGGAATCTACTTTGGGGTCACATACCCTCAGAGTTTATATCATTGGTGGATCTTGAATATCTTGACTTGTCCACCAATAAATTCAATGAGTCAATTCCAAGCATTTTAGCTGCAATGTCCAAATTACACAACTTGAATTTGAGCAACAACCTGTTCAGAGAAAGAATTCCATTTCAGTTGGGAAATTTGGTCCACTTGTCCCAGCTAGACTTGAGTCATAATTTACTCGACGACAAGATACCATCAGATTTGAGCAAAATGCAAAGCTTGGAGTATCTGAATCTTTCTCACAATAATCTTTCTGGTCTCATTCCTGCAACTTTTGATCAAATGCATGGCTTGAATCAAATCGACATATCCTACAATCAGTTGCAGGGTCCCGTTCCCAACAACAAAGCATTTAAAGATGCTCTCTTGGAAGGCAATGAAGGATTGTGTGGTAGTGTTGCTGGACTTCAACCTTGCAATGATCCCTCCATACAAAATACGCATACCTCAAAAGTAGATCGAAGACTTGTGTTTTTGATTATTTTCCCTGTTTTGGGAGCACTTCTACTTTTGCTTGCCTTTGGTGGAATGTCCTTGGTTAGAAAGCCCAGATTAATAAAGCAGGACCCAAAGCAGAGCAATGTGCAACACGAAGTTGTTTTTTCTATAACTGAATTTGATGGAAGAAAAATGTATGATGAAATCATCAAGGCAACCAATGATTTTGATGCTGTGTATTGCATCGGAATGGGAGGATCCGGAAGTGTGTACAAGGCAAATCTGCCATCAGGCAGCATTGTGGCGGTGAAGAAACTCCATCCAACACTTGATGCTGAGGAGACGTCTCGGAAGGACTTCCACAACGAAATAAGGGCACTAGTACAGATACGACACCGGAACATTGTGAAGCTTCTTGGTTTCTGTTCTCATGCCCATCACTCATTTTTGGTCTATGACTACCTAGAGAAAGGTAGCTTGGCTTCAATATTGAGCAAAGAATATGAAGCTAAGAAATTGGACTGGAGCACAAGGGTGAGGATTGTAAAAGGTGTAGCTCATGCCTTATCTTATATGCATCATGATTGCACTCCACCTATTGTACATCGTGACATATCAAGCAACAACATTTTGCTTGATCACGAATATGAGCCTTGTGTTTCAGACTTTGGCACTGCAAAGATTTTAAATACAGACTCATCGAATTGGAGTGCCCGTGCAGGCACATATGGATATATAGCACCAGGTAAACTAGTTAAAAGAATGTTTGCAATTTCTTTTTACCAAACATAGATAGTTACAGTATCAATGGCTTCATGTTTGTATCTATTTTTTTTTTTTTTTTGGGTAATCATGTTTCTATCTATTTTATGGCAGAACTGGCATACACTATGAAGGTGACTGAGAAATGTGATGTTTATAGCTTTGGGGTGCTGGTACTGGAAGTGATAATGGGAAAGCATCTGGGTGGTTTAATCTCTTCTTCCTCGTTTCCATCTGCAGATGGAAATGTATTGTTGAAAGATATGCTCGATCTGCGCCTCGCCCCTCCTACGCCTAATGTTGAGAAGGAATTGATAACAATTGCAAGGCTAGCAATAGAATGCAGACATTCTCATCCACAATCCAGGCCAACAATGCATATGGTTTCTCAAGTGTTATCATCCCAACCTGCAAATTCCTCTAAACAACCAGAGACTCATTGATTAATGTCGGAATTGCGTGGCCTATGAGTATGATACAAAATTAATTAAGATGCTCTTGTTTGAGCATACTCATGTAGTCATTAGCTAGTTTGATAATTTCAATTCATGCGAACGTTCACATGTATATATATTGTCATATTGTTCTTTAGTAGTAAACTAACAATAAATCTCCATTCATAGGTATATATTGAATTATCAATTAGCGAACTTCGTACCTGTATATTTATATTTTTGCTTGAACATGATTGCACTTCATAAATCCTTTTCCGGCACCAAAATCCGACGCAGATAATACTGCAGCTCGATCTTGCCTGTAAAAAGGTTTAAAGAAACTTCCCCAGAAATAAAGAAGTTGGGGACTTCCGCTTGGCGGCCACTTTTAATCGGACCTCTCCCCTCGGACAAGATAGTGGTTGCTGAGTCGATGGAAGCCATGGAAACAGATCGAGGAGAAAGTGAGGAAGATGAAAGTGCAAATTACAACACTAGGCAGTGTAGGCTTTTGGGCAGGTGTGGCTGCCGCACATTAGGAATTTCTAAAAGGGTTTCTTTGATAGGCAAAAGTTTTGGTGAGAGCTTGGTTACTAACACATGCCTCTCATTCTCTCTTTTTCTTTACGTTATATTTTACAACAGAATAAATATGCTACTAGTCGATATCGACTACAACAGTTACTTATATATTAGAATTTGTTACACAATTTCTTTGTTTAACACGCTTCTGAGTTTAATTATATATATATACTTCTTCACCAGGTTAGAAGTAGTTGATCTTCAGCTAGGGACTGGACCTTATCCCCATCTTGGCACGGCAATATGGTTTCTAAGATTACAACAATTTCTTGGAAACTTTAAGCCACATGACACAATGAACGTTGTTCGTGGCGGATTTAGCACCCGGCGAACGGTCAACACGTGGGGTTGGCGGACGTCGATTTCAGTCCTGTTGTGCGCGAGCGTGCCAATACCTTTGAGTTAGGTACAACTTCTGACGCGGACGACTTCTGGCGAGCGTATTTCTGGCGAATATATCTCTGGCGAGTGTATCTGTCTGCTCCCAATTCCTGACTTCTTGATCAAACGACTGTTACGCGAGCGTTGACTAGGCCGGCGTAAGAGGCTCGAACAAGACCTAACAAAAGTATATTATGATTTTTCTCTCAACCTATTGCGGATTGAGTAATCTTACTTTGATCCTGAGACGCAAAGCAGAGCAATAATTCAAGACCGCGGGAACGATCCTTTTCCAACCTATCGCAGATTGGTCTGTGTTTTGTTACCGGAGTAACGACTCGATTGGCTACGGGTGTAGCGACTGACACTGGGTGCTTCAGCGAACGCAGACACGAGGCGAACGTGCGACTCTGTACGTATGGTGGCGAGCGCGACTCTGTACGTATGGTGGCAGGTGTGCTACGATATGCGGATGCTGGAAGCGATAGGTCTTAGCGACGCTCACACGAATGCAAGGCACACTTCGACAACCAAGCAAGTATACAGCGGCCGGTGGCGGGTGTAGGGTTGCAGCGAGTTTGGATGGTGGTTGTTTGCAGCTTGTGGAGGCTGTAAGTGTAAGATGCTCTGGAGAGGCTTTGCAAGATTTGCAATGCGCAAAAGTTTGTGTGTTTGTTTGATGGTTGAGAACCCTTTTCATGATGTTCAAGAGTTCTTTATATAGAGAACATAAAACCTCAATACTTGCGTATTAAGCATGATGGATTCGGAGATCAATTAGGATTCAATTACTTTAAACCACCCCCATTACGGGTTCCTAAAGGAACCTCAAATCCTTTTCAAGAAGGAAAAGATTTAATATATCTCAGATTACTCTTTAATAAATAACCTCATGGGCCTCGATCTACAATCTCGGACAAATGTCAATTTAGGCCCAAACATTGCCCACAGCCTTTGAAATTGAAAGCCTAGTGAAATTGATAAAGGTTAGAAAACCCAACCCAAACCTCTTTAAAAATTCTGAAGCATTGTGTCGTTCCCTCTAACAACACAACTTTACCAAATCGAGCTCAGAGAACTATTCAACAAAACCTCGACCGCAACAAACCCTACCAATTCCAATTCAAAGAACCCCTTTCAGATTCTATAAGACCCAGATTGAGAATCATCAATTCACATCTTCAACCTCCATTTCTTTTACTCCCCATCAGATAAACCATGGCCGACGAGATTCAATACCATCAAGCTGTCAGAGGAAAAGAAATAATCACCTCGCACATTATCGAGGTCGAAAGTGCTTACCAGACCTCAATCACGCCACTCGATGACTACGGCCGTGCCGGGCTGGGTCCTCGGCAACAAGAACTAGGTAGGAATTCAACCTACCCATTCGTTCATACTGCTCGACCTCTTCCAGTGATTTTCCGGGAAAGAAGCGTTTCATGTGGAGATTGGCAAACTTCCAACCACTATGAAATCCCCATAGCATACTCCTCCTGGCCTCTGCCCACCCCGTCAATGATACAGTGGTATCATGAAAGACAAACACTCGATGAAAGCAGGTGGCGCGCGGCAGGGATTGACGAAGTCCTCAGAATCAGCTTCGCGCTCAACCCCAAGGGAGGAAATAGGTGTGCTCTCATGCCTTTGATTAGTTTCTGGAATTCATCCGCCAATGCCTTCGACTTACAATTTGGTCAGGCTAGTATTACCTTGTTAGATATGTATGCAGGCCTAGGTTTTCCTTTAGGTAGAAAACCCTTTGATGCCAATGATTATCCTGAGGCGGATGTCCCCTCAATCACCCTTCCTGAACCCTCTACTATGAGTTTTTCAAACTGGATAGCCACATTCAAAAACCACAAAGATGACATAGGTAGGATAGCCTTCCTAGACTTTTGGTTGAACAAATTTGTATTCTGTTCGACGGCTAATAAGATGACCAAAACCTATAATAGAATGGCAGAGGTCCTATACGCTCGCAAAGAAATTGGCCTAGGCCAAATAGTACTCGCCCATCTATATAGGTGTCTGCATACACTATCCACCTCACCCCTGAATAGTAAGGTTGCCGGACCTCTCTGGATATTAGAGATTTGGTCCCAAATGTATTTCCCCGGATTAGCACCACCTGACCCTATCCGCCTTGGGGATGAGAGAGTGTTAGGACTGGCATACGCAGGGTGTAAACCCAATTATGGTCAAGGTTATGCCATATGCCTTGACATAATTTTCAATACTGATGCCCAAGGCTTCTACTCGGAAGTTCAAGCACTCCTCCAAAGGGTACATCCAAGAGCACTGAAGGATGGTTTTCTGCCCTCCACTAATCAGTGCGAAGAAGGAAGGAGGCTATTCCTTCACTGTATATCCATGGCGGATCTTTCCCTTCTCTCCTCTGACAAAGGCGAGCAGGGAGTCGAGGTATACACTCCTCAACTATTCGCCAGACAGTTCGGCCTGAGCCAGGTTCTACCATATCCTCCAGTTCAGAGTTTGAACATGTTTTCGTCCTGGCGGCCAAGCAAGAACACTCCTGCTGATGAAGGCGCCAACCTCGTCTCTGCCTTGAGACCCGCCAACTATCCAAGCCTGGACCAGTGCCCAGCCTTAGAGCTCTCTGGACTAGTTAGTGAGGAATACCAGACTTGGTGGATGCAGCTCAGAGGCGACTTCTTCAAGAAGGAATCTCTTCACTACTTCAGAGCCCTTTTTGGCGAACATGTCCCTACCTTACTGCGGATGATGCCAGAGTGCTTGATGGAGGCCCTCTTTACCCAGAACTGATTCTTGAACAGGTATCTTCAATCTTTATTGATCTGTGTATAACAAGTATAACGAATTGTAGGTGAAAAACCACTAACTGATTTCCCTTGTCACAGACCTCTGGAAAATCAAGCAAAAGTAAAGGAAAACGCAAGACTCCTCAGACCTCTAGCAACAAGCCTGCCAAAAAGAAGGCAAAAGCTCCAACTGTTATTGTGGAGGAGTTAGATCCTGAGGATGACGAACTAGTAAGTTATCTTACTTTGTTTATTGTATAACTGCACCACTGACTTATAAAACAAGTTGTCATGTTAAATCTGATGCAGTTAATAAAATTTCTTCCATAGGGATTAATAAGGAAGAAAAGTAAACCAACTTCAACTCCTACTGCTACTGTGATTGAGATATCTTCAGGTGAGTCCTCTGAATCATCTCAAAGTTCATCTTCCTCTGGGGACTCTGAATCAGGAGAAGTAGATAGTCTTGAGTTCGCTGAAATCTATAAAGAACTTGAAAAAGAGATGCAAAGAGTTCGTGAAAATATTGTATTGGATGTATTGCCACTAAGATCTCTTCCTGCTGATACAGGTACCCCTAACATTCCAAACAATCCAATGACAATGGCCTCAACCCCTGCTAAGATTGTCCCTCTAACCACTTCACCTCTCCCTGCAGAGCAAGTGATAGAGGAGGTTGCCTCTATACAAACGAACGAAGTTGTAGCAGATGCTGGAGAAGTCTGTGTTGATTTCGTGTTATTCAAGTTAGTTTAAATAATCTCCTATGTTTTAGGGGTCAGTAGTTTGCTTATGTTAGGATTTGTTTTGGTCCCTAAGCTAGTCCTTGTACAATCAATAAGTGATCCAGTATCCCTAGCAACCCATGGCGAAGAAGAAATACTTCGGGATCATGAGACAGTCATCCTGGAAGATACAAACCTAGCACATCTCTCTCATGTTAGAATCCATGCGGGAGCTGGCGAATGCTCAACTCAACTTCCAGATTCCACCCTGGATCAACCTTCAGAACCTCAAAAGCAACCGCACACCGAGCATCCCATAGATGCCTCGCGAGTGACGGAAGAGATAACTCTCAGAGCCTCTTGATTTTACACGATTCATAAGTTCTACATTAATCCTCACCACATCTTACGTTCACATAGGTTATTGAAACCCCTGACACAACTAGGACTGATGAGGCTTCTAGCAAGCAGACCCCAGTTGTAAATTTGCCTCTCCAAGGCCTACAGATTGGAGTATCCCCCATCAAGGGTCCAACCTCCTCACCTCTGAACACTACTAGCTTTTCTATCAAAGGGCACAACCATTTTTCCGTGCCTATTGTACAAATTGGGGACGGATTCAGTGCCCAAACTGGTATGGGGACGAAATTTCTGTCCACTCCTAATAGTACAGTCTCCATTTCTGTTTTGTACAATTTGGGCACGGAAAAATCTGTCCGTGGCAACTCGGGTACTATTTTAAACCCAAGCCCTCACGCGCCTAGTTCTCTTTAAGCCAGGAGTTGAATAGTGCCCTCCATTTTTATATATTATAATTAGCCGATATAAGCCGATGAACAGTAACAATCCGTCCCCAAATTTAGCATCAAAAGTGGCACACTTCTTCCTCATCCGTGGCCAAATTGTACAAATTTCAGAAAAAAAAATTGTTTGAAATTTTCAATTAAATTTCTCAGAATTATATATTACACTGTGCCCTGTTTTAGTTTTACTAAAACGCCCCATTGTGGATGCAAATTGGAACAAATCTACTAGGCTGTAATTTGTCCAAACATCAAATTTACCCTCTTCAAATCTAAATACAATTCAACTTTCTAAATAAAATAAATCAATTAATCCTCAAATATAAATTGATAAAAACATATTTATTGAATAGAAGTGCATGGAAAACTATGAACATACCCGCAAAAAAGAAGAGAAAATATACCAACACATTTGCAGCATGACGGTAAGATCTGGATCAACCCATCATCATATATATAATCATTATCTATATACATAAATAATGCTAGGAATTTGTCCTTTGTTCACAAATCCTATGCATGAAAAGCAAGATCATGAAGGCTGCCATAATAGCTTCCATATACCAAAAGCAGTCAACATACAGATTCTATGCATCTGTTAAGGGATGCTCCTCACGCTGTTAAGGGATCTTGCAGCAATGTTCCTGTTTGTGAGGTTCTAAACAAAGGTGAGCAATTTTCCTCCTCAAAGCAGGTTTCAAGAAATTAGAACAACAACATATAAACCAACTTTGGCTTATTAAGTTGGTTAGTTAACAATTGATCAAATTAGCAAATATGAATGTAAAGTTCTAGGAATTTTGTTTATAAAAGGGTGAGCAAGAGTTTATACCCCCTAGAAACTGCATCTCCTAGCAGCCTTTACAAGTTTAGCACTTGAAAAATTCAGATCCCAATTAAATTTAACCCCAAATCCCTAAACTCATTACATACATGACTTGAAATTAGAACTCTAGCTCCAGCAAACCAGTATTTGATTTAGAAAAGTATGAGAAAGAGGAGAGGAGTTGAAATGACCTGGCTCAAATCCATAGCTCTGAATGACCTTTACATAGATCCATCCCAGTATGTAAGAATGAAACTGCCCTTTCTTTCAAAGGTAGTATTGTATGCCCCCACCAACCACTGCCAAACATCACAAAAGAATTAAAAGAGATGTGTGAGGGGAAATATTTGCACAGCAAATTCATACACCACCTATTTAATAAATACGCAAGAGGCCAATCTACACAAATGAAAGGCTCCATTATATAAACCTTTACAGGCTGTTTCAAGTTCTTTGACATATAACAATTCAGAAGCATTCTATCTATTATATATTGAGCTTTACGGTTGAGAAAAGGAAAGGAAAAGATACACATAGACAACAGTGTCATATCCATGTAAAGATTATTTTCTACACTATGTCGCACCCAGAGCACAGCTATAGGATACTTAGAATTTAGCATTGCAGCTTGACACTGAACAGAAGTCAACATTTAACTTTAATGATTTTTCACTTGCTGTATATGTCATTTACAATAACGTTAAGTGGAACAAAGGCCAGAACGAAAAAGGTAAGGTTCCTAATATTTATATTTGAACCTGATATACATTGATTTATTTATGAATATGAATTAAGAATACTTTCTGAATAATAACAATCAGAAATCACAACTGGCCTGAAATTCCAACATGTTATAATTCGCTCACCTGTATTACGTGTGGCGATAAACTAAAGATAATAACAATCAGAAATCACAACTGGCCTGAAATTCCAACATGATATAATTCGCTCACATGTATTACGTGTGGCGATAAACTAAAGAAAGAATTGTCTACACCATAATAAACTGCAAAGAGAAATTGGGAATAGAATGTCACTTAGGTACACAAAAAACAAAGAATTAACTGTTTTCTTGACTTAAAATATAACACTACTTACCAAGTAGAATATCAATAACTCTAAATTCTCTAACTTGTCCAGCAAGAATTAAGCCAACGGCCACTGCTCCATATATGCAAAGTAAAGTGTGCCTGAGAAACAAGAAATGCAGAACATCAAACAAAAAGAGCATAGTACAGTAATCCAAGCTATAAAATAGTTAAAATGGGTAACTAAGACGGAAACAGAAGAAGATAAACTACTCAATTCATCCTTTAGCTGACAGATTTGTGCACATTGTAAGGCAATATGGAGAAAATTGTATTGAGTTTCAGGAAGGTAAATCAAATTACAAATTTCAACCTCACAGAAAACATGTCAAAGTATTCCACTTGTCATTCGTGCTAGCACTGTAATGAAGACTGGGTGGCTGAAATTTCAACCAACTATCTAATTTACAAACTGATTGTAACCCAGTATCAAACTCTGCAACTGAATTTTTGGGCAGAATAGGCCACAAACAATCTTACAGTATTGCTGCAGGAGATAGCACTTACCACAAAACAAAAGCCATGAAGTAATGGATGTTTCTCTCACCTATACAATTATTCTGCAATCAAACCCGATGTTGAACTACAATTAGCACCCTATAGAATGCAAAAATATAGTGAGGAGGAAGACAGAAAGAGGACGAGTTGGAGAAACACAAACCATCCATCCACAATGATGGTCAAAGCGAGCAACACAGCGACCACATATGCTGCAATGCTTAGACCGAGCAGGTCTTAACCAAATAGAAAAAAGAAAATCAATATATAGAGAAAACCTTAGAGAAACAGCTAAATCAACTGTGAGGGAGAGGTGGACGTAGGACTCACTTTGGAATTTTGCATGTTGAACATTCTTTTTCATTGTATCAAATTAACTGAATCTTCTTACAAGGAAAAAAAAACAAGCAATTAACATATTTATGAATAATTAGACTCTAAAATGCCCCAAAATCTCCAATTCGAGTTTATAAAAGCAGTTGAATAGACAAAATTAGTCGATTAGGGCTTAGGAAGTTACCTAAATTGCACTGACCCAGATATAGAACAAACTTACTGAATAGCTTGATGATGATGGCCATGAGCCCAGCACGATCTGTTTCTGATAAAAGATCGAAGTGAACTTAATTAGTAATTAAGAGACGGAGAGACGAAAAAGAATCATAACCTTACGTCGGAAATAAGGGGTTTTAACGGCGGACGGCGGCGAGTATGAGAGTGTCCCCTATTGCAATATGAATCAAGGAGGGAAGACGACTAACCGATCAATGGAGTGCGAGGACGTCCAGCCGACGAAGACGAAGCGGCGTACAGAGATGATGGGCGGAACCCCATGGCTGGTTGAGATGGGCGACGGCGATATGAGATAGAGGATCTAGGGTTTTGGGGAACAAAAGAGTAAAGGTGAGGGAAGGAAAAATCAGGGTTGTACGAGAGTAAGAGAGGAGGAAGAGTGTAAGCAACAAAAAACAAAAAAGGGAAGAAGAGGCACGGACGACAACTATCTCTACTATAACTAATACAGAGAAGTAATTAATACAAAAAGAGGAAGAAGAGTGTAATAAAAAAAAATAGGAAGAAGAGGCACGGACAAATATATGTAGGTAAGGTATTATCTAATAAATAATAATTAGGTAATCTTCAAATTGGGGATGAAAATTGAAAAAAATCCGTGCTTAGCTCAACATTTTTTCAATTGGAGACGGATTCTAAAAATATCCGTGCCAAAACTCAACTTAATGAAACAAATGGGGACGGAAGGTCAATACATCCGTGCTAAAACTCAACTTAATGAAACAAATGGGGACGGATTCTAAAAATATCCGTGCCAAAACTCAACTTAATGAAACAAATGGGGACGGAAGGTCAATACATCCGTGCTAAAACTCAACTTAATGAAACAAATGGGGACGGATGGTCAATACATCCGTGCTAAAACTCAACTTAATGAAACAAATGGGGACGGAAGGTCAATACATCCGTGCTAAAACTCTTATTTTCTGTTGAAAGGGGACAGGTGCCGTGCCCATTACTTGTATTGCCACAGAGAAATTTGGGTCCGTGCCCTTTGGTAGATAAGAGCACGGATCAGCCGGTCGTCCCCATTAAGTCCGTGCCCTTTGATAGAAAAGCTAGTAGTGGAAGATGAGTCTACCTTTCCCATCAATAGAAGAGGATCCGCTCCTGAAACTCCCAACCCCAAAGAGAGATCTCCCTGAAGTAAGAGAGGCATGGGATTTCATCCAACAATTGGGAAGCCTGAATCTGAAAGATGCAGTAGTGGCAACCAAGTTGCATTCCTCTGTCCAACTGCTGCAAGACCATGTCGAACGCCTGCCCGCCACGGTTCAATTAGATTTTAAGAACTTCCTGGCGAGCCTTCCTGATCTTATGAGGCAACTCCATGAAAAACTTGCAATAGTTCCCTCTCAACAATTCAAGACGCAAGATGTAAATGCAGCCCTCACGAGTGCAATAAATGCCTACTCTGCCACGGTAGCAACCGTAAGCCATGCTGACGGGGAAGAACTCGCTCGCCTGGAGAGGGAAAGATACATCCTTGACCAAAAGATCACCCTCATCAAGGCAAGGCAAGATCGAGGAGCATCTCCAACACGCGAACGAACAAAGGGCGCTCCTGACCACTCTTCATAGCGAAGCCCAGCAGAGTCTAGCAGAAGAGGAAGAGCTCATAGACCAAATTGATCACTTGCAGGTGAAGATTCGAAGAATAGGAATGCCCATGATTGAACTTAAAACAATGCCCCCCCAAATAGATTGGGCTTTAAATTGTAATAGTTATCTTATCATTGTTATCATTTAATGAATGCAACCCGACCCAACTTTTCAAACCGCTTCGTTCAACTACAATTCAACGCTCCGATTTAATGCTTAGTAACTGCATATATCACCTCACAGATTTTGAAAACCAAAACCCTTTACCGGTTCTAATGTAAACGGTTGAAAATAATAACTATACCATAAATTCTAGCATCTCTCGTGATCGACCCGAATCAATCTCAGCCGTAAGATCCCTTACCCAATTTACTATATAAAGGAACCCCATCGCTAGGGTTGATCAAACCTTCAATTCCTTCCATTATCGCCATGTTTTCTCCTCTGTTTATCTCCAAGCCCCTATGGCTTCCACAGTCTTTTCCTCCAGACTACACTAAGATGTTCTTATGAACACCTCTAAGTCGTGTAATCTGGTATTAGCAAAATCCTAAGTCGCATAATCTGGTATTATGCCTCCGGATGACGTGATTTGAGAAGGGTTGGCCAGAGTTTGGCCATATTCTTCACGTCCTCCATTGGTATAATATTGATTGTCGATTTAGGTGTTATGTGTCAGCCGTGCGGACGTATTCCTCCTACTGCTCCTTAGCATTAGGGAAGAAATAGGGAATGACCTGCGGATGACATTTCCGTCCATGCTAACATCTGAACTGCTCCAACCTGGCGGATGGAAACTCCTTGCCCTTTTGTTCTTTTGCCAACCCAGAAGTTCGGAGCCTAGCTAACCATTCGTCAAGGGTCAATTTGAAAATTGGCGGATGAGGATTGCTGTCTGTTGGTTCCCAAAAGACAAGGAGGATGACAATGAAGATCGATCAAGGAAGAGAATTCTACATTTGGCAATTCTAAGAGATGGACCTGTCACGAGTTCACCTTTTTGTCGGAGGAATTATGAAGCAGAGTTCAAAATAGAAATTCAAACATTCCTTACGATCGATCAAAGCTCTTTAGTATAGACATGGTTTCAGAGCTAACTAGTAGCTCTTTATCTTGTAACTTTCATACTTTGAAAAAGCTTTGACCGCAAAGCCGTCAAATAAATTGAAAAACACATATATTGTCTTCCTTTTTAAATTGAAATTGCATTAACTGGAATACAAAATACCAACTTAAGAACCACAGGTATTGGTCCAAAGGTTGAATTGAAATCAAGTAAATCTCAATGAAACTCTTGCAGTCTCATATAAAAATTTCGAAAATTTGGGGTATACAACTGCTGGCCCCGGCGAATGCTCGTATGCGAGGCTTCTGATGTTGCCCTGTGTTGCCCCCCTAGTTTAGCTTGGCGGAGGTGAGTATGGAATATGAATCGAAGCTAAGGAAACTAAGTACGTAATTCAAAGGAGCTCGACCATGGCTTGCGGGTCCTCATACTCCCAAACACTTGGAAAATATTTCTTGAGGTAGCAGCCATTAATGGGATTTTTGTGGACGTCGCCTTCAATGTCTCTTAGTTGATAAGCACATTTGCCAAGAATCCGGTTAATGACAAAAGGACCCTCCCATTTGGGAGACCACTTACCACGACCTGTATCACGTTCGCCAAAGGGAAGTACTACTTTCCAGACTAAATCGCCTTCGCCATAAGACTTGCCCATAGTCCGCTTTTCATAAGCTCTAGCAACCTTCTTCTTTTCCATGATTATATTTTCTAGAGCTTCCATCCGCCTGATATCGAGGTCCTCATGTTCTTGAAACATGGCTTGAACATAGTCAGCACCAATCAGCTGATGCTGCTCTCTAACTTGAAGGGACTGTATGTTAATCTCTAAGGGTAAAACCGCATCATGGCCATACATCAAAGCATATGGAGTAGTCCCTGTAGGCGTTCGGTATGCCCACAAAGTGTTATCCAGTTCAGTATGCCAAGTCCTTGGGTTGTCTTCAAGCATCCGCTTGAGAATAGAGATAATGACCTTGTTACTGGCCTCTGCTTGGCCATTCGATTGAGCATAATAAGGGGAAGAGTGGAGGAATTGAATATCATATCCTTGCAAATATTCTTGAGTCTTCTCCGCCATAAACGCTGCCCCCTGTCCGCCACTATACATTCAGGAATACCATATCTGCAAATGATATTCTAGAATATAAATCGGATGACGGTAGCCGCATCACAATTTCGGACAGGTACTGCTTCCACCCATTTAGTGAAGAAATCTGTACCAATGAGCAAATACTTATGCTGGAGAGATGAATTAGGGTGGATCTCGCCAACAAAATCTAGTGTCCAGCCCCTGGCGGGCCAAGGCTTGATGAGAGGTTGCATGGGTATATTGGGAATTCGTTGAACTGGCCCATGAACTTGGCAATCAATGCAACCTTGTGCAAAATTGATACAGTCTTTAATAATAGATGGCCAATAATATCCGTATCTACGAATAAGCCACCTCATCTTTGGTCCGCTCTGATGCGAACCACAAACGCCAAGGTGTACCTCTCACATGAGCCGCTTGGCTTCCGTCCCATAGACACACCTAAGGTCAACACCATCCTCTCCTCTGCGAAGTAACTCGTAGCCACGAAGTAAATAATTAGTGGTCATGAATCGGACCCGCCTTTCTGATGGTGAAGAGGGGTCTTGTAAATATTTGATGATTGGGAGCCGTCAATCTGTATCAATTGGTTCGACCGTAGCCACCAACCACTCATCTCGTTGTTCTTGTCGAACGACAAAAGATGGTAAAGTGCGTCGTTCCACTTTCAGGATCCTTTCCATAACGCCATTTGCCAAGCTAATGCTTATTGCTAATTGTGCCAATTCATTGGCGGCAAAGTTCTGCTCGCGAGGGACATAATCGAGCACCACATCAGTAAACCATTCAAGTAATTCGGATGCTCATTCCCAATAATGTAATAGATGGAAAGAAAGACATTTGTATACTCCAGTGAGCTGATTGATGACTAATAAAGAATCACCATAAACTTCAATCTCCTTAGCATCCATATCCAGTAGCAATTCCAAACCAATAATTAGCGCCTCATATTCTGCCTGGTTGTTAGTGCAAGTCCACTCTAGTTGAAAAGAGTATGAGTGCTTGGCCCCAGTTGGGCCTTGGATACAAATACCTGCACCCGCCAGGGTATCAGTACTACTGCCATCGAAGTGTAGTATCCAAGGTTGAGTCCGGATCATGGCGACGGACCAACTGTGTTCTGGAATCTCTTCCTCGAGCGAATGATGGAGTAAGAAGTCAACAATTGCTTGTCCAGTCATTGCCTTTAAAGGAGCATATTGTAAAGAGAATTCAGATAGGGCCAAAATCCATTTGCCAATCCTACCTCTCAAAATAGGTTTAGTAAGCATATACTTCACCAAGTCCGTCTGTGCTACCACAACAGTGGTAAAGGAAAGCATATAATGACAAAGTTTGGTGCCGGCAAAGTACAATGCTAAGCATAACCTCTCAATTGGTGAGTATCGAGTCTCTACATCCAACAAGGTCCTACTAAGGTAGTAAACCGCATATTCGATTTTCTTTCCTTCACTAGTCGTTTCATCCTGAGCTAACAAACCTGCAATAGAGTTGTTAGAGGCAGAAATATATAATTTGAGTGGGATCTCCGGTTGAGGAGGCCGCAACACTGGCGGGCTCGCCAGATATTCCTTGATTTGATCAAATGCAGCTTGATGTTCAAGACCCCATCTGAAACTTTCCCCGTCCTTGAGTTTCAAGAGAGGGGAAAAAGGAGCAATCTTTCCAGCTGAGTTGGATATGAATCTTCTGAGGAAATTGATCTTACCTATCAAACTCTAAAGCTCCTTCTTGGTTCTAGGTGCTGTTGCATCCAACACCGCCTGTGCCTTATCTCCAGACACCTCAATGCCTCGTTCATGCACCACAAACCCCAGGAAATCTCCTGCACGAACCTCAAACACACATTTGGCTGGATTCATTCTAAGTTGGTGCTTCCTCATTCTAGTGAAGACATCTCGAAGGTGAGTGATGTGATCCCTCCTCTGCTTTGTCTTTACCACGACGTCATCGATATAAACCTCCAAAATAATCCCTAGGATATCATGGAATATTAGATTCATAGCACATTGATATGTAGCTCCTGCATTGGTTAGGCCAAATGACATGCTGAGATATTCAAAAGCCCCTGTGAAACCAGGACAGCAAAAAGCAGCCTTAGGGATGTCGGGCTCATAAATTGGAATTTGATGGTATCCAGCTGTTCCATCCATGAAAGACAATATCTCATGTCCTGCTACTGCATCAACGAGCATGTCTGCAATAGGCATAGGGTAAATATCCTTTGGTGATGCAGCATTGAGATCTCTATAATCGACGCAAACTCTGATCTTGCCATTCTTCTTCTTGACCGGAACTACGTTCGCCAGCCATTGTGAATATTGCGCTGGCCTGATAATTCCTGCGTCAAGCATGCTCTGAACCTCCTTCTTAACTGCTATTACAGTTTCAGCGTTCATCCGCCTCTGCTCCTGCCTAAATTCTTGCAACAACTCAATTAGTTGCTGCCTCAATTCTGGTTCCAAGTACTGGCTGATCCCAACTTCCATAGGCTCTTCGATAGTGCCTAAATTAACCTTCTCCACTGGATCAAGTACCTTAGGTGGAGTATCATCTAATGCTGCCGGCGCTAGTTGGATATCCTCCACCTCTTCTATAGTTACCGTCTCATCTTCATCGATACACTCAACTAGAGCGACCGCGTTCCAAGCCAATTGCTCCTCTCTAAAAATAGCTAAGCGCTGCATCAGAGAAGCAAAGTCTTCTGTCTCCTCAATTGTGAGGTCGTCACTCATTGATATTATTTGGTGAGAAGTCGATGGAGACAGGCCTGGAAGAATCTAATTTAGCTTGTGTTAAGCCCCATCGAGTGAGATCAGTTGAGGTCACCCCAATTGGATGTCCTTCGTTGTCAACACCCTCAATCTTGAGAGGTGTTATAGAGCTATAATTGATACGCCCCGAACCCTATGTAGCTTATTGGTGAGTTTGATTTACTTTTAACCTCGTGGGAGTTGATTGCCTATTTTTGGGTTGAGCGAAAATATGTTGGTTTTGAGAGTGAGATTACGTTAAAACGAGGTTGTGGAGATGTAGAACGTTTATTGTGGGTTTTAAATTAAAAGGTCGTGGTGAAAAACCCGTAACTTCCTGATTTTTTTTTCCATCGAGTATAAATAGGAAAAAGGCAAGTTTCCCAAAAGGGGAAAACTTTTCTTTCTCCTTCTTTTTCCTTTTCCTTTCTTTCTTTTTCTTTCTCCTCCTCTCTTCTTCCCCGATAGCTTCTCTGCCGCCACCCTCATCCTTGCAGATAGCACGTCCAGCCACCAATCAGGGTGATATTGGTGTCGGATGATTCGTCTTGTCTCCCTCTCTCTGTTGGTGGTAGCGGCGTGGCGCCAAGCGCCGCCGTTCGGCCGGTTCGAGCCCAGAACAGTGGGAGGTGGTGAGGCCGGAACTCCCACTTCCGGCCACCGATCGGTGAGTTCTTGGGGGGGAAAAGCAAGGCCTCAACCCATTGAGTCTTTTCCCCAGAGGAATTGAACTCTTTTGCAACAGGTAAGAAGAATTTGGGAATTGAATTTCCTAGGGTTTGTGCCTCCGATTTGGGGGTTGTGATTTTAGATGGTTTTGGTTGTTGTTGGCTGAATCTTGAGGTTGTATGAGTTCAGATTAGTGGTTAGGTTACTTTGGGTTGAAATTTGGGTGCAATTGGTGGAAATTGGAGAAGAAACAGTGAGGAGAGGCAGTGGCCGCCGCGTCGGCCGCCACAGGCGGCGGTGGCGAGAAGTTTTGGCGGCAGAGGTATCGAATTTGAGGTCCTGAGGTGTTGGGGACCGTTTTGGGTGAAAATGGAGGCGTTCTGGCCTCTGTGGCGGTACTGCCGGCGGCGGTGGCGGCGGCGCTGCTGCTGCTGCCGGCGGCCAGAGGTGAAACTGTAAAAAGTAAAAGTAAAAGTAACTTGGTAAGTGGTAAACAGTAATTCGGTAACAGTAAAACAATAAAAGTGAAACAGTAAAAGTAAAAAGGTTAAATAGTAAATAGTAAAAGTTAAATAGTAAATGTGAAAAGGTAAATTATAAATTACCATTTACGGTCAGATTTTTGGAATTACTTTGGACGATTTCTTTTCACTTTTGGACATACGAGTAAAGGGGATTCTCGACGAAAAAGACAAATAAAAGAGTTAAGGGCCTTATTTGGGATATTTGGACTAGATTCAGTTAGAATCTATCCGTGTTTTGGAAGATTCGTGCGAGTGAGGACGTCCATAAATTAAGCTTTTATAATTTGTTATCGAGTATGGGTTTTCTAAATATATATTCCTTTACAGGCCGAGGAGAGACTCAACGTGAGGAGGACTCGAGTCAGAGACCGGCCTAGTTACTGTGAGTGGACTTTTGTTTTGAATTGATGCATGCATAAAGATTTTAAACACCGGGGGTTTACCTTGAATATTTTATTATGAGAGTGATATTGATTTTCGAACTTTGGTAATCTACTTTTAACTGATGATTTCTTATCGATCGATATTCAATTGGATCATGACTTTTGGTACTTAATATGATATATTTATATCGATACATATATATTGATATTAAATTTCGGAAATGAGATTTCCGAGGATTGACCAATTTCGGTTGGTTTCAACTATTATGATATCTATATTTACATTGATATTTAATCGGAATGGAGGTTTCCGAGGATTATATGATTTTACTTGGTTTCAATATTTATAACATGTGACATATGTGATTTCATTTATTTTCTATGAGGCTATATTTGTGGTTGAGTATATTTATATGTATAAGCCTCAAATGTGCGGTCGGGGACCGTACTGATTATAATATATAAGGGGAAGCGTGGTTTCGGTTTTGTTTTCGGATTTTCACCATATCAGGGTCCAGATATATGTTGATGCTAGCTAGCTTAGTCGCCTGATCCCATGCGAGGTGACGATTTGACCACATAGGTCAGATTCACGCTTGGTGGTCGACGTGTACAGGCAGCGTGGGACGCTCTAGAGTCTTGGAGAAGAGAGACTCTGACCCTTAGCCTTGGAGGCTCATTATTACATGGTGGTTAACGTTCCCCTATCTTTATTCGATTTTACTTATTGGTCAATGGGATTGACCTAGTTATTTATTTATATTCTATTTTTGGTAATCGGGAATCCTTGAGATTTTCTATTATTTTATAATTCCCGAACCAGCGGGGCTGGGGTGTTCTTTACATTAAGAATATTAGAGTTAAAGGTTTTATTGAAGCATGCATCACGGTTTTATTTATGATAAATGAGGAAAGTAATATATATGATATTATTTTTATTAATGTGTGTATAATTATTTTGATTTTTGTCCACTCACGCTAATGTTTTAAATTACTTTCCCTGGGCTCTTCGTTTTTAAACTGCCCAGCTTGCAGAGTTGTTCGGTATTAGTAGGAGGCAAGGCATAGAGATCATCTTCCGCTGTCAGAAACCGTAGGTTACTAGACTAACCTACTTGTAAAATAGTTTTCTCTTGTGTAGTCGCTCTGATACTTTGAGTATTGTAGTAAACTTAAAATGTTCACTTTTGAATTGTAGTTTGAAGTCGTTAATAATATACCGGTTTATTTCTTTTGTATTATTCTTTTTGAAGTTGAATTCTATTGTTGGTATTGAAAGTTGTTTGATTGTTGGGGGAGCATGTGGCTCCTTGAGTCAGGATGGATATTTAGAAGTGTTTGATTGTTTCTTCCAGGTTTGGGTCATCCATTTTAAGAGAGGTCAGGCCGAATTTTCGGTAGAACCTCCCTTGAAATGGTCCCCGCAGGATTTACTCTGGGTAACAGTGTGTTATCCGGGGCGGGTCCTGTCAATAATAATAGTCATCCTCTAGGGAGCAGGCTGCTATTGTGTATGGGCGTTCATCCGCCTTGATTAGTACCGGAACGTCCGCCACTAGATCCCACATGATCATCTCCTGATGCAATGATGATGTAACATAAAGTGTCTTGTGGATCCAATCTCTCCCCAGGATCATACTGTATGGGGCAGTGGTTTCTGTGACAAAGAGTCCCTGAAAAGCATTAGAAGGCCCAAGTTTGATTTGGAGCATTAAGAATCCATTGGTTGGGTTTACTGCGCCCGCGAAGCCTTTGACCTTCATAGTGGTGCTTATAATCATTTCTTTAGGAATTTGGAGCTTCTCCATAGTACTAAGTGTAATAACGCTCACCGCTGCTCCTGTGTCGATGAGAATTTTGTTGACCGTAAGGCCTGCCACCTCCGCTGATACATACAGAGGTTTGAGATGCTGAGACATGGCGAATGTAGGCTTTGAAAACACCATGTTTAGCTTTGAAAAGTCAGTCAACCCTTCTGTAGGTTGTGGGTGGATTGAGGTCCTTCTCTTTCCATGCCAACTGCTACCTCATCTTGAGGCTCCTGTATATGGTAAATTGGGTTATCCTTCCCCATTTTTGGGATAAACTGAGATGTAGGCACAGGTACCGGTAAGGCATAAGCGGATGATAAGATGAAAGCCATGTAGCAATCCAACACCTCTGGCTCCAACGAAACCATGTTACAATCCAAAATGGCATCATCTTCGTCCATCATCTCTTCATCGATCTTCGTCCAGCATCTCATCATCCGTTCCTGGTGAATCGCCGTCCGCCATCTTATTCGATGATTGGGATATGGCCTCACTCTTCGCTTTTCTCGAAGGTGGGTCAGTACCTAGCTTTTGTGCCACGTACTGAGGCAATGACATACCAAGAGGAATATCTGAGGACTTTGATCGAGCCAAGATCGTAATAGGCTTGATTGGCTTTCCCTTCGCTTGGTCAGATTCCTTAGCAACAGTTTACCCCTCGGGAACCTCTGTTTCAACTTTACCTTCAGAGATACTCGCCTCTTTACGCTTCCACCTCAAGCTAGTGGAGTTCTTCTTGACTCTAGCTTCTAGAATGCCCTGCCTAGGCAAGCGATCTGACTGGTTTGTGGTGATGACAGATTCCCTTTCTGGGGAATAGGCTAACCTTCTCCTCGGGGAATTCCTAGGCGCACCTGCTGCTCTATTTGGCTCAAAAAGCCTTTCATCAACACTCTTCCTCTGAAGCGGCGAAACGTCTCTATTTCGAGCTCGGCGAGTATCAACATATGTTTTGGCTCTGTACCGTTTGTACGTTTCCCGTATATGTCTGACTGGAACAGAAAGTTCTGCTGAAGTCAACTCCCCTGTGGCCAAGGCGTCCAGAGTTCTTTTCGCTTTGCCATATCGCTTCTGCATATTCCTAGTTGGATTATGGGGTACCTCGACAGCTTTACCATTTTGCTGTTGATACCACCTGTCAGTTTTAGGCTCTGACCTCGATGCTGGTGGAATGTAAGGCTTATTTATAACATCAGGACCTGATACTCTGGAAGGACCATAAACCGGTACAGACTTGACTCCACTAGGTCCTGGATCTGGCCGAGACCTCAGCTTGCTGACATAAGTTTCCTGCCCATTATGATGGTACTTTGCCCGCTTAAAATCATCAGACCTGGACCGTTCAAGAAGTAGAGGAGTTTGCTTGACCTTTTCTAAGGCTTTTTGTTCCGCCTCCCTAAGTGCAACCTGCAGCTCTTCATGTGTTATAGGCAAGTGGCAGCCTACTTTACAATTAAGGCATAACTTGGAGAGCGGCACGAGCACCATGTCCTCCTGCTCTGGCGGATGCGTGTTGTTGTCAGCTTGCTGCTTTGCTTCTGACTTATTCTCGTCGATGGCATTTACCCAAAACTCAGGGATAAACGCCACAGCTTCTTCCGCAAACCTCAACATTCCATCATTCAACCATTCTTGAATCTGGTCCATTAATGCAACACACCTGAAGGTATGATGGTCGTTAGAATGATGAAAGGCACAATAAGATTCGCCAGGCGCTACTTCTCCTTGTGACAGGCGAGTGGTAGCACGATTAATCATGCCCTCTTGGATCAAGAATTCCCAAATCTCTGGGGCCTTGTTTGCATTATATGTGTAATGTACAAACTTGGAAACCCGCTTGCTAGCTTCCAATTCTTGACATGAACTGAGAGTAAGATCTATCGTGTTCACCTGGGGAAATGGCGTAGACTCGATCAACGAAGGTTCCTTGGCATCTTCCAACTTCATGACACCATCATTAATCCATATTTGGATTTGATCTTTAAGCTTGACATAGTCTTTGGTGTAGTGGTTATGCATGTTATGATAGCTGCAATACTTCTTACCCGCCATGTAGTCTGGCTTGGGAATGAAACCTCCATCATGTTTAAGCCGTCCTTGGCTAAATAGTTCAAGCAAGATCTCTGGAGCCTTGTGTGCATTATAAGTATATGACTCAAAGGCAGACTTGGTCCGCAATGAAGTCACAATCTTGATTGGGTTCTTGGCCAGCTTCAACTTCTGTGATTGTAGTTGCTGGCGACCAACCACTTCTACAACCGGAATTTCTTCTTCCTCATCCTCATCAATCCAAGTCAGGTTTGGAGATGACTCTGCTTGTATAGTGGCGACCGTCTTTGAACCAGAAGGGACACCTGGTTTAGGTTTCAAAGAACCTGGATAGTAAGATAGGGGGACGCCCTTCTTCCTTTCTCTTTTCTCCTTCATCTGATTAATCCAATGTTGCTGTTCGGCCAACCTATTGGTCAGATCAGCCATATTAGTGACATAAACCTGCTGAAAACCAGCCTGGACTTCTTCATCTAGTCCTCCAATAGCTAAGTTCACTATAGCATCTTCTGAAAGCTTATCTTTGCACTTGGTTAACTTCAGTTTAAAGCGTTTCAGAAAATCCGTTGCTGACTCTCCGGATTGTTGTTCTGTTTCAGCCAGGATCTTCACCGTGACCTTTGCCTCAACAATCCCAAACATGGTGCTGAACAAGATTTCCATGGCCCTCCAGTCCGGAACCGAACCTGGTGCCAGATCCTTATACCATGCTAATGCCGACCCCGTTAATGATGTACCAAATACTCGCAGCTTGAGTACGGAATCGTTCGCATAAGGACCACACTCGTTGTTAAAGCGAGTGATATGGGTTTCGACATCCTCCGAGGAATCTCCAGAGAATTGGGTAAAGCGGATGTGTTTAAAGCCATGTGGCCAAGAAAGCGCATTTACCTCTGCGGGAAATGGATTAGAATAGGTCCGGTTCGTATCTGGCAAACCCTACATAACCCTCATCTTTTCTTCAAAAAACTTATTCATAGCTTCTATAGTTAGAGGCTGGACTTCCCCGTTTCCCGGTTCTTCGGTTTCTTCATCAGATGGAGAATTATGATGCCTCGCACCTCCTTTTCTCCGTCTTGGGGCTACAGAAACATTAAACCCCTGTGGTTGAACAGGTGGTCGGGTCG
This sequence comes from Potentilla sterilis, assembly GCA_963682095.1. Lineage (NCBI taxonomy): Eukaryota > Viridiplantae > Streptophyta > Magnoliopsida > Rosales > Rosaceae > Potentilla > Potentilla sterilis. Next base: position 50,348,670 of record OY821758.1, on the reverse strand, counting down.
TGCTGGCAGAACCCCTTTCTGGTTTTCTTTCTGTTACCACAGGCGGAACTGGCCCCTCTGTTCCTTGCATCTCTGACTTTATCGTCTGTTTAAACAATAGTGATGTTGACAATAGCCACAAAGTGGCTACACAGGCCCACAGACCCGCAACCAGCATGCCCGGGGCCGGACTGAGGCCCGGAGCAGGATCCCAGCACCCGGACCCGAGGCCCAGCAATCTACCTTGTGACCAGGGGCCCGGGAACCGGGGACGCGAGCCTGCCGAACAGACCACCAGAGCTGCCCTTTTATGTACGAACAGAAGGAAACCAGTCCCACATCAAAGAGTAAGACCAGACCTCACGCTCGACCACCTATATAAGGGCCTCAACTACCCTCTTTAATAGGTAACTGATCTCTCCATCTGCTTATCATTCTTGCTTAAGTTATCTATTCATCCCAACTGTACTAACTTAGGCATCGGAGAGGAGAAGACCGGCCCGCCCGGTATTCCCCTTAGTTAGCAGGTTCGCAAGAGGAGATCACATCTAGATTCATCAGTTTCCACTAGGCCTACGGGTTTGTGCAGAAACAATTGGCGCCGTCTGTGGGAAGAGATAAAAGTCACGTAGGCATTATCCAAAAAAAAAAGAAGCGGGGCGGGAAAGGAATGCACAAGAAGACCAGTGGGTCATACAGGAGCAGGTGCTTATCACTACCCCGGTCGCTGTACAGGAGCAGCACCCCGGCCAAGACAACTAGGACGACGGCAGCTATGGGGGGCCAAACGGCACGCCGGGGGCATGCAACGGTAGCACGCGCGGGAAAGGCCCGGTGAAAGGCGACCAACCAACACACCAGGGCTTTTCGTTGACATTTTCGGACGACCCGAGCTACAAAGAGGAGAGTATGCTCGGTGACAGCGACCGGGACACCGCATACAGCCCCGACCGGCACGATATGGCGGGGGAGATAGAGGCAATGAGAGCAAAAGTCGATCGCCTGCGCGCGGAGAGCGACCGAGATAGAGCAAAATCCAATGCCCGGTATAAGGAAATGGAGACAGTAAACGCCGCCCTGGTGGCTGCCCTGGAAAGAGGACAGCAGCGCAACGCCGCTATGGCAAGGGCACATGTACCCACACCAGGCCAACCTCAGCGCCTTGAGGTGGGAGAGTCATCGGGTGGAAGGCCCAGCGACCCTAAAAGGGCGGCACAGCCTTACCAAAGAGCACGCCAGCACCCACCCCCGTAATCACACGCTTCATTCGAGGATGAAGTCATGACCCCGACTGCACGGGCACTACATGTACTCACCGACTCTGTGTCAGATCTAAAGGCCCAAATGGAGGCCAACGAGAGAAAGGCAGCGCGGCCGTTGGAAGGCGCGCGATTCAACGAACGCACGGGCCCCTTCTCGCACCGGGATCCGGCTGCCCATATCAACATTTGGATAGCTTCCGGTCTCAAACATGCGCCAAGGGCTACTCCGATGTTGTGTGCTGCAACATCTTCCAGGAAACCTTGTCTGGAGAGGCGCTCAGCTGGTTCTATGAGCTCCCGACAAACTCCATCGAGGCGTTTGAGCAACTGGCCGATCGGTTTGTAGGCCGCTTCATCCTCCGGGTCGAAGGAGCCCGGACATCGACGATCCTCTTCAATTGCAGACAAGCACCTGGCGAGGAGCTAAGGACGTTCGTTAACCGCTGGCAAACGGCGACGGCCGGGGTTCGGAACCTAGACAAGGGCATCACCGAGATGGCGTTCAAACAGGGGCTTCGGCCAGGAAAATTTTCCTATGCCGTACGGGTGGAACTCCCGCAGGGGTACGATGAGCTAATGGCGATGGCCATCAGGCATGCTCAGGCGGATCATGAAACGTATGGGCATCACCTGCTGAAGAGGAAGCGGGAGGAGCATCTTCAGCCGCCCCCCCCCCCCCCCCCCCCCCCGAGAAAACAAGGCCAGCCAGCGGAGCGAGAACCGAGGCTCCCAACCAAGCAGACTCAGCAGAAATTTGGGGAACCAACCGCAGCAGAAACCATATCCTGACAAACCCCAAGGCGAGCACAGGCCGGCGCAGTACCGACAAGAACGCCCCCTGGCGATCATGCCAGCAGAACGTCAAGAAGTCTTCACCACTCTAACCTCTTCATATGAGGACATCTTGCCCGAGAACGGGAACATCATTCCCCCACCGCCAAGGAGGAGGTACCCAAAAGGGAAACTCACCCCGGCGCGAACAGGCAAATACTGCTCCTACCACGATGAAGTTACCCATCGGACGAACAATTGTTTCGCCCTCAAGACAGCGGTGGAGGGGTTGGTTAGCAGCGGCCAGCTTCAACGGTATATAGGGGAAAGAAGGGCAGATCCCGACCGGGACCAGGACCAGGGCTGGTAAGCACGCCCGGACCCAGTGAAGGGTTAGGTGCTAGAAATTTCAAACACAATCAGTTTGGCATACCAACGGTTCAGCCAATGTAACATTATAAGATATATGTCGACGGCAGAATTTTGAGAGAAATCCAAGGCAAACCACCGGTACTAAAATATATGTCCAAAGGCAGGCAACAAAAAAAACAAGTTCCAGCAAATTTACAAAAGAAAAAAAAAAAAAAAGAGACGGCAAACAAAAAGCCTAAGGAGCCACGTCTTCCTCCCCAGCGGGCCTAGCCTGTCCACCGGCCTCCTCAGATGGAACCGCCGCATTCTCCCTAATGGACTCAGATGGCTTAAGTCCGCTTTCCCCTTCTGGCTGCTCCTCCTCTGTTTTCGGCTGCTCCTCTGCCGGCTGCCATTAGCATCATCATCAGCCTGCGCCTTCGGCATTTGCGAGGTATTCAGGTACCCCTTCTCTTCCCACTCCACGTAGGCATCAGCGATACCCGACTCCCTAGCCTTCTCCAGGAGCCCAAGAAACTGATCACTATCGTGATATTTCTGGATAACCCGCTGGAAAAGCTGCTGGTCTTATTCTCCAACCGCAGCGGCGGTGGCGGCACGCACAGCGACAGCTTCCACCTGGAGCTTATCTAGCCTGACCTCTAGCTCGGCCCTCTCCTCCTCAGCCCTCTCTTTCTCCTCCTTGAGGCTTCGGACCTGGCCCTCTAGCTTGGCCACCTGCCTCTTTGGCCCTCTCCTCCAGTCTGACCTTCTCCCGCTCAAGCCTGGACTTCTCAGCCTCCAGGTGTTCACGGGCTCGGGTCAGAGCGGCCACCTGCCTCTTTAACTCCGGCAGCTCCTCACTCGGGTCCGGCTGGTACAGATTGTACAACAGCTACAGAACGACAGGGAGCCGATTAAACAAACAACAAAAAATAAGGAAACCCTGCAGAAGTTTATGAGCGGTACCGTAGCACCAAACAATTCTTACCCGGAGGACCAACTCCTTGCTCTTCTGGCGATTTTCCCCTGACAGGGCTCCAGGGGCCCCAGGCCTATCCAGACCAAGGCCAGCCACATCCTCCACCAGGCTCCTGACGAAGGGACTCTCCGGACCCGCAGACCCGCAGCCAGCATGTCCGGGGCCGGACTGAGGCCCGGAGCAGGATCACCAGCACTCGGACCCGAGGCCCAGCAGTCTACCTTGTGACCAGGGGCCCGGGAACCGGGGACGCCAGCCTGCCGAACAGACCACCAGAGCTGCCCTTTTATGTACGAACAGAAGGAAACCAGTCCCACATCGAAGAGTAAGACCAGACCTCACACTCAACCACCTATATAAGGGCCTCAACTACCCTCTTTAATAGGTAACTGATCTCTCCAACTGCTTATCATTCTTGCTTAAGTTATCTATTCATCCCAACTGTACTAACTTAAGCATCGGAGAGGAGAAGACCGACCCGCCCGGTATTCCCCTTAGTTAGCAGGTTCGCAGGAGGAGATCACATCTAGATTCATCAGTTTCCACTAGGCCTGCGTGTTTGTGCAGAAACAAGTGATAACTGTTCCACAGCGGCCGAGGTCTTGGTCAACTGTTCCTGCTGAGTCATCACCTGCTCATTGAAGTTCTTAGCATAAGAAGCGACCTGTCTGGAATCTTTCTGCTGCTGATTCGCCAGCCAATTAATGCTGGACGAATTTCCACTATGTTCGGTCCTCAGCTCCCTCAAACTAGCCTCAATCCTTTGAAGAACGTTATCGGTTGATGCTGATTTTGCCAACATCAAGTTCAAAGAGTCCATTACATCTTCAGGAGATGTAATGACGAGAACCGCATCGTCCTTTTCCTCTTCAATTTCTGGAATGGTAGTTGCCAAAATCTGTGAGGTGATGCTACTTTGGTCAGCAGCATCCACTGAACTCCCTAAAGTCTCCTTATTATGATTGGTGACCCTCGGGGGATGTTCAATCAACACGCTTATCCCAAACTTGCGGCAAGCGTCTTCCTCTGTTAAACCCCTACACTCAGATGAATTATGCGGAGTGAATAACTTGTGTTCCGGTTTAGTACAAGAAGGCATGATTCGTCGATATGGATTAGATCCCGCAATCTTGACAAAGGTCCCACTGGGCGTGCCAAAATGTTCGTGGCGGATTTAGCACCCGGCGAACGGTCAACACGTGGGGTTGGCGGAAGTCGATTTCAGTCCTGTTGTGCGCGAGCGTGCCAGTACCTTTGAGTTAGGTACAACTTCTTATGCGGACGATCTCTGGCAAGCGTATTTCTGGTGAATATATCTCTGGCGAGTGTATCTGTCTGCTCCCAATTCCTGACTTTTTGACCAAACGACTGTTACGCGGGCGTTGACTAGGCCGGCGTAAGAGGCTCGAACAAGACCTAACAAAAGTATATTAGAATTTTTCTTTCAACATATTACGGATTGAGTAATCTTACTTTGATCTTGAGACGCAAAGCAGAGCAATAATTCAAGACCGTGGGAAACGATCCTTTTCCAACCTATCGCAGATTGGTCTGTGTTTTGTTACTAGAGTAACAACTCGATTGGCTACGGGAGTAGCGACTGACACTGGGTGCTTCAGCGAACGCAGACACGAGGCGAACGTGCGACTCTGTACGTATGGTGGCGAGCGCGACTCTGTACGTATGGTGGCAGGTGTGCTACGATATGCGGACGCTAGAAGCGATCGATAGGTCTTAGCGACGCTCACACGAATGCAAGGCACACTTCGACAACCAAGCAAGTATACAGCGGCCGGTGGCGGATGTAGGGTTGCAGCGAGGTTGGATGGTGGTTGTTTGCAGTTTGTGGAGGCTGTACGCGTAAGATGCTCCGGAGAGGCTTTGCAAGATTTGCGATGCGCAAAAGCTTGTGTGTTTGTTTGATGGTTGAGAACCCTTTTCATGCTGTTCAATAGTTCTTTATATAGAGAACATAAAACCTCAATACTTGCGTATTAAGCATGATGGATTCGGAGATCAATTAGGATTCAATTACCTTAAACCACCCCCATTACAGATTCCTAAAGGAACCCCAAATCCTTTCCAAGAAGGAAACAATTTAATATATCTCAAATTACTCTTTAATAAATAACCTCATGGGCCTCGATCTACAATCTCGGATAAATGTCAATTTAGGCCCAAACAAACGTAACAATTAAGCCTCACCACAGTGTAAGTTCTTCCTTCCAGTGGTGTATATTTATGTAGTTCTACCTACCATCACCTTATTGCCTTACATCTTACTTTTATGCAGGTGCGATTTTCTGTCGAAGAACTAAGAGAGGAGAAGTTTCTTCCTTTGCCTGAAGTCAAAAACTTGTGCTTGGAAGATATTCCATCATCAAAGCATCAAGTAATAGATTATACAAATCTTATATACTTTGGCATCCAGTAACTCTATCCGTAAAAGTCATTCTCAACTAGCTATTCGCGTAACAACGATTTGATAGAGGTGTTCGCGTCGGTTTTAACACCTGTCGAACTATCAACACGTGGGGGTGGCGGACGTAAGTTTCAGTCCTGGTGCGAGCGTGCCAGTACCTTTGGGTTAGGTACAACCTTGGTGGCGGACGACGTCTGGCGAGCGAGTCAACCTTAGCGAGCGAATGACTCTGGCGATCGTGTTCGTCTTCTCCCTGCTACCTGACTTCTTGATCAAGCAACTGTACGCGGGCGTTGACAAACCGGCATAAAGGCTCGAACAAGACCTAAATAAACAGTTACTAGCATTTTCTACTCAACCTCTTGTAGATTGAGATACTCTTACTTCGATCCTGGGATGCAAAGCAGAGCTAAATATCAAGACCGCGGATGGCGTTCGTCCAACCTTTGGCAGATTGGGAAAGACTGTTACCGGGGTAACGACTCGATTTGTCACAAGGCGTGACGACTGGACTCGATATGTCTCAGCGATGCTTCGACACGAACACAAGTCACTTTCGACAACAACGGCAGGTGTACGGCGACCGACAATGGTGGTGGGCGTAGGTTTGCGGCTTGGTTGGAATAGTGTCGTTTGTAGTTGGTGGAAGGCAGTTCGCGAGAGAGAGTGCTCCGGAGAGGCTTGCAAGATTTGCAGGGCAAAAGCTTGTGTTGTATGGTTGAGAACCCTTTTTACGTTGTCCTAGAGTTCTTTATATAGTGATCTCAAAACCCTAAATACGTATGTAACAAGTATAACGGATTCTGATATCGAATAGGATTGTATTACCTTAAATCATCTCCAATTCAGACTCTAAGAAGGACTCTAAACCCTTTCCTAGACGAAAACTGATTTAAATCAAATTGGATTACCCGCTAATGGGTGACCCTCTGGGCTTCGGCCCATATTCTCGAGTAAATGTTAATTTAGGCCCAAACATTGCCCCCCAGCCTTCAAAATTGAAAGCCCATTGAAATTGAAGAAGGTTGAAAAAGCCCATTCAGACTCGTTTAAAAACCTGAAGAATACGTCGTTCCCTCTAACCGATGCAACTTTACCAAATTGAGCTCAGAAGACTGTTCAGTAAACCCTAAACCGCTTCCAATCATCCCGATTCAGAGATTCACAAACCCCCTTTCAGATTCTATAAAGCTGTAACTCAGGAACATGAAAACCAAACCGAAACCTCACATCGATCATCATGGCTCTAGAAATTAAGCACTCAGAAGCGCTTCGCGGCAAGAAAAAGATCCAAAATTCCGTCATCGAGGTCGGAAGCCCCTTCTGTACCTCACTGACCTCACCAGATGATTATAGCCGTGCCGGACTAGGTCCAAGGCAAAGAGAAATCACCCCTCGAGGCATATCTTCATTCGCGGATGACTGTCGTCCGCCTCCAGTAGCCTTTCGCGATCAGGACATCAAGCTTCCAAAATGCTCAAGCCATTTTGAAGCCCCCATCACCACCGGCTGCTGGCCTCTACCAACCTCAGACATGATCAAATGGTACAAAGCTAGGCAAAAGATAGATGCCCTGAGATGGCGCCTTGCTGGAATAACAGAAGTCCTCGACCTCTGTTTCAATCTAAACCCAAAAGGCGGAAATCGATGAGCCTTCTTGCCTTTAGTAAGTTTCTGGAATCCATTATCCAACACCTTTGATTTCCGTTTCGGCCAGGCTAGCATTACCCTTCTCGACCTGTACGCTGGGCTAGGATTTCCTTTAGGTGCAAAACCCTTTGATGCGGATGATTACCCCCAAAACCGAGTTCGATCCACCGTCATCTCCATCTCCGGCAACCTAAGCTATCAAGCATGGATGAATGAATTTAGCAAAAGGAATGACGACATCGGAGGAATCTGTTTCCTTGATTTTTGGCTCAATAAGTTTATATTCTGCTCAACCGCCTCCAAGATGTCAAGAACCTACAAAATGATGGTTGAAATCCTTTATGCCCATGAAGAGATAGGCCTTGCTCAGATAGTCCTCGCGCACCTATACCGGGGACTCCACACCTTGTCTATGAACCCCTTCAACCTCACAGTTCCTGGACCACTCTGGATTCTAGACATATGGGCGAACATGTACTTTCCGGGACTCGCCTCAGAGCCAAGAGACGTAAGTGAAAACAGAATAACAGGCGCAGCATATGTTGGCCAACCGCCAATGTATTGGCAAGGCTACGCAGCATGCTTCGACATTATATACCAGACGGATGCGCCAGGCTTCTATTCAGAAGCTCAGATGCTGCTATCTCGTAAGCACCCTCAGGCCCTGAAAACTGGCTTCTTCCCCTCTGCAAATCAAAGTGACGCAGGGAAGAATCTCTTCCTGCAATGCATATCTATGGCGGATCTTCCACTGTTCAACTCAAACAGAGGCGGTCAGGGATCAGAAGTATATGCCCCTCATCTTTTTGCTCGCTAGTTCGGGTTGACACAGCATGCTCCCTACCCGCCAATCCAAAGCTGCAACTTGTTCTCGGCTTGGCGACCAAGCAAGAGTACTCGTGTAACCCCCAATGTGCCATGCTCATCTTGCTTGCATCCTACCATCCTCCCAGCCTTAGAACAATGCTCAGAGCTGGTAATTTCCAAGGAAGCCACCGCTGACAACGAAGCTTGGTGGAAAGAAGTTTGCGGGAAGGCCTTTCAAAAAGAATCCCTCTATTATTTTGAAAAGGTATTCAGAAGACACCGCGAATGCCTCACTGACTACGACGCCTTGGTGCATGACGAGGGTCCTTTGCACCCTGAATTAACAGTTGAAGAAGCCCAGGTAATCACCCGCCGAGCTATAACTCACCCTAATTATAGATAAGTTTAGAAAAACCACTAACTGATTCTTATGCCACAGGTCTCAAAGAAAGTCATTCCTGCTGTAAAGAAAAGGAAAGCTCTTCAAACTCCTCCAACAGTACCCAGAAGCAAGAAAAGAGTAAAATCTCCTCCTCCCGTGAATGAAGAAAAAGAAGATGATGAGGAAGACAATATGCCAGTAAGTTTTATTGATTCGCCAAAATCTGCCATCCCTTAGCAATTCCTTTTAGACCAAATTATAAGCCTGATGTAGTTGGCGAATTTTCTTCCTCAGGGACTAACTCTGAGACATAGTAGGGGACCAACTTCCAGCACTACTCCCGCCACACCAAGACCAATTGAGATTTCCTCCGGTGAGTCCTCCAGCTCCACTAGTTCACCTTCAGGTGGTCCCGAGCCTGGACTTAGAGTTCCAGAGACTTGGGATGAAATTCGATCTGCCTGGCGAAACTTTGAAATCTTTCTTGACCAAAGTCGGAGAAAACCTCCCACTGATGCGACTCCACTAAATTGGCTTCCCTCTGATACAGGTACCATCCGCACCCCTCTGGCCAATCTCGCAACCCCAGCTTCCATTAATCCTCTGACCAGTCCGGCCCTCTCCGCAGAGAAAGCTGGGGAAGGAACATCATCCGCCAGTGCTTCAACAACACCGGCGACCACAGCGAGAAAGCCAAGAGTGATACCTCTAGTACCAGACCTCAGGCCAGAAGAAATCGGGATAACTATGGAAGAATTTCTGGCGAAAAACCCAGATGTAGTGGTAGATGCCAGCTCCTACCAAGACATGCCCCCAGCTTCAACTCCAAGTGATCCTGTGGAGCCAACCATAGTAGAAATTCTAGCGGATACCCCTTCTCCAGAGGTACCCTTCTAACAACCCTTATTCACTTTAATTTTAGATTGTTAGAGTATTAATTCTCATCACACCCGCTTCCCTTTCAGGTGGAAGAGACTCCTATCCAGCCTAGGAGTACTGAGAGCATTGGCGAACGGAGCTTGGTCCTGTTCTGCCCCCAGCCAAATGTCCAAGGCAAAGGTCCATCCGTATCCAGCTCTCCTCAAACCGCCACTCCTAGTTCCCAGTCCATCCCCCGGCTAAGTGACGATCCTTTACTGCAGCTGCCAACTCCTCAACAGGATGCAGTCGAATTACAAGAAGCCTGGGACCTCCTCAGCCAAGTATATCAGGAAGATCTCACGGATGTAAAGGCTCATGAAAGGATCCACAGTGCACTGTAGACCGTGAAGAATCAAATTCAAATCCTGCCCGCCATAGCTCAAAACAGGATAAGGGAAATTCTGGTCATCCTCCCCAATCTTCTTGCCACTTTCCAGAACAAAGCGAGCGATATTCCAAGACAGGAAGCGACCGTCAAGAAGAAAACTTCAATCCTGTCCAAAGTCGTGAACTCCTACTCCTCGCTGATGCTTTCTGTAGAACAAGAAGACGAGGCAGAAATCAAGCGTCTGGAACAAGAAAAGGAGCATATTGACCGGAAGATAGCCATGGTGCGAGAAAGGCAGCAAGGTCGTCTTGATGCAGTAGCTGGACAGAGGACTCAGATCTCCAAGCTCAAGAGCGAGACAGAGCAGAGCCAAAAAGATGCACAAAAAACAAAGGCTGAACTCCAACACTTGAAGGCAAAAATAGCTAGACTAAGTCTTGAAATGTTTGAATTTTCATCCATGCCCCCCGAGTGAAATGGGCCTTCCTTGTAATATGTATTTTTTAATAAAATTAGATAATAATCATAAAAATCAACCCATCCGCGAAGCCCAAATCTGTTTGGCCCGTTCAAGCAATAACATAATTTTGACAAGACCAGCCTATCTTCAACTGTCAATTTTTCAAGATACGGTCAATAGTCAAATTGTAATTTAAAACTCGTGATTCCCCGTGCCTGCAAACGGTTGAGGACCATAAAAACCTTCATTATTTTGATAAGACCAGCGATGTGAAACCCTACTTCATCCCAGCCGTTAGATTTCACTCGCTATTCGCTATAAAATGAAGCCCTTAGTGTTGAAACTAAAATCATCTCTTACTTGTTGTTCAATATGTCTATCCCATTCTCCTGTTTCTTCACCAAGCCTCTATGGCTTCCTGAGTCTTTTCCTCCAGATCATATGGAGATGTTTTGTCCAAACACCTTGAGTCGTATAATCTGGTATTAGCCACGTTCTAAGTCGCATAATCTGGTATTATGCCCCCTGGACGACATGGATTATGGATAGAATCTCCAAAAGTAGGAGTTCGTCTATTGTTCTCCGGGGTATAATAGCAGATAGTGGCTTAGAAGGCAACCGCCACCATGACGGTCACTTTCCTTCTGAAATTCTTCGGAGTTCTGTTGGAGTTCAAAAGTGGCCGTCAGTTGGCATCCACATCCTCATCCTCTTGTTCTTGTACTAGCCGTCAAGGCCTTCCCTTTGAGGTAAGGGTTATAATGGAGGTATCGATAGCTGAAGCAGCATACGGGATGGTGAAAGGGATGAGGATTAGAGCAAGAGATCGGAGGAGGAACGATACACATCTACCTCCGAAAGAATCTGTGAAACAGATCCTCTTCTCTCTTTCGTTCAAGAAATTTAGAAGTATAGGCATATATGTAATTCTGTACTTGTAAAGCTCTTGACCGCAAAGTCATTCTTGAAATAGAAATTTTTTTTGTATTGACCTTATCAAAAAACAAAAATATATCGAAAAACAAAAATATCGCTGTTTTCCGTGTTGAATGAACATAAATTGTTGAAAACCATAAGCATTGATTCTCAATCAGACTAAGTAAACGAACCTTAAACAGATTCATAAAAGAAAGCGAATTACAAGACTAATGAACCTCAAGTAGATTCATCTTCCATATTCTGTAAACCGTTGGCGAACTGAACCGCTGGCAGACTGAATTGCCAAGTCTTTTATGATGAGTATCCCTTGTATTGCCCCCCTAGTAACCTTAGGCTGAGGCGAAGTATGCTGCCGAAGCCAAGGGGATTAAGGCAGAGTATTGGTGTGTTGGTAGGAGGTCTTTAGGTTGAAGTTTGCCCCCCTGTTTCAACCATAGCGAGCGGCTCTTCAAAATCCCAAACGCTAGGGAAGTATTTCTTAAGATGGCGTCCATTGATAGGATTACGATGGACGTCACCCTCCAAGTCTCTAAGTTGATAAGCGCCTTTGCCAACAATCCGATCAATGACAAAGGGGTCTTCCCATTTGGGAGACCATTTACCACGTCCAGTATCTCGTTCGCCAAAGGGAAGCATGGCCTTCCAGACCAGATCACCTTCACCATAAGACTTACCCTTAGTTCTTTTGTCGTAAGCTCTGGCGACCTTTTTCTTCTCCAGGACTATGTTCTGTAAAGCATCTAGTCGCAGCTCATCGAGATCTTCATGTTCTTGAAACATGGCCTGAACGTAGTCATCTCCGATCAGCTGATGCTGCTCGCGAACCCGGAGCGAGCGAACATTGATTTCCAAAGGAAGAACAGCATCATGGCCAAACATCAAGGCATAGGGAGTAGTTCCTGGAGGAGTTCATTTAGACGTACGATACGCCCACATAGTATTGTCTAGCTCCAAATGCCAAGTTCGAGGATTATCCGCCAGCATCTTTTTAATGATAGAAATAATAACCTTATTACTAGCTTCAGCCTGGCCATTTGATTGAGCGTAGTAGGGCGAAGAGTGCAAAAACTGAATGCCATAATCTTGAATGAACGTCTGTGTACTCTCTGCCATAAACGCTGCCCCCTATCTGCCACAATGCATTCAGGAATGCCATAACGGCATATGATATTTTGAAATATAAAGCGAATGACTGTGGCTGCATCACAATTGCGAACAGGAATGGCCTCCACCCATTTGGTGAAGAAATCTGTGCCAAGCAGTAAGTACTTATGTTGGAGAGAAGAATTCGGATGGATTTCCCCAACAAAGTCAAGTGCCCAACCCCTGGCGGGCCAGGGTTTAATGATAGGCTGCATGGGGATGTTAGGAATCCATTGAACCGATCCATGAATCTGGCATTCAATGCAACCTTGGGCAAAGCTGATGCAGTCTTTGAGGATAGATGGCCAAAAATAACCATAACGGCGGATTAGCCACCTCGTCTTTGATCCACTTTGATGCGAACCACATACGCCCAGATGAACTTCGCGCATTAGCCTCTTGGCTTCTATGCCAAAGACACACCTTAAGTCCACACCTTCCTCACCCCGGCGAAGCAACTCATCACCCTTGAGTAGATAATTAGTAGCTAAGTACCGAATTCGCCTTTCGGATGAGGCTGAAGGGTCTTGTAAATATTTAATGATTGGTTGCCACCAATCAATGTTGATAGTGTCTAGGGTAGCAACCAACCAATCACCTCGTTGTTCTCTTCGTGCAGCAAAAGATGGTAGCGTCCTGCGTTCTACTTTCAGGATGCGTTCTTTGACGCCATTGGCAAGAGTAATGCCAGTGGCGAGCTGTGCTAACTCGTTGGCTGCAAAGTTCTTCTCACGAGGGACATAATCAAGCACCACATCAGCAAATTGATCTAACAACTCTGATGCTCGTTCCCAATAATGAATTAGGTGGAAAGACACGCATTTGTAGTCACCTAACAGCTGCTTGATGATTAATAGAGAATCACCATATACTTCGATCTCTCTGGCGTCCATATCCAGTAGTAGTTCTAGACCAATGATAAGAGCTTCGTATTCAGCCTGGTTGTTTGTGCAAGTCCACTCCAACTGGAAAGAATAGGAGTGACTTATCCCCGATGGACTCTGGATGCAAATACTTGCGCCCGCCAAGGAGTTTGTGCTACTACCATCAAAGTAAAGGATCCAAGGCACCATTCCGATCATGTTGATAGAAGGGATAGGATCTTCAACCGATTCGTCTAAAGGATGATGAAGTAGGAAGTCAGTTACCGCTTGACCCGTCATTGCTTTGAGCGGTGCATACTGCAAGGAAAACTCAGAGAGAGCCAAGACCCACTTGCCGATCCTGCCACGTATAATAGGGCGAGTAAGCATGTACTTGACCAAGTCCGTTTGAGCTACCACAATTGTAGTAAAGGAAAGCATGTAGTGACGGAGCTTGGTCGCGGCAAAATACAACGTCAAACAGAGGCGCTCGATAGGAGAGTATCTTGTTTCTGCATCCAAAAGGGTTCTGCTGAGATAAGAAACCGCGTATTCGACTTTCTTACCCTCTGTAGTAGTTTCATCCTGAGCCAAAAGCCCAGCAACATAACTGTTAGACGCAGAGATGTATAACTTGAGTGGGATCCCTGGTTTTGGCGGTCGTAATACTGGCGGACTGGCCAAATATTCCTTAATCTTATCGAACGCCGCTTGATGCTCAGGTGCCCAAATAAAGTGCTCATCCTTCTTGAGTTTCAGTAAAGGAGAGAAAGGAGCAATCTTCCCAGCTGAATTAGATATGAAGCGTCGAAGAAAATTTATTTTGCCCAGCAAACTTTGAAGCTCCTTCTTGTTCCGAGGTGCTGGGGCGTCTAAAACAGCTTGTGCTTTATCTCCCGCAACTTCAATGCCCCTTTCATGTACCACGAAGCCAAGGAAATCACCAACACGAACCCCAAAAATGCACTTGGCTGGATTCATTTTGAGCTGATGCTTCCTCATCCGCGTAAAAACATCACGTAAATGGCCAATATGGTCTAACCTGGATTGAGACTTAACCACCACGTCATCGATGTAGACTTCCAAAATGACTCTGAGGATGTCATGGAAGATTAAGTTCATAGCACGCTGATATGTAGCCCCCGCATTGGTCAGGCCAAACGGCATGCTAAGATATTCAAAGGCTCCGGCAAAGCCTGGGCAACGGAAGGCAGTCTTGTGAATATCCGGCTCGTAAATTGGTATCTGATGATAGCCGGCCGTGCCATCCATGAATGATAACATTTCATGCCCCGCGACTGCATCCACCAAAAGATCCGCAATAGGCATAGGGTATATATCCTTTGGTGAGGCAGCATTGAGATCTCTATAATCGACACAGACCCTAATTTTGCCGTTCTTTTTCTTAACAGGAACCACATCCGCCAGCCATTGTGTATATTGGGCTGGCCGGATGATTCCTGCATCCACCATGCTCTGAACTTCCTTCTTGACTGCTATAGCGGTTTCGGCGCTCATTCGCCTCTGTTCTTGCCTAACAGGCCTGGCGCCCTCCTTAATAGGTAAGCGATGGCATACCAAATCTTTGGACAATCCAGGCATATCCTGATACTTCTCCGCGAAGCAATCTTTGAATTCTTGCAGCAAATTGATTAACTGCTGCCTTAGTTCGGGCTCCAGCTGCTGACTAATCCCAACCTCTAGAGGTTCTTCAGATGTACCAAGATTAACCCTCTCCACTGGGTCACGTACTTTAGGCGGAGTGTCATCTAAAGCTGCTGGTGCAGGCGGAATGATTTCCACCTCTTCTGTGGTAATGATGTCGTCTTCGTCCATACACTCAACTAGAGCGACCGTATCCGAGGCTAACTGGTCGGCCCTAAACACCGCCAGTCGTTGTAGCAAAGAGAGCACAGCTGCTGCCTCCTCAGCAGTAAAAGTATCAATCATGTTGACGATTGGCTGAAAATCGACGGAAACAGGCCGAGAACAATCTGGCTGAGCCTGAGTTAGTCCCCACCACGTTAGGTCAGTGGAGGTCACCCCTAGTGGACGAACCTTACTATCAACCCCATCAATTACAAGAGGGCGCATAGTGCTGTAGTAGTAATCCTACTCCAAAGTGTTAGTCGCTATAGAAAAGGGGCGCTCGTCCGCCTTGATCAAAACTGGTTTATCAGAAGCTGGATCCCACATGAGCATCTTTTGATGTAGCGAAGATGGTACTGAGTACGTTTTATGGATCCAATCACGTCCCAAAATCATCGAGTATGGAACTCTAGTTTCCGTCACGAAAAGACCGTGACAAGCCTTAGAGGGCCCAAGTTTAACCCTGAGCACAAGGAAGCCAGCCGTTGGAGCCACAGCACCGGCAAACCCTCTAACCCTGACAGAAGAGTTCTGGATCTTATCTCCTGGAATTTGAAGTCGCTCCACGGTACTAAGCGTTACCACACTCACCGCCGCGCCTGTATCGATGAGTATTCTGTTCACTTGGACACCCTCCACCTCTGCTGTAATGTAGAGAGGTTTGAGATGTTGAGTCATTGTAAATGTAGGCTTAGGAAAAGCCATGTGCGAGCCATGAAGCTCATTGACCTCATCCTGATCATTATGTCTTGGTGAGGAATTCAAATCCTCGTTGGCGGGAAGATCTTCCTCGTCTGACGCCTGAATAAGACAAACCGGCTTGTCCGCTGCCTCCTCTTGTATGAAATAAGCAGTTGGGATTGGCGTAGACAAAGTATAACTAGAGGATAATATGAAAACCATATTACAATCTAGAATTGGCTCATCACCATCTGTAAAATCCTCCTCGTCCTCCTGCATCTCATCATCCGCGTCCGGCATGTCCCTATCAGTCCGTGATAAGCTCGTAAACGCCTTCGGCTGTGAAGGTATAAGAGCTGCTTCTGCTTGCTTCACAGGAAAATCGGTCTTCAGCTGCTGCGCTACGAACTGAGGAAAGGGCTGATCACATTGTTGACTTACAGCTCTCTGACCCGTGAGAACTGGAATCGGCTTAGTCGATGACCTGCTAAGGACCGGAATAGATTCCTGAGTTTCAGATTGTATTTCAGGGACCTTTGTAGTTGTTGATGTAGAAACTGCCGTCATCCCTTTAGGTTGCCATTTCAAAACAACAGAGTCTACCCTCTCTGCTTTGTTAGAGGTTGCTTGGACAGACTTAGGTTTTGGTGGGACCTCAACAGCTGAACGCAGAGGTGTTCTTTATGGAGAAAATGCCAGCTTCCTGCGAGGAGTTTTCTGTGGTGCACCATCCGCTGCTGTAGGATGTGTAATCCTTTCATGAACATTCCTCCTTCGAGGTGGCGATTTTTCCTCCTTCCGTACCCGACGAGAGTCTATATAAGTTTTGGATTTATAACGCTTATAGGCGTCACGTATGTGCTCTACGGGCATGGAGAGTTCGTCGGGAGTCACCTTTCCTTGGTTCAAAGCGTCTAAAGTTCTTCTCGCCTTGCCATATCCATATCGCTTTTGAACATTCCTAGTTGGAGGAGTTGGTGCCTCCACTATCGGTTTAGTTCCTGAAGGTCCAGGGTCTTGCCGGGACCTTACTGGAGTAGCATAAGCTGCTTTCTCCTGGTGATGATACTTCATTCGCTTGGGGTCGCCGGACCTAGAGCGTTCCGACCATGGATGAGTCCGTTTGGCCGTCTCAAGAGCCTTCTCTGTCGCCTCCTAAAGCACCTTCATCAGCTCTTCGTGGGTAAGAGGTATGCGACAATTTATCTTACAGTCAAGGCATAACTGAGCCCTAGGTATCGTTACCATTTCCTCCTCGGTTGGCGGATTTGCTTGCTTGTCCGCTCGCGAGGTGTCGTTGGGTTTATCTTGATCGATGGCATTCACCCAGAAGTTTTGAAGGGCTGCCACCGTGTCATTATCAAACTGCAGGACTCCCTCATTCAACCATTCCTGGATTTGATCTTTTAACCCAATGCATGCAGACGTGCCATGATCATTGGAATGGTGGAAAGAACAATAGGATCCGTCCAACCCAAGGTTTTTGTGTTGCTTAGGTATGCATTCAGGAGCAACCATCCCCTTCTGGATCAAGGTTCACCAGATCTCCTCCGCCTTGTGCGCGTTATAAGTATAAGTTTGGAATCTAGAACCTTGTTGACCAAGTTCCAATTCACGATCTTCATGAAGAAACATCGTAATCATGTTTACATCCGGAAAGGGTCGAGTCTCCGTCCAAGTGCGTTCCTTAGGAATGTCCATCACCATGCGCTTATCGTTAATCCACGTCTGGATCTGGTCCTTAAGCTTAACACAGTCCTTAGTATAATGGTTGGTCATATTGTGGAAACTGCAGTACTTCTTGCCTGCCATGTAATCTGGCTTAGGTATGAAACCGCCTTCGTGTTGGAGCCGGCCCTGCTTGAATAATTCGGCGAGGATCTCCGGTGCTTGATGAGCATTATATGTATATTTCTCAAAAGCGGACTTCAAAGGCAAAGAAGTCATAATCTTGATAGGTTCCTTGGCGAACCTTACGTTTTTCGGTTATAGGGGCTGGCGACCCAACACTTCTACAACCGCTACATTGTCTTCATCCTTGGCATCTTCAACCCAAGTGACCGTTGCCGCTGGTTCAGCTTCTACAGTCGCCACCGTCTTAGTAATAGGAGGGACATTTGTCTTAGATTTCAGAGTACCCGGATAATACGATAATGGGATGCCCTTCCTCTTGCTGGTTTGAACCCTTGTTTGGTCGAGAAAGTACTGATGTTTGGCTAACCTATTAGTTAAGTCTGCCATATTCGTCACATACACTTGCTGGAAGTGCGCCTGGATCTCCGGCTCGAGCCCTGCAATTGCCAGCTCAACCGTGGTCTCCTCCGTCAACCTATCCCTGCATTTAGCTCGTAGGAGCTTAAAGCGCTTCAGATAGTCAATGGCGGACTCGTCAAGTTCCTGGTTAGTATCCACCAGAACCTTAATGGTTATCTTAGCTTCGACAACCCCAAACATGGTCCTAAAGAGGCCCTCCATGGATTGCCAATCTGGAATAGAGCCTGGCGCTAGGTCTCTGTACCAAGCTAAGGCTGATCCTGTTAGGGAGGTTCCGAACAACTTCAACTTAAGAACAGGATCCTGGGCGTAAGGGCCACATTCGTTGTGAAAACGAGTTATGTGGGTCTCCGCATCCTCAGAAGATTCGCCCGAGAAAGGGGTAAACCTTATATGCCTGAAATTCGCGGGCCATGGTGTCAAGTTCATAGCTCGCGTAAGTGGATTGGTATAGGTTATACCGGGATCCGGTAAACCTTGCATGGCCCTTAACTGCTCATAAAACAGTCTCTGAACGTCGTTGCGGGTCATAACACCCTCATCGTCCTCCTCTTGATCTCCGCCTTCGTCGTCAGGTGGTGGGTTTATCAAACGACCACCTCTCATCTGCTGTCTGTGCTGGGCAGTGGCTTCAGACCCCTTATTACAAGGCTTAGCTGTTTTAGATGGACCATTCTCCATTGTTTTTGTAGGTTTTACAGGAGGCGTTGGTTCAGATGTCTCAGTCTCAAAACCTATCTGCACTATCTGTGCCAAGCGCTCAACAACGGCATTGGTCTTTTCCATCTGTTCATGCTGCTGCTGCATATGGGCTCTGAACTCCTCCTGCTGTTGCTGGAGTTGTTCGCTGAACTCGGCTTGATGCCCCCTCACTAAATTATCAAGACTTTTAGTGAGAGAAGTAGTATTCCCAGCATTCCTGTGTGTCTGCTCTGCCAGAGCATGGATGTTGGTCATATGACCAATCTGTTCGGTCTTCAGCTCCTTCAAAGTAGCTTCTATCTTCTCTAGGATGACATCAGTAGCTTGAGATTTGGATATTATAATGCCAAAAGACTCCATTATCTCCTCAGTGGAAGGCGTTCGAGTCTGGAAGATTTGGTCTCCCTCATTGGTTTCAGTACCCAATGGAGCCATGGCGGTATTCGGGATATCGCTTTCCTGATGGCGATCAGCGACACCCTCCAAGTTTTCGGGAACTTGGTTACCTCCCTCGAGGACCTCAGTCAGATACTCGATTTCAGGTCTGCCGTCTCCAAACTTGGCTTGCAGTTGAGATTCGGACAGACCCCTAAATGCAGCTGAATTGTGCTGTTTCAACAGCTGATGTTCTGGTTTCTTGCAGAACGACATTGGTCGTTTGTAGATATTGGCTTGCGCAATCTTGACACTTGTCCCACTGGGCGTGCCAAAAATGTTCGCGTCGGTTTTAACACCTGTCGAACTATCAACACGTAGGGGTAGCGGACGTAAGTTTCAGTCCTGGTGCGAGCGTGCCAGTACCTTTGGGTTAGGTACAACCTTGGTGGCGGACGAAGTCTGGCGAGCGAGTCAACCTTGGCGAGCGAATGACTCTGGCGAACGTGTTCGTCTGCTCCCTGCTACCTGACTTCTTGATCAAGCAACTGTACGCGGGCATTGACAAACCGGCGTAAAGGCTCGAACAAGACCTAAATAAACAGTTACTAGGATTTTCTACTCAACCTCTTGTAGATTGAGATAATCTTACTTCGATCCTGGGATGCAAAGCAGAGCTAAATATCAAGACCGCGGATGGCGTTCGTCCAACCTTTGGCAGATTGGGAAAGACTGTTACTAGGGTAACGACTCGATTTGTCACAAGGCGTGACGACTGGACTCGATATGTCTCAGCGATGCTTCGACACGAACGCAAGTCACTTTCGACAACAACGGCAGGTGTACGGCGACCGACAAAGGTGGTGGGCGTAGGTTTGCGGCTTGGTTGGAATAGTGTCGTTTGCAGTTGGTGGAAGGCAGTTCGCGAGAGAGAGTGCTCCGGAGAGGCTTGCAAGATTTGCAGGGCAAAAGCTTGTGTTGTATGGTTGAGAACCCTTTTTACGTTATCCTAGAGTTCTTTATATAGTGATCTCAAAACCCCAAATACGTATGTAACAAGTATAACAGATTCTGATATCGAATAGGATTGTATTACCTTAAATCATCTCCAATTCAGACTCTAAGAAGGACTCCAAACCCTTTCCTAGACGAAAACTGATTTAAATCAAATTGGATTACCCGCTAATGGGTGACCCTCTGGGCTTCGGCCCATATTCTCGGGTAAATGTTAATTTAGGCCCAAACAAGAGGTATGCCTAAGGTGAATAAGTATGGCAAAATATTAAATCTTTAGTTTTGTTCATTTCAGTTCAATTATAAGAAGTTAATCTGCAGGGAAGAAAATCCTCTCTGCTGTGAAGGAAACCAGGTCAAATGTTGGCGGCATTACTTGAAATACATTGAGCTTCAAAGCTTTAGTACTAATGGAGGACAGAAATCTTATGGCAGAGAGTTATCCAGATTACTGGCAGATCTTAAAAGAGTTGAGGAAGTCACTTTTGAATTACAATGGTTATCAAACAATTAGGCTATAGTAGCTACATGTATTAGAACGAATAGATATGTGCAATTAGTCACTTACCAAGCATTGGTCTTTCCATTAACTAATATATATATTCAGCCTTACTTTTCTTTTATAATTTTTGAATCCCAAATCAACTATGCAATTGAAACTGGGGTATGCTTCTACTAATATACATCTCTTTCTTGAAGGAAATGGTCAATAATCTTAGTGAGACGCTATGAGCTTCACCACAAATAACTTTAGTGATTCGACCAATTTTCAACCCGGGTGAACATCTTATTCACCTGTATTAGTCTCTGTATTAGTCTTTGGTCATCGGTTTCACAATAAACCAACTAGATCAATCCGAGCACTAATTACTATCACATTTTGAAAAGATTATAATGTGGAATCAATATAGACATCAGGTTTTGTTTCGTCCTATTTTTAATGTTTTGTTCAGGATGATGCTATTCACACACCGCAAATGAGTTGAGATGATGTGTATAGTTGTGATCTGTATTAATCTAAAGGACTTCTTTGGACTAAATTCTGCTTACTACCCTGTACTTTTAGAGTTTTATCAATTCAGTCATTGAACTTCTAATTTAATCAAAAAAGTCATCGTACTTTCCAATCTCATCAAATCGATCAATTTTGTTATCAATTCGTCAAGTTGATCTGTCATTAAAAACACAATTGATGGGGTATTTTGAGAAGTTTCTCTGTGAAAATGTCTCACAAGTTGATCTGTCATATCTGCACTTGCCAGGTTAGCAAGGTGACGGAGACACTTGACGGATTGGTAATAGATTAGATCGATTTGATAAGATTGGAAAGTACGAGGACTTTTTAAATTTAATTAGAAGTTTAAGGACTGAATTAATGAAACCCCCAAAATACAGGGTAGTAAACAAAATTTAGTCCTAATCTAAATGAGATGTGTGGATGATTTACACGAGGTGAGATTCGTCAAATCAATAGTTACTGGGATTTGGGAGGCTACCGAGTGTGCATGCATCTTCTATTTTTATTTTTTTTATTTGGGATGGCCTGGAGTTTAAAAAAGAAATTATTCGAAAGCTATTCTTTCCCGTCTGTTTTTCGTTGCTTGCTGCATGCTTGTTGTAGTTCTGTTCCTTTCTTCCTTGCCCTTGTGGATTCTCACAAGACCATGAAAGTTTAAAATCTAATAGTTCACGAGATGCGTAAAAATAAACAATGTGTAAAATATGTATGATGTAGGACAAAAATGGGGTAAATTTAGACAGAAAACTGTAAAGGTAAGGAAGAGGCGAATAATCAAGAAGATTGATGTGAAGATAGGTAATTCTCGTACAATGAGGTTGTTAGCAGCTGGAATATTTAAGAAGATGATCTTTTGGACTTTTCGGGTCACGAAAATGCAGATTCTGATTTGTGAATTAGTTTGGAGCAGATTTTAGCCAGAACATCCGTTTGAGGCACATAAAACCTTTCTGGAATGGGAACTACGATATCTACAAGACTCACTATAGTGAGCCCGATCAGATTTAAGCCAGAAAATATCGCCATAATGATCCGATTCGGCATTTAGTATTTTTAGGCTAGTTTTATTTTCTTTCTAAAACTCTTTTATTTAGGTTATTTGTTTTCTTTTTAATTTGGATTCTTTTAGGTTTCAATGTTAGACTATGACTTTAATTTTGTTTAGGTCATTGATGCCTATATAAACATCATCTTTCTTTGTATTAGGGTATCTTTGATATTAATAAACTCTGAGTGTTTACTCAATTTCTCTGGTGGATTCCAGATTTTTCTCGTGGATTCGAAAATTCTAGTCTTGTGGATTCAAGGCTGCCGTTGGTGGATTCCAACGGGATAGTTCCACTGCATCAAGTGGTATCAGAGCAGGTATCCCCTGTCTCTTTTATCCACTACGATTATCTATGAGTGAAAAAACAACATGCTATAACACTCTCGTTAGCAAAACAGATCTAGATGGTACTAGTATGGCTGCTGTGACTGATGAGATGATTGCTCAGCTAGAAGAAATTCGTGGGTTGTTGGAAGAAAGTATAATCAACAACCGCAACAGAGGTGGGGGAAGAGAGACGAATAGACAAAATCATGTTGCTAATCAGAATTTTAAGACCACAGCGGATTTTCCTTATTTTTCCGGTCACATGCACGTGGAGGGCTTTCTAAATTGGTTGGATGAGGTTGAAAATTTATTTGAGATCATGAAGGTTCCAGATCACAAGCAGGTCAAGAAAGTTGCCTCTCAGCTCAAGAGCACTGCTGCTATTTGGTGGGATGAACTACAAAGAGTCAGGAAGCTGCAAGGTAAGAAGCCTGTTAGAACATGGAGGAAGATGAAGGGCCTTCTTAGAGAAAAATTTATGCCTAGGGATTTTCCAATCAAGAAGTATATTTCTAATGGGGAAGAGAAGAAGATAAAGTTGGAAGGATTTGTTTTGCCCATTGAAAATAATTGTTTTATTGAAGAAATGGCAAAAAATATTCCAATGAAGGAAACCTACCAAAAAATTGTCCATGAGTTTTCAACAGAATTTCCACAAGAAGTTATCCATGTAGAGGATAAAGGAGAAATTACTCTTATGGATGTGGCTATCAGCGTGGAAGAAAAATTACAGCCTCAAAATAATTATTCAGAACCAGTGGTCATTCGAGAGTGCAATTCAGAGAGCCAAGAAGAATCTATTAAGGTTGCATATAACAAACTCATCTTTGGCATCGGGTTCATGGTTGTGCCATCAAAGTTTGCAGAAGATTATGTCAATAAACCTGTTGACAGTAGCCACAGAGGGGCTACAGCAGGCCCACAGACCCGCAGCTAGTGTACCAGGGCCCGACCAGAGGCTCGGGACCGGACCACCAGCACCCGGCCTCGGGGTCTAGCAGTCTATCCTGCTACCAGGGACCCGGGGACCGGGGGCGCCTGCCTGCCAAAGAGCTCGTACGCATCTGAGATGCCCGACTCCCTGGCCTGCTCCAGGAACTGGTCGCTCTGATGATACTTGAGAACGAACCGCTCATAGAGTTCCAGGTCCTCCTCCCCGGTAGCAGCAGCGGCATCGGCGCGCAGAGCGGTGGCTCCCATCTGGAGCTCATCCACCTTGGCTTCCAGCGCGGCCCTCTCGGCTTCGGCCCGCTCCTTCTCCCTCTCCAGGGTTCGGATCTGCTCCTCCTGCTTCTTGGCCCTCTCCTCCGATCTGGCGTTCTCCCGATCCGAGCGGGACTTCTCCACCTCTAGGCGATGCCGGGCCTCTGATAAAGCAGCTATCTGCCTCTTCAGCTCCGGCAGTTCCTCGCTCGCGTCCAGTTGGTACAGACTGTACAGCAACTGCATAACAACAGAAACAGTTAGTCAAGCAGCAGCAGAAAGCAAGCTACACGCGGTATAGTAGCACCAGTTTGTGCTTACCCGAAGGAAGGATTCCTTGCATTTTGGGCGGTTCCCGCCCGCTAGGGCACCGGTGACCCCAGGCCTGTCCAGACCAAGGCTAGCCAGGTCCGCTGCCACCTGCCGGACGAATGCACTGTCCGGGCTTCCCCTCGGTGCCTCCGAAGGCGCGGGGCTACTCTGCCGAGCAGCGGCAGCCTTCTCCCCAGCGGAGCCAGGCGCACCGCTGGTTATCTTGAGTCGTTTGGCCAGACTCTCCCTGGACGAACCGCCGGTGAGCGTCACCAGCGTGGAGGGAGGAATGTCGGCGCCCCTCCGTTTCTCTCCCCGACAGTCCGGAGAAGAAGAAGATTGTGCTCCTACCCGGGAGACCCGGGTCACGAGCGCTGCTACCCCCGGACGGTTGGGGATCCGGTTCACTCCACCGGGAATCCTCACTGGCCCCCCGGTAGCCTTGCCCTTACCGGGCACCGCCTAGGGCGCAGCAGGATGGCTCTTCACACGCCTTAGGATGTAGGCACCGTCATCAAGATCCATGGCCCTCGGCTCGGGATGAACCGTGAGCCGACCGGACTCCTCGTCCACCGAGGTCCGCGCAACGGTCTCACCTTTCTCCTTCAGCTTGTTAAGAAGGTCTTCACCGTCCATAGAGAGAGTGGTTTCGGGCTTGGTGACCGCCCGAGAAGATGCACCTGCAGGACAAGCAAACAGTTAGTACTTTTCAACACAATTAGCAAAAGTGCTCCCGCTAGGGCTTGCTACACACCGGGATCCCGCCCGAGACAACAGTATTTCAGCACTTCTCGCCGGATGAAGTTGTAGGAACTCCGTTCCAGATCGTCCCAACATCCGAGGATAGTCGAGATCTTCTCCTGCTCCAGCTCGGATAGCTCGAACGATTGGTCGCCTATAGGCTGGAAGGCGCCAGGAACCTGGTACATCTTCTTACTCATCTGCCACTTCCCGCCCGCCATCACCACCTTCTTTCTCCAGCTGTTATCTAGCCAGGAAGGCATATTGGTGATGATCGATTGACCTGCCCAGGAGTTGAAGGACAGGCAACCCCGGGACCCCTGCTTCCTCGAGTAGGACAACCTATACAAGGCCCGAAATTCGCTTACCGTTGGCATAGTCATTCCGAACAGCTCATATAGGCAGCCGAGGCTCAGTAGTCGCCTCCACTGGAGCCCACGAAGCTGCGCGGGCGACACTTGCAGCGCACTGAGCATATACTGCACGAAATCTGGCAGCGGGAGCGAGAATCCATGCTGGAACTGATCCTGATGCACGGCAACCCAACCTGCCTCCGGGTTGCAGGCTGACTCTCCAGGATTCAGTGGTCGCAGCAAAACCTCATCCGGGATACTCCACGTTTCCCGGAACGCTGCAATCTCTCCAAGGGTCATGCTACCCTCCGGTTCATCACACATCACGACGTCTTTTCCTCTACCGATGGTGTAGCTCACGGGCGAAGCACCGGCAAGGCGCACCCCGTGCGGTACTTCGGTCTCCGAGGATTCAGAACTGGAAGAAGAAGACGAAGACGAAGCCCCCCTCCCGGAGCGGTCAGTGACTTCGGTCTCCGGGGATCCCGAACCGAGCTAGTCCTCCAATCTCTCCACATCGTCCACGATAGGATGCCTGGCAGCCGGTTCGGAAGCCCCATCAGAGTTTGAAGAAGACATCTTAACCTAGGGGAAGAAAACAAAACCCTAGCGCTCGTCAGCAACAGGCTACAACAGCGCCTCCTACGGCCTCTCCCCAAGTTTGCCGCGAACAACTCAGTCGGCGACAGAGATCCCTCCCCCCCCCCCCCCCCCCCCCCCCCCCCCGGAAAAATACCAAAAGCAAAAACAAGATCAATACCGGGGCAAGGAAAGCAACTTACCGATTAATATGCTCAACCGAGGAAAGTCCGCCCTGCAAAAGCAGCGAGCAATGGTAGGAAGCAACTGAAGGGCGCTTGAAAGCAACGAAGGTCGTAGGGCAAGGAACTGAGGGCTTTCGCTGGATTTCTCCTTTTCTCTTGGTTTCTCTAAAGCAAGAAGCAAAAACAGAAAGAAGAGCAGAAGAGGCCTTTTTATAGAGGGGACCGGTACCCTAGGCATTTGAAATCCCTCCAAAACACGCAATCAGGGCAACTCAAACGCCTGCGAATCCAGGCCCTCCATCTCAAAACCGCTCCCTACTGGCACGTGTCCCATCATTGGTAAACTGCCCATGCCATCATAACTGATGGGACTGATGGACTTCCTCCTTAAATGCATGTCAGTCACTTGTCTCGCACGCTGGCGACAGGGTAGTTAGGAGCGGGAACCGAGGTGTCAGGCCCCCCCCCCCCCCCCCCCCCCCTCCACTTCCCTAGGCTCCACAGTTGCATCTCACTGGGGGACTCGACTCGATATGGCAGGACGCCCGGTCGAGTTCCACCCAGCTGCATCTCACCGGTTATGATCTTTCAACCGGCTTGAAGACCTCTTATCGGTTATGGTTTCCCAAACCGCATCGAGAGCATCGTTCCGGGTATGAGCCATCCATCCGGTACCATGGCAGTTTGCGGTTATGATCATTCAACCGGCTGCATGGCATCTTCACTGCATCTCACTGGGGGACTCGTCTCGATATGGCAGGATGCCCGGCCAAGTTCCACCCAGTTGCATCTCACCGGTTACGTAACATTCAACCGGTTCGAGACCATCCCCCCGGTTATGATCATCCAACCGGCTCGAGAGCATCATTTTTCCGGGAACGAGATCCACCCGGCCCCATGGCATCTCACTGGGGGACTCGTCTCGATATGGTAGGACGCCCGGTCGAGTCCCGCCCGGTTCCATGGCATGACCCCGGTTATGAGAACATTCGACTGGCATGGGCTTTATACACCCGGGTGAGTTTACATCTAACACATGTACTCTTGTCCAGCAGGATAAAAACCCTGCATCGCACTGAACTGCGATCAACGTGGGGCTGCACGGCGAGCTTTGTCACCTCAACGCCACCCCCCCGTCTTACCTCAACGCTTATTCAACACAAGCTGAGAAGAACTAGCAAGTGTTCACCGGCGCTTCAAACAAGCCGCAACACCGGGGCCATCTCCCCGCAGCCTAGCAATATGGACTCGTCTCGATATGGCAGAATGCCCGGTCGAGGTCCTTTACTCCACCTCGTCTCGATTTGGCAGAACGCCCGGTCGAGGTCCAGTACTTAAGTTCACCTGGGACTCGTCTCGATATGGCAAAACGCCCGGTCGAGGTCCCATGAACTCCGCCCGGTATACCGATTTGGCAGAGCGCCTGGTAGAGGCCCAGTGATCCCCGCCCGGTATTCCGATCTGGCAGAGCGCCCGGTCGAAATATCATGCACACATCTATTGCATGGCGGATTTCAACGCTCCATTATCATTCCATGCACACATCTATTGCGTGGCGGATTTCAACGCTCCATTATCATTCCATGCACACATCTTTTGCATGGCATCATCTCATACACTCCGGGTTTCACCCCACTCCATGCTCATAGCACCACAACATTTGAGCACAGTACTACTTATATTACAAACGTACTCATAAATTGTTGCTCACTATCGGTAACAGGTACTCACCCCGGTCACGCCTAATCTTCAACGCGGACTTGGGGGACTGGGCACCGTTGGGTTGGTAACCCTGCGGGTCTGCGGGACAAGAGCAATACAGACTTTAAGTCCCCATTCAAGATTGCACTTGACCGGGAACTTGGGGGACTTGTTGGCAGTAGCCACAGAGGGGGCTACAGCAGGCCCACAGACCCGCAGCTAGTGTACCAGGGCCCGACCAGAGGCTCGGGACCGGACCACCAGCACCCGGCCTCGGGGTCTAGCAGTCTATCCTGCTACCAGGGACCCGGGGACCGGGGGCGCCTGCCTGCCAAAGAGGTCACCAGAGCTGCCCTTTGAAGGGAACCAGTCCCACATCGAAGGGCAAGGCCAGCCCTCATCCCCAACCACCTATATAAGGGCCCCAACTACCCTCATTAATGGGTAACTGATCTCACTCACCGCTTACATACGTGCTCAAGTTATATCTATTCCAACTATACTAACTTAGGCATCGGAGAGGAGAAGACCGGCCCGCCCGGTATTCCCCTTAGTAAGCAGGTTTGCAGGAGATCACACAAGGATTCATCTGTATCTACCAGGCCCCAGGGTTTGAGCAGAAACAAAACCACAGGTTCAATTGTCTAATTTATTATTGGGTTTATTGTCATCGTATTTTTGTTCTTTATTTAAGAGGAACTCGAGGTCGAGTTCTTTCGTAGTGGAGGAGACTGATGTAGGACAAGAATGGGGCAAATTTAGACAGAAAACTGTAAAGGTAAGGAAGCGGCGAATAATCAAGAAGATTGATGTGAAGATAGGTAATTCTCGTACAATGAGGTTGTTAGCAGCTGGAATATTTAAGAAGATGATCTTTTAGACTTTTCGGGTCACGAAAATGCAGATTCTGATTTGTGAATCAGTTTGGAGCAGATTTTAGCCAGAACATCCGTTTGAGGCACATAAAACCTTTCTGGAATGGGAACTACGATATCTACAAGACTCACTATAGTGAGCCCGATCAGATTTAAGCCAGAAAATATCGCCATAATGATCCGATTCGGCATTTAGTATTTTTAGGCTAGTTTTATTTTCTTTCTAAAACTCTTTTATTTAGGTTATTTGTTTTCTTTTTAATTTGGATTCTTTTAGGTTTCAATTTTAGACTATGACTTTAATTTTGTTTAGGTCATTGATGCCTATATAAACATCATCTTTCTTTGTATTAGGGTATCTTTGATATTAATAAACTCTGAGTGTTTACTCAATTTCTCTGGTGGATTTCAGATTTTTCTCGTGGATTCGAGAATTCTAGTTTTGTGAATTCAAAGCTGCCGTTGGTGGATTCCGACGGGATAGTTCCGCTGCATCAATGTATCCGTTAAATCATACTCTTATTTAACTTAAGTAAAGATTTATATTGATTCATCAAATATACATCTTATATAGTGACCAGTGATTTGCAATTATAGTGTCCGTTGACATATCATGTCATTTGATGTTGAAATGTCTGTCACATAATTAAAATGGAGAATACTTTTGCGACAACTCTCATCAAATGCGTACTTTAAGTTCATGACCAATTTCAGTCAAATGCATATCCTTTATGTTCATGACTAATTGCTCAAGAAATGTCATGTCATAATCCCATAATTCACACATTAAATGTTGGGAGGTCTTACACATACTCAAAATGTCATGATCCAATAATTCATGCATTATGGTTTCATGCCTTGGAGGGTCGTACCACCCACCCACAGCCATCGCTCGAGTCCGACGCTTGTTTGGTGACCCTGGATCAACTGCCTCCCCGAAGAGAGTTGACTGTTCTGGATAGTCGCCGAAAGGGATCGCCAGATCGGTGGTGGTGGAAGGCCAAAGGCGTCGACCGCTATTAAAAAAACTATTGCCCTGGCGGCTAGGTTTTGGAGAGAGTAGCTGCATCATCATGTGATTCATGTCATTAACTTTCAGTGATTATAAAGCTAGCCCTCGAGTACTACAATATTTCATATTCAACTACGAGAATTAATCATGAGATCATCAACTTTCAGTGATTATTTTCGCTCTCTATCTCTCATTATTTTGTTTATTCAGTTGGTTTCAGACACTACCTTTGCTTCGCGTAACTCAACTGAAGCAAATGCTCTTCTAAAATGGAAGGCCAGCCTTCAAAATCAAACCCAGAATAGTAGTCTGAACTCATGGAAGTACTTCTCCAGCATCCGCACCAATCCAACATGCAACACTTGGGCTGGTATTTCATGCAACACTGCCGGACGTGTTAACATGATAAACCTCACCAATTATGGTATTCAAGGTACTCTGCATGAATTCCCATTCATGTCCTTCCCTAATCTTGAATATATTGATCTCAGTTTGAATGAACTCTTTGATGCCATCCCACCTCAGATTACGTTCCTCTCCAGACTCACCTATCTTGATCTATCTTTTAATCATTTGTCTGGGAAAATCCCACCAGAAATCTGTTTCCTCACAAATCTTGAGGTCCTGCACCTAAATGAAAACCACTTAAATGGCTCAATTCCTCAAGAGATAGGTCAGCTTAAGTTTCTCATCGAGCTTGCTCTACACAACAATAGTCTAGAAGGAATAATTCCAGCTTCTCTAGGTGATTTGAGCAACCTGACTTTGTTGCATCTCCATGAAAATAAACTTTCTGGCTCAATCCCACCCTCTTTAGGTAATCTGACACACCTTACCCATCTCAATCTCTACCACAATAACCTATCAGGCCATTCCTAAAGAGATTGGGAACTTGAGATCAATTGTGGATCTACAGTTGGGTGTGAATCAACTTAATGGATCCATTCCCACTTCAATTGGTGACTTAAGTAACTTAAATTTTTTATGTGTTCGTGATAACCAACTTTATGGATCCATCCCCCAAGAGATGGGGAACCTCAACAAGTTGATTATACTGGTGTTGGATACTAACAATTTTTCGGGTCATTTTCCCAAAAATATTTGCCGTGGTGGATCACTACGACAGTTCACAATATATGCCAATCCACAAAAGCTTTAAAGATTGCAGAAGTTTAACCAGAGTCCGCCTTCAGAATAACCATTTGACAGGCAATTTATCTGAAGAATTTGGTGCCTTACCAAATCTTCGATACGTAGACCTAAGCCACAACAACTTCTACGGTGAAATTTCACCTGTCTGGGGACAATGTCCGCTATTAGAAACTCTTCTTCTGGCGAGAAACAACCTTTCTGGCAGCATCCCACCTGAGATTGGCAATGCAACACAATTACATGTACTCGATCTTTCGTTAAATCGTTTAGTTGGGAAGGTTCCAAATGAGATGGGGAGAATGGCTTCTTTGCTGAAAGTCATGTTGAATGGGAATCAACTTTGGGGTTATATACCGTCGGAGTTTGTATCATTGGCAGAACTAAATTAAAGGTAACAGCCTCCTCACCCCCACCCATCCAACGACAGCACAACCCCACAATCAGTGCATCTTCCGTGCATAAATCTATGCTAAACAAGTTCAATGAGTCAGTTCCAAGCAATTTTGCTGACATGTCTCAATTATACTACTTGAATTTGAGCAACAACCAATTCAGGGATAGAATTCCATTTCAGTTTGGAAATTTGGTCCACCTGTCCCAGCTGGACTTGAGTCATAATTTTCTCGAGGGTAAGATACCATCAGAAATGAGAAAAATGCAAAGCTTGGAGTATTTGAATCTTTCCCACAATAATCTTTCCGGTCTCATTCCAACATCTTTTGACCACATGTATAGCTTGATTCAGATTGACATATCCTACAATCAGTTGCAGGGTCCGCTTCCCAACAACAAAGCATTTCAACATGCTGTCCTGGTAGGCAATGAAGGATTGTGTGGTAACCTTGCTGGACTTCGACCCTGCAATAATCCGTCCATGGAAAATAAGCATACCTCAAAAATAGATCGAAGACTCGTGTTTTTAATTGTTTTCCCTGTTTCAGGAACACTTTTATTAAAGATGGAGTCCGACAGCAAGAAGGAGATAAGGAGGAGGCGCTTGTATCTTCTGAATAGGAGTCCTAATTCATTAAGGGAAGCTGCTTAACCCTAGCGTATATAGGAAGTTTACTGTAACCCTAATCCTAGCATGTGTGTATATATACACCCTTGTAGCCGATTCGATTAATAAGAATAATTCTTCACTCATTCTAAACTTCTTTATGGTATCAGAGCATCGATCCTCGGCCAAAACCCTCGTCTGAAAGACAAACCTCTATCAACAAATCCTAAAACTAGGATACAACCTCTCCAAAACACTCAAAATCTCGAACCAACCTTTACCAAAACCCCAATTTCGTCATGGATGAATCAGAGAAAAAGGCCCTCGCATTGTTGAAGGACAAAATCTTTAACGAAGCAGCAAATTCTTCAAAGCCTCCTGCACACGAACCTGAACCATGGGAGTACTCGAATCATCCTCTATACATGCATCATCACTACCAGAAAAGGGGTTATAGCCGACGATATGGGAAAAAACGGCCGACGAAATAGTATCTCGTCGGCTATAACCCCTTATAGCCGACGAATTACTACTTCGTCGGCCACATCGTCGGCTATAATATTATAGCCGACGACTGCCGACAACTCGTCGGCTATAACTATAGCCGACGAAACGTTTTTGGTTATAGCCGACGAGAATGGTATTCGTCGGCTATAATAGTTATAGCCGACGAAAAGTTTTTGGTTATAGCCGACGAGGAGGGTATTCGTCGGCTATAACTCTTATATCAGATCGACCTTCTGCATCAGGGAGCTCATTCGTCGATGAAATCGTCCAAAACGCTCTGAAATCGTCCAAAACCTCGGCCATAAGCTTGAAAGGTACGTATATTGCTGTGTGTGTTGATTTAGTTGGTTATATGCAGAGGTGTGTTAATTTAGAATTTAATTAGAATAAATGTGTGATTAATTTGATATATATATATATATATATATATATATATATATATGTGTTGAGATGAGATTATTAATGGGTTGATATATATGTTGTATTGGTTAGATAGAATTGAAGTTTTGTTGAAGATTAGTGATTGATTGTTGATTTATAGGTGATTTTAGATGAATTTGATGAAAAAATGTATATATATATTAATTAATTTAATTGTAATTAAAAATATATTGTTGGTATATATAAAAAATACATTGTGTTTAATTAATTAGGGAGATTGACGATGTTTTAATTAATTTAGGGATGCATGTGTATATATATACATATATATGTGTGTGTGTGTAATGATGAATTTTTTAATTAATTAGTACGTGCATATATACATATCTATATATAGCTATATTTATTTCTTGAATTTACAGGATGGACAAGAGTTGGATTACCCTTGGAAGATGGGATGAGGCGTATCATGATGGAGTTAGGAGTTTCCTGGATTTTGTGATGGCTAACTGTGGAGACACTACACTTCATTATTGTCCGTGTAAAAAGTGCAAGTGTGCCACCCCACGACACCGGTTTTCCATAGAGACAGTGGAGCAACACCTGGCTAGATATGGATTTTGGGTCCTATACACTAATTGGATTTATCACGGTGAACCAGAGTTTGCGAGTCGTCATGATCATGGACAATTTGCCGAGAGAGGGAGTTCCTCCAATGATCCGACAACGAACTGGATCAACGATATGTTTCCTCGTGAGAGCGGTGTCTTTGAGGAAGCACCAGATGTGCAACTCCCACCTCCGGAGATGGAGTGTTTCCCTGATATTGAGCCACTCGAGCCATTACCCCGATCTCCGGTCAACACAAGTGGTATGGAAAAGTACAACAACCTGATCGCATTGCAACAGACTCCGTTGTACCCCGGATGCAGTAAGACTGTCCTTGAATCTGTCATGGGAGTGATGAAGATCAAAACGGAGAACAAAGGCACTGTCAAATCGGTTGATGATTGGCTTCGGCTATGGGGTGGGGCGATGCCCCCCGGACATCGGCTTCCTACCAGTCATCATAAGGTGCGACATATCCTTAAAGATCTCGGCCTTTCCTACATCAAGATTCATGCATGCAGATACGATTGCGTTCTGTTTTACGGGGAAGGACTTGCAGATCTTGAATACTGCCCATTATGCAATACAGAGCGGTATAAGTTCACTCCTAAAGGGAACAAGAAAGCTGTGAAGATACTTCGGTACTTCCCGCTGATTGATAGGCTTGAGCGGTTGTTCATGTGTGCTTTCACGGCCGAAGCTATGAGATGGTGGGCTGAGAGGAATGTGCCTGACGATGACACCCTTAGACATCCCGCCGACGGAGAGGCTTGGAAGAAGAACGTGTTGGAGTTTCCTGAATTTGCATCAGAGGTTCGAAATGTTTGGCTAGGGCTATCATCCGACGGTTTCAACCCTTTTGGCAAGAAAGAGCTTCAGTACAGTGTGTGGCCAGTTATTTTGATTCCGTACAACTTTCCACCGTGGATGTGCATGAAGAAGGAATATAACATGCTCACATTGTTGATTCCAGGCCCAGATTATCCGGGAAAGTGTCTCGATGTGTATTTGAGACCCGTAATTGAGGAGCTTCGGTACTTGAGTCTGAACGGCCACCTGGTCTACGACCGGTTCAAAAATGAGATGTTCCGGATGCATGCCATGCTTGTTGGCACGATCAGTGACTTTCCTGGGAGGGGTATGTTGTCGGGCAGCGTCACCAGGGGTTACAGGGCTTGTTCAGAGTGCATGACTGTTGATTGCTCCAGTCCTCATTGCAGCAAGATTGTCCAGATGCGTCACCGTCGTTGGCTTCCGCATGACCATTGACGAGAGCCGCCGAAGCGAGCATCAAGCAATAATAACCCTACAATCGTTAGTAGTATATACATAAGTAGGGATCGTTCTAGCCGGGGATTAAGGGTACCTGAAATATGAGAATGTTAACAAAAATATTCACAAACATATATGCACACAATTGTCACACTTATATACATATATACGAATTTATCATGGGGGATGAAGATGAGGTTCGGCAGCAAGGACTGCCTCTATATCTAAGACACGAAAATAAACCTAAACTACTATATACAAGGTTGGTCGACATTCTTCCACAAATTACTAACACAAAAGCACTCAAAACACATAGCAAATTAACAAGATGAGACACGGCAAGAGCACAGCTATATCCTAGATCCGATTTAGTTCCAACCCAACTAGGGCCTCAGCGGTTATCTAAGTTGTTTCAGATTTCACAAAAGTATTTAGAATTAGCTCAGCGCATAACCCTAATCTTTAGCTAACCGATTAAAAACACGCAGCGTAGAAGATAATCAATTAACCAATGAAGCACGAAATCCTTTTAATTGGAAACACATTAATCAAGCAAGGCGTCACCACTTCTTGTTAACATGCATAGTCATTTAAACCACTCTAGTCCTATTATTGACGGATACAAGACCAATACTCAAACACATCGCGAATATGCTAAGCACCAATCTTTGCGGCACACGGATTTTAAAAGACTAAACCAAAGTCGAATTACTAGAATCAAAGTGAACATGCTTGCCTATCTAATCCTATCTCTTTACTTCATATTTTCATTACAATTTAGCATGCAATTCGAAACTTATCTTTGAAATTCCTTATTAATACTATAAGAATTAAATTAACATGCATCATCATAAAACCAAATCCACAATCGTTTTTCACATAGACATGAAAACACAATAACCAAACATTCACATGAGTTTCATAGACAAAACTACACATAACTACATAAAAACTATTACAAACCAAGAGTAGGGAGTAGATCACACTTTTGGAGACACCTTTGAGAGCTTCAAGTCGTGTGGATCCAAGGGAATATGGTTCGGTGGTGGCTGGATGAATGGTGAAATATGGGCAGGAATTTATGGTGGTGGTGGTGGCTTTTGGTTTGTGTTTTTATGTAGGATCTTTGGCTGAAAATTGGTAGAGCTTTGGCTAGGGTTTTTGCTTTAGAATGTGACTCTTTTTCTGAATATGAGATGGCTATATATAGAGGAAAAGGGAGAGAGGCTGCCGGCAGCACCTTGTGCAAAGAGGATTGAGAAAACCTAGTACAATAAGGTTTTGCAACCTTCCTTTCTTAATCCAATTAGGTTTTCTTTTCTGAATTTTTCTTCAAGGCTTGGGCTTCACATCTTCATGGATTTCTTGTATGGTCTTGGACTTCAATTGAAAGGCTTTTGATCCATCGAAAATGCCCCAAATGCCGGTAGCACACAAAGGCAGCAAATCTGCCAGAATCGGCAGCTTCTCCTAGTTTGACTAGGAGAACTTGTTTCTTCATGCTTTTCTTCAATGCCATGGCCTAGTGTCTTCCTCTTCCCTTCATAAAGCTTGGACCATCTTCACATATGCATTTATACACCATTTGGTCCATCAAAAACAGAAAACACGAAAAGGGGCAGTAGGTTCCTGGAATCGGCAGATTTTGACCTTGTCGCAGTAAATCCAGCATATCTCCACCTTCGGAGCTCCGATTGGTGCGATTCCAAGTCTCACGTAAACTAGACACATAGGGCCATCTCCCCATAAAATATCTCGGCCAAATTCCATGCAAGTCGTCGGGAATGATTTTTCGAAGTTGGGACACAGTCCCAGGAAAATCCTGGAAGCCCCTGGATTGGTATGCTCGGACTGCCGTTTTGCAGCCAACTTTTGGGTGACTTCCCGAACTCCGATTGATCTGAAATTTTAACACAACATTCCTCAACATATGAATATTAAGTACACAAAATTTCATAGAATTCGGACAAGGTTAGATCATATTTGTACTCGTCACAAAATCGCGAAAAAGACATATTTTACACTATTTTCCAGATTTCTCAAACTTAGTCATTTTTCGGCTTCTTAACCATATTTTACCAAAACTCAACCAAAATGACACTAACTACATTATGACTCTATCTTAGACAAATAAGGGTTAAACAAAGCATAAACGAGGGCATAAGCATATAATATCGTCGCACATTGTGCTCCTATCAACTACCCCACACTTATCCTTTGCTAGTCCCTTAGCAAACTAAATTAAACTACGACTCAAAACAAACTATTGCCCCTAACAATTTGTCTCAGGCTCGTATGTACACATAGCTTTCAAGTTAAAGCATAAGAATGCTAAGCATGAAAATTCCAAGCTTCATGAACATGTAACATCAATAAGAACATATAAGAGCAAAAGATAAGCATGTAAACATGTTAAGCTAATTCAATCCTCCTCACTAGGCATACTCTCTTCTTTTCTCTCGAAGCATGGTAATTCACACATAAGTATATGCAAGCGAAAGATAATGAATTACAAAGAGTAACTTGCATATATCAAAGAAACGAAAGCACTTTGTGAAATTTTTAATGGGAAAACCTCATATGATAACTATATGCACCAATGAACCAAAACCATATGCTTACTCTTGAGATAATCTCCACAATCAAATTTAACCATCTTAAGAATCATGAAAAGATCAATAAAAGGGATGTAATGGGGCTTGGCTAAGAGGTATTCGAAATTTAGATAAGGAGGCTCAAAAACGTCACTAAGGCCTTTAGCAAAGCTTGAATCTCCTTATGACTTCTCACCAAGGGTCAAATTTCATCTTGTTGGACCCTTACTTCATTCTTTTCTTCCCCAAAACATAGTGAATATGAACAAAGGTCAAAATATAACAATAGTAGACCTTCACATGCAAACAAAACTCCAAATTCACAACACTTTTTCAAGACTAAACTTAGCAAATTACACTTTGAAACCGTGCCTATTTCTTTTCTTTTCTTTCGGACTTGATTTTTCCCTTTTTTTTTTTTTTCTTTTTCTGTCCGAATTACATATTTTCTGTTTTTCTTTTGCTAGGCACGGCACATATAATTTTTCATACAATTTTCTAGCTAAGTCTACCCCACACTTGTTCTTCTTCATCACTTCACGCGAAAACTCCTTCAAAAATCAAGCTTTGCCGACACACAATGGTCAAGACATCACTATACTAAGCTCATGGAAAGTGTTTAAGGGTGATGAAAGAAAAGGCTAATCGTAGGCTCAAAGGGGGTTTACTAAGGTGTCCCACGACGGGCACAATAGGCACATGCTTTATTTGGCAATGATGGTAAACCTAAATGATCTTTATTCAATCACATTCAAAATCAAGGTAGTTTATGATATAAACGTTTCGAAAATCAACAAGAGTAAGTTCTAGCATACTAGAGTTCATTAAAAACCTATGGCACATAGTCATCGAATAATCAAAGAATTATGAGGTTTCATGCTTCCTACGAATCTATTGAATTTTTATCTTTTTATCGCTCAAGAAGAAAGCAAATTGGCTCTAAAGCTCACATAGGTTATTATGGAAACAAACTAGCTAAAACACGCATGCTTCGTTAATCAACAAGTCCTACATGCTCCTACCAATGCACATAATCCATGAAACTCACAATTTTAATTGTATGCACAACCATCATCTATGTATGCAAAGAGGAGAAAAACATCATTGACATATTAGGGGCATCCTAAAAACTCGAAGCAAACAATTTAAACACTCTTTTTGTGGAACATTTTTCTGAATTTTCTTTCCTAACTAAGCACACGAAAACATAAACGGAATACGTTATCCCACCCCACACTTAGAAAATTACATTGTCCTCAATGTAAGCACAAATCTATATCAACGAATTTCCTAAGCATGCAATAGTCTAACATATACCAACATATCATCACAAATCAAAGAAAAAGAGAAGGGTTAGGAAATTGCAAACTCTCGGTGATGGCTCCTTCACTTTTCTTTGATCGAATTGGGTTGCCTCCCAAGTAGCGCTTTGTGTTTATAGTCCATAGCCTAGACTTTTCACCGTTGTTTTGTGTGTGTGTTCATCCATTGTTGATGCTCGGCAGCTTAGGGGCAGCAGCCTTGCGGCAGCAGCAGGGGCTGCATTGGTGTCATGGCGCGCATGGGCAGTAGCATCGCAGGAGCAGGCTGCAGCATCGGCAGTGTGTGATGTGCAGGGGCAGCGTGCAGCATCTTGGCAGCAGTAGGAACATGCTGGGGGCAGCAGCAGTGTGCAGGGGCAGCATGGTTGTCAGGGTGCGCAATATCGGCGGGAGGGTGCGTCCACCGCTCGGCAGATTTCGCGGCAGGTATGCTCATCATGCTAGCAATCATGGCAGGCACTATCGGCATGAGCTGCTTGGCAGGCTTGTCATTGGCAGGTGCTCGCAGGCTGCAAGCCTCTCAGAAGGATGGCTCTCGGCAGAGGCAGGGCTTTCGGCAGACGTGTCTGCTTCTCTTGAGGCTTGATTTTGGGTGTGTTCCACTATCCTAATTCAAAAGTGTTGTAAATCAATGTTGTAGTGGACACACAGAGCTTTCCAACGGTATAAAATTCGCCTCAATCGGTCCAGTGGAAGTACTCCTTGTTGGGTCTTTAATCGGACCTATTGATCTGCCCAGTTTTCTGCTTTGCTGGACTGACCTTGCTGCAATCAAACTGAAGCTAGGAACAGCATACTACTCCGAATCCACTTCTGTAAAATCCTATAGAAAGTAGACTCACAGATCTTTCTTTGCATATATCACACGCCTTCTCAGGTATTGTCAGCAAAAAATGACAGCCATCCAAAGTAGAAGGGCTGCACTGCCGGAACTCTGTTTAGGGTACAGTTTGGTGTCTGAGTTTCCTCACTTTTTCTCTCCAATTTGACCATGTTCCATGGATTCTTCTTGAGTTGGTTCGCCTTCAATGGTGTGTCCTCCTTGACCGGCCGGACCAAGGCTTACACGAAATTGATAACACAAGGCACCGAAAACTGCTTCAACTTCAATGGTGTGTCCTCAGTAACTTGGGTGCAGCAGATTTCGGCAGGGGCAGGGGCAGGAGCATCGTGCAGGGTATTTGGCAGCGTGAGGCTGCAACTTGGCTATGGCATGAGAAGGGGCAATGTGCTTGGTAGGATTGTTTAGGTGTATGCTGGCCTCGGCATGCAGGGTTGGCTGCAGGACAGAGGCAGGGGCAGGGTCTTTGGCAGATGTGTCTGCTTCGCTTGAGGCCTAATTATGGGTGTGCTCCATTGTCCGAATGCAAATGTGTTCTAAATCAAAGTTGTAGTGCACACACAGAGCTTTTCAATGGTATAAGGTTTGTCCCAATCGGACCAGCGGAGGTACTCTTTCTTTGGCCTTGCATCGGACCGAATGATCTGCCCAGTTCTCTGTTCTGCCAGATTGACCTTCGTGCACTAAAATTGAAACTGGGAATGACTCGATGCTCCAAATCCACTTCTGTAAAATCCTACAGAAAGTAGACTTAGAGACCTTTCCAAAGGCATATGGCTCACTTTCCCAAGTTTTGTGAGAAGCAAACGGCAGCCATCCAAAGTCGACGGACTGCACTGCCCGAATTCTGTTTTGGGCAGAAGTTGGTATTTCCTGCACTGTTCTTTTCAATTCAATCTGCACACACACAAAACACATAAAATCGAACAAAAACAACAAACTAAAATTCAAGAATATACAATTTCATACAAGCTACGATTTCAACAAATTTTTCAAGGTTAGAAGAAAAAAAAAAAAAATACAAGAGTTAGAACGTCATGTTAGAGAGTTAGGATATATAAATATATGTTAAAGTTAGAGACACAGATTATTAACAAACTTTACATCACAAATATTAACACACTTTAACATTCACATAAAACAAGATTTTATAATCCCCGGCAACGGCGCCAAAAATTGACGAGAGCCGCCGAAGCGAGCATCAAGCAATAATAACCCTACAATCGTTAGTAGTATAGACATAAGTAGGGATCGTTCTAGCCGGGGATTAAGGGTACCT
Organism: Potentilla sterilis; assembly: GCA_963682095.1. NCBI lineage: Eukaryota > Viridiplantae > Streptophyta > Magnoliopsida > Rosales > Rosaceae > Potentilla > Potentilla sterilis. The sequence goes on along the minus strand of OY821758.1, from coordinate 50,308,184 downwards.
GAAATATGAGAATGTTAACAAAAATATTCACAAACATATATGCACACAATTGTCACACTTATATACATATATACGAATTTATCATGGGGGATGAAGATGAGGTTCGGCAGCAAGGACTGCCTCTATATCTAAGACACGAAAATAAACCTAAACTACTATATACAAGGTTGGTCGACATTCTTCCACAAATTACTAACACAAAAGCACTCAAAACACATAGCAAATTAACAAGATGAGACACGGCAAGAGCACAGCTATATCCTAGATCCGATTTAGTTCCAACCCAACTAGGGCCTCAGCGGTTATCTAAGTTGTTTCAGATTTCACAAAAGTATTTAGAATTAGCTCAGCGCATAACCCTAATCTTTAGCTAACCGATTAAAAACACGCAGCGTAGAAGATAATCAATTAACCAATGAAGCACGAAATCCTTTTAATTGGAAACACATTAATCAAGCAAGGCGTCACCACTTCTTGTTAACATGCATAGTCATTTAAACCACTCTAGTCCTATTATTGACGGATACAAGACCAATACTCAAACACATCGCGAATATGCTAAGCACCAATCTTTGCGGCACACGGATTTTAAAAGACTAAACCAAAGTCGAATTACTAGAATCAAAGTGAACATGCTTGCCTATCTAATCCTATCTCTTTACTTCATATTTTCATTACAATTTAGCATGCAATTCGAAACTTATCTTTGAAATTCCTTATTAATACTATAAGAATTAAATTAACATGCATCATCATAAAACCAAATCCACAATCGTTTTTCACATAGACATGAAAACACAATAACCAAACATTCACATGAGTTTCATAGACAAAACTACACATAACTACATAAAAACTATTACAAACCAAGAGTAGGGAGTAGATCACACTTTTGGAGACACCTTTGAGAGCTTCAAGTCGTGTGGATCCAAGGGAATATGGTTCGGTGGTGGCTGGATGAATGGTGAAATATGGGCAGGAATTTATGGTGGTGGTGGTGGCTTTTGGTTTGTGTTTTTATGTAGGATCTTTGGCTGAAAATTGGTAGAGCTTTGGCTAGGGTTTTTGCTTTAGAATGTGACTCTTTTTCTGAATATGAGATGGCTATATATAGAGGAAAAGGGAGAGAGGCTGCCGGCAGCACCTTGTGCAAAGAGGATTGAGAAAACCTAGTACAATAAGGTTTTGCAACCTTCCTTTCTTAATCCAATTAGGTTTTCTTTTCTGAATTTTTCTTCAAGGCTTGGGCTTCACATCTTCATGGATTTCTTGTATGGTCTTGGACTTCAATTGAAAGGCTTTTGATCCATCGAAAATGCCCCAAATGCCGGTAGCACACAAAGGCAGCAAATCTGCCAGAATCGGCAGCTTCTCCTAGTTTGACTAGGAGAACTTGTTTCTTCATGCTTTTCTTCAATGCCATGGCCTAGTGTCTTCCTCTTCCCTTCATAAAGCTTGGACCATCTTCACATATGCATTTATACACCATTTGGTCCATCAAAAACAGAAAACACGAAAAGGGGCAGTAGGTTCCTGGAATCGGCAGATTTTGACCTTGTCGCAGTAAATCCAGCATATCTCCACCTTCGGAGCTCCGATTGGTGCGATTCCAAGTCTCACGTAAACTAGACACATAGGGCCATCTCCCCATAAAATATCTCGGCCAAATTCCATGCAAGTCGTCGGGAATGATTTTTCGAAGTTGGGACACAGTCCCAGGAAAATCCTGGAAGCCCCTGGATTGGTATGCTCGGACTGCCGTTTTGCAGCCAACTTTTGGGTGACTTCCCGAACTCCGATTGATCTGAAATTTTAACACAACATTCCTCAACATATGAATATTAAGTACACAAAATTTCATAGAATTCGGACAAGGTTAGATCATATTTGTACTCGTCACAAAATCGCGAAAAAGACATATTTTACACTATTTTCCAGATTTCTCAAACTTAGTCATTTTTCGGCTTCTTAACCATATTTTACCAAAACTCAACCAAAATGACACTAACTACATTATGACTCTATCTTAGACAAATAAGGGTTAAACAAAGCATAAACGAGGGCATAAGCATATAATATCGTCGCACATTGTGCTCCTATCAACCATCCATTTAGGGACGATGCACAGGCTTTTGATGGGACTGAAGAAAGGGGCTGGGCACCCGAGCAATGGACAGGGGAGGAAATATTGGCAGTGTTGAATGAGTATGACTTTGGTCCGCTTAGCAATCATCCCGATGTGTTGCGCACGATTCCAGAGAGGCCGGATCGGTATAGGTTCTGGTCACACAAGAGCATCTTATGGGAACTTCCTTATTGGGCCAGGTTGGCTACCAGATACTACCTGGATGTCATGCATATAGAGAAGAACGTGGGTAAAGCCGTGGTTGGCACAGTTTTGAATTGGGAGAAGAAAACAAAAGACACCCCCAAGGCACGCGTTGATCTGAGAAATATGGGACTGCGGGACCATTTGTGGTTGAGAGAGGGCAGGAGCAAAATGCCCCAAGCTCCTTACACCGTCACCAGGGACCAGAAACATGAAATCTTTGGATGGCTGAGTAATGTCAGGTAACTTTTTATTAGGCATGTATTCCCTAAAGAATCCATCTGTTGTTGGACGACTATATATGCATGAAATCTAATTGTTGTTAATGGCTATGCAGGTATCCTTATGGCTATGCGGGTAACATAAGCAAGTGTGTTAACTACCGAGACAACAAGATGTACGGATTGAAGAGTCACGACTGACATGTACTGCTTCAACGCCTCTTCCCTATTTTCATTCGAGCGTACTTGGAGGATGAAGTGGTTGAGCCGTTGGTGGCGTTGTCAAGATTCTTCCAGAAGTTATGCGCTAGAGAAGTTAGAAAATCAGACCTCATGAGAATGCATGAGGAAATCGTTTTTATCTTGTGCAAGTTCGAGAGGATATTTCCCCCAAACTTCTTTGACATCATGCCTCACCTGATGATCCATCTTCCCCAACAATTGTTGCTTACCGGTCCCGTACACTACACTTGGATGTATCCCATCGAAAGGTACATGTTATTCATAAATTTGATTTATACATGTTTTTAAATAAAAGTTGCATGCTCTTAACATGCACTTGTTAACCTTGCAGACAACTTGGAGACTACAAGAAATATGTGCACAATAAATCTGCGCCTGAGGGGTGTATTGCTGAAGCTTACATTGCGCATGAGTGTGTAACGTATGCCAAGTTGTACTTGGGAGCGATGGAGGACCCCCCACAACATCCAAGTCGAGATGACCCCGAGTTCAACCTATCTATCGTCGCCAACTCTGTTGTACCATACGGAAGCTTCAAGAAAAAGGGTGTGGACAAGTTGCCTGACCATGAGGTAGGGATTGCCCACTGGTGGGTTCTAATAAACTGTCCGGAGGTACAATATTGGAAACGTCACCATCTTCACTGCAAGGAAGTTCGCGGTGATGTCGACTACCACAACACGACGTTTGCAGACTATTTTCCACAATGGGTAAGTGTATAAATATATATATTAGATGGCTTTCTTTTACAGTTCCCTATTCTTTAATCATAAACACACCGAGTGATTTGAGTTATATTTTTCAGCTGATGCAAGTGGCTGCGAGTGGTGGTCATACAAATTACTCAGAGGAATTGAGGCTGTTGTCGATGAAGCCGATATCTTCCACAGTCCGCCCAATGTGTGATGTCAACAGCGTTAAGTATATATGTGAAGCTAGAGACGGGGAATGCAAAACACAGAATTGTGGGGTGATGGTCGATGGTGCAGAGGGGGGCGTGGATTTTTACGGTGTCCTACAGTCAGTTGTTGAACTCATTTATGGGAACCGCATGAAAGTCCACTTGTTCAAGTGTCGATGGTTTGATACTAGGCCGCACCGCATACGGATCGATCAGTACGGCATACTTTCGGTGAATACCGCCACTAGTGTGTATGAAGACGACCCCTTTGTTTTCGCCACAGCGGCCAAAAAGGTCTTTTATCTTGACGATCCTTTGAACAAAGGCACGTGGAAGGTAGTTAACCATGTGTCTCAGCGACACATATACAGTGCTACCACACTTGGTCTGAGCACAGAGTGTCAAGAAGCGACCGCATACCAAGAGCCGGACGCCGGCGACATTCCAGAATCCTCCACCATCCGCGATAATAATGTGACGCCGGGCAGAGTGGTTCGACTTCCTAGGGGTCAGGTGCCCATGTATGATGTTAATCCGAATCGTCTGTATCAGGCAGACGATGACTCAGACGACGAGTACGAGCACCGGTTGCCAGATATTAACTACTATACTACGTCTGACTCAAGTGATGAGGATGATTCTGATTATCATCCTTAGTATACTATTTATGTATGTATTTGTGTACAAAGGTGCATGCATGTATGAAAAAAAATTGTCCTTAATTACCGTTTTCCGAATTTTTGGGAAATTGTATTGAATTGTTTGTGCGATATTCAGGAATTTATCAGGTGAAATAGGCAATTTTCAGGCCCTAAATGGCAAATTTGCAGAAACATCAGCATTATAGCCGACGAAATGGACCATAATTCGTCGGCTATAATGCCCATACTGTAGCCGACGACTTACAATTCGTCGGCTATACTGTAGCCGACGACTTGCAAGTCGTCGGCTAAAGTATATTGACCGAAACCATACGTAGACCGTTCAAATGCAAAAGTGTCGTGAAATAAGATACGACCGAAATATTGAAATACGTCTACGGTTGAAAAATGGGAAGATTCCGACAAAATCTGTGTCCCGAATGTTGCGGTTAGCTGTTTTTTACTTCCGTTTTCCTATGGGTAGCCTGACGTTCGGTAAATATTTTGAGGAAAATTTTTATACGATTAGTTGCGTCTCATCGATCTGAAACTATTCTCTGTTGAAGGTCAGGCAAAAAAACGTCATTTAGACGGGCCAATTTCCGTTTTAAAGCGTTTAGAGGTTTGACTTTGCAGTTTGACCGTACCGATCGAGCCTTTAACGTTGTCAGATGTAGTTGGATTTTTTTTCATACATGTATTTCATCTTAACGGTGATATCTGACGGTTGGAATAGATTTTCCAAACTTTTAGATTCGAAATCGGAACATATGCACTAATGTTCCTTAACTTGTTTACTAAGTGTTTAAGTGAATGTATAGTTTCAAATAGTTGCTATACGTAGACGCTTCAAATGCAAAAGTGTCGTGAAATAAGATATTACCGAAATATTGAAATACGTCTACGGTTGAAAAATGGGAAGATTCCGACAAAATCTGTGTCCCGAATGTTGCGGTTAGCTGTTTTTTACTTCCGTTTTCCTATGGGTAGCCTGACGTTCGGTAAATATTTTGAGGAAAATTTTTATACGATTAGTTGCGTCTCATCGATCTGAAACTATTCTCTGTTAAAGGTCAGGCCAAAAAACGTCATTTAGACGGGCCAATTTCCGTTTTAAAGCGTTTAGAGGTTTGACTTTGCAGTTTGACCGTACCGATCGAGCCTTTAACGTTGTCAGATGTAGTTGGATTTTTTTTCATACATGTATTTCATCTTAACGGTGATATCTGACGGTTGGAATAGATTTTCCAAACTTTTAGATTCGAAATCGGAACATATGCACTAATGTTCCTTAACTTATTTACTAAGTGTTTAAGTGAATGTATAGTTTCAAATAGTTACCATACGTAGACCGTTCAAATGCAAAAGTGTCGTGAAATAAGATACGACCGAAATATTGAAATACGACTACGGTTGAAAAATGGGAAGATTCCGACAAAATCTGTGTGCCGAATGTTGCGGTTAGGTGTTTTTTACTTCCGTTTTCCTATGGGTAGCCTGACGGTCGGTAAATATTTGGAGGAAAATTTTTATACGGTTAGTTGCGTCGCATCGATTTGAAACTATTCTCTGTTGAAGGTCAGGCCAAAAAACGTCATTTAGATGGGTCAATTGCCGTTTTAAAGCGTTTAGTGGTTTGACCAAAAGTTGACCAGGGAATAGCCGACGAAATACTTAACCTCGTCGGCTAAACTCTTGCGATCCGCGCCGTTTCATTGTCCGCCGTTGGATGGGCGAGATCTGACGGCTGCTGAGAGCGTAAAGTATAGCCGACGAGATTCATATTATAGCCGACGATATGCATATTATAGCCGACGATATGCCTAACTTCGTCGGCTATAACCGGCCCGCGAAGCCCAACTTCGGCCCGGCCCGGATTTTTGCCCGGCCCGTAAGAGTATAGCCGACGAATTTCGTCGGCTATGACTATAGCCGACGAATTAAAATTACATCGTCGGCTATAGTCCTTCGATTTAAACCGAAACAGAGCGCGCCTCCCTCATTTTCTGCTAACCCTAAATCCCTAAATCCCCACCTGCTGCAGCCGCCCGCCCCTCCCCGACGCCGACCGACCACCACCGCCCCTCCCCGACGCCGACCGACCCTCCCCCTCCCTACCCTCCCCCTCCCCGCCCCCTCCCCGTCCTGCCCGACCCCTCCCCGACCCGAAACCCCCTGCCGCCGCCGCCCCTGCCGCAGCCGCCCCTACCCGCCCCTGCCGCAGCCGCCTCTGCCGCCCCTGCTGCAGCCGCCCCTAGCCGCAGCCGCCCCTAGCCGACCCGAAACCCGCTGCCGCCGCCGCCCCTGCCGCCGTCGCCGCCGCACCGCACCACCGGTCCTCGTCCAGACTGCACCACCATGTCAGGTAGTCCCGATCGAGCCTCATTTAGGGTTTTTATTAATTTTGTCGAATTTTGTGAATTTTAGGGTTTTTGTGAATTTTTTGTGGAATTTAGGGTTTTTGTGAAATTTATGGAATTGTGTGGATTTTTTGTTAAATTTACGGTTTTTATATACTAATTGTGGAATTTTGTTGAATTTATATACTAGTATACTAATTTATATACTAATTTATATATAATTAGGTATAAATATTTTTTTTAATTTGTAGGACGATATATATATATATATATATATATATATATATATTTTTTTTTCGGAATATATATATATATATATATATATATAATTAGGTATAAATATAGTTATGTATATATATAATTAGGTGTATATATATATAATTAGGTATAAATATATTTAAGTACGTATATAATTAGGTATATATACATTGAATGAAGTTTTTAATTTTTTTGTGGAATTTTTGTGCAATTTATGGAATTTATATACTAATTGTGCAGGAAACCGGCGCTTTGTAGACCGATGGCTTGGCAGACGGACCGAGAGCGACCCCGACGCTCAGGCAGGATCCAGCCGTGGGGGGAGCCGATCCAGCAGTCGTCGGGGCCTAGGCCGGCCTATGAGTCGACGAGAGGAGACGTTGATGGGATTGACTCCGAGCGATCCACGTGGGGGCTCCTCGTATGAGTCGACGGGAGCGGGCCCTGACTCGAGTGTCGGAGGAGGACGCAGAGCCACCAGACCCCAGTGCACTTCAGCACTGTTCCAGGATCGGTAGCCGACCCCACCGCGCGCCGATCTGGACCCTCCAGAGATGCTCCCTGTCCCCCCACAGCGACAGCGTCCATAGCTACGGGGCCCACCGTCAGGGGGAGCAGGCCCCTCAGGGTCCACGCCCCGTATGTCTCCGCCATCGGGGATGTACATGGTCCAGTTCCTCCCTGCCATCCCTGAGTACGACGCCAGGGGGAGGCAGATTTGGAGGCACGACCGGCCCCACGAGATTCCCTGGGAGGAGGCCTACTTCTACAGTCCTTTCGACTCAGAGGACTGCCGCGGCCTGTGGGCCGTTCGTAAGAAGGACAAGCAGTACAACGACGCAGGTAATTGGTTAGTTTAATTAATTATTTAGATTGTTTAATTAATTATTTCATTAGTTAGTTTAAATAATTATTTAACTATGTATTCATTTTAATTATGAAACAGGCGTCCTCGTCAATAAACCCGCGGGGACGAGACGGACTAGAGGGCCAGCGAACATGTCGACCCTGGAGAGGGAGCTGGCCGGTGGGATCAGAGAGATCCTGCCCGGTCCCGGTGAGGATGGATGCCCGATTGAGCGGAGAGACACCACCACCAAGTACATCAACGCGACGGGCATGCTCGTGCGGGACAGGGTCCCACTGTTGTGGCCCGACTGGGGCTCTGTGCCCGATGAGATCAAGGCGCGAGTGTACAATGCACTGTCGGTGAGTTAAATATGATTTTTATTATAGAAAATAAATATTTATGAATTCAGTCCTTATAACTATATAAAAATATTTTCTAATTAATTTATAATATTGCAGCAATGGTTTAGAGTCCATCCTACCTTGGACTGGTGGAGAGACGAGCAGCTGAAGAACAGGTTATGTGTTTTGCTTTTTTTTGTATAAATATATTTATTGGCAGTGTACGAATATATCTAACAGTTGTGTTTTGTTAATATAGGTACTCCGAGTGGAAGAACGAGCTGTCCACGCACTACAGGACGTACCATGTGGAGCAGCGCTTGGGGCGAGGTGCAACCCCCCACGAGTTCCGGTACAGGGAGTACGAGTGGCTATGGCTGGTAGCCTACTTCGGGAGCGACAGGGTCTCGGTAAGAAAATTTAGCCTGCTAGTATATAACTTTTTAATGTTATTTAATAATTAAATTATGTAGTTACTTAATTAAATTAATTAGTTAGTTAGTTAGTTATTAGTTATTAAATTAAGTTAGTTGGTTAGTTACGTAGTTAGTTAGTTCGTTACTAAATTAAATTAAATTAAATTAAATTAGGTAGTTAGTAAGTTAGTTAGTTACTAAATTAAATTAGTTAGTTAAGTAGTTACTAATTAAATTAAATTAGTTAGTAACTAAATTAGTTAATAATTTTATTTTGGTTAGTTCGTAATATTTTAATTTAGTTACTAATTTATATTTGCGTTTATATGGTCGTTCTTATAATACAGAAAATCTCGCGGACGAACAGCGACAACCGCAGGAGGAACGAGCACCCCCACCACGGCGGCGCCCGCTCCTGGAGGCAGTGGGCAGAGATGGCGAGGAGGGACCGACCGCTGAGGCCGTTGTCGTGGATTCATGCACAGATGTATCCGGGGCGTCCCGACCAAGTGGTAAGTATTCGCCCATCTTCAATAAAAGTGTTTCATTAAATTAATTTATATATATTTTTTTTAATTCGTTTATTATATTTTCTTGTCAATTAGGCGGAAATCGATGCGGAGACCGACGCGATCACCTTCGGGATCGCGCGAGACACCCTGGGAGACGGGGCGTCCGACGAGGCGATCGCGGAGTTTGCCTCCACGATCGACACCCTTGAGCCGCGCTTGGCCTCTCAGATCATGCACGCGGCGGTAGGGACGGGGAACAACTACTTCTACCAGAGAGGCCTAGGCGCGGCGGGAGATGGGGTTCTCAAGTACACGCCGGCCAATCCCAGCACGCAGCGTGCGGCTTCGACGAGAGGAGACTTGCAGACGCAGCTGCAGAGGACTCAGGCGGAGTTGGCGAGGGCGGTGGAGGCGCTCCAGCAGGCGGAGTTGGCGAGGGCCGTGGAGGCTTCGGCGCAGCAGGCCAGAGACGCATCTGTGGCGGAGATGTACCGATGGATGCAGCAGTCTTGGGAGGCCCAGCAGGCTGGACTCCAGCCCCCGCCTCCGCCACAGATGCCCCAGTTCGTCGTCCCCACTCCCCCCCCGCATCGGAGTACGCCAGCCGATCAGGACAGCCATAGCCACCGGAACTCGAACGATCCGGTCGACGACGCTACGCGTTTAGGGGGTGATGATGAGTAGATAGTGGGTTAATTTGTACAGTATGTAGGATATTAGGGATGGATTGATGTGGATATTTGTTGGATATTTGGATGTTTGTTTGTGCATTTTCTGCAGCCAAACCGAAGACGAAGTGAAATTGGGCCCGAGTTAAATTTTTAAATTTTTTTAAATATTTAGGGGTTATAGCCGACGATATTGTCATTAGTTCGTCGGCTATAAAGGCTATAGCCGACGATATTGGCAATATTTCGTCGGCTATAAGGGCTATAGCCGACGATGTTTACCATATGTCGTCGGCTATACCCTCCCGGCTTCAGGCAAAAAAAAAGCCGTTCCTGGGACCGGCGATTGTTATGGCCGACGATAGTGTCGTCGGCTATATTGGACGTATAGCCGACGATAGTGTCGTCGGCTATACTTCGGTTTAGGGGCAATTACGTAATTGTTGAAGCCGACGATCTTGTCGTCGGCAATGTTGGAAGTATAGCCGACGACGCTTTATTCGTCGGCTATACCCCGCGGTTTATAAGCCGACGACTTACGCCTCGTGTCGTCGGCTATAGTATAGCCGACGGAGCTATCCCGACGAGACTATAGCCGACGATACTTTGTCGGCTATGACTATAGCCGACGAATTAATGGTAACGGCCGACGAGATGGCCTCATCGGCTATAAGGCCTTTTCTGGTAGTGCATTCTGATCAACCAGGCCTTATACTGGTGCCTCAACTATTGATGGAAGATAACTATGATGAATGGAGTGGATCCATGAGCGCAGCTTTAACGATCAAAAATAAGATTGGCTTTGTCAATGGCTCTAGCACCCGGCCAACTGATGAAGGCAATGAGCAACTACAATGGGACCGCTGTGATATGTTAGTCAAGACTTGGCTAACAGGTTCTATGTCAAAGGAGATTTCAAAGAGTGTCAAGCAGTGTAAGACTGCACGAGCTGTCTGGATGGAACTTAAGGAGAGATTTGGACAGACAAACATGGTTCAGTTGTTCAACCTCGAAAACGCCATTCATGCATGCTCACAAGGCACTGACTCGGTGACTATCTTCTACACAAAGCTTAAGAGTTTGTGGGATGAAAGGGATGCAGTGTGTGGTCTCACAGTGTGCAATTGTGAAGATGGAATAAAACTTGGTGAATATGTCAGGAATCAACAAACCATGAAGTTTCTCATGGGACTCAACAGTGCTTATGATGCCTTGCGCAGCAACATAGTATCTCTTGAGCCTCTTCCCAATGTCAACAAAGCTTATGCAATGGCTTTGCGCCAAGAAAAGCAAGTTCAGGCTTCTAACGAAAACAGAAAACCTACTGATGATGCTGCAGCCTTCTTTGTCAACAAGCAAGGTCGTAACACAGACAAAGCCACCTCCAGGGTACCTGACCGAGCTTCTACTCGAGGAAAGAAGCCTGCCAATGCAACCCGATGGTGTGACATATGCAATAAAGACAACCACTCAACCAAATTCTGTCGTGCTCACCTGACTTGTGAATACTGCGGGTGGACAGGACATGATATTGAGCATTGTCGCAACAGAAAGAAGGATGAAGAAGCTGGAAACAAGTCTAGCCGAAGTAACAATGTGTTTGCCATGCAGAATTCAAATGAGAATTGGAATTTTCCGTTCTCAAAGGAAGAGTGCAAGCAAATTGTGGAATCACTGAACAATAACAAAGCTCCCACATCCAATCATGTTGGTAATATTCCTGCATCTGAGGAGATCTCAGGTAAAGCTTTCCATGTTGCTCACAACAACAGTACTTGGATCATAGACAGTGGAGCTAGTGATCATATTGTTTGTGATTACACTTTACTCACAGAGTCACATGCCACACATAATCGTTTTGTTAAACTTCCAAATGGTCAAACTGCACGAGTCAGTCATATTGGTTCTGTTGCTCTTTCATCTCAATTCACCCTCCATAATGTCTTATGCGTTCCCTTCTTTTATCTCAACTTAATATCTGTGAGCAAGTTGTGTAGGGATTCTCTTTGTATCACCATATTCCTAAAACAGTTGTGTTACATACATGACCTACGCTCGGGGAAGCTGATTGGGATGGGCCGTGAGCAGGAAGGACTCTATTTTCTCAACAAAGTTCAGCAAGTTACATGTCATGCTGTTGATAGTGCTTCATCAACACTTTGGCATCAACGGCTTGGACATCCTTCTTCTAAAGTTTATCCTCTTTTTCCTTTTCTTTCTAATAAATCTTGTGATTCTAGCAAGTGTCCCATCTGTCCTTTAGCTAAACAGACTCGAAAACCTTTTCCTTTAAGTACAATATCAAGTGTTTCCCCTTTTGCTCTGATTCATGTTGATATTTGGGGTGGTTATCATGAACCCTCTACTTCAGGTGCTAAATATTTTCTTACCATTGTCGATGATTTTACTCGTTGCACTTGGGTTTACTTAATGATTCAAAAGTCTGAAGCAAGACAATTCTTGATTGATTTTATCAACATGGTTGAAAATCAGTTCGATACAAGGGTCAAAATAGTACGTAGTGACAATGGCATCGAATTCAAAATCCCTCAATTTTATTCTTCTAAGGGTATTGTTCATCAAACAAGTTGCGTCAACACACCACAACAAAATGGTGTTGTTGAACGCAAACATCGTCATCTTCTCAACATGGCTCGAGCTCTTCTATTTCAAGCGCAACTTCCTAAAACTTTTTGGGGAGAAGCTATTCTCACTGCTGCCTACCTCATTAACCGTACACCAACTCCTCTTCTTCAAGGCAAAACCCCTTTTGAACAACTCTTTCGGAAAGAACCCAATTTCGATCATATTAGGGTTTTTGGATGTCTTTGCTTTGCGTCCACCCATCCGCGTAAACCAAGCAAATTTGATCCTCGAGCAATAAAATGCATGTTCATTGGATATCCTCATGGACAAAAGGGTTACAAACTTTTCAATCTTGAAACGGAACAAATTTTTGTTTCTAGGGATGTGACCTTTTATGAAGATGTTTTTCCATATCCATCTCTTCAATCTTCAAACCAAACTCCATCTTTAGCTAATCCTCCAGTCATTTATGATGACTCGACCAATAGTTCTCCACACTTTCCTAGGGTTTCAGATAGTCCTCCTGAGTCTAGGAATTCTGATCTTGCGGACACCACCACCTCCGATGCTACACCATCTTCTACTGATCCTATTGTCTCCTCACCAAACTCTACTGACCAAGTCTCCATCACCAACAATCCTATTGCTTCCGCTCACCCTCCTCGTAGATCTTCTCGTCCAACTAACACTCCTGGATACTTGCATGACTTCCACGTTGAGGCTACTCTTCCTTCACGGTCTCTTCCATCAGACTCCTCAAGCACAGGTACCACTCATCCCCTATCCACTGTTTTGTCTTATAACAATTTATCTCCTACCTATCGAGCCTTCACTACACAGCTTTCCCTTCACAAAGAACCATCCAGTTTTCATGAAGCAGCAAAACACAAAGTCTGGCGTGATGCCATGTTCAGTGAACTCAAAGCTTTACAAGACAACAAGACATGGAGTTTGGTCCCGTTACCCCCTAACAAACGTCCGATTGGATGTAAGTGGGTATACAAGATTAAACTCAACTCAGATGGCACAGTAGAGAGATACAAAGCGCGCCTTGTGGCTAAAGGCTATAGTCAAATTGAAGGAGTGGATTACAAAGAGACTTTTGCTCCGGTAGCCAAGCTCACTACTGTCAGATTACTTCTTGCCTTGGCAGCTCTCCGTGGTTGGCATCTCCATCAATTGGATGTCAACAACGCCTTCCTTCATGGAGATCTTGTAGAAGATGTTTACATGCAGTTGCCACCTGGATTCGGACGAAAGGGGGAGAACGTTGTCTGTAAGTTACACAAGAGCTTATATGGTTTAAAGCAAGCCTCTCGGCAGTGGTTCATCAAGCTGTCATTTGCTTTAAAATCTGCTGGTTTTCATCAATCATGGAATGATTACTCATTATTCGTCCGTAATCAAAAGGGCAAGTTTACAGCTTTGCTAGTATATGTGGATGATATCATTCTCGTAGGAAACAGTTTAGAAGACATTACAGATACAAAGAAATTTCTCTCAAGTAAATTCAAGTTGAAGGACCTAGGAAAGCTCAAATATTTCCTAGGAATTGAAGTTGCCAGATCAAAACATGGGATAGCTTTGTGCCAAAGAAAGTATGCGCTTGAAATACTCGAGGATACAGGTTTTCTGGCATCCCAATCTTCTCGGTCTCCCGTTGACCATAATCTGAGTTTAACACAGTCAGAAGGGAGTTTGATAGCAGATCCCTCTCAGTATAGAAGGCTCATTGGTCGCATGATCTATCTGACGATTACCAGACCTGATTTGACGTATGCTGTACACATTTTAAGCCAGTTTATGGATAAGCCTCGGCAGCCACATCTGGATGCAGCCCATCTTGTTCTCAAATACCTGAAAGGGACGCCAGGTCAAGGCATCTTACTGCCTTCCACAGGAAAGCTCGAGTTAACAGGTTTTTGCGACGCAGACTGGGCTAGGTGCAAGGACACAAGGAGATCAGTAACTGGTTATTGTGTAATGCTTGGTAAGGCGCCAATCTCATGGAGATCAAAGAAGCAGACTACTGTTTCACGGTCTAGTGCTGAAGCGGAGTACAGGTCAATGGCCACTACAGTTTGTGAGGTTACATGGTTAAGGAATCTTTTACAAGACTTGAATGAAAGACAGCTTCGGCCAACGACGTTGTTCTGTGATAACCAAGCGGCACTATACATCTCTTCTAATCCAGTCTTCCATGAACGTACGAAACACATAGAAATTGACTGCCATGTGGTGAGAGAAAAGATGCAGCGTGGAGTCATTCAAACTGCTCACATAAGCACGAAAGAACAGCCAGCTGATTTATTCACAAAACCAGTAAGCTCAATTCAATTCCACTCGTTACTTGGCAAGTTGAATGTAATCAATATACATTCCAACTTGAGGGGGAGTATTAAAGATGGAGTCCGACAGCAAGAAGGAGATAAGGAGGAGGCGCTTGTATCTTCTGAATAGGAGTCCTAATTCATTAAGGAAAGCTGCTTAACCCTAGCGTATATAGGAAGTTTACTGTAACCCTAATCCTAGCATGTGTGTATATATACACCCTTGTAGCCGATTCGATTAATAAGAATAATTCTTCACTCATTCTAAACTTCTTTAACTTTTACTTTTACTTGTCTTCGGTGGAATTTTTTTGGTCAGAAAAAGCAGACTAGAAGAGAAAGACACGGAGCAGAGCAGTGTGCAGCTCAAAGTTGTTTTTTCCATATCTAAATTTGATGGAAGAAGAATGTATGATGAAATCCTCAAGGCAACTAATGATTTTGATGCTGAGTATTGCATCGGAAAGGGAGGATCGGGAAGTGTATACAAGGCAAAGCTGCCATCAGATCACATAGTGGCAGTGAAGAAACTCCATCAAATACTTGAGGGTGAGGAGCAGTGTTGTAAAAGGCGAGCCTGAGGCGCGCCTCAAGGCGTCAAAGGCGCGAGGCGCAGTTCAAAATGCCTCAACCTTGGCTGTCTAGGCGCCGAGGCGTCCAAGGCGCAGATGAAGGCGTCGAAAGCGTGAAAGGCGCTGCATCAGGCGTTTCAGGCGTAGGCTTCCAGGTTTTTTTTTTTTTTTTTTTGCTGCTAAGAATAATATTTGGGGTATAGTGGATATTTTGCTGAGAGCTCAGTTTCAAAGTAGGTTTTTCATTCGACCATTTTGCCGTCTTCCTTCGCAGAGAGAGGACTCGCCGTCGCAGAGAGAGGACAAGCCGTAGTCGCGCCATCCTTCCTGCCATCGCGCCGCCGCGCCATCGTTGCTTCTCCTTCCTGCCGCCGCGCCATCGTTGCTTCTCCTTCCTGCCATCCCGCCGTGGTCGCGTCATCGTCTCATCACTCGCCATCTCATCATCACTCAGGTCTGATTGTCCACTTTTCTCTTCTCTGTTTGCTTCTTTTAATTTCTTGCCTCCCACACGCCACTTTTCTCTTCTTTGTTTGCTTCTTTTAATTTCTTGCCTGTTTGCTGCCACTACCTTTTAATCTCTTCTCTGATTGTCCATAGAGCTAGAATCACCAACAGTAAATCCATGCACACTATCATGGTTAAGTAATCTGATAGTTTGTTTAGTACATGCCTATAATTGCATAACACCTCCCATTTGTTGCGAAGAATAGGATCTGCAGCGCCACAAAACATGTGTGTTTTAAGTGAACAGCAATTTTACCATGCTAAAATTTCATGAATCATAATTGCTTATACAAAGAGATATGTGCTTGCTGCGTGTACTTATACATGCCTATATGTGTGTGCGCGTGTGTTTCAGTGTGTGTTTGCTCAGGTACTACCATGAGCTTGTCTTTGAGAGTTTATATTCATTATGAATATGTGCTTGTATGCATGTAAATCCACATGCATATCTGTGTTTATGTGTGTGTATAGATGCATATTTTGGCCACTTGCTTTTGTGTACCAAGAATATCATTACATTCATTTAGCATTAGACTCTTAGCTGCTAACCCGCGCCAAAATAGATACTAGTACTACTGTCATCCCAGTTTAGCATCTAGTAATCTTTTATTCTCAAGGCTTACGCATTTTGCCTCAAGGCTTACGCCTTGGTGAGACTCTCCCGACAACGTCTTGGCTACGCCTTAGCCTTTTAAAACATTGGTGAGGAGTCAACGACTCGGAAGGACTTCCACAACGAAATAAGGGCACTACTAGAGATACGACACCGGAACATTGTGAAGCTTCGTTGTTTCTGTTCTCATTCCCGTCACTCATTTTTGGTTTATGACTACCTAGAGAATGGTAGCTTGGCTTCAATCTTGAGCAAAGATCATGAAGTTAACAAATTGGACTGGGGCACAAGGGTGAGGATTGTAAAAGGTGTAGCTCATGCCTTATCTTATATGCATCATGATTGCTCTCCACCTATTGTGCATCGAGACATATCAAGCAACAACATTTTGCTCGACCACAATTATGAGCCTTGTGTTTCAGACTTTGGTACTGCTAAGCTCTTAAACCCGGACTCTTGGAATTGGACTGCCCCTGCAGGCACATATGGATATATAGCACCAGGTAAACTAGTTAAAATAATGTGTTAGAATTTTTTTTTATTTTTTTATTTTATTTTACAAAGCCTAGCTAAATAATTGTGGTTTCATGTTCCCTTATATTTTATGGCAGAACTGGCATACACATTGAAGGTGACTGAGAAGTGTGATGTTTATAGCTTTGGGGTGCTGGTATTGGAAGTGATAATGGGAAAGCAGATGCGGGATTTTATCTCCTCTTCCTCGTCTGCATCCGCAAGCGGAAACACACTGTGGAATGATATGCTCGATCAACGCCTCCCCCCTCCAACACCTAGTGTCGAGAAGGAATTGATCAGAATTGCAAGGTTAGCAATAGAATGCAGACATTCTCATCCACAGTCAAGGCCAACAATGCATATGGTTTCTCAAGTGTTATCATCCCAACCTTCTAATTCCTCTGAACCTGAGATTACACTTCAACAGTTATTCATTAATATATGAATTTGTGGTGTATGAGTATGACTCACAAAATAAGATTCTCTTGTTTCAACATGATCATGTGAAATTTTCTTCAGTACCCTATGTATATATGGTTATTTCATTTCAAATAAACGTTTACATTTATTTGTAATATTGTTCTATGTAGTAATAAAAAGATTTACCACTCCTCGTACAATGTTTTTTTTAGAAAAGTGGATTGCATGGAACATTGCTTATTCTTTTTGGTCTTAAAGGTATTTTTTTAAATGAAAAAGAACTAAAACGATTTTTTTTTATCAACCTAACCTCTCCCCCATTCAAAGCCGGAGGAAGATTCACTACTACAAAAAGACAAAGGATATAGATTAGGATAGTAATAGGCTACGTTTGGCAACCAGGATAGTAATAAGCTTAGATTAGGATTAGATTAGATTTATTTTAATCTGATCACATGTTTGGTGTGAGAGAATTAGATCTGAAATGGATTTCATCTTCGTGATCTTCTTCAACTCCACTCGAACTCTCAAAATTCTAAGAACCAAAATCCCTGTAGCTAATCGACAATGGCGCCAATTGACAAGTTCTACATATCCCCAAAAGTTTTAGACACATTGCGCGCTGAACGTAACAATTAAGCCTCTGAACAACGTTAGTTCTTTCCCGTTGTTTATGCTTTATACTTATGCAGTTGTATCTATCGCCTTACACCTTTGAAAATATGTACGTCACATCTTTCCTTGAAGAACTAAGAGATAACTTTTTTCCTTTGCCGGAGGTCCAGCATTTGTCCTGGGATGATATTCCAGTATATGAATCTTCTCGATGGCTTACTTTTGGGATTTCATCCAATAACTCTATTCGTACAAATAATTCTCGGCCATTCACCCATCAAAAGGTTTGGTAAAGGTATGCATAGTATGAACAATTATAAGCTATATATTTGATTAAACATGGATAGTTAAGCTGGTTTATTAACTCTCGAGTATTGTTCATTTCAGTTCAATTATGAGAATCGAACCTGTATGGAAGAGCGTCCTCTCTAATGTTGGCTGCATTGCTTGGAGTTGATTCAGATTCAAAGCTCTACTAAAGATTGACATAATTCATGGAGCAGGGAGTTACCAGCTTGTTGGCAATTCTCAATTTAGTTGAGGAAGTCGCTTTGGAATTACAATGGTTGTCAAACAATTAGGGTATTTGCAATCATCAAGCATATAAGTGATAACTCTAGTTATTGGTCTTTTTTATTTTGAAAAGTAGTTATTGGTCTCGTCTCCCAACATCAAGTCTAGAAATGAACCTGGTATTCACTTCTAGTCTAGAAACAATAGCTGTTCTAATATTTTTACAACTACAGAATCTAAAGAAACTATATAAAGGCATTATACTTTTCCATATACCAACTAAGACGAATAATACACATTCCAGCTGACCAACTAAATGAGCTAAAACTTTCGAATCTAATTACTTCTGTCATTCAACCCATGTCAAATTCAACCCTCCTATGTTCGATGGAGTAAACTAGAAGAAAAAGAGAACAAATGGAATCATAAAAAGATACATCTATAGCTACAAATGAGCAAATTGTTGAAGCTTAATCGTCTTGGACTTGTATCAAGATAGATACCGTGATGCATGCGCAAAGCCCCAAAGCTGCATAAGTGAAGAAATGCTTAAGTAAAGTTCAATAGAAATATGGAGCCAAAGTCCCACTTTGATGCGAAGATAATGATTCCTTGCAAAATCTTAACATAGTACAACACGAAAGAATAAATTTTTTATGCATTCAAGAAAGCATAAACTTTCTCTGCTGAATTACTTGCTTTCCTAGTATCCACATTTGAGTATACCTGTTTAGTTACAGATCCAAGAACATATTTGAATGCTAAATAAATATATCATGTTTATACTTGGAGGAAGTTAAAGTTGCATCTTATGCTCAAACTGATATCACTATCCATCTGCCTAATTAAGTAGAGCAGATTAGTCCCTATAAGTGAAATCACACAAGCAAAGGACACTACAGAAATTAAAAGATACGACTCCAAAGTTACCTGGAACGTGGTTTATTCTGCAAGGCATGGTACTAGTGCCCACATGCAGGAAGTTATTTTGTGTGGTGGATGGTATCGTGAGGGATAATATTAATTTGTTTGCAACTTGAACACCAAAAATATAAATATACCTAAAGCTTACTGTATACATCTTTTTACTTGGCTATAATAAATCAAAATTTGTTGTATTGAACTGGTCACGGTGATGAGGTTGGATTTCCTAATCAAAGCTAAGCAGGTCAGATCAACTATATCTATCAGCAAAGCAGAAATGACAAATGCAGTACTGCAAACATGTTTGAGGTCTCGCACTTCTATGGTAATACATCAGTGGGTGGAACGATGCCGAGAACAGTCCTTTCCATTTAATTTAATGCACTCTAGCAATAGGAGTATTGAAAAATGATTTTGGCCCAACAATAAAGTGGCCGCTAACAAATTTATTAGAATACTGATATGATCCAACCTCAAAGAGTCAAATATAAGGAGATTACCTCAACATTCTTCAATTCAAAGTCTGGTTTATGAGCCAAGCATAAGTTCCCAAATGTTTCACAAGGTCCGCTAGTTCCGCTTAACCTTAAAAAGTTAACAGTTTATGAGTAAAAAAATAATAAGTAAAAAAAGAACATGCAAGTCTTCATGGGAGGTTAATAGTGCGCAAGAGCAAAGTAACTTACAGATCTCCATCCAAGCATATAGCAAAATTACCACCACCGCCAAAAGCTAGCAGATCATTCAAACACATGTAATAGTATCGATTGGCTCCTGTTTGCATAGAATAGACTAAGCATCAGCACTTTTAACAATTACAGAAAGGAAAAATAAATGGAAAACTGGACCATGGAACTTCAATCGTCCTAAAAGCTTATGCATTGTTTTACATTAAACAGAGTACACTTAACTCTAAAAATTTAAAAGCTTTACAACCAGGGACAATTCATATAAAGAGGAACTGACATCTCAATGAATTGGTTAACTTGATACTCTTTGCAGAGTCAAAGACAGAGGTACCAGTTAGCATCTCTAAGTGTCAGTGGGCTTGGTATGTATAACACACCAGTTATCTTTGTTCTTGACCAATCAAAACCCATAACTTGAATCCTGAATATTCCTAAATAAAACTTGAATCTGCAAGTGCATAGGATAAAGGGCTCACCAGTTGGCCTAAATAGCCTTGGTTGACCATATATGGTAGTGAAAACAAATGCCTGGTTTGTTCCCTATAACAAAAAAAACAAGCATAAGATGTTTATATTAAAAAAAAAAAAGTTTGAAGATCTAAAATAACATCAGAAGAGAAAAAAATTAACAAATATTTATTTAGCCTTTAAATAACAGCCATGAAATGATAAACTAGAAAGTATGTTTACTTGATATTTTCTCTTTGCACTTGGTTTCAAGGGGGCATCCAAGAGTCCACCAAATACAGCACCTTGTGTATCTCCAACAATCTAGAAAGTGTAAATACATCCATTATCAACAGATTACTAACAAGAAGATTCAAATTCCCCAACTTTCATATATCATTGGCAGAGACTTTAACATACCAGCAGACAAGGACCAGAGACTTCAGCACTCTTGCGAATTAGTGTGCGGAGGGATATACCATGTTTTGCCGTACTGCCCTTCATTCGAAAGAATTGATACTGAATCGAAATCCAATGCAAATAGTAGACGACTAATTCTAATGCAGGGTACAAAGTCCTCAAGAAACTTACCTGTATAGCAAAACCCATTGGCATCCTTTCACTATATTAGGAAGAGAAGAAAGCAAGAATTCATGCAAGTCTGAGGAGATAAAGACAGAGTCATCCATGAGATAGGACAGCTGCTTTTCTGCACTTGGCTGTAAAGTTGCTTCTTCGAACACTTCAGACCCACTGGTGCTCCCTATAGAAGCATGCTCATCATCGTTTTCTCGATCATTTTCAGTTTCCCTATTCTCGCCAGATGAACGACAATCTTCAAATGTATCTAAGGTTTCATCTTTGGAGTCAAAGTTCACATTACTAAGTGGGACTGATAGCTCGTGCTCGTACGATCTAGATCCACCACTGCCTACAGATGGGATAATGTAGGAAAAGTACGACGACAGTGATTTACCCCCTTTACAATATGACCTGACCTACACATTTAAACCTTCATGTCAAAACTCAGCATACATCGAGCAAATGAAGTTTTAAAACAACCTTCAGCTTCCGAAATATAAAAGCAAGGAACAACAAGAAGGCTCACATTTCCCTAACACATAGCCAAAGGCAAACCGACAAAAAAAACCATAATAGTTAGCTTGCATTGGCTAAAAACTCAAGAAGTGAACCAAATTACAAATGGAGCTGAGTTTCTCCAACAAACAAAAATAAGATCATAGAGACATGAAACTCAGCTTCCTCAGTTAACTAACAAGCCAGATTCGACCATCACAGCAACTACAACAACTGAATCATCCATAGTTTCACATTTTTCTGATTATCATCAAAACTATATCCCTAAAACAATGGCATTCCTCCTTGCACATAAATCCAAAGTTTCTCAACTAGCCAAAAACCAAAGCAAACCCATATCATGCAAACAACCCAGATCTAAAAACTATTGAACAAGAACAATCCCATCAACAATGCTTGCAAAACCATCAAGCTCAAACCTTTACCAAACCCATCAAGCTCAATCCTTTAGCTAACCCATCAAGCTTAATCCTTTAGCAAACCCATCAAGCTCAAATCTTTAATGCAACAAAACACAAACACAAAACAAAATAAGACAAACACTTGAGATCAATCATGAGACAAAATTCACCGGGGGATTTTCATCGTCAATTGGGTTAGGAACAGCAGAAGAGGCTGAGCTGGGTGGATCGGCAAACAGACGAGACAGCCTGTCGGAAACTTTGTCTTTCAATGTCGACATTGTGGGTGGATTTGGCCGCCGGCGAATGAATCTCAGGTCATTCTTTTTTTTGTTCGGGGTGTCTTCGTTTTTTTGTTTGGAAAAAGATTCTTGCCTTTCGGTTTGGGGCTTATGGAAATACAAAAGGGTACGACGTCGGTGAGAAGAAGACGAGTGGCAAAGACAACAATGAAGGAAGGTTAGGTGGGGCACTAGATTTTCCTTCGCAGCTTTCTTTCTTTTGTGTCTGTCATTCATTCACATTCATTCAAGTCTCTGGTCGTTTTCTTTCTGTGGTACAGTATCTCATTCTCGTACGTAAAACTTGGGATACTTTTGTGTTGGTGTTTTTACGAAATTTCCTTCTATTTTAGCTGCTTTCCTTATTTGACCCAAATCTAAACTCATGGATGACTGTAAGAAGCCTAAGGTTAAGGTGATCAAGCATCTGAGTCCCATTTTAATTTGGTTTTGAAAAAAGTCTCATTAATTGTCATTTGGTATCAAATATGGTATACGAAATTTGGCAATTAATTTTTGATATATGTATATTTGAAACATCACAATGTTAATCAAGACACATAGTTAGTATCTAAGAAATGAGGAAAAAAAAAGAAAAAAGTGAACTCTAAATCTTCGAATAGAAATGAACTTGGTGTTAGAAATTGCACCGATGACTTTCGTTGCTCATGTCTAAGCTGAAATCAACAAAAAAACCACAACAGAGGGAAGATTGATTTAAGTATTGATAAATTTTATGTTGATTTTAGTGTCTTGCAAAAAAAAAATTTCAAATCTATTGATGATACAGGTTTCCTTTTGTAGACAAATTAATTAAAAATAAGATCAATTGAATCCACCGATGTGTAACCTATAATACAATATCGCATTGTCACCTCATATATTGCGTCTACTCATCTATATTGGAGTTTTAGCACAATTCTAATACACAATCTCAATCAAGTCTCACTCTTATATCTTCAAATAAACCACTTAAGTTTGATGGTTTATAAAAAGAACCAAAACTTGAACCAATTGATAATTGAAATTAAATTAGTTAGTTTTGTCCGTTTCATAAGAGTTGTATATAAATTAAATCAAACCTAAAACAGACTCAATTCACGTTCGGTTTTAGCCAAAATATTAAACTGACCTATAATTTCCGCATCGGTTTCGATCAGGTTCACACTTCATAATCGGATTTAGAGTTGAAGTTTTCTTCAAAACTTAGATAAATTAAAAATTTCCATTTATTCACAAACAAAAAAAAAATCCAAAAAAAAAAAGTCCAAAGCACAAACCAAACACTAAAACCCTGACTCACAACTCAACCTCAGTTGGGGTTTATACTTCCGGATCTGATGTGGCGCAGAAGACCTGTTCTTCTCTCGGGCTGGAACCTCCGGAAGCTCACAACTGCAATACGCCGTCGTATCACCGACGAAGGCGACTGGTCCTACGCCTCCGAATGGTGGGGCACCGAGTCCGACGGCCGCGTCGTCCTCCGCTCCACATCCCAAAACGGAAACGGCGTCGTCTCCGTCGCTGCTTTCCCCGCCTCCAAACCCAGCAAGCTTCACTGGGCAGAAACAGAGAGATGGCTAGAACAAAGATACAAAGAGATTGACGAATCCCAAGACTACAATGAGAAGTTCAGAGTGCTTGGATATGAATGGCGCGCTCTGAGATTTAACGACGACACTCGCCAGAGCACGGTGAAGGTCTTGGCCGCTTTCCGGCAATCGGAGCCAGCGGGTTTTGCTCTCATGCAGCAACCTCATTGCCTCGCTGTTCCATGTAAGTTAAACCCTTTTGTTCTGATCATTTGGTTTCGGGTTTCTTTTGTTGTTTTGGTTTCATGCAGTTGTGTCAAATTAGCTTTACAAGGTTGTGTTAATGTTGCACGTTTGGTTTATGTTTTGGTTTTGTGGAGAATGGAGCTTTGATGTGTTGAGTTTTACTTTTTTCAGATCTTAAGAGTATGATATCAGTTGGGTTGGCTAGTATAGCTTGTTGTGATTACAATTTGAAGAAAGTGGCGAGTGGGAAGGAAAAGATGAGGATTTTATGCATTGGCCATGGTGGAGGGAGTTTGCCATTGTTTTTGGCTAGTAAACTTCAAGGTATAGGCTGCATTTCTAGTTGGTTGTTAAAGAAATGAAGTATGTCCCCATTTCTTTCTTGTTGATGTTCATTACTCGATTTAGTGTTGTAGTCCACAATTGAGGCATTGGACATTTGGATTTAATTAGAGCTGTCTTATCCTGTCAGGTGCTATGGTTGACATAGTTGAAATTGATCCTGTTGTGATCTCGGCCTCGGTTCAAGCTATGGGGTTTCCCGCTTACTCAGTTATGAATCCGTCAGGCAAACGTGCTGTTTCAAAACCCGATATTATGGATGAGGTTATGTGGAAAGGGACACATGAGAGGCTGTCTCTTTATGAATCCGATGCTGAGGATTTCATTCTCAAAACTAAGAATGTTTATGATATGATGTTCATTGATGCTTATGATGGCGAAGACATATTCCCTCGCAAGTTATGGGACAAAGAATCACCGTTTATGAAAGCTTTAAGCAGTCGGCTTCACCCGGATCATGGAACGGTTGTGGTGAACCTTCATTCAGATTGTGAGGTTTTGAATCCTGATGGCTCGGTTCCATCCATTCTGGAGCAAGTTTTGCCGATGGGAAAGTATGTCTCCCAAGTTTGCATAGCATACAAGGATGTGGTAGTGGGCAGTCGAGATTCTGGTTTGGGGTTTACTGTTTCGGTTCCTTGGATCTGCAATATGTCTATGGTTGTTTGCAGAGGTTTTGGGATTACGGGTGGGTACACAAACAGAGATGTGATGTTGCATACTCTCGTGTCTAAATCATTTGAAGTTGAAAATATTCTCAACTTACCTTTCTCGTGTTTGCAATATGTAAAGAGAGGTTTTAGACTTCTTGATTAATGCAAATGCCAAGTTTATACCCAATTGAAGTTCTTCATAGCTCTAGCGTTCAAGTTCTCCCTTTCATTGTATTGGAAACAAAGTAGTTTTGTGTTGCAATCCGACCTGCATGATTAGCAATAGCACACAAGGCGGGGCTAGGCGGACTTAGGCGAGCCTAGGCGGTGCAATTGAGTTTTGACATTTTTATTATTACTATTATTTTTTAATTTTGAAAGACTACGAAGAATAGTCGGTGACGAGAATATGAATTGGAGATCTAAGAGCATCTCCAACAGATTCCCTATAATAGAGATTTTACTTAAATTTGGGGATTTTGGGCTCTAAATCTCCTCCAACAGATTTTCCATCTCATTCCCTAAAATGAGGATTTGGATGAGAGAGAATATATGCATCCCTATATTTGTAGAGAGAGAAAGAAAAATTTGCAGAATGAAAAATTAATTATCAAATCAATTTGACACAGAAAACTAAAAAGTAATCATTAATTATAGAATTTTATATAGATTTTTATTTAAAATAAATAAATTTATTATTATAGAATAAATTAAAAGTAATCATTAATTACAACTTACAATAAATGTATTAGATATAGAGTATTTATTGCATGTTTGAAAATAAATAAATAAAAAAATATTATATTGTTGAAATAAATATGAATGTAGTTGTAATAAATGTGAAAATCTCCAAAATGGGGAAGCTCTTGGAGTTGGAACATAATTTTTTTAGAGATTCTGACTTTTGCTTCCCTATTTTACAAAAAAAATAGGGAAGCTGTTGGAGATGCTCTAAGCTTGCATTTGTTTTAAAATAAAAAATTATTATTGTAGCCAAGCATTTAGCAAAAACGTCCCTAGATGGAAGCAAAGAAAGTTGGCTACCGGGTGTTCTGCGTGTCGATTGTCATATAAAATAGAACAAAATACTGGTCACTCCTCCAATTTTCACTAACTCGACAGTTTAGTTTTTAAGATTTCAATTTCAACAGATCACTCCTCTAACTCTCTAATTTCGAACAATCTACTCTCTCCGTCATTTCTCCATCCAATTGTACCGTTAAGTAAGTGATGTGGCAACAGACACTCCACCTGAATCTGCCTCACTCTGTGTAATGTCATCAATACCCCTAATGCAATCAACGATCTCGATCTGGATCTATATAATTGACCCCTTCGGAAGGACAATCCTTGATTTCTTCGATCTATCTCCAACTCAGATCTCGTGCTTCTCCAGGTCTCCGATTTCGAATTTTGTGACGTCTCTGTCACCTAAGGTGGGGACCTCTGGCAGTCGTGGCCCTTGCTGGCCGATCCTCCCTCGGAGGGTTTGTCTTGTTCCCGGCTGGAGAAGATGATGAGAGCAACCTCTGCATCAGCTCGTACGCCTTCTTCCCAAGCAGCCGTCGTAGTCTCAGAGCTTCCTCTTGACTAGGTAGCAATGGATCCCTCTGTCGCTTAATCACTGTGGGTGAGCAGGGTGGGTGGTTCTGATTTTTCGACTACGAGAAGTCACACTTAATGGAAGCTTAATTTAAGCAAAAGCTCTTTGTGGGTAGCTTTCACTCACCATGATTACATCCCCCAAAAGCCACTGCAACATCTTCGAAATCCAGCAATTCCTCCAAACCAAATACCTTGTAAAAAAGAACACATTTCACCGAAAAGTGGACCACACGGACTAGCTATTAAAATGGTAGCCAAAGCTCTCACCAAAGCCACACCAGTAAACCTAGCCCACCACACCTACTGGAATCTCTGCTGCCACAACAGTGGTGACATCCTCTCACACAAAATCCACATTTTCGGGTCCAACATCACCCCAGTAAATGATGAACTCATCCCCATCGGTGACATTGCCCCCGTGAAAGGAACACCCTATGATTTCCTTGAGCCCCGAGAGATCGGTAGCAGGATCATTGAGCTGCCTGATGGTTATGACATCAACTACGTAATGAACCCTTCCAGCCCTGAGCACTTGAGGAAGGCTGCAGTGCTGCAGGATAGTGTTTCAGGGCGAAAATTGGAGTTGTGGCTGCAATTCAACACTAGTAACATGTTGGATGATGTGAAAGGGAAAGGTGGATTTGTGTATAAAAAGCATGTTGCAGTGTGCTTAGAGACACAGGGTTTCCCAGATTCCGTGAATCATCCAAATTTCCCTTCACAAATTTTGAATCCAGGAGAAACTTATATGCATGCCATTGTGTATAGGTTCACAGCTAACTAGGAGATGCATATAAACCGTGGAGGTGGGGGAGGTTGGCGGCGGCGAAGCAGATGTAGGGGGCGTGTTGGGGAATGCGGAAGAATAAACTATAAAATGGAATCAAAAATAAACTCACAACCACAAGCGGAAAAGAAATGACAGAGAATACCGTGAATCAACGTGGTTCGGCAAAATTCCTACGTCCACGGGCCAGCAACAACAAAAAACCTCCACTATACGAATAAAGGTTACACCGAGAGAAACACTACTTCAAGACACACACTTGAAGGGATACACTCTCACTCTCACTTTGTTTTGCTACACACAAACTCTCTACTTGGAGTTTTTCTTTCTACTCTCTTCTTGAAGTATTTCTCTCTATCTCACACTCTTGATAACTCCCCGGCTAGCTTCTTTTCTCTCTGTTTTGCTCCAAAGCAACATGCCTTTATATAGGCAAATGATCAAAGCTACGTAGTGCATGGCAAGAAGCAAAGTCATGCTTCTCCTTGATTCATGCTCAATGTTTTCATGCTCCATAAGTGCTTCTCCATTCATTTGTCAAAGAAAATGGCTGCCACTCACAAGCCTATATGCATAGGCTTCTCTTGCATTTCAACATTTGCTGCATCAAGCTAGCTGCCTCACATTGGATTGATGGGTATGAGGCAATGAATTTTTCTCCTCCAAATAAGGAGGGATGCTTTTACCCCATCAATCTCCCCCTCCCGACTTAGTTGGAGGGATGCGTCATTCCCGACGCATTTCTGCAAAACTCGAACTTCTCTTTTGGTAGAGACTTCGTTATCATATCCGAACTATTATCATCTGTGTGAATCTTCTTTAGCAGTATTGTTTCTGCACAAACCCGTAGGCCTAGTGGAAACTGATGAATCTAGATGTGATCTCCTCCTGCGAACCTGCTAACTAAGGGGAATACCGGGCGGGCCGGTCTTCTCCTCTCTGATGCCTAAGTTAGTATAGTTGGGATAAATAGATAACTTAAGCAAGAATGATAAGCAGTTGGAGAGATCAGTTACCTATTAAAGAGGGTAGTTGAGGCCCTTATATAGGTGGTCGAGCGTGATGTCTGGTCTTACTCTTCGATGTAGGACTGGTTTCTTTCTGTTCGTACACAAAAGGACAGCTCTGGTGGCCTGTTCGGCAGGCTGGCGTCCCCGGTCCCCGGGCCCCTGGTCACAAAGTAGACTGCTGGACCTCGGGTCCGGGTGCTGGTGATCCTGCTCCGGGCCTCAGTCAGGCCCCGGACGTGCTGGCTGCGGGTGGGCCTTTGTAGCCCCTCTGTGGCTACTGTCAACAAGTCCCCCAAGTTCCCGGTCAAGTGCAATCTTGAATGGGGACTTAATATGTCTCGCTCCTGTCCCGCAAACTCGCAGGGTTACCGACCCAACGGTGCCCAGTCCCCCAAGTCCGCATTGAAGATTGGGCATGACCGGGTGTTCGGGCAGAGAAGGCGTTGTGATGTGAGTACCTATTAATGATGACGTGTGACAGTTATGAGTATGGAACGGGGTGAAACCCGGACGAGTGCATGGGATGATGATGTGGCGTTGAAGTCCGCCATGCAATGAATATGGTGCGGGTTGAAACCCGGACGAGTGCATGAGATGATGATGTGGCGTTGAAGTCTGCCATGCAATGAATATGGTGTAGGTTGAAACCCGGACGAGTGCATGGGATGATGATGTGGCGTTGAAATCCACCATGCAATGAATATGGTGCGGGTTGAAACCCGGACGAGTGCATAGGATGATGATGTGGCGTTGAAATCCGCCATGCAATGAATATGGTGCGGATTGAAACCCGGACGAGTGCATAGGATGATGATGTGAGGACTCGACCGGTGGACTGCCATGTGGGAATGAGTACCCCAAGTTCCTAAGGTGAAATTGCTGCCAACAGTGGGGCAGGCCGAGGAGTAGCCCGGTGGGGTGGCTTAGAGATAACAAGTCTCCCATGGATCCCCATATTTATCACAGTTCAGTGTGAAGCAAGGTTTTTAGCATGCTGGAAGAGTTTGCATAAACTCTCCCGGGTTTATAAAGCCCATGTGTTTGAAGCCTTGAGTTGTTGCTGGCTTATCCTTGCCCGCAGGGGAGAAGGAAAGTGGCAAAACCGGTGGAATGCCTTGGAGCCGGTTGAATACTATGTAACTGGTGGGATGCCATAGAGCCGGTTGAATGCTACATAACCGGTGGAATGCCATGGAGCCAGTTGAATGCTTTGGAGCCGGTTGAATACTACATAACCGGTGGGATGCCATGGAGCCGGTTGAATGCTACCTAACCGGTGGGATGCCATGGAGCCGGTTGAATGCTTTGGAGCCGGTTGAATACTACATAACCGGTGGGATGCCATAGAGCCAGTTGAATGCTAACTAACCGGTGGGATGCCATGGAGCCGGTTGAATGCTACCTAACCGGTGGAATGCCATGGAGCCTGTTGAATTCTACCTAACTGGTGGGATGCCTGGCTCTTGGAGAAGTGGGGGGGCTCGACGCCTCGGTTCCCGCCCCTGTCTCCTTTAACTGCCGCTTGTAGGCGGGACAAGTGGCTGATATGCATTTAAGGAGGAAGTCCATCGGTCCAATCAGTTATGATGGCGTGGGAAGGTTATCGATGCTGGGACACGTGTCAGTAGGGAGCGATCTGAGATGGAAGGTCTGGATTCGCAGGCGTTTGACTTGCCCCGATTGAGTATTTTGGTAGGATTACAGGGGTGCCTAGGGCATCGGACCCGTCTATAAAAAGGCCTCCTTTGTCTTCATTATTTCTGTTTTTGCTCTTGGCCCAGAGAGAAGAAGAGAAGGTTGGAGAGGAATCCGGCGAAAGTTCTGTGGAGGTACCTCGCGCTATCCGTACTTCAAGCGTTCTGGTTCTTGCCTACCATTGCTCAGTGTTTTCGTAGGACTGACTTTCCTCGGTTGTGCATAGTAATCGGTAAGTCTCGCCTTCTTTGCTTCATGTTTTTTTCTTTTTGGTTGGTGTTTTGCGGCGGGGGGGGGGGGGGGGGGGGGGGGGGGGGTGCGGCTCTGTCGCCGACTGTGAGTTGTTTTGAGCGGGGCGTCTGCGGCAAACTTGAGGAGAAGCCGCAGAGGGCGCTGTTCTAGCTCGTTACTGACCAGCGGTGAGGTTTTGTTTTCTTCCCCCTAGGTTAAATGGCTTCTGCGAGCTCTGATGGAGCTTCCGAACCGGCCGACAGGCGTCCTGCGGTGGACGATGAGGAAAGGTTGGAGGATTGGCTTGGTTCGGATTCCCCGGAGTCTGAAGCCGATGGCCGCTCCCAGGGCGGGGTCTCGTCTTCCGGGTCTCTAGGATGTGAGGGCATCCCGCACGGGGTGCGCTTTCCTGGTACTCCGCCTGTGAGTTACACTATCGGGAGTGGGAAAGAGGCTGTAGCGTGCGATGAACCGGAGGGTACTATGAGCCCTGCAGAGATTGCCGCCTTCCGGGAGACGTGGAATATCCCTGATGAGGTGAAGTTACGGCCGCTGAATCTCGGAGAATCGGCTTGTAACCCGGAGGCGGGTTGGGTTGCTGTTCACGGAGACCAATTTCATCACGGGTTCTCCCTCCCACTGCCAGACTTCGTGCAGTACATGCTTAGCGCTCTGCAAGTGTCTCCCGCGTAGCTTCCCGGGAACCAATGGAGGCAGCTACTGAGCCTTGGTTGTCTGTACGAGCTGTCCGGGATAAGCATGCCAACGGTGAACGAGTTCCGGGCATTGTACAGACTGTCCTTCTCGAAGAAGAAAGGGTGTCGAGGTTGTCTGACTTTTAGCGCCCGACACTTTCAGCCTATCATCACCCACCTGCCTTCCTGGGTGGACAATAACTGGAGGAAGAAGGTGGTGATGGCGGGTGGGAAGTGGCAGAAAAGGAGGAGGATGTACCGGGTTCCTGGTGCCTTCCAGCCCCTTGGTGACCAATCGTTCGTACTGTCCGAGTTGGAGCGGGATAGGATTATGACGATACTTGGGTGCTGGGACGATCTTGAGCGAAGCTCCTACAACTTCATACGGCGGGAGGTGTTATAATACTACTGTCTCGGGCGGGATCCTGGTGCGTTGCAGGGTTTTAGTAGTGACGTTCTCGTTGATTGAGTTGATACTAACCCTTTGTTTGTTCTGCAGGTGCATCTTCCCGGACGGTCGTCAAGCCCGGTAACACACTATCCATGGACGGTGAAGACCTTGTCTCGAGGTTGAAGGAGAAAGGAGAGGCCGTTTCACGGACCTCGGTGGATGAGGAGTCTGGCCGGCTTACCGTTCATGCCGAACTGATGGCTTTGGACGTTGCGGACGACGCCTATACCCTAAGGCGTGTGAAGACTCACCCCGCTGCGTCCAAGGCGGGACCCGGAAAGGGCAAGACCACTGGGGGACCACCAAAGGTTCCTGGTGGGACGAACAGGATTCCGTACCGATCGGGATAGGTTCCAATTGTCACCAGGGTTTCTCGAGCAGGCGCACAATCTTCTTCACCGGTCGACCTGGGTGAGAAGAGGCGGAGGATCATGGACGTCCATCCCTCCGCACTGGTGACGCTGACTGGCAGGTCGTGTGGTGAGAACTTGGCGAAATGGCTCAAGTTGGCCAGCGGTGCGACGAGTTCCGTTGGGGACAAGGCCGTTGCTGCCTCAAATTCTGCCGGTCAGCAGAGTAACCCCGTTCCTGCAGAGGAGCAGAGGGGAGGTCCGGAGAGTCCCTTCATCCGGAATCTGGTGGCAGATGTGGCTGGCCTTGGTCTGGATAAGCCTGGGGCCGCTGGAGCCTTGTCGGGGGAGAACCGCCAGAAGAGCAAGGAGTCGGTCCTCCGAGTAGGAATTGCTTGGTGCCACGGCACCGCTCATAACTTCTGCCGGGTTTCGTTATTTTTGTTGTTTGTTTAATCGGCTCCCTGTTCTTCTGTAGCTATTGTACAATATGTACCAGCCGGACCCGAGTGAGGAGCTGTCAGAGTTGAAGAGGCAGGTGGCCGCTCTGACAAGAGCCCGTGAGCGCTTGGAAGCTGAGAAGTCCAGGTTTGAGCGGGAGAAGGTCAGGCTGGAGGAGAGGGCCAAGAAACAGGTGGCCAAGCTAGAAGGCCAGGTCCGGAGCCTCGAGGAGGAGAAGGAACGGGCTGAGGAGGAGAGGTCCGAGCTGGAGGCCAGAGTGGATGAGCTCCAGGTGGGAGCTGCCGCTGTGCGTGCCGCCGCTGCCGTTGCGGCTGGAGAAGAGGACCCAGAACTTTTCCAGCGGGTTATCCAGAAATATCACGATAGTGATCAGTTTCTTGAGCTCCTGGAAAAGGCTAGGGAGTCGGGTATCGTCGATGCCTACGTGGAGTGGGAAGAGAAGGGGTACCTGGATACCTCGCGAATGTCGAAGGCGGGGGCCGATGACGATGCTGATAGGCAGCCGGCAGAAGAGGAGCAGCCGGAAGGGGAAGGCGAGCTTCGCCCATCTGAACCCGTTAGAGAGGATGCGGTGGCTCCATCTGAGGAAGCTGGTGGGCAGGTTGGGCCCGCTGAGGAGGGAGACGCGGCTCCTTAAGATTTTTGTTTGCTCTCTCTTTTTTGTAAATCTACTGGAACGGTTTTTTTTGTATTATACCCCTTTGGATATACATTTTTGCACCGGTGGAATTCCTTGGATTTCTCTCAAAATAGTTGGCATACATATCTTATGATGTTACGCAGGTTGAACCGTTGATACGCCAAACTAACTGTTTGAAATTTTTGGCACCTAACCCTTCACTGGGTCCGGGCGTGCTTACCAGACCTGGTTCTGCTCCCGGTCGGGATCTGCTCTTCTTTCCCCTATATACCGCTGAAGCTGACCGCTGTTAACCAAACCCTCCACCGTTGTCTTGAGGGCGAAGCAATTGTTCGTCCGATGGGTAACTTCATCGTGGTAGGAGCAGTACTTGCCTGTACGCGCCTGGGTAAGTTTTCCTTTTGGGTACTTGCTCCTCGGCGGTGGGGGAATGATGTTCCCGTTCTCGTGCAAGATGTCCTCGTATGAAGTGGTTAGAATGGTGAAGACCTCTTGAC
This sequence comes from Potentilla sterilis, assembly GCA_963682095.1. Taxonomy (NCBI): domain Eukaryota; kingdom Viridiplantae; phylum Streptophyta; class Magnoliopsida; order Rosales; family Rosaceae; genus Potentilla; species Potentilla sterilis. The sequence goes on along the minus strand of OY821758.1, from coordinate 50,274,736 downwards.
GTTCTGCTGGCATGATCGCCAGGGGGCGTTCTTGCCGGTACTGCGCCGGCTTGTGCACGCCCTAGGGTTTGTCATGATAGGACTTCTGCTGCTGTTAGTTCCCCCAATTTCTGCCGGGTCTGTTTGGTTGGGCGCCTCAATTCTCGCTCCGCTGGCTAGCCTTGTTTTCTCGGCCGGCCGGGGGGTGCTCCTCCCGCTTTCTCTTCAATAGGTGTTGCCCATACGTTTCATGATCCGCCTGAGTATGCCTGATGGTCATCGCCATTAGCTCGTCATACCCCTGCGGGAGTTCCACCCATACGGCGTAGGAAAATTTTCCTGGCCGAAGCCCCTGTTTGAACGCCATCTCGGCCATGCCCTTGTCGAGGTTCCGAACCCCAGCCGTCACCGTTTGCCAGCGGTTGACAAACGTCCTTAGCTCCTCGCCAGGTTCCTGTCTGCAGTTGAAGAGGATAATCGATGTCCGGGTTCCTTCGATCCGGAGGATAAAGCGACCTACGAACCGGTCGGCCAGTTGCTCAAACGCCTTGATGGAGTTTGTTGGGAGCTCATAGAACCAGCCGAGCGCCTCTCCAGACAGGGTTTCCTGGAATATGTTGCAGCACACTGCATCGGAATAGCCCTTGGCGCACGTTTGGGACGGGAAACTATCCAAATGTTGGTATGGGCAGCCGGATCCTGAGTACGTGAGATTCAGAGATTTCTGGTTACCAGACCTCCCTGATTCCAGAACCCGGTGTGAAAAGGGGCCCATGCGTTCGTTGAATCGCGCGCCTTCCATCGGCCGCGCCACCCTTCTCTCGTTGGCCTTGATAGGAGCACAATGTGCGACGATATTATATGCTTATGCCCTCGTTTATGCTTTGTTTAACCCTTATTTGTCTAAGATAGAGTCATAATATAGTTAGTGTCAATTTTGGTAGAGTTTTGGTGAAATGTGCTTAATTGTCCGAAAAATGACTAAGTATGAGAAATCTGGAAAATAGTGCAAAACATGTCTTTTTCGCGATTTTGTGACGAGTACAAGTGTGATCTATCCTTGTTCGAATTCTATGAAATTTGGCGTGCTTAATATTCATATGCTGAGGAATGTTGTGTTAAAATTTCAGATCAATCGGAGTTCGGGAAGTCACCCAAAAGACGGCTGCAAAACGGCAGTCCGAGCATTTCAATCCAGGGACTTCCAGGATTTTCCTGGGACTTTGTCCCAACTTCGAAAAATCATTCCCGTCTACTCACAAGGATTTTGATCGAACTGTTTTATGGCGAGATGGCCATATGTGTCTAGTTTATCTGAGACTTGGAATCGCATCAATCGAAGCTCCACGAATGGAGATATGCCGGAATTACTGCAACAAGGTCAAATCTGCCGATTCCAGGAACCTACTGCCCCCTTTTTGTGTTTTCTGTTTTTAATGGACCAAATGGTGCACAAATGCATTTTTGAAGATGGTTCAAGCTTTATGAAGGGAAGAGGAAGACACCAAGCCATGGCATTGATGAAGAAATCGAAGAAAGAAGTTCTTCTAGTCAAACTAGGAGAAGCTGCCGAATGGGGCAGATTTCTGCCAAAGTGAAGAGTTGCCGGTTTGGGGCATTTTTCGATGGATGAAGACATATCAAATGAAGTCCAAGATCATACAAGAAGTCCATGAAGATGTGAAGCCCAAGCCTTGAAGAAAAATTCAGAAAAAGAACACCTAATTGAACTATAAAAAGGAAGGTTTCAAACCTTATCCCACTAGGTTTTCTTTTTCCTTGTACAAGAAGGGCTGCCGGCAATCACCCTAATTTTTCCCTATAAATACCCAACTTTTACACAGAAAAAGGTGTCACATTCCAAAGCAAAAATCTAGCCAAAGCTCTACCTAAATTTCCCAAGAATCCTACACAAAAACCCTAGCCAAAACCGCCTCCACCACACCAAAGTTTCCTGCCGAACCTTTGTTTCCTTGCTGCCGATACATCACTACCGAGCAGCAGTCCATCCGAACACCATCAACCACCGGATCCATACAAGACGAAGTCTCCAAGGTTTCTAATGTGTGATCCACTCCCTACTCTTGGTTATGTAATTTTTGTTGTAGCTATGTTAAACTTTGTCTATGAAGTTAGCATGAATTCTTGGTTTCAATTTTTATGTCTATGTATGAATTGGATTGAAATTTGGTTTTATGATTTGCATGTCAATTTATTTTCTTTATCTTTAAGTGATGTTTTAGATGTAAGAATATGGATTGCATGCTAAAGAGTAAGGAAAATACATGATGAACTAGTAATTAGGATTTTCGGCAAAAACATTGTTAAATTGATTTTAGGATTTTCTTGACTTGTTCTTTAAATTCGTGCGCTTAAAGATTGGTAGCCTATGTAATTGCAATACTTAGATTATTAATCTCATTAGCCGAAAAATTAATATGGATTAGGTAATCAACGAGTTACTTAGTTTGTGTTGTTTTTCATGAGGGTTAGAGTAGTTTAAATGAACATGCTTGTTGAAGAGATGATTGACAACCTTACTCTATTGACTTGTTTCCAATTAAAAAGGACTTTGTGCGTATTTACTAGCTAGTTCATGTGTCGACGCAGCGTGTCATGTAAACCGGTTAGTAACAAGATTATGATTATACGCTGAGTTAATTCTAAGTACAAGAGAAGTCTAACAATTAGATGGCTGATGCGGCTCTAGTTGGGTTGGAGTTAAGTTGAGTCTAGAACGCTTTAATACTTTTCCGTGAGTCTTACTTGCTTGTTTGCCATGTGTTTTGATTGCTTTTGTGTTAGTGCTTTGTGGAAGAATGTCGACCAAACTTGTAAATATTAGACTTAGGATTTATTTTCAGAATTTAATTTCGTTCCACCTAGTTCTAGGGCAGCTTAGCTGCCAAACCTTTTCACCCCCATATGTGACGATTTTGTGTATATATATGTATATATCTGTCTAACAATTTCATATCTCAGGTACCCTTAATCCCCGGCTTAGAACGATCCCTACTTATGTCTATACTACTAACGATTGCAGGGTTTATTATTGCATGCGAGCTTCGGCTCTCGTCCAGGCCTCCATTTGGGCCTTTAGATTCGACACAGAGTCGGTGAGTACTTGTAATGCCCGTGCGGTCGGTGTCACGACTTCATCCTCGAATGAAGCGTACGACTGCGGGGGTGCCGGCGTGCTCATTGGCGAGACCGCGCCTCCCGGGGACTCCGCCCTCCTGGGGTTGCTAGACCTTCCTCCCGATGACTGTCCCGCCCCAAGGCGCTGAGGTTGGCCTGGCGCGGGTGTACGTGCCCTTGCCATAGCGGCGTTGCGCTACTGTCCTCTTTCCAGGGCAGCGTTTATCGCCTCCATTTTCTTATACCGAGCATTGGATTTTGCTCTATCCCGGTCGCTCTCCGCGCACAGGCGACCGACTTCTACCCTCATCGCCTGTATCTCCCCCGCCATATCGTGCCGGTCGGGGCTGTACGCGGTGTCCCTGTCGCTGTCACCGAGCAGACTCTCCTCTTTGTCGCTCGGATCGTCCGAGAATGTCAGCGAAAAGCCCCGGTGCGTTGGTTGGTCGCCTACCACCGGGCCTTTCCCGTGCGCGCTATCGTTGCATGCCCCCGGCGTGCCGCTTGGCCCCCTATAGCTGCCGTCGTCCTGGTTGGCCTGGTCGCTGCGCTGCTCCCGTGCAGCGACCGGGGTGGAGATGAGCACTTGCTCCGGTGCGACCTGCTGATACTCCGTTGTATTTCTTTCCTGCCCCGCTTCTGAGCTTTCTGCCATTTGGTGATGCCTACGTGACTTTTATACAAGCTTCCCACAGACGGCGCCAATTGTTTCTGCACAAACCCGTAGGCCTAGTGGAAACTGATGAATCTAGATGTGATCTCCTCCTGCGAACCTGCTAACTAAGAGGAATACCGGGCGGGCCGGTCTTCTCCTCTCTGATGTCTAAGTTAGTACAGTTGGGATGAATAGATAACTTAAGCAAGAATGATAAACAGTTGGAGAGATCAGTTACCTATTAAAGAGGGTAGTTGAGGCCCTTATATAGGTGGTCGAGCGTGAGGTCTGGTCTTACTCTTCGATGTGGGACTGGTTTCCTTCTGTTCGTACACAAAAGGACAGCTCTAGTGGCCTGTTCGGCAGACTGGCGTCCCCGGTTCCCGGGCCCCTGGTCACAAGGTAGACTGCTGGACCTCGGGTCCGGGTGCTGGTGATCCTGCTCCGGGCCTCAGTCCAGCCCCGGACGTGCTGGCTGCGGGTCTGTCGGCCTATGTAGCCCCTCTGTGGCTACTGTAAACAAGTATTTCCTTAGCTTCCAGCACATCTCGTATCCAGTGATTGTGCTTCGACCTCGAGTGAAAACTTGAATTCTTGCTCAAGTGAATGGCGCTCTGACTGTCACAATGCATAACAAACTCTTGTTGTGTATGACCCAATTCCAGTAGGAATCTCTTCAACCACAAAATATCTTTGCACGCTTCCGTAGCTGCAATGTATTCTGCTTCTGTAGTTGATAAAGCGACACATTTTTGTAGCTTTAATTGCCACAAGACAGCTCCCCTGAAAACGTAATCAGGTATCCAGATGTTGACTTCCTCGTGTCAATATCACCGACCATATCTGCATCTATGTAGCCAACTAGCTTAGACTTGCCACTTCCAAAGCATAACCTCATCTTGGAAGTTCCCTGTAAGTATCTTAAAATCCACTTAACAGCATTCCAGTGCTCCTTGCCTGGATTAGACAAGAAGCTACTAACAACACCAACTGCATGTGTTATGTCTGGTCTGGTACAAACCATCGCGTACATCAAACTTCCTACTGCTGAGGCATATGGCACTGTTGCCATTTCTTCCTCCTCCGTATGACTTGTAGGACTCTGCTTTGAGCTGAGCTTCATGTGATGACTAGAAAGTGGAGTAGCAACTAGTTTTGCATTCTCCCTGTGGAATTGCTCTAATACCTTCTCGATGTACTTTTCTTGTGATAACCACAATTTCTTGTTCCCTCGATCACGGGCAATATCCATGCCCAAAATCCGCTTTGCTGGTCCCAAATCCTTCATATCAAAGGACTCTGATAAACTTGTCTTTAACTGCTGGATCATAGTAATATCTTTGCCGACAATCAACATATCATCTACATAGAGTAGTAAGATGATAAAATTTCCTCCAGCAGATTGTTGGATATACACACACGGATCAGCTGACGTTCTCTTGCACCCATGACTCACCATGAAGGAGTCAAACTTCTTGTACCATTGTCTTGGTGCTTGCTTCAATCCGTATAGGTTTTTCTTCAACTTACAAACCATATGCTCATCTCTGTTAACTTCAAAGCCTTCTGGTTGTTCCATGTATATTTCTTCTTCTAAATTACCATGAAGAAATGCAGTCTTCACGATCATCTGCTCCACCTCAAGATCCATGCTCGCAGCCATGCCCAAAATGACTCTAATCGAAGTCATCTTGACAACATGTGAGAAAATCTCATCAAAATCGATTCCTTCTTTTTGGCTGAATCCTTTGACAACTAAGCGAGCCTTGTACTTCGTCAGCTTCTCATTCTCGTCTTGCTTTAACTTGAACACCCACTTGTTCTTGAGTGCTTTTCGGCCTTTAGGAAGCTCCACCAACTCGTAGGTGTCGTTCTTCAATAATGACTCCATCTCAGACTCCATAGTTAGCCTCCATTTATCGTGGTCTTGATGAATCTTTGCTTCCTGGTAACTTTCAGGCTCTCCGTCACTGGTCAAAAGGATGTAGTTTGGATAAGGATCATCTCCATCATTAGTCACCAAAATATATTGTGACGATGAATATTTGGTGGATGGTATCAGCCTCCTGGTGCTTCTACGTATAGGTGCTTGATTATCCACAGGCTGCTCCCCCTGATCAAGCTCCCTCTCATCTTCGACTTCAGCATCTATAATGTCAGGTACATCTTCAATTTTATCACCTTGCAACCCAACGTTGGATTCTTGTTGCAACGGTGAATCATAAATGCGGCTGGCTGTTGCTGCATTTCTCGGTAGTACCTCCTTGTCGAAATCTGCAATAGATTGGTCTTCATGGAACACCACATCTCTGCTTCTTATGAATTTCTCCGTCTTTGGATTCCACAGCCGGTAACCAAATTCTTCATCGCCATAGCCAACAAATATGCATGGCGTCGCCTAGTCATCCAACTTTGTTCTCTGCTCCTTGAATACATGCGCGAATGCTTTACATCCAAATACTCTCAAATGCGAGTATGATGCATCTTTTCCGGTCTAAACTCCATTTGGAGTCTCAAATTCCAAACGTACACACGGTGCTCTGTTGATGAGGTAGCACGTAGTCTTCACAGCTTCTCTCCAAAATTCTTTTGACAACTTAGCCATCTTCAACATGCATCTGACTTTCTCCATAATGGTCTGGTTCATCCGCTCAGCTATGCTATTATGTTGGGGGTGCCAGGAACTGTCTTCTCATGTCTGATGCCATGCTTCGCACAGTAATCTCTGAACTCGTGCGAAACGTACTCTCCACCATTGTCACTGCGAAGGCACTTCAGTTTTCTTTCAGTCTCTCTTTCCACCATGGCGTGGAAAATTGAAAATGTCTGGAACACTTGGTCCTTGGATTTCAACAGATAAACCCAAACCTTCCGTGAAGCATCATCGATATAAGTAACAAAATACTATGCATACTCAATGATTCAACTTCCATAGGACCACACACATCTGAATATATTAGATCGAGAATATTTTCCTTCCTCGTTAAAGATTTCAAAAAACTGATTTTGTTTTGCTTACCAAATAAACAATAATCGCAAGAGTCCAGTGAGTTACCTTTGGCAAGAGGAATCAACGACTTCTTTACCAACATTTGCAGTTCCTTCTCACTCATGGGGCCAAGACGTCTATGCTACAAACTTGATGAAGAATCTTCGACTGCATTCAGCTCACTCTTGCATATCTTCCCGTAGGTCTTGTAGAGCGTGCAACACATTTTTCCTCTAGCAACTACAAGAAATCCCTTGGTAAGCTTCCACTTTCCTTCACCGCCATGATGATGAAAGCCTTGTCGATCAAATACATCGGTTGACATAAGATTGAGACATAGACCAGGAACATGTCTCACATCTTTCAGCATTAACTAGTAGCCTACATACGTCTGTAAGCAAACATCTCCAATCCCAGCAATATTGGAGTAGCTGTCATTGCCCATCTTCACTTTACCAAAGTCACATACTATGTACGTAGTGAAGAACTCTACGTGGGACGTGGCATGAAATGAGGCTCCGGAATCAATGATCTATTGAACTCCAGGATGTTCTACTAGTAGACATTCACCTCCGAGTGACAGGAACTCACACTCATCATGAGACACCGCAGCAGCTACATTGTTCGTGTCCTCCTTTTGTTGATGAGTAACGCCTTCTCGCCCTTCTTTGAATTCCCGCTTCAGCTTGTAACAATTTTTCTTCACGAGGCCTGGAAGACCACAATGATGACACTTTCCGCTGAACCTTGTTATGGAATTGCTCATACTCCTTCCGTGGCCTCTTGGTCCTCTGCTCTTACTCCTTCCTCTATTCTCCGCAACGAAAAATTGACCATTTTCTGAACTTGACGAAGAACTCCTTCTGGTCTCTTCGTTCATCATATTATATTTGATATTTTCCATAGATAATACACCATTAGAAGTGGAGTTACTTACAGTAACAACAAATATTTCCCAGCTATCTGGTAACGACCCGAGCAGCAGCAAAGCTTGTAACTCATCATCAATCTTCATGCTCATCGTGGCTAATTGATTGAGTACGTACACTCTGAAAGTTGTTGAGGTGCTCGGTCACTCGAACGCCTCCTCGATACTTCATGTTGACGAGCTCTTTAATGAGAAAAGTTTTCTTGGCAGTAGTCTTTTTCTTGAACAAGGACTCCAACGTCAACCAAAGCTCATGCGCGCTGGTTTCGTTTGCAACGTGATGGAATACACTATGGTCCACCCATTCACGAATATGACCGATGGCTTTGCGGTTCATCTTCGTCCAAGTTGCTGGTGTAGTCCCTGCTGGCTTGGCATCGTCTCCCTCGATCGGCTCGTGCAAATCCTTGCAATAGAGAATATCCTCCATTCTCGGCTTCCACGTAATCTAGTTGGAGTGGTTGAGTCTGATCATCGTACTTCGTGATCCTTCCATTCTAACAGCTCCCGATCAGAACCAAGAGCTCTAATACCACTGTTGGGGAATGTGGAAGAATAAACTGTAGAATGGAATAAAAAATAAACTCACAACCACAAGCGGAAAAGAAATGACAGAGAATACCGGGAATTAACGTGGTTTGGCAAAATTCCTACGTCCACGGGGCAGCAACAACAAGGAACCTCCACTATACAAATAAAGGTTACACCGAGAGAAACACTACTTCAAGACACACACTTGAAGGGATACACTCTCACTCTCACTTTGTTTTGCTACACACAAACTCTCTACTTGGAGTTTTTCTTTCTACTCTGTTCTTGGAGTATTTCTCTCTATCTCACACTCTTGATAACTCCCCGGCTTGCTTCTTTTCTCTCTGTTTTGCTCCAAAGCAACATGTCTTTATATAGGCAAATGATCAAAGCTACGCAGTGCATGGCAAGAAGCAAAGTCATGCTTCTCCTTGATTCATGCTCAATGTTTCCATGCTCCATAAGTGCTTCTCCACTCATTTGTCAAAGAAAATGGCTGCCACCCACAAGCCTATATGCATAGGCTTCTCTTGCATTTCAACATTTGCTGCATCAAGCTAACTGCCTTACATTGGATTGATGGGCATGAGGCAATGAATTTTTCTCCTCCAAATAAGGAGGGATGTTTTTACCCCATCAGGGCGGTGGCGGAGGAGGGGGTGAGGGAGAAGGGAGTGTGTTGCCAGATGTAGGAGGAGATGAGTTAGGGGTATTGATGGCATTACAATGAGTGAGGCGTATCCAGGTGGAGTGCCTGTTGCCACATCACTTACTTAACGGTGCAATTGGATGGAGAAATGACGGAAAGAGTAGATTGTTCGAAATTAGAGAGTTTGAGGAGTGATCTGTTGAAATTGAAACTTTAAGGACTAAATTGTCGAGTTAGTGAAAGTTGGAGGAGTGACCAGTATTTTGTTCTATAAAATATCTTAGTATGAGAACTGAGCTCAGCTATTCGAAGGAGTAAGCATTTATGTTCTTACGTGAGCGGATTAGAAAACGTACGCAAGGGTGGAGAGACAAAACCCTGACGATGTCGGGGAAGGAGGTACTGATTAAAGCAGTTGTTCAATCAATCCCGGCCCAACGTACATTATGAGCTGCTCTGAGCTCCCCAAGCATTTGTGCGAGGAGATGCATAGACTAATGGCGAAATTTTGGTGGGGAGATAAGGGCGAGGACCGGAAGATACACTGGATGAGATGGGGAAAATTGTGTGTGCCGAAGAGTGAAGGTGGATTGAGTTTTAGAGACATGTTCCTGTTCAACAAAGCTCTCTTGGCGAAACAGGGGTGGCGGATACTTAGGGAACCAAACTCTATGCTTGTGAGGATTTATGAAGCCAAATATTTCCCTAGTAATGATTTTCTGAAGGTGGAAATGAAGAAGAGTTGTTCGTATACATGGAGAAGTATTTTGAAAGGAAGAGAGCTATTGAAGATGGGGATTCGGTTCCAAGTGGGTACAGGGGAAATCATTTCGGTTTGGGATGATTCGTGGGTGTATATGCCATATCGTTTCAGACCTTATTCGCTCCCCATGATTGGCACAGAAGGATTGTGGGTTAGTGATTTAATTGATGTAGAGGTTGGAGAATGGAATGCATGGCTGCTGAAAGAACTCTTCATGGAGAGTGAGGTTGATAGTATGCTTCGTATCCCTCTTAGTTCTGCTGGTGGTGAAGACAGGCTGATCTGGCATTTTGATAAACATGGAAAGTACAATGTCAAGAATGGTTACCATGTGGCTAGATTAACAGAGAAGCTGGAAGAGAGAGCATCCACTTCTAGTAGTGGCAGTGGTAGAGGGGTTCCATACAGTAAGATTCAATGTGCCTCCAAAGGTCAGATTACATGCTTGGCGGCTGGTTAGAGAGATATTTCCTACTCGAGCTGTTTTGCGAAAGAAAGTCCAACTTCCAGACCTTGGGTGCCCTCTTTGCTCTATGCATATTAAGAATAAGAAACACTTGTTCAAGGATTGCATGGCTGTGAATGCGTTTTGGAAGTCCGTCCCTCTAAGTCTAACACCTGCTGATCATAAAGCTAACTCTGTAGTGGAGTGGTTCTGGGATATGGTTAGATTGTTACAGGGTGTAAAGTTGGAGTTCTTTCTCATGTCATTGTGGGAAATCTAGTGTGAACGAAATGATCTAGTTTGGAGAGGAAGTGGCTTTAACTCGTATGTGATGATTAAAAGGATGATTGGTTTTCTTGAAGATTATAAGAGTCATCATGTGAGGCACAGCAAAACAAAGAAGCGCCCTGTGACTAAGTGGCTGCACCCCCCAAGTGGTAGGCTCAAGTTAAATACATATGGTAGTTACTGTGAGAATGATGGTAGTGGTGGTATTGGCATGGTGATGTGTTTAGAGATGAATATGGTGAGTTTGTAGCAGGAATGGCGAGACTTTGTCCTTATGTGCAGTCTGCTCTGCATGCCGAGGCTGAATCACTTCGAGGAGGGATTCTAATGGCAGTACATCAAGGATGGGATCACCTCGAGGTGGAGCTGGACTGCTCTATACTCATCAATGCCCTCAAGAGGGAGGAGGATGATTTATCAGAGGTAGGCAGGATAATCAATGATTGCAAGAGGTATGCATTACCCTTTTCTTACATTGAATTCCGGCATATCTATCGTGAAGCAAATGGTGTGGCCAATAGGTTAGCACACCTTGCTAGTAAAAGTTTATTAGATGGAGTTTGGTTCGAAGAGAGTCTTGTGATTATTTGGGATGTTCTTTTTAAAGATAGTAATATCAATTTGTATAGGCGCTATGTCACCCCCAATGTATGCTATTTCTATTAATAATAATATGATGGAGGCACCTACTTAGTAAGGGCCTCATTCATTTAAAAAAAAAAAAATTGTAGTATTATTGTATGCACTTTGGACTTTGAACCTTTGTTTTTTTTTTTAAGAAATGAATAACTTTATTGATCAAAGATCATTACAATCATGGATTACAAGATGCAACACACAAGTTTGGCGGAATCAAGAACTCATCCCTATCAAAACTAATATTTCCAGCATCCTGAGCCAAGGTGTCTGCCACTTGATTAGCACTCCTTCTAAAATGCTGTAATCGAACATAAGAAGCCTGATCGAACTAAGAGGTCTCTAAGATCATAGATAAGAAACCCTAATTCAGAGGAATCCAACGAAGAGTCATTGACTGCATGAACAATCTCTAGACAGTCACTCTCAAGAATTAGAGGATTTAAGTAAGCCGAATAACTAACCTGACGGAAAATTATTCAGCGCACCGAGGTGCAAGTGAACCGACACTCAAATATGCATTTTTAACCATTTGTTTGATCACCAACTATTCATATAGTCCTAATATTAAAGTTGTAAAATACTATAATTAAAGCAAATTAGAGAGGAGCCACTATATCAACATGATTAGAAACAACAGAAATCACAAGAAAAAAGACCATAAAAAGCGGCGTCCACAATACCCAGCTATTTAGACGTTAAGAGACACTGACGTAATTTAAAAATAGCTACATAAATGACTTACACACTATTGATGCAAGTGTTTGGTGCGCTGAATACGTCTCTCCAACTAGACACCCTCGATCAAAATAAGCAACTTGCATGCTTTTGTGAGTTATACCCAATAATATTATATTACCCTTTTTAAGTTCTTGAATAATTTTATTATAAAAATGCAAATCTGCTTACAAATCTAGGCGCTCTAAGGCTGCCTAGCAGTCTAGGCACTCTAATGCGCCGTCCGCCTTAGCGAGTTTTCGAACTATGCTAATTAATGATCCGAGAACAAGCTCCTCAGTTTAATATTTTCCCAGTAGAGGATCCTATCCCAACAGGAGTCATAGGAGGTCACGTTTTAAAAACCATAAGCTTAAAAAACTCTCTCTCTCTCTCTAAGTTTGGTCTCTTTCTGAGCACAGAAACAAACACAAAAGACAAGAGATAACCATGGCGTCTGAAGGCAGAAAACAAATGCTGAGATTGGTGGTAAGCAAAAAGCCAGTGGCTCGGCGTAACGACGAAGATGATGAACAGAGCCTGATCTCAAGGCTGTCAGAGTCAAATATCGTGCAGATGGCGAAGGAGTTGGTGAACGACGGGTCGTGTGCGGCGGAGAAGCTGGTGGAGAGTACGGGGGAGGCGGTCACGAGGCTGTCAAAGTCGAAGGCTCTGAAGAAGCTGATAAAGAGTGCGGGGAGGTCGACATGGATCTTCTGGACAACGATCTTCGTCCTCATTGAGTTTGAGAATCAGCTCGAGCAGGCCAGTTAGATATTTAGCTCCTCGATGGTTCCGGTACGTTGCTAGTAATATTCGTCCACCTATCGTTTTTCTCTTTCAAGCTTTTCAGTTTCATGAATATGTAATGTGGTCTTGATCTATATTATTTTCAGTATTTTTGAGTAATTATCTGTTCTTGAATCAAAGGTTTGGTGGGTACACAAACAGGGATGTGAGATTGCATACTCTCATATCTAAATCATTTGAAGCTAAAAATATACTCACTCAACTTACTATTCTCATGTTTGCATACTAGCTGCAGAGAGGTTTTAGACTTCTTGCATGATTATTACAAAAGCCGATACTATACGGCTATACCTAATTGATGAAGTTCTTCACAACTCTAGCATTCAAGTCCTGCCCTTTTTTTTTGTTGAAAACAAAGAAGTTTTGTGTTTTCCATGAAAAGCAATAGCAGATACAGTATTATCATATTTGATCAAAGCGACAACTACCATCAGAAGTGATAAATATGATTGTAAACTCAAGCTTCCTTCGCTTGTAGGATGCATATATCATCGGAGAATTGAATAATAATCAGGATAGGGACAGACAAATCTCATTTTTCTTTCTCACCAATCCTTCCATCTCCTTTGCTTCTCCATCAAGTCATAAGTCATAACAAATATTACCAAGGGCCGGGTCAAGTCCATATCAAAGTGAAATTGACCCGTCCCCTACCCTTTATAAAAACCCTAAAGAAGCTAAAACCCCAACTAGCTCTCTCTCCAAGTTTTCTCACACAAACAACAAAAACAAACACAGGAGAGATTGATGGGGCTTCAAGGCACAAAGCAAGTGGCCGGCGAAGAGGAACAAGGCCTGATGGCGTGGCTGTCGTCGACGATCGTGCAGACGGCGAAGGGGTTGGTGAACGACACGCCGTATGTGGTGAAGAAGGTGGTGAAGAGCACGGGGAAGGTGGCGTTCATGTTTGTCACGTCGGCTCTGATCCTGGTCCTCCCTCTCGGGATCGAGACGGACAGGGAGGTGTTGTACGAGTATGAGTCGCAGCAGGGCGCTATACTCGGCGGCTACTAACATTCGACGACCTCTCGTTTCTCAATAAGGAGTTTATGCTATAGTTCTATGATCTGTTACTATTGTCAAAACTAATATTAGTTTCGTTTGATATATGATTCATCAGTTGTTACTGATCTTGTTAATTTTGGGTTTTGTTACTTGTTCGAATTTACTAGAGTGTTGATGTTAAGGTTTTGTTTGATGATCTGGTATACAGCAACATTAGCAGCTGCTACTTACTCTCAACTAATCTAGTTAGTTACCATTGCCATCCATAACAAGCTCATACTCAAAAGGAAGCAATATAGCACATGTTTAAATTCTTTGGTCATACAATTCAAAATGGTTTCAAGGATGAATGTTAAAAAATTTGCTGGCCGAACTCTACACGACTCGGCCAATTTATGAAATCGTTCTTGTTCATTCCATCTTTCTAGCAACATCGCAAGGGCTCACACGCAATGCAGAAACACATTAACCTTCTTCCTCTGCATATGATTCAATCCCTCTTTAATTCCAGTCATCTTCCTCACTGAACCCTTAGGTTTTGGTACGGTCCGTACGGAGATGCAGCTATTCAGGACTCTAGCGTATTCGTCAAATTTGTGACTGGAGGCTTCCTTGCATACATTGTATCATACTCAGTTTCTCAGTTTGGCAAATTCAGACAGAACAAATTGTGGAAGCAAATCAAGCAAAATGAGACGTGTCTGAAAAAAAATGGTCATAAATTCATAATGGTTTCAAGAAAGGATGAATGTGAAAACAGTTGCCTGCTGAAAAACTCGAGACAGCTGATAATGACTCTGAATCCGTCCTTGTTCTTCTGTTACAAGCACGGACTAAAAGCCTTAGTGAATTGCATCTCTCAGGTTGCTAGCCAAATGCAGATACTGTTAATTATCTCCAATGGTAACATATCAAATTTCTCTTCTCCATCACTCTGGTCATTCTATTCGTATAACAAAATCTTTAAAGCTCACACACACAATGTGGAATTTGTGCCATCATATTCCTCTATTTGCATGTGCAGCACATTAAACCTTCCTCTGCATATAATTCAGTGCCTCTCTTTGTTTCCAGCCTATCATCTTCCTCGCTAAAACCTTTAGGTTTTGGTTCAGAGACGCAGCTATGCAAAATTCTTGCATTAACCTCAAGTTTGTGACTGGAGGCTTCCTTGCAACCCCACTGCATGTTCCAAAGAGAGGCTCATGCAGAGCAACTACATTTCACCTTTTGGTAAAGGAATTTCTGTGCGAGCAGAATTGTATTAAGCAAGAGCTACCACATCTCTCCACAATTACAGCTACCATTTGAAAATATATGGTATCGGTTTACATCCCTCACGATAATTTCCCTCTCCAACAACCTGCACAAATATTTAAAAGCCTCGTGACAATCTCTGCAAATCCTCAAATTCTTCACGATCCTTAGTGGCTTCCCTGGTGGTGCAGCACCACTTACCACCCCAAATGCTACCGCCAGCTTCTCACTGTGATACCATAGGGCTTCTTTTTGCTCTTGTTCCCCAACCCCATGCAGCGTCTCATTCTGCACAGGCACATATCCTAATTTTTCTATCCCCTCCATCAACTCTGTTAACTTTGCATATATCTCATCTATTCTTTGATGCCTTCTGTCCCCAGCCAAAAACACATGAACTTTCCCTCGCGCTTCAATCCAACTCCTTCCTCCTTCCTTCTTCACCCTCCTATCTTTCATGCTCTTTCTAACTTCTGCAACTTCATCCCACTTTCCTGCTGATGATAACGCATTTGCAACAATCACGTATGCCGAATCGTCCTGTGGATCAATTTCCAATAACCGTTTAGCCATGGACCTAGCCAAGTCGGGTGATTTATGATAAGCTGCACACGTTAGCAATGTTCGCCACACTGCAGCATCTGGCGCGATAGGCATTGTCATTGCAGCCTTTTCAGCCTCTTCCAACTGACCAGCTCGGCCCAATGCTCCAACCAAACAAGTGTAATGCTCAAGTGCTGGTTCCAACCCATAATCACCCTTCATCCGCTTCAACCACCAATCTGTTTCCAAAACCAACCCCGCATTGCCAAGGCACGTCAAAATCGCTAAGAAGCTATATTCATCCGGTACAAGCCCCCGCCCTTCCATCACATTAAAAATCTCGAGCGCCGAATCCTTATCCCCCTGTTGCGCATACGCCGCAAGCATAGCATTGCACCCCACAACACTCACCACCAAAAAACTCTCATCGAAAACCTGCCTAGCATCACACACAATCCCACACTTCCCATACGCATCCAACAAAGCCGTCCCGACAACCACATTCCCATCAAGCCCCGTAACAACCGCATGCGTATGTATGATCCTACATTGCTCCAACGCCGCCAGCTCAGCCGCGGCCCTCAACGCGCCCGAGACAGTACACATACTGGACGCAACATCCCTACATTTCATATCACCAAACACCGACAGCGCCTCAACAGGCCGGGAATTCTGCGCCAGCCCGACAATCACCGCCCCATAGCATACAGTATCCTTGACAGGAATTTCGTCGAGCACCTTCCGGGCATGAACTGGCATCCCACATTTCGAGTAGAAGTAAATGAGGGCCGACCCCGAATACGGCTCCGACGAGAGGCCGAGCTTTAGGGAGAGGGAATGGAGGGAGAGGCCGAAGGAGAGAGAGGAGAGAGAAGCGCAGGTTTTGAAGAGGGTGGCGAATGTGCGCTGGTTGGGGGAGGTGGGGCGGCGGAGCATGGAGACGAAGTGGAGGAGGGCGGCGGAGGTGGTGGAGTGAGATGAGATCAGGGCCGTCCATGAGACGACGTTGGGGAATTGGATTTGGGTGAAGAGGCGGAGAGGGAAGGAGGAGGGGAGGTTGGATTTGGAGGAGAGAGTGATGAGGTTGTGGAGGAGGGAGCGGTCGGCGGTGTGGGCCCTGATGGCTCGGGCGTAGAGTGCGCGAGGGTCGCCGGAGTTGAGCGGCGGAGGAGGCGGGTCGGGTTGTATTCGGATTTGGGTTGATGCCATTGGAGAGGAGGTTCGAGGTTTTGGCCTTTTGGGATTGTAAGTCTTGGATGGAGGTTTTGGAAGGGTTTATGTGCACGCGGAATGCACGTGGGTCGTTTTATTTTCTATTTTCGTTTTATTCAAGGAATTACTGTACTTTAAAAAAAAAATTGAAGTGATTCAGAATTTTAACTGTTGTACCACCACACTGTCTCTAGGTCATCAAACAGTTTAACAATATTACGAGGTTTGATTTTGTTTTTGTCATCAAACTATTTTATATAGTAATCTTAAAAATGAAGTGTCACACTCTATTTTGATTTACCTCGAATTTGACTTGTTTTTAGCTCCGTTCGAGCTCGTAAGTTAAAGCAAGCTAAGATTGAGCTATGGCGGGGTTTGCCCTTAGTTAATTGTTGATATGAAGTATATTCCTATTCGATCTCCTGATCATTTTAGTCTCTGGTTCCTTCAAAACCTCAATGAAAAGCCTCAAGTTACATCACATTCTTGCAAGTTCAAATGTGAAAGGTTTATTGGATTTGAAGTGTTTCTCCAAAGAAGCTTAGTATGTAGCATGAAAAGGCTAGAATTCTATAAAGTCACCTAGTAGTAGCGCAACAACAAAGTAATATGAAAGCTAGCTATGTATTACAACACTGGTATATGCATGAATTTAGTCTGGCTTATCATTACATAATCAAATTATCTATCTGTTCACAGCTTGGCAATGTCCCCTATATTATTGAGTTGTTTCATTTTTATTCATTGCATTATAAGTACTATAAGAACACAAAAATGTCAAATCTTACAGCTTGAGAACCATCTTCACCAATTGTTGGTTACTAAAATCAAATGCTTCCAGCCAGTGTTCATCTGAGCTGAAATTGATTGAACTCAGTTGTTTAAAGTTGAATTCATTTGTGTACAATTTTCAGAAGCCATCATATTCATATTCCCTTCAAACCCATCTTGGTTGTTTTGATTTGCGAGTTAAGTAAGTCAACTCATGTATTAAGTGAAAGAACATACCAAACCAATCACATGTCAATCTTGATGGGATGTCGAACACAATTTGCATCTCATTATATTAGTTAGTGCTTAGTAATTGGGCTTATTAAGAGCTTTATCCTTCTTAGATTGTCAATTGTTCTACATAGATTACATATGACTTTTTTGTGTTAGTCATTGTCTGAAAATTTTCTTATTCGAAATCCCGTCCGTATATTTGTGTTAGTGAAGGGGATGAAATTTATAGGACATTTGGTGAAAGTAAATAAATTGAAGAAAATAACCACCTGTATTATTAGTTAGATTCTTCACCAGCGCATAAAATCTTCAAACAGTTTGATGGAAAGATTTCCCACTGAATTAGGGAGTACAAGAGTGTAGAGTCTATTCCACCTTGGGGCCCTTTTCATCTTCATATTGATTACTGAAGCTGAAGAAAGTCTGCTGGTGTAACATCTATTGCTGATTGAGTTGTTTTCGAATTCTAGTATCCTACAAATCAAATGTGGGACTTGTTGGGTTTGTTCTCTTGTGCACTCATTGCTTGTTCATATCACATGTACAGTTTCACTAATGAATCCATATAATGGTGTCTAGTGTCTATAGCAGACAGCAGAGGATGAGATTTTCATGTTTCATCCAAAAAGAAGAAAGCAACAACAACAATTGTGATACCAAAAAGCTTGTAGGTCACATATATGATATATGATATACCTAACTTGCTAGTTCTAACTAGGATGATTCATTAAACAGATTTCTCTGTTTTGACTTGCAAAAGTATTATATATGCATCAAATAAAGCAAATCAAGAGAAAACCTTCGAAAAATAGACATCTATATTGTCCGATTTATGCTAAAGTTTCAGAGAGAGAAAAATGTTTTGAGGGAGTGAGGCTAACTAAAAGTGTCAGATAATTTGCAACAACTTAGTTTAAAGTAAAATAGTTCATTTCTTCAAGACCTTATAAGAAGAGGTGAGCTGAGAGTTTTCTTAGAATCCAAGAAAGAAAAAAAGAAAAGAAAAGAAAAAATAATAAAACACTTCGAAAATTCAAAATGCAACAACTTCTTGCAACCTTCAAATTTACAGAAGTGCAGATCAAAAGCTCGTTCTTTTTGGCCTGAGAATCAAAAAGGCTCAAAGCGCGTAAGCTGTTGCTTTCTGTAAGTTGTGTGGCACAAGAGGGAATATAAAAATTTGCCTCAAAACAATTTTGTCACATTCATTGTCAGCCTGTAAATTAATACACAGAATCCAGAAAACTAAAATTTTAAACACAAATCTGAGTACTCTGTGTTCTGTAAACGATGAGAAAGAGAGCGCATTGCAACTTGCAACTTTCTCAAAAGCATAAAAGTTGTGAAGAAATCCGAGAAGCATTGGTCTGCAGAATTGAGAAAGGAGACAAACACTCCACATGGCTCATCAAGAATAAAGTAATAAGAGGCCAAAATCTGTTACTCCATCCTCCACTATTTTTCATTTTTTTTTTCCAGATTTCCATCCAAAATGACAAACATCCATGATGCATTCCCCCACATCATATTTCACCTCTATGAAAAAAGGAAGAGCTTTTCTGAGTTTGCTTCTTTTCCAACAAAAGGATCATACTCACATTAACCCCATTTGCCCATTCTAACACCACAAAACCCCCATATTCTCTCTAAAAAAAGAAAAAGAAAAGAAAAAAAATGCTACAAGTATCCACCTTTAAAGAAGCTTGTCTCTTTGAGAGGTGAGAACCCATCTTCTCCTATCAATAATCTGCATATAACCAGCATATTCCAACGAATGACAGATTAGAATTTGGTACCAGGAATTAATTTAAACAATGAAATGAAAAATAAAGCAGGAAAAGAAAAACATGTATTCATCTCATATTCTGAAATCTAGAATGTGCATACCATCATGCTTCTTCATCAAATTTCTGGCAAACAACATGAATATGACTAGGAATCCAACTCCAGCTGCTCCTCCTAAAATAATAGCCACTGTCTTCCCTGTATTTGACCCTATGTCAATCAATACCATATTACATTCAAAATCAGATTATTTACCAACATATGAGTATTTTATAGAAGTAAAGTCACTCATTGCAAGTGAAAAATTGAATCAACTAAACATAAATTGTAAAGAAGAACCAAGAGAAAAGAAAGGTTTTTTTTTTTAAAAAAAAAAATTTATCCCCAAATCCACAAGAAAATTCAGAACCTAATCTGTGCCATTTTACCTGATGAAGATGAAGAAGATGATGATGATGATTGAGATGAAGATGACCTTCTGGGGACCCCATTTGGATAGTAACTGTAACTCACAAAACACTTATGGAGATAGATTTGGCCTGAAATGGCATTACCACATTCAACTTGAGCTTTCTGCACAGCACTCTTCATACACTCACCACAATCTGAGTCACCCACATCTCCTTGACACTGACCCAAGACATAGACTTGTTGATAGTTTGTGGTATAAAACCCATGACCACTAACCACACCATTCTCCAAAACAGTGAAAGCTGTGTCCCTTCTCTCCTCAAACCCAGACCCTGCAATGTTTGTCCCCCCACAAGTCTTGAACAACATTTCCATCCCTGAAATTTGGGCAAACCCAGAAACCTCATAGAGCATGTAGCAACCAATGAGCTGAACTCTAGCAGCAATGGTTTTGCCACAGAGACTGTCAGCTATTTGGGGCAGTTTACTCACACAGGTGTAGCAGTCAGAGTTGCTGAGGTCACTTCTGCATTGGAAGAGACCAGAGATGGTGGTTTGGCCACTGCCTGAGTTGGTCTTGAAAAACTTGGACTTGGTGGATTGTTGAACAAGAGACCCAAAAAGAGCTGAGAGGGATTGGGAGTAAACCCCATTTGGATCTGAAAAGGTCTGCTTTGCACAACCCTTGTAGACCAAGGAGGTCAAATCAATGGCAGATTCAGCTGGGATGATGAGCTCAAGATTGGAGAACAGAAGCAAGTAGAGGAAGTAAATGAAGGGTTTTGAGAGTAAACCCATTTGCTTGTTTCTGCTTCTGGATCAAATCATTTCAAGTTTTGGGAGGATTGTGAGGTACTCAAGTGAGTATGGGAAGTAAAGATTGAATCTTTAAGTGATTTTTCAGCAGTTTGTGCTGAAAGGAGTTCAGAGTTTTTGGACTTGGTCTTGGTTTTGGTTTTGGTTTTTGGTTTTGGTTTTTGGTTTTTGGGGCGGTAGTGGTTCTGGGATTTTGAGGCTCCTCTGGCTTTGGATGGCCTACCCTCTCTGTAAACATGGCAGAGGCAAAAGGCAAAGGGGTATCTTTTTTTATACCAGGAGTCCAGAAGGAGTACAGTGTGCAATTGATAGTAGTTAAATAAATGGTAGGTAATTCATGGGGATGATAGATCATTAGGATTAAATTAAGTGTTGATTTTTTAATTGAAAGAGAATGAGAACAAAATGGCATTTGTATAAAACTAAAACAAAAATCTTGGAAGGAGAATAAATATTCCCATGTGTAAAGACTAAAGAGGTCTGGGTTGGGGAGCAGTAGCGAGGAAAAAGGATTCTGATTTTGGGGAGGAAGAAAGTTATGAACTTTGACTGAAAGTACATCAGATTAGAGTAATTGAGTTAGATTAGATTTGAATTTAATAGCAGTTATTTTAACTTTTATAATATGGTAAGACATAAATAGTGTTGGGTGGTCCACTCATGGAGCCTGAACTTGAAATCTTGAATTGAATACCAGATATCCAGAAATCTTGAATTGAATACCAGATATCCAGAAATCTGCAAAAAAATATAAACATGGAGGCAAATAACTGTTATGTACCAAAAGTAACAAAAGCTTCACATTCAAGTATGTGTATAATGTATTAAATTAATTGAAATTTGATAGCATCAATTTTGCTACATTTACTCAGATTGATGAACAAATGTATAATTTTCTATGGTCACAGATTGTGGCATCAAGACTTGACATTCCCAAATCTTATAAGATTTTAAAATGCAGAGCATTTTAGCTGTATAAAACTGAAGAAATAATTAAATGTGAAAAGGGCATCATGCATGCATATAGCTGCCAAATGAAAAGAATTAGCCTTTTTTTATTTAGAGCCAGGAGCATGTTATTCTTTCTTAAACTTCAACAAAAAATACCCTCGTTAAATTTTGCACAGTCTACATGTTGCAGAAGAAGATTTCATGGAGCCATGCCTTTTTTTTTTTTTTCCTTAAATCAAACTCATTATTAGGCATTAAAATTTGAAAGTGCAATCCTAAATACATAAATTTCTTGATATACCAAATCATACATGAGCAATCTGACCATGAAATTGGGAGCCTCAAGGCTGTAACTAATTTTCTTCACCAACCACACAAGTGAGCCAGTGAGGTGGAGGTTAGCAGGTGTAAAGTTTTCTGGACCCATTGAACTAGTTTGAGAATATGGCTTCACTTCTGCTGGTTTTTCTTGTTGCTTAGTTTATAATTGCTCTTTTACTTTTAACTTTGAGTTGAAATGAAGTAAGAAAAACTCTCAAGATCTATCAATTCCTTTACCCTCTCTATCTCAAGCAAAGTGGTGAAGCCATTTTTCTGGAAAGTTGAGTAATGATAGAGAAATCCCCAGATTTGGATAGCTTCCTCTCGTGCTCCAATTTAATGCCAGCAATCAAGTGTATGTTCATAATGGGCAGTGTAGCGTATGTATGACTTGCCTTGGGGA
Organism: Potentilla sterilis; assembly: GCA_963682095.1. Lineage (NCBI taxonomy): Eukaryota > Viridiplantae > Streptophyta > Magnoliopsida > Rosales > Rosaceae > Potentilla > Potentilla sterilis. The sequence continues at coordinate 50,252,499 of OY821758.1, read as the reverse complement.
GATCAGCTTGTAGAAAGGGTCACCTCTATGTAGTGATTTAAGCTAAGAGAATTTATGGTGAAATAGGATGAGATGATGCATCAAATTAATGGCTTGATGAGAAACTGCGAGTCTGCCGGCCAATCAACCACATCACACAACCATATTCTTCACTCAGTCTTTACAGTATTGAGAGGTTATTTTGGAGGATTACTTAACTGGCCAATATAAGATTATATTAAGTATTCGTTCATTTTACATTATATATATGAGTTGTTCATGTGAGTTACAATTGCCCTTTGAATAATATTGAAATATATGAATGTAAAATTTGAACAAGTGCTCAACTCATAAGAGCAGTTTTAGTAATACTAGCCGTATTTTAGGTAAGATGATTTCATAATACAAAGTTAACCAATCAGCATCATAATACGTAGTTAATTAGTTAGTTTTAGAGCGTTCCTCCACATTTCCATGACATGAATTTTGCACTTTTTTTTTTCTCCTCCAAAAATTTACGGGACTCAACTGATGAAAACCATCGTCTTAGGTCACCAACAAAGCAATTGGGATGAGATTTTGAGTTATCCAGCCCGACCTGGCCTTAGCCGAAGCCGTGGCTTAGACAAAGATCTAGTTGCGTTCGGTGGGATTTTTCCTTTCTAGATCAACATCCAATTGGATACGTGATTTCTCCAAATCCGGCGGACTTGTTCTAATTAATCTCGAGAGTTAAATAATGTCTAAACTGTTAAATATCGGTTAAAATTGAAATATATCATAGATGAGTGCCTAGGACAAAATATCTTGATCTAGCTACAAGTCAATTTTGTCGAATCGAGTTAAATATGACTGTAGCTCGATTCATAGTTTCTAAAATAATTGTCCGGTTATTTACATACTAGTGATTATAGAAAGAGAATCAGATTCATAGTAAAAGTAAAATGATAATTCGAGCAAACTGAATCTATCATAGTAATCACTTCTTCCTCTAGAAAAGATGGTAACACATTTATTTGTGCAGTTCAATCCTCTGTATCTCATTATCTCTACATATGCAGTAGGTATATGACTTAAAAACACATGTTCTTTCTTCTCATTCTGGATTCAGATGCTCTCATGAGTCTCATCTTTAAAACCTCTTATTGACATATGAAAGAGTACGAGTTATTAATATATGATTGGTCACACGTCAGGTACTATCGGATGAATTTACCTAAAAATATATAGTAATAACTCATACTCTTTCAAACCAAGTACATCCCTAGCGACATGTCGTTCTGCGATCACATTGACCTGTCAAATTTGAATTCTCGAAAGGGAAAACACGAGGCCAAATGAAGCGTTGACGACTCCACTATGTGATTCGCAATCACGATCTCTGAGGTCAAAAGCGTGCCTAATTACGTCTCCAAATCCAAGTACTTCGTCAAAAAAATAACTCAACACACTCACAAGTCTAACCTTCTGGGGCTTTTGTCATGTCTATGATTCCACCTTCCACCTTCCACCTTCCACCTTCATCACATTGTAGACTAGAGAGAGCGAGAGAGAGAGAGTCACAGCGAACCCACAAAGCAATTTGCTCCCAACTTCTTGTTCAACCCCAAATTCAGAGCCTTTCATTTCAACCCTGCACTTCAGCTCCCTTGAACTACTACTGAAGAAGTTCTCAAAGAGGACAGAAGCACAAAAGTGGGTTTGTCAAGTTCTGTTCTTTTTTTACTTTCCGGGTTCTGTTTTATAAGAAGTTTTTGGCTTTGTTCTGAATTGGGTTTTCTGTGTTTGTCTGTTTTGAAGTGTATGTGTATCCCAAGGTGAAGGTCAGGCAGCAACAAGAAGAGAAAGATGATCAACATGTACCTTTTGAATTTTCTTCTCCAGGTTTCTTTTTTGACCCCTCTTTTGAGAAATATAAAATTAATTGGTAGTATATCTGTTCTTCAGTCCTGGTCACAGGTTTTGCTAATTGACAATTTGACATACTAGAATCTGGAATCAGAGATTCACAACTTTGAATGTCTGCTTGTCATTCTCAATAACATGTTTGAATTCATATGTTTGAATTCATATGTAACACATAAAATACTTGACGCTAAACTTTCTTTGTAGATGATAAGTTGAAACATGTGTAAAGAAACTTCTTTTTATTTCATTCCATTTAGTGATACAGAGGAATGAAGAAAGAATTGCAATTTATGATCTTTTTAGATATAATTACTGACTGGAAAATAGCACAGAAATGATCCATACTTCTGGTCTTGAGAGGGGATCAGACTTATCAATTGACCATTTTAAAATTGCATATCACTTCCAAATTTCGAAAATGGTAGATAGGATTTGTATACCAACATTAATACCCTTGGGAAATCCTCCCCGGTACGGTCCTCATGACCTTGAGCTTTGTAGTTGAAAATTCTGAACTCATGATACAGAAGTTTAGTGCAAATCTTTGTACTGATCTATGTCTTTTTCCCAAGACATAATAAGCATCGATTTAGATGTCTTCGATTCCAGAGTAAGTTGGGGTGTGTGTATGAATGTATGATTGATTTATTCCTCTGGGTCTATGACCGAAATATTAAGATAAATATCTTAATATACAGTCTCACTAGATGAGGATTGCTTCCTTACGCATTCTTCATCATATTCTTTAATTTTATGGCAAATTTCTTGTTCAATGAAGTTTCTTGTATTCCTGAGTCCTGAATAGTCCTGTTCATCAGGTGATATAACAGTGATCTGACAATTATATTCTTCTATAGTGAAGGATCAAGATGTTTCTCCAGCTACTGTTGCAAGAGTTCCAAAATGTTGTGTTCCAAAAGTAGATGTGCCACCGATCTCTGTTGCTGAAGGTATAGTTATACTGGCAATTGTGTCAATTAGGGAGACAAAAAGAATTCTCCTTTTTTCTTGTATCTCTTGCCTTCTTCGTATTGGTTATGTTCTTCATTTCTTTTCTACCAGAAACTAATCGAGCTCCAATTGATCTCCCAGAAGCGGAAGCTGAATTATTTGCAGGCTATAAAGTTTTAACATTTTCATCTCTCTTATTTACAGGAGTAAAGAAAGCCAGTAAGATTAAAGAGATGAATAAACAAAATATTAGAGCCGGCTCAATCCCTCCTCCGCGTGCTGTCTTATCCAGTCCTGGTAATATCTCGTTCTCCTTTATCTATGTGATGTAGTACCAGTAGAGCAAACTTTAAGCGAGAAAGTAAATAATATATTTCTCAACCACTCTTTTACTATTACCAGTTGTGATCATAATATCTATAACCTTGGAATGCCCAAAATACCTAAACTAGAAAGTCAGTTATGTCCGGTGATTAATGTCCTGTTATAGACTCTCGAAACCTATTATGGACTGCTTTAAGAACCACAACTTTTAATGAACAGATACTGTAAGATACTATAAATATTGGATAGGAGACGATGGGATACAGTTGAGTGTTGACTAAGACATTGTTCATTATGACAGGACCCGAACCAGATTTCCCTTCTGAAACCCGGATAAGGTCCTGCGGGGACCACCTTAAGAGAGAGATTGTACCGAAAAATCGGCATGACCTCTCTTAAAATGGACAACCCAAACCTGTCAAACAAAACATAAAACACTTCAACAAAACCATCCCGACTCCAGGAGCCACCTGCTCCCCCATAATCAAACAACTTCACCAATTCGACACAAGACCAAATTCAATTGATTTACAATCCATCAGAGCAATCTAATAATGAATTGGAGATAGAAGAATAAAAAAGTACAAGGATCAACGGATTCTACCAGGCAGAAGCAAAGACGACGACTATGTCTCGACTCCGAGTACTCTTGACCTCAATTAAACTAGTCTGCAACTGGGCGATTTAGAACGAAGAGTCCAGGGGAAAAGTAAATTAAAAACGTTAGAGTGAGTGGATAAAATAAATTTTATATAAAACCTTAAACAAATAAAAATATTATTTTACTTTCCCACATTTTCGTACATAAAATCCACTATGCATGCACTTTAATAAAAAGTCCCACGTTTGAGAAAATCGTATTTAAAATAAATCAGCCCCGCTGATATATCAATTAAACAAATAATATTTTGTTTATATATGTATTCAAAACGAAATACTTTTGAAATTCAATTAATAACATTTCACGACCAATCTCATTGGTCACATAAAAACCTCAGCCCCGCTGGTTCGGGAATTTATGAAAATCCGAAAGTCATAAAAGAAATATTCCCGAAACCCAAGTGATATAAAATCCTGACCAATCCTATTGGTCATATCATATAATAATAGTATAAAAATCTCAATCGACTGATGCGGGAATTTATTAAAACTGAAAGCTTCACAGAGGAAATATTCCCGCAATCACAGTGAAAAACATCCTCATGACCAAATCCCATTGGCCATGCAACAGGGAAATGTCTACCCACCACTGGAGCCTCGTCAGGCTCTGGTCCGAGAGTTCTATTGACTCCCCCCGTGTCTAAGTCTACTACCTAGACACGTCACCGCCTCAATATATACAACCCTACGTCGACCACCGAGCGTGAATTTGACCTATATGGTCAAGTCGTCACCTCGCGTGGGATGAGGCCCCGCTAGCTAGCATCAATATAATAATAACGTGGACTCTCGTGTGGTGAAAACAAATCTCGAAATACATTTCCCCTGATAAATCATAATCAATCTCTGAGGCTCATAATAACATAACAATATCTCAGCCTCCATATATAATCATAATCATCCGGCAAATCCACATGCCGTAAAATAAGTACCCGGCAATCACCATGCCGTAAAATCAAATCAAATATAAGTAAATCTCATCAACATGCCTCGCATGTCAGAAAAATCATAAATAATAAAATCAACAAAATCTCCGGAATTTCATTCCGGTCTACTGATTAACATACTCAAAATATTTCGAAAATATAAAACCACATGGAAATCTCATTTCCCAAGGAAATAGCAAAATCCAATATAAATATCATTACTGTCGATAAAACGAAATCATATATTCCTTAACATATCTTTTTCTTTTTCTCATATAATCTTTCATACTTCAAAATCCTTTAATCAAATTAAATCTCATTTCAATAAAATAATTTTCAAATCAATTAATTAAAATAAATTTCATTTTTTTAAAACAATCATGCATGCATTGTTTAAAATAAAAATCCACTCACTGTAACCGGCTATGCTAGCTCGACGCCTCTCGGAAGTCTTTTCGATAAAGATTATTCAAATAATTTCCCTTTTTCTCAAATGTACAAAAGAATTCAAAATATTAACGTACTCCACTCATCATAAACTCCGAAATTTCGGTATTAAAACCACCTATGGCGGCAGCACCGCCGCCGGCAGCGGCGGTCAATGGCGGTCAACCACTGCCACCACCACTAAAAATCACCAAAATTTAACAGAAGCTTCATTTCACTATTTCGAACAACTTTCTCTTCTACAACAATCATCAATTTAAAGCTTAAATAGGTCAATTTACAAAAACCCCCAATTCGGCACTATTCACCAAGAACCCTAGAAATTTCAATTTCTCAATTCTCCTTACCTACTGTAAATCGAGCTAAATCCTTTGGAGGGGTTGTTCACGACGACATAAGATTCAATTCAACACCAAAAACTCGATCAATAACGGCCTGAGAAAAGAGAATCGATGAAAAGAATGAATGAATAGTAATCAGCCTAAATCGATTGATTTCTCTCAATCGGCGACGAAAGGGAATGAGATACCTACCTAGACTTGAAGAGGAGGAAAGCAGCTTCGTTTGGACACCAAGAACACCACCATAGGTGGTCGGAATCGTCGTCGGTGAGCCCGAGAAGTGGGGTGGCTGCTCAGCCCCCATTCTGCCCGAATTGGAAAGTTTCCATTTCTGGAACTTTGCCGAAATGGCAAGTGCCATTTATAGTATTTTTTTTTTTTTGGAAAAAAAAACAACCTCTTCGACTAACTCGAATAAGATTCTCCAAATTAAACGTGCCACAAGTCCACGAACTCGTTTCGATGTCTTCAACCTCATCGAGAAAATAAAATCCTTCATCGGGTCAACTTAATTAAAAGTCAACATTCGGAACTTTTAAATCGTAACAACAATTTCTCGGAACGTAAAAATAAAAGATAAAACGGTCAAAAAGTGACCCAAGATTCGGGTCGTATCAATTCTCCCCTCCTTATAAAAATTTCGACCCCGAAATTTGCGTATATGCCAAGAAATGAATGGAGGTACTGACCTCTCATTGCTTCTCTAGAAATAAGATTATCGATACCTCAATTTAACTACCGACTTCTCAGTCGACACTTCGTCCCACGAGAACTGATATGAAAATCACTCAAAATAATGATTACCTCAGGAAAACATTAATCCACGTTTACAAAATAATAACTTTTCAAGTCATCACTGGATCAGTAAGTGGTTCCACCACAATACGATTCTAAAAGAAATTATCACAATATCAAGACGTCGTTTAACTTATAACAATATACATTACTCTCGATGCAACATTCTTTACGCAAGCTTTGACTCGAAGCACTACCTGAGTCAATCGGGAAACCTTGTTTTCGTAAGGCTATACTGTAAGTCACAACTGAAACGTTTCGAACAATTTACCTGGCATTGCCCCACAAAACCAGCATGGAAATAATTATTTGTGACTCATAATACCGTTCTTGAGATTCACTTTACTTAACAACTTCGCTTGACTTATTTCTATACTCCGATCGAGTCCATACCAACTAATTCTTCTCCCAAGCTGCGATCAATCTCGCCAACTCTTTGGCACTAAAAACTCTACATTTATAGTCGCACGAATCTAGGATGGAATCATCCACACCTTTTTCACTTGTCAAGTAAAGAACAAAGCTAATATTTTTGCCTGACAAGTATTCTGTGACTAACTAGGAAGTCAACGCCAAACTCAACATTTGACCCCGGTTATAAAAACATTCGACAATCAATAAAACATCGCTACGACAGTAGCATATAGAATTCTGCCAGAAAATTAAAAAAAATAGCTTTCTTTTATGTCAGGAAACATATTTACAAAAAGATAATCAAAAACATACTCAAATATAGGCACTGCGAAACCATAAGGCATTTCATTGAAACTGAGACGGCCATAAATAAAATTTTCTATAAGAACTTTGAAATCTCTTTTCTTATAACAAATTTAAAATATTTCCATGAAACACTCTTTGAAAATGAATCTAATTTCTATCAAAACACGTCCATAAAAATCATATACTTTACTGGAAATCAGATAACATTCCAACAACTTTGAAAGACAACGCCTTTTTAAAACAAAACAAGGATACTAAAGAATGATTAATGTCGATGGTAACACATATTCAAATCAGTTCCTCACTAGGAACTAAACATTAGGGAGTAAATAAGAGCATTTCACAATGGTCCTTAGATGAAAAGAATACAGTTAGTGAAAGTCACTCGGAATATCAGAACTTGACCCTGATAGAAACAAGACCAAACAAAAACTGTAAAACATTTTAGCTATTCATATGTTACCAAATCAATTGGACCATAAAAGCCTGGAGAAAGGCAAATTTATTAAATGTTACATTTTGGATAACCAAGCTTGGATATGGAATAAAGTATAAGAAGGCTGGGACATAAACTTTGTTGATAAATACACACATCCATGACGAATCAATACTCGCTAGAAATCTCGAAATGCAAAGGAAAGACCGCATAAGAGCTTTAGCTTTACCATTAACTTTAAATCTCAAATAGTATATCCAAGCTAAAAATACCTCAACTTTACTCTATACCAAATAAATAAGTAGACATACACAACCAAACCGGACCTTTTTGAGGGAAAACAGTGCGAAACTAACCCAAGAATTATAAGAAAGTACTTGAAATCTTAATTTGGCTCCAAAAATTCATTAAGCTTTCGTTAATCAATGGACCGGTTAGGAACCTTTCGGATTCATAGTAAACACCTTAAGGAAAAACATATTAAAATCTCAGACAAATTTGAAGTTCAGGAAGTGAGGCAAAAATTAGACATAAACTGACTGGAGATGTCAGGTTTCAACAGAATATTATAATAACAAGGTAAACTTAGAAAATTCACCAACAACTCTTTTGAAGTTCCAATGACATAAAATCAATTCTAAGGTAGCCATTAGGAGGTATAGTTTCACACATAAAAAGAACAAAATTTAATTGGGCATTCAAAACGAATCATAAATCGAGGAGATTCACAAAAATCACTAGGCGTTGATCTTTTGATGCAATTAACTGAGAACTTCCAGATCAATAATTAAGAAATAGAGAATCAATATATCCAAATTTTTTTTTTTGAATTCGAACTTCTATTTGATAGGTACATGATGTCCTAAAGTGACTATGCAGCAGAACGAAGTTTCTGCAGAATTTCATAAATACAGTTTTGAAAATGGACCACAATAGAGATTAATTTAATTGTAACCTTATAAACTCCAATCGACATACGGAAACACCTTAATGAATTTTTGAGATACAATAAAAGTATGAGTCAAATTTCAGGAAACACTTTATATATGATACTCAAATTCTAAAGAATTGTTTTTGTAATTAAACTTCATAAGAAGATATTGAAAAAGGGAAAAGAACTTAGTCTGTAATATGCACTTCAAACAAAACCAAAAAGAGTATTCACATATATATGAAAGCATCCTAAATAAAAATACTTAGTACCGACATACAATCCCCATAAGTAGGAATTTAAGACCCAAAGCAACCTTACATTAATAGAGCTTCCAGTTTAGCAACCGAATAATGTTTATCAAGTAACAGTTAAGAAGAATAGCAAAGTAATAATTCCAAAAAGACACCATAAATTACAGACCCAACTAGATTCAAAGATATATAAAAGCATTTTATTTCCCTGCCACAATTTTTAGAATCAGCAGTCAAGCACCTCAAACAGTTCTCACAAATCCCCTTAAACACAATCACCCAATCAACCGAAGCAAAACCAATCACAAAGCTGAAACTTTGAGCAGAAGCAGTACTCAAAAGCACATAACTCGCACAACAACTTCTTGAGGTTAAGCACACTTTGGATAGATGAACAAAAATCAATTTGTCCGGAACAAGGGACATGACAAAAGGAAAGGAGGATAGATGGTGAATAGCTGTCGGGTTTTGTTCGAGAGAAATGCTTTCTGGAACTCATTGCTGAATCTCACTCCTACTACCATAGGTAGAGAGACTGCACCGTTAAGAATCCGCAGCCACTCATGGATTCATAACCGGAATTACGGATCAAAACTCATGATCTGCGAAAGTTTCGTTGTAATCTTCGATAATAACACAAATAAGCGAAGGAACTCTAATCAAATATAAATAATTATAGAACGACCAGTCGAAGAAAGCCACTTGAACAATTCTGTGCAGCTACCAGAATCTTCTCATTCGAATTACTAAGCTAACCACAAAATGGTTAAATAGATTCTCGATATCGTTATTTCAGATATAAACTCCCACTGCTCACACGGTAAAGCCACACCGCCAAATCCAAAACCGAACACACTCCCTTTGTGCCACCCACAGAACACAACGTGGATACGAGACCCAAATCTCAATATGTAGCTCTACCAAGCATAATACCTTTCCTATCTCAAAAGAAATAGGTTCGAAATATCCGAGCTCCCAGCTCATACCCTGACGCTAAAACGTCAGATAAACATCAAACGCACAACGGAACAGGTATAACCCACATACCTATGACGTACGCAAGAATAACGTCCTAAGAGGTCGATGTACTCGAGGCATAGTCTAAAAGATACAACTCGAAATTTGGAATGCATTTTACATACTTAATAATGACATTAGTACCAAAGAACATATGATGGCTACCCGCTGCAGTCGGACCATCAGTCAGAGGTACTAAGCATTACCAAGAATATAAAATAACAGAATAGAATAGAACTCTACCGAGTACATGACAAGATACCAAGAAATCTGGCTCACACTTAATGAACACACTAGCATCATAGAATGTGATGGAAATCCGCCGCGGTCGGACCATCACTCAAAGAATGCTAGGCGTCATTAAGTAGAAAAGACAACATGACACACGAGAATGAAATGACCTAATGCTCTGATACCAAACTGACAGGACCCGAACCAGATTTCCCTTCTGAAACCCGGATAAGGTCCTGCGGGGACCACCTTAAGAGAGATTGTACCGAAAAATCGGCATGACCTCTCTTAAAATGGACAACCCAAACCTGTCAAACAAAACATAAAACACTTCAACAAAACCATCCTGACTCCAGGAGCCACCTGCTCCCCCATAATCAAACAACTTCACCAATTCGACACAAGACCAAATTCAATTGATTTACAATCCATCAGAGCAATCTAATAATGAATTGGAGATACAAGAATCAAAAAGTACAAGGATCAACGGATTCTACCAGGCAGAAGCAAAGACGACGACTATGCCTCGACTCCGAGTACTCTTGACCTCAATTAAACTAGTCTGCAACTGGGCGATTTAGAACGAAGAGTCCAGGGGAAAAGTAAATTAAAAACGTTAGAGTGAGTGGATAAAATAAATTTTATATAAAACCTTAAACAAATAAAAATATTATTTTACTTTCCCACATTTTCGTACATAAAATCCACTATGCATGCACTTTAATGAAAAGTCCCACGTTTGAGAAAATCGTATTTAAAATAAATCAGCCCTGCTGATATAACAATTAAACAAATAATATTTTTTTTTATATATGTATTCAAAATGAAATACTTTTGAAATTCAATTAATAACATTTCACGACCAATCTCATTGGTCACATAAAAACCCCAGCCCCGCTGGTTCGGGAATTTATGAAAATCCGAAATCCAAAATGAAATATTCCCGAAACCCAAGTGATATAAAATCCTGACCAATCCTATTGGTCATATCATATAATAATAGTATAAAAATCTCAATCGACTGATGCGGGAATTTATTAAAACTGAAAGCTTCACAGAGAAAATATTCCCGCAATCACAGTGAAAAACATCCTCATGACCAAATCCCATTGGCCATGCAACAGGGAAATGTCTACCCACCACTGGAGCCTCGTCAGGCTCTGGTCCGAGAGTCCTATTGACTCCCCCCATGTCTAAGTCTACTACCTAGACACGTCACCGCCTCAATATATACAACCCTACGTCGACCACCGAGCGTGAATCTGACCTATATGGTCAAGTCGTCACCTCGCGTGGGATGAGGCCCCGCTAGTTAGCATCAATATAATAATAACGTGGACCCTCGTGTGGTGAAAACAAATCTCGAAATACATTTCCCCTGATAAATCATAATCAATCTCTGAGGCTCATAATAACATAACAATATCTCAGCCTCCATATATAATCATAATCATCCGACAAATCCACATGCCGTAAAATAAGTACCCGGCAATCACCATGCCGTAAAATCAAATCAAATATAAGTAAATCTCATCGACATGCCTCGCATGTCAGAAAAATCATAAATAATAAAATCAACAAAATCTCCGGAATTTCATTCCGGTCTACTGATTAACATACTCAAAATATTTCGAAAATATAAAACCACATGGAAATCTCATTTCCCAAGGAAATAGCAAAATCCAATATAAATATCATTACTGTCGATAAAACGAAATCATATATTCCTTAACATATCTTTTTCTTTTTCTCATATAATCTTTCATACTTCAAAATCCTTTAATCAAATTAAATCTCATTTCAATAAAATAATTTTCAAATCAATTAATTAAAATAAATTTCATTTCTTTAAAACAATCATGCATGCATTGTTTAAAATAAAAATCCACTCACTGTAACCGGCTATGCTCGACGCCTCTCGGAAGTCTTTTCGATAAAGATTATTCAATTAATTTCCCTTTTTCTCAAATGTACAAAATAATTCAAAATATTAACGTACTCCACTCATCATAAACTCCGAAATTTCGGTATTAAAACCACCTACGGCGGCAGCACCGCCGCCGGCAGCGGCGGTCAATGGCGGTCAACCACTGCCACCACCACAAAAAATCACCAAAATTTAACAGAAGCTTCATTTCACTATTTCGAACAACTTTCTCTTCTACAACAATCATCAATTTAAAGCTTAAATAGGTCAATTTACAAAAACCCCCAATTCGGCACTATTCACCAAGAACCCTAGAAATTTCAATTTCTCAATTCTCCTTACCTACTGTAAATCGAGCTAAATCCTTTGGAGGGGTTGTTCACGACGACATAAGCTTCAATTCAACACCAAAAACTCGATCAATAACGGCCTGAGAAAAGAGAATCGATGAAAAGAATGAATGAATAGTAATCAGCCTAATTCGATTGATTTCTCTCAATCGGCGACGAAAGGGAATGAGATACCTACCTAGACTTGAAGAGGAGGAAAGCAGCTTCGTTTGGACACCAAGAACACCACCATAGGTGGTCGGAATCGTCGCCGGTGAGCCCGAGAAGTGGGGTGGCTGCTCAGCCCCCATTCTGCCCGAATTGGAAAGTTTCCATTTCTGGAACTTTCCCGAAATGGCAAGTGCCATTTATAGTATTTTTTATTTTTTTTGGAAAAAAAAACAACCTTTTCGACTAACTCGAATAAGATTCTCCAAATTAAACGTGCCACAAGTCCACGAACTCGTTTCGACGTCTTCAACCTCATCGAGAAAATAAAATCCTTCATCGGGTCAACTTAATTAAAAGTCAACATTCTGAACTTTTAAATCGTAACAACAATTTCTCGGAACGTAAAAATAAAAGATAAAACGGTCAAAAAGTGACCCAAGATTCGGGTCGTATCACATTATACTTGTAGAATTATAGCATACTAATTTGAACTGCACTATAAGCTCCATTGGACTTGACAGAGAGGTTTATCAGATCTCCGATGAAGCACATACGATGAAGATGTAATTCTATCTGGCTAAACCCTTATGATTAATATTATTGACAGATTGAAGAAATTTCCATAAACATTTTGAGTTTGTATAGATTTGGAAATAGCATCATTACCTAGTTTATATGCATGTTTAGGCAGCATTAGTCCATCTATGTGTACAGATGATCGACACTTTCACTTTCTATATGTTTTCAGATAATGATACGGTGATTGGAAACAAAAATAAGATCAAAGCACAACGACCATCGGCTCTGAAGAACCATAGCATGGTTCAGAATAGAAGTACGCAAAGTATTCCACTTCACAGTACTGAAAATTCCTTAAAAACAAAAAAGTCCAAGGGGACTTTGGTTCACAATTGTCTTAAGGAAATGAAAGGATCAGCATCTAAACTAACAAGTCAGATACAGCCTCCAAGCACTGGGAAACCAAGATGTAAGGAAAAGTGAGTATTTGAATTGGTTTATAGTTCACATTCTAGTGTTCATACTAGAGTGACTTACTTTGATTAGAATGTATCTACCTAGCTGTGTGACTAATTGAGTATTTACTTTATGTAGTAACCATTAGATCAGTTGCTTACAGTTGTGTCAACAATACTGATATTAATTCGATCTGCCTTTTCTGATACAGTAGCTTGTACTTTGTTTATGAGAAGACGTTTCACATAAGGATGAAAAATTTGTACATTTGCTACTATTGTATTTTGTGTCTTCTACGTACAGTTCTATTGTGGTATTGTTAATTCCCTCTCTCTTTTCATCTATGATATTCATCTGAAATGTTCTTTACCAAGCAAAGCACAGGGTAGTGAAATCCCTCTTCGTCTTCTCTTTCCTCATATAACTCTCCACCTGACCTCTGCCTCTGCCATCCCTCCTTGCTTCTCAGTTTTTATAAAAAACCAAAACTTCAAGCAAATATGTGCCGAACTCCAAACGTTTCTGCTTCGATAAGTTGCATCCGTTTGCAGATTTTACAGCCCCTTACAAACACATTCTCACTTTGGCAGTATCAATACCCGGTAGAGACTCCAAGTTAGACTACGATGATCTCTAAAAGAAGGTACATAATTGAAGACCTCCTCATTATCTTGAATTTTGTCACTGATAAATCCTAAAACAGATACAACTTAAGCTAGGGGTTCTCCTTCCCCAATCTAACTACCCAATCCCATACTAGAAACCCATCATGATCATGAATTTCCAGTTCTTACTTCTTAGCATTACTACATGCAATAAATTCTCAAAAGGTTATGCATGCAATGTTGATGACTGAGGCACAGTAAAACGCGGCGCATCTTGTGCTGCACGGACACCAGCAAATCAAGATGAAAGCCAGTGCCAGCAACTTGCAGAAGAAAAATAAAACATTATTGGAGTCTTTGAAATTTCATCTTCAGGCAAAGAAACAGTGGTTTGATTTCGCAGCTCTTTACCATCTCCCTCTTTGCATATATTAGTTTTACTCCCAAACCTCTGATATGTACTAGGGTTTCTTTATTAATTTCTCGATCTCTCAATTCGTAGTAATAAGTTTCCCTAGCCTAAACGATTTATTCTTCTTGGGACACAAAGGGATTTCTGCCTTTGTTACCCTCGTCCATTTTCTTTTCTTGAAGATCACATCAATGGCAAACGACGACGACGACAACTCCACCAAAATCATAAGAAGCAACAAGTCAAGATGGTCCGGATTACCAAAAGAATTGTGTCAACATTGTTTGGGCCACAATTGGAATTCACTCCAATTGGGCTTTTACCCCGAGGCCCAGAGGGGTTTAGGTTTAACCCGAACCCAATATTCATAATCTCCCGCTTCATTCAGAAGAGATTACTTGGAGGGAGAATATTGATTTATTGCCTAATCAGTTCGGGGTTATTTTGTAGTAATCTGATTATACAATATACGAATTTCCTTAATAGATAATGAGGGGTAAATACTGATGGGGATAAGTAGGGGTTGTTTCGGTAGCAATCCATCTGAAAGGATATCTTTGCCGAATCAGTGATTGATTTGCAGTGGACTCGATTTGGATTATCTTAACTTTAATGAATGGTGATCTTGACAATATCCGATGAGGTTGAGTTCCCTAAATCAAGGGGAAGTCTGATTTCATTGTATCCTTAGCCGATTTGATTGAAGACAGAATAAGGAATGATACTCCTAGTGAATCTCGGAATCCGCCAGGCTGGATTTCACAGCCCTAGGGTTTCATGAACAATATAAATATAACTCTTCCAGCAACTAGGAAATGGTTCTCAACCAAACACAAACACACACAAGTTCTAGCGCACCGCTAACTTGCCAAAGCCTCTCCGGAGCAACTCACGCAATTTGCCTCCACCTACGATCGATCCAATCTCGCATTCGTGTTGAGCGGTTGCTGAGCGACTCAAGCAATTTACCTCCACCTGCGATTGACTACGTCTCGTATTCGTGTCGAGCGGTTGCTGAGCCATTCGAGTCAGTCCGCTACGCCGGTAGCAATCGAGTCGTCACTCAGGTGACACACCCGTGGTCTTGGTATAGCTCTGCTTTGCTTCTCCGGATCAGAGTAAGATCCTCAATCCTCCAAGGGGTTGGGAAGAAAATCCTGTTAGAGAGTTTTATTCAGGTCTTGTTCGAGCCTTGTACGCCGGCTTAGTCAGCGCCCGCGTAGCAGTTGCTTAATCAGGAAGTCAGAGTCAATTGGGAGCAGACGAGAAGACTCGCCAGGGGTTGCACGCAGTCGAGTGGCACCGCTCCAAGGGTGCTGGCACGCCTAAAGCACACAGAAGACACGCGAGGAGCACGCCTCCTCCACCCCCAGTGCTGACTGTTCGCCGGGTGCTGAATCCGCCACGAACATTTTGGCACGCCCAGTGGGACCTAGTGTCAAGATTGCGGGATCTACAAAGGGTCATCCTTATAAGAGGATAACCATGAACTGTTTAAAAAATTCCCACAAGGAGCTGATCAAACATGGAACATCTGATTGTAGGGGATTGACCGAAGCTGAAGCTAAGGAGGTGTTTGGCGGGACCCTGGGGGATGAAGCAACTATCGCTGCAGCCCTCAAGGTCGTGCGAGACAGGAAAAATCAAAATCCGTTATCCGCGGCACCAGTTATCACGACGGTGGAAGAAATAGTTGAGGAGGAGGCTGCTTCTCAGGATGATAACGGCACTCTGGGCCTTACCAACCGGGCAGCCTCATTTGGCTTTTTGGATGAGGGGTTCACGGATGAGTCTGCGGATTCGCCTGCGTCACCTATGGCACAATTTACTGGGGAGACTGCATCTCCCACAGAGGTGACGGATACTCTGAAGATGCTGATCGACAAATCATGTCGGACAGATGACGCTCTGAAGAAGGCCAATAATGTGGTCGTTAATCTAAGTGAATCCGTTAAGCGAATGGAGACAGAGCAAAGGGGGTTCACTGCCAATTTTAAGTATCTCGCCGGACAACAGAGCCGGCTGGGGGATAACTTGACTGCCCACGTCAAGAACTCTGATATCTGCTGGCGACAGCAACAGGAGCAGTTGGCGGCTACCAACGCCACGCTCGAAAACATGAATACCTTGATGGGGCAGCTGTTTGACCGGTTCGACCAATTTGAGGGGCCTGACCGTGCAAATGCGAATACTAACCAGTCAAAGGATAGGCGAGGATGAACGACTGGTCGTGGCGGAACCGGCGGACCAAATGTTGGGGCTGCTGTCAATCAGAATGGAGGTCCTGTCCCTCCTGCGGGGCAGGCTAATAACAATCCGCTGGAACCACCAGCGAATGTTGTGGCTCAGCTAACTTTGGATGATATTGGCAGGATTTTCGCTGACAAGCTCAGGGAACTGCAGGGGTTGCCCAACGTCGACAAGACGTACGTGAACCCATTAACTCAAGAGGTCAACACGATCCCGTTCCCTGCTGGGTTTAAGCCAATCCATTTTACTCCGTTCACCGGCCAGACGTCGGAGGATGCTGAGATGCACATCATGCGTTTCACCAATGAATCGGGTCAGTATGCTGAGGACCCAATCATGAAGTTGAAGCTCTTTCCTACATCCTGGCAGGGGAAGCAGCTATCTGGTATAAACGCTTGAAACTTGGATCAATTCCAGACTGGAAAACCATGGAGGTTCTTTTCAGAACAATGTTTGGTATTGTGGCAGTGAAGATCGGGGTCAAGGACCTGGCAGAAATTGAACAGAGGCCTGATGAGTCTGCCACTGACTATTTAAGAAGGTTCAAACTGGAACTAACCCACTGCGAGATGGAGATTCCAGAGGAGCATGCAGTAAGGATGGCAATCGATGGTCTGGTAGATGAGATCTGCCAGGGTTTCAGGCAGGATCACGTGACCACTATGGCGGATCTGACTAATCGCCTGGGTCAGGAGCAGCACTATGTGGATCGGTCCAAGGAAAGGAACGAAAGAAGGAAGGGGACTCCTGTGTCCTATTATCCGGGAACTCTGAAGCCCAAAACTCCACTTCCGACTGCTGCTAAGACCGTGGCAACTATCCAGGCGGATGTTGTGCCTAGACCAATCCTAACTTGGGTTGATGATGAGGAGTTGGAGCACGAGGTGGCGGTTATTGAGCGGACCGATCAGAAGCCTTTGCAGTCCAAAATAGCGAAACCGGTCAGGGAAACTGTGAAGTTAATAGCCCCGCTTCCAACCAAATCAGCTTTCCAAGAGTATACCTACAACGCCCACAAGGCTCCGGAGATTCTGCAGGAGCTATTCAACCTGAGGCGTCTACACCATGATGGCGGATTTATCCCCAAGCCTGATTACATGGCGGGAAAGACATACTGCAGTTACCACAATATGAACAACCACAACACCAAGGATTGTGTGAAGCTAAAGGACCAGCTGCAGATTTGGATTAACGACAACACCCTGCAGTTGGAGAATCCCACGGAGCCTAAATGGGTAACGGCCAAGAACGGCCCGTAGATCAATGCGATTGAAATCAGCATCGGTTCGGGTCCACACCAGCCTGGGAAGCAGTTTTCCAAGTTTCAGGAGTACACGTACGACGCAAGCAGGGCGGAAGAGATTTGGGAAGCTATGGTGCACCAGGAGGCACCGGAAATTCAGGAGTTCTACCAATGCCATCCCAATAGTGGTGATGGCGGATATGCATGTATTTTCCATCGTTCATTTGACCACTATACTTCTCATTGTGTAGGTTTGAAGGATCAGCTGCAGGAGTGGCTGAACGATGGCAAATTGGAGTTTTCTGAGAGCGAGGCTAGTCCCGGCCCAGAGTTTTGGATTGGGGCTGTGGAAGAAGAGGACATGGTTTTGGTCCCTCGTTCTAAGCTCTGCCTCACCTGTAGGTTGAATACAGGGCAGCCAATTACTTATGATGAGTTTCAGGCGGCTTTGAAGGAGGCAGAGGAGAAGGCTGAGAAAAGAGCCCTCGAGAAGGCTAAGTTAGAGCATCCGCCTCCCGAGAAGTCAGGCCGGGAGAGTTACAAGCGGATGAAATATCACCATGGGTCCGAGGACAGTTATGCTAGCAAGACAAGGCCCAGGCAAGATCCTGGACCATCTGGGGTAAAGTCAGTTACTACTGGGGGTTCGCACAAGGCTGCGAATCCAGAGCCATCTGTCGAAGTTTATATTCCGCCAGCCTCTAGGAATGATCCGAAGGCGGACAGATGGTACACCCAGCGAGACGGCAAGGCGATTGAGCTTGCTGCAGTGACCACCCGGAACGAAAGGAGACGCTTTGGGAAGGCGAAGAGGACCTTGGCAGATCTGGCTTCGGGAAGGGTAACTGAGGATGAGCTGTCAGTACCTGTGGAGCAGGTGGAGCAAATCCATAGACGCTACAGAGTAAGAACTAAGTCCTACGTGGATTCTAGGCGACAGCGACACACTGAGGCTCCACCGGCATCTCAGAGGAATGTGCATGACAGGGTGGCGGATCTGCCAAGATCCACTGGAGCACCTCAGTCCAGGCCAAGGTGCAAGCTAGAGTTCTCTCCTGAGCGTTCAAAAGCCAGGCAGTCGCCCCCAAAGAAAATACAACCAGAAGCTGCTGGGAGCCAGGGGTTATCGGAGGCTCAGGAGGATATGATGGTGATTGACACTAGCAGGGGTTCCACCGTTATGAGGTGGGTCCCTAAGGAGAGCAGCACATCATTGGCTGCCAGCACGAGTAACGTGGGGATTCCTGTGAGGGAGAATGCTCTCAAGGAATCCAGTGTAGCTTTGGCAGAATCAAGCAGGCCGCCCACTACCATATCTCAGGCCAGGCCTAAGGAACCGAAAGCGCCTACTAACTTTGTAGAGTATGCAGCTAAAAAGCTGCAGATGAGTGTGCCAGCTAGGCCATCCTCAGTCGCCTCCAGCGCGAAAGCTGATTCCGAAGTAGGAGACGCAGACCTCGACAAGGAGGATGAAATGGTCGACTACGAGGAAGAACCAGAAGCGGCGGATGAGGAGGAGGTGCCGATGGATGAAGAGCAGCCTGAAGATGAAGCCATGGTCCATCATTGCAACATGGTTTTCATACTTTCATCGGCTTATGCTCTGCCAGAGCCTGTGCCCACTGCTCACTTTATTGACAGTGAGGAATCACTCAATCCTGTTTATTCAGTACAGGAACCTGAGGATGAGAGTGAAGCAGAATCCGAGCCCGGGGTTTTTCGTTCCAGCCACGAATATCCTGAAGGGGCTGAAAACTTTTTGAAACGGTGTGTGATGTTCGCCAAGCCCACGTTCAACATGTCCCAACATATGAAGCCTTTGTATGTCACGGCAGAGGTGGAAGGCATCAAGGTCCGCAAGGTTTTGATAGACACAGGGGCCGCGGTGAACATCATCACCACAACCACCATGGAGCAGCTCAAGATTCCAAAGCAGAAGCTTATTCAATCTGTTTCCAAGGTGAAAGGATTTTCGGGGAATGTTACTCCTACTGTTAGGGTGGTCATGCTCAGGGTAAAGATAGGACCATCCGAGGCTTACCAGGCATTCTTCGTTCCAGAGGCAACCGCTCCCTATCATTTGATCCTAGGGCGAGATTAGATCCACAACGCATTAGCAGTTCCCTCGTCTCTTCATCAAGAGATGATCATGTGGGATCCAGTCGCGGATTTGCCAGTGCTCATCAAGGCGGATGAGCGTCCTTATTCTGTAGCGGCCGTCCAGTTGGAGGCCAGCTATTACAATAGGAATATGAGACCTCTCAGGATTGAGGGGGTCGATCATAAGGGGCATCCAATCGGGGTGACCCAGAACGAATTGTCTCAATGGGGAATTGCCCAGGCTATGACAGATTACAGCCGGCCAGTTTCCATTGAGCTTCTTCCCAATGTATCCAATGAGTGACGCCCTCTCACAAGAGGAGTCAGAGGCTTTTGCTCTCTTAATGCAATGATTGACTATCTATAGATTGGAGCAAATGGCCTGGGAGGAGGTTGCACTGGTCGAGTGCATTGAGGAGGAAGATATTGAGACTTTTACAGGGGTGGAAGTAATTCAGCCTGCTCCAGCAGCGCTGGATGATACTCCACCCAAGGTACCCGATCCCGTAGAAAATGTCAACCTGGGAACAGAAGCTGAGCCCATGGAAGTGGGGATTAGTCAATACCTTGAACCAGATCTGAAGCAGCAACTGATAGGGTTGCTACAGGAGTTTAAGGACTGCTTTGCAGAAAAATACCAAGATATGCCGGGTCTATCGAAAGATTTGGCTTGCCATCGCATCCCCATCAAGGAGGGCTGCAGGCCAGTTAAACAAGAGCAACGGCGGATGAATGCTGAAACTGCAATGGCGGTCAAACAAGAAGTTCAAAGCATGGTTGAGGCTGGGATAATCAGACCGACTCTGTATCCGGAATGGTTATCCAACATTGTTCCTGTGAGGAAGAAGAATGGCAAGATCCGAGTATGTGTGGACTACAGGGATTTGAACGCTGCATCACCTAAGGACGTTTACCCTATGCCCATAGCGGATATGTTGGTAGATGCAGTAGCGGGGCATGAGTTGCTATCTTTTATGGATGGAACGGCAGGCTATCACCAGATTCCTATATACGAGCCAGACATCTCCAAAACAGCCTTCCGCTGCCCTGGGTTTACTGGAGCATTTGAATATCTGAGTATGCCATTCGGCTTAACCAATGCAGGAGCTACATACCAACGTGCGATGAACGTTATCTTTAGCAAAATATTGGGGGACAGCCTGGAAGTCTACATTGATGACGTGGTGGTAAAGTCAAAGACGAAGGAGGACCACGTTGATCATCTGCGAGGGGTGTTCACTATCATGAGAAAGCACCAGCTTAAGATGAATCCAGCTAAATGTGTCTTTGGGGTTTGTTCTGGTGACTTTCTAGGGTTTGTAGTGCATGAGAGAGGCATTGAGGTGACTGGCGATAAGGTACAGGCTGTGTTAGACGCACCAGCACCAAGGAACAAGAAGGAATTACAAAGCTTGCTGGGTAAGATTAATTTCCTCCGAAGATTCATATCCAACTCAGCAGGCAAGGTTGCACCTTTCTCTCCTCTGCTCAAGCTCAAACCACGAGAAGTATTTAAATGGGGTCCTGAGCACCAAGCTGCTTTTGACAGGATCAAGGAGTATTTGGCTAGTCCGCCCGTCCTTCGGCCGCCTACGCCCGGTATTCCTCTCAAGTTATATATTTCCGCATCTGATATTTCTATTGCAGGACTGCTAGCCCAGGATGAGACCCTGGCGGATGGAAAGAAGATTGAGTATGCAGTTTCTTACATTAGTCGGACACTATTGGATGTAGAAACCAGGTATTCACCAATCGAAAGGCTATGTTTGGCCCTGTACTTTGCTGGTATTAAGCTCCGCCATTATATGCTTTCATTCACAACGATAGTGGTGGCACAAACGGACTTGGTGAAGTATATGCTCACGAGACCTATCCTAAGGGGTAGGATTGGCAAGTGGGTGTTAGCCCTTTCAGAGTTTTCCTTGCAATACGCGCCACTCAAGGCTATGACGGGTCAGGCCATTGCGGATTTCCTGTTACACCATCCTATTGAGGAGGAATTCACAGAGCCGCCAAAGTTTGTTGATATGATCCGATACCAGCCTTGGATTTTATACTTTGATGGTAGCAGTACCAGTAAGTTGGCGGGCGCCGGGATTTGTATCCAGAATCCAGCAGGTACTAAATATCACTATTCTTTTCAGCTGGAATGGACGTGCACCAACAACCAGGCAGAGTATGAGGCCCTACTCATTGGGTTGGAATTATTGATCGACCTGGGGGCACAAGAAATCGAATTACTTGGAGACTCAATGCTAGTTATTAATCAACTTCTGGGGGTCTACAAGTGTGTATCTTTCCATTTGGTGCACTACTACGAGCGGGCTATTGAGCTGCTGGATCGTTTCATAAACTCTGCAGCTAATGAGTTGGCACAATTGGCCACAGGAATCAGTTTAGCCCAGGGAGTGAAGGAGCGAATCCTTCGGGTAGAGCGCAGGACTCTACCATCTTTTGCTATCCGCCGGGAGGACCGCGGAGAGTGGTTGGTCGCTACAGTCGAGCCCATCGATACTGACTGGCGGATACCAATCATAGCATATTTAAAGGACTCATCTGCACCGTCTGAGAGAAAAATCAGACACCTTGCGACTAATTACCTTCTCAGGGGAGAAGACCTATTCCGAAGGGGGGAGAATGGAGTCCTATTATGGTGTATCTTTGGCGTTGAGGCCAAGCGGATTATGAGGGAGGTACACTTAGGAGTCTGCGGTTCACACCAGTCCGGACCCAAAATGAGGTGGCTTATTCGAAGATACGGATACCATTGGCCATCTGTGTTGAAAGACTGCCATAGTTTTGCTCAGGGTTGTCAGGATTGCCAAAGGCATGGACCGGTTCAGCGGATTCCAAACATCCCTTTACAACCTATCATCAAGCCTTGGCCCGCCAGGGGTTGGGCATTGGATTTTGTGGGAGAGATTCACCCACATTCATCTTCGCAGCACAAGTTTCTTTTGCTGGGGACTGATTTCTTTACGAAATGGGTGGAAGCTATACCAACCAGGAATTGTGATGCAGACACCGTCATCCGCTTCGTGTTTCAAAATATCATCTGCCGGTATGGCATTCCAGAATGCATAGTGGCGGACCGGGGGGGCAGCCTTTATGGCTGAGAAAACTCAAATCTGGCTAGCGGATTATGGTATCCAGTTCCTACATTCCTCTCCTTATTATGCTCAATCCAATGGTTAAGCAGAAGCTACTAACAAGGTTATCATATCCATCATGAAGAAGATGCTCGCGGATAACCCAAGATCATGGCACACTCAACTTGATAATACACTTTGGGCCTATAGGACTTCCAAAAGGACGCCTACGGGCACTACTCCCTATGCGTTGATGTACGGCCATGATGCTGTTCTGCCATTGGAGATCAATGTAGCTTCTTTGAGAGTTCGTGAGCAGCACCAACTGCTTGGTGACGACTATGTGCAGGCCATGTTCCAGGAACATGAAGACCTTGACAAAAAGCGGCTAGAAGCCTTGGAAAGCATCATCCTCGAGAAGCAGCGGATCTCCAAGGCATATGATAAGCGGAGCAAGGGTAAGTCCTATGGCGAGGGAGACTTGGTCTGGAAGGTAGCTCTACCCCTCGACGAACCGGGTCGTGGTAAATGGAGTGCTCGCTGGGAGGGTCCATTTGTCATTGATCGTATTGTGGGCAAGGGAGCTTACCAGCTCCGCGACTTGGACGGGGAAGTACACAGAAACCCCATCAATGGGCGATATCTTAAGAAGTACTTTCCAAGTGTCTGGGAGTTTGAAGTTCCCCCGGCGGATGATGATTCTGGCCAGAATTCTTCTTAGTCCAGCACGCTCAGGGGGCAACAAGTCAAAGCGGCACATCCGCTAGGGTTGTTTCTGCCGAATTTTGGGTTTTTCTAGTCTTTCATTGCAAAACTGTTAGGGTTTTGTGCTTTTCCCTGTTTTACTTCGACATCCGTTTAGGGGTGTTCATGTTCTTGAACTTTTTATCATCAATACAATTCCATCTTTGCGAATGAGCGGTTATATGTATTGAAATTGCAACTTGCTTTAATTATAACAAGGCTTTGCGGCCAAGGGCATTACAGGGAAAAGACAATACAAAAAGAGCTACTAGCTAGCTCTGAAACCATGTCTACATCTTTCTAAGTCTTTGCTGCTGGCGGATTTCTCGCGACTATTCTGGATCCGCTAGAGAAGACTCCAAGGGGCGGGTCTCCACCGCTTTAACTCAACCATCACCAACGGACGGACACTTTCACCAAGTTCAGCTGAAGGAAAGAGCAGTTGAATTGGCTGAGAGGTAGGTAAATGAACGTGCCAATGAAGGAGAGGGAATTTAATGACGGACACTTTCAACCCTTCCTCCGTGGTTGATGGCACCTAACCGGATCACTAGCGTTACCCGGCATGGGGAACAGCCAAGACTGGCCGGGTGTGGGCTACACACCTCGAAGCGCAGGTTCAGGGCGTATAACGCTAGGTGACCGGGGTTAGGGTTTGTTTAACGCTGGGTGACTGAGGTTACTGGGGTGTTTAGCCGGAATTTCAGCTTACCTGGTGGAAAGGCTTGTGGCAACCAGAGGGTTGAGCCATTTGCAAACCATACTAGGGTTGCCATATTTGCTTTAAGTTGGCAAATCTGATGAGGTTTTCGCTGCAACCAGGGGTTCCCTTTATACTACATCTCGGGGGGAATCCAACGGTTAGGGGTTACCGGGGCTTTAATGCTGTGGTTTGCCCATATTTATGAAACCATCCGTTTCGGTCGCCTGTTCAATTGGGAGCCGGTACGTAATAAAGGGGGTTTGACTCGCGACTTCTCGGGCTTTCACCATGGTTCGGTGACTGTCAAATCCTACATTAATCACAGTTTACTTTTCCCACGCATCCGTTGGGGCCGCCTGCAGCTGGGCCTTTTCTCTGTTTCTAGGGAGCCAGATTTGCTTCATGGCGGATGGGCTTCTACTCGTTTATTCAATCACAGCCCAGTCAGGGGGAAGCCAATTATTTTTGGGTTATCTAGTTTACTTGGCTTTGCTTGGTCTTCACACATCCGCGTAGCCCAGCAAACTAGGGGGGCAACATAAGGGCAGTATCCGCGCTCATCTTTTGTGGCGGATTTTTGAACTTTTTGATAGTTTTCTGAACTCTCTTTAGGGTTAAGCCCTGTTGGCCTTTGAATTAGAATTTTCAGGAGCATCCGCTTGGGGTGTGCCCTGATTTTCGCCTTTGATAATAGGACTTTCGATGCAAGCTTTGTGTCCAAAACTTTTATTGTATTTACAAAGTAAAGGGGCTTTGCGGCCGTGGCTATTACAAAGGCGGAACCTAAATATACGCAAAGAACTCAATTATATATCCGCGAACTATCTCTGATACCATCTCCGTATGTGGGGATTTCCGCCGGTCCTTCGGTCTAGACTCTTTCCGAGCAGGGTCGAAGACGGAGATCTCGAGAGCATAGTAGATAGAGCATGAAGATTGTTTGGCAGAGACTGTCTTGGCGCCGAAGCAGAGTGGCGGATAGGCATCCGCTGCCTACAGTCTCTCGTTGTTCCAGGAGCTCAATAGACGAGCGCTGTCTATCTCCGCAGAGGAAATGCATATCTCAGATCCGGAAGAAGACCACGGAGATAGAATTTCCTTCATATCGAATAAGACAACTGGTCTATTGAGGCTTGACCATCCTCACGTTGGCGGGGCTTCGACTCAGGCGAAGACTAATGGTCCCATGAGGCGTGAGGAGGGTACCCGAACCTGCATCCATGCTAGGCTTCCGACCGATGCGAATAGTGGGGTGCTAAATCAGTAGCTACCAATCTATGATCACATCCGCCCGGGACATAACATGGGATGTTATGGTTCGGGATTTGTTTAACATGGGGTGTTATGATTCGGGGTGTTCAGGAGGACATCCGAACTTGATCTGGTGGAAAGGATTGAGGAAGCCATAGCGGCTGATAGGAGAACCTAAGGATTGGAATAAAGAACAACATTCTAAGGCAACTTGGGGGGTTCTCAGTTTCGGCGAAGGGGTTTTGCTTTTATAGCCTCGTTGAGGGGCAATCCAAGGGCTGAGCTGGAGCGATGCAGTTATTAGGCAGTTGGGTGTTGGAACCGTTCTGGCGTTTGAATTTCAAATTTTTGGGAAACGGTTCTGCAATTCCGACAGTAAGGACGAGACAGTTGTGCAGGGTTTGGTTTTTGAACCAAACCAAATTGGGCTTGGTTATCAATCAAATAAACGGAATACATATATATATATATATATATATATTTGTCAAGCCAGTTTTCATTATGGGTTGGGCCTAAATTCGTACAGTTGCAGGCTCAGTCTCTTGATTTTAGCCTTGTTTTTGCTGATCGAGCGGTCCAGTTCTACATTGGCCTTCTAAGCCTGACGCTCGCCTTCCTGTAGTTTGGTGGCCAAAAGCTTTTGTTGGTTTAATTGATCCGCGCGAGTGGTTTGCTTCTGGCGGAGGAGGACGATTTTCTGCTCTATGGTCGCCTTCATATCCTCAAGTTTGGCTATTTCGACCGCCTCCGTGTCGTTGCTAGCCGCAACGACTGAATCTTGATAGGCACAGGCGGCGTTGGTGAAGGCCACGCCAGCTTCCTGGAGCTGGGCATGCTGGGGGGATCGGGCAGCTAGACGTTCCTGCAGACTTTTTAGTTCTGCTGGAAGACTAAGAAGGGCGGCGTTGGCTTCAGTCTGGAGCTCGGGGGGCAGCTGCTGGAGTTGGCCCTTAAGAACATCAAGGGCGGAGACGAGTTCGTCCGCCACCAGGGCGTCAGCAGGATCTTTCTCTCCCAGACGCTCTAGGAATCCCCAAGCTTCCTGCACTTCTACAGGTTCTTCTTCAGGGCTATGTGGCCGGGGAAAGAGGTCTTCGGCCAGAAGGGAGGAGGAAGCAGATTTATCCTGAAGTCCAGAACCAGATCCGCCAGGGGTCATAGGGGACTGTGCGGATGGGGTAATGACCTGGCCCATGATAGCTTCATTCTGTGGCAGGGGGATTGGTTCCATAGCTGATTCCATTGGGCCAGGGTCCGCCACCAGTGGGGTGGCACTCATGGTTGCCACACTATCATCTTCCACCTGCTTATAAGAAAGGAGGGTTAGGAGCAGTTCTAACCAAGGGAGGTGACAATTAATTCAAAGCAGAGGTAGTATATACCTCAACAGTCTCTGGGTGAGGGTTTGCTTCTGGCTGGTCCAGAGAAACCCCTTGTTGCCCTTGCTGATCAAGGTCAGCTGGGTCATCCGCAGGAGTTGGAAGTTGTTCAACTCGGGGGGTAATATCTGCCAGGGATTCCACACCGGCAGTGGCTTCCTCTTCTACTAGTGAGAGATCAGGTGCAGGGGAGGAATGATCACCAGCTGCTGGCTGCTCGACACATTGGTTTATTTCTTCTTCTTCTTCTTCTTCTTCTTCTTCTTGCTCCACTTCATGAGTTGAGCTTGAGGCCAGCGGATTTGGAGTGGAAGAGCTACTGGGTGCACCAGTTGTCAATTGTAGAGGCTCGGCTATCGGGGCCTCCGCCATAGTGTCGTCTGGGTTTTCCTCCGCCTCTGGTCCAGTTTCTGCAGCGGCAGGGAGTGTCAAGATTGGTTGAGTAGAACTCTGACTAACTGCTAGGGCTAGACTGGAGGAAGTACCTGCATCAAGACAGCGCAGAGGAACAAGTTGAGGAAGACTATCGCCGCAAATCTCGTGAAGATTTTGATAGAGGTCCAGATAGTCCTCATCGAAGCTAGAAGAACTTGTAGTTTCTTCAGAGGGGTCAGAGGACTCACCAGAGGAAATCTCGATCACCGTGGGGCCTCGGCTGGTGGCTGCAGCAGACGAGGAGCGCCTCCTCCGAGGTGTCTGCAAGGAGGGATAGAGTTGGGATATCTACGTCACATAGATATTTATTGAATTGATATCTAAAGAAGCGAGGGGGCTAGGGAGAAGTTGAATTCACTTACAGGTGCGTTCTCCTCCTCATCAGATTCTTTATCCGCCTCAACGATAGTTCTGCTCTTCTTCAGGGGCGGATGAGCCCCACATACTGCTTTGTGTTTTCCTCTATCCGTCGAGGTTTGTCCGGATGCCTGTTTCATTAAACAATTAAGAGTTACACGAGGTTTTCTGGCAAACCAAAACAGTAGTAGGAAAGCAGGGCATATTACCTTTCTTAGGGGCAGGTCAACATACAGCGGACCGCCCTTTAGCACCTCTTGATCAGCTGGGGTAAGGTGCCCGCCCTGATTCCGAAAGAACCTCTGGAAGTAGAAGACGGAGGGTTGTTTAAAGAACGGACCGCGCAGGCGTGCCCACCATACCTGATATGAACCAGTAGCATCCGTAGAGGCCTTTAGGTGTGGGTAGCAGTCCGTGTTTCGCATAGCGAGAAGCTCCAGGCATGGTCTATCGCTGGCACCAGACGCTGGTGGGAACTTTTTGCTATTCCGCCACGCCGAAAAAAGATTTACACTTTTCAGTGGCGGATATGGCAGGATTTGAGTAAGGCCGAACTGCCGTGCAAAGAAGTGAGGCGCGTAGACCTCGTGGCTTGGATATTTCTTGTCACTACAGAGGAATGGCAGGTCCGCCATGGAGATGCAATGGATGAAAATCCATCGACCTTTAGAGTCTTGTTTACTACAGGGAAGGAACCCCCGGACTAGTCCGCGTGGATACTTCAAATGGATCAGCCGCTGTGCCTCTGCAAAAAATTCCCTGGCGGATGTGTTGAAAAAGATGTCGAGGCAGACAGCGTAGCTGAGGTCAGGACTAGCGGCACAGCCAACATATTCTTGCCCCACAACTTGATCAGGCCTAGGAGCCCCCTTCATGGCTGGAGTGAGTTGGGGAAAGTACATTTGACACCAAATATCTAGGATCCAGAGTGGACCAGATTGAGCACAATTCATTGGCACGGCGGATATCTTGTGCAGACAACGGTAAAGGTGTGCTAGAATACATTGGGCAAGGTCAATTTCTTGGCCGGCATAAATTACCTCCGCCATACGGTGATAAAGCTTGGTCATCTTGTTGGTGTTGGAGCAGAAAACAAACTTGTTGAGCCAGAAGGACAGAAAGGCTTTTCCGCTGAGTGCATTGTCCAGCTTGGAAGTATCGTCCTTCCACTTCTCGAACCCACCGGCCTCGATCGTATTAAGAGCGCTTCGGGGGGCTAGCCTCTCGGGGTAGTAGCTCTCGTCAAAGGCCTGGGGGCCGATTGGGAACCCGAAGCCGGCATAGAGGTCTAGCAGTGTCACAGAGGCATGACCAAATTTGAATTCAAAGGCATTGACCGTGGGGTTCCAGAGGCTGATCAGCGGAACAAGGGCGCACCTGTTGCCTCCTTTTGGGCTGAGGCTGAAGCAAAGTTTGATCGCATCAGCGACCCCAGCCTTCCTCCAGATTTCTCTGTCGAGGGGGAGCCGTTCTGCATACCAGGCTGTCATATAAGGCTTGACCAAAGGCCAAGCGGAATGGTTTACGGCGGCTTGGTGGTGGTTGGTTTGAAAATTTGGGCATTCCGCTGGTTCTTCAGAGTTAAAAAGCGCCGGCAGTGGGCGTGCCGGGCTTTCGAGTATCTGGTTTGCTCCGTCGGTATCGTCGGCATTATAGCCCACCACATAGGGACCTAAGGTGGCACGTTCCTCTTGGGGAAGGCTAAGATCGGTCCGGTCATCATCCCCGGAGCATTTGATAAGAGGGAGGAGTTGAGTCTTGGCTTGATTCGCTACAGAGTAGCGGATAACAAAGTTCTTTGAGGGGGCCATTAGGTTCAAATCTGGGTTTCTTCTGAATTCGGGTGGAGGAAGAGGAAGAAAAGTGGTCTGAAGGAGAAACCAAAGGTCTCAACTTGATTTATAGGAATCCGAAAGGGGTTCTCGAGCTGTGAAGCGCTGGGTTTTTGCAGCAATCAAGGGTTTAGGTGAACAGTGATACCGTTTCGAATTGGGAAGTCGTGATTGGTGAGGAAACGGTGCAATAGTCCAAATGTTTAAGTGCTGCGGATGGGCCGGCGTTTGGGGCTCAGTCTCTCTTCTATTTCGTTGAAACTCTCAATATCGGAGACTGGGGGGCAATGTTTGGGCCACAATTGGAATTCACTCCAATTGGGCTTTTACCCCGAGGCCCAGAGGGGTTTAGGTTTAACCCGAACCCAATATTCATAATCTCCCGCTTCATTCAGAAGAGATTACTTGGAGGGAGAATATTGATTTATTGCCTAATCAGTTCGGGGTTATTTTGTAGTAATCCGATTATACAATATACGAATTTCCTTAATAGATAATGAGGGGTAAATACTGATGGGGATAAGTAGGGTTGTTTCGGTAGCAATCCATCTGAAAGGATATCTTTGCCGAATCAGTGATTGATTTGCAGTGGACTCGATTTGGATTATCTCAACTTTAATGAATGGTGATCTTGACAATATCCGATGAGGTTGAGTTCCCTAAATCAAGGGGAAGTCTGATTTCATTGTATCCTTAGCCGATTTGATTGAAGACAGAATACGGAAGGATACTCCTAGTGAATCTCGGAATCCGCCAGGCTGGATTTCACAGCCCTAGGGTTTCATGAACAATATAAATATAACTCTTCCAGCAACTAGGAAAGGGTTCTCAACCAAACACAAACACACACAAGTTCTAGCGCACCGCTAACTTGCCAAAGCCTCTCCGGAGCAACTCACGCAATTTGCCTCCACCTGCGATCGATCCAATCTCGCATTCGTGTCGAGCGGTTGCTGAGCGACTCACGCAATTTGCCGTCTCGTATTCGTGTCGAGCGGTTGCTGAGCCAATCGAGTCAGTCCGCTACGCCGGTAGCAATCGAGTCGTCACTCAGGTGACACACCCGTGGTCTTGGTATAGCTCTGCTTTGCTTCTCCAGATCAGAGTAAGATCCTCAATCCTCCAAGGGGTTGGGAAGAAAATCCTGTTAGAGAGTTCTATTCAGGTCTTGTTCGAGCCTTGTACGTCGGCTTAGTCAGCGCCCGCGTAGCAGTTGCTTGATCAGGAAGTCAGAGTCAATTGGGAGCAGACGAGAAGACTCGCCAGGGGTCGCACGCAGTCGAGTGGCACCGCTCCAAGGGTGCTGGCACGCCTAAAGCACACAGAAGACACGCGAGGAGCACGCCTCCTCCACCCCCAGTGCTGACTGTTCGCCGGGTGCTGAATCTGCCACGAACAAACATATCCTATCAGCATCCACGCTCAGAAGCATTAATCGATTTAAAGCACGCAGTTTGTCCCTCTTGGTCTACTGCAGTTGATGACATGATTAAATCACCAACCTTCACTTGGTTACCAGAAACAATGTGGCTCGTTCTTCCCGGATACATGAACAAAGGTGAGGCCATTGATGGGTCGATCTTCTAGGTTTTACAGTCTTGATGGAAATTTTTACAACTCCAACAGCAGCATGCCGGAGGAGTCGAGAGATGCCATTTGCTTTGGATCCTCTCACGGCTGGCTGGTTTTGTTCACTACTGGAAACAAGGACTGAGGCGACGAAGATTGGAAAGGGAAAATCAAAGTTCGTCGCCTCAACACATTGAGGCGACCAATATTGGATTAGTCGCTTCAGAAAACGAGAGCGGCGACTTTTGATCAATAGTCGTCGCTCACATCTTATTGAAGCGACGAATATTGGTTGTTGTCGCCTCCCAATAATGTTTTGTAAACTGTAGTGACGAAAATTCAAATTTCGTCGCCGACGTAAAATTCAAGCGATGGATTTTATAACTTTCGTCAATATTCGTCGCTGACTTCTTATATGAAGCGACAAGTATTGAGCAATAGTCGTCGCTTCATGTTTTGAAATCTGGTCAACCATATTTTCATAGTTTGGAGAGTTGTAGATTTGGCATTTGGTGTCCGATTGACGATTGTAATACATTTTCGGAAAGGAAACGACGCCACGAGTCAAACTCGTAGCTTTGCTACGATGTGTGGGCTTTTTCGGGCTTTCGAGTTCGTTTAGGCCCTCAAAACGGCAGTTTAATATGTTTTAAATAAGGTTGACCGCACTGATCGGGGCTCTAACTTTGTCGGATTTAAGTGATTTTTTTACCATAATCGTATTTCATCATAACGATCAAATGTTATTTCACAGTATTTTTCAAAATTTTACTTCTTTTATATAGTTGCTTCGAAAAGTTGTACACTTGAGTATAATCTTATAATCAAGTTATACCGTATTAGTAAGCATGTTGTCGTTATAATGGCTAAATTCACAAAATGAAAAATTTGACCGTCTGATGTGATCGTTATAGTTAAATATGAGTAGAGTATAAAAATCAGCTCGTTTCGTAAACGTTCGACGCTCGATCGAAACGGTCAACCATATTTTCATAAAACTTATCACACGAAAACCCTATTACGTACCTTTAGATGACCTTGTTTCGTCGACTCTTCCAAACATTAAATTCTCAAATAGATGAGACGTAATCAGCCATGTAAAAATTTGGTAACTTTTACCTCCCGATACTATGGTTCTCCATAGAGAGAAATAAGTTTAAATAAGGTTGACCGCGTCGATCGGGGCTCTAAGTTTGTCGGATTTAAGTGATTTTTTTACCATAACTGTATTTCATCATAACGATCAAATGTTATTTCACAGTGTTTTTCAAAATTTTACTTCTTTTATATAGTTGCTTCGAAAAGTTGTACACTTGAATATAATCTCATAAAAAATTTATAATCTTTTAAATATTATTGAAGCGACGGATTTTGTATTACTTCGTCGCTTCAGTATAATCAATAAAAATTTTAAAATCTTTTAAATATTATTGAAGCGACAGATTTTGTAGTACTTCGTCGCTTCACTTTTAAATATTATTGAAGGGGCGGATTTAGCCTTACTTCGTCGCTTCAGTGTTGAATCCGCGCCACATGCTGAGAACCAATTAAAACACATTGCGCGGATCGACCCTATGAACCGTCAAATTTTCCAGATCTAACAGCCATAATTGATCCCCTTTTATATATATATATATATATATATATATATATATATATATATATATATATATATCTCCCCCCTCTCCTCCTTCCTTTTCACTGCCGTCGCCTCCTCCACCACCTCCCTCTCTCTCCTCCTCTGCCGTCGCCTCCTCCACCGCCTCCCTACCTCTCCTTCACTGTCGTCGCCTCCTCCACTGCCTCCCTCCCTCCCTCCCTCTCCTCCTCTGCCGTCGCCTCCTCCACCGCCTCCCTCCCTCCCTCCCTCCCTCTCCTCCTCCACTGCCTCCCTCCCTCCCGCTCCTCCTCGCCGTCGCCATCATCTTCACTCCCTCTCCTCCTCTTCCCCCTCTCCTCCCTCCCTCCCTCTCCTCCACCGCCTCCCTCCCTCTCCTCCTCCCCAACCCCGCAAAAACGAAATATGGAAAATCTGGAAAATCTGGAAAATTTGGAAAATCTGGAAAATCAAACTCAAACGAAATCGGCGGGAATTTTTTTTAAAACGAAAATGGAGACATGAAGCGACGAACATTGATATTCGTCGCATGAAATTTATCATCCCATACACTCTAGCGACGACTTTTGAACCAAACTTCGTCCCCTCAAATTGTAAGCGACCACCCAAAATTCGTCGCCTCGAATGTGAGGAGACGATCCAAACTTGGTCGCTCAGTATGTGGCGACAAACTTTGAAGTCGTCGCTTGAAATATCCAAGCGACGACTTTTGCTACAAAAGTGGTCGCCTCGAATCGAAACGACGAAAACGAAGCGACGACCTCCAGCGACGACCTTTTTGTCTCTTCGGTGTCGAAGCGACGACTTTTGACGACAAAAAGTCGTCGCTTCAATGTTGTTTTCCAGTAGTGGTTGAACAACCAGCTTGAGTTTATGCTCACAACTCCATTCTTATCTGGGATTCAACTGCCCCTCCCACCGCTCAACACTTTTCCACTTATGCATACAATATTGTCGACCACTTCACATTAGTGCGAAAAACATGTAAAAAGCCTATAGAAGAGGATATTACTTCTGTGAGGGATTTGGCAAGCAAGCTGAGAACCGAGGCTGTGCTGTCTTCGCGTCCCACATGCAGCAAAAAAGACCAGATTGGAGTCATGGTGATATACATGTTTGGATACAAGGCGATAAGGTACAACAGCCTTGCATTCTGCACGACATCTGATCATAAGAGGACGAAACTTGAGGAGCGCAAATGGTACTTAGACATCATGGGGCAGGATAACGAGTTCTATGTCTTATTGGAAGACTATAGTGTTGATGTCTGGGATTTCGGCACATCTTCCATCCCCATGAAGAAGAAGGAAATAAAACCTGATGTGTATGCATTACTTGCAGGACTAAGCAAAAGGTGTCACAAAGTTTACATGATCAAAACAGCGGGGACTGGTCTAATGCTGGTAGCAGTGGATTTTCGTATGTATTCATCACTGCTAGATCGATTCCATGTTTATAAGCTGGTAGGAAGAACTCCTGAGTGGAAGGAGGTGAAATCCATTGGGAGTAATGCCTTGGTTTTAGGTTCGAACAATTCCATAGTAATGTCACACCATGATTCCCTACGCTGTGATGGTGATTCAATTTAATTACTACGTGAAGAAGTCAAGATCTGAATCATATAACTTACATGTGTTTAGGTTGAAAGACAGATCAAAGAAAGAAGTCTGTGAACTGCCCGTGGATTTTGAACCACTAGCTTTTTTGGGATCCTAAATCCTAGCTAGGAAGGGAAAATGCAGTACGGGAAGGTGGCTTGAATGAACTTTGTTGGCCTGGTATTGAGACTTGCTTTCCTCTCTTTATGATGGAAATGTGAAATTTGGTTTTGTTTTTATCATTATACTTTTTCCTTTCACTCAATTTTTCTTTTCCTAATACTGATCGATGCTCTAAATCTTCAACATTCGATATATGAATCTATGCAAATATCCGGATTTGAACTTGGGTGAGACATTCAGTTGATGGAGTCTGGACTTTGTTTAAAACTGTAAATTTGATATAGGACAAATTATTGATTGATCACT
Organism: Potentilla sterilis; assembly: GCA_963682095.1. Lineage (NCBI taxonomy): Eukaryota > Viridiplantae > Streptophyta > Magnoliopsida > Rosales > Rosaceae > Potentilla > Potentilla sterilis. The sequence goes on along the minus strand of OY821758.1, from coordinate 50,217,563 downwards.
CCTTATACTTGTAGTGTCTCGACAGTTTAGTCATTGTGCTTTCAATTTCAAATGATCACTCGTTGTGGTCTCAATTTTCTACCAATTAGTCTATTTCATCCAAAATGAATGTTTACCATTTTTCAACTTCCTCAAATGCCCATAGGTTATTTTTCTTATTTTTTTACTTGCTCTTCTTCAAAACCAAAACCGAGAGAAGCTCCAGAATATTTGGGTTTATAATTGTCGATCTTCAATCCAAGAATTTTGCAATTGCAAACTGATTGCAATCGAGGAAAAAAAATGCAAATTGATTTGATACATACGGCTAACAAAATCAAATAACATCACCATAATCACTATGAAACAAAATTCTATCAAATCATCATCATATCAATTTAAACCAAAATAAGATTAAAATAAATTCTCATCATCATCCTTACCATTAACAACACTCTCTAAGCTTCCACGAATGAAACTATATAAATAACTACCATTTCATATAATTAAGCTTACAAACAACACTACTATACTAGACTTAATTTTTTTTTTGGCCAATAACTTAATTGGGCTACATAGCCTTTCATGGTGGGTTGTGTATTTTTCGATTTTGGTTTTGAAGAAAAATGAAAAGAAAACAAGAAGAAAAATAATAAAACAACACCTAAGGGCATTTGAGAAAATTAGAAAATAGTTAACAACCATTTTGGACAGATTGGACCAATTGGTCGAAAATTGAGACTACGAGGAGTGACCAGTTGAAATTGAAAGCACGAGGACTAAACTGTCAACAACTTCACCTCCATTTTGTAGAGTCCCATGCAAAGTATAGAAGACCGATTCACCTGAAAGTGAACCTGGGTATAACGGCACGAAACCGGAATCTAAGAGGGCCAAATGTACCACTTGTTGCAATATCTTGAGATTGTTACCAGCAGCAGATTGGTTATCGGTCAGCTTGTCAGTCAGTACTCTCCTCGAGGAGTTGTGCACCGAGTGCCTGTACGTTCCACACCATCCCATCAGAACCAGTGCCATCCATTTACATACTTTTCAGGATTCTCCAATATTGAAAAGAAAGGTTTATTTCTTCTTGCGCCGGCCGGCCTAACCGATAGGTCACAGACTCACACTCACTGACGAAAATCTCTGGCCATATTCGAAACTTGAGGTAAACTGATTTATGTTAAAAGTTAAATTCTAAATAAGGAGACTGAGTACATATTGTTCTAGGAGAAAAATATAGATGCAAAGTGATATTTTATTAATTGATAAGGAGGACTTTAAATATGCATTACATCAAGTATCCTGGAGAATCTGGAATTTCCTATCAACTAAGGATTCTACTAATCTAGTCTAATTAGGTCAAGACACACATTAGAAGTTACGGAATTAAACTTCCTTGAACACTCCCCTTGTGTCGCATACCTAATGTGACACGGTGCATAACATGTTGCCTCGCTAAAACCTTATTAAGTGAAACAAAAACCACTTGGGTAAAATAAAAAGCGTGGTCGAAGGGAAAAGAACACAACGCACCAACTATAATTGAAGATTACATGTGAGGTAGACTCCCTCTAATGTCTACAAGACAACTCCCCCTGATTGGTAACTTAATCTCGGAGTTTAGATTATTGGCGTACGCTTCTCACAAGCTTCAAAAGTAGGCGTGGCCAATGATCGAGTCATTAAATATGACCACATTATCCTTGTATCAGACCAGCTATACTTAGCTTTACTTGGCCTTAAGGAAGAAGGTTGCTTAACAACTCAAAACTAGAGTTCGCATTGAAAATCAAATTCACGTGCAACATGACCTTCGTATACTTAAACAGTCATAACTCCTTCGATACAATAGGTATGAACAAACCGTAAAGAGTCCTGGAAACTAGACACCCGCATATTTCCAGTGATGTAAAGTACACAAACTAGTTCGTTCTGAGCTAATCATAAAGCTCTGTCGAAGGTGTTTCTATCAGAATCCGGAGACTCTAACAAAAGCACAATAAAGATAGTTCGACAAAAGGATTTATAGTGGTTCACCATGCCTACGGCGGGCATGGCTACGACCACTTAGGAATATACTATGATCAGCCAATAAGCCATCGGGGTGGTAATTACAAGCGTAGAATAACAAGTATCCAATTATCTCTCTCTAAGAGGGAAGCCTTCTATTTATAAGCAAGGAAGGCTCCCTCCTTTACAATGTTTCCAATGTGGGATGCTGTTACACTTTTCCTACTCAGGAAGTTTCTTGCAGAGTCTGGAAGCATGGCTTCCGGATGCGGCACCGGTGGTCTTCCACAATGGAGATGCAGCCAAGGTGCCGGGCTACTCGATGCCTGAAGCAGGACCTATCGCGCCGGTTGGCCAGTCTACGAGGTCGTTGGATATGCTTGGCGGTGTACCATATCTACTGTCAATAAGTCCCCCAAGTTCCCGAGTAAGAGGCAATCTTACTTGGGGAGTTAAAATCATGTACTGCCAAGGGTAGGTGACGACCGAGTGACGTCACCCCCACTAGTCCCCCAACTCCTCAAGTAAGATGTACTCATTACCGGACGTTCGAATACCGAGTCTCCCATGTTTCCCGGTGGAATGCCTTTACCGTTGGTTGATATGTACCTCAGAAAAAAAAACAATTAATTAGAAATGAAGCTACTTACAACAAGCACAGAGTTGTTATATTATATTTGTGAACACATTGACTGTCCGATGTTACGAATGGCATGCTTACGGACATTAATTGAACACATATATGATCATGTATCGAATGAAGGCATGCATTGCTTGAAGATGTTATATATAGTCTTTCGTTGGTGTTGGTTTACCCGTTAGAATGCCTCAACCTTAGTTGTTATTGGCTTACCCGGTGGAATGCCTCAGCCGTTGTCATTGGCTTACTATTTCCCAGAGGAAAAAAATCCCGGAGGATATAACTCGGCCAGTCACACACGAAAGACTATATGCTATGTACCAACAAGCTAAGGTTTACCAGTCTATCAGGTAATCATGCACATTCATTAGCCGGTACAAAAATAACCATGTGTTTAGAATGGTACAGCATGCGTATACGGTTATATTGCAGCGGGAACTCTCTATTTTTAACATGCTTGCCAAATAAATATAGAGCACAATACTTGCATAAAGGTGGAGCAAACATAATTGTGAGAGTTAAAGACTTAGCTTTACTGGAAGTGATGCAGTTTGATTTGCCGCTCGGAGCAGTGCCATTGCCCACTTGTTTGAACTGTGGAAAGGATCGGGTGCCCAAAGGAGATTGGTGGGTGTTCAGAGAAGATGGCTTCTGGTTAAACCAGCGTTGACCCGTACCTAAACATGCTGACCCGCTGGGCCCGTTGATCGGGCTGATGACCTGCTGACTTTTTTTTTTCTTTTTTTTTTCTCTCTCCTGGCTTCTCTTTCTTTCCCACTCTTTTTCTCTTCTTCTTTCTTTCTTTCTGCTATTTCTCTCTCTGCTTCTAGCTGCTCTCTCTCTTCTCGTTTGGTTTCTTTACAATGTTTCCAATGTGGGATGTTGTTACACTTTTCCTACTCACGAAGCTTCTTGCAGAGTCCAGAAGCATGGCTTCCAGATGCTGCACCTGCGGTCTTCCACAATGGAGACGCAGCCAAGGTGCCGGGCTACCCGATGCATGCCTGAAGCAGGACCTATCGTGCCGGTCGGCCGGTCTATGAGGTCGTTGGATATGCTTGGCGGTGCACCATATCTACTGTCAACAGAAGGTGACTGATCTGTAAATTACCGGACAGATTCGTCCTACTTTGCAAAAACAGTCATAACTCATTCAATATGATAACTATGATCAAATGGTTGTGTCTCTAAAAAGTAGACACATAGACCTTTCCAACGGTACCAATTTCACCATTTTTCAATGAGTGGGCTGTCATGTAGGTCTCGTGGAAATTGACCTACGAAATCAGGCAGATTCTGAAATTGCCTTTTGATGTGTTTTTCATGATGGGATCAAATGAGTATAAACTTTTCACACTTGAAAGAAAGTACCTCCATATACCATGGCATTGCATGGGCACATCTAGCCATTACATTGGCTTTATAAGTTTACAGCGAATGAGATATCGAGTCGAGTATATTATGACAAGTACAAGGTTGCGCACATCGTACTTAGATGGAGAGTTTCATCTCCCAAGACTTCTAGTCATATAGACGAAAACGGGTCTTCTCAAGAAATCGACTGATCATGGGATACATATAGACTTTGGTTTAACGTCCTCTAGATTGTTATAAACCGATAGATGATTAAGTTCATCACTAACGGTTCTCACTTTCGAGACCAAGTATTCTCAAGATCCTTTCATTCTTAACGTCGGATGAGTGATATCTCAATTACAATTCATCCGGAGTTTACACACAAATAGGCATGATTCTTCATATCTCATCCCCAATCAAGTAGTCACTCAACCGTGTGTACCATATCCTACCAGATTGTCCGAACGCACAAAAAGAACATCTCAATCTGATAGCATAAGCACTTCGTGGTTTTTGCTCAATTGATTTGGGTGAAACCTAATCCGTTCAAGATGTTTATGTACATCTCTTTACTTAGTCCCAATAGAGATGATTTATGTTTACAAGCTACATGTTCAGTTTTTCGGAACTACCTAACTGACAAGGCAGTGGAGTGCAATATGACTCCATTACGAGAGCATATGCCATCGTAATCGATTCTAGGGCGTTTGTGAGAGACCTTGCGCCATTAGGTGAGTTTAGACTCTTTTTCTCACTACGTTCTCCATCAAAGATTATCGATAGGGTTTACACTTGCGGTGTCGGCATCACCTGACCAAAGACCTATCTCTTTGTTTAAATTAGATCGCATATCTTTCTGTGTAGGCCAATTCACAACGTTGGTGTTTTCTTTAACGAAATGTGTGTTAGATATCAAACTCATAAACCACATCCTCATGTAAACAAGTGTAATTCACATTTGTAGAGATCTCTATATGGATTGGCTTTGCATTGAGGCATCCCCCAATGATGACCATAATCCAAATAATTCATGAGACGAATGAGTGTCATTGATCAAAGAATCAAGTTGTGCCAAACTCGCATCCGGTGAGTGTAGATTGAACTAAGTGCCCTCTCTATACTTATGTGAGAGTCACGACCTAGTGACACCATGTACCACTTTTGTGGAGTCACCATGCCACCATTTATGGGTGACGATTTATGGGTGACGACATCAATCCTTACAGACATGAAACTTGAGCACTATTTCGATATTTTCCTTGAAAGACTACTAGTTTGCTCTTTGCAGCATGTATATCAAATCTCGTCACTTTAATTTATGAGACTTTGTAAAACATGATGAGGCTCAATGGGGAAAATTACGGTAATGCCAAGTCGTTCTACTTGAACATACTTGTTTTTATCTCCTCTTAACGACGGGAATACTGGCTCATCAAAAGTGACACAAACGAGATCGCCTGTTAAGGTTTTTATATAGCGGACTATGGGTGGACGCTTATGTCTTATTCAAAGACTTTATTCATAATGAAATAATCCATAATTAAGCGCTTTTGGTAGCGCAATTTGGCATATAAAGTATGTGGACGATAAAGGGTATTGATCGTTAATACTTATCTGTTAACAAGATGCATTCCGTTACAAACCGTAGCATGCATGTACGCTTTCCTGAAAGGTTTCACTAGGTTCTGGGACACCAAATACTACTAAATTTTAACAGTAGGTAGACACATGTGTTAGAATTCCAACGCCACCGGCCTCATTGCCGGAACCGGCCAAAAAGGTCGTCAGAGGTCAATGAACGTTTATGTTGAGCGGTTCACCACCTTCCAGGTGTCCAATGCCCCTCAAATTTTATGAGTAGGTAGCCTTGGATGTTTGGAATCGGTGGCCGCAAGTCTCAACTTAAGAACCGGCCTAAAAGTAGGTGAACCGGTCCTCACAATGACAAGTCAGCGAGCTGAAAAACAGGAAATTATAGGTTTTTGCAACTTTTCAATCACTGTGAAGGTGCTTCATAACATCTAAGTGTTATGACTTGAGTTTAACCATTAAGTATATATTACCATAGTATCATTTTGTCTCAAATTGAACTATGATAAGACATTAAAGCCATCTTATGTATCATTGTGTTTAGCGTAGGAGGGCGTCACTCTAAAACTTTGCTAAAAATTAGGCTTCCAAATAATGAGCATAGCTAATGAATGATTATAAGGGGATCATATGCACTTTTAAATGCATAAATAGTGTTTCCATTGACTTGGAGGAATACTTGGGTGACGTTAATGTCATCTTTAAGCCTTGAGCATTGCTAATGACGCTACCAAATATTCTTTTGGTCATCTTTTATCACAATAGCTTCTTTGCTCAAGAGAAATGATGTCCGTGTAATTTTTCTTTCATATATGGATCATCAAAAACATGTCTAAAATTCCGGACGATGTATGTTAGAGTCTATATGAGTCGCCGATTCAAAGAATCCGAATCATAATATACGTGAAATACATTCACAATATTGACTCTTAAGTTGTGCGCGATTTAGAAGCAATGCATAAGAAATCTTTTCAATTTTCACAATTAGTTTCAAGGTGATAAACGTTGGCACGAATATCTTTTGTTTTTTAAATCCGTAATCATGATGATAATACTCTCATTTTCTTCCATATATATCTTGTATACATTGACCATATGATTGCATTATTTGCAATTAGTGAACCGATATAGAACCATATCAATGACATGATTCTTTTTTTTTTTCAATGGCCCCTTTTTTTTTCTTTATGACATGGGGTTTCGATGTGTAGCCTCCCCCTCTTTTTCTGAACTTGTGACATGAATTTCGTCACGTGTATTTTCAATGTCATTTTAGGGCGCATTTTGTGATCAATTTTTCTTTTTCTCAAAAGAACAAGAGGGAAGGTACCGAATTCAGGTCGAGACCAAGATTATGGTAACTCAATTCAATATTTATTGTGACAATTTCCGTCACATATGGATGTTACAGCGACAATTTTCGTCGCACATCATGAGTTTGTCCCTTTTTATATAATATGACTCCCTTAGGACCGTCACAAGCATCGACAATATTCTGTCGAAATCGTGATTAAATAGGCACAAAGAGTTGTGGTTCACAGTGACATCACAGCCACAAGCACAACTTTAGACGGTAACATCACAGTGACCTCTTAGTGATACGCCTGGGTGGGTGGGGCCCCTTTGTATCGTTTAGAGAAGCATAAGAATCGGGATGATGTAGCAGGGAGTTTGAAAGTCCCGGAAAAAAACAAAAGTTCCAACAATTGAAATTGCAAAAAGCAGGAACTTTAAGAAAAGCTTACTTGCTAGTTCACTAAATGAACTGCGTTGTAATATGAATTGCGCTTGAGAACTAGATTCTAATCCTTATGCAAATTTGAGATGCTCTTCCATGTATGTGCAACGAAATAATCATCGCAATTCCATCGTGATGCGTCTTGCAATAAATTTCATGGAAAAGAAAAACATATGGTTAGTCATATTCACCATATCTATAGCAGTAAAACTAATATAAGAATCACTGCAGTAACTGTTTTAACCCATCGGGTAAAAACTTTTTAACTGAAGAGGCATATTTACTGTTTTGCCTGGGTCGGATAAAAAGATCCGGGTTGAAATCGGGTCTGCTTCACTTGCCGACAGGTCGGGTCAGACTCCAGGAACAGGGTCAAATCCGGGTCACTGGATTTTGGGGTGACGACGATAGTGCGGCGCGATGGCGGCAGCTGATGCGTCGTCGTGTAGGACTGGTGATCGTCGTCGAGCTAGAGGGTGGCGCTGGGCTCGCCGTTGTGGAGGACTGGTGTAGCTAGCTTGACCTTCAAGAAGAATTAATGTATATATGTGGTATGGCGAACTTATATTAGAGGAGTGGGGGCTCAACACCTCTGATAATTTTATTTATTTATTTTTGAATAAAATGAGGTGTTTCCACCAATCTTTTTGGGTTCGATATATCAAATTTATAATAAGTTTCGTTAAAAGAAAATGTTCATAGAATGAGTGGTTATGGGGGATTAATCTCACACCAAAATTCTTGTCAAACTCGACCACCCTACCTGTGGTAGTTGTGTACAACTCTTCCTTGATGATAATGTCCTAACCATTACCAACTTTCATCGATCATAATCCACAAGAGATATTAGAATCCTAACAAACAAACGACAATAATTACACTCAAAACAACACCTAATATACAATCTGTGACGAGAATGATGTAATTTGCTAACGCATAAGTGACGAAAAAGAGTTCCTTCTCCCACTAATCCACCCCCTAATTTCTCTGATCTCTTTTAATCTACGAGTGCTGCTATTGGGACCTCCCAATTTGCTCATTTTACCTCTCATGCTCTCTACACCTCTTTTTGACTTTTAAATTCACACATTTACTTACTAGACCTCCTGTTAAATACCTAAAATAACCATGAATATATTAGGCCACTTTAAATTACAATAAATTGTTTATTTTACCTTTTATTCACTCATTAACCCGGCCTCTATTGTTTGAATTTTTTTCACTTATTTTCTTTTTGCAAGAAAACTTTCATCATCTGTTCTTTTGGTTCTCTGAATGTATTCTCATGATTTTTTTAATAGTTATTTAATTTATTTTAAAATTAAAGAAAATATATTACATTATCTTATTTAATTTATATACGAGTTCAACCTATATAGTATATATTTATATAAAATTTGTTTTATGTCACAAGCTAGTTCTTTAAATATATAAAATTAAGCTGCATGATAATATATACAAATAGATAAGGAAATAAATGTGAATGTAGTAAATTATAATTAAATGTGTATGTAGTAAAATTAGAAAATAAAAGTAGATAAGGAAAATAACAATACTGTAATTTATTATTTTATAAAATTGGAAAGTTTATGTAATCTAATAATTGAAAACACAATAGGTCAAGTGAGTAAATATGAGGATTTCAATAGTAACACTCTAATCCACCCACCCTTTTTGTTTTATCAAAAAGCAAAGTGAATGTGAGTCATTGTGATCAAGTAGAATTGTATTCCTCCTCTTCAGATTTTCCTCACCCTCTCTTTTGTTGTTGTTGTTTTCCTTTTCCACTATTACATTTCATGGGTCGGACTCCTTGTAGGTGGTAGCAGCAGCTTGGCTTCTATATAATAAAGCAACGTTCTTGCTGGAAAAACCAACCAAATTCAGCGTTTCAAGTTATGCATATTGTGCAAGTCATGCATGAACTTCCCACATTCCCCACTTGGGTTTCTTTCTCTCATTTGATTCCTATTCTGAACTAATCAAATCGTCTTCTTTGGTTTGTAAAGATTACGCCTTTACTTTCATGAATTCTTGTTATTCTTCTGTTTCTTGAATCCAATATCAATATGGTGGTATTCTTATTCTCTGCACTGTTTGCTTCGACTACGGTTTTCCTGCTTTGTTGGGCTGACAAGTGCAGAAAGCACCATCATACAAAACAAGAATATTGGAATACATGGATTTCGTATTTGTTTTTGGTTTTGGGTACAATGATGAATTGTACTCTGTATAGTTTTGTATTGGAAAGAGTAGTACGCATATGTTCTTTGGTTAGTTGGCTTGGCAATTTGTTACCCAGAAAGCAAAAGTTGTCTGGTGTGCTAATTCATGTTAAAAAAATGTGTTTCTATTGCAGCTCTGATCTTATAAACCAAGTTATCTGTGCTGCTTGTTGTCACACAACAGCAGGAAGTTTTATTGTTTGAAGTGCTTGTTGTCAAGTATAGGCAACTCAGCTTCTGCTGTGACAGAGATGGGTGACCAGGAAAATGGAGATCATGTGATCAAGGAGGAAGCTGCCGAGTCGAAAAGGCAATCAGCAGCGCCGGAGTCCCAGAATGGACCGGAAAGTAGTAGTAGTATCAAGGAAGATGCAAGCAAGAGCAAGGAGGGTGGAACCAAGGCAGTACCCTTTTTCAAGCTTTTCTCATTTGCCGACTCCATGGATTACTTGTTAATGTCGGCTGGTACGATTGGCGCTATTGGAAATGGAATGTGTATGCCTGTAATGACCATAATCATGGGAGATGTGATTAATGCTTTTGGAGAAACTGGGAATTCCAGTAAAGTGGTTGATACAGTTTCTAAGGTAAGAATTTGTGAGTTAAACTGATATACGTAAACTTTAACTAACTGGACAATCAAAGCTAATTTGGTCATCTTCAGGTGGCTCTGAAGTACGTCTACTTGGCTTTGGGAGCTGCAGCTGCTTCATTTCTACGTGAGTACATTAAACTTGATACTTCAGTTATAAATAGTCTTGAACCTTTGGTCATTAGAAACTGATGTACTCGGACTTGCTATGTTCCAGAGATGTCTTGTTGGATGATCACCGGAGAGAGACAGACTGCGAGAATAAGATTTTTATACTTGAAAACAATATTGAGGCAAGATGTAGGATTTTTTGATAAAGAAACTAGCACTGGAGAAATTATTGGCAGGATGTCAGGTGATACTGTGCTCATTCAGGAGGCTATGGGAGAGAAGGTATGTATTTACATAACACGAAATAGCTTCAAGGCATTGCCACTTTCTCTAAAACCCTTTATCATTTCTTTCACTCTCTTATTGCAGGTAGGAACTTGTATCCAGTTAGTTGCAACATTCTTTGGAGGCTTGATCATAGCCTCTGTTAAGGGATGGCTTCTTACCCTGGTCATGCTTTCTTCTCTCCCGGCTCTTGTCATCTCTGGTGCTGTCATGAGCCTCATCGTATCAAAAATGGCGTCTCGTGGACAAGATGCTTATTCAGTGGGAGCAACCGTGGTTGAGCAGACAATTGGTTCAATAAGAACTGTAAGCTGCAGCCTTTCTAGTACAACAAGTATTGATTTTTCTCTGAACTGAACTAATGCAGATATGGGCATTCCTTGTGCAGGTTGCATCATTTACAGGGGAGAAACAAGCTATAACCAAGTACAACACCTCTTTAACTAAAGCTTACAAGTCTGGTGTGCATGAGGGTTTGGCATCTGGGTTGGGTATCGGTGCAGTTATGCTTATCATCTTTTGTAGTTATGGTTTGGCTATATGGTATGGCGGAAAAATGATACTTGAAAAGGGATACAAAGGTGGAGATGTCATGAATGTAATTTTTGCTGTGTTGACAGGCTCCATGTAAGTTGCACTTTCCAAAAATTCGCCACATGCATGATGGTGCTCTAGTATGCAAACTATACTGAGCATTAATGATCAGGATCTTTAAACATTTTCTTGATATATTTCAGGTCTCTTGGGCAGACATCTCCATGCTTGGCTGCATTTGCTTCTGGGAGAGCTGCAGCTTACAAGATGTTTGAGACAATGAAAAGAAACCCGGAGATAGATGCTTCTGATACTAAAGGGAAGCAATTAAAAGATATTAAAGGAGACATAGAACTGAGGGATGTTCATTTTTGTTATCCTGCTAGACCCGATGAACATATATTCCGTGGATTTTCTCTCACAATACCTAGTGGGGCAACTGCTGCTTTGGTTGGACAGAGCGGAAGTGGTAAATCGACTGTAATCAGTTTGATTGAGAGATTTTATGACCCACAGGCTGGTGAAGTTCTTATCGATGGAGTTAATCTCAAAGAGTTCCAGCTGAAATGGATCAGACAGAAAATAGGTCTTGTCAGCCAGGAACCTGTTTTGTTTACTTGCAGCATCAGAGATAATATTGGCTATGGCAAGGATGGTGCAACCACTGAAGAAATAAGGGCTGCTTCTGAGCTTGCCAATGCTGCTAAATTCATAGACAAACTTCCTCAGGTAAAAACTCGACTTTCATTTAGGAGAGTGAAATTTATACTCTCTTTATAACTGTTTTTTGTTTTCTCTTAGTTTTTTTTTTAATCTTTTAGATTGCAGCAAGACTTAAGCTTACTCAAACAACCTCACTTTAAATATTGAAGATGAACACTTTCAATTGCTTTGTTTTGATTAGTAGTTTTTCTGATTTATTCATTTAGGGACTAGATACAATGGTGGGTGAGCATGGAACTCAGCTATCTGGGGGCCAAAAGCAAAGAGTTGCTATAGCTCGAGCAATTCTAAAAAATCCAAGAATTCTACTTCTAGATGAAGCCACAAGTGCTCTTGACTCAGAATCTGAGAGAGTTGTGCAGGAGGCACTGGATCGAATTATGGTTAACCGGACTACTGTCATAGTAGCCCATCGCTTGAGCACAGTAAGGAATGCTGACACCATTGCTGTCATCCATCGAGGAACAATTGTTGAACAAGGTAATAGATATATTAATAGTGTTCTTGTCAGCCATTTTCATGCTTAATATTACTGTCAATAGTTAAACTTGCTGCCAAAGTTAATCAATGACTACTGCAGATACTAATCCTTTTAACTGATCGAATAGGACCACACTCCGAGATAGTTAAGGATCCTGAGGGAGCATACAGCCAGCTTATAAGGTTACAAGAAACGAGAACTGTATCAGAACAGACTGGTCTAAATGATCAGGATAGGCCGTATATTTCTTCTGATTCTCAGAGACAGTCAAGTCAAAGATTTTCGTTACTAAGATCCATAAGCCGTGGCTCATCTGGAAGAGCAAATAGTGGTTGTCGCTCATTCTCAATCTCATATGGTGGTGCACCTACTGCAATCGGCATCCTTGAAACAAATCCAGCTGAACCTGATACTCATGCCCCATTGTCATCAAAAGGGCATCCAGAAGTCTCACTTAGCCGCCTAGCTGCTTTGAACAAACCAGAGATTCCAGTGTTGTTTCTTGGTACTTTAGCTGCAGCAGCCAATGGAGTGATCTTACCTGTTTTTGGGGTTCTAATATCCAGTGTAATCAAGACATTCTTTGAGCCACCTGACCAACTGAGTAAGGATTCAAAGTTTTGGGCATTAATCTTTGTTGTTCTTGGAGTTGCATCAGGCTTGGCACAACCATCAAAAGCATACCTTTTTGGTGTGGCTGGATGTAAGTTGATAAGAAGAGTTCGTTCAAAGTGCTTTGAGAAGGTGGTTTACATGGACATAGGTTGGTTTGATGAGTCTGATCATTCAAGTGGTGCAATTGGGGCAAGGCTTTCTACAGATGCGGCTTCTCTAAGAGGGTTGGTTGGAGATGCTCTAGGTCTATTGGTTCAGAATTTAGCAACTGCAGTTGCAGGCCTAGTTATTGCTTTCGTCGCAAATTGGCAATTGGCGCTTATTATCCTTGTCCTGCTGCCTATGTTAGGAGTAAGTGGATATTTTCAAATCAAGTTAATGAAAGGGTTCAGTGCAGATGCAAAGGTAATGCCATCTAACCTTAGATAGAATAGTGATCTTTTAAGAATTGACAATTGGCTCTTATTATCCTTTTAAGAATAGTGATCTTTATACTAATGTACTATATGGTTGCAGAAAATGTACGAGGACGCAAGCCAAGTAGCCAATGATGCTGTTGGAAGTATCAGAACAATTGCTTCCTTTTGTGCTGAAGAGAAGGTGATGGAACTGTACCACAAAAAATGTGAAGGTCCTATTAAAAATGGGATAAGACAAGGCTTAGTTAGCGGAACTGGTTTTGCGCTATCGTTTTTTTTGCTATTTTCTGTGTATGCCTGCAGTTTCTATGCTGGTGCCCGACTTGTTGCAGCAGGCAAGACAGAATTCTCTGCCGTGTTTCGGGTAAGCTCTTCTCTGTCATACAAACCTTTACTTTACGAGATCTGCACAAGCATGAGATCAGAATCGGCCAAGACATTCAGTTAATTTAATTTATTAGCATATCCAGTTCACTATTAACATTTCTTTCTCCTGGTCTACAGGTTTTCTTTGCTCTCACTATGACAGCAATTGGAATATCTCAGTCGAGCTCCCTAGCCCCTGATGTAAGCAAAGCAAAGAGTTCTGCTTCTTCCATATTTGCAATGCTTGATAGCAAGTCAAAAATAGACTCTAGTGACGACTCTGGAACTACTATAGAAAACGTAAAGGGAGATATTGAACTACGCCATGTCAGTTTCAAATATCCAACTAGACCCAACGTGCCAATCTTCCAGGATCTTTGCTTGGCCATTCGTCATGGCAAGGTAACTTTGAGTACTATTTCATTATCCATTACCATGCAATACCATTTGGACCTCTGTAACTTAGATCATTGGAGCTTACCATTTGAGTTATATATTTCAGACTGTTGCTCTGGTTGGAGAAAGTGGTAGTGGGAAGTCGACAGTGATCTCATTGTTACAGAGATTTTATGACCCTGATTCAGGTCACATTACATTAGATGGAATTGATATCGAAAAGCTACAATTGAAGTGGTTGAGACAGCAAATGGGGCTTGTGAGCCAAGAGCCTGTGCTATTCAATGACACTATCCGAGCTAACATTGCATATGGAAAGGATGGGAATGCAACCGAAGCTGAAATAATAGCTGCAGCAGAATTAGCAAATGCACACAAGTTCATTAGTAGCTTACAACAGGTAACCACTGAATCAACACTTGTCAATTTCAATTTCTTTTAACTGCAGAATGCTATAATGATTTTTCAACAGTGTCTTACATAATAAGCATAGCAAGTTACAGTCTCATCATGTAATGTGATAATGTACCAAAGTTTGTCACATCAGCTATATCTAGTATGATGTATAGTAATTGGTATACATATTCAGAATGTTGATGTTAAAATTGGAAATTGATGCAGGGTTACGATACCATAGTAGGAGAACGTGGGGTGCAATTGTCCGGTGGACAGAAGCAAAGGGTGGCAATTGCAAGAGCAATTATGAAGGCGCCAAAGATGTTGCTACTAGATGAGGCCACCAGTGCTCTTGATGCAGAATCTGAACGAGTCGTTCAAGATGCATTGGACAAAGTTATGGTGAATCGAACAACAGTGGTGGTCGCACATCGGTTATCAACAATTAGAAATGCAGATTTGATAGCAGTAGTAAAGAATGGAGTGATTGCAGAAAAAGGAAAGCATGAGACTTTGATCAGCATCAAGGATGGCACTTATGCTTCACTGGTAGCATTACATGCGAGTGCCTCATCTTAGAGCTAGCTTTTTGTTCTTCTTACTAAGATAATCATGTGATTCTCTACAGAGATGTAAATCAGGAAGAGGCACATACAGATCATTTTTTTGTTTCTTTATTTTTAGTATTTGTATGAAAGCTGCAGTTTAGCAGCAAAGATAAGTCTGATACATAAAGGTCTCATATTCAGTTTTTTTGTGATTACAAAGGTCCAGATCTAAAATAATCATACGACACAACTCAACACCAATTAGTATTTGTTAATACTACTGGATGGTTCGAACTTGGATGGGTCATGGGCGGTATAACAAAAAACACTAAACCAAGTCTGCCATACCTTCAAGTTATGTATAAATACAGTACATATGCTAGGCTAATTTATTCAAAAAACTTGTGTAAGCACACAAGTAGATCAGCACCTGGTTGCATGCATTACCAAACCCTAAACTAATTTGGTCCATCACAACACTTGCATTTGGAATTGCATTAAGCAGTTACCACCCCTTCTAATCTTCTATTTATAAGTGAGGCATCCATAGGCCTTAAATCATACATTCCGGCCTTCTCTCACTTTTTTCTGATATCAAACCGGCCACCCTTGATTTATCATTATTTCTTCTTTCTCTCATTTTATGTTTGGGATGAGCACCCTCGGCTCTCCTCCTAACAGCTTAGCCTCTCAAAACTTCAAATTAAGCATAACCTTAATCCCAGTCAAATTTCTCTCCACATTTTCACTCTTTTGGATCTCTCTCATTCTCTCACATACACTTTGCAACCGCCAAACAACTCTCTTGAAGCTTCCTCAATGGCGTCACCGTTGCCCGACAATAACAGCCTTGGAAAATGTCAGCCCACTTCCACCAGTTCCTTTGAACAAAACACCTCAAGTACGTATTTCCCAAATCTTTGAAGACTGGATCACAGAGCACGATCGTGTCTATTCCAACAATGAAGAAAAAGCATGGCGGTTTGGAATTTTCAAAGCCGAATATCTCTATATGTGCGCGCAAAAATTCAACGAAGAAGGGGGAAAGAAGTACGTACAGTACGTACTATGTTGGGCTAAATCGTTTTTCAGACACGACGACAGCCGAGTTCCAAGAAGGATGAAATAGCTTTCAAAAAACAAAATTGTTGAGTACAACATATGTAATACTGTTTAGGACTTTAGGTGTTGAACACACTCGCTCCCATATAGATGATTTGAGTTGATTAGTAGTCTGGTATTCAAAGATGTGATGCAAATTTTTATAAAGGGTACATTCAAGCCGTGGCGATCGAGCTTCATAGACAATCATCAAGAGAAAGGCATCATCACAAGTTGTTCTCATCCTTTGCTGATTCCATGCATGCATGATCTCTATTACTACAATCAGCCTTATTGGTATTTCCTTCGAGTAGTTATTACATGTATTAATTTCTTTTCAATCAGTGTTATTGAAGCTGAACCTTTATATAACTTGATATTCAAATCAAGAAACTTGGAGACTATGCAACTTGAAGGCTAGGCATTGTTCCTGGTAAATTCAAATAGAAAGGAATGATAGCAACATTGTGATCTCTTCCGCAAGAAATTTTGTGTGCGAGTCGTGCCACGTTTTGGTGACGTGGTGTTTTAATTCCTATAAATCTTGTACGTAGTTTAACAAAAACGTACTAGTCCGATAATTGTTTATTTTCTAAATTATCTTTAACTTTAGTCATTTCTGAATTAATGCAGAAGTATATCCTAAAAGTGAGTAAATGATTTCAGATTTTTGAACTTTGTATGTATGTAATCTTTCTTTAGAGATATGAAAATGAGCATCTCCGAACCAAACGAGTAAGAAAAGGTATTAAGTAATTTTCGACCAAAAAAAGTAATTTTGGACCAAAATAAAGAAATGCATGAATTGGGCTTGTCTCATGGGTCACTTTGGGCCGTCACCTCCCTCTTTCTCTTCACCTTTAGTAGAGGCTGGTGATATTGAAACTGCCTTTGGTCCTGGGATTCTCTATTGACTATTGGAAATAACAAGAAGACACAAATGGGTTGTTTGGTAAGAAAGTAGCCTTTCTATGCACTATTTGGTAGTTTTGTTGTACTAAGCAATAATATGTAGTTTTCAAGCAGATTCTGAAATTGCCTTTTGACGTGTCTTTCATGATAGGATCGAATAAGCCTAAATGTTTCACACTTAAAAGAAAGTATTGTCATGTACCATGACAATACGTGGACGCATCTAGCCATTACTTTGGCTTTATAAGTTTATGGCGAATGAGATGTCGAGTCAAGCATATTATGACAAGTACATGATTGCGTACATCGTACTTAGATGGAGAGTTTCATCTCCCAAGACTTCTCGTCATATAGACGAAACGAGTCTTCTCAAGACATCAACTGATCATGGGATACATATAGGCTCTGGTTTAACGTCCTTTATATTGCCATAAGTCGATAGATGAATAAGTTTATCACTAACGGTTCTCACTTTCGAGACCAAGTATTCCCAAGACCCTTTCATTCTTAACGTCGGATGAGTGATATCTCAATCACAATTCATCCGGACTTCACACGCAAATAGGCATGATTCTTCATATCTCAACCCCAATCAAGTAGTCACTCAACCGTGTGTACCATATCCTACCAGACTGTCCGAATGCACAAGGAGAACATCTCAATCTGATAGCATAGGCACTTCGTGGCTTTTGCTCACTTGATTTTGGGTGAAAACTAACCCGTTCAGGATGTTTATGTACATCTATTTACTTAGTCCCAATAGAGATGATTGACTTGGTTCATATACTCGCAAGCGTACGAATCGTGTCAAGTAAGGAAAATATTAGGACCTTAGTTATCGTACCAGGGGGATTAGGCGTTGGACCTAATTAACCAAGGTAATTGACTCTAGGACCACTAAAAGCACACAATAAAAATAAAATGAAAATAAGAACTATTGACAATCAAGGCACCAAGCCTTGGCAATGCTTGGCCTAGCTCGCACTAAGCCTAATCAAAATCACTAACTTGTGACCCTAAGGTGGATATGCACAAATGGGAAGTAGATTTTGTGAGAAAGTTGGTTTGAGAATTAACTAAATTGACCGCAAACAAAAAAAAAAAAAATAACAACTAATTATCAAGCAAGAAAACTAAATATGGAATTCAAATGAACGAGAATACGGGAGTGTAGGGTGATTCACACTAACTCTCTTGCAAACATCGATGCCAAACTTATAAATGCATGTATTTCCTTAAGTGTTAAGTCTCGTATCTAATACCGGTTAAGCCTACTAGACCAATTATCCTTACGGTGTATCGATTATGCCGGTTAAGGCCACAACCAACTCTCTAATTTAAGCACTACGCCAGTTAAGGTCGCAATATCTAAAATTAGAGGCAAAGAGTCCGAGATAATAGAGACCCAAGCAAGCTTAGCTACAATTAAGCTAGCTAATGGTTATCACACTTGAAATCCTAGATGCACAAGACTAATAAGTTGTCAATTTATCAATTTATCCATCAAATTGTCCATAACATAATCTAGGGTGACAAAGTCTAGAAACATGCTTCTAAAGACCAAAACATTCGGATATCAAGAATACACAATTGAAATTACATTTATTTAAATTAAAGCATCAACATTCTTACAAGATGAGTTAGGCTTCACAACCCTAACTCCCAAATTGGAACTACTCACTACCCATATATAAACACATCATCTAATACATAAGAAACAAGAGAAAGGATAGATGAGAGAGGGAGCACAAGCTAATTCACAATTTGCTATATGCAAATATGAATACAACTTGATATTAAGTTCCCACCCTTTATCAACTATAATTTCTTCATATTGGTGAAGTCTTGGTGATGTATTGAGAGAGCCCAATGCTAATTATCCTCCAATTTGGTGATAAATTAATGAGAGAGTGAGAAATTAGAGAAATGGTGGAAGATGAATAGTGGGGAAAGAGGGGTTGCTTGGTTTTTGAGGAGAGAGAGAAAGATTGCAAAAACTTCTCTTTTCTTTTCTTTCTCTCGGGTCGGCTGGAAGGAGCGAGAGATTGAAGTGATCCGGTGTGGTCTCGACAGGAATTGAAGTTTAACAAGGTATTAGGTGTCAGCACCCTATTGCCCCTAGAGAAAGATCAGCACACATGGCGGCTTCTGAATGGAGCATAGAAGATGGACTCAAATGGTGTGCAGCACGTGGAAGAAAGGAGGCAAGCTGACATCAGCGTTTAATTACCTAATTAAATGCTGATGTCAGCATATGTTATTATACTTTTTTTTTTGCTTTTCTTATTTTCTGAATTCCTTCTTTCTTCTTTTTCTTTTTCTTCCATTTTTCGCTCCAATTTCGCTCCATTAAATCTCATTTTCACATTTCCGCTTATTCCTACAAACAAACAAAAATAAATTAATTACATAATAATTAACTCAAAGATATAACTAATTCTAGTGTTTAAGTGGTAATTACGTGTATGTAAATACACGTAATCAATGATTAAGCTGCATATTCAGTTTTTCGGAACTACCTAACTGACAAGATAGTGGACTGCAATATGACTCCATTGCATATTCAGTTTTGTGAGAGACCTTGCGCCATAAGGTGAGTCTAGCCTCTTTTTCTCACTACGTTTTCCATAAAAAATTATCGATAAAGTTTACACTTGTGGTGTCGGCATCACCTGACCAAAGACCTATCTCTTTGTTTAAACTGGATCGCATATCTTTCCGTGTAGGTCAGTTCACAACATTGGTGTTTTCTTCAATGAAGTGTACGTTCGATATCTAACTCATAAACCACGTACTAATGTACACTAGTGTAATTCACATCTGTAGAGATCTATGTATGGATCGGCTTTGCATTGAGGCGTCTCCCAATGATGACCATAATCCAGAAAATCCATGAGACGAATGAGTGTCATTGATTAAAGGATCAAGCTGTGCCAAACTCGCATTCGGCGAGTGTATATCGAACCAAGTGTCCTCTCTATACTTCTGTGAGAGTCACGGCCTAGTGACACCATCTATCACTTTTGTGGAGTCACTATGCCACCATCTATGGGTGACGACATGTCCATTTATCCGGACATCAATTCTTACAGGCATGTTTGATACTTGAGCACTATTTCGATCTTTTTCTTGAAATACCACTAGTTTGCTCTTTGCAGCATGTATATCTGACCTCGTCACTTTGATTTATGGGACTTTGTGGAACATGATGAGGCTCAGTGGGGACAAACTACGGCAATTCCAAGTCGTTCTACTTGAACATACTTGTTCTTATCTCCCCCTAAGGACGGGAAGACTGGCTCATCAAAACTGACACAAACGAGATCGTCTGTTAAGGTTTCTATATAGCGGATTATGGATGGAAGCTTATGTCTTATTCAGAGACTTTATTCATAATCAAATAACCCATAATTAAGCGCTTATGGTGGCGCAATTTGCCACATAAAGTATGTAGACGATAAAGGGTATTGATCATTAACACTTATATGTTAACAAGATGCATTCCGTTACAAACCGTAACATGCATGTACGCTTCCTGAAACGTTTCACTAAGTTCCGGGAGACCAAATGCTACCAAATTTTAACAATAGGTAGACAAATGTGTTAGGATTCGAACGCCACCGACCTCATTGCCGGAAACTACCGAAAACATACCGAACAGGCCGTAAAGGTCACCAGAGGTCAGTGAACGTTTATGTCGAGCGGTTCACCACCTTCTAAGTGTCCAATGGCCCTCAAATTTTACCAGTAGGTAGGATGTTAGGAATCGGTGGCCACAAGTCTCACCTCAAGAAACAGCCTAAACTAGGTGAACCGGTCCTCACAATGACAAGTCCGCGAGCTGAAAAACCGTAAATTTTAGGTTTTTGCAACTTTTCAATAATTGTGAAGGTGCTTCATAACATCTAAGTGTTATGGCTTGAGTTTAACCATTAGATATATATCACCATAGTATTATTGTGTCTCAAACTGAACTATGATACGGCATCAAAGTCATCATCTTATGTATCATTGTCTTTAGCGTAGGAGGGCGTTACTCCAAAACTTTGCTAAAGATTAGGCTTCCATATACTGAGCATAGCTAATGAAGGATCATAAGGGTGATCATATGCACTTTTAAATACATAATTAGTGCTTCCATTGATTTGGAGGAAGACTTGGGTGACGTTAATGTCATCTTTAAGCCTTCAGCATTGCTCATGACGCTACCAAATATTCGTTTGGTCATCTTTGATGCCAATAGCTTCTTTGCTCAAAAGAAACGATGTACATGTAATTTTATTTCATATATGGATCATCAAAACATGTCCAAAATTCCGGACGATGTATATTATAGTCTATATGAGTCGCCAATACAAAGAATCTGAATTATAGTATACGTGAAATAAATTCATGTTGACAGTAGCCACAGAGGGGCTACATAAGCCCACAGACCCGCAGCCAGTGCATCCGGGGCCGGACTGAGGCCCGGAGCAGGATCACCAGCACCCGGACCCGAGGTCCAGCAGTCTACCTTGTGACCAGGGGCCCGGGGACCGGGGACGCCAGCCTGCCGAACAGGCCGCCAGAGCTGACCTTTTGTGTGCGAACAGAAGGAAACCAGTCCCACATTAAAGAGTAAGACCAGACCTCACGCCCGACCACCTATATAAGGGCCTCAACTACCCTCTTTAATAGGTAACTAATCTCTCTAACTGCTTATCATACGTGCTTAAGTTATCTATTCATCCCAACTGTACTAACTTAGGCATCGGAGAGGAGAAGACCGGCCCGCCCGGTATTCCCCTTAGTTAGCAGGTTCGCAGGAGGAGATAACATCTAGATTCACCTGTCTCTACTAGGCCTAAGGGTTTGTGCAGAAACAATTGGCGCCGTCTGTGGGAACCATTTGATCCACGAAAAAAGTAGCGTTGCTCTACCGGAGGGTAGAACCCGATCGATCCTTTGAAAGGCAGTTTGAAAGTAAGTCCGCAATCCGGAGGCTATGGAGGGAAGGAAGATAAAACCTGGCAGAAGAGGGCTGAAAGAGCGAGTCCGGGTCCCCGACCGGGCCCAAAACCTTAAATCTGAGGTCAGCGCGAGGTTTGTCCCTTCTCCCGACCCGGACGGAACCCACGATCGCCGGGGCTCAGACAATCCTGACCAATACGATGCGGGGGAGGAGATAAAAAAGATGAAGGCAGAAGTCGCGCGATTGCGAGAGGAGGGCAATCGAGACCGACTAAGGGCGGATGCCCGGTGCCGAGAGTTGGAAGCGGTAAACATCGCCTTATTGGCGGCCCTGGAGAAAGGACACCAACAAGACATCTCTCGGGCGGCATCACGGCCCGCAAATAAAAGTAACGAGTTCCTGCACCTAGAAGTGGGATAGCCTACGGGAAGGAGAAAGACTGCGCATTTGCCCAAGCCACTCTTTCCGGAAGCACTGAGGAATTCCGGCCCGGTTGAGCCCCCACGCCGAGCGAGCTTGGCATCGAGGAGCAGGACAGCTCTACCGCAAGGACGCTTCAGACGCTCTCCTCCTCGGTGTCGGACATAAAGGACCGGTTGGAGGCCAGCGAGAAAAGGACGGTGCGACCGCATGACAATGCGCGATTCAACGAACGCACTGGACCTTTTCCACACCGAGTTAGGGAATCCGGAAGATCTGGTAACCAGAAGTCCCTGAAACTGACGTACTCAGGAATGAGCTACCCATACCAACATCTTGACAGTTTTAAGTCACAAACGGGCACAAAGGGCTACTCAGATGCCACGTGCTGCAATGTGTTCCAAGAGAGGCATTGGGCTGGTTCTACGAGCTGCCAATAAACTCGGTGGAAACTTTCAAACAGCTGGCTGATAAGTTTGTCGGCCGATTCGTCCTTAGAGCCAAGGGGCCCAAACGTCAACGATCCTTTTCGATTGCATGCAGACTGACCACAAACCGCTACGCGCTTTCGTTAACCGGTGGCATATCGCCACGGCCGAGGTCAGGAACTTGGATAAAAGGATCGCTGAGATGGCATTCAAGCAGGGGTTAAGACCCGGGGAACTCTCGTACGCCCTGCGAGTAAAGGAGCCATAGGGGTACGTCGAGTTGATGGCCGTAGCCGTTAGGCACGCCCAGGCGGAGCATGAGACATATAGGGATAAGATGCCCAAGCGAAGGTCGGATGACCTATTACCAGCGTCCTCCCGTGAAAACAAAGCGGGGCGGCAGGATCGCAATCGTACGCCTACGACCGGTAAGAAAGCCGAAGTACGGGAGGATTGGCGACCCCGCCGGAGCGGCGACAGCAGTTCACGGGCAGGTGGAAGACCACAGCCTTTGCGACCGGCACGGCCCATGCCAGCAGCGCTAACGGGGCGACAACCGCGGGCCCTGGCCATTATGCCAGCAGGAAAACCTGAAGACCCAGCCCTTCGGACTAACGACCAACGACTCCAGAGAACGGTTGTGGACGGCCGAGTCCGGACAGATGACCCACAAAGGGACAGGCAGGGTGCCCGAGAAGTAGGAACCATACGCACCCGAGTCCCCGGAGGGATCGAGGTGCACGGAAGCATAAATATGATACATGGTGAGGACCACATAGATCGACTCACCCGGAGCTCGAAGAAGCGATGCTTAAGGTCGATCCGGGGAAAGGAAGTATATGCCTTTGGGGGAGGAAGCGGCCAAGCCGCTAAAACCGGATGGAACTCGGTCACGTTCTATGAGGAAGAAGAACCGGAGGATCTGATCCAACCGCACAACGATCCCTTCCTCATTACGGTCCAGATAGACCACTGGATAACTAGCCGCATGTTAATCGACACAGGGGCTTCTGTCAATGTGATGTTCCAGGACGCATACAAGGGGCTGCACCTGGGAAGGGGCAAGTTATCCCAGGATAACGAGCCACTGATAAACTTCTCCAGCGAGGTGGTCCAGCCTCCAGGATCGGATTACCTGCGGTTAATCTTCGGCGAGGGAGACAGGACGAGGAAGGAACACCTGGAGTTCATCATCGTGGATTGCCTGTCCTCATACAATGGCATAATCGGTCGGCCAGGGTTGTAGAGGTTGAAAACATTCATAGCCGGTCATATGCTGATGTTAAAGATGCCTTCACCCGCCGGCGTCATTACCGTACGCGGGGACCAGAAGATCGCTCGCAGATATTATGTGGAGGCCCTGACCCACGGGAGAAAGCGGACTGAGGTCTTCACGGCTACTCAACAAACGCCAGTACCGGATCCGAGTATTGACCCCGTGATGACACCGATTCTGACGACGAGAAGCTAAAACGACCGTCGGCCGTGGAAGAAACCGAAACAATCTCCATTTCGGAGGATCACCAGGAGCGAAAAGTGGTGATAGGAACGAAGCTCGCCCCGGCTGTCAGGCAAGAGCTCATCACCTTTCTCCGAGACAACAGTTCAGTGTTCGCATGGTCCTACGAGGACATGCCAGGCATATCCCCAGAAATAGCCGTCCACCGGCTAAATTCGTTGCCCAACGTTCCCCCGGTGAGGCAGAAAAGGAGGTCCTTCAGCCCGGCGAAGTATGAGGCGATCAGAGAGGAAGTGCAGAAGCTGAGAGGCATAGGTTTCATCCGAGAAGTCCAGTATCCCCGATGGCTCGCCAACGTGGTTATGGTCCCAAAGAAGGGAACCGACCGGTGGCGCATGTGCGTTGATTTCACCAACCTAAACCGGCCGTGCCCAAAAGACAGCTTCCCGCTCTCCCGAATAGACCAGCTTATAGACTCCACGTCCGGTTTTACACTACTCAGCTTCATGGATGCCTACGCCGGATACAATCAGATAAGGATTAGCCCGGACGATGAAGAGCACACCTCGTTCACGACTGACCGAGGGACCTACTGCTACAAGAGGATGCCGTACAGTCTAAAGAACGCCGGGGCCACATACCAACGGATGGTAAACCGCATGTTGGAGCAGGAGATGGGTAAAACGGTGGAAGTGTACGTGGATGACATGCTAGTCAAAAGCTTGACCGCAGGGGCCCACGTTCGAGACTTGGCAGTAGTCGTCGGTAAGATGCTCAAGTTTGGGATGCGCCTGAACCCGAAGAAGTGCATTTTCAGGATTTCAGAGGGCCTGTTCCTAGGCCACATTATCAGCCAGCGGGGGATATAAGCTAACCCGCTGAAGGTCCAAGCGATCCTAGACATGGAAACACCAGGGGAAAGAAACCAGGTCCAGATGCTGACCGGCCGACTGGCCGCCCTGGCCAGATTTATCTCCCGCTTGACCGATAAGTGCGCCCCATTCTTTAAACTGCTCAAGGCACAGCAGTTCAACAAAATTCACTGGGCGGCGGAGCACGAGACGGCATTCCAATCCATCAAGAGATACATGTCTGCAGTGCCGCTCCTATCCAAACCGGTGCCGGGCGAGATGTTATACCTCTACATAGCTGCATCAGGAACGGCCGTCTCCGCGGCTCTCTTCAGGAAGGAGGGCACATTCGATCTCCCGGTATACTATGTAGGGAAGGGACTTACCGGAGCCCAAAGCCGATACCCTGACATTGAAAAACTGGCTCTGGCTCTGATCGTCAGCACCAGGAAGCTCCGGCACTATTTCCAGGCTCATTCCATCACCTTGTATACCAATCACCCGCTACGGCAGATCCTGCAAAGACCGGATACTAGCGGCAGGCTCGTACGTTGGGCAGTCGAGTTGGGAGAGTTCGATATCACCTATGCCCAGCGAACGGCCATCAAGGGCCAGGCCGCTGCGGATTTCATATGCGAACTCACCCCGATGGCAGTAGAAGCGCACTCCGGCCGGTCCGAGGGCACCGAAGCAGTTCAAACCATAAAGGTCGAACCAGGCCTCCCCAGCGGTTGGAATATTTATGTGGACGGCTCTGTAACGAGTAAGCGGAGTGGAGCCGGCGTCATGCTAACCTCGCCCGATGGCAGTCGTACGAGTATGCCCTGCGGTTCCTCTTCAATACTTCCAACAACACCGCTGAATATGAGGCCCTCATAGCCGGTTTGCAGCTAGCCAAGGAAATGGGGATCCCATCCTTGGAAATATATAGCGACTCGAGCCTGGTGGTAAACTAGATGAACGGGCTGTTCGAAGTCAAGGAACCCCAGTTAGCCTCCTACCAGGCTTTGGCCAAAACCCTAATCGAGCCATTCCAGGGCGCCACGATTCAGCACCCCGGGAGGCAAATAGGCATGCGGACGCCCTAGCAAGGTTGGCAACCGGAAACTACCCACCGGAGTACCGAAGAGCTAAGATTGAAACCCTCCAGAAACCGAGCATAAGCAAGACCATCTCCGAGATATTTGCGGTAGAGGAGGCGCCACCAAGCTGGATGGATCCGATAATTAGGTACCTGGTTGACAAAACCAGCCCCCAGAATAAAGTGGAGGCTAGAAGGCTACACCTCCGGTGTGCCAGGTACAGCCTCCTCGGCGGCAAGTTGTACCGAAGAGGGCACAGCTTCCCCCAGCTAAAATGTGTGACTAAAGAGGCGGGAGAAGCCATCATGCAAGAAATCCAAGAAGGAGTGTGCGGTAATCAATCTGGCGCCCGGTCCCTGTCTCATAAGTCGCTACGGGCAGGGCACTTTTGGCCAGACATGGCAGCAGCGTCGAGAAAAATATCAGGCGGCTGCCACAAGTGCCACATGTACGCTACTACACCTCATGCTCCGGCAATCGCGTTGTCAATTCTGTTAGCGCCATGGCCGTTCGCACAGTGGGGGCTAGACATCATCGGCCCTTTCCCAATAGCTGTGGGACAATACAAGTACGCCATTATAGCTATTGACTATCAGACTAAGTAGGTCGAGGCGGAGCCCCTAGTAAAGATTACCGAGGAGCGGGTAAGAAAATTCCTATGGAAGAACATCTACTGCAGGTTCGGGGTGCCGCAGACCATAGTCACGGATAACGGGACACAGTTCAACAATGCTGATCTTATCCAGTACACGGCCTCCATGGGGACCCGGATGTTGTTCGCCTCAGTGGCGCACCCGCAAACCAACGGCCAAGTTGAAGCGGTCAACAAGATTATTAAGAGTCTCCTCAAGAAGAAGCTCGATGACAAAAAAGGATGTTGGGCTGAGGAACTCCCCGCGGTTCTATGGGCCATCCGGACGACAGCGACCCAGGCAACAGGGGAGACCCCGTTCTGCATGGCATTCGGGAGCGAAGCGGTACTCCCCGTAGAGACCGACATGCCCAGCGGCAGGGTCGAGAATTACGACGCCGAAACAAACGCCGAGGGCATACGGCTCAACCTGGATCTCATTGAGGAGCGGCGCGACCAAGCGCATATGTGAAACCAAACATACAAGCAACGGGTCACCCGATACTATGACAGAAAGGTCCGGGAAAGGAAGTTGCAAGTGGGGGATTGGGTGATTAAGAAAGTTCAAAAAAAACTGCTGGCCTTGGAGCCAACGTGGGAAGGGCCCTACCAAATCACCGCAGCCACAGGTCCGGCGACATTCCACATCATAGACACCGAAGGCATCTACTCCACCCGCCCATAGAATATCCAGTATCTGCGGTTCTACCCTAAGTGAGATCACCGTCTTAAAAATGGACAGTACTGCATTTAGTACCAACGTTCAATACAGATAGTCACTGCCTCTAGAATGAACTGCAGCTGGTTACATAGCAGATACATCTGCCAAGTATATATATATAAAAAAAAAAAACCGCTAATCAGCGCCACCGGAGCCTCTGATCCCTGACCCACCAGCCTTGAGAGACCACTCTTGCTTCAGCTTCTCGGCCAAGGCTACCTCAGCCTCCATCCGCTCGGCATCAAGCCACCTTTTCTCCCTCCACTCCAGATATGCATCATTTATACCTTTCGTACGGGCGACCTCCAGCATCTCCTCAAGCTCCACCAACTCCCGGAAATCGACAATAGCTTTATCAGCGGCTTCGGCAAGTCGGGACTCTACGAGCTTCTCCCCTCCCTTGAGGACTGCTGTTACTTGGGTCTGCAACTCGAAAATCTTCGCCTCCAATTCCATATTCCTCTCTTCCCGAGCAGCCGCCAACCGACCGGCCTCCTCCCTCTCCTGCGCAAGCTTAGCCTCCGCCAATGACAGCTGCATGGTGAGGTCCTCCACTTGCCTCTCCAGAACCGGAGTCTCCTCACTAGGCTCAGCGGCGTAAAGGCTATGAACCAGCTGGTACAAGTACACAAAAGAAGAACATTAGCTCATAGCACAAAAAGGGAGAGGGAGCGCAGAAGAACCTCAGTTCCACACAGGTACGCGACCAGACTTACCGGAAGACCCAACTCCACAGCCTTCTTCCTGCTCTTGCCCAGCCGCACAGCTCCGGGGGCCTCCCGATCAAGTCTCAAGGCCTCAATGGTAGATGCCACGAACCTACCAAAACCACCACCACCAGAGCCGCGATCGGCTTCCGGCTCAACGGTTTCCCGACTCCGTCGGCCACTGGTTCCCTCCGCCAAAACCAATACTAACCCCCCACCAGCCGAGCTTGACGCCCCGGCATCAAACATCCTCGCCCTCTTAGCCGGAGCTTCGCCAAGACCGCTTCTGCGGTACCCAGTCATCTCCACTGCCCCTCTCTCCCGCGGGGCTCGTATCCCTACCGGCCGCGCTAGAGGTTCCGGACCCGGTGAGCCCACCGATCCTACTTCCCTAATAACAAGTGAGGCATTATCCCCACCGCCCGGCCGCCTACTGTAGTGGGAATCCGGAAACATGAGCGGCACAGGAGTATTATGCACCGTGCTCTCTAGGGTGTCCGGATGTACAACGGTTTTCGAGGCCATCTCCCCCATCTCCATCAACCTCTGGGCCACAAGCTCGTCATCCGCCTCGACGGTCTCCTCGCTCCGAACAGCGAGCCGGGGGGCATTAGCTGCAAATTAATAAACCGAGCGGTTAGCATAAAATACGACCCCACAAAACAACAGTGCAAGGCACTTTACCAGGTTTCTTCCCCATCTCGCATATCTCCAGCACATTCCACCGGATGAAATTGTAAGAGCTCCGGCCCAGACTGTTCCAGCAAACAAAAAGCCGGGCTATCCATTGCCTCTCCAAGTCGACCAACCGGTACGACTGATCCCCGATAGCTTGATAAGTCCCGGGCACCCGAAAGCTCCTCGAGCTACCCTGCCACCTACCCCCGGCCATCACAACCGATCTCCTTCATACATTCGAAACCGACGACGGTAGGTGAGTGATGGCAGGATCGAAGTCCCGCGCAGCAAAATTAACACAGCCGGAGGCCTGGGCCTTTTTGCAGTAGAGAATCTTATACAGCGCCCGGAACTCATTTATCGTGGGCCAGTCCATATTTCTAAGACTGAATAAACAACCGAGACCAAGCAACTGCCTCTACTGGTTGCTAGGAACTGGGCGGGGGAGACGTTTATCAGGCTCAGCACGTACTGGACAAACTTCGGCAGCGGCAGAGATAGCCCGTGCCGAAATTGATCCTCAAAAACGGCAACCCAACCCTCCTCCGGGTTGCAGGCCAGTTCCCCAGGATATAGGGCCCGGAGCTTAACGGAGGAGTCAATGCCCCACTTCGCCCGAAAATCCCTTATCTCGCCAACAGTCATGCTTCTGGTCGACTCGTCACAAAAAATCACCCTGTCGCCATCCAACAGCTGGTACCTCGCGGACCCTCCCGTCGACGCATGGCTGGCACCGACAGGATTGGCTGACCTCCCAGATTCCATAAAACCTAAGAACAGAATTTACCCTACGCCCAGTTAGTTGTGTAGCAAGATAACAACACAGACAGACGGCAGACGAGGAGCCAAGCTTCAGCAAAATACGACAGGAAGAGAGGAGGGGGGTGCGAAGCATCTTATAGGCGGCAAAACTACACCTTGTTGATAACTAGGGCAAGCAAAAAGGAGAGGCAACCCCAGCCGCAGATTCCCTCCATCTCAGACCGCTCCCTACTGACACGTGTCCCAGGATCGATAAAGTTCCCAAGCCATCATAACTGATGGGACTGATGGGCTCTCTCCTTCATTACATGTCAGCCACCTGTCCCACCTACAAGCGGCAGTTAAGGGAGGTAGGAGCGAGAGCCGAGGCGTCCAACCCCTCCACTTCCCCAAGAGTCAACCTCAAATCAAGGAAAGGCATCCTACCGGTTAGGTAGTATCCTACCGACTCCAAGACATCCCACCGGTTAGGTAGTATCCTACCGGCTCCAAGGCATCCCACCGGTTAGGTAGTATCCTACCGGCTCCATGTCATCCCACCGATTAGGTAGCATTCAACCTGCTCCATGGCACCCCACTGGTTATGTAACATTCAACCGGCTCCATGGCATTCCACCGGTTATGTAGCATTCAACCGGTTCTAAGACATTCAACCGGCTCCAAGGCATTCCACTGGTTTAGTTACTTTCCTTCGCCCCTGCGGGCAGGGACAAGCTAGCAACAACTCAAGGCTTCAAACACATGGGCTTTATAAACCCGGGAGAGTTTACATCTAACACATGCAAACTCTTCCAGCAGGCTAAAAACCCTGCATCACACTGAACTGTGATA
This sequence comes from Potentilla sterilis, assembly GCA_963682095.1. NCBI lineage: Eukaryota > Viridiplantae > Streptophyta > Magnoliopsida > Rosales > Rosaceae > Potentilla > Potentilla sterilis. Next base: position 50,187,019 of record OY821758.1, on the reverse strand, counting down.
AATTTGGGGATCCATGGCGAGACTTGTTATCTCCACGCCACCCCACCGGGCATATTGTTTCTCTAACACAGAACAAGTCTCCCCGCAGGCTAGAAAACCTGCACATTACCTCACGCATATTCCAACACAAGCTGAGAAGAACTAGCAGGTGTTAACCGGTGCTTCAACACGGCTGCAACACCCCACCGGGGTACCTGTTGGCTTATTCCACGCTCCAACAGGCCTCCCCGCAGGCTAGCAACCCTGTATATTACCCCACGCTTATTCCAGCACAAGCTGGGCCGAACCACCGGGCTACTCCCCGGCCTGCCTCACCATTGGCAGCAGTTTCACCCTGGGAACTTGGGGGACTCGTCCCGACATGGCAGTCCACCAGTCGAGTCCTCACATTACCACGCCTTCTCTGCCCGAACGCCCGGTCACGCCCAATCTTCAATGCGGACTTGGGGGACTGGGCACCGTTGGGTCGGTAACCCTGCGGGTCTGCGGGACAGGAGCGAGACATATTAAGTCCCCATTCAAGATTGTACTTGACCGGGAACTTGGGGGACTTGTTGACAGTAGCCACAGAGGGGCTACATAAGCCCACAGACCCGCAGCCAGTGCATCCGGGGCCGGACTGAGGCCCGGAGCAGGATCACCAGCACCCGGACCCGAGGTCCAGCAGTCTACCTTGTGACCAGGGGCCCGGGGACCGGGGACGCCAGCCTGCCGAACAGGCCGCCAGAACTGACCTTTTGTGTGCGAACAGAAGGAAACCAGTCCCACATCGAAGAGTAAGACCAGACCTCACGCTCGACTACCTATATAAGGGCCTCAACTACCCTCTTTAATAAGTAACTAATCTCTCCAACTGCTTATCATACGTGCTTAAGTTATCTATCCATCCCAACTGTACTAACTTAGGCATCGGAGAGGAGAAGACCGGCCCGCCCGGTATTCCCCTTAGTTAGCAGGTTCGCAGGAGGAGATCACATCTAGATTCACCTGTCTCTACCAGGCCTACATGTTTGTGCAGAAACAATTCACAATATTGATTCATAAGTTGTGCGCATTCATTAGAAGCGATACATAAGGAATTTTTCAATTTTCACAATGAGTTTCAAGGTGATAAACGTTGGCACGAATATCTTTTGCTTTTAAAATCCGTAATCATGAGGGTAATACTCTCATTTTTTTCCATATATCTCTTGTATATATTGACCATATGATTGTATTATTTGCAATTAGTGAACCGATGTAGAACCATATCAATGACATAGTTCTTTTGTTTCAATGGCCCTTTTTTTTTTCTTTCTTTTCTTTATGACATGGGGGTTTCGAGGCGTAACCTCCCCCTCTTTTTCTAAACGTGTGACATGAATTTCGTCACTTTTATTTTCAATGTCATTTTAGGGCGCATTTTGCGGTTAATTTTTCTTTTTCTCAAAAGAACAAGAGGGAATGTACCGAATTCAAGTCAAGACCAGTATTATGGTACCTCAATTCAATATTTACTGTGACAATTTCCGTCACATATGTATGTTACAGCGACAATTTCCATCGCACATCATGAGTTTGTCCCTTTTTATATAATGTGACACCCTTAGGACCGTCACAAACATAGACAATATTATGTCTGAATCGTGACTAAATAGTCACAAAGAGTTGTGGTTCACAGTGACATCACAGCCACAAGCACAACTTTGGACGGTTCCATCACAGTTACCCCTTAGAGATACGCCGGGGTGGGTGAGGCCCCTTTGTATCGTCCTGAGAAGCAAAAGAATCGGGATGATGTAGCGAAGAGTTTGAAAGTCCCAGAAAAACAAAAGTCCCAACAATTTAAATTGCATAAAGCAGGAACTTTAAGAAAAGCTTACTTGCTAGTTTACTAAATGAACTGCTTTTAATATAACTTGCTCTTGAGGACTCGGTTCTGATCCTTATGCAAATTTGATATGCTCTTTCATGTACGTGCAATGAAATAATTCTCGCAATTCCATCGCGATGCGTCGTGCAATAAATTTCATGGAAAATAAAAATGTTAGTCATATTCACTATATCCATAGCAGTAAAACTAATATAAGAATCACTGCAGTAACAGTTTTAACCCGTAGGCTAAACACTTTTTCTCAGGGGCAAAAACAATTACCGTTTTTCCTGGGTCGGATCAAAAGAAATCCGGGTTGAGTCGGACCGGGTAGGGTTGGGCGAACACAATTCGGGTCGGGCTCCAGGAACCGGGTCAAATCAGGGTCACTGGATTTTGGGGCGACGACGATAGAGCGGCGCGATGGCGGCAGCTAAGGCGTCGTCGTGGAGGACTGGTGATCGCCGTCGAGTTAGAGGGCGGCGCTGGACTCGTTACTCTACACATGGCGTTGGCGTCGAACAAGGGAGAGGACGTCCGGAAAACGATGATGCCGAAATCGAACTTGAAAGGGCGTCGGTGTTTCGGGTTCCCGTGTCGCCAAACTGAGCTTTGGGCTGCAATGGATGCCGAACTGGAGAGGACGCCGATGCGGAACGCGGGTGGTGGGGGGCGAATGCCCAGAGTAGATGTCTGGGTGCCCTGAGCTTCTTCATTCTTTGCCGACAAATCTGTCGTCGGCATAATGGGTTTGGCTTTTCTTTTTCCGACAAATGAGTTGTCGGCAAAAAGAATTTCTGGGGGGGGGGGGGGGGGGGGTTTCTTTTCCGATAAACTGTTGCCAGCAGAAAACAATTTTTAGGGTTTTGGTTTTATTTTCAGGGACAAAACCTAGGGTTTCTGATTTTTTTTTTTCAGGGCTATTAGACGAAGGCTAGAGCCACGTGCTGATAACGTATTCTAGGAGAAAAAGATTGATGCAAAGCGATATCTTATTCATTGATAAGGAGGCATTTATATAGGCATTACATCAAGTATCCCGGAGAATATGAGATTCCCTATCAACTAAGGATTCTACTAATCTAGTCTAATTATGTCAAGACACACATCGGAAGTTACGGAATTAAGATTTCTTGAACACATATTTTATTTTTATCTATTTATTTATTTTAGGGACAAATACATTTTACAGAACATTTCGAAACACCTAAAAATACATTGATGTATGACAGAAGGAGTACACTTAACTAAATAATGATGTAGCATCTTGTGCTCAAACTGGGATGTATATATGCATGGGGCAGGTGTGGTGTTACTACGTGATGCAAATAGAACCATGGTAACAGCTGTTTCACCCTGTTTGGTTAGAAACTTATGTCTTATGACTCATCTTTGATGTCTGAGTTGCTTGCATGGCCATCGAAATTGGCTTGTTAATAGTGTTGGAGTGATGTTTAATACGGGTGGAAGTTGAGAAAGATCGTCCATGGAAGTGCAACTTATGTCTTGCGGGTTGCGGCAGAAGAGATTAAGAGATTAATAAGTCTTTTGAAATACCTTCTTCGATTCATTATACGGCGCGAATTGGAGAACTGGTGAAAATGACGTTGGGTTAATTTAGAGTGTGCTGCAAAGTACTTCCTACAAAGGATCCGACTAATGTCGACGTTGTAATATGTTGCTCAATTATGGCATGGATTCGGTAAATCAGTTTAATTGCTCCTGGTCATTATAAGGGTGTTCTTGATGCACGATTGCTGTCCTCTCTTGGGGTGGCTCCCAAGTGTGGTAAGGCTCCCAAAATTCAACATGTTTTATGGCACTTACCAAGCAACTTATGGGGGTGTGTTTCGTGATGTCTCTGGTGGTTTTTTAGGGGGTTTCTGTCACTCGCTTGGATGGAATTAATCTTTTTATGCTGAACTTTATTCTGTTATTTTAGCAGTTGAAATTGCTTTTACTAGAGGTTTGTTCAACTTATGGTTGAAAAGTGACTCTGTTAGTGTGGTAGCCTGTTTCTCTTCCTCGTCTTTCTCTCCTCCATGAAACTTGAGAGTTCATTGGCGCAATTGTCTTTCTAAGGTACGCTAAATGAGTTTTCGCTGCAGTCATATTTTTAGAGAAGAAAATGCGGTAGCTGATAAGATGGCAAATTTGGGGCTTTATAATGCTTCATTTACTTGGTATAATAATCCTCCTAGTGCACTCTGAAGGTTCTTGCATGCTGATTATCGTTTTTCATAGTAGGAGGATCATATTGCTGTCTTCCATGTCTAGAACTTTAAATCCATTTCTTAGTGTATCCTAATTTTTTTAGAGTTATCATTTGCATTCTTTTATTTGTTTACATGGCAAGGTTTTGGTCTAGTCCCCCTTGCTATGTTCTTTTTTTCTTGATATTTATTATAATAAGTGAAACCAGGCGTGGGGCTAAGCCTCCCAGCTAGGTTGGGTTCCAAACACTTGGGAAAAAAATGTTGTAACTAATAGTGTTTATTACTTCTTACTAGCTATTTACAAAATGAAAATAGTAAATGGAAATCAGTCTGGTTTTGCTGGAATTCCCTTGTGAGTTGTGAACCCCCAATTTGAATACTAACGTGTGTGTACGTGTGACTAACTTACTAACGTAGGCGATGTAATTTAAACTTGACATCACCATTGATGTCAACAATTATTAAAATAATTAAATATTGATGTTATCAACCCTCTACGGACTAAATTTTTATATCTTTCTTTTCACACACGCTACATAAGACCTTATTGACCTCTCTCATCGTGGCAAGACCAGACACCAGCGCCGCACCTCTAGATTTTTCTCTCTTCTCAATCATATTCACTTTCTGCACAACATTTTTCATCATTTTTCTCAAAAATTTCAAGAAAAATCAAAGGCGTTTTCACTCCACAGCATCAAGGGCTCACCTATTCAAGGGATTTTGGCTTGGTAAGGAGTGGGAGCTCAATTTCAATTTTGGTTCATTTGCCTACCAAAAATTGTGAGTCTAGCTTGTATTCCCTCTCGTCTCAAGCTATTTTCTTAATTTCTTATGTATTGGACTATTGGGTAATGTATTGGATTATGATTTGTGAATAATTTAGTTACTTGAGGACTAGAGTTGTGTGCCCTGGCCTAACCCATATCGATCTTTTTTAATTTTTCTCCCTCACCTTGATACTCTAAACAATTTGTGCCAAAAAAAAAAAAAAACAATTTGTGCCGCTGCCTTCTAATTTCACTATACTGACTATAGATCCTTATACTTATCGATTTCATTTATTCTTGTGCAACCTTTAGTATTATTGACTTTTGTTTTGTGTTTAATTTATCATGAAAAATCTTGTCACTTAGACACTTGCGTACCCTAAAACCATTTCATTCTTCTTGGCAGAAAAAAGAATTTATATATTGTTAGTTTGTTACCCTCGCCTCTTTCTTGAAGATCACATCAATGGGGAACAACGAGAACAACTCCAGTAAAATCATAAGAAGCAACATGTCAAGATGGTCTGAATTACCTAAAGAACTGTATCCACAAATTCTATCAGCATCGACACTCAGAACCATTAACAGATTTAAAGCAGTTTGCCCCTCCTGGTCTACTGCAGCTGATGAGATTATTCAATCACCAACCTTCACTTGTTTACCGGAAACAACCTGGCTCGTTCTTCCCGGAGATAACAAAGGTGAGGCCATTGATGGGCCTTCTAGGGTTTACAGCCTTAATGGAAGCTTTTACAACTCCAACATCAACATGCCGGAGGAGACGAGAGATGCCATTTGCTTTGGATCCTCTCACGGTTGGCTAGTGTTGTTGAACAACCAGCTCGAGTTCATGCTCTCAACTCCATTTTTATCTGGGATTCAGCTTCCCCTCCCACCACTCAACACTTTCCCAGATGTACTTGCTATTACATGTCAGAAAGATACTACTTGCGCATCCAATATATTTGACTACTTCACATTAGTGTGTGAAACTTATGATGAGTACAAAAAGCCTCCGGAAGAAATATGTACAGTGGATATCACTTCTGTGAAGGATTTGGCAAGCAAGCTGCGAGCCAAGGCTGTTCTGTCTTCGCGTCCAACATGCAGCAACAAAGACCAGATTGGAGTCATGGTGATGTACATGTTTGGAGACAATAAGATAAGGTACACCAATCTTGCTTTCTACACAACATCTGATCATAAGTGGACGAAACTTGAGGAGCGCAGACAGTATTTAGAAATCATGGGGTATGATAACGAGTTCTATGTCTTAAAGGAAGACTATACCGTTGATATCTGGGATTTCAGCACATCTTCCATTCCCATGAAAAAGATGGAAATAAAACCTGTTCCAAATGCAGTAGTTGCAGGACTATGGAGAAGGTGTCACAAAGTTTATATGATCAAAACTGCTGGGACTGGTCTACTGCTGGTAGTAGCGGATTCCAATTTTCCTATGTCTGAACGACATCGAATCCATGTTTATAAGATGGAAGGGACAACTCCTGTGTGGAAGGAGGTGAAGTCGATTGGGCGTAATGCCATGGTTTTAGGTGTTAACAATTCCGCAGTAATGTCTCGCCATGATTCCCTATGCTGTGATGGTGATTCAATATACTACGTGAAGAAGTCAGAATCTGAATCTTATAACTTACATGTGTTTAGTTTGAAAGACAAATCAAAGAAAGAAGTCTGCGAACTGCCAGTGAACTTTGAACCACTAGCTTTTTCAGGATCCTAAATCCTAGCAAGGAAGGGAAACTTTGAATAAACGTTGCTGTCTGTTATTGAGACTTATTTTCCTATCTTTGTGGTGGAAATGTGAAATTGGTTTTGTATTTTAGTTTTGCTTCACTTCAAGTTTTGTCTAATACAGTACTGATGAGGTATAAATTATCAAAGTTTAGATATATGATCCTATGCAAATATCCAGAGTGAGTAAATTTTAAATTGTGTTACATTTGGTTGATAGTATCTATACTTTGTTTAAATCTGTATATATGTTGAGTGATTACAGAAGGCACCGTTTATAAATGAAGATGCACCATTGATAAGTATACATCCATTGCAATCAGAATCTGATGATCATATGAAAAGTAAAAAATCAACAGAGTACCTGTAAACAAAGCTCGAGTAACAAACCATCAGCCAAGAGTATATATCCTATGGAACTTGTACTTGCTGAAGCAATACAGCCTTTGGTTTTGGAAACTGAGTCTCGATCTCTGTATACAGCAACTCTAACACATAACAGACCCTCCGGAATTTAGGGTGAGATTTGTCTCCTGATAGAAATACATGCCCAATGTTGTTTACCTCAATCCAACTGCACCCCGGCTGCTTCTTGACTCCTTTCTCTTTCATCCTTGCTTTAATCCGCCCGGCATCTTCTCTTCTTCCATTACTCAAATACATTTCTGCCAAAATTAAATATATACCGGAGTTACCAGGCTCTATTTCCAATACCCTCTCCCCGGCAATCTCACCCACCTCAATATTCTTGTGGATTCTACAGGCTCCAAGTAATGCTCCCCAAACACTTGCAGGAATCTCAAATCCATCAGCTTTCATTTGATCTAGAAAACTCCTTGCCTCGTCTATAAGTCCAAATCTTCCAAATAAATCAACCATACATGTATAATGCTCAGTTGTAGGTTGTAGAAAATATGTGTTGCTCATCATGTCAAAGTAGTATTTACCTTGGTCGACCAACCCTGCATGACTACAAGCGGATAGAACATTGACAAAGGTTATAGGATTGGGATTAACATCTGTTGATCGCATGCGTTCGAACATCTCCAAAGCTACTTCACCATTCCCATGATGAGCATATCCACATATTATAGAATTCCACGAAATGACATCACGGATAGGCATGAACGAGAATTCCATTAAAGCGGAATCCATGTTGCCACATCTTGCGTACATGGTAACCAGAGCATTGGAAACTGAAACAATGTCACCAAATCCTTCCATTACTATATGTGCATGAGTTTGTCTACCTAGGTGTAAGGTTGGTAAGTCTGAACAGATTGTCAAAACGCTAGTAAATGTAGCTTTGTCTAGTGATGGCCCTGATTCTTTCATTCTCATAAAAAGCCTCAAACCTTCTTCACCACGATCATTTTCACCTAATCCAAATATCGTGGCATTCCATGTAGTTGTATCTCGAGTAGGCATGGACTCAAAAAGTTTAATCGCATCACCAACCTCTCTGATTCCAAAATATCCAACAATCAAATTTGTCCATGATATGACATCTCTGTAAGGCATCTTCTCAAGACAAGCATGTGCTTCTCTAGTGAGCTCATTTCTTATAAGCTTCAAAAGGATCGAGTTCCATGTTTTCGGACATTTCTCTGGCATCTCCATGAAAAGCTTCAAAGCATCATTAACTCTCTGCCACTCGACCAACCCCTCTACCATTTGAGTCCAAGACCCAAAATCCCTCTCGGGCATCTTCTGAAACAACCCCTCTGCAAGTTCAACACACCCATTTCCTATATACCCAACCATCATTGCATTCCAAGCCTGAACATCCCTCACAGGCATCTCATCAAAGAGCTCCCGAGCTTCAACAATCCGCCCTGCATCACCATACACCGAAATCATTATCGTCCACGAAGCACAATCCCTTACACTCATCTTCTTAAAATACTCCTCCGCCAAATCAAACTCCCCATACTTCACTAGCCCCCCAACAACCAAGTTCCACGAAACCACATCCTTCACCGGCATCCCCTCAAACACTTCCACCGCCCCGCCAATCCTCCCATTACGAATATACCCAGAAATCATCGAGTTCCAAGTCACAACGTCTCGCAAAACCATCCCATCAAACACTCGCCTCGCACCCTCGACATCCCCACATTGCATCAACCCGGTAATGACCGTGTTGTATGAGAAGACATCGCGCTCAGGCATCCGATTAAACAAGCTGACTGCACTGTCAAGCTGCCCGTTTTGAAAGTAGCCACGAACCATGGCGTTATAGGTGACGGTGTTTCTCAGCGGCATTTCGTCGAACAGCTTCTGGGCGTCTTCGACGAACCCATTGCGCATGTGGGTTGAGATTTTGGAGTTGAGGGGTTTTAGATTGTGTGGAGTTTGATTCTGGGTTTGATAGAAAAGGGTTGAAGTTGAAGTACATAGTGATTTGGTGAGGGTTAGAGAGAGGGGTCGAGTGAGCTTGAGCTTAGAAATGCAGGATGAGAAGTAGAGCATACTCTACTGCTGGACTAGGCGGGAAGCCATCAAATGCGCAAAGGTTTTTTGGGTACATTAATGTATTGGTCAATTTATTTTTATTCATTTTGCAATGTAGGGCTTGTACTTCGATCATGTTTGATTTCACGACTCGTGACTTTTTAACTGCTTTGGTCAAGAGCCCTTACTAATTTGCACTCTTATATATTAATCCGACTGTAACTAAGCACGGCTGAGTACAGTATCAATTGATATAAGACTATACGTATAAGTGGTGGACGAAGATGGATGGGAAGAGATAAAGTGCAAGTCATTTAATATCTTGCTAAATGAAATTGGAGTAGAAGTATATACAAATATTTTTGGACTAATGAAAACTCTAATGTTCTTTTTTTGAGAAAAAGTTTCAAACCAAGAACAAAAGTGCAAAACTGGATGTTACATGTTCAATGCTCACTATCATCATGGAGATGTGGCTGTAAATTGTTAGTTTTTTAAAAAAGAAAAAATTGTGGTGAGCATATGTATTTAACCAAAATTAGACATTCATCCATGTAAAAGTATATGATCTCTCAAATCACAATTATTTATAAGTGACTAAACATAAGCGGAGTCTAAAATATAATTGATCATGGAAAAAGTTAAAAATTAAAGAGATAAACTAAGAAAACTGAAATTTACACTCCTTATTTTACAATCTACATTCTCACTTTCTATTTTTAGTAACTTAAATTTTATTTTTTAGTAACATGTGTTTTGTCTCATTATAAAAGTTTTAATAAAAAAAAATGTAGATTGTAAAATGAAGAGCGTAAATTTCAGCTCCAAACAACCAAAAAGCTCCGTACGTATCCATAAGAAAATGGTGCAAATTAGTCTAGATTTGGACATAACGTTCACTTATCTTATCCCCCCCCCATATCTCTCTTGCACACTCCCACTGGCCATAATCTGCCCACATCAGCTTAGATAACTCAAACTCCCATACCTTCCTTACTCTCTTTTCCTCACATCCAGGACTTCATCGATCACAACTGTGGAAGTAAACCACCACTGCCCTTATCTACCTCACTCACATTCACCACCACCATGGCTGCCACCGCAGCCGCAGCCATGAGCTCCTCTTTCTCTCCCTCCATCCACACCACACTCAAATGCATGCGCTCCAACTACCACTTAGCCCCTCATCACCATGATCTTCACCTCAGAATCTCAACTCCAACCCGCATGCTATCATCTTCATCGTCGTTATCTGCTCATTCATGTGTTATTGATCAGCCACTGGCTTCTAGACGCGTGCTGAGAATATCGTGCGCTTCTGTGGACGTGGCCGTGACGGAGGAGGTTGAAGAAGAAGCTGTTGCGGCGGCTGAGGAGGTAGAAGAGAAGCAAGTGGAAGAGGAAGTAGTAGTGGCGCCGACAGCTGAAGTGGCAACGAATGAAGTTTCGAGTGAGGCTGGAGTTTCGACTGATGAGGTCGCTGTGAACACGAAGCTTTACTTCGGGAACCTTCCTTACAGTGTTGACAGTGCACAGCTTGCTGGGATTATTCAGGACATTGCGAGTCCTGAACTCATTGAGGTCAGTAATTATCATTACCCAGCTTTTGTTTTTGTTGAGATATTTGTTTATAGTTGGCCATTAGTGTGTTGTTACAATGTTACCTACTGTTTTTATTAGTACATTAGAAAAATATGCTCTGACATTCATCAAGTTGATTGAGTAGGTAGAGTAATGATTGATCCGAATTAACACCGGCAGGCTATAAAAACGTTAGCTCTCTTGCAAAATCTTAATCCTGACTCATTCTAGTCCTCCGGCACTTGTGTTATCAGTTTGGCAGTGTTGTAAATGAGGGTGATCAGAGTAAGTTAGAGATCAAATATACAAGGTGAAGTTATGGAATTGGTTCTAGTCTTCTGTATGGTAAGGCGGTTATATACATTTAGATTGCAGTAATCATTTGGGCAACGTACCTAATCAACTGAAGAGGAGTCATTGAACACATAACATAAAGCTAATTGCATATTATTGAAGACTGAAAGAATCTGGAGAAGGTTTAGTGCGCTAAATAGCCTTAAGCCTATCAAATAATGAACCACAATTGATCTTTTATATAAGACCTGCAAATAAAGCTACAATATTTTTGAAGAGAATTTCTGTCCAACACACGGTTTATGCAACATATGAATGATTCGAAGGTTCTTTAGTGTAAGCATGTTGAAATTCATTATGTTAACTTTTTTCTTTTCTTTTTTTCCTTTTGCTTCTTTAGCAGCATGTGCAATTTCAAGTTTTTAGGTCTGAGATTTTCTGTTCTGCTATTTGCTTATGATGCTTTCACTGCACCTCTGTTCTCTATTTCTTTAAGAGACACTGATGAATATTATTGATGATCATATATAGGTTCTCTATCATAGGGACACTGGAAAAAGCAGAGGATTTGCATTTGTGACAATGAGCAGTGTTGAAGATTGCAATGCTGTAATTGAAAATCTTGACGGACGTGTAAGACTCTTAAGAAAAACTGTGTATACCACATTACTCTGACCTGGATCCATGTATTGGAGTTAGATCAAGATGTGGTTATCAAACATACGACATTACTCAAACCTTATTGCTGAAAAGCCTTATTGATTTAAATTTCAGGAGTACAGTGGCCGGACGTTGAGGGTGAACTTTTCAGACAAACCGAGAGCGAAAGAACCCCTATATCCAGAAACTGAGTACAAACTTTTTGTTGGGAATTTGTCCTGGTCAGCCACATCTGAGAGTTTGACAAAAGCTTTCCAAGAATATGGAAATGTGGTTGGAGCCAGGGTTCTATATGATGGGGAGACAGGAAGGTCCCGTGGCTATGGATTCGTATGCTTCGCAACAAAAGCGGAAATGGAAACTGCCTTACAAAATCTAGATGGAGTGGTATTGTTTCCTAGTCCCATCTGCCTGATAAGTACTTCAACAGTTCAACCAATATATAAATGCGGAAATGATCTGCTAGCTTCAACATAATAAACCCACTTACGGCTAGTAAATTGACTGATCCTTGTTTTGTTTTCTTGGCTTCTCAGGAACTAGAGGGAAGAGCAATGCGTGTAAGCTTGGCTGAAGGAAAGCGTTCATAATCTCTGTTAGTGTAAATTTTGTAGAAGGGTTTTTAATTTAAAGATGCATGTCAATTGAGATCATTAAATCCAATCACATTAGTGAGGAACTCTCCTTTCATTTCTTACTAGTTGTGTAACTCATTTTTCATTCCCTATCTTCAAAGTGGAAAATTCCCCTATTTTTCCCCAGTGGGATGTTAGCGTCGTTCTTTAATTGGTCATCTGTTTGATACTGGTGAGTTTTTGCATTCAAGTGTTGATGATTCTATTTGCGAACTCTATAACTTTGCAGTTCAAAATTGAATAACAAATTGGATCCCTATTATCAGTTTGAAGGTCTAGCGACTGTATTGATTGTGTTAGAGCCTTAGAGGGGCAAGTCTACGGTGTGTTGATGTATGACATACTTACATCAAAGCCGTCAGCGCAAAAGAACAAATTATAATACTGACAATTATGGAATTTGAGTAACCAAAAATGAGAAAAACACTATTTGCATTTCAGTAATGTCTGAGGTATTAACACAGTATAAACATCTTTTAGTAACACTTTTACAAACAATACAGGAAACCAAATGAGGTTTCAAATGCTCTTTTATTTGACATTGCAAATGCGCCCTAGCTAGATGATTCCTCTAATGCAATTATTTTCCATATAAGATACATTATTACAAACAACAGGATCATAAACAGAGAATAAGTCGCTCTGAAGCAGACTCAAATATGCCAACACCACACACACATTAACACATGGATTCAAGCAACCATGCTATTGCAATTTATCACATAATGATGCATACACTAGCGGCAACAGCAACATTTCCCACAGCATTTCCGATCTCAACACCGGTATAAAAGGCACTCAGAGCAGCTCTCTGAAATAAAAATTACCAACAAGATACTAGAACAATCAGCCGAAAATAGAAAAATTGAAATAAATACAATTTCCAAACATGCATGAGAACAAAAACAGACTTTTCACTTGGGAAAGAAAATGAAAGAACAAGCTTACTGTTTTTGATCTCGATCGAGGAACTTGATAGTCCTCAGGAGGATCAGAATCATCAGATTCATCAACCGTCTTTGCTGAGCATGCTGGCTGCAAAACAAAACAGATTCATGTCAATTAACTAATAGTTGAAAAAAAATATATATATACATGAGTTGACGTGAATTTAATACTTGGAAACACTTTTCATTTTGGATTTGGTGCAAGTCCCTTTTGACTAAAGAAAGCAAAAGTAGTAAGTGCATGTAATTTAGGGAGCAAGTCCCACTCTGAAACCCGAAGGTGATGAAGGCTAGGGTTCGCCTCACTGCCCATCCCGTTTGATAACAGATTGATAAATCACCTGGTTTGTTGATCTGGAATTGTTGTAAGCAGACTTGGTACGCAGTAAAGCGTAGTTGTCCAAAAAGTTGCAGTGTTCGTGAACGTAATTGCGGCTGCCGTAGCAGGAGATGCAGAGATCAAAAGTGGTGGTTTGGTTATGCTCGAAGCAGTCCACGCAAGTGAAATACAGTCCCTTTATAAAATAGGCTTTGCATCCATCGCAGCCAATCTGCCTATCATTCCTGCAAACATAGTAAAACGTGATAGCTTCCTCAAAATCCAATATACCATCTCCATTTTTATCCATCTCCCGGAACATGGTGTTGACAGCAGAGACGTCGGAGGAAGACATTTCGAGAATCTGCTTGAACTCTTTGATGGTTATTGCTCCGTCGCCATCTGCATCTATTGCTTGAAAAAAGGCATACACCTCCTGTTGTTGCTCTTCAGACAAATTATGGTAATAAGCTAAAGCAGCATCACGAATTTCTTTCATGACGTCTCCCATTCTCGATCTCAAACTTAATCTGACTCAGTTTGCACTTTGCATGCAGATGTATATGGAAGATCTCCAAGTGTTTTGCCTATTTATAATATATACGAAGAGAACCCAAGATATTTCTTCCTGTGAAGTACGTAGTCTCTTAGCACACAACCAAGCTGTCTATTCTTCTTTTTCTTTTCTTTTTTCCCGAGTACAAGCTGTCTATTGGTGATTTGATTCTCTGTTCAATTTTCTTTTATTTATACAAACTTTTAGAGTTTAATAAATGAAGGACGAATTCATGTATTTTAAACAAATTAACCTTAATTACAAGTTGTTAATAATACTCCAAAAGAAATTACAAGTTGTTTGCTTAATTATTACTGAGTCAATAGTTTGAATCTGGTGAACTGTCAATATCGATCAACTCGCATTTAAAAAATATAAAAAAATAAAAAAATTAACCTCATCGTTAGCTTCCTCAAGTGGCTCTCATCGTTATCTTCCACAGGTGGCTCTCATCTTTGTCTGTCTTCCACAAGTGGTTCGTCTTCGTCTTCGTCTTCCTCAGGTGGGCTCTCTCCATTTCCATCTCGATTGTCTTCGTCTTCGTCTTCGTCTTCCTCAAGTGGGCTCTCTCCATTTCCATCTCGATTCGTCTTTGTATTTTAATTATGGAATTGTTCGTCATGTGGCATGTTTTCCCCGTATTCATTCGATCTATTCACTTAGGTAATAGGGATTATTTAGGGCTTCCCAATTTTAGCTTTCGTTAGTTCGAGTTTAGTCTTTTTTGTTGTTGTTATTACTCTCTCGAGGAATTTGATCCTATGTCCCCTCCTCGTCGGTCGTACTATTTTTCTTTTCTTTATTCAATAACATATCATCATAGTGTGGCTGCCCCTCTCATTACTTAGGGAAGAAAAAAAAAATTAACGGGTCGTCTCTAAAGCATCTCCAATGGAGTATGCAATTCTTTTTGTCAAATTCAAAATTTAACTTGTGACTTGGCAAATATCTCTTTTGATAAATTTGACTAATCTCCTCTCCAATGGAGATGTCAAATTTGAATATTTACCAAGTAATAAACAATCATTTAAACATGTCAATAAGTAAAAACACTACAGTTACTCATCTCCAACACACACAAAAGCTCATCTGAATCCTCAACTGAGTTATACATTTGATGCCATGTAGAGAAACACCAACTGCAACCGAGGGAGGCCAACCGCAAAATTTTGCCTCTTGAACCATCTTGATACAGCTATGTGATTGCACCAACATTACTTGAATAGAGCATTGTATTAAATTTATGTCCTCGTACACCAGCAATAGCTCAACCTGTATAAAACACACAACATGATAATTAAAGACATATGAATCAAGAGTAATAGCACTGGTAAAGTGGTAGTCATCTACTTGCATCTCAAGAAATTTGCAGAACATATGAATGAAGAACACAAACAAACTTATCTAATAGCCAACCATACATCAGGTCATCAAGTAGGGGCATGTATCTTTGCTTGTTGTCTAATGTAGACATGTAGGAGAAACCTATTCCCCATATTGAATTATGTTAATTTAGCGAAATGTGCTAAACTGAAGTTGAATAGATAGATACTCATGGAACTGAAGTTGAACTGATAAAGAGAAGATTAACAAGGCTAAAATCAAATTTGAACAAACACCTGTACCATATTTAACTCTAGCCAGTTATCACAAATTGGCCTTTAAACATCTTGACCAAATCAAAAAGATTTTTTGCTCTGCTCTAGTTTGATGAATGAGTAACCAATTTTTTTTCAAGTTCAACCCATCAAAATCTACACAACAAATGCAGCTGAACACCCCCAAATGTTTGAATCTTCATCTGATATCACCTAAATTTTATCAAAGGAGGTGTCTCCACACAAATATAAAGCCCAAACTGCTCCAAGGCCACAATCCAATATCAATATGACTAAAACTTGTTAAAAACTAATCAACAATGTAAAATCCAGAAGCTGATTTGAATAAAAATGAAACCTGAATTCAGTGGTCTTCCAGACTGCCACCGCAACCAAGCAAGCCACGAGCTCTCGTATTCTCAATTTGGGTTTGTTCTGGGTTTTTCTTTATGGTATTTTTCCTGGGTTTTTGTTTTCAAAATTGGAAGAGGAATTGAACTGAGATTGAGATAGGGTTTACCGCAAAGAGGATTAGATAGCTCATCAGAGTCTCAATTCCAAGGACTAAAATATTCTCGATAACCTCGATATTTCCTCGAAATTTCCGTTTTTTTACAAACATCGATATTAATACTCATATCTTTCCGATATTTTACTTTTAGTCTATTTTTATTTAAATATACAATTTTTATATAAATTTTTGGTAAAATTTCCATCGATATTCGATATTTTCTCGAAATTTCCATCGAAATTTCTTTTTTTCAAACCATCGATATTTCCGTAATCGTCGATATTTAATACCTTGCTCAATTCCTTGTTGAATCTCTAACGATACACACTGTCTTCTCTCCCATTCAGTGGTGATCGGGCTTTCATGTCTAATTCAGGGATGGATTTTTTAGAGAAAGTGATGGAGGGGAAGGTGAGATGGATCACGTATGGTGTGTTCTGGGTTTTTGTTGTGAAGAGAGAAAGGAGAGAGACGCAATAAACAACGAATAAAAAATATAAGATGGTTCGCCTTCGCCATGTCAAATTTGACAGGAGAGGGTTCAAGGTCAATTACTTTGACAGGAGAGGGTTCAAGGTCAATTACACGTGTAAATGACTATTCCATTGGAGTGGACTGATCCTGTCAAAAAGAAGTCGTTGGGCTGACATGTCCAATATACCACACCGGTTGGAGATGTTCTTGTCAATCAAAGTCGCACTGGCGTGATCAGTATAGGGCAAGGACTAAAATATCCTCGATAACCTCGATATTTCCTCGAAATTTCCGTTTTTTTCAAACATCGATATTAATACTCATATCTTTCCGATATTTTACTTTTAGTCTATTTTTATCTAAATATACAATTTTTATATAAATTTTTGGTAAAATTTCCATCGATATTCGATATTTTCTCGAAATTTCCATCGAAATTTCTTTTTTTCAAACCATCGATATTTCCGTAATCGTCGATATTTAATACCTTGGTATAGGGTGCGTTTGGGAGACTTTTTTGCTCCCATGATTATAAGCACAGCTTGTTAAGCTGTTTGGTGAATCTGTTTCTCCTTCGCGGCTTCGAGAAGCACCAGCTTTTTTCGTCCAAAAGCCGAAGCAGTCTCACCCCTCCTTTTAGAAGCCGGATTGTTGCTTCTGCACTGTAGCGGGAACTACTATAGCTAAATGAAATGAAAGATTTCCAGCCATTGCCCTCACTCTTGAACCAAAGCTCTCTTCTTCTCTCAATCGCAGAGATCAAAGATGCATTGGTTTCTTTGAAAACCCATAACCCAAATCAAAGAAAGGCCCAATCTTTGAGTGAGAAGTAGAGAGATCTGTAATGGGTTACATTTACGCTTTGTTTAACCCTTAATGTTGTAGAATCGAGTCATAATTTAGAGTATAGAGTCTTTGGTAGAGTTACATAAAAATCGTGCTAAGTATAGGTAAAAATGTAGAAAAACGTTAAAAGACGATTTTGGGTTCTTCGGTGATGTTTCGGCAACTCTGTAAAGCTTCGACTATGATTTTGATGAATTTATCTTCTCTTATATGCAGTAGACATATTGATGATTGAGCAATGGAAGGAGTTACAGAAATCGGACAAAGAAAATATGTCAAGAATTGCAAGTGAAAAGCTATCGCAAAATCCAGAAGTTCCAGTAATTTTCTGGGCACATCAACCAACTTTCAGAATTTCTCCAGGACGATTCACAAGACCTGGGAAGGCGAGCCATATATGAATGAAAAGCTTTTTGAGTCTAGTTTCTACAAAATTTGGAATGGCATCAAAAGCTGTTATGTGGAGGAAGTTATGCCAGTCGCTACGCAGCAAAGTCACTGCCCTGCCGAGAAGAACAACCTACTGCCTATTTTTGCACTTTTCTGTATTTGTGCACTAGAGTGGTTCTAAATTCATCAAATGAAAGTTGCTGAGCTACATGAAGCATATGGGAGTCGGTCATGCTAAAAAGAAAGAAAAATATAGGAAAGAAGAGTTTCCTTAGTCCGAGTAGGAAAAGAAGGCATTTCTGTCAGTTCTGAGAGGAGCTTTCCTGGCTCGACCAGGGAGGCTTGCAGCTATGATCATGGAGCATTATCCATTAAGCAATGTTGCTGATCTAATTAAGAAGCCCATGAAGCCCTGATCCAAGAAGAAATCTGCACAAAAGAAGTCCTAGAAGAACAAAGAAAAGGGAGAAAACCAAAACCGGAAAGGATTGGGATTTCCTTACCGATTTGCAAGAGGAATTCTACCGATTCTCTTCAGCCTTTTCTCCTATATATAGAGGCCGGATTCACACAGAAAAATCGTCTCATCTTTAGCACAAGTACTAGTTAAAAGCTCTACCAAGTCTCTCAAGCACCAAATAGAAAATACTTAGCCAAAACCCGATTCCACCACATCCCATAAATCCGTACCATACCCTTACCTTTTGCCGATCATTCCACCTGCACTTGCCGAAATCTTTAAGGTTTTTAAAGTGTGATCCACTTCATCTATGGCTACTGTATTTATTCTAGTTTGTGTAGTTTGTATGAATTCAATTTGTTTCTTGGTTTTTATAAAACTCTTGTATTAACTGATTCTTGTTAATGTAAAGTAGTTTTTTTTTATGTTAACTTGTAATATTTTCGTGTTTAGATAATTAGGACAGTAGGTGTCGATGCATGTTTAGGATTAAAAATCGGTTAGTAATCTAAGGATATGGCATGAAAATCGGTACTTAGTGTTGTCTTGAACATAATCTATGTGCTAGGTTTAATCGGCTAGAGTAATAACAAATTAAGCTAGACCTACCCGGTTGTTTTGATTTGTGTTGCTCACCTAAGAGTTTAATACTTTAGATACTTGCATGTTTAATAAGAAGATTGACACCCTTATTTGTTTGCATGTCTCCGATTTAGACTATTGTGCTTAATTGTTAAGTCCTCTACCCGGATTAACATAAACTTTAGGGCCTAGAACTACCCGTTTGGTCTTAAAACTTGAGAAGTCTTACAATTAGATTGTAGTCTGATTTAAGTCTTAAGCATGTCGATACTTGTTCCTTACTTTCTTTCACGAATTTGTTGCATGTTAAAGAGTCTTGCCCTGTGTGTCTTGTGTGAAAGATGATGATCACTTGTAAATATTAGTTTTAGGTTTTTCAATTTTGTGTCTAGGTATTTAGGGGCAGCTTGCTGCCGATCCAATTTTAAACCCCCCCCCCCCCCCCCCCCCCTTTACGTTTCAATGTTTGTGTAATTGTGAATATGTGTTTTTAACCTTTAACATTTCAGGTACCCTTAATCCCCGGCTAGAACGATCCCTACTTATCATATACTATTAACGTTTCTTGTAGGGTTATTATTGAAGATGTGTTTAGGCAACTCGTCATGGATCACCACTCCAAAAAAAAAAATTACGAATCCATTTCTACACCAGTTTTAGAAGGGACCGAGGCCATGAATAAATTTGAAATCTATAAATCAACTGACTCTGAACAACATATTCAATGAGTTGTAGTCTTGCCGCTTGAGAAAGCAGTTTACCTTTCCAGGAACTTAACTTGTCACACACCTTGTCAGCAATATGCCTTAACCATGCACTATTTGGCGACCCTGTAAAGATTGGGACTCCTAGGTACAGGAACGGTAGAGAGCCCAGTTGCAACCCAAGAATGGAGGAAATAATGGGAAACATCAAAGAATTAATTGTATTCACTTTTTACCCTGAGTTGGAAGTATACTCCTCCATGAAATTGCACAAAGCATGGAGACCACTTGAACTCACCTGTGGAAAAATCATAATGTCATCTGCAAACAGAACATGAGAAGGAGGAGAGCAACATCTTGGGGTTGCAATGCAGTCAATATGATTATCTGCTACAAGCATTGAGAGACCCCTACTCAAAACCTCTTCAGCAAGGCAAAAAAGAATCGGTGACAGCGGATCACCTTGTCTGATCTCTCTAAAACAAGTAAAGAAACCACAAGTTTGGCCATTAACTAAGATTGAAAGGCGAGCAGACTACAGGATACAACGAACCCAATGAGCAAAAGTAGCATCAAAGCCAAAAGATTTAAGAACCCGGAGAAGAAATTTCCAGTCAATAGTATCAAAAGCCTTGGCAATATCAAACTTCACCGCAATGTAACCCGACGTGTACTTATGATCAAGGAGATTCATGCATTCCCAGTCATTTGGATCCACTTGAATAAACCATTTTTCGAAGACATTGCTCATGCCTTGATAGATTGTATCTCAAAGAGAGTCTACCTCAATGATTATTCCTTAAGAATATCTCTTGTCACTCATATTCTCCTTAAAGAGTTAAGATCCTCCTCGACATGTTTTTCCTCCATGATGAGATATTCTTGCCATGATCGGAATTTTCCACGTTGGTAAGATATTCACGCTTCAACCAAATATTTCTCTCTCTAACAGATTTTCCCGCCTCGGCCAAATATTTCCTTCTCCATTATTAGATATCTCCACCTTAAGTAAATATTTCCACCAAAACAGGATATTACCTCGAAGTCGCATATATTTAAACAAAGCTCTCTAAACCAAGATAACTGTAGCTAATAACCACACCCGGCCACTAAGTCATTTCAGTCTCATTTAACAAGAATCGATTTTCGAAGAAAATATGTCTTGGATAGTTTGTCTCTCATTTGGGTTTTACCTTGAGCGAATCTCCGTCACGCATATTCTCCTTAAAGGTTTCATTCTACTGAGATTTTCCTTTCCAAGCTATTTCTCTTTGGGTAGATTTTTCTTGACAAAAATTAAAGGCAAAGATGTTATTATAAAAGTTATAGAGTGCAGTCTTAACTAATAAGGCTGTGACCTTGTCCGATCATTCAATCCAGACCTAGCGATCATTTTGATGCAACTGTCTTAAATTTTTATCATTTTCTGTTTGATTTAGAAGTGACACAAATTAATATATATATATAGCGGACGATACGTCATGTCCGATTATTGATTGATGACACTTCTTTTTCCATTTGTTGGTACATTCAACAGCCACCCATCGTGCTTGTGAATTTAAGAACCACCCATCGTACGAGTAAAGCCGAACCTAAGAAGGCTAAGATC
Source organism: Potentilla sterilis (assembly GCA_963682095.1). Classification (NCBI taxonomy): domain Eukaryota; kingdom Viridiplantae; phylum Streptophyta; class Magnoliopsida; order Rosales; family Rosaceae; genus Potentilla; species Potentilla sterilis. Next base: position 50,165,806 of record OY821758.1, on the reverse strand, counting down.
ATCAGTTTTCTTATTCTCCTAATGGAAAAAAAAAAATCAGTTTTTTTAATCTAATTCCATTTTATTAAGGGTAAATTGGATTAATATAACTAAAATTATTGTGTAGGGTAAACAAACTATTGTGAGATGGCAATAACTGTACTTTAATTTATAGTCAAATAATGCAATATTTCATGGTTCTAGAGATTATGGTTTTTGTTTTTTCCTTTTGCGAAGACAGATTATGTTATTTTAGATATTTTGAGTAATATTAGAATTAGAATTAGAAATCAAAATGAGTAGTGTATTAAGAGGGATGTGTAGTAATTATTAAATAGTTTAGGGAAGTGTATTTAAAATTGTTCTTATTGTAGAGATAAAAGCTGAACAACATAAAGCACATTTGAGTGACATGATATATATTTTGGTGTATTGATTACACCAAAGATATTTGAGTTTAGAAAGTTAAAATTTGCCCTTTAAATTGAGAGGGTAGGTGCTCAGACTTGCAAAATCAATAAATCGGGCAGATGGGAATGCTACACTAATGAGAGAGAGAGAGTGAGAGTTGACAACACAAACACAATAATGGAAGAAGAAGGAAATGACACATGGGTTGGGATGTGTAGTCATGGCCGTATTTCAATGTGTTGTCACTTAACCCGATTTCTCGATCAATTAGAAATATCAAGAAGGGATGACTCGAATCCACCATTGTTTTTGGTTTTGGGGGGTCCCTAATACATGTCTTTTTAGATTGGCAAGACAATTCGTTTCTATGGGGAAAGCTTTCCCCAGACCTGGCTCACTCCAGGCGTTCTCAGAAATCGGATAAATCGCCGAAACCCCCCCCCCCCCCCCCCCCCTACCGGGCCTCCTGCGGGGCCTCCTGCGGTGGGAAGAGAACAAAAAGTTCTTTTTCTTTTTCCAAGCCTGGAAGGTGGCAGCCCCGAACTCAATCCAGTTGACGGAAGAGGAGCGGAAAGGTACGCAATTTCTTGGCAAGGAATAGATCAAGAATTCTCACTATTTCTTTGATTCATGGACAGTCTCATATCTGGGACATATTGTGATTCACTCTCCACCAAAATGCATCTACCCTTTTTCCCCCAATAATTCTAGAGAGAGAGGGAGAGCATATCGTACACATATGGGTGGGTGACATTCAAAACACAGTACTCCATTGTGGGCAGTGATTAATGTCAATGGGAATTAGTAGCTCAGCCATATCGATTATATGTTTAGAGTTACATATAAGCTGGCTTGATTCTTAAGAACTGTCAATAACATACTTTATAATCCAAAAAAGTACATGTAAATAGTACTGTGCAATTCCGGCCAACTACGTCGGAATTCTGAAGCATTACTTTTCTATGTCTTATGTTGCAGGCTAGCTTCTAATGTTCAGGTTTTGGATTTAATATATATCTAAAGATCATATTACTAGCTATCTCAGTGGTATTGAAATTTTGTATACATGCTACACTAAGATATCAATACAAACATGTACTAGCTTGAAACGATGATATGGGGTGAGAGAGAGAAAGATAGAGAGATAGAGAGAGAGAGAGAGAGATAAATTCTCCTACAATTCTCTCACATTTCCGTGAGCTCTGTTATAGCATTTCTACCTTAGAATATAATTCTATTTCTCATAACTATAGCTATTCGGCCAACATGTTAGTAAATATGTCAAACCGAAGAAAAATAATTCGATCAGGAGAAGGAAGTTCGTCCAGAAGTGGAAGTGGATCAGGAGCGGAAGGAAGTTCTAACAATCCTCAAGGTTTATTAGTAAAAAATTCATTATATCTTTTTCTTCTAATTGTTTGACTACTAAATATTTTCATTACAATATAACCATATACTTTATATTGTCAGATTTGTCCACTTATGGGCACGAATGGAACCCAACACAATCGGGAGCGGGAGGAAATTTTAACATTACCCAAGGTTTATTGTTAGAAATTTGTCTTTCAAATATTTAAATACTAAATATTTTCATTACAACATAATTGTATACCTTATATTGTTAGATATGTCCACTTATGGGCATGAATAGAACCCAACACAATCGGGAGTGGGAGGAAATTTTAACATTACTCAAGGTTTATTATTAGAAAACTAATTATATCTTTTTTCTTTAAAATGTTTAAATACTAAATATTTTCATTGCAACATAACCGTATACCTTATATTGTCAGATATGTCCACTTATACTTAAGGGAACAAATGGAACTCAACACAAACAGGAGCAGGAGGAAGTTCTAACATGTCCCAAGGTTTATTATTAAAATGTTCATTATATCATTTTCTTCAATTGTCTAAATACTAAATATCTTCATTACAACATAATTACATACCTTATATTGTCAGGGTGGAACCCAACACAATCAGGAGCAAGTTATAATCCCGACAGTATATATATTAGAGAAAAATATTATATATTTTTCTTACAATTATTTAGATACTAAATATTTTAATTAAAAAACATAACTATATACCTTATATTGTCAAAAGTGTCAACTTACACGTACGGATGGAATCCAACACAATATGGAGCAAATTCATATGATCCCGAAGGTTTTAATTGAGAAAATTTTGCTATACATTTTCCTTCCTATTATTTAGATACTTAATATTTTCATTAGATCATAATCATATAACTTAAATTGTCAGATATTCCTTACGAATGGGCATTCACAAAAGAACATGATCAAAATCTTACTGGTGTTGACGTGCCTGATGTCATCAATAAATTTGGCAAATCACTTTGGAAACTCGATGTCAAGCGCTAGAACCAGCTGTACGTCAAGTGTACGAGTTATCAGAATATCTTGGTGACTCACAAATAGAGTTGGATGGTGACGGCCGACCAAAACTACAAATATAAGTGTTCATACAATAAATTATTTTAAAAACACTTGTATGAACAAAATATAAAAGAACAAATTTTGTATTTAAAATAATTTACCGTATGAACATTGGTATTTGTAGTTTTGGTCGGTCGTCACCATCCAACTCTATTTGTGAGTCATCAAGATATTCTGATAACTCGTACACTTGACGTACAACTGGTTCTGGCGCTTGACATGAAGTTTCCAAAGTGAATTCACCAAATTTATTGATGACATCAGGAACGTCAACACTAGTAAGATTTTGACCATGTTCTTTTGCGAATGTCCATTCGTAAGGAATATCTGACAATTTAAGTTATATGATTATGATCTAATGAAAATATTAAGTATCTAAATAATAGGGAGGAAAATGTATAGCAAAATTTTCTCAATTAAAATCTTCGGGATCATATGAATTTGCTACATATTGTGTTGGAATCCATCCGTACGTGTAAGTTGACACTTCTGACGATATAAGGTATATAGTTATGTTTTTTAATTAAAATATTTAGTATCTAAATAATTGTAAAAAATATATGTAATACTTTTCTCTAATATATATACCGTCGAGATTATAATTTGCTCCTGATTGTGTTGGGTTCCACCCTGACAATATAAGGTATGTAATTATGTTGTAATAAAAATATTTAGTATTTAGACAATTGAAGAAAAAGATATAATGAATATTTTAATAATAAACCTTGGGACATGTTAGAACTTCCTCCTGCTCCTGTTTGTGTTGGGTTCCATTTATTCCCATAAGTGGACATATCTGACAATATAAGGTATACAGTTATGTTGCAATGAAAATATTTAGTATTTAAACATTTTAAAGAAAAAGATATAATTAATTTTCTAATAATAAACCTTGGGTAATGTTAAAATTTCCTCCCACTCCCGATTGTGTTGGGTTCCATTCATGCCCATAAGTGGACATATATGACAATATAAGGTATACAGTTATGTTGTAATTAAAATATTTAGTATTTAAACATTTGAAAGATAAATTTCTAACAATAAACCTTGGGTAATGTTAAATTTTCCTCCCACTCCCGATTGTGTTGGGTTCCATCCACGTCCATAAGTGGACATATCTGACAATATAAGGTACACAGTTATGTTGTACTGAAAATATTTAGTATTCAAACAATTAGAAGAAAAAGATATAAAGAACTTTTTACTAATAAACCTTGAAGATTGTTAGAACTTCCTCCCGCTCCTGATCCACTTCCACTTCTGGACGAACTTCCTTCCCCTGATCGAATTCATTTTCTTCGATTTGACATATTTACTAATATGTTGGCCGAATAGCTATAGCTATGAGAAATAGAATTATATTCTAAGGTAGAAATGCTATAACAGAGCTCACGGAAATGTGAGAGAATTGTAGGAGAATTTATCTCTCTCTCTCTCTATCTCTCTATCTTTCTCTCTCTCACCCCACATCATCGTTTCAAGCTAGTACATGTCTGTATTGATATCTTAGTGTAGCATGTATACAAAATTTCAATACCACTGAGATAGCTAGTAATATGATCTTTAGATATATATTAAATCCAAAACCTGAACATTAGAAGCTAGCCTGCAACATAAGACATAGAAAAGTAATGCTCCAGAATTCCGACGTAGCTGGCCGGAATTGCCCAGTCCTAATTACATGTACTTTTTTGGATTATAAAGTATGTTATTGACAATTCCTAGGAATCAAGTCAGCTTATATGTAACTCTAAACATATAATCGATATGGATGAGCTACCAATTCTCATTGACGTTAATCACTACCCACAATAGAGTACTGTGCTTTGAATGTCACCCACCCATACATGATGCTCTCCCTCTCTCTCTAGAATTATTGGGGGGAAAGGGGTAGATGCATTTTTGGTGGAGAGTGAATCACAATATGTCCCAGATATGAGACTGAACATAAACGAATTGTCTTGCCAATCTAAAAAGACATGTATTATGGACCCTCAAAACCAAAAACAATGGTGGATCCGAGTCATCCCTCCTTGATATTTCTAATCGATCGAGCCAAGCGACAACATATCGAAATACGGCCATGGCTACACATCCCAACCCATGTGCCCTTTCCTTCTTCTTCCATTATTGTTTTTGTGTTGTTAACTCTCTCTCTCTCTCTCTCTCTCTCTCTCTCTCTCTCTCTCTCTCTCTCTCTCTCTCTCTCTCTCTCTCTCTCTCTCTCTCTCTCTCTCTCTCTCATATTAGTGTACCTAGGCCTGGCAACCGTGCGGGCTCGTGTGGGTTCTTAACGGGCCGTGCTCTTAACGGGTCAGCACGTTAAGAACCTGTTTACGTTAATGGGTCTAGCGGGCTAAGTCTGATAGGTTTACGTGCTACCCGTTGGTACTCGTTAAACCCGCGAATTTACATGCTACCCGTTAACGCTAGCTCGTAGTCAACTCCAACCAACTCAGCCCAGCTCACGTATAACCCAACCGATGACCGTGGTTGCTAGAGAAAGTCGAGTTCGTTGGAAAAGACGTTGAGCTACAGTTCGTCGAATCTCTCTCTACTAACGATGGGATAACCCGCTACCATAAACGTGATGGCATCGACGAGAGGAGTCGATTGGTGCCATTGTGACGTTGTGGAGTGGCCGGAGACGACCTAATGGTGAAGCCTCGATCAAACTCATTTGCAGGTCGGCGTGTCGAGAACCCCTTCTCTTTTTCTCCTTTCCTCTTCTTGTTCTTCTTCTTTCTTTTCCATCCTCTCTATCTTCCTCCTCTCTCCCCAGCCCCTTCCTTATCTCTCTTTTCTTTCTTTTCTTTCTTTCTTCTGGTCTCTCCCCCCTCCCCTCTATCTTCCCTTCTCTCTATAGTTTTTTTGTTAACGGGTTCCAATGGGCCCTAACGTGTAAGCACGACACGGCCCGCTAGTATTTGTGCTTTTCATGTGCCGGATTTTACTAGGCACGTTTAGTAGACGTGCGGGCTCGTATGAGTTTTTTTCTTGCGAGTTTCAGGCTTACGGGTTTAATTGCCAGGCCTAAGTGTACCATTCCCATCTGCCTGATTTATTGACTTTGCAAGTCTGAGCATCTACCCTCTCAATTTAAAGGGCAAGTTTTAACTTTCTAAACTCAAATATCTTTGGTGTAATCAATACACCAAAATATATATCATGTCACTCAAATGTGCTTTATGTTGTTCAGCTTTTATCTCTACAATAAGAGTAATTTTAAATACACTCCCCTAAACTATTTAATAATTACGACACGTCCCTCTTAATACACTACTCATTTTGATTTCTGATTCTAATTCTAATTCTAATATTACTCAAAATATCTAAAATGTCATAATCTATCTTTTCAAAAAAAAAAAAAGGAAAATGACGAATTAGTAAAAAATCGTGCTTTTTTTGCCCAGTCCAATGATGATAGCCCATTCCAATGAATCTTTTGCAAATGATTGAACTACCCTACTAAACAGTCAACTCGGGTAGTTCAGTTCAATTCAAACACAAACTGCTCCGTTACCGGAACCGTTATTTCTCTCCCACAAAAAAAAAAAACCCTAAGCAGTTCTCTCTCTCTCTCTCTTTCTCCTCTCTAGCTCATTCGCTCTTTGTTTCGCTCTCTCTCTCTCTCGTTCGCCGACCCAACCCGAGAATAGATATAGCGCCAACCAAAAGGTCAGTAATTCCAATTAGATTGGTTAGTACGTAGTATTATATCCTATATAAATGGTTTGGGAAGTCAGTAATTACCTACAAGAAGTCAGTAAGTTGCTTACTAAGGGTCAGTAAGTTGCTTACTGGGGGTGAGTAACCTGGTTAGTGAGAGTCAGTAACTTGCTTACTAGAATCTGTATGTTTCTTACTGGGTGTTAGTAATCTGGTTACTGAGAGTCAGTAACTTGATTTCTGGAATCTGTAAGTTGCTTACTAGGGGTCAGTAACCTGATTACTGAGAATCAGTAACTTGATTGCTGGAATCAAGACATGAAAGGAGAAGAGATAATCAAACCGAAAAGAGATATCGAGTCCAATTATCCGATTCTCCGAATTCAATCCTCCGATCTTCAGATTTTCGATTTCTCAAGCAATGCGAAATCGAAGCAAAGCGAAATCGAAGCAACGAGATCTCAGATTTGAATCTAAGAATCTCAGCGATTTGACTCACTCAAATTCTCTGTGAAATTCAGTCTCTCTCTCTCTCCTTCTCTGCGAAGATCGGTCTCTCTCTCTCCCTTTCTCTGCGCAGCTCACTCTCTCTCTCTCTCTCTCCTTCTCTGTGCAGCTCGCTCTCTCTCTCTCCCCTTCTCTGCGAAACTCAATCTCCTTGTATGTGCAGCTCGCTCGCTCTCTCCTTGTCTATGCAGCTCTCTCTCTCTCTCTCTCTCTCTCTCTCTCTCTCTCTCTCTCTCTCTCTCTCTCTCTCTCTCTCTACAGCGACGGTTATCAACCTCTCTCCTTATCTACAGCGGCAGTTATCAGATTGTTTCTCTACAGCGACGGTTATCAACCTCTCTCCTTATCTTCAGCGGCGGTTATCAGATTATTAAAATTCAAAATTCTGTTAGAAACGAGTAGAATGGCAAAAACAGAAGATTAAAATTAAAACTGAGCTAGTATTGATAAGATTTGTTGAATTAGGCAATAAGAGTGGTTACCTTATGTTTAGTAGGGTAAGATACTAGGGTGGTCATTGGAATGGGTAATGAGGGGACCAAATTAGTACTAAATGGACATTTTCAAAAAAAAAAAATCATGAAATATTGCATTATTTGACTTTAAAGTACAGTTATTGCCATCTCACAATAGTTTGTTTACCCTACACAATAATCTATACTATTATTAAGCAAACAGACTTTATTAGCCAAAAGGCATTTCAAAATACAACTAAACCTTTCAACCATAGTTTATGTTAAAATAGATTTTAATAAATAAAGTACAAAATAGTAATAAAAAAAATATTTAGAAATATTCTAATTTATTTTCCCCTACAATCTTTCTATAACTTCTCACTCTTCCCTCTACACCTTCCACATCTCTGCTTTATTTTAACTTATTTTTTTTCTTTTTCAAATCAATTTCCACACATATAGTGTGTGGGGGTGTATCTAGTTTTAGTTATATTAATCCAATTTACCCTTAATAAAATGGAATTTGATTAAAAAAACTGAATATTTTTTTTTCCATTAGGAGATTAAAAAAACTGATGATCTTAGGTTCGTGTTTACTCGTGCTCTTGCTCTTGAATTCACAAGCACGATGGGTGGCTCTTAAACGTACCAACAAAGGGAAAAAGAAGTGTCATCAATCGACATGACGTATCGTCCGCTATATATATTAATCAGTGTCACGTCTAAATCAAACAGAAAATGATAAAAATTTAAGAGAGTTGCATGAAAAGGATCGCTAGGTCTGGACTGAATGATCGGACAAGGTCACAGTCTCATTAGTTAAGACTGCACTCTATAACTTCTATAATAACATCTTTGCCTTTTTAATTTTTGTCAAGAAAAATTTAACCAAAGAGAAATAGCTTGGAAAGGAAAATCTCAATAGAATGAAACCTTTAAGGAAAATATGCGTGACGGAGATTCGCTCAAGGTAAAACCCAAATGAGAGACAAACTGTTAGGCTACGAATTAAAAAGATTTGTCGCCTAAGTAAAAATGTTTTTACACATTTAGCGGCTTAATTTTCCGTAAATAAATTTTTCCAAAATTTGAAATTAACTTAGGCGACGAATAAGTTAATTTCGTCGGCTAAGAATTTTAATTAGGCTCGTAGTCTTCCTGAGTAAAAGACTTCGACGACGAATTATGTCATTTTCGTAGCCTAGGTGAATATACATATATAGGATCGAAACAAGCTGCAATCCCTAGCCGATTTCGATTCTTCCTCCATCCTCCTCCTATTCTTCCTCCGTCTCAGTCACCGCCCTCGTGCCCGTCGCCCCCCCGTGGCCCCCGCCTCCGTCTCAGAACCCAAATTCTCTTCTGTTTTCTTCCTCAGATCTCAAATCCCCCTTCTCTGTGTTTGCTTTCTCCCTCAAAATGACTGAGAGGGATTCGGTGTCGTGGAAAGATGGGGCGTGCGAGGGATGCGGTGGGGTTTGAGCCGAATGAGATGAGTTTGGTGAGTGTTCTCGGGGCGTGTGGGGATGTTGAGGATTTGGGGTTGGAGGAGTTTGTTGTTGAGAAGAAGTTGGAGGCTTGGAGCATATTCTGGAGCAGCCGTTTTACTTACCGTTATCGGGGTGAGGGAAGCACCAAGTTTACAGACCCTAATCTCTTATAATGTATATCTAATATATAATGCTGACATTTATATATTTGTAGGGGGAAGAATTGTGCCCAGGTTCCAAGAATTGACACCAGATAAGTTGGGGAAGGTATAACTATGGATGTTTTACTGAAAACAGATCAGGTTCTTGGGCGCTATTACATGGCAGGTAGACATTTCTCTAGTGATAATGCCAAAGTTTCTGAATATGACTGTTGACAGTAGCCGCAGAGAGGCTACAGCAGGCCCACAGTGAAACGACCCAAACCTTAAAATACCCCAAGAGTTTAAATTAATTGTTGACGTGCAGAAATTTATTTTTATTACTATTTAGAGGTTTTAAATGTTGACTTTTTATAAGTTGACCCGATCGAGAATTTTATTTCTCGACAGAATAAAGGGCGATGATACGAGTTCGTAGTCACGCGGCAAGCGTGAAACGGACGTCGTAGGAAAAAGTTATGACGTGAAATTGGGAGAGGAAATTCCGGAAACGAGCGGAATTTTCCAGAAAGGAATATTCAGGAATTTTGGAGGAATATTCCTTTCCTTTTTATTTTTCTTTTCTTTTCTTTTTCTCACTCTCTCTCTCTCCTCCCCTTTCTCTCTCCCCGATCGGCCGAGCCTCTCTCCCTCCCCCTCTCCTCCCGTTTGGCGGCGGAGATTTGAGAGAACCCGTCCCGAAAATTCCCTCGGAAAATTCGAAACAGGTCCTGAAATAATCCCAAAAACCAATTAAAAAAGTTTCTTTGCTCCCAAACCGCCAACACCCTCCCACTGGGAACAAAGTTGGACCTAATCGCCGCAGTTCCGGAATCGGGTCAAAACCGGGCATCGGTCAACGCCGGTCAAAGTCAACGCAGTCAACGGTCAACGCTGACTGGTCAACGGTCAACGTTGACTAGTCAACGGTCAGAGTCAAAGTTATTATTTACTTTACTTTTTACCTTTTTACTATTACGATTTATCTTTTTACCGTTTACTAATTACTAAATTACTGAATTACCGTTTTACTGTTTACCGATTTACCAAATTACCATTTACCAATTTACCTTTTTACCTTTCTAATTTACCCTCGTCGCGGGCAGCAGCAGCACCGCCGCCGGAGGCCCAAATCGCCTCCGAACCGGACCAAAATTTCACCCGAGCATCGTCACGGCCCCGGGAACTCATCCCCGGCCTCTCCGCCGCCAAAAGCCCACGCAGCCGTCGCTTACGGCGGCCGATACGGCGGCCCGAAACCCCCAAATCCACAAATCAACAAAATCAACCAATCCAAACCTCAAATCATACAATTTCACCTCTAAACATCATCCTAGAACCGATTCTAACCTTTAATTACAACAAACAACAACCAAATCATCCATTTTATAAAATCCCAAATCGGGTTCTAAACCCTAGAAATTTAAATTCGAAATTTCTCACTTACCTTGGCCGAATCCGGTTAAATCCTCTCGAGGAGAGGTTGCACGGTTCGAGGTGATCCATTTCCCCCCGAGGATCGACCCGATCGGTGGCCGGAAGTGGGAGTTCCGGCCTCTCCACCTCCCCCCTGTTTTGGGCTCGAATCGGCCGCACGGCGGCGCTTGGCGCCACGCCGCTACCACCAACAGAGAGAGGGAGAGAAGCCGCGTCGTCCGCCACCGATACCAACCGGATTGGTGGCCGGACGGAAAAACGGGAGGAGAGGGGGAGGGAGAGAGGCTCGGCCGATCGGGGAGAGAGAAAGGGGAGGAGAGAGAGAGAGTGAGAAAAAGAAAAGAAAAGAAAAATAAAAAGGAAAGGAATATTCCTCCAAAATTCCCGAATATTCCTTTCTGGAAAATTCCGCTCGTTTCCGGAATTTCCTCTCCCAATTTCACGTCATAACTTTTTCCTACGACGTCCGTTTCACGCGTGCCGCGTGACTACGAACTCGTATCATCGCCCTTTATTCTGTCGAGAAATAAAATTCTCGATCGGGTCAACTTATAAAAAGTCAACATTTAAAACCTCTAAATAGTAATAAAAATAAATTTATGCACGTCAACAATTAATTTAAACTCTTGGGGTATTTTAAGGTTCGGGTCGTTTCAATCCACCCCCCTTAAAGAAATTTCGTCCACGAAATTTACAAGACTACTAAACTCAAAGGTAGGGTACAGTTATCACCTTCCCCTTCCTAAACTGGCACACAACTTGCCGAAAGTTGTAAAAATTTAAACAACTCCACCTTTCAAATCACAAAGAGATAACAAAACCCGTGGTAAGCCAATTATCAATTCAACAAATGTTTACAAATTTCAAATTACTAAACCGAATACAAATTCTTATTGATCTCGTGGGCTCCATCTTAAGGAGATACTATGTCTAAGATTTTGACATAACCTCCCCTTAAATTTGGATAGCCCTACCTGCATAAGATTCAATAAAACACTCCTTATCGCCGACCATCACATACAAAATACAATTTCACAAAATAATAGACTAATTCAATTCCAAAACTGAAACAAATAACCGATTAAAGATAAAATCAATACTCAAAATAATTAATCCAAATAACTATCACCAGTCAACCCCATTAGTCTATTCTCAAATATTTCCACGGGTTCAAGAAATTATTAAATTATAAACATTTTCATAATATTCACGGGTTCAAAACATGCTTGTTTTTTTTTTAAAAAAAAAAAACACAATACATGCATTTTTGTGTATAAAACATAAGTAAGTTTTATGAAAATCTCATTTGAAACACATCAGCCTCGCTGATAACTCAAATAAACAAATATTTCTTTGTTTGAAATTTATACTCAAAATCATATCCGTTTGAAATCAAATATATACTCAAAATCATATTTCTTTGAAATCAAATCATAAAATCTCTTGACCATTCTCATTGGTCATATAAAAATCTCAAACTCGCTGGTTCGGGAATCTATTAAAAACCGAAAGCCTTGTAGAGGAAATATTCCCGAAACTAGATAATATAAAAATATGGAAAGCCTCATAGAGGAAATCTTACTCCACTGCTTCGGGAATCTATCAAAAGCTGAAAATCTCATAACTGAAATATTCCCGAAGTCACATCATATAATCGTACAAAATCTCAATCAAGTCATATCATAATATATAAGCTCAATCAACTGATGCGGGAATTTATTAAAACTGAAAGCCTCACTGAGGAAATATTCCCCGTACGGCAATGGAGGGCAATGTTCGGGCGGTCGGCCCGGTGACCCCGTACGGCAGAAGTCGCCACCAGGTGCAGGCCCGCCAAAGAGCGCAGCGACCTCCCGCCAGCCCGACGCTTCGTCAGTGGATGAAGCTGAGACTCCGACCGCACGAGCGCTGCAGATGCTGGCCAGCACCGTGTCGGACTTAAAAGCCCAAATGGAGGCCAACGAGAGAAGAGCCGCGCGGCCGATGGAAGGCGCCCGGTTTAATGAGCGCATGGGTCCCTTTTCGCACCGGGTCATGGAGTCGGGAAGATCTGGCAACCAAAAGTCCCTCAAGCTCACCTACTCAGGATCCGGCTGCCCGTACCAGCATCTGGACAGCTTCCGGTCCCAAACCTGCGCCAAGGGATACTCCGATGCAGTCTGCTGCAACATCTTCCAGGAGACTTTGTCCGGAGAAGCGCTCAGCTGGTTCTACGAGCTTCCGGCAAACTCGATCGAAGCGTTCGAGCAGTTAGCCGACCGGTTCGTAGGACGTTTCATTCTCCGAGTCGAGGGAGCCCGGACGTCGACCATCCTCTTCAATTGCAGGCAAGCCCCCGGAGAGGAGCTTAGAACCTTTGTCAACCGGTGGCAGACGGCTACGGCCGGAGTTCGAAACCTGGACAAGGGCATCGCCGAGATGGCGTTTAAGCAGGGGCTCCGAGCGGGCAAGTTTTCCTACGCCGTCCGGGTAGAACTCCCGCAGGGGTACGACGAGTTGATGGCTATGGTCATCCGGCATGCTCAGGCCGACCATGAGACCTACGGGCACCACCTACAGAAGAGGAAACGGGATGAGCAGCAGGAAGACCATCCCCGGGAAGAGAACCCCCCGCCCGCCCAGGAGGCCAAGCCCAGTCAGCGGACCGATAACCGCACCGCTCGGTCCAGCCGGAACGTCAACAACAGAAACTGGCCACAGCGGCAGCAGAGGTCTTACTCTGATAAGCCCCAGAACGAGCACAAGCCGGCGCCATTCCGCCAAGAGCGCCCCCTAGCAATCATGCCAGCACCACCACCGGCCAATCAAGAAGTCTTCACCGCTCTCACCACTTCCTATGAGGATATCCTACTTGAGAACGGGAGTATCATTCCCCCACCGCCCCAGAGAAGGTTCCCCAAGGGGAAACTTACAACGGCGCAAACGGGCAAGTACTGCTCTTATCATGATGAGGCTACTCATCGAACAAACCAGTGCTGCGCTCTCAAGACAGCGGTGCAGGTCTTGATCGATAACGGTCAGCTCCAGCGGTACGTAGGGAAAAGAGGAACAGACCCCGACCGGGAACGTGACCAGTCTTGGTAAAACCCGCTAGTCCGAGCGGTTAGTTTGGCATAGTTTGCGGTTCAAACGTTGTAAAGACAAATATATATGCAAACTACTTTTGAGAAAATTTCACCGGCTCTGCCAGTTCCAGTATATTCATATTCAAGCAAGTATACAAGCAGTAACCGATCCGGAAACATTACAAGGAAAAGGGCAAGAAAATCCTAAGGAGCTACGACTCCGCCTTCGGCAGGCAATCCGCCAGCCCCTCCTGCGGTACCCTCGTCGTCGACATCAGTTCCGGCGTGGACTCCGGCTCGGGCAGACTCGGCACCGTTGGTAAAAGAATCCAAGTCCGAGCAAATCGCTTCACCCGGCTGCTCCTCCACCGCCTCCTGATGGATGTCCGACTGCTCATGGATATCTCCTTCAGCAGCAGTCAACATCAGGGAAGTGTCTAACCATCCCTTCCCCACCCATTCCGTGTACGCATCCGAGATGCCCTCTTCCCTGGCCTTCACCAGAAACTCCAGGAACTGATCGCTCTCGCGGTATTTGAGAACGACCTGCTCGTAGAGTTCCGGGTCATCTTCCCCGGCCGGAGCGGCAGAAGCGGCGCGCAGAGCAGCGGCTCCCACTTGGAGCTCGTCCACCTTGGCCTCCAGGTCGGCCCTCTCCTTCTCCAGGATCCGGTTATGCTCCTCTAGCTTCTTGGCCCTCTCCTCCGATCTGGCCTTCTCCCGGTCCGAGCGAGACTTCTCCACCTCTAGGCGCTGTCGGATCTCAGATAGAGCAGTTATCTGTCTCTGCAGCTCCGACACCTCCTCGCTCGCGTCCGGTTCGTACAGACTGTACAGCAACTGCGCAACACCAAAGAGTTAGTCAAGCAGCAAAGCAAAACAGGCTGCAAACAGTACAGTGGTACCGTGCGGTACTTACCCGGAGGACGGATTCCTTGCATTTTGGACGATTCCCGCCCGCCAGGACTCCAGCAACCCCGGGTCTATCCAGACCAAGGCCGGCCAAGTCCGCCGCGACTTGCCGCGCGAGCGCACTATCCGGGTTTCCCCTCGGTGCCTCCGCAGGCGCTGGACTACTCTGCCGAGCAGCAGCAGCAGTACTCTCCCCAGCAGCGTTGGGCTGCGCACCGCTGGTGATCCTGAACCGTTTGGCGAGGTTCTTCCATGCCGACCCACCGGTGAGCGTCACCAGTGCGGTGGAAGGAACGTCCCCGCTCTTCCGTTTCTCTCCCCGGCCTTCCGGAGAAGAAGATCGTGCGCTTACGGGGGCGACGCGAGCCACGTGCGGCACAGTCACCGGCCGGTTGGGGATCCTGTTCATCCCCCCGGGAATCCTCAAGGCCCCCTCGGTACTCTTACCCTTTCCAGGCGCCAGGAGGCCTGCGGCATGATGGGTCTTCACCCGCTTCAGGACATAGGCGTCCTCATCGATGTCCATGGCCCTCGGCTCCGCATGGGTCGTAAGCCGACCGGACCCGTCGTTCACCGACGTCCGCGAGACAATCTCGGCTTTCTCCTTCAGCTGGTTGAGGAGATCTTCCCCGTCCATGGAGAGAGTGGCTTCGGGCTTGATAGTCGCCCGGGAAGATGCACCTGCAAGGAAAGCAAACAGATAGTATTTTGCAAAACTAGCACAAAGTATCACCGCTCAAGGGCTTCCTACGCACCGGGACCCCGCCCAAGCTGGCAGTATTCCAGCACTTCTCGTCGGATGAAGTTGTAAGAACTTCGTTCCAGATCGTCCCAACATCCGGTTATGGTCGAGATCCTATCTCACGCTCCAGATCGGATAGTTCGTACGACTGGTCGCCAATGGGTTGGAAGGCGCCAGGAACACAGTACATTCTATTCCTCGCCTGCCACTTCCCGCCCACCATCACCACCTTCTTCCTCCAGCTGTTGTCTACCCATGAAGGCATATTGGTGACGATCAGTGGAGGCTTCCGGGTGTTGAAGGACAGGCAACCACTGGACCCCTGCTTCCTGGAGTACGACAGCCTGTACAAGGACCGGAACTCGTTTACCGTGGGAATATTCATCCCGGAGAACTCGTACAAGCAGCCAAGGCTCAGTAGTCGTCTCCACTGCAGCCCAAGAAGCTGCGCGGGCGACACTTGCAGCGCACTGAGCATGTACTGCACGTAATGTGGCAGCGGAAACGAGAGTCCGTGCCGGAACTGATCTTGATGCGCGGCAACCCAACCTGCTTCCGGGTTGCAGGCTGACTCTCCAGGATTCAAGGGCCGTAGCAGCACGTTATCCGGGATATCCCACGCTTCCCGCAACGCTTCAATCTCGTCAGGGGTCATGCTCTCCTTCGGTTCATCACACACCACAGCGTGCTTCCCACTGCCAATGGTGTAGCTCACAACCGGAGCATCTGCAAGGCGCACCCCGTGCGGTATTTCGGTCTCCGAGGATTCAGTCCCGGAAGACGAAGACGAGGACGGAGTCGAAACCCTGCTCCCGGAGCAGTCAGCGGCTTCGATCTCCGGGGATTCCGAACTCAGCCAGTTATCCAGCCTCTCCGCATCATCCACGAGGGGACCCCTGGCAGCCGATTCGGATGCCCGGTCAGAACCTGAAGACGACATCTTAACCTAGGGGAAGAACACAAAACCCTAGCGCTCGTCAGCAACAGGCTACAACAACGCCTCCTACGGCCTCTCCCCAAGTTCGCCGCAAAGCAGTTCCGTCAGCGGTAGAGATCCCTCTCCCCCCCCCCCCCCGCCGCAAAACAACAAAGCCAAAAACAAGAACAACACCGGGGCAAAGAAATCAAACAAACTTACCAATTAGTATGCTCAACCGAGGACAATCGACCCTGGGAAAGCAGCGCGCAATGGTAGGGAGTGTTCAAGGAAACAGATCTCGTGGGGCAAGAAGGGCTCAGAGTGGTCGCCGGATTCCTCTCTTTCTCTTAGTTCTCCAAAGCAAGAAGCAACAACAGAAAGAAGAGCAGAAGAGGCCTTTTTATAGAGGGGACCAATGCCCTAGGCAATCGAAATCCCTCCAAAACAAGTAATCAGAGCAACTCAAACGTCTGCGAATTCAGGCCCTTCATCTCAAGACCGCCCCGCGCTGGCACGTGTCCCAGCATTGGTAACCTCCCCATGCCATCATAAACTGACGGGACTGATGGACTTCCTCCTTAAATGCATGTCAGCCACTTGTCCCACACGCTGGCGACAGGAAGGTAGGAGCGGGAATCAAGGAGTCAGGCCCTCCCACTTCCCCAGATTCCACGCTTGCACGACAATCTTCACTGCATTTCTCAAAGACCTCTCTCGCGGTTATGATCATCCAACCGCTTGGAGAGCACCCATCCGGGTATGAAGCCTCATCTCGATATGGCTTGACGCCCGGTCGAGGACCGCCCGGCACCATGGCAGTTCGCGGTTATGATCATTCAACCGGCTGCATGGTTTCTTCGCTGTATATCTCGAAGACCTCTCTCGCGGTTATGATCATCCAACTGCTTGGAGAGCACCCATCCGGGTATGAACCATGGCAGTTCGCGGTTATGATCATTCAACCGGCTGCATGGCCTTTCATCGCATATTACTGGAGACCTCGTCTCGAAATGGCATTACGTCCGGGCACCGGTCGAGGTCCGTCCAGTCGCATCTCTCTTGGGGGACTCGTCTCGATATGGCAGAACGCCCGGTCGAGTTCCGCCCACCGGTTACGACGCATCCAACCGGCTCGAGAGCATATTCCGGGAATAGGATCCACCCGGCCCCATGGCATTTCACTGGGGGACTCGTCTCGATATGGCAGGACGCCCGGTCGAGTTCCGCCCAGTACCATGGCTGACCCCGGTCATGAGAACATTCGACCGGCTTGGGCTTTATACACCCAGGTGAGTCTACATCTAACCCATGTACGCTTGTCCAGCAGGATAAAAACCCTGCATCGCACTAGCTGCGGCAAAAAGGGGCTACACGGCGAGCTTTGTCACCTCAACGCCACCCCCTACTAGGAACGTAATGCACCTGACCCCATGGCATTTCACCGGGGGAACTCGTCCGGATATGGCATTACGTCCGGACACCGGTCGAGTTCCGCCCAAACCCATGGCTGACACCGGTCGAGAATATTCGACCGGCGGGCTTATACACCCGGGCGAGTTTACATCTAACCCATGCTTGTCCAGCAGGATAAAAACCCTGCATCGCATTGAAAGGCGATCAAACATAGGGCTGCACGGCGAGCTTTGTCACCTCAATGCCACCCCCTTACCTCAACGCTTATTCAACACAATCTGAGAAGAACTAGCAAGTGTTCGCCGGTGCTTCAAACAGCCCGCAACACCAGGGTAATCTCCCTGCAGCCTAGCAATAGGAAACTCGTCCTCGTCCCGTTTCGGCAGATCGCCCGGTAAAGGCTCAGTAAATCCCGTTTCGGCAGATCGCCCGGTAGAGGCTCAGTAAATCCCGTTTCGGCAGATCGCCCGGTAGAGGCTCAGTGAACTCCGCTCCGCTTCGATTCGGCAGATCGCCCAGTTGAAGCCCAGTGAAGCTCCGCTTCGTACCGATAGGGCAGAGCGCCCGGCCGAAATTCCGTGCACATTTCTTGCATGGCGGATTTCAACGCCTCATTATCATTCCATGCGCAAAATCTCCTGCATGGCGGATTTCAACGCCTCATTATCATTTCATGCACACATCTATTGCATGGCATCATAACATCATGGCATCATCTCATACACTCACCGGGTTCCACCCGGCTCCATGCTCATAACACCACAACACTTACGCATGTTACTGCTTATATTTCAAGTGTGCTTATAAACTATTGCTTCCCATCGGTAACAGGTACTCACCTCGGTCACGCCCAATGTTTAACGCGGACTTGGGGGACTGGGTACCGGTAGGATGGTAGCCCTGCGGGTCTGCGGGACAAGAGCAAGACAGATTTAAGTCCCCATTCAAGATTGCACTTAACCAGGAACTTGGGGGACTTGTTGACAGTAGCCGCAGAGAGGCTACAGCAGACCCACAGACCCGCAGCAAGCGCACCAGGGCCCGGCCTAAGTGTCGGGACCGGATCACCAGCACCCGGCCTCGGGGCCTAGCACTCTATCCTGCCTCCATGGACCCGGGGGCCGGGTGCGCCAGCCTGCCTAAGAGGGCACCAGAAGGTATAAACAGAAGGGAGCCCGTCCCACATCGAATAGTAAGGCCAGCCCTTACCCCCAACCACCTATATATGGGCCCCAACTACCCTCTTTATGAGGTAACTTGTCTCTCTCCCTACTTACATACGTGCCTTAGTTATATATACTCCAACTATACTAACTTAGGCATCGGAGAGGTGAAGGCCGGTCCGCCCGGTATTCCCCTTAGTAAGCAGGATTGCTGGAGATCGAGTTGGATTCATCAAGTATCTACTAGACCCCCGGGTTTAGGCAGAAACAATGACCATGTCAATGTTACTGCAATCTTGGAATACAATGGAAACTATACTTATCCAGCATCTCCTCTCTTTCCCCAAACTCTCCCCATGTACTTAGACTTTGCAGCAGCACTGAACTTCACTTACCAAATCAAAAGCTTAGCCTCCCCAGAATATCCAATATATGTCCCACCAGCTAATGACATTACTACCAGTATGTTTACAACAGCTTCCATGAATTCACTTTACTGTGATGATTCAGGCTTCTTGAGCTGCATAGAGATATCGGTCGCTTCAAGAGTGAATAACATTAGCTGGGTGAACCCGAGGAGTACAGATATCTTGCAAGCTTACTACAGGTTTTCCCATACTCATTCATTATATTCTCTTTACTAGAGTACTACTTGTAAATCCTAGAAGTCATATATCATGGTATTAGACGTACATAACTGAATCTTCAAGACTTGAGTTCTAGGAATTAGTAATTGATAGAATTCATGATATGCATGTATGAGTAATTAAACTGCATGATCCGGTAAAGTAGATATTTATAGTTGATATGCATTAGTAGTTATATAACTATACAGCAAATTAATCTGGATATTCATTATTGATGATGAAGGAACATAAATGGAGTTTACTCAACAGATTTTCCAGACCAACCGCCTACTTATTTTAACTTTACAGATGATACTTACTCGAAAGATACCGTGTTTACAGTACAAGGGACAAAGGTGAAGGTGTTGAGCTATAATGAGTCAGTTGAGATTGTGTTCCAAAGGACTGATGTGCAAGGAGGCTCTGTGAATCGTCCACTGCATATGCATGGATATAAGTTGTACCTCGTTGGATATGGTTTCGGAAATTATGACAATGAGACTGACCCGAAAGGGTTCAATTTGGTTGATCCTCCTCATGTCACTACATTTGGAGTTCCCAAAAATGGATGGTTGGCGATCAGATTCATAGCAGATAATCCTGGTGTGTATTTCTTATTCCCAAACTTTATATTAGCTAGCTAGGAACTTGATGAATCGTTTTGCTTATTACAGGGTCAGAGACTTGAGTATTTTATCCTGTGTAATTTTTTTCTTCTAGGTGCTTGGTTTTGGCACTGTCATATGGAGAGACACACGACTTTGGGTATGGAAGCTGCATTCATAGTGAAGAATGGTTTTGTCACCTAAATAAAAGACTTGGGCTACGAATAAAATAGTTTCATTTTAGTTTGTATGAACAAATTTATTAATATTAAGTATTTAACTTGTATGAATAAATTTTTTAATATATTAATTATATTTTGTCTCAATTTGTTTATTTTTTTATTAAAAAAAATAAACTACTTAGACGACGAAGGAAGAAAGCAGTAGTGGAAAGGAGCTACTGCAGCTTAAGTAAGATCTCGGGTTCGAAACCTTGTGGATGCAGCACTGATGTTGGGAGAGCTTCTCCGCCACCGGCTCGAAGAGGCGGTTGAAACGACACCACCTTTTAAAAAAAAAAAAAAAAAAAAAAAAACTTTCGTCGCTAAGTTATCCACTAAGGCAACGAAAAAGAGCATATTCCTCTCCTAAGTGAACCACTTAGGTGACGAAAGTAGTTTAATTAAAAGAAAAAATAATTACTAAACAACTAAGGCGGCAAAATTTTAGATTTTCGTCGCTTTAGTGGTCCACTTAGGCGACGAAATATTATATTCGTCGCCTAAGTGAAGCTCCAACCGATGAAAAATTTCATTCTCCAAGAACATTTAGTTGTCACCAAAATACTTAGAAGACAAAAACGTTTCGTCGCCTAAGTAGTCACTTAGGCGAGGAAACATTAAATGTTTCGTCACCTAAATACTTAGACCACCACTTCTAGACGACGAAACTTAGGTGACGAAAAAACCTCTTAGGTGAGGAAAATATTTCGTCGCCTAAGGTTTTTTTTTTCTGGTAGAGGACTAAAGTCTAAAGGAGCGAGTACTGAACTACTGATGATGGGGATCGAGAATGCATGGCAACCTCCATATCACTTATCAGTTTGGTTCGGTTGATTTTTGATATCTTTGTGTACCGGAGGCCTCCATTAGCGTGTTGTTACCTGCTTTTTATGAGTACATTAGAAAAATATGCGCGACATGGTATACTATCAGATCGATTGTCGATTCAGATATTTGATTAAGTAGCTAGAGTGAACTTTGAGGGTGAACTTTGAGGACAAACCTAGATCGAGCTAAAGAACTACTATATCCAGAAACTGAGTACGGACTTATTGTCCCGATCAGCCAAATGTGAGAGTTGACAAAAGCTTTTCACGATCGCGAATATGGAAATGTGGTGGTTGGAGCCAGAGTTCTATATGATGGGGAGACGGGAAGGTCCCGGGGCTATGGATTCGTATGCTTCTCAACAAAAGCAGAGATGGAAACTGCACGCCTTACAATCTCTAGATTGTTTCCTAGTCCCATATGACTCCCATCTGCCTGATTAGTACTTCAACAGTTCATCCCATAAATAAATGTGGAAATAATCTGCTTCGAAATTATAAATCCACTTAGGGCCGGGGTAGTAAATTGACTGATCCTTCTTTTGTTTTCTTGGCTTCTCAGTAACTAGAGGGAATCGAAGAGCAATGCGTATAAGATATTGGCTGAAGGAAAGTGCGCGTTCAACACATATGTTGGTGTAAATTTAGTAAAAGGGTTAATTAATTTGAAGATGACTGTCAGCTGAGAAGCCGGAGATCGATCGATCATAATACTGTATCCCATTTCTAATAGTTGTCTAGCAACTCATTTTTCATTCCCCGACCAATTTAATTAAAAGAATGGCCATGGTAGATTCGCTCCTATATAATTGACCGGCTTTTTATGACTAGCTGCATTTTAGACACTTTATATAATTGACCGGCTTTTTATGACTAGCTGCATTTTAGTCTTAAAGTGTCGATGATTTAAGATTCTATTTGTGAATGAACTCTAGTAATTTCAATTTTGTCTTTGGTTATATGGATTTCATGGGATCGTGTACAGTACCATAATATATATCATATTCTTAATTTACAACTAATTGAACAAAATTTACCATTTTACTACACTCAATTTACAATATTGACAACAAATTTACAACATGTGGTTTATATATTTACATATCATTAAACAAATTTACCACATTGACAATTATTTATTTATAAACTTGTAAATATGTCGTACGTACGTAAAGAACTACAATTATCCAAACAATCACTCTATTTACCACAATAACAATATAATTTACTTTAAAATTTGTACAGGAGAGTATTGAATAAAATTCTAGATTTCACTCCCCCATAATTTACAGACTAAACAATTCAACAACATTATTAAAACAACAGGGTGATAAAAAGAGACTTGTCACACACTAAAGCAGGCTACGAACACCAATTGTATGCAAACACCAGACACATAGATCCAAGCACTCATGCAATCGATTACATAATGATGACGAATTCGCAAAAACATTAGCGAAGCATGAGTTCCCAGAACAATTAGAAAAGCATAATTGCGAAGCACTACCAATGTTTCCGATACCAGTTCCGATGTCAACAGTGGTATTAAAGGCTTTGCAGATCGCTGTTACCTGAAGTGAAAATAACAGATAAGAAAAAAAAAATAGAAAAGAAAGAAGGTGAATAAAACAATGAAAGATCACGCTTATACTTGTAGGTCCCGATATCGATCCAGGAACTTTCGAGAAACTACATGTATGGAGAAGATGTTGAGATGTGATATTTTTTTTTTTTTTATATAATTTAATAACAAATAAGGCAGATCAACAGGACTGGGGACTCCTAATCCAATAAAATAGTTCAATTGATACCTGGTTTGTCAATCCAGAATTTCCAGAATTGTTATAAGCAGCCTTGGTACGCAGCAAGGCGTAGTCGTCCGAAAAGTTGCAATGTTCGTGAACGTAGTTGCGGCTGTGGTAGCGGGAGACGCAAAGATCAAAAGTTGAAGTTTTGTTGTGCTCGAAGCAACCCACGCAAGTGAAATACAGTCCCTTTAGAAATAAGGAGGCTTTGCATCCGTGGCAACCAATAATGGTCCTCTGAGTCTTAATAAAGTAGTAGAGAGTGATAGATTCTGTATAGTCCAAACAGCCATCTCCATTTTTGTCTAGCTCCTGGAAGGTCTGGTTGACATGGTCGCCGAAATAACCCTCAGCCATCTGCTTGAACTCCTCCATGGTTATTGTTCCATCACCATCTGTATCCATTTCTCGAAAGAATGTAGACACCTCGACCTTTTGTTCTTTGGACAAATTACGGTAATAAGCTAAAGCAGCCGCACGAACCTGTTTGATGTTTCCCATTCTCTCAAACTTAATCAGACTCGGTTTGCAGATGCATATTGGAAGATCTCTCAGTATCTCGTCTTATTTATAATATAAAAGATACAAAAAAAGTTCTTCCTCAAATCATTGATTAATAATGGGTACGTATCACTGTATCAGCTTGTTTTGATGAAGATCGTAGAAAACAAACATAAATGCTCGACCGGTTGTCTTCTTGGTTTGGGCCAGTTCTAGGAACAATATATTGATGTTTTAATTACTGCTCTAATTCAAGTATGGAGTTAATTAAAGATTACATCATACTTGTTGGTGCATTCAAGTATAAAAATATCACTACGTACGTACCCCGGCCGGCCAATCACAATGCAATCTGTCAATCGATGCAACATGGCAACATTATATATACACCAACAAAGCTCTTCTTCGTCTTACTCTGGTGGCTCTCGTTGTCTTCAATTCGTCTTCGTTTGATTAATCGTTTTCTGATCAGAATTGAGAGGATCGTCTCTAACTTGTCGATGAAATTAAGACGACGTACCTATCCCTAGCTATATATATATTAAGTTGGCTTCTCTTGTTTGGCCTGGACCCTGGAGTGAATTTTATGAAGGTGTTGGGAAAGAAAAAGCACAAAAAAACCGAGGTCTGATATATAGGAAGTATGAGAATCTGAAGGTCCTAGAGGGGGGTGAATAGGATACTTTACAACTTTTTCGTTGTATGATGTAATTCGAGGCTAGCAAGGAGTTGTGCTATCTCGATTCACAGTTTGCTACGATTATGCAAGTAATAAAAAAGATTGCTGAAAGTAAAAACAACACAGAGATGTTTTTCTTTAACGCAGAAACCCGAACTCAGGAAAGAAAACTGCGTGCCCTTATCCGAAGGACAAACCTTTCCACTATGTGATTCGTAGACTTATACAAGAATAGAGCCTGGGATACCAGACCTTATTGTTATCCTGTTCTATGACTCTACCTAGTCTACCTAGAACGCTCTCCCATCTTGTCCCCTAAGTCCTCACACATGAAAGGGATACAAGAGCTTCACTTAGACCTTAACTACGCCTTAGCTAACTCTGCTTGTGAACTCTTGGGGTCGTTGCACCTCCAATCACAACCTCATGTATTGGAATGCAAATGTTTTATGATTTTTGAAAAACAGTTTTTGATTTCTCAAGCTCTAAGATTTATAATCACTAGGAAGACTTAGAGCAGTAGAGAGTAAGAACACAAGCTGATATTCTTCAATAATAACAAAAACACAATAAAATTTGACCACCAAGCAAAATCACTTTACTTGGTATTTATAGGCAAGTGTGAATTGCTAAGAGAGCAATACGCATGCCAATGGATTCAGAAAGTTTGGACTGATGTGTTTGGCTTAGAGGCTGTTGAAAACCTTTGTAGTACAAAGCTAAGCACAAAAGGACAAAACCAACTTTCCAAAAATGGCTAGCTTTTCATAAGAGGGAAAAAGGTTTTGCAAAAAGCATTCCAAAAGAATGTCAACAATATGAATAGGCAAAACAGCTTCCTCCTAGGATCATACAGCCTACTATCAACTGCATATGTAAGTGTATCACAAACCAAACATAAACAAATGGACCTTGAAAACATCAAGGTCACGGGTTGAAGAATTCCTTCACCCTTTGATAGTTTGAGCGCCAAGAGCATCACATGCTTGACTAGCTGTTTGAATTTTGAAAAGCAAATCGACTGGAAACAACTGGAAATGCATTGAGAAGATAAATCACAGTTTTCAAGACGATTTGAACAAAGCCATAAAAATACCCAGAAAACTTTGACATACAAATCAGTACTCCTATCCTTAGTAAGGAACATAAGATACAAGGTGGTACTGCTATCCTCAGTGAAAACATGATATGAATATGCATGAATATACCTTAGTTTTCTGAGGTTATGTTGGGCCTTGAACTGGTTGGGCTTCATAGCTTCACTTGTACTTGTGCTGGGACTCATCATACTACATCTTGGACTGTGTTTAGGTCCATAATAAGGACTGCCAACATCTTTATACTTACAGAATCTCCACCAGTGCATTGGGTAAGGTTGAACTTTGATGGAGCTTGTGATATCTTTACTGGAAATTTACGTCGGGGGATTTAGCAATGACACTGCAGTGTCCAAAAATCTTACCGCATGCACTTACCCAGATACGTACAACTGGTTCAAGTGAAGAATGACCAAAATATAGCTGTTGATGAATCAGAATTGGAGTGCTACTTCTAGTGTGGGTGCTATGACTGCTATCTAAATTAAATAGAAGAAGAAAAATGTATGCATTGGCAGGATTTTGATATAGATCATCATCATCATCATAAAAATCCTCACCAAGCCTAAGTCTGTAAATGTTTACATTGTGTACATTTTCCTCTTCTATTTTAGATAGCACCCACACTAGCTATATACATGGTTGTTTATTTGCTCCTTTTGATTGACTGGTCGATAAGACAATAATCCAAGACATGCATTTATTTGATTACAAATATGGAATAAATATGAATTTATATCCGCCGTTTGCAAATACTTCTATCTCAGTTTATATATCTCTAATTCCCTATCATGTACTTCATCGCAGTCGTGAATATTGTACATGCATTTACAAGCTTTTTCCAGCTAAGAACATTTTTCATAAAATGCAAACGCGAAATACCTAGAATAACACGTACAAGTTCTAATAAGTACATGCATAAGAGTTTTACTATGACATGTAAAAGTGACAATGAGAATCCGTCACACTAAATTCAAAACATCAAGTTTTTTTTTTTTTTTCAAAAAGATATAAAAATTTCATACCTACTTTATGTCCTAACTCGAACCCAGAACCTAATATACTATTTCATAAGAAATGGTACTCTTACCACTTGTTTCTGCCTAAACCCGGGGGTCTAGTAGATACTTGATGAATCCAACTGTCTCCTGCAATCCTGCTCACTAAGGAGAATACCGGGCGGGCCGGCCTTCACCTCTCCGATGCCTAAGTTAGTATAGTTGGAATGTATATAACCAAGGCACGTATGTAAGCGGGGAGAGAGACGAGTTACCTCATAAAGAGGGTAGTTGGGACCCATATATAGGTGGTTGGGGGTAAGGGCTGGCCTTACTCTTCGATGTGGGACTGGTTCCCTTCTGCTTATACCTTCTGGTGCCCTCTTAGGCAGGCTGGCGCCCCCGGCCCCTGGGTCCCTGGAGGCAGGATAGAGTGCCAGGCCCCGAGGCCGGGTGCTGGTGATCTGGTCCCGACCCTTGGGCCGGGCCCTGGCGCGCTTGCTGCGGGTCTGTGGGCCTGCTGTAGCCTCTCTGTGGCTACTGTCAACAAGTCCCCCAAGTTCCCGGTCAAGTGCAATCTTGAATGGGGACTTAAATCTGTCTTGCTCTTGTCCCGCAGACCCGCGGGGCTACCAATCTACCGGTGCCCAGTCCCCCAAGTCCGCGTTAAAGATTGGGCGTGACTGAGGTGAGTACCTGTTACCGATGGGAAGCAATAGTTTATAAGCACAGTTGCAATATAAGCAGCAATATGACCAAGTGTTGTGGTGTTATGTGCATGGAGCCAAGATGATAATGATGATGTCATGATGCTATGATGCCATGCAACAAATGTGTGCATGGAATGATAATGAGGTGTTGAAATCCGCCATGCAAGAGATTTGTGCATGGGATGATAATGAGGCGTTGAAATCCGCCATGCAAGAAATGTGCAGGGAATTCCGGCCGGGCACCCTGCCCTATCGGTACGAAGCGGAGCTTCACTAGGCTTCAACTGGCCGATCTGCCGAATCGAAGCGGAGCGGAGTTCACTGAGCCTCTACCGGGCTGTATGCCGAAACGGGATTCACTGAGCCTCTACCGGGCTATCTGCCGAAACGAGATTCACTGAGCCTCTACCGGGCGATATGCCATATGGAGACGAGTTTCCCATTGCTAGGCTGCAGGGAGATTACCCTGGTGTTGCGGCCTGTTTGAAGCATCGGCGAACACTTGCTAGTTCTTCTCAGCTTATATTGAATAAGCGTTGAGGTAAGGGGGTGGCATTGAGGTGACAAAGCTCGCCATGTAGCCCCATGTTTGATCGCCTTTCAATGCGATGCAGAGTTTTTATCCTGCTGGACAAGCGTGCATGGGTTAGATGCAGACTCGCCCGGGTGTATAAAGCCCGCAGGTCGAATACTTTCGACCGGTGTCAGCCATGGTATTGGGCGGAACTCGACCGTTGTCCGGACATCATGCCATCTCCGGACGAGTCCCCCAGTGAGGTGCCATGGGGCCAGGTGCATTACGTTCCTGGTAGGGGGGCGGCGTTGAGGTGACAAAGCTAGCCATGCATCCCCCTGTTGCCGCAGCTAGTGCGATGCAGGGTTTTTATCCTGCTGGACAAGCGTACATGGGTTAGATGTAAACTCACCCGGGTGTATAAAGCCCAAGCCGGTCGAATGTTCTCATGACCGGGGTCAGCCATGGTGCTGGGCGGAACTCGACCGTTGCCCGGACATCATGCCATCTCCGGACGAGTCCCCCAGTGAAGTGCCATGGTGCCGGGTGGATCCTATTCCCGGAATGTGTTCTGGAGCCGGTTGGATGCGTCGAAACCGGTGGGTGGAACACGACCGGGCGTCCTGCCATATCGAGTCGAGTCCCCCCAACAGAGATGCGACTGAACAGACCTCGACCGTTGTCCGGACGCCATGCCATATCCGGACGAGGTCTCCAGTAATATGCGATGAAGAAGCCATGCAGCCGGTTGAATGATCATAACCGCGAACTGCCATGGTGCCGGGCTGTCCTCGACCGGGCGTCCAGCCATATCGAGTCGAGGCTTCATACCCGGATGGGTGCTCTCCAAGCGGTTGGATGATCATAACCGCGAGAGAGGTCTTCGAGAAATGCAGCGAAGATTGTCGTGCAAGCGTGAAATCTGGGGAAGTGGGAGGGCATGACTCCTTGATTCCTGTTCCTACCTTCCTGCCGCCAGTGTGTGGGACAAGTGGCTGACATGCATTTAAGGAGGAAGTCCATCAGTCCCGTCAGTCATGATGGCATGGGGAGGTTACCAACGCTGGGACACGTGCCAGCGCGGGGCGGTCTTGAGATGGAGGGCCTGGATTCGCAGGCTTTTGAGTTGCTATGATTACTTGTTTTGGAGGGATTTTGATTGCCTAGGGCATTGGTCCCCTCTATAAAAAGGCCTCTTCTGCTCTTCTTTCTGTTGCTGCTTCTTACTTTAGAGAGACTAAGAGACAAGGAGAAATCCGGCGAGCACTCTGAGCCCTTCTTGCCTCACGAGATCTGTTTTCCTTGAACGCTCCCTACCATTGCGCGCTGCTTTCCCCGGGCCGATTGTCCTCGGTTGAGCATACTAATCGGTAAGTTTGATTTCTTTGCCCCAGCGTTATTCTTGTTTCTGGTTTTGTTGCTTCGCCTTGGGGGGGGAAGGGATCTCTGCCGCTGACGGAACTGCTTTGCGGCGAACTTGGGGAGAGGGCGCAGAAGGCGTTGTTGTACCCTGTTGCTGACAAGCGCTAGGGTTTTGCGTTCTTCCCCTAGGTTAAAATGACGTCTTCAGGTTCTGACCGGGTTTCCGAATCGGCTGTCAGAGGTCCCCTCGTGGACGATGCGCAGAGGCTGGACGACTGGCTGAATTCGGAATCTCCGGAGACCGAAGTTGCTGACTGCTCCGGGAGCAGGGTTTCTACTTC
The DNA here is from genome assembly GCA_963682095.1 of Potentilla sterilis. Lineage (NCBI taxonomy): Eukaryota > Viridiplantae > Streptophyta > Magnoliopsida > Rosales > Rosaceae > Potentilla > Potentilla sterilis. The sequence goes on along the minus strand of OY821758.1, from coordinate 50,136,756 downwards.
GTCCTCGGCTTCGTCCTCTGGGGCTGAATCCTCTGAGACCGAGATACCACACGGGGTGCGATTTGCAGATGCTCCGGTTGCGAGCTACACCATGGGGAAAGGGAAGCACGCTGTGGTGTGCGACGAACCGGAGGAGAGCATGACCCCGGAAGAGATTGAAGAATTGCGGGAAGCGTGGGATATCCCAGATACCATTCTGCTACGGCCCTTGAATCCTGGAGAGTCAGCCTGCAACCCGGAAAAAGGTTGGGTTGCTGCACATCCGGATTAGTTCCGGCATGGACTGTCGTTCCCGCTGCCACACTACGTGCAGTACATGCTCAGTGCGCTGCAAGTGTCACCCGCTCAGCTTCCTGGGCTCCAGTGGAGACGACTACTGAGCCTCGGCTGCTTGTACGAGTTCTCTGGGATGAACATACCCACGGTGAACGAGTTCGGGGCCCTGTACAGACTGTCGTACTCCCGGAAGCAGGGGTCCCGTGGTTGCCTGTCCTTCAACAGCCGGAAGCCTCCACCGATCGTCACCAATGTGCCTTCATGGGTGGACAACAGCTGGAGGAAGAAAGTGGTGATGGTGGGCGGGAAGTGGCAGGCGAGGAATAGAATGTACTGTGTTCCTGGCGCCTTCCAACCCATTGGTGACCAGTCGTATGAACTATCGGACCTGGAGCGCGAGAGAATCTCGACCATAACCGGGTGCTGGGACGATCTGGAACGGAGTTCGTACAACTTCATTCGACGGGAAGTGCTGGAACACTGCCAGCTTGGGCGGGGTCCCGGTGCGTAGGAAGCGCTTGAGCGATGATACTTTGTGCTAAGCCTTTGCAAAATACTAACCGGTTGCTTTCCTTGCAGGTGCATCTTCTCGGGCGACCATCAAGCCCGAAACCACTCTCTCCATAGACGGGGAAGATCTCCTCAACCAGCTGAAGGAGAAGGCCGAGATCGTCTCGCGGACGTCGGTGGAGGATGGGTCCGGCCGGCTTATTACCCATGCGGAGCGGAGGGCCATGGACGTTGATGAGGACGCCTATGTCCTGAAGCGGGTGAAGACCCATCACTCTACAGGCCTGCTGGCGCCTGGAAAGGGCAAGAGCACCGGGGGGGGGGGGGGGGCCTTAAATATTCCCGGTGGAGCGAACAGGATCCCCAACCGCCCGGTGTCTGTGCCGCGCGTGGCCCGCGCTCCCCCTGCAAGCGCACGATCTTCTTCTCCGGAGGACCGGGGAGAAAAACGGAAGGTTGGGGACGTTCCTTCGTCCGCGCTGGTGATGCTGACCGGTGAGTCGGTACGGGAGAACCTGGCCAAACGGTTCAGGAATACCAGCGGCGCGCAGACCACCGCTGCCGGGGAGAATGCTGCTGCTGCTGCTCGGCAGAGTAGTCCAGCGCCTGCGGATGCATCAAGGGGAAGCCCGAGTGGTGCAATCGCGCAGCAGGTGGCGGCGAACCTGGCCGGCCTTGGTCTGGATAGGCCCTGCTTTGACTAACTTACTTTGCTTTGCTGCTTGACTAACTCTTTGATGTTGCGCAGTTGCTGTACAGTCTGTACGAACCGGACGCGAGTGAGGGGCTGTCGGAGCTGCAGAGACAGATAACTGCTTTATCCGAAACCCGGCAGCGCCTGGAGGTGGAGAAATCTCGCTCGGATCGGGAGAAGGCCAGATCGGAGGGGAGGGCCAAGAAGCTGGAGGAGCAGAACCGGATCCTGGATAAGGAGAGGGCCGAACTGAAAGAGCAGAATCGGCTCCTGGAGGAGGAGAGGGCCGCACTGGAGTCCAAGGTGGACGAGCTCCAAGTGGGAGCTGCTGCTCTGCGCGCCGGCTCTGCTGCTCCGGCCGGGGAAGATGACCCGGAACTCTTCGAGCGGGTCGCTCTCAAATACCGCGAGAGCGATCAGTTCCTGGAGTTTCTGGTGAAGGCCAGGGAAGAAGGCATCTCGGATGCGTACACCGAATGGGCGGAGAAGGGATGGTTGGACACTTCCCTGATGTCGACTGCTGCTGAGGGAGATATCCATGAGCAGTCGGACATCCATCAGGAGGCGGTGGAGGAGGAGCCGGGTGAAGTGATTCGCTCGCACTTGGATTCTTTTACCACCGGTGCCGAGTCTGCCCGGGCCGAAGTCCACACCGGAACTGACGTCGACGACGAGGGTATCGCAGGAGAGGCTGGCGGATTGCCTGCCGAAGGCGCAGTCGTAGGTCCTTAGGATTTTCTTGCCCTTTTCCTTGTAATGTTTCCGGATCGGTTACTGCTTGTATACTTGCTTGAATATGAATATAATGGAACTGGCAGAGCCGGTGAAATTTTCTCAAAAGTAGTTTGCATATATATTTGTTGTTTTTTTTTTTTTTACAACGGTTGAACCGCGAACTATGCCAAACTAACCGCTCAGACTAGCGGGTTTTACCAAGACTGGTCATTCTCCCGGTCGAGGTCTGTTCCTCTTTTCCCCACGTACCGCTGGAGCTGGCAGTTATCAATCAAAACCTGCACCGCTTGCCTGAGGGCGTGGCACTTGCTTGTTCGATGAGTAGCCTCATCATGGTACGAGCAGTACTTGCCCGTCTGCGCCGTTGTAAGTTTCCCCTTCGGGAACCTTCTCGGGGGCGGTGGGGGAATGACACTCCCGTTCTCAAGTAGGATATCCTCGTAGGAAGTGGTGAGAGCGATGAAGACTTCTTGGTTGGCCGGTGGTGCTGGCATGATTGCTAGGGGGCGCTCTTGGCGGAACGGCGCTGGCTTGTGCTCATTCTGAGGCTTATCAGAATAGGACCTCTGCTGCCGCTGCGGCCAGTTGTTTCTGTTGTTGGCGTTTCGGCTGGGCCGAGCGGTGCGGTTATCGGTCCGCTGATTGGGCTTGGCCTCCTGGGCGGGCGGGGGGTTCTCTTCCCGGGGATGGTCCTCCTGCTCCTCATCCCGCTTCCTCTTCAGCAGGTGGTGCCCATAGGTCTCATGATCGGCCTGAGCATGCCGGATGGCCATAGCCATCAACTCGTCGTACCCCTACGGGAGTTCTACCCGGACGGCGTAGGAAAATTTGCCCGCTCGGAGCCCTTGTTTAAACGCCATCTCGGCGATGCCCTTGTCCAGGTTCCGAACTCCGGCCGTAGCCGTCTGCCAGCGGTTGACAAAGGTTCTCAGCTCCTCTCCGGGGGCTTGCCTGCAATTGAAGAGGATGGTCGACGTCCGGGCTCCCTCGACTCGGAGGATGAAGCGGCCCACAAACCGGTCGGCCAACTGCTCGAACGCTTCGATCGAGTTTGCCGGAAGCTCGTAAAACCAGCTGAGTGCTTCTCCGGACAAGGTCTCCTGGAAGATGTTGCAGCAAACTGCATCGGAGTATCCCTTGGCGCAGGTTTGGGACCGGAAGCTGTCCAGATGCTGGTACGGGCAGCCGGATCCTGAGTAGGTGAGCTTGAGGGACTTCTGGTTGCCAGATCTTCCCGACTCCATGACCCGGTGCGAAAAGGGACCCATGCGCTCATTAAACCGAGCGCCCTCCATCGGCCGCGCGGCTCTTCTCTCGTTAGCCTCCATCTGGGCCTTCAAGCTCGACACGGTGTCGGCCAGCACCTGCAGTGCTCGTGCGGTTGGCGTCTCAGCTTCATCTACTGACGAGGCGTCAGGCTGGCGGGAGGTCGTCGCGCTCTTTGGCGGAACGGCGCCTAACGGCCACTTCTGCTGTACGGGTTCGCCGGACCAACCGCCCGAAGATTGCCCTCCATCGGTGTGCTGAGGTGGGATCGGCGGGATTGCCGCCTGTGCCTCGGCCATGGCGCTATTGCGCTGCTGCCCCCTCTCCAGGGCGGCCACCAGGGCAGTATTCACCGCCTCCATCTCTTCATACCGAGCGTTTGACTTAGCTATGTCCCTGTCGCTCTCCTCTTTCAGACGACTGACCTCTGCGGCCATCGCCCGTAGTTCTCCCGCCATGCTGCTATGGCCGGGGCTGTACGTGGGGTCCCGGTCCGGGCTCTCGGATCGATCGCTTGAATCATCCGAGAACGTCAAGGCGAAGCCCCGTCGCTCTGGACTGTCTTCCTCCTCTGCCCGGCCTTTACCTCGCGAGCTGTCGCGATGGGGATCCAGCACGCCGGACGGTCCCCCGTAGCTTCCTACCTCCTGACCGTCACTCCGGTCGTGGCGCGGCTCTCTTTCAACGGCTGGGGTGGAGGTGAGCGCCTGCACTACTACAGGGTGTCCCTCCTCGGTGGTTCCTTTCTCTTGATTCATCTCTGATCTCTCTCTCAACGGTGTTGCTTACACGACTTTTCGTTCAAGCTTCCCACAGACGGCGCCAATTGTTTCTGCCTAAACCCGGGGGTCTAGTAGATACTTGATGAATCCAACTGTCTCCTGCAATCCTGCTCACTAAGGAGAATACCGGGCGGGCCGGCCTTCACCTCTCCGATGCCTAAGTTAGTATAGTTGGAATGTATATAACCAAGGCACGTATGTAAGCGGGGAGAGAGACGAGTTACCTCATAAAGAGGGTAGTTGGGGCCCATATATAGGTGGTTGGGGGTAAGGGCTGGCCTTACTCTTCGATGTGGGACTGGTTCCCTTCTGCTTATACCTTCTGGTGCCCTCTTAGGCAGGCTGGCGCCCCCGGCCCCTGGGTCCCTGGAGGCAGGATAGAGTGCCAGGCCCCGAGGCCGGGTGCTGGTGATCCGGTCCCGACCCTTGGGCCGGGCCCTGGCGCGCTTGCTGCGGGTCTGTGGGCCTGCTGTAGCCTCTCTGTGGCTACTGTCAACACCACTTAATACGTAATTGACTTAATAACATCAACTTCATACTTAATAGCATCATGCATGCTAGCTAGAGTGAATTCTGACACCTTTGTAGTGGAGCACTCTACATAACTTCTCCACAATTTCTCTATTCTTCTTTTTACCCCTTCTTTTTTTTATTAAAATCCAATAGGTGCAATTTATTGATGTACGGAGGCTAGAATGACACGTACAAATATCTTTCTCTTGTCACTATAAGGCATGTTATAGACTTGGATGGCACCCATTACATGATCCCGCTCATATATATATACATATATATTTGTGCTTATCAGGTCCGGAAGTCTGTACGGGTTTTCCGTCTGGATTTCCGTCGTTTCTCCACGATTCGGAGGCCGGCGATGCCGTTTCTTCTCCTCGGCGTGATCCTAAACCTCCCCTGACGGTGTTAGAATGAAGAAGAAGGCTGGAGAGATCGCGATCGAAAGTCCACCATGATCGATCATGAAGTTCTGAGTGAGATTGAAAGAAAGATATTTTTTCGTATATGGTTTACTATTTTTCATATACATATTTGGTACTTACACATGTTGAACGCATGTATAGATTTAATTTATTATTTAAAAATTAAATAAACGCAGGCGCGAGCGCAGCTCTTTCGTACGCACCGTGCGCGTGTGGGAAGGCTAGTCACCAATAAATAATACGTATATAATTGTTTTCAAATAACAAAGAACAAACCAAAAAGGGAAAGACAGCAAAAATACAGTGTAGAGGAAAAAGGCTTTCTATTTGAATTTCGATATATAATAATTTCCCAAATTCCATATATAATGTGTGTCCCCTTGGAGTGGAGCGTCACCCATATCCGTGGTGACGGCTACGAACAGTAAGCCGCAAAAAGCACCACACCAAAAACCCAAACGCAATACCAGTGGAGAGAAATATCACATCTTCTCCCCCAAATCTATCTCAAGGTCTCTTCTTCATTCTTATCTCTCCCCATTTCTCACTATGTATCTCAACGACCCATTATTCCCATTTGTGTAAAAATCTTATCTTTTTGGGTTTTGGTGCAGATTTGAGGGGGCATTTGCAGATCTAGGGTTTTTGATTTTTGTGGGTTTTGGAGATTCAGAAGAAACATGGCCACTCCCTTCACCATTCCCGTCACTGCTGCTCAGGTGGGTTCATACTCTTACTCTCTCTACTTGACTCTGCTGCTCACTCCATTACTGATAGTGTTGGAAAGTTCATGTCTTTATGCTTTGTGTGGTTTGTTTAGGTTGGGACTTACTTTGTGGGGCAGTACTATCAAGTGCTTCAGCAGCAGCCTGACTATGTGCACCAGTTCTACTCTGAGTCCAGCACTATGCTTCGCATTGATGGCAACACCAGGGACACCGCCTCTGGAATGCTGGTATTCTCTTGCCCTTCTTTAGTTTAATTTCATGTTAAAGTTTGCAGCTTTATTCAAAATGAGTACGATTTTGTGTTAAAGTTTACAACTTTATGTGAAATTACCAAGGAAGTGACTGAATTATGTGTTTTAAGGTTGAGTTAGGTGAATGTGGGTTTACCTATGTGTATTTTAAGCAAGCTGTTGAGCGAATTTGTGGGTTTTTTTTCCTGTTATTTTATGCATGAAGATTGTTGTTTGTTTTGATGAGGTTCCTATATGTGCCAAACGGTGAAAATGACTTGCTGAGTTTCTTTGATATCCGATTGTTTTGATTGTATTTTAGCTGACTTTGGCAGTAGCAGAGAGTGGGCTAAGTAGTGAAGTTTTTGTTCTTCACTTGCTTCGATTCTTCACCCCATTAAAGTCGCTATGCATGTGGATTAACTAAATTGGAAAATGAGTGAGTTCATTTGCTGTGAGTTATAGGGTGTGTCAGCCTCCCCACATCCCCACATCCTTCTTTTAATGTGATTTGTGTTCAGGTTTTAGTTTTAACTTTTTTATAACACTGTTACGTCTATGTTTTATCGTTAGTTGGTTTAAACTATGACAATGATAAAGGACAACAGTTTTTTTTATTTTTAGCTGGTCCTGGTTTTTATTTGACTTAGGACTGACATAGATTAGGCAGCTACTTTGTCCTGCAGCTCTCTTAGCACTAACCCTCACACCAGAATGTTCATGATTACTTTGTTACTTCTAGTCAACCGAGATATGACTTTAGTGGTCTTTTTTCTCTTTATCTTGAAGGTGGTGGAGGCTTTGACAGTTATTTGTTTGTTGTAATCATGTGTTGTTTAGACGTTGATGCTGAGGGCCTTTACTCGATATAGATTGTGCTTCCCTTGTTACACCAATTAATCCTTTCTTTGTGTATGCAACAGCAAATCCATACAGTTGTTATGTCACTCGGGTATACTGGAGTTGAAATCAAGACAGCGCATTCCTTGGAATCTTGGAATGGAGGTGTTCTTGTGATGGTTTCTGGCTCTGTGCATTTGAAAAATTTTGGCGGCAGGAGGAACTTTGTTCAGACTTTTTTCCTTGCACCTCAGGAGAAAGGCTATTTTGTACTCAATGATATTTTTCACTTCATTGATGAGGATCAAGTTCATCAGCATCCAGCAGTCTTATTAGCCCATAGCACTCTTGACTCCAAACTCAATGCTCCGACAACAATTCCTGAGCCAGGTTCGCTTACTTATTTCGCTTTACCTTGGCTTAATTTCATTGGCAGTTGGGACTATAGTCATTTCATTTATTTTTGTGATAGGTGTTTTGTTACTAATTAAGTGTCAAGGAATTTGTTTAGTAGATTTACTGCATTTTCATTGGATTCTACCTGCGTATTTCTCTACAATAGTCACAATGAGATCAATTCTATAATATGCAACAGAAAGTCTAGGGCTTGTTGGTTTCTACTCTCAGGTCAATAATTAAGTAGCTAGAGCAACTTGACTTGAAATCATGTTAATACTTGAATATGGTCTCATAAGAAGATGCCCCGATGCCAATGTCTTTAGGTCTCTTTTGAGCTATTTTTGGTTCAAATGGCAAGTTTATTTTTTTCCTTTCTCTTTTTCTTTGCTCTTAGCAACTTAATCTGTGATGAGTCGCTGAGCCTTAATTTTAGCATATGTTTAACCTAGCACTTTCCATTTACTGATTTTCTTAATAAACTCATCTTTTGCAGTGGCTAATTATATGATGAGTGGAGAAACTCATACTAGAGACTATGTGGTGCCTGATGTTAATGGAAATGGTCCAGTTGACAACTATGGCTACGCAGAGCAACGGTTGCAGCAGGTTGTCGAAACTGAGAATATTATGGAGGATCCTGCTGCAGGACTGTCAAACGGTTCGTTTCAAAGTGCAGTTAATGTTGTACCAGAACAACTCCCCACATCTGTTGAGGAACCTATTGGAGAGCCCCAGAAGCAGACCTATGCTTCTATTGTATGTACTGAACCTGTTCACTGACATTATGTCTCTTTAAAATTTCATAGTTTTTGTATTTAGCCCAATTCGCCTGTTCTGTTTTGAAGTTACGTGTTGTGAAAGGGCAACCTGCGCCATCTGTAGCTCCTCAGCATTCAGTTAACAAGAGTGCACCACTGGCTTCAGATTTGAATGACTTCTCACAGCCGATTGCTTCGTCCAATGCAGTTGAAAATCCTGTAGCAGAGACAACAGATGAAGTTCCTACCATAGAAGATGAAGGTGAAACTCTTGGCTTCCTTCACTTGTTACCATTGAACTTTGGGGATTCAGCCATTATGAGTTATTTGAAATACTGCTCTATTATTTTATAATGGTCAAAAGCTCATGTACTTTGTTGTTAGTTGTTACCTATATTTGATATATCTGGTTGGCGCAATACTGATTTTAACAACTTTTTTTTTATAAAAAAAATAAGGCCGTTGACAGCAATATTTAATAATTTTTTTTCTATGTAATTCGTTTAGATGAAATCAAGTCAGTCTATGTGCGAAACTTGCCACCGAATGTGGACCCATCTGAAGTTGAGGAGGAATTTGTTAATTTTGGAAAACTCAAGCAGCATGAAGGAGTGGTCATTAGGAGTCGCAAGGTTCATTTCGTAGCTCAGCTCTTTCTAGTTTTATCCACATATATCAGTCCCACTTTATTAAGCTAAAACATTCAAGTCTTGTGCAGGATGTTGGTGTTTGCTATGCATTTGTTGAATTCGAAGATATGTCTGGTGTTCGTAATGCTGTCAAGGTTGAAGATGCTCTTTGATTGATATTATTATCCCCGTTTATAAAATTTGAATTTATTCCATGATTCCTCTTCTTTACCAATCTTATTTTAATGGATTTTGGTGGATGGATGAAAACTTCTTGTTTATTTGTTGTTTCTACTCATGTTTGGACTGGAAACTCTTTACTGATATATTGATTTATTTTTTCTCTGTTTACTTCTGTAGGCTGGTAGTGTTCAGATTGCTGGACGACAAGTATACATCGAAGAGCGGAGACCAAATAGCCACATTCCGTCTCGAATGGGAAGTATGTTTTCTTTACCATAATTTTATGCCATTGGACTGTTACTGTTGGATGACAGGAATCTGCAACATTTACAATTCCTGGGTATTACTATAATGTCATAACCATAGTGGCCTCCCAGGTGGCTCACTTTGATTGGGTGTAACACCAAGCCACCCTTAACTTGTGGTTCAGGGATTGGATCTATATCTAATCAGCGCCATTATTTAGTTGTACTGTATCCTAGTTGTAATTCTGATGGCCATTATTTTGGGGTGTTCTGTGTAGATTGTTATTCTTAGGGAAGTTTTGGTGATAATTTCTTGTGAAACCCTTTGTCAGTATGACTAGTTAGTGTAACAGATAGTAATTTTGTTACCACTCGTGGAAAACTTTGTTATAATACGTTATGGTCTTACCGGCTCTTGCTGTTTCTTCTCTCTTACTATTCAGGATTTCATCTAAAACTTAGTTTTTGTTGTAATTGTTGTGATTGAATTATGAACAGGAGGAAGGGGTAGAGGAAGGGGCAGCTACCAATCAGAGGCACCAAGAGGTCGTTTTGTCTCTCGGGGTTTTGGGAGGGGTGGCTACGATGGAGGTGACCAAGACTACAACAGACCAAGAGGCAATGGATTCTATCGTCCGGGTGGCCGACAAGACAGAGCAAACCCAAGCTACCAATCATCAAGAAACGGGCAATATTCATCGGAGTACTAATTAAGATTATTTTACAAAGAGAAGGAAATTTTGGGTCAGCAGATAACCTTTATTAATTTAAAGAACTATATGATGGTGTTTCCTAGAGTTGCTTAGCTTAGATGTGATGGGCATGTGAATCATATTTTTCTAAAGAAGGGGGTTTCTTAATGCCCTACGACATAATTTAATAGGTGATCTTTTTGGGAATTTTGCGGTCATGTGTTCCTACTGGAATCTTGTGGTGCCCTTGCTGGTTTAAGCTTGTTGGTGTGAATACATCCGTTCATTTAGTTTCTTGATGTCTCATGTGGAGCTTCAGTCAGTTCAGTGCCTTTAGTTTGTGAAGGTTAGAGGTTACAAGTGCAAAAACAAGCGTGTTCTTGGCACTAAGTAAATAAATTCTACACAGCCAAAATATTACACACCGTGTTGTGTATTTTTATGAGCAATCACAACATTATGAAGTTGGATTGCTACAGTAGTACAGAGTTTGGGTACAGGTTACAATTGGATAAAAACATGGTGGCTTCTTAAAAGAACAATGATCACACTAAAAACTCTTCACTTAACTAACTTCTATGGGAACCAAATTCATCAGTTGTAAACTCTAATACAGGTGTCTACAGCTGCCGACTCAATGAAGCACGAGTAAGTGATTTCCGGTGGTTTTGTAGTCCTTCACTCTGACAGAATTTCAGGTATCTGCAGCTCTCATGGCAACGACTTGCACAAGATAAAGTTGAATATATGCCCCTCTGTTACTCTATCCTCATAAAAGTCAGTCATCTTCTTCCTTTTCCCAGAGAAAATGAGCATACGCCCCAAGAACATAGCTGTACACGAGAACAGAATATTGAGGTCATTAGTCACCAAAACTACTATGAAATCACAGGTTTACTACTAGTCAAAATGGTGTTCTAGTGGATTCTTTGGTGATTATAGATGGTCTATCATCATTATCTAGATTTGAGAAACTTGCTAGTTATATCATTGTCCATTTACCCATTATACGGCATACATTATATCTGAAGGAGAATCTCATTGTATGCGAGAGAAGATTGGAAATCGTTCATAACAAGCACAGTGAGATATTGATGATCATGCAAAAATGTGTACCTATCTTCAGGAGCAGCTTCAACTGCTCGCTCAAAGTAGGACGATGCTTTCTTACTGTCATGATGAAGCTCCCAAACCAGTTGAGCATACTGTGCCAAGATCTCACCATCACCAGGATCAGATACTGTGGCACGAAGATAGTAGTCCTCTGCACCTTGAAGGTCTCCCTTGGTCTGTCGGCAAACAGTATAATGTTATACCAGTAATAAACAGCAATCACTGTGGCAAATCCAATGTCCAGCACAGGATGAAACATTAAATAAATCAAGAACGATAATGAAAGCAAGATTCAATGTCCAATCCATCTCTCTCTTCCTGCTTAATTTCCATTAGTTTAGTAAGCAAGGTTTTAAAGGAAGTCAAATATGCACCTAGTAGATCCGCACTTCCATGAAACTAATTTTTAATCAATAAAGATTAAGCCACCTAAGTTCTCATTCTGGTATACCTAGCTGAAAAATATAGGATTAATGCTTCTGCACTAACAAGTATGCCGTAAATGGTTCTTACAAGTTGTTTTCAATTATCACAGAAGGGTCAATGATTTTTTGCTCCTGTTCCAGTAAGGAAATGGGCATTCAACCCACCACTGTATTATGGACAGGGACATACTTAGCGAAGAGAAAAGTATATTAAGCTAAACTGTGAACATTATTGCTTTCCGTCCAAGTAACTTTTGAATTGTAACCAAGAGAAGAACCGGGACAACAACTTCTAAAATTAATGACTCACATCTAAGTTAAAATAAACCTTTTAATATCTAGGTGTATGGAATCTACTTTTTGTCTATTTTCTACAATAGACATATCTTAAAGAAGTAGAACTTCATCAAAGAAACCCAGATGCTATTAAGAATTAAGAAATAGAGAGCATAATATATGTATCTCACCTGGCACAAGAACTCGGCATAGTTTCTTAGAAGCAAAGCATTATTGGGATTCTCTTGAATCCTGGTCTTGTAGTTCTCCTCGTCATCAATCTCATTCCCTGTTGAAATGTGCCCCCTTATAATTTCCTCACTGGTGTCTTTGTTATCAAGTTGATTCATGTTTTGACCGTTGTTGGCCTGCATATATTCAAAACGGTATTATATTGAAGACAACAATGTAAGAATTCTCCAATGCCATCATAAAGAACAAAAAATCACCAGAATCTGATGTTGACCTGCTTCATCTTCTTCCAGGTCATCATTTATTTCCCAGAGGAAACTAGCATATGCTGCAAGAACATGACTGGAAACCCGAACGAAATGATTAACTTTTCAGGTTCATATTAGGCCAAAATAACATGGAATTTAAGCCAATATAAAAATTATCAAGATTGTGCTAGTTTAGATTCCCATTTTAGTGGAGACACATTGAAAGAAGGAAAGGCTCACCTATCTTCAGGACTAGCGCGAGCTGCACAGTCAAAGTAACTCAAAGCTCTATCTTGGTCATGATGGAGCTGCCAAACCAATTTAGCATACTGCACTAGAGCCTCACCATCTTCTGGATTTGCTTGCGTAGTGCGGAAATAGTATTCTTCAGCTCCGTGTAAATCTCCCTTAGACTGTCCGTTGGAAGAATTACATGGTGCAGTAATTAGCAACCAACTTTGTCAAAAAATTAGAGTCTCGTAGTATGAATATGAAAAAACGTCTAGCAAATCATAAAAACTCATGTTCACAGGTAAATTTGTTTGCGTACTCCCTGGTAAAGGAAATGTTCAACCTAAATAACTTAAACCCTACTTAAGGGGGATAATGGAACCTGAACATAAAATCACTCGTATGAATATGAACAATGTCCAGCAAATCATAAACAGTTAAAAACTCATGTTCACAGGTAACTTTGTTTGTGTACTCCCTGGTATAGGATATGTTCAACCTAAATAACTTAAACCCTAATTAAGGGGAATAATGGAACCTGAACAAAAGTCAGACCAGAACACCAAAAAGTCTGATAATGGAAAGAACAGAAGCAACAACACTCTTAGCTACAGCCTACATGTTTTCCTGGATTTCCAAAACCCCGGTTGTGATGCATACAGTTTGACCTACTGACTTACTAAAACTGATTAATCAGGCCTGGGATTGTTCATTGATCAGTGGATCAAAACATCACATCTGTATAAGAATTGAAAATTGAATGTCTGTATCAGCTCTATACTTCTATTATTCTATATGTCCTTAATACTAACCATAGCTCCTTCGATTTATTGTCACAATTGGAAAATTAAGCACAACCTGAAGGGAAGTATACCTGTAAAGCTTGGGCATAATTTTTAAGGAACAAAGGGTGGCAGGGATATTCATCAAGCATCTTCCTATAATACTCTTCCGGATCGCTGTTCTCCTCAATTTCTGGCATAGGAAAATCATCACCACCTTGGAAACCAAAATCACCAGTATCAAACCCCAACCCTGTTGCAAGATACATAGGAGGACTGGGAGGTTGCACTTGATCTTCTCCGTCCTCACCTTCCTCCTTAATGAATCCCATATCATAGTCTCCAAATCTTAAGTCACCACTTGCTTCCCCTCCTATTCTACCTTCTATTGAAATAGTTCTCTCCATTACTTGCTGATTCGAATCTCGAAACTCATCAGAGTTAAATACTGAAAAGGATGGGGCTGTCCTCAGCATTGAATCGTTTTGGTCATGTGAAGACAGTGTTTGTGTTACTGAACTCTTGGGCTCTTCCATCTCATAAGAACTATAGACTAGTCAAAGCTCAGATGCCTGGAGTTTTTGGATCCTGAGAAGTATCAGAATAGGGTTCCTATTGATATTGCAAAGCTCAGAGCCTCTGACCCTGTGAATGAAATCAACTATGTGATATCTTTCTAGAACCAAAACCTCCCATTAACCCTCAAACTTGTTAGAAGCTGGATCTGGGTTCGGCATTTGATAAACTTCAAATACCACTGGCTCAGCCAGAGCTGTAGTATAAATTTTGGGAAGAACAAGATTTGGGATCTGGGAAAATCCCAATTGTTTATATATGCATTCATTCTTTAATCATCCAAAACATTTCTCTGGGGAAGAAGAACATGTGATCCCTTATTCCATAAATAAGATAACTTGTAAGTAAATTAAGCTTCTTTTTCTGATAAAGAATTAGTTGATCACAAGCTTTTGATCTAATTACAACACAATTGTATACATTAGCAAGAACAGAGAATATGGTCAGAGTGTTTCAAGATTGAGCTAATTCTGGAAAATGAAAATGAACATGAAACTAAGAAAGGGAATACATACCTGACTCATTTCCTTTGCTACCTTCTTTCCTGTACATGTAAGGAAAGAAGGTTATGCTGAATGTTGTATTTGAAGGCAACTTAGGGATAAGAAGAGTGAAAGAGCTTGTATGGGGTCAAGTATCCATTGCACAGTGGGGATGGTGGGATATTTGTTTATGTCATTGAAGGATGTGACATGTGAGAGGAGGAGATATGTAAGCTTAGCCGTTGAGAAGGAGATACGTAATAAACCTTGATACTTCTTTCATTGGTGGCTCGGAGAGACAGAAACATGTCACACGTGTACCGTCACAGAAACAAAGGTGTCATCAATCTAAATGGCTCTGAGCAACATGACAAAAACTTTCCTGTTTTTTTTTGAACAATTGACAGAACCTTTGTCATACGACCGTCCATTATCTCCTTTCTCCGAAGATAGAAAAATTTATTTGTTGATGAAAAAACATATGGAAAATTTTCATAAGCTAGTAAAGAACAATGGTCGACTGAAAACTTCTTTATTTTGTACGAATGAATATTTTTCTTCTCAGTAGATAAAAAAATTGATAGAATAGGTTTAGAAACAGAGATAGACACTACCAGCTTTGACAGAATAGCCGACAAAATTTTTTTCATCGGCTATTCCAAATTTTCGTCAGCTATTCCTTCTACCGACGAAAATTTCGTCGGCTATAATTCGTCGGTAAAAGCCCGTCGGTAAAAGTAATGGCCGACGAAAAAAACGACATCGTCGGCCATTCCAACCTTGGCCGACGAAAATGATTTCGTCGACCAAAGCTTGGCCAAATATCCGACGAAATTCGTCGGCTATTTTCGAGTATGGCCGACGATTTCGTCGGAATATATTAATATTTTAAAGTTATAGCCGACGAAATTTGGTTTCGTCGGCTATTTGTTCTGAAGTATAGCCGACGATTTGGACTATTTCGTCGGCTATTTCGTCGGAATATATTAATATTTTAAAGTTATAGCCGACGAAATAATGTCAATTTCGTCGGCTATAACTGCATTTTGGGCAAAAAAAAAATACCGAATCGGAGGAGGAGAAGGAGGAGGAGGAGGAGGCCGGAGGAGGAGGAGGAGGAGGGGAAGGAGGATGAGGAGGCCGGAGGAGGGGAAGGAGGAGGAGGCCGGAGGAGGGGAAGGAGGAGGAGGAGGAGGAGAAGAAGGAGGAGGAGGAGGAGGAGGAGGGAGAAGGAGGAGGAGGAGAAGGAGGAGGAGGAGGAGGAGGCCGGAGGAGGGGAAGGAGGAGGAGGAGGAGGAGGCCGGAGGAGGGGGGGGGGAAGGAGGAGAGAAAAAAGGCGGGAGGAAGCGATTTAAAAGATTTAGAAGGAGAATAGCCGACGATTTAATATATTTCGTCGGCTATACTTTGGAAAATCAACAGCCGTTGGATCTAAGTTTAGCCGACGAAATATAAAAAGGCGCGGATCGCAAGAGTTTAGCCGACGAAATATAATTTTCGTCGGCTAAACTTAGAGAATAGCCGACGATTTACAATATTTCGTCGGCTATTCTATGAACATCGTCGGATCTGAGCCATCCAACAGCGGACAATAAAAAAACGCGGATCACAAGAGTTTAGCCGACGAAATCTAATTTTCGTCGGCTAAACTTAGAGAATAGCCGACGATTTACAATGTTTCGTCGGCTATTCTATGAAAACATACTAAACTGCCGTTTTGAGGCCCTAAACGAACTCGAAAACCCGAAAATGCCCACACGTCGTGGCAAAGCGACGAGTTTGATTCCTGGCGTCGTTCCCTTTCCGGAATGGTATCACAATCATCATTCGGACGCCGGACGCCGGACGCCAAATCTGCAGTAAACCGGGTTTTGACTTATTTCATTATTTCAGCACACGGATTTTATCGGAATCTTGTCATTTTTCAACCGTAGACGTATTTCATTATTTCGGTCATATCATATTTGACGACATATTTGCATTTGAAGAGTGTACGTATAGTAACTATTTGAAACTATACATTCACTTAAACACTTAGTAAACAAGTTAAGGAACATTAGTGCATATGTTCTGATTTTGAATGTAAAAGTTTAGAAAATCTATTTCAACCGTCAAATATCACCGTTTAGATTAAATACATATATGGGAAAAAATCCAACTTCAGCTGACAACGTTAAAGGCTCGATCGGAACGGTCAACCGGGTGAGTCAAACCTCTAAACGCTTAGAAATGGTAATTGGACTGTCTAAAGGACGTTTTTTTGCCTGACCTTCAACATATAATAGTTTCAAATCGATGAGATGCAACTAATCGTATAAAAATTTTCCTCAAAATATTTACCGAAGGTAACGCTACCATTAGGGAAACGAAAGAATAAAACCTTTGACCGCATCTTTCGACACTCAGATTTTATCAGAATCTTGTCATTTTTCAACCGTAGACGTATTTCATTATTTTGGTCATATCTTATTTCACAACATTTTTGCATTTGAAGGATGAAGCAATAGTTTAAAACAAAATAAATTAGAAAACTTAAATCTTGAAAACATATTAAACTGCCGTTTTGATTCCTGGCGTCGTTCCCTTTCTGGAATGGTATCACAATCGTCATTCGGACGCCGGACGCTAAATCTGCAGTAAATCGGGTTTTGATCTGAAAATATATAAACTTATAGCCGACGAAAATGACAATTTCGTCGGCCAAACTTACTAAAGTTTTCGTCGGCTATACTTTCAGAGAATAGGCGACGAAATTTTTAAATCGTCGGCCATTCTAGGGGGTATAGGCGACGAAATAATTTTTTTTGCGACGAAAGAAAAAATCGTCGGCCATTCAGTGGGAATAGCCGACGACTTTTTTTTTTAGGGACGAAAAAAAAAATCGTCGGCCATTCTAGGGGAATAGCCGACGATTTTTTTCTTTTTAGTGACGAAAACAATTTTCGTCGGCCATTATTGAGAATAGCCGACTAAAATTGGTTTCGTCGGCCGTTTTTTTTTTTTCGTCAGCAAAAGTCTTTTTTCTGGTAGTGAGAGGTCAAGCTTATTAGATATCAAAGTCAAAAACACTAATTTTCGAGCGATCTCAGAATTACGAAAAATAGTTTAAGCCATGAACTTTTGAATATATTGATATAAGGTCATAAGAACATTGAATAAGTTAAGCAATTGAATCCGCCCAACTCACTTCTAAATATCATATAATTTTTATATTGTCGTAGTTTAGTCATTTTTTTATGTAGTGATATGTGTAGTGTGTTTGGCCCTATGAAGCACGGATACGGACACGAGTGTCCAATACGGACACGATTCGATACGCGGACACGTTAAAATCAAATTTTGATCGGACACGGACACGCGGTGGACACGTTAATTAAATAATATATAATTAAAAAAAAAACATAAGCTGTTGTAGGAAAATGGGAATTGGTCTACTCATTTCATTGATAATCTCCTATATATATGGTGAGTATTACAACGGTAATAGGAAATACATAAATGACAATAATTACTACATAATTATCTATCGTCCGTTACATTGACGAAGGCACATAATACGTTTTTCCTTCAACACTCCCCCTTGTGCCGAGTCAGAGGTAAAATGGTGCATGTGGTGTTGCCTCATTAAAAATCTTGCCAAGTAACAAAAACCCAATGGGAGAAAATAAAACTTTGGTTGAAGGACAAAAAGAGCGCAACGCACCTATTACATTTGAAAACAACATGTATGTGCTAGACTCCCCCTAATGTCTGCAACTCCCCTTGATTTTTACATTAATCATGGGATTCTCCCTGATTCTTTCATTTGATCAAGGGAGCTTTAGTACCATCAGCACAGTTATGTGTTTTCACATGTTTTTCCAAATATGACTTTGAGCAATGATTTAGTAACTAAATCTTGCCACATCGTCCTCAGATCCAACTTGATTTACTTTGATCTTGAGGATAAGGTTGTTCATGAACTGAATACATAGGTTCATATTGAACATCAGGTTCACTCGTGGTATGACCTTCATATAACAAAATGGTCATAACTTCGTCTAGAGTATGAGTGAACCATTAAGAGATTTGAAATTGATCTGTAATAACAGATTTTCTTATCTCACCTTTAATGCGTTTTTCTTTACGCATAGTTAGCTATGACGTGGATAATTTCTTTATCATGTCACATTCTATGTAGAGATTGAATAAGCCCAAATCTTTCATATCTTTAATAAAAGAACGATTTGCGTTGTGTAGGCGCAGAGCTAAACATAGCTTTACAAATTTACATCGAATGAGAGGTCGAGTCCTACATATTGTGTTTAAGTACAATCATACGTGATTGCACTTGTATAGGAACTTCATTTCCCAACACTTCTTCATCATCTTCCTTTAGATGATAAATGGATCTATTATTAGAGTAAAGACTTCGACTGATCATGGGAATATATGTAGGCCTCACTTTATTCTTTAGAGTGCCTAAGCCGATTGATGGATGATCACCATCATTACAGTCCTTGAGTTCCATTTCAAGACTGTGTATTCCCAAAATCTTTTTCATTCTCAACTTAGGATTTACAATACACTGAGTTTCTCTTATTTCATTTAGAGTTCATATATATCCATAATGAAAACGCAAGGGCATAATTCATCAATCCCTTTCCAATCAAGTAGTCACTTTAGTGAACGTTTCAATTTCTTTTGCAAACGTACTCATGTGATCTAGAGTCACTTGATTTGGGTGGATGAAGTCCGTTTAGGATCCTCATGTATATCTCTTAATTTAGATCCCCATAGAGATATATGTTTTGATCACTTTCCGTAAGCTGCATGTTCAGTTTTTCGGAAAACTACCAAACTGACAAGGTAGTGGAGTGCAATGACATCCATTACGAGGGATTGTCTCATCGTAGTCCATTACGAGAGAATATCTCCTCGTAGTCGATTCCAGTGCGTTTTTGAGAGACCTTGCGCCATAAGGTGAGTCTGCATACTCTTATTCTCATTACGCATTCTAACAAAGATATATTTGATAGGGTTTATATTTGCGGTGTCGGCGTCACCTGCCCAAATACCTATCTCTTTGTTTATACTGGATCGCTTCTTTCCATTAGGCCAGTTTACTAAGTTGACATTTTTCAACGAAGTATGGTTCGATAGTAGACTCATTATTCCACGTCCTCATGTACACTAGTGTAATGTGTTTGTAGAGATCTCTATACTTTAAGGATTGGTTCTAACATTTGAGGCGTCTCCCAATGATAACCACAATCCATAAATATTCTCATGAGACGGATTTGAGTATCACTGATCAATAGATCAGGTTGTGCCAAACTTGTTTTCTTCCTTTACACAAGTATGTATCGAACCTAAGGTGGCCTCCCCCTCTTCCTTGGAGAGCCACGACCTGTGACACCATTTATGCCACTTATGGCGTCACCATGCCACCATCCATGGTGGCAGTGCAATACCCAATTCCTCTTGGGTGGTACCATGTCCTTTTGATAAAACACAATCCTTGCAGGTATATTTGCAGCAGGTTTATATGATCTCGTCACTTTAATGTATAAGATATCTACACACCTTACTTTGTGTGATTTTTGGGGATCGAGATGAGACACAGTGGGGACAAACCACGACAATTCCTGTCGTTCCACTTGAACATGCTTGTTCTTATCTCCCCCTAACGACGGGAAGACTGTCTCATCAAAGTGACACTCCGCAAATCTAGCGGTGAAGAGATCGCCTATCAAGGTTTCGACATAGCGGACTATAGCTGGAAGTTCATATCCAGCATAAATATTTATTCATCTCAATGGACCCATCATTGTGTGCTGTGGCGGCGCAATTTTGGCACATAAAAACATTTAATGGAGCTCAAGGATTGTAGATCCGTGTCAATCTAAAAGAGCTCAAGGATTACAAGTTCGTTTGAAATCCTTTAAAATCCTCACACATAGTCACTAGCTATGGTGTAAATTGGTTCAATGATGATGGCCATAGATGAAAAAGTAACGCTGCATGCAAAAATTGCATAACCCAAAACGGAAGTATTGGTGTGCTTTACCAATATTAAGACTATTACTGTAGTCGTTTTCCGTGAGACCAATTGGATTTTTATATGGGAATATGATGTCCATTACAAATCCCATATAATAAGCCATAAAATCATCACACCTACGGAAATTAACCCGGCCTAGGTGCTTTGACTTTCTAGCATAAGCAGCATAAATTTTAATTGTGGATGGTGTCATGACACGTGACCAGTGTGTCGACACAACAACCAACACCATAAAATATCTATGGTGTCCGCAAGTTGGTTGAATCGATCCACTGAATCCTCTTTTGATTCAATATAACAACATAATGAGAAACTCATGTGTCCTTTGCATATGATGATCTCAATCATATTTGTTTTAACGAATAGGCTTTGAATGATGTACTTTTATCCATAAAATCATGACGGATAGGAGAAACATAATAAGGTATAAATGCATATGCTTGTGCATCAAATATATTATAATGCCACATTGGGGGAGCGGCGGAATTTAGGAATTGAACATACGTCTTCAACCCTATATGACAATATTTGAGGATAAAATGTTCATTGATCGTCCTCAGATTCGTGTGTGAACCATATTCTTCTGGTGTTTGCTTCTATTTATCCAAAAATATGGGTGTCCATAGTAGTTTCTTTAATGTATGGATCACCATATCAAAGCCAATCTATGTCAGAATTCCAAAAGATCATTTTCTTATGACGTTGGATTTAATTAGCGGTTACTTAGAACCTACTAAGTTGACATATAATCTTCTCTAATACTCGTTTACATTCGCAGTCATTTAGAGGTAATGCAAAGGAGCTCAAATGAATTCTCACTTGTGTCTTTTTCACATGAAAAATCGTGGCGTAAATTTCTTTATAATGTGGAAAGCAAAATTCAATTTTCTTTTATCGCATAAATTGTCAATTTGACATATGCTCAATATATACATCGAAACGTAACTCAAGTTCTTTAGAGTAAGTCGATGGGGATTGTAATAAAAAGGTATTGTAATCCCAGTTAGGCAATTGCATTATGAATCCCAAAGGAACAGATATTTTGATCCTTATCACTTGCATTATAGTACTACAGTTCTTTAGTACTATTATGCTATTTTTTTGTGATATATTAGTACTATTGTCCTTCAGTACTATTATTTTAGGGATCACATGGTGCGTTTCTTTGCCCACAGTTCGTTGTGTCATGCCTATATTATGATATGTTGTTTTACTTTATGCAATACTTTGCAAAGTTAGATGTAGAAAATTGAATCATGTATATTATGAATAAAATTTGAATAATCTCAATTCCTTTAGAGAAATTTCAAAAAAAATTAACATGCCAACGATTACATTTAGTCTTGTCCAATTTAGAGAGAGAAACTTTAAGACCAAAAGTCTAATTTATGACAAAAAGTCGTATTTAGGCGTAATAGCCTTTATAAGGATATCTTGTAAATTTAAAAGTAGACTAATCAAAGTTATCATGGATTGAGCAAGATCCTTTTTGCTCTTTTAATAGCTGCAATGATGAGATGTGTCTTTTGACATATTCTTCCCATATGTTATGTCTTCAGTTGTAAATTCATTTTCGATGTTCTTGTTGGATATTGAAGATACTTTTCCAAAATCCGCGTATTTATATGATTCTTCATATTTATTGAAAGTCGTAGCTAATTCTTTGCTAGCTTATAATGTACGTATCAATACTTCATTGATTTACAACAATGACAGAGTGCTTCACTGCACATGACATGTCCCATATGTCATCTTTTAAATGTTACATTGTTTCCACTTACTTTTGGATGATTATATGAATTTTACGTCCATGGTAATTACCCTTTGTTTTAGGGTCGTTGCATTACTTTGCCCAATTTGTTCAAGAATATATATATATATTTTTCTAAGACCTTACATCGTCATTGTTTTTTGATTTAGGGTTGTTGCATTACTTTGCAAAATGTGTTCCAGAAAATTTCTTTTTTCATACCTTACATTGTCATTACCCTTTGGTTTAGGGTTGTTGCATTACTTTGCATAATTTGTTTCAGGAAATTTCTTTGTCTAAGACCTTACATCGTCATTACTCTTTGTTTTCTCATAACTTACATCATCATTGCCCTTTGTTTTAGGGTGATTGCATTACTTTGCATAATTAAATTTCAGGGATTTTTTTCTTAGACCTTGTTTCTGCCTAAACCCGGGGGTCTAGTAGATACAGGTGAATCCTCCGAGTGATCTCCTGCAAACCTGCTCACTAAGGGGAATACCGGGCGGGCCGGTCTTCTCCTCTCCGATGCCTAAGTCAGTATAGTTGGAATGTATATAACTTAAGCACGTATGTAAGCGGTGAGTGAGATCAGTTACCTATTTATGGTGGTGGTTGAGGCCCATATATAGGCGGTTGAGGGTGAGGGCTGGCCTCACCCTTCGATGTGGGACTGGTTCCCTTCTGTTTGGACATTCTGGTGCCCTCTTTGGCAGGCAGGCGTCCCCGGTCTCAGGACCCCTGAAGGCAGGATAGAGTGCTGGGCCCCGAGGCCTGGTGCTGGTGATCCGATCCTGGGTCCTGGGCCGGGCCCCGGTGGCCTTGCCGCGGGTCTGTGGGCCTGCTGTAGCCCCTCTGCGGCTACTGTCAACAAGTCCCCCAAGTTCCCAGTCAAGTGCAATCTTGAATGGGGACTTATCTGTCTTGCTCTTGTCCCGCAGACCCGCGGGGTTACCAACCTATCGGTCCCCAGTCCCCCAAGTCCGCGTTAAAGATTGGGCGTGACCGAGGTGAGTACCTGTTACCGATGGCAAGTAATAATTTATAAGCATGTTTGGTAATGTAACTAGGACTGTGCTCGAGTGTTGTGGTGTTTGAGCATGGAGCGGGGTGAAAACCCGAAGAGTGCATGAGATGATGCCATGCGATAGATGGTGCATGGAATGATGATGAGGCGTTGAAATCCGCCATGCAAGAGATTAATGCATGGACTGATGATGAGGCGTTGAAATTCGCCATGCAAGAGAGTAATGCACGGATTTCTGATTGGGCCTGCTGCCCTATCAGAATGAAGCGGAGCTTACTGATCCCGTACCGGGCATCCTGCCAAATCGGAAGGGAGCAGAGCAGACTGGGCCAGAACCGGGCGTTCTGCCAAATTAGAAGGGAGCGGTGCAAACTGGGCCAGAACCGGGTGTTCTGCCAAATCAGAACGGAGCGGTGCAAACTGGGCCAGAACCGGGCGTTCTGCCAAATCAGAACGGAGCGGTGCAAACTGGGCCAGAACCGGGCGTTCTGCCAAATCAGAACGGAGCGGTGCAAACATTTGCTAGTTCTTCTCAGCTTGTGTTGAATAAGCGATGAGGTAAATGTGCAGGTTTGTTAGCCTGCGGGGAGACTTGTTCTGTGTTAGAGATACAATCTGCCCGGTGGGATGGTGTAAAGATAACGAGTCTCCCCCCATGTGTTCCCAAAGGTATCGCAGTTCAGTGCGATGCAGGGTTTTTATCCTGCTGGACAGTATCGCGGTTCAGTGCGACGCAGGGTTTTTATCCTGCTGGACAAGAGTACATGTGTTAGATGTTAATTCGCCCGGTTTATAAAGCCCATGCGTTTGCCATGGAGGCGGGCGGACTCGACGGGCGACATGCCATATCGAAACGAGTCCCCCTGTGAAAAGCCATGGGTCCGGGGTGATTATGTTTCCGGAAAGTACTCTCGAGCTGGTTGGACATGACGGAACCGATGGGCTGGACCTCGCCCGGGCGTTCTGCCTATCGGTGCGAGGCGGAGTTCATGGGGATCGACGGGCGTTCTGCCATATCGAAACGAGTCCCGGTTGAACTTTGCAGATTGGACCTCGACCGGGCGACATGCCATATCGAGACGAGGTCTCCAATTAGATAGAATTGCTACAGACCAAGCGATCTCGTACGGGCGACATGCCATATCGAAACGAGGTCGTTGGTGCAATGTGGCGAAGATGCCATGGAGCCGGTTGAATGATCATAACCGCGAACTGCCATGGTACCGGGCGGGACGCGCACGGGCGACATGCCATATCGAAACGAGGTCCTGCTCATACCCGGATAGATGCTCTCGAAGCGGTTGGATAATCATAGCCGGTGAGAGGTCTTCAAGCGGTTGAATTTGCAATAATGATGGCGTGCAACCGTGGAATCTGGGGAAGCGTGGGGGAGCCTGACTCCTTGGTTCCTGCTCCTACCTTCCTGTCGCCAGCGTGTGGGACAGGTGGCTGACATGCATTTAAGGAGGAAGTTCATCAGTCCCGTCAGTTATGATGGCATGGGCAGTTTACCAATGCTGGGACACGTGCCATCAGGGAACGGTTTTGAGATGGAGGGCCTGGATTCGCAGGCGTTTGAGTTACTCTGATTGCGTTTTTGGAGGGATTTCAAAATGCCTAGGGCACCGGTCCCCTCTATAAATAGGTCTCTTCTGCTCTTCTTTCCACTTTTGCTTCTTGCACTTTAAGAGAGACTGAGAAAAAGAGGTGGTCCGGCGAAAAAAAAAACCCTAAGTTTATTTGCCCCCAAGAGATCCGGTGTTTCAAGCGCTCCCAAGCCTCCTCTTACCATTGCTCGTTGCTTTCGTAGGGCGGATTGTCCTCGGCTGAGCATACTAATCGGTAAGTTGTGTTATTTGCCCCGGTGTTTTCTTGTTTTTTGATTTGTTGTTTTGTGGCGGGGGGGGGGGGGGGGGGGGGAGGGATCTGTGTCGCTGACTGGGTTGCTCAGCGGCAAACTTTTGGGGAGAGGCCGCTGAAGGTGGTGTTGTAGTTTGTTGCTGACGAGCGCTAGGGTCTTGCTTTCTGCCCCTAGGTTTAAGATGTATACTTCGAGCTCGGAGGGGGCTTCTGAATCTGCCGCAAGAAGTCCTGTCGTGGATGATGTGGAGAGGATGCAGGACTGGCTTGATTCTGAAGCTCCGGAGCATGAAGCCGCGGACGGCTCCGGGAGCGGGGCTTCGTCCACGTCCTCAGATTCCGGGTCAGATTCCTCGGAAGCTGAGATACCGCACGGGGTGCGCATGGCCGGTGCTCCCGTTGAAAGCTACACTCTTGGTAGGGGAAGAACTGCCGTGGTGTGTGACGAACCGGAGGAGAGCATGACTCCTGCGGAGATTGCCGCGTTCCGGGAAACGTGGGGTATCCCGGACGATATTTTTCTGCGTCCATTGAACCCTGGAGAGTCAGCCTGCAACCCGGAGGAGGGTTGGGTTGCCGTGCATCCGGACCAGTTCCGGCACGGGATTTCGCTACCGCTGCCCGACTTCGTGGAGTATATATTGAGTGCATTGCCAGCGTCGCCCGCGCAGCTGCCCAGTCTCCAGTGGAGGCGGCTGCTAAGTCTAGGCTGCCTATACGACCTGTCCGGAATGAGCATGCCTACGATCAATGAATTCCGGGCGCTGTATATGTTGTCCTACTCGAGGAAGGCGGGGTCCAAAGGCTGCTTATCCTTCAACTCCCGCAACAATCAAGCGGTTATCACCACTATGCCTTCATGGGTAGACAACAGCTGGAGAAAGAAGGTGGTGATGGCTGGCGGGGCTTGGCAGGTGAAGAGGAGGATGTACCGGGTGCCTGGCGCCTTCCAGCCCATAAGCGACCAGTCGTTCCAGCTGTCCGAGTTGGAGCAGGAGAGGGTCTTGACTATTCTCGGCTGCTGGGACCACCTGGAGCGAAGTTCGTACAATTTCATCCGGCGAGAAGTGCTGGAACACTGTGGGCTTGGGCGGGATCCCGGTGGGTAACAAACCCTAGCGGTGGGACTTGTGCTAGTTTTTGCTCAACAATTTAACATTTTCCTTGTCCTGCAGGTGCGTCAACCCGGGCGGTGATCAAGCCCGAAAACACTCTTTCGATGGACGGGGAAGACCTCCTGAGGCAGCTTACGGAGAAGGGTGCGAACGTCGCCCGGTCCTCGGTGGAAGAGGATGGGCGGGTTACGTTGCATGCGGAGCCCCGGGCCCGGGATATGGACGAGTCGTCCTACCTGCCGGAGCGGGTGAAGACCCATCACTCTGCGGCAGCAGCGGTGCCTGGGAAGGGCAAGAGCACCGGGGGACCGGTGCGGGTTCCTGGGGGAGCAAACAGGATCCCTAACCGTGCGGCGAGCCTGACTATCGCTGCTTTTGTTCCTCGTGCAAACGCACGTGCCGCTTCTCCCGAAGGGGGGGGAGAGAAGCGGAAAGGACCGGACGGTCCGTCCCCCTTGCTGGTGACGCTAACCGGCGGGTCATCCCGGGAGGTCCTGGCGAAGCGGGTCAGGACAACCAGCAGCGTACCATCCAATGCTGGGGAGGGAGCCGGAGCTGACCGGCAGAGCAGTCCTGCGCCTGCGGAGGCGGCGAGGGGAAGCCCGGACAATGCTCTCGTCCGGCAGATGATGGCGGACCTGGCCAGCTTCGGCCTGGACAAGCCCGGGGTTGATGGCGTGCTGGCGGGTGGCAACCGGCCAAAATGCAAGGAATCCATCTTCCGGGTAAGTACCGCATGGTACCACCGTACTGCTTATATCCTGCCTTCTTTCTTTGCCACTTGACTGCCTTTGTTGCCCTGCAGCTGCTCTACAGCCTGTACCAGCCGGATGCGAGCGAGGAGCTCCCAGAGCTGAAGAGACAGATAACTGCGTTATCCAAGTCTCAGAAGCTTCTGGAGGTGGAGAAGTCCCGCTCGGATCGGGAGAAGGCCAGGGCGGAGGAGAGGGCCAAGAAGATGGAGGAGAAGGCCAGGAAGATGGAGGAGAAGGCCCGGGAGCTGGAGGAGCAGAACCGGAGCATGGAGAGGGAGCGGGAGCGGGCTGACGCTGAGAGGGCCGAGCTGGAAGCCAAGATAGACGAGCTCCAGGCACGTGCCACCGCTGCTGCTGCTGGGGGAGATGACCCGGGACAGTTCAACCGGTTCGTTCTTCAATACGAGGAGAGCGATCGGTTCCTGGACTGCCTGGACAAGGCCCGGGAAGAAGGCATCTCGGATGCGTACACGGAATGGGCGGCGAAGGGGTGGTTAAATACTTCCCTGATGCCGGGTACCTCTGCCGAAGGAAATGCTCCTGTGGAGCCGGTCGTCCAGCAGCTGGCGGTGGAGGAACAACCAGGAGCAGAGCTTCGCTCGCACTTGGATTCTTTTACCAACGGTGCCGAGCCTACCGGAGCCACAGCCGGATCCCAGGTCGACGACGAGGCTATCGCTGGAGATGCGGCTGCGTAGGACTTGGATTCTTTTACCAAGTGTACCGAACCTGCCGGAGCTGAGGTCGACGACGAAGCTATCGCTGGAGATGCGGCTCCTTAGGATGTTTTTCTTGCTCTTGCTTGTAAAAAAAAAAAAACTCTCCGGAGCGGTTACTGCTTGAATACTTCAATTGATTATGAATATATATCTGAGCTTGCAGGGCCAGAGTTTTCAAAAGTAGTTTGCATATATTTGATCTTTACAATCGGTTGAACCGGCGATATGCCAAACTAACCGCCTGGACCCAGCGGGTTTACCAAGCCGGGTCACTCTCCCGGTCGGGGTCTGCTCTTCTCACCCCTACATATCTCTGGAGCTGGCCGCTATCAATCAAGCCCTGCACTGCAGTCTTGAGGGCGAAGCACTGGTTCGTCCGATGAGTTGCCTCATCGTGGTACGAGCAGTACTTGCCCGTCTGCGCCGTCGTAAGCTTCCCCTTGGGGTACTTTCTCTGGGGCGGTGGGGCAATGACGTTCGCATTCTCCAGCAGGATGTCCTCATAGGATGCGGTGAGAGTGGAGAAGACTTCTTGATTAGCTGGGGGTGCTGGCATAATTACCAGGGGGCACTCTTGGCGGTACGTTGCAGGCTTGTTCTCGGCCCGAGGCTGGGGCCTGTCAGAGAAGGGCCTCTGCTGCCGCTGCGGCCAGGTCTTGCCGTTGTTGTTGTTGTTGTTCCGGCTGGGTCGGCGACTCCCGTGCTCGGCTCGCTGGCCGGGTTTGCTCTCTTGACTGCGCGGGGGATTCTCCTCCCGGGGATGGTCCAAAGACTGCTCATCCCGCTTCCTCTTCAGCAAGTGGTTCCCGTAGGTCTCATGATCAGCCTGGGCATGCCGGATGGCCATAGCCATCAACTCGTCGTAGCCTTGAGGGAGTTCTACCCTGACGGCGTAGGAAAACTTCCCTGCCCGAAGCCCCTGCTTGAATGCCATCTCAGCGATGCCCTTGTCCAAGTTCCGAACCCCGGCCGTGGCCGTCTGCCACCGGTTGACAAAGGTTCTCAACTCTTCCCCGGGGGCTTGGATGCAGTTGAAGAGGACGGTGGACGTCCGTGCTCCCTCGACTCGGAGGATGAAGCGGCCTACGAACCGGTCAGCCAGCTGCTCGAATGCCTCGATTGAATTCGCAGGAAGCTCGTAGAACCAACTGAGCGCTTCTCCGGACAGGGTCTCCTGGAAGATGTTGCAGCAGACTGCATCGGAGTAGCCCTTGGCGCAGGTCTGGGATCGGAAGCTGTCCAGATGCTGATACGGGCAACCGGACCCGGAATAGGTGAGCTTGAGGGACTTCTGGTTGCCAGATCTCCCTGACTCTATGACTCGGTGTGAAAAGGGGCCCATGCGCTCGTTGAACCGGGCGCCTTCCAATGGCCGGGCTGCTCTCCTCTCGTTTGCCTCCATCTGGGCCTTCAGATCCGACACGGTGTTGGCTAGCAGTTGCAGCGCCCGGGCGGTTGGAGTATCCACTTCATCCACGGACGAAGCGTGCGGCTGGTGGGAGGCGGGCGTGCTCTTCGGCAGGTCCTCGCCGGCTTGTGACTTCTCTTGCATAGGCTCACTGGGCCGGGCGCCCGAAGATTGCCCTGCCTCTAGCTGCCGGGGTTGAACTGGCAGGGGTGCGGCTTGCGCCTCGGCCATGGCGGCACTGCGCTGCTGCCCCCTCTCTAGGGCGGCTACCAGGGCGGCGTTCACTGCCTCCATTTCTTCGTATCGGGCCTGGGACTTGGCTCGGTCCCGGTCGTTCACCTCTCTGAGACGACTAACTTCTGCGGCCATTGCCCGTACCTCTCCCGCCATGCCGTCATGGTCGGGGCTGTACGTGGGGTCTTAGTCCTGGCTCTCAGACTGATCACTTAGATCATCTGAGAACGTCAGGGATAGGCCACGAAGCACCGGACTGCCTTCGTCCTCTATCGGGTCTTTCCCGCGCGAGCTCTCGTGGCGGGGCTCCGGATCACCGGAGGGTCCTCCACGGCTCCTTCCCAAATCGCTGCCCTGCTCGCCACGCGGCTCCCGCGTGATGACAGGGGTGGAGGCGAGCGTTTGCACAGTTGCAACACGCCCCTCCTCAGTGGTTCCTCTCTCTTGACTCATTCCCACAATCTTAGCCAGCGGTGTTGCTTGCACGGCTTCTTGTTCAGAGTTCCCACAGACGGCGCCAATTGTTTCTGCCTAAACCCGGGAGTCTAGTAGATACAGGTGAATCCTCCAAGTGATCTCCTGCAAACCTGCTCACTAAGGGGAATACCGGGCGGGCCGGTCTTCTCCTCTCTGATGCCTAAGTCAGTATAGTTGGAATGTATATAACTTAAGCACATATGTAAGCGGTGAGTGAGATCAGTTACCTATTTATGGTGGTGGTTGAGGCCCATATATAGGCGGTTGAGGGTGAGGGCTGGCCTCACCCTTCGATGTGGGACTGGTTCCCTTCTGTTTGGACATTCTGGTGCCCTCTTTGGCAGGCAGGCGTCCCCGGTCCCAGGACCCCTGAAGGCAGGATAGAGTGCTGGGCCCCGAGGCCTGGTGCTGGTGATCCGATCCTGGGTCCTGGGCCGGGCCCCGGTGGCCTTGCCGCGGGTCTGTGGGCCTGCTGTAGCCCCTCTGCGGCTACTGTCAACAGACCTTACATTGTCATTCAAGATATTGAAATTATTTATTTAGCTATTTACATAAAGCAATTTGCATAAATATACCATGCTCAAGCCTTAGTCGGCTTAATAGGGGAATTTGGTACTCAAATTCTTCAGAGTCCAATATGTCAAAACTAAAATGTGATGGTTAAACCATCTTTAAAATAGAGGAAGAATAGAATGTATTAATCTCGTGGTCTAAATGACATGCACGACGATTAATATAAACCAATATACATTATGGTAAATCCGATGCTTCGTGAAATTTCGTTATCACAATAAAATTTTGGTTTCTCCATTTTCATTGCATGTGAAGCTAATGAAATTCCATTATCGTTGCTTTCTACACAATAAATAAGATATCCATGTTGAAAAAAATTTCAATAAATAAAAATTGGATTTCAAGACCGAAATTTGTAATGGTCATATTTTTCTTGCTTGGTGAATATGCTTTATCACAATAGTTGGTTTGTCCATTTTATATTGTATTGCTCATGAGATTGCATTATCATGGCAATGCTCAAATTAAATAACATGTTAAATAAAAATAATTATTTAACATAATAACATAGACATATAATGATGCTCAAATTTCATAAGTATATGTCATGGTATAATAAGATCAGTTTGAGCATTATATCATTAACGATTTAATGAAAATGATAATTTTAATTAGATCTTACTTGTTAGTTTACCAAATAAACTGCATATGAGACGATTGCTCGATCTCCGATTCCATATTGTCGTCGCATATTTATCACCGCATCGTAATTGGTATTTCACATGAAAATAAACAATATTCATATGATTAGTCACTTTAATCATACATTTACCATATCAATTAAATAATTTAATATTTACCATTAAATTCATAAAACAGTAAATAATAATATAGTAAATAGGAATTACTATGCGGTAGTTTTAAATATTACCTTTAAATTTTACCCTAAAAAAAATTCCTTTTTTCTTTTTTTTTCGGGTTGGGTCAGGCCCAAGGGGTTGGGCCGGGTCGGGTCGATTGCAAAATCTGCCGACGAGATTTTCGTCGGGAGAACTTTTGGAGCAACTTTTTACCGACGAGCTGTCGTCGGTAGAAGCTGGATCAGATTTGTTTGACGCGGGTCGGATCAGGTCCAAGGCAGCCGGGTCGAGAACTTCGGAGCGGAGGCGCGCCGGACGGGGCTGCTGGGCGGGATTCGTTGGCGTGGGCGGCGCTGTGATGGATGCAGGTCGATCGTGTCGAGCTCTGTGAGCGGCGTCGATGGCCGGATCGAGGTGGATCAGATCTGGGAACCCACATCGACGTTGATGGGCTGGGGCGTCGAGGCCGAGGAGGAAAGTAAGTGACCGGGTTCGGAACCAGAGATGACGGGGATGAAGGGGTCGCCTGCGTCGATCGAGGCTTCCGGCTGGGGGCGACGTCGACTGGCCGAGGAAGCCAGGCCGGGGAAGGGTGGGTGCCCAGAGTAAATTTCTGGGTGCCGATGAGATGTGGGCCGGCGTCGTCGGCGCTCGGCTGGGCTGCCGTCGTCAGCGCCCGGCTGGGGAGATGGAGGCCTAGCGATGCTAGGCTGAGAGGAGGGGGGTAGCGGCGGCGCGGGGGGGGTGCTGCTGCCGGCTAGGGTTTTATTTTTTTTTTTTTTGGCTATTGCTGCTAGAGTTTTTTTTCTTTCTCAGCGAGTAAAGCTATGTGCTGATAACGTGTTGTAGGAAAATGGGAATTGGTCTACTCATTTCATTGATAATCTCCTATATATAAGGTGAGTATTACAACGGTAATAGGAAATACATAAATGACAATAATGACTACATAATTATCTATCGTCAGTTACATTGACGAAGGCACATAATACGTTTTTCCTTCAATATAAGCAAAATAATTTCTCCATATCTAAATCCAAACAAATTCTCCATATTTAAATCCAAACAAAGATTCAAACAAAATACATATCAAAATATTAATCCAAATCCAAATCTGTAAAATATTAAGCCAATGGGGCAGACACACAGAAAGGAAAAAGAAAAAGAAAACTACATGACCTGTGTACATATTAGTTTATTGATCACTCTAATAAACTCCGATCTTGATTTCTCTTGTGGGCATACCCAGTTGTTTGAACTATACAAGGTAAAAAGTTCCAGTATAGAAGACATTACTTACTAGCTCCTCTTGGAATTTTTTAGGTTGCGTACAGTCATTACAAGCTGTTGTCTTTCACCTTCTACCTCTGCAAATTTGAGACTTATCTCTGAATATCTCTCCTGCATCTCTTTTAGTTCACATTCCATTGACATGTTTCTCTCCTTCAGTGTTGCCAATTCATTTGATAAATTATCAGACACCAGTCTCACGTCTTCAAGCATATTATCTTTTGAAGTAACATCCTGCATCATAGAATGATCACTTCAACAATTACACATACAATTTGACAATTATATCAAAGCAAGACAAGAAGCTCAGCAGCCGAAATTGCTATTTTGGACCTGTAAATTTAGTTATACAGACTACTTGAGCTTTGGACGGGAACTCTCATCTTTTATTGGTTCCATCAGCGTCAAATTTATCAGCATAAGCATCGCTTGCAATATTATGCATCATAAGGGTTAATCCAAATCCAAACATAGAAAACATTAATCAGCATAAACTAATACATATCAAAATATTAATCCAAATCCAAACATAGAAAACATCATAACAGGCAATCAATTTCTCTCACCAATTTCTAACAAAGCACAATACTAATCAAGGCCAACTCACAATCATGATGGTTGCAGGCATCGATACAAATCAACCATCGACACAATTTCACACACAACACACAGAACCCAACTTTTCTCTTCCATTACCACAACCCAAACAAGAACCCATCATAACCAAGAAGACAAGAACCCATCGTAACCAAGAAGACAAGAACCCATCGTAACAAAGATTGGGGAATTGGGTGCATACCTGCGATCAATCGGACTCGAATTGGTGAATTCGTCTCGGGTGTGCTGCGATTTCGTCTCGGGTGTGCTGCGCCTTCGTCACGGGTGTGCTGCGCCTTCATCTCAGGTGAGCTGAATTCGTCTGCGCTGGAGACGAGAGGAAGAAGGAGACGAGCGGAAGAAAGAGACGAGAGGAAGAACAGCGGCTCGGGAAGAATGAACTTCAGAGACCAAAAAAATGACCTAACCCCTTTCTGAAATGTCAAAAGACATAATTACCCCCGCGTGTCCAACCTATCTTGCGTGTCCATTTTGGACAAGCACGTGTCCAAACCGTGTCCAAAATTCAATACGCGTGTCCTTGCGTATTTGACCGTGTCCGCGCGTGTCCGTGTCCGATACGTGTCGGACACGCGACACGCCAGTGTTTCAGCGTGTCCATGCTTCATAGGTTTGGCCTAAGAGGCTTTGATACTATCGGAAGCAAACTACCTAGCTAATAAGAGTGGGATTCTCTATATCCTTGTTTCATTCTGCATTACACTTCAGGTTATGTCATGGTTAAAGGTTTCTCACAATCACACTTGTTTGTGTGCAGCCCGCTCCATCTAATTTAGAATTTCGTATAAGTCGAATTCACTATATTGTATTTGTACTGATATTGTCTCAATTTACAAATGTACGTATGAGGAGAAATGTAGAACTTATTATAAAACATTAGATTTGTTAACACACCCACATTCTTTGTTAATATAAAGATTTTGCATTGCAAGTTTGCAACTTATTCCTTTTGTTCTTCAAGTAGTAAGTTTTTGATATGCTAGTTCATCAGTAAGTCATGCATATTGTCAGTTTCCTTTTGTAACAAATTTGTTTCTTACTCGTTCAAGGCCTATAATTGTATACCACTTTTCAGGGTTTGATTGATTCGGCAGCTTATGGCTTCAAAGTCTGCAACGTTGGTTGTTAGTATCAGTTGTGATTCTTCTAACTTGCAATGATGTAGGAATGATGACAGCAGATATTGAAGAGCAGATTGACCGTAGTAAGACTAAACTCGGTTTACTGTAGATTTGGCGTTCGGCGTCCGAATGACGATTGTAATACCTTTCCGGAAAGGGAACGATGTCAGGAATCAAAACAGCAGTTTTCGGGCTTCTGAGTTCGTTTAGGGTCTCAAAACGGCAGTTTTATATATTTACAGAATTTATGTTTTCTTATTTGTTTTGGATTTGGTTTGTTTTTAATCCTTGGGCTTTTAGGCTTCCTTGTTAGTTGCCCTAGGGTTTTTTTTCAGTATTTAAGCATCCTTTTGGGATTGCAGACGACAGTTTATTCATATTTATTAAACCTTAAGAGTTTTCTCTTATTTTACTGGTGGATTCCAGTCTTATTCTATAGGGTGCAACGTTGATTGTACTCTCTATCTATTGAGGGTTCGACGTTGATCAACCCTTCCACACTTCTACTATGTGTCATGCAAGTTTTTCGATGAAGTTCTAACTTGCAAATTCAAGTTACACTGTTGGATTGTTTTTCCATAGTGTAAGGTTTTAGAACCGAGAATTTTATACCTGGTTACAACCAAATTAAATCACTGTTAGCTTCACAATTACCCTATTTTGGGGCAACGAGTTTACACTTGTAATCAAACCAAGCCTCCTCCACCTCCTCCACCTTCCAAAATTAACAATACTAACTGTAGAGGTGGTCAAAACTGAAAACCCAGATACCCCATGCCATTTTAGTCTCTCGTTCTCAAATAACCAACCAAAACCAGTTTTAACAAAAAAAAATGACACCCTTGCAGTGCTCACTTTTCTCTCTCCTCCCGTCATTTTTGCCTCTACATTCCCTCTCTTTACCTTCATGCCTCCCCACCCCTCTCGTCGTCCTCTTCTCGGAAGGTCGACGGACGGCGAGTGGAGCCACCACCATATAGCTTTGATTTGAAACATCAATACTAACCAACTCACCAGCTAATAGGTTTCTCTCTTTTCTTTCTCAGATTATTATTAACATAATCATCATATTCATCCCCTAGGTTATTATCCCCATCATCAAAACACCTGAACAGAGACCAGTATCATCGTCGTTCTCGATTCATTGCGGCCTGAAGAGGCCACCACCACCACCACCACCACGCATCAACGAACAACGAAGATACAATGTCGATCTTATCCCCATTCCAGCTCCTGGAACTTAATGTGATATCGGCGCAAGACCTTGCACCAATATCACGTTCCATGCGTACGTACGCCATTGCATGGGTACACCCGGATCGCAAACTGTCGACCCGGGTGGACACACATGGCCACAACAACCCTACGTGGAACGACAAGTTCGTCTTCCGGGTCGACGAGGACTTCTTGCATGAGGACACCTCCGCTGTGATGATCGAAATCTACGCCCTCCACTGGTTCAAAGACGTCCACGTCGGCACCATCCGTGTCCTTGTCGGCAATCTCATCCCGACTCCGGTGAAGCCCCACCAACACCACCCTCAGGTGGGCATGCGCTTCGTCGCCCTCCAAGTCCGGCGACCCTCCGGCCGGCCACAGGGGATATTAAACATCGGTGTTGCCCTTCTTCACAGCTCTATGAGAAGCATGCCTTTGTATTCCCACCTCAGCGCATCCGCCGTTGGATACAAACAGTTAATGGGGGAGGACGACCCGCCAAGGAGTCAAACCCACCGGAGTCAGTCAACGTATTCGAAGCCGGAGCTGCGGCGGAGCAAGAGCGACTGCAGTTCCATGATCGGGTCGGAGCTCCGGTCCAAAGAGTTTAACAGGAAGGACAAAAAGGGAAAATCCAGCTCCGTGATCAGCGGGTCGTCGGAGGTCAGCAGTATAAAAATTAAGAAAGGTCGATCCAAGGCCAGCTCCTTAATCAACGGCTCAGAGATTATTAAAGGCAGGGGTAGAAAGGGCAAAGCCAGCTCCGTGGTCAGCGCATCTGACGTCAGCTGGAGGGGTAAAAACGGAAAAGCAAGTTCGGTTCTCAGCGTCTCGGACTTGGCCACGCCGAAAATTGGCGGCAAAGAGAAAAAGGGCAAGGCGGGTTCTCTACTCGGGTTGGATCCGAAAATTGGATCCGAACCCGACAACCCGGCCCGAAAGCAAAAGAATTACAAAGCGGCGGTGGTGCACGACACCGCGGCGGCGTCGCCGAAGTACGTGGAGAGTTACGGAACTACCCCTGCGCGGAGGTCGTCAATTCCGGGAAAGTCGCCGTTTAAGATGGGGACGTACGAGACGCCGAGGAAGTCGAATCTGATGGCGGCGGTGCCGTACTTGACGGAGTCGGAGCTGGGGCCGTCGCCGTCGGAGGTGGCGGCGACGATAGCGAGGGAGAGGGCGGAGAATCAGGACAACGAGAGCTCGGTGGTGGTGGGGGCGTGGAACGAGGACGAGAGCGTGGAGGGGCTGCAGTCAAAGCTGGAGCGGTGGCGGACGGAGCTACCGCCGGTGTACGACCGCGGCGAGTACTCGAGCTATCCAAGCAGTAGTATAGGGCACCACACGCGGCGGCATACCGACGGCGGGAACGGGCTGTTCTCGTGCTTTAGTAACATCTGCGGCGTCGAGTGCTCCATCGTGTGCGGCGGCTCTGGTGAGGGACCTCAGGAGAGGAAGAAGGCAGGTAGCAGCAGCAAGAGTAGCGGGCGGGTCAGGCGAAGCCCATCAGTTGATGATATGAGCTATGTTTGAAAGACTTTTGGGCTGGGCCGGGTCGGGTCGTTTTGTCCTTTTACCGAAGAAACTGACCCTCTTTGGGTTTAAATGCTAACGTGCGCGGAAGGGTGTGGTGTTTGCTGGTTAGGCTGGTAGAGGGGCGTGGGCGCAGGATAAGGATCTTCCCCTACATTTGTTTATTTTTTAATTTTGTATTGCTCAAGTTTCCATGGAAAATAGAGGAAAGGATTCGCCAAAATTTGAGCTTGGAATTTGTTATTATTGATGTGATAAATCAAAGTATGTTTATCTTATAATATGAAACTATGATCACATATAGCAGTATTGTCACTATTATGTTGTTGGGTTTAGGCCTCATCATTTGGCCCTTTGGCCCTGGCCCGCCCTAAAGCCCGCCCTACCCTATAGGGCCGAAGCCCGGCCCGGCCCTCCATTAGGGCGGGTTGGCCCTAGCCCTTTTTGAGTAGGGTAGGGTTAGGGTCGAGCAAATTAAGCCCGGCCCTACCCTACGGCCCGGCCCTATTGAGCCCTTTAGGGCCAAGCCCTACCCTGCCCTAAAAGCTCGGCCCGGCCCTACCCTAAAATTTTAACTATTTTATATTACATAATACATACAAATGTCTTCACTAAGCGATTTGGGGCTGTAACTTTGTCGGATTTAAGTGATTTTTTTACCATCACCATATTTCATCATAACGATCAAATGCTATTTCATAGTGTTTTTCAAAATTTGAATTCTTTTATATAGTTGTTTCAAAAAGTTGTATAGTTGAGTATAATCTATTAATCAAGTTATACCGCATTAGTAAGCATGTTGTCATTATAATGTCTAAATTCACAAAATGAAAATTTTGACCGTCTGATATAATCGTTATAGTCAAATATGAGTAGAGTATGAAAATCAACTCGTTTCGTGAACGTTCGATGCTCGATCGAAACGGTCAACCATATTTTCATAAAACTTATCACACGAAAACGCTATTACGTACCTTTAGATGACCTTGTTTCGTCGACTCTTCCAAACATTAAACTCTCAAATAGATGAGACCTAATCATCCATGTAAAAATTTGGGAACGTTTACCTCCCGATATTATGGCTCCCCATAGAGAGAGATAAGTTTAAATAAGGTTGACCGCATCGATCGAGGCTCTAACTTTGTCGGATGTAAGTGATTTTTTTACCATCACCGTATTTCATCATAAAGATCAAATGTTATCTCATAGCGTTTTTCAAAACTTGACTTCTTTTATATAGTTGTTTCAAAAAGTTGTACACTTGAGTATAATCTACCAATCACCATACAAAAGTTGGCTCTAATTTTGTCGGATTTAAGTAATTTTTTTACCATCACCATATTTCATCATAACGATCAAATGCTATTTCATAGCGTTTTTCAAATTTTGACTTCTTTTATATAGTTGTTTCAAAAAGTTGTATACTTGAGTATAATCTATTAATCAACTTATACCGCATTAGTAAGCATGTTGTCATTATAATGTCTAAATTCACAAAATGAAAATTTTGACCGTCTGATATGATCGTTATAGTCAAATATGAGTAGAGTATAAAAATCAACTCGTTTCGTGAATGTTCGATGCTCGATCAAAACGGTCAACCATATTTTCATAAAACTTATCATACGAAAACGCTATTACTTACATATAGATGACCTTGTTTCGTTGACTCTTCCAAACATTAAACTCTCAAATAGATGAAACGTAATCATCCATGTAAAAATGTAGGAACGTTTACCTCCCGATACTATGGCTCCCCATAGAGAGATATAAGCTTAAATAAGGTTGACCGCATCGATCGAGGCTCTAACTTTGTCGGATGTAAGTG
This sequence comes from Potentilla sterilis, assembly GCA_963682095.1. Lineage (NCBI taxonomy): Eukaryota > Viridiplantae > Streptophyta > Magnoliopsida > Rosales > Rosaceae > Potentilla > Potentilla sterilis. The sequence continues at coordinate 50,098,157 of OY821758.1, read as the reverse complement.
ATTTTTTTACCATCACCGTATTTCATCATAAAGATCAAATGTTATTTCATAGCGTTTTTCAAAATTTGACTTCTTGTATATAGTTGTTTCAAAAAGTTGTACACTTGAGTATAATCTACCAATCAAGTTATACCGCATTAGTAAGCATGTTGTCATTATAATGTCTAAATTCAAAAAATAAAATTTTTGGCCGTCTGATATGATCGTTATAGTCAAATATGAGTAGAATATAAAAATCAACTCGTTTCGTAAACGTTCGATGTTCGATCGAAACAATCAACCATATTTTCATAAAACTTATCACACGAAAACGTTATTACGTACCTTTAGATGAACTTGTTTCGTCGAATCTTCCAAACATTAAACTCTCAAATAGATGAGACGTAATCATCCATGTAAATATTTGGGAACGTTTACTCCCGATACTATGACTTCACATAGAGAGAGATAAGTTTAAATAAGGTTGACCGCATCGAACGGGGCTATAATTTTGTCGGATTTAAGTGATTTTTTTACCATCACCGTATTTCATCATAAAGATAAAATTCTATTTCATAGCGTTTTTCAAAATTTGACTTCTTTTATAAAATTTGACTTCTATTTCATATTCGGCCCTAAAAGCCCAACCCGGCCCTATTTTAAAGGGCCGGCCCGGCCCGGCCCTGTTAGCCCTAATAGAATGGGCCTTAAGGGCGGGTAAGGGTTTACATATCAAAGCCCTAGCCCGGCCCGGCCCGGCCCTAAACTATGTTGACTTAGTCAAAGCCCGGCCCGACCCTACCCTAAGCCCTAAATTTTAGGGTAGGGCTTGGCCCGGCCCGGCCCATGATGAGGCCTAGTTGGGTTGATGTATCTTTGTTTCTGCCTTGGTGTAAATTGCAACTCAATCTATTGTTTCTGGGTTTTTCTGGAATAGAAATTCTTGTATCAGGTTTGGTTCTGGATCGATCACTACCAGAAAAAAGGTTTTTCCCGACGAAATAAAAAAAAACGGCCGACGAAATAAAATTTTCGTCGGCTATTCCCAAGAATGGCCGACGAATTTTTTTTTCGTCGGTAAAAAAAAAATCCGTCGGCTATTCCCCTAGAATGGCCGACGAATTTTTTTTTTCGTCGCTAAAAAAAAAATCGTCGGCTATTCCCCTAGAATGGCCGACGATTTGAATTTTCGTCGGCCTTTCTCTGAAACTTTAGCCGACGAAAATTTTTGGAAGTATGGCCGACGAGTACTAGGTTTGATTTCGTCGGCTATGATTAAAAAAAAAAAAAAAAAAAAACAGCTTCCATTTTCTATCACTATCGACAAACCATTGCTTCGTCCTTCAAATGCAAATGTGTCGTGAAATAAGATATGACCGAAATAATGAAATACGTCTACAGTTGAAAAATGACAAGATTCCGACAAAATCTGTGTGCCGAATGTTGCGGTTAACTGTTTTTTACTTCCGTTTTCCTATGGGTAGCCTGACGGTCGGTAAATATTTTGAGGAAAATTTTTATACGATTAGTTGCGTCTCATCGATTTGAAACTATTATCTGTTGAAGGTCAGGCAAAAAAACGTCATTTAGACAGGCCAATTACCATTTCTAAGCGTTTAAAGGGTTGACTCACCCGGTTGACCGTCCCGATTGAGCCTTTAACGTTGTCAGATGTAGTTGAATTTTTTTTCATACATGTATTTAATCTTAACGGTGATATCTGACGGTTGGAATAGATTTTCCAAACTTTTAGATTCAAAATCGGAACATATGCACTAATGTTCCTTAACTTGTTTACTAAGTGTTTAAATGAATGTATAGTTTCAAATAGTTACTATACGTACACTCTTCAAATGCAAATATGTCGTCAAATAAGATATGACCGAAATAATGAAATACGTCTACGGTTGAAAAATGACAAGATTCCAATAAAATCCGTGTGCTGAAATAATGAAATAAGTCAAAACCCGGTTTACTGCAGATTTGGCGTCCGGCGTCCGAATGACGATTGTGATACCATTCAGGAAAGGGAACGACGCCAGGAATCAAACTCGTTGCTTTGCCACGACGTGTGGGTTTTTTCGGACTTTCGAGTTCGTTTAGGGCCTCAAAACGGTAATTTAGTATGTTTTCATAGAATAGCCGACGAAACATTTTATTTCGTCGGCTAAACTCTTGATCCGCGCCTTTTTATTGTCCGCCGTTGGATGGCTCAGATCTGACGGCTGTTGATCTTCCAAAGTATAGCCGACGAAATATATTAATTTCGTCGGCTATTCTCTAAGTATAGCCGACGAAATTTTTTATTTTCGTCGGCTATTCTCCTTCTAAATCTTTTAAATTGCTTCCTCCCGCCTTTTTTCTCTCCTCCTCACCCCCCCTCCTCCGGCCTCCTCCTTCCCCTCCTCCTCCTCCTCCTCCGGCCTCCTCCTCCTTCCCCTCCTCCTCCGGCCTCCTCCTCCTCCTCATCCTCCTCCTCCTCCTTCCCCTCCTCCTTCCCCTCCTTCCCCTCCTCCGGCCTCCTCCTCCTCCTTCCCCTCCTCCTCCTCCTCCTCCGGCCTCCTCCTCCTTCCCCTCCTCCTCCTCCGGCCTCCTCCTCCTCCTCCTCCTCCTTCCCCTCCTCCATCCAAAGCATAATTTATTTTTTTTTCCCTAAAATTTAAGAATAGCCGACGAATTTTACCAATTTTCGTCGGCTATAAGTTGTATAGCCGACGAAAATTCTAGTATTTCGTCGGCTATAACTAATTAATGCCTATTAAAATATTAATATATTTCGAGGAAATAGTCGACGAAAGTTTAATAAATCGTCGGCTATAGTTAAAACACAATAGCCGACGAATTTCGTCGGCTATAGTTACTGAATTTCGTCGGCCATACTCGAAAATACCCGACGAAATTCGTCGGCAATTTCTCCCAGGTTTGGCCGACGAAAAATATTTTCGTCGGTAAATTCGTCGGCCATACTCTACTATAGCCGACGAATTTGATTTTTTCGTCGGCCATTGTATTACCGACGGGGTTTTCCCGACGACTTATAGCCGACGAAAATTTCGTCGGTAGAGGGTATAGCCGACGAAAAATTGGCATAGCCGACGAAATTTTTTTCGTCGGCTATTCTCCCATATCTGGTAGTGGATGTATAATACTGAACTGCCTCTCTAAGGAAAATCAACCCCAACATGCAACTGTCAATGGAGATGTTAAGATAGCCAACATGTTCCTAGCTCCTTGCAACTTATGGAGCTCAAAATTCTGAAATTGATTGCAAAAGTCTTGTAATTATTGAAGAAAGATTTTTGTATTTGATTTGAGCTTCCTAATTAACTGGTTTTGTTCTTATGTTTTATTCTTGAAGGGTCAGATGAGTTGAACTCAAAACCTCTCGCTTACAGACTTATCAAACAAACCTACATATTAGAGACTGGCAAGCATCTATATCCAATTCATTTTTCCAGGTAATGCAAGTCTCTCTCTTAAGTTTGGGCATATGGGGGATTTCTCCGCCCCCGCCCCCGCCCCCACCCCCGCAATTTCCTTTCTTTCTCTTTCTCTCTCCCCAACTCAGCTAACCCCCTCCACCGACACAGTCGCCGCCTCAGCCTAGCTCCGCCATCCGGACACCGTTCGGCTCGCCACCAGTGCCGTTAGACTCGTCTCGGCCTCCTCGTTATGTCTGTGGTGGTAGTTCAAGGCGAATCGCCGCCGTTTGGCCGTCTGAAGCCCGAGAAGTTCCACCCTGATTGTAGGGAACTCCCTCTTCCGGCCACCAATCGACCCGATTCCAGTCGGGAATCGAAAGTCTCGTCCCGCATAGCAATTCCTCCAAAGGAATTGATCTCCTTCGATCCAGGTAAGGAGAATTTTGGATTTGAATTTTTAGAGTTTTTGGTGAATTCGGTGGAGGTTGTGGAAATGAGGTTTTCAATGTAGTTGGAGGTTGGAATTGAATTCATAACGTTGTTTGGAGTTGATTGAGTGTAATTTGATGTCCGATTGGTTGATTTTTGTGAATATTGGAGGTGGTGGTGTTTGGACCACCGTCTGCGGCGGAGGAGGCCCCCAATGACGGTGGAGGCGACGGAATTGAGTCCTTGTGGCTGCAGGGACGCTGCTGAGAAAGTTTTAAGATTTTTTGTGGAGTTTTTGACCTCTGGGGCGAAGCTACCGGCGGTGGGGCGGCGACGCTACTGCTCCTGGCGGCGCAAGAAGGATAAAACATAAAAAAAATTAATTAGTAAAATGGTAAAAAAAAATTTGTATGTTAGTTTTTGTTTGTAAAAAAAAATACAAAAACAAATTCAAAATGGTCCCGTCTAGGTAATGGGGATCCCCGCACCCACTCCCGCAGGAGAAATCAGCAACCCCGCTCCCTCCCCCGCGTCCTTAACGGGGAAACCCGCCTCCGCCCCCGCATGTCAAATGCGGGTTTTCCCCACGGGTTCTCCACCCCCTTCCCGTATGCCCATCCTTAGTCTCTTGTATTTCGTGCCCTAATTTTCGCTTGTGAAGCAAGTAACCAGCAGGAGAGATAAATACAAAGGATTGGAACTTTATAATGTGATGTGAATAATCAACTATCCTCTGTTCTTTTGAAAGCTAGTCTTCTTCACGCCTAGCTGGGTTGAAAACTTGAAATGTTGAAAGGTATTTCACGCCCTTGGTTCTTGCTTTTAGTGACGCAAAACAACTAAATCTCGACCAACAAGTGTGATATTCTGATTCATAGAAAGTGAACTTGTGTGCACAGCCACTTGGAATTGTGGGGGTCAATTCTCTGGTATATAGGACCATCATCAAGAGAAGGGAACCCCTAGAAACCCAGGTTTCGTTATCTTCTTGAGCACTAAATAGTGAATATATGAATATATATGCTTTTCATCACTAGCATGTCCCCCAATTACTGAAGAGAATATTTATAGAATGATGTGTGTGTATATATATAGTCTTAGGAAATAAAGAGGAAACCATTTTATGTATAAAAGAGTTGTTTGTCCAGGCCGGATGAAGATCAGTTCTGTAATATTACACCCTATATATACTGTCCGTAAATTATAAATTACTGCATTAGAGCACTGAGAATCCATACCTTACTCGAACAGGAATAAAAGAAAACTCAGTAAGTTCGAGTATTGTCTTCTCTAAAGAAAATCAATATATTAAGAGCATCCGCACCCATGTTTTGATCTTGCTCAAGCACCTGGTGGGCCCAGGAGCAAATTTTGCTTCAAGCAAATGAAAATCAAATTTTGCTCCACTAAATCGATTTTTTCACACACCCATTAACAATTTGCTTGAGCAACTCAGTTTTGTCTTGTTGTGAAATGATTACATTTTTTTTACCGGATAGATTAACCACCAATAATAATGTGTCACGTATCATTATCGACTCGATATTATCCAAGATTTTCGATAAGATTTCCGATTAATAGATAATTGACACGTTAGTATATGCCTTGAACTAGTCATCTGGTGGCGCTGACAGAGGCGGGGATCTCGCTGCCCGGTCAGCGAGTCGGGGTCCAGGGGCGACGCGCCCTGGTTTTGGGGGTTCGGGAGCGCAACGTGACCCCCGATGGGGGTTCGGGGGCAACGCCCCCGAGGCCCACGATATCTGTTATGTTGGGATAGGTTTTCCTTTTGGGTTATTATGTGCTTTTGAATCCGTTTGAGTTTAATTATTAAGCTTGTGTTCAATTTAAGTATGTGTGTTAATTTTAATATGTATTTCTATTTCATCTTAATAAATGAATTTTTTATTTCTCGAACAAATTGGTGTGAGTTGATTAAAAATTGAAGTAGTATTTATAAGCAAATTTTTGGGAGAGTTTTGAAATTTTTGGGATTTTTTTACCATTTTTTTGGTTTATTTCCGTTCTGATCAAATTGTAGCCGTTGTCTTTGAATTCTGACCGTCGGATCAAAATTTCAGATTCAAATTTTTTTTTTTTTACCGGTCAGACTGCCATGTGGCAGCCTGACATTGGCTCATTTAAAAAAAGCTACTGTTCATCTTCTTCCTTATTTTTCCCGCGCCGTGCTGCGTTCCCTGCTCGTGCTGCGTTCTCCGCCGTCCGGCGACTCCAGCCGACGTGCCACCCACCAAACTAATGGGCTCGACGCCCTCGTTCCTTTGGCACCGGTCTCAGGCGGCGTTGCTCGACGGTGGGAAGTGCGGCAACGTGGCAGCCGAAAAGCGAAAATCGGTCCGGTCCGTCCTAGAGCTCGGCAGCACCTCCACGATGTGGTGCATCTCACGTGGCAGCCGAAAAGCGAAATCGAAACGGCCCGGCCCCACCAGCTGCTCGAGCAAGCATCGGAGCAAGTTTTGCTCGAGCCTTCGCTCGAGCACTTTGACTCGTTGACTGCTCGAGCAGTTGCCGACCGTTTTCGACCCCGGTGCGTGCTGTTTTCCGTCTTGCTCGAGCACCTTGGCCGGCCCTACCTCTTGCTCGAACTCTTGCTCGCCCGGTTGCTCGCCGGTGCGGGTGCTCTAAAGAGAGGTCGGTCAATATCGATTGTAAAATGCCTAAAACTGTGGATTAATGCGATCATTAGATAAACTGTTTAGGGTTGTTAATCCAATAATTAATATGCTAGTTGGAGAAAAAAGATTATCTAAACGTGAGAGTCGTGAGACATCGTTTCTGATGGAGGATTTGACTGCTAAAACATATCTTTCTCAATCCTATCAATCTAATCTTGAATACATCACAGACAGAACTACTGTTTCATTAGTGTTTTATAATCACGTAGTACTGGCTAGTTGTAATATATAATTTCTGGATTAGATTATTCTAGCTAGGGCTCTTTTGAACGTACAGGATAAGAGAATTTGACCCAATAACTCTATCTCTCTACAGACACGAACAAAATTGCCAAGCTAAATGATAGAAGTAGCTTGAATGATCGAGCTCCATAGCATGGCTACCTAAACACAAAACACCCCAGCCATGGCTGGTACATATCTTTCTGTATAATAGTTAGTTCCCATGAATTTCTCTCGATATTTCCATTTTTCGAATGATCTATATATCTGTTATCGTCCATATTTTAGTCCTTCAACCAAACCGCAAGTGGTGATAGGAAACTAGAAGGACAGTGTATTCTCAAATAATTACAACGATTTAAACGTATGTTTATGCAAGTAAAGCAATACAAAATATGAAAGCACTCATTTCAGAACAAGTATTTAACTAGTGGCCGGGCACTTGATGAGGTAGAGAGCAAAGCTAGGGATACAACTATACAAGAAGAACAGGGAAAGGTTTGGCGGCAAAAAGGGGCGTGGAGACACAAAATGATGGCAACCGTATCCTAAAAGACATATTTTCATCTGTCCAAAATCCAAATCTAATTATGGAAGAATCGAGAATATGACTACCCACCCTTGTTTTGTAGGCCACCTCCAACTCCACTGAACAAGATGAACCAGCATGAAGCTCCCTCTCCCCCACGCTTCTGCAACTAGTTTCTTCAACTCGAAAACAACTCAGAAACACCAGAAGCCGGATCACTAGAATATAGTTTTCCCTCGTTACTTGATACAAATGAGAACATTCAAAGAGTAAAGTGACATAAACGGGTACTAATTTGGTTGTCAAAGTGTAAAGTATCAATAAATATAGGTTTGGCTAGACCGCTACACAATTCAAGGAGATAAATTTCAAACACGTTTGGAAATAAGCTAATTTCTTTTTTGATACAATAGCAAATTTGAGTCATTTTGTTGAGATTGGAAGTTGGTCGATCAAATGTAGTAAGACTGAATTCGGTACTTCTTATTATATATAAATTATCATCAAATGATCAAATACCATAGGTTATCTTATTTTTTTATTTTTATTTTTATCTTAACTTACCTTGTTTCTATTATTTCATAGGCTTTCGTTTTTTTTTTTTTTTTTTTTTTTAACTATCCGAGGAAAAAGGAGAAGAAGGAGAAAAAGAAGGAAAGAGAGTTGTTTTGATAAAAGGTGTAGCTGTCTCCGACTAAAATGTAGCACACGGCTATAATGTGTGGTGGTCCCCAAAAGTGCTCCCGTCCGGCGCTCCCTGTCGGCTTACATGTCGTCGACGGAAACTGCACGTGACTTGGCTCCCACCTTGTTGGCTTGTCTCTTGAAACCACCACTGCACCACCTTTTACCTTGTACAGTTCTCTACGCACCTTTCCAACCCAACTAAATACAGACACGGACGTGGTGCTCTGGATCCGATCACGAATGCTTGTTTAGACGTTACCTATAAGCTAGAATGGAGAATCAATTGGAATCTCCGAACAATAAGCCGTCTGCGCATCGGAAAGTTGAGACCAAAGTGTTCGACGGAGTAATATGAAATTATGAACATTACATTGATTAACCGATTAACAATGCATGCATAGGTTAAAGCATTTGTACAGTATTTTGCAAGGTTTTTCGTTTTTAAATTCGAATAAATTTCATTCTCAACACGCCTTCTTTGTGTACATATTCAAACCAAACACGTGAACAACTTGTAATAAGAAACATGAAAGACAAATAAACGACACGCATTAAGAGTACGTACGTTCTGTTAAACGGCGACAAGCGTGGCCCGTGGATCACATTTAAGGTGTTGGGTTTTAATCACAAAAAGTCTTGGTACAATTGAGTATTATCCACCCACTTATAAGTTGTATTTTATTTGTCACTTTTATGATGTAAGATCTCTCCTCTTCAACACGTTCGTCGTCGGGATCATTCAAGATCGAGTACTTTGAGTTTGGGTTGGTGAAGCTGGTTGTAACTCGGCTTTATTCCCAGCTTTGTCTTGGTTGTGGATTCAACTGAACTTAGCTAGGGTTTGGCACAAGTTCGATGGTGTGGGTGTGCGTCAAATGATATGAGGAGCTAGCGGCCGGGTTCAGCAAAGATGAACAGATTGTTTCGAGCAGTGAAGTTGAAAAGACGGGACTACCTGACTAGCTAGGTCGAATTTAGTTTGTTATATCAGAGCAACATTGCAAGTTCTCAGTCACCCTCATTGAATACCTATCAAGAAAGGATGGAGAAGGTTTTGGTATGCAAGCCTTTATTGCACGCAATGCACATCGATCATGGCATCTTAACATTAAGACTAGAAAGAGTGAAAGACTAGGAAAACTCTACTGACTGCTGCTGCACAATAGACTAGAATCTTAAGCAGTCAAAGTCTTTGGTCTATGCATGACCAGTGGTCAACAAAATTCTTGCACATAAAGTGTTGTATATATCAACCCCTTTTTCATACTTTTCGATAACATATTAATATCTCCACCATTCAATATTCATGTTTATATAGGTATATTTGAAAATTTTCATTTCATTTGATATTCGTTAAAAAATTCAAAATTGAGATTTACATCTAAAAACTTGAACAATTCAGGTTTAACAGATTTATACGTCCATTGATTTAGTCTAGTTAGAAGTCTTAACGATCACCATTTTGGCTAAAATTTTACATGAATGATCTACGCATATAGACTTAGTAATTGAACGGTGGAGATGTAAAATTGTGATTAAAAAGTTAGTCTAATAATCGATCTTTCATATAAACCAAAATAAGAAATCTCTTAATGGAAGAGACCTCTATATCAACCTCTCTGCTAATGAGTCCACTATATCCCATATGAAAGTGACTCAAGCTAAGGGTTTGTATTATTTGCAGCATGCGAGCCCTAGCCTAAGATGCTAAGAGGAGTAATTAAGGGTTCGTATTTATGCTATGTTAGCTCGATCAGTGTTTGATACTGATTATTTTAGGGTTCGATATATAAATTTTTAATCTACTTCATTTTCTTTAACTACAACGAGTGATCAAATTGGTAAGAGCATCCAACTGTTGACCACTCACATTTAGGTTTGAATCTTGTCGACTCAGTTGTGTCTTGGTGTCTAAGAGAGAGAGCATTGTCACATGACTCCTCCCAAGACGGGTTAGTCTTAGTTCGTAAATGCTATTTGAGTTTTATCTTAAGGAATAATGTCCATCTAGTTCAATTTTGACCATCTCATTACCCATTTCAATGAACACCATAATTTCTTGTTCTATTAAACATAAGGTAATAATTCCTATTACCCATTTCAACAAATCTTTTCAATCCTAGTACAATTTTAATATTTTTCTTCCATTTTTGTCCTCACTCATATGAAGAGAAAGTGGAAGATAGAGAAGATTTTGCCGACAGGTCACCAAACTCCGCCGACGTCCAATGGTCGGTCGCCAGACTCCAGTCGCAGTGTTAAATTATTCAGTGCATGCAAATTCTGCAAACTGGAAAGACTACTTATTCAGTGTATGCGAATTCTACAAACTGTGCATCGCAATACAACATCAGACCACTTTCACAACTCCATGAATCGAACATGGATAAAAAGATTGTCAAGTCATGAGTCAAACGCACATATGTAGAATGTAAGGGCTGGGGAGGAGAAACAATCTGGCATGGATGATCGCTCTACACTGGCTTGTAATTAGTACATCTCTTACCCTCTCATTTCAAACTTAAATCACAACAAAACTACTTGCAATTATTCTAAAAATAAATGTACTAAGCCACAATAGTTGTATCAATTTATTTTTGTCACAAGTGTAAATACTAAATACTGATTTTAGTAACAATACTGAATTTTTTGTCTTAAAAAATCAATAAATAGGAGTTAATTAACCCAACATATTCTCGAGCAAATTATGCTTTTGTTATTATTTTCTTTGTACAACTTTACTTGAAGGCCCCACAATCCACAATCCACTGTCAGTGCATCTGTTTAGGTCTCAACTTTCTAAAACAAGGTTTTGTGCCCTTTGTCTTCCAAATAGTAGACAGCACATAAGGAGAAATAGAAAGTGTGCAACAACAGAATAATTCTATTTTTTTTTAATTTTTATCTCATCTTGTAAAAAGACTTAACCTTTAGACTTTAACCCTATCCTTTTTATACTTTAAGCAAAGGTTAAGAGACACCTAACCTCAATTCAAATAGTATAATTGTCAATTAGGTCTACAATTATGTATCACCTTCCATTCTAAGTCTAAACTTTTATCTAGTCCCATGCTTTATAGTTTTTACACTACATATTTCAGATTTTTTTTGCCTATTACATGAGAGATAATCGCATCATACAATCGCATCTTATGCTTTTTCTTTCGACGTTTATATTTGAGTATAAAAAAAAAATATATTAAAATCACGAATATCAAATTTACAATTAAAAACGAATACAATTATTATTTTAAACACACGACATTATGTTATTATGTGAAATATTTATATTTTCTCTGTCATTCTAGTTAGAACCCTAAGGGCATCTCCAACCTAAGGTCCTAAACTCTATAAATTTGGGGTCCTAAAAAAATATGGTCTCTAATAGTTAATTGGGGAGTCCTAAACCCTATATTTTTAGGACTTTGTCTCATCCCAAGTCTTATTTTGAGACTTGGTTTGAGACTAGTCTTATAAATTTGGCTTGGTCCTAAACACTCAATATTTTTTTTTTCAATTCAATATTATATTTATTTATCATGTACAAGAATAGTTTACAAATATAAATTATTATTAATTACAATACAAAATTAAAAAAAAAATCAAATATATAAATTTAAGACTTTTAGTTAAAACCTTACCATTGGAGATGGTTAAAGTCTTATATGAATAGTTTCTAAATGAGGTTTTATAATATGTATGAGACCCTATTATGAGACTTCATGATTGGAGATGCCCTAAGTCTACATTACTCAAAATGCACTATGATCAATTTCTTCTACGCTTCATAAAAGACCTCAAAACGAAATGCTATAAAGAATTCTCCCATACCTTCTTAGCTTAGATTCAATGCTCTCAATATAGAAATGCAATGCGACCCAAAAACAAGTAACCTTAGGCATTTGGCTACATGTTTTTTTTTTGCTTGTCTATAGAACTAGAATGCCCATCTTCCTCACTGTCCAAGTTAAAAGTTCCGACAAGCCAAAGTTTTAATATTATCACTAACTATCATACCAAGACCAAAAAGTAAAAAAATACCATCATACTTTGCTAGGAACTTGTATCATTTCCAACCTTTCATCATACCATTCTCCACCCCACTTAATTTTAATTATACCCCCATTAATCCTCCCCTAAACCTTATCATCATCCCACAACAAAGTAAAAGATCATCTTTGTAATTAGAGGAAAAAAAAACACAAGAACCCCAACTCCATTTTTATAATATCATGATTCTCTCAAATCTTTACCATCATTTTCTTTCATATTTTTTTAAAAAAATTCCCAGTCTTTTTATTTGTTTCTTTCTTTTACCAGCTCCAACACAGAAACAGATTCTTGAAAGATATGAATCATGTCAAGGAAAAATCTTAGGGTGGGTGGTGAGTTCAGAGTGCTATGCGCACTAGCAGACATATGGGCCCATCATCATCACTCTCTCCACCATCTCCCCCAACCTACTGCTTTGCTCTGCTTTTGCCTCCCTTCATTTTCATTCTTGTCTATTTCCCTTCCTTCTATACCAGTACCAGTTCTCAAACTCTCACAAACAAAACCCTATTTCTCTCTTTCTCTATCTCTCTCTCTCTTAACTCCCAACTTCTTTCAACTTGTCTTGAATCATCTCTCTTCTGGTTTCAATGGAAGGCACTCTGGGATTACTTGGAGGGGGCTCTTCTGGGTGCTCAACAAATGAGCCAGCAATGTCAAAGGTGGAACATCAGGTGGTGGAGCAAGACTATGTGGGCATGTCATCTGAGGTCTCTTCATACCCAGCTGAGTCTGAGCTTGAGCTGGGCCTGGGCCTCAGCCTTGGCAGTGGTGGTAGTGGTGGTGGGTCTGCACAGAAGGCCAAAGGGTGTGCATGGGGTGAGCGTGGCAGAATCTTGACTGCTAAAGACTTCCCTTCCATGGTGTCTCATGGTTCTGCTAGATTCTCACAGAGAGCTGATAATACTTCTTCTGTTTCTGGGAATAAAAGGGCTGCTGAAGAGGGTGGATCTCCCACTGCTGTAAGGTTAGATTACTAATAATTCATGCAAATGAGGCTCCTTTTTTTTATTACTATTTTTATGTGTTTGGTTGATGAGAAAACTGAGTGAAAATGAAAATTTCGGAGAGAATTTAGTCTTACTTACCATAGAAAAGATTAAAACTTTGTCTGTAAATTAAAGCAATATTTTGTTTCCATTTACCAGTTGATTATTCTGCTGATCTCTGCAGTTTTTGTCTGCTTCATTATATATTCAACTTTTCTTCTAAGTTCTAGTTGTCTTATTCATGATTATACTACAGTATAAAGTTTAAATCTTGTTTGATTCGGAGCTTGATATTTGTGTGTATAAGCTGCATCTGTGATACAAATAGTTTTTATGTAATTGGAAATGTACAATTAGATAGTTTTTAATCGGATGAAAACAGTTCTGTATTCAGAAAACTATGAATTTCACTTGCTACTAATTTTTAGAATTGTAGAAATATATTCTCAGAAAAAAGAAAAAAAGAAAAGAAATGCTTTCAAATTCTGAGAATAAAGTGGTGAATACCCTGTGCCCCTGTTTTTGGATTTATCCTAACATAGTTTTGTAAATTGATTTTTTTGTGTATACAGTCAAGTTGTGGGATGGCCACCTATAAGTGCTGCAAGGATGAACAGCTTGGTTAACCAGGCAAAGGCTGCAAGGTCTGAAGATGACAAGACAGATGGGGACAAATCTAAGGACACTTTTAAGAAGAAAATCAACACTGGTAATGCTAAGTCAACTGTGAAAGAGAAAGGCCATCTGGGATTTGTTAAGGTCAACATGGATGGAATTCCTATAGGGAGGAAAGTGGATTTAAATGCTCACACTTGCTATGAGACTTTAGCTCAAACCCTTGAGGAAATGTTCTTCAGCACCACTACAACTGTCAATTCAATCGGTTAGTTTCTTTGCCTTTGCCATGATAAGTCTTGAACCCGATAGAGTGTCGTCATAGATCACTTGATTATTTGATGCATTTTGTATGTGATCTTAGTATTATTGAATGACATTGACATTGACATTGATGTGCTTATAATAGGTGGAGATAAGGAACAAGCAGCAAAACCCTCTAGGCTTCTGGATGGATCGTCCGAATTTGTGCTCACTTATGAAGATAAAGAGGGAGACTGGATGCTTGTTGGAGATGTCCCTTGGAGGTATGCTGCTGACACTGATTCTAGGTTTTGTTTAAAAAAAAGTTTGAAGAAACACACCCCACTAAAATGTGTGCTGATAATGTTTGCTATGATGTTTAGGATGTTCCTCACCTCTGTTAAACGGCTCCGAATCATGAGGACCTCTGAGGCCAATGGACTTGGTATGCAATTTTAAAAACATCAAGGTTGCATTTTGCTTTCGGAGTTTCATTTTGTCAAAGTTGCATTCCTAAATGTTAACTAGGACATCCCTAATGCTGATTAATTTTTGAATTCGCAGCTCCAAGATTTCAAGAAAGGAGTGAGCAAGAAAGAAACAAACCTATCTAAGACAACTATTTTTACAGTCTGGTACGACAACGGAAACTTTGACAACAACAACAGAAGGAAGCAAAATCTGATGAGACAGGAGTGCTAAGAAAGATTGGCTTCCACTGGGCTTTGTTTGCTTTTCTTTCACAACCATCCTCTGGTTCATGCTGGTTTTCTTTTTTGATTAGGCTATATTTTTCTTTTCTTTTTACAGCTTCTTACATAGTGCTAGCATACAGGCCCTGCATACTCGGCTAATGCTGCTTTCTCATACTGTAAATATGGGAGCACTTCATATCTAGAGTGTTTTGCTGCAAAATCTAGTGGACTCGTTTTTCTTGATGATAGAAGAAAAGCTTGTGTGGTTTTTTTATTTATTAATTATTTATTTGTTTTTTTTTATTAATTATTTATTTGGTTTAAATGGTAGAAATATAAAAAAGTGGTACTAACTGAAATCTGGAAAAAATATGCATGAGAAACAGATGATGGCAGGTTTTGTATTCCCAGAAATCACCTGCTATATCATATCTACAAACTGGTCCAACTGTGACAACAATGGAGGGGGACCTCAATCTTCTGAATTCCCATCAGTCTAAGAACCCTAGTAATTGCATTACCTCATCTAGATTGTCCAAATATATCTTCTATATCATTCATACCCCCCAAAGCTTAAGCTGTAAAGAAATAGACCAAAAATGCATTTGCAAATACTTTCTTCAAATGGAACCTTAATATTAAGCTAATTATCTTGACAAAGTTTAAGCTATTACAAAAAGTACAAAAAAAAAAAAAAAAATGTCTTACACATACCATATTGAACAATGAACATTAATTCAGAGGCCCAAGATATTTTTGAAAAGAATTGGACACTTGATACATTTTCATGAAATAGAGGATTAATAGTGCTCAAGGAGTAATTATCACACTTTATTGTCTTTGGATTTAACATATCTGTTTGGAGTCATTCTCAGTGAAAGTGGACAGCCTTCACATGAGTGTAAATCTTATGCAATCATTTTGTTTTTGACTGCAGATAACTACCCCAATTGATGATACTGGACAACTGTGGTCCTGGTGGAAATCAAATGCCATTACCTTCTTTCAATTAGATCGTGGGGCAACTGTATCTTATTATTGCTGGCCAGACTCATGCTTTCTGATATGACTTGCATGCCTTTTCTTGCTGGTTTCCATTTCATATTTTGTTGAAGAAGTTCCTTGGTGAAATGGAGTAACTAAAAATGGTTAATATTCTTTTCTCTGTCGTTTCAACTTCTTTTTTTCTTAATTTGGCCACATAATTGTATAACTGAGTCATCTTCATATAAAGCTTTGCTTAGCTTTCATCAGAGCTTATTTATCATGTAGCCTAAAGAAGAGCACTGATAATTGCATTGGAACCCAACAGCTGGAAAGCTTTGAGGAATTACCATTTGCTTTACCCGGGTGGAAGAAAAGGATAGTCACAATTCTTAGCATTTGAAAGCTGAAAGTTTTTTTATGTTATATGAATTTGGTGGAGCACAAGAAGTACATAATGAGGATCACAGCTATACAACCCCCAAAAACTGTTGGTAGCCTTGGCATGTCGATTATATGATGCCTTTAAATTGATTGTGATAGTTGGTCTAATTGGTTTCTATAACCTCCTGAGACGTATTTCATAATTACTTAAATCTGAACAATAGGTGAACAATGTATATCAAACTAACATTATTCATCACATACGTTGTACGTAAATTGATAAGTGCGTATAATGCATGCGATGTTTTTAATATGAAATCTCTCTCATTTCGCTAAGTTTATTTGTCAAACTTCTCACTAGTATATGTCTTTAGGTACTTTGAGGTCGTAAATGAAGCCAAGGAACATAAACATGGAGAAAATGGCCCAATAATGGAGAAATCCTTGTTCATGCAGGAAACCTAATGATGGCAATATTGCAGCAGCATTGTATTTCCCCTTGAGAGCTAGGAGAGGCTTGGCGTGCTGATACAGTCAAAGTCAAATCCTTATTAAGTCAGGAATTATGTCTTTGCAGATCAGCTAACTTTGACAGAGTACTGGGAACATCTCACAACTATTTAGGATATGAGCCATATGTGTGGAAATCTATGAAAGTTATTCTAGTTTCTGGAACTTTTTTCAGATCAGCAGTATCTATTAACTACAAGAAGTTATGCTTGATTTAGTGCACAAATGGCAATCTGGCCGTAAATAATTCCGGGAATAAGGAGGAAATTGAGGAGGATTCCTTGAAGCTAGGGGAGTTTTTTGCCGTGCTACATAGATGAATACAATCAGAATTGAATCTCTTTTTACCATGAGGAAACCTAGGAAGACTTGGACAGGGATTTTAAATCCATCAACAGTCAAGGTCGCATCACAAGTGGAGGAGTTTCTCTATAAGTAGAGGAGGGGTTGAGACACATTGAGTATCACTCTTTGCCGCATCAAACCTAGAAATTTGGAGTAGCTTTCTTTCCCAAATTTCTCTCCATATACTCCATCCCTTTTGCCGTGCTTGGGATTTCTCCGAGCAATGCCATTTCCTCCCTTGTAGCATAGACCTCTTTGGAGTAATTGAACGTTGTGTAATCTATGCTTCGTATGTGTTCAAGAGATGATCACATGTATATATAAATAACGTTCAATTAATCTTCGTTTCTCTTTATACTTGGGATAAAACCCATATTTCAAAACTCATTAAACTCGTGTATATGTCCATGCCGTAGTGTAAATATTTAATTGATGCTTAATTTTATACTCTCAATCTCTGGATAGAGTGTTACTTGCTTTATACTAAAAAATGACATGGTTTTATTGATCGTTATCTGTCAGTAAAACTCGTTTGTTATTCGATAATATAAGACAAGTAAGAATCATTCTATCCGAGGATTGATGATACCTTACAAAATAAAGCGTTTTAGAAAAAATAAATATTTACTTCATGGACATTTGTACACTAGTTTAATGAGTTTTGAAAAATGATTTTTCTCTTTTAGTCACACAACCCAAAGACATGCCAATTAAGTATTCGGAACTAAATTGAGGTGCACAAGACACAAAAATTCTCCTAAAATCTCCCAAGTTCGGCAAGTCCTGCAACAAAGCATATTCCATGCATTATGTCACGGTAATACTCAATGCATCTGTACAACAGACAACATGAATCATTAAGCTTCATAAAAATACAATTCCGAACATGCTCAGGATATGTTGCAAAGAAATCATCAACTATTTGTTCTACTTAGCATGCAGATTCATAGTTATAGGTTCAAGGTTCTTCCCCTAAGTTTCACGGTGTACGTTCCATTCATTTCATTGAAGAATAAGTTTAGCCACCAGTTCCTGGTGGTACTAGGAGAGCATATATGTTCATCCACGCCTGAAAATTTTAGTACTAACACAGTCGTCACACATTCTGATGAGTCTTGCTCATGTATGTCTCCTGTATACGATAATATAGGTAAGATTAGCTTCATATGTGTATCCCAATGGAATTGCATTTAATGCCAATACCTGCTTGAGGATGAGAAATGATAGATAATTTTGTATGAATGTCTCTGGATCCTAGACGACAAGTCATCTCCACTTGCAGAATCCCATTCACAATGACCACGTCTAAATGAATGCCAGTGGGGACTCGGAGTACGATAATAAGTGTGAAATCTGGTAAAAGAAGCAACGTATTTTCAGGATTAGAAAATAAACAAGGGACCGATCAGGTCCACGACCTTCCAATAGAGGAAGACCTTGCAAGAACAGCCGCTAGTCTAATTGCTGTTTTGAAATTGAACTTGCTCAAAAATTTCTACTAGCAGGAAATTTTTGAGATAGATGTATGCCTAATTTTCTGGTCATCAGTCTAAGCACTCACACTTAGAGTTCACATATATTAGTAATAATACAGATGGTACTGACATCATAGGCTGATAATCACTGCATACAAAACCATTGAGAGGGTGTGATGACCCATTATTTCCTTTTAGTTTCTACCTAACTTACACCAGAAGAGTACATGATAAACTAATACTGATCGTCTGCTTACTGCAGAAACTCTCTTCGGTACATAAGTACATAACCTTTTGAAGCAGGTGATGCAGCTGTATATGGTGAAGCACGATATATCGGGCCTTCTTTGTGTTCCATTCTGCCTGGGAAGTTCCTGTTGCTAGGAGAGACACATACCTGCAATGAACGAAATGGAAATAGCGATTCAATACAGTGTGGATCTTCAAAACAAGATGAATGCAGATTCAACAGGACAAGATGATCTGCACATGTGATTCTGAGGTTTAGAGAATTCAAATGTGTGTAGGTAAATTACCTGTGGCTTATTCAAACGAGCATATGTGTCCTTAGTGCAAGCACCACAAGTGCGACTTGCAGGTGTGTCACAACCAGCTTCCTCAAATATCTGTGAGCAAGTATTGCCACAAGATCCTTGATCTGGAAGACTGTAAATGTCCATCCAAAACTACAAATAGCAAATGCAATATATCAAATTTTCATTTATACAGAAATTTTCCAAGTTAAATTTAGTTGCATGACAAACCTTTTGTGTAGCAGGGGCAAGAAAAGTGGTACTTCGACCTTTTTTCCCCGCAATAAAAACCAATTAGTCTGTTAGCCTGAACCAAGAGTAGGAGACCATATAGGTTCATCCACGCCTGAAAATTTTAGTAATAACACAGTCGTCACAGCTTCACACTTTCTGATGAGTCTTGCTCGTGTTTGTCTCTTGTATACGATAATGTAGGTAAGATTAGCTTCATGTGTATCCCAATGGAACTGCATGTACTACTTGAGGATGAGGAATACTAGATAACTTTGTATGAATGTCTCTGGATCCTAGACAACAAGTCATCTCCATATGCAGAATCTCATTCACAATGACCACTTCTAAATGAATGCCAGTGGGGACTCCGAGTACGATAATAAGTGTGAAATCTGGTAAAAGAAGCAACGTATTTTTAGGATCAGAAACTGAACAAGGGACTAATTAGATCCACAACCTACAAATAAGGGAGACCTTGCAAGAACAGCCACTAGTCTAGCTGCTGTTATGAGATTGAGACTTGCTCAGAATTTTTACTGCGTCTTGGCTTTTAGTAAAGTCTCATCTCAAAGGTTTATATGCTGGATTACTGGCTAGTGACAACTGCAGGCAGAAACTTTTCGTACAATTTCACGACTTTGAAAGCAAGATAGATTCAGAAACATGAATGGAATTATCTAATGAAAGTCATCAAAAGTTGTCAAATTATGTTCATATAGATATATGCCTCATTTCTGGTCATCATTCTAAGTGCTTAGACTCACAGTACAGATATGTACTGACCTGATAGGTATTTGATAATCACTGCATTACACCAACGCCAATCAGAGCTGGTAAGAGTTTCCTAGAGCTTGAGGTAAATCTAATTCAAATAGAACTGGAAGACCAAACTACTCCTAGTTCAAATAGGATTACATTTTACCATGCCAGTTGCAGAATAACTCTCTCAATCCTAATAGGTAGAGGATATTACTCGCATAGCCTATAAATACAGGCACACGCCTGCATACATTTACTTGAAAATTGGACAAAGTAAGAAAATGTCTTATACCACTCATGATAACGAACTCCATTGTTGTACGAGGAGGAGGAAGGTTACAGGCAACGGGAACCCAACAATACCAAACTGGAGAAAAATACTGTCAAGTCATGTTTTAAGCATCGATTAAACTCACACTACTACAAAAAACTCAATACACAACACAAATCAGACAACACTTTGAAAGTTACATGTTGTGTGAATCACTGAACCGTTTCACACAACCTAAAGTGAATAATTTGTGTTGTATGATGATACACATTTTCCATATTCTGAAAAACATTTTTCCAGATTTTGTCACACAACTCTGAGACACATTTTCTGTTGTATGATTAATGAAAATCTTGGCGGCAGAATTCCCTCCGACATTGAAACTCAAATTTGCGCAAGGTCTAGATGGACAGACAACAAAGTTATTGTTTTGTGTTGTGTGATAATGTCACATCCTGCATTAGGTGTCACCAAGTGCAATGTGACAAATACTTGTACAACAGAATTTTGTAGTTTTGTTGTATGATTTGTTTTGCTTGTGTTTGGGCCAGATTCATTTTGGCTCTAATGACTGAAATGCTGCCCCTTCAAAGCGGGAACTTTGCCTCCATGGACTTTGAGTTTTTGAAACATACGTGTGTTAAAAATCCCACAACAATTTGTATCTTCTCTGTTGTGCAACTATTTTGAAGTTTCTACAAGAAACCACCGAGTGGAATACCAAGTGCAAAGTGAAGAAAATTAGTACAACAGCTTAAACGTTTTCTATTGTATGAAGGAAAACCTAATGTTATGTCAAACTCTCCAAATTTGTAGCAGGCGGCAAAATTCCCTCTCTTTTAAATTTGGTCTGAAAAATATCAGATATTTCATATATTTTCTGTTGTGTCATAAACTTAGAAAATATTTAACACCCCGTCCTCTTTTCACATCTCTCTCTCAACACCTTACAAAGGCTTTCTTTCTCTCGTCATAACCCTAAATTTTCCCCAATTTTCACATTCGACTCTTCTCCCTCTCACCTACCCAGTCCAGCTTGACGACAGCACCAGCAGATCGAACCCCTTCGCCGCAGATTCTAGCACCGCCAACACCGCCAATTCTAGGTTCCCACCTCTCGGAACCCTAACTCTCCGACGAAGCCCCAAATACGAAACCCCGAACTCTCCCTCTCCCTCCTAGCCCAAATGCAGACCTCCTCCCTCTCCCCACTCCAAACCCTCCTCGACCTCATCAACGGGACCCTCTCCCTCATCCTCTGCACCTCCTTCTCCTCCCGCTGGCAGCCCCTCCTCTCCAACCTCCTCTCCCTCCACACCTCCATCTCCTTCGTCTCCGACTCCCCTCACTGGGCCCAGAACCCCCTCCTCTACACTCTCCTCCCCAACCTCCTCTACACTCTCCTCCCCTCACTTGGAAGAAAAAGACGAGCGGCGATGAGCAGCGCCGGCGATTAGCATCCTATCTAATCCAAACCCAAAGCCAAAGCCAAAGCCAAAGCCAAAGACAGCGAATGTGGAAGGGTTATTGTTCACCTTGTTTATTTGCTTTCCCCTATTTCACCATTATTATCTCTCGCTCTCTCGATGGCTTCGACCAGTGCTTTATCCTCGCGGCTTTCCAGCTTTCACCGGCTCACCGACTCCGCAGACTATCACTCTTTCCGTAAGCTCTTTCTTTTTCCCTTTTCCCCTTTTGGGTTCTGTCTGTGCGCTTAATTGAATCTTGCGAGCATCTATGGGTGGGTTCATTTGAACAGGTTTATCAACTGAAATTGGGTGTCTTCACTCTGCAAAGAAGAAGATATATATTTGTAATTGGACCCAGCAAGCATGCATCTGTGCGCCACAAATTAGACAAGGACGAACCACTGGTGTTGAGCTCGGTGCCCAATTATGTTGTTCTTCCGC
The DNA here is from genome assembly GCA_963682095.1 of Potentilla sterilis. NCBI lineage: Eukaryota > Viridiplantae > Streptophyta > Magnoliopsida > Rosales > Rosaceae > Potentilla > Potentilla sterilis. Next base: position 50,076,193 of record OY821758.1, on the reverse strand, counting down.
GATTCGCTGAGATGGGTTGTACTCACCTTCACAATTCTGCACCGAGTTAACTCAGTCTTTGCCAACTGCCATCTCACTCTTGTTGTCCATAACAAGCTCTACGACTACAGCTTGGACTCTCCCATGCCCTTGTTCCCTCACGGAGTCAAAAGCGAAGATGGGTACTCTCTCTCTCTCTCTCTCATCCTCGTCACTTTCTATTTTGGGCAATACATTACTTGTATGGAAGAACATTGTGGTTTGATTGGTGGCGTGGATATGTTGCATTGTGAGTTATGAACAAGAGTGCTGTTTTAGCTGATATATACAGTGAATGCAAACTATGTTGTATATTTTGATGCACCTTTGTTACTTGTGGTCTGCTACTGATATAAGTGAGCTTTTGCTTTATCTTGGGTTTGCTCGACTGCAGGTTCTACAAGGTTGTAGGAAATGAGACTCTGCTCTGGTTTCAGGTTCGCTCCATCAGGTCACACCTTTGTTTTTCATCTGTTCTCTCTTAAGACTGTGATTGTGTAGTAAAGATACATTTGTTTGTATAAGACTATAAGTATAAATTCTTACTCATCAAGTAAAAGTGAATGAGATAGTCTATTGTTTTGGATTACTGCACATCAAATCATGACAAGGGACTTGAGGTATTGTAGAGTGTAGAGCGAACTTCAGACACTATGACTAGGTCCATCCAGTGTTCTTAAGCAGAAAAGAGATTAATGTTTAACTATAGTAGCTATACAAGAAGTTATAGGCTTTGTTGTTAACAGTAATGAGATTCATTATTGAGTTTCTCTTCTTTGATTTTGTGGACCAGCTTTGCGATGGAATGATTTTCAATCACGACCCACCTGGATGCGTTGATTGCTTGGTAGATTTCTCAACTTCCATGCTATTACTCTATATTTTAATCTTTCTCTCTCTTCTCATGCATATGGTTTGAAATTTGAATTTATTTGCATTCTAGATTTTAAAAATCTGTCTTACTCAGAGGGCGTGGTTCAGGAAATATTGATAGTTTGCATGGTGAAGGTAATCCTTTTTTTCATGCAGTATGATTTACTTACAAGTTACAAATCTGTTGATCTTAATTTGATTGTTATTTCATGTATTTCTTCTATCTTCTTGCAGAAGGACAACAACCTTTGCATCTATTCTTGTCAAGTAATAATTTGAAAAGTCTCGAAGATGCAAGGCTTTTGGCTGAACATCTTTTACATACAATCAGCATAGAGTGTGGTGTCTCCAGGTAATTGGATTAAAATCATTTCACAATGAAGAAGTTCTGTAAATTTTCTTAATAAAAATGCTGAGGGGGATTCGATACTCACTCTCTTAATTGCTATGTTCATTTTGGAGAATGAAAGTATGGTGTACCTGTATTCTTTTTTTTTTTCATCCCTGATGGGAGGTTTTGGTTTACAATCCACTCTGGTTGTGCTCATTGCTTGGACTTGCAGTTTCCATTAGCTAGTTCCGTTTGTGCTATAGAATGTAATTGCATATATAACATGTTGCAATTTTCTGTCATAGGGTTTCATCATCTAAGGTTTATTGTGCTATTGCACCCCCACAACAGGTATATAGTGCTGTTCCCCCACCACATCAGTTGTCAGCTGGAGTTCAGAGTTCTGGAAATGAGGTGAAAGGCATTACAAGGATTTAGCGTCCCATTTTCCAATTTTACTTCACCCATCATGTGTTTGTCACATATCTATCAACTTATCCTGCTATGGAACTAGGAGCCGAAGTAAGTTACAATTATATTAACCCATTTTCCGGTGTACACAATTTTCTTAAAATTTGTTTAGCTGAGATAGAATCATTGTTTTTCCATGTGTAGCTCAGTAGATTAAAGACTGAGTTTTGGCTTTGTTTATATGTGAAGGTGGTGGCTGTAGCTGTGTTCCTGGCTTTGGCCTTTGCTTTTTATGTGTTCCTGGCTTTTGCCTTCTTGCTAAAAGACATGCACCACCACCTAACTATCATTACTATCGAGTACACTAATTCTGTAGACTAATTTTGTGTTGCTAGCTAACATGACCAGACACTAATTTTGTAAGGTTTTGTCTTCTTCCATCTATTTCTTGTTTGTTTTGTGTATGAGACCTTGAAGGACTTCATGTATTTATCTACAAAAAGTTGAATTTCAATGTGTTACTGATGCTTGTGTTTCTTGTAGGGGATGGTAAAGTCCATGGAAAAGCACCAAGAAGGAACTAGCGAGTAGCTCTTGGAGACAGGACCAATGTTGAGGCTGGTCAGGTCGAAATCAAGCTAGTTCAATCTGATGCCAAGTAGGGTTGGCCTCATTTATATTGATCTAGCCAAACAACTCTATAGCTTTTTAGTACAATTTTCAGATTTTTATTGTAGCCAGAAATATAGTAATCTAGGTAGAAAATTGCTAGCAGCTTTTGAACTTGTGTATATGATACTTGTGTATGTGGTAGAGGGTGTGCAGCATTTAATCATGGCTAGGAATGTAGCAGCTTAGGCTAGTTGCATGTATGTGGTACAGTACTTGAATGAAATGTAATGAAGCTTAATTTATATGTAATGGTTTTGATCAATTTTTTTTTGCGGTAATGGTGTAGGTTTTGTACAACAGTGTACATGCTTTTGTGTTAAATATGTTGTATGTTTGAAGCTCAGACAACAAATTTTCATATGACCAAAAGCTTAAGTCTATTGTGTGATACAACATTACAACAAGCTAGCTAGATGCTCAAATCAGTTGTGTGAATCATACAACTCAATAAATATGAAACGAAACCAGTTGTCTGAATCAGACAACTAAATAAGTGGGAGATGAAATCTGTTGTGCGAATGAGACAACAGAATAAAATTGCAATATTCTGTTGTAAATTTAAAACTTACACAACATAAAAGTATGTATATTCTGTTGTATGAACTAGACATGTCAGTGCAGCGAATGCCAAGCCAGCCATGGCATGGCATATAAGTTGTACAACAGAAATTATAAGTTGGTTGTTGGACGTTTCATCACACAAGCTCGAGATATACGACGGTTTTTCCGAACTTACACAACGGTGCAGCACCGTTGTGTATTGAGTTTTTTGTAGTAGTGTCAGGAGAAGCTCCACCAGCTTTTTGGATAGTTCTCAATACATCTACTTAAAAGTTATATGATGGAATCTTTTGTAATTTTATCTGTGAAGAATACTGGAACAGTTATGTCTGTTATTTAGAAAATGCCAATTTAGTACTAATTTGGCCTCCTCATTACCTATTTTAATGACCATCTTATTTTCTTCCCCTATTCAACATAAGGTAACAACTCTTATTGCCCATTTGAACAAATTTTTTGAACCTTAGTACAATTTTAATTTTTTTCTTCCTTTTTTGTCATTCTGTCTTATCTAACAGATTTTTGAATTATAAACGTGCTGAGAAAGTGAGAGATAGAGTAACTTTGCCGAAATGTCACCCAACTCCGCCGGCGTCCCATGGCCGGTCGCCGGATTCCGTTCACCAAATTTTTTTCGTCGGATTTTTTTTTCAATATTACTTTAGTCGCCGGATTTCAGTCACTGAACTCAAGTTACTGACCCCCATTAAGCAATTTGCAGATTTCAGATTTCCAGTAATTAAGTTACTCACCCCCAGTAAACAATTTTTAATTTTTTTTTTCAATATTAAATTATTGACTCAGACTTTAATTAATTTTTTTTTCCCGGATTTCAGTTACTGGACTCAGGTTACTGACCCCCAGTAAGCAATTTACAGATTCCATATTTCCAGTAATCGAGTTATTGACCCCTAGTAATCAGGTTACTGACCTCCATTAACAGTAAGATGATTACTGACCCCCAGTAAGATGATTACTGACCCCCAGTAAGATGATTACTGACCTCAGTAATAATATTACTGACCCTCAGTAAGCATGTTACTGACCCCCAATAAACATGTTACTGACTCTCAGAAAACATGAAAAGAGATTGAAATCATGTATGAAATAAAGATGTCTTGCACGAAAAAAAGAGAGTCAATAATATGAAGAATTACAGGAAATAACAAAGAAAAAGGGAGAAGATTCTTTCATCAAATGGTTTAGTAGGAGGTGTGAGTGTGCCACGTTAGTGCTTACACAGACATAAACAATGAAGAAGCATATCCGTGCCACCAACATAATCTGATTTTTACTTTCACCCATTTCAAAGTTGAATGCTTCCCATGCTTTAATTGACACCAAGCCCAATAATTTTCAAACAAAAACAAATGCAAAATTTGAATACACAACGAGCTTTAGACGGAGCATGGAGAACATCTCTATAACCTTCAACTTCATCCTCTATCTCCAACCATTCCTCCCAACTTAGCAGGTCCAAATCATCATAACCAACCACCACCTAGCACCATCGAAGGATCTGAATTTCGTCACTAACGTTTTTCGAGGTCCGGTCTGGGTTGAGACGACGTAGGAGACGTCGGGTTGGGGTCCGATCTGGAGCGACGTTGCTGGGCTCGGGACTGCGTCGTCGGCGCTCGGCTGGGCTCGACGTCAACGACGTGAGACTGCTGGGTCGATGCGGCGGAGGTCCTATCTGGGTTGAGTACAGGCAGTGGCTTCGATCTAGGCTCGATGTGGCGAGGTCACGGGTGCAGGGATCGGGTGCAGGTGCTGATTCGAGATCGGGCGGGGCTGCTACGGCGGCGGCGGCCGGGGGGGCGGGGGGAACTAGGGTTTTTTTTTTTGTGTTGTTGTGGAAGCCGAACTGCCCGAGCCGGAGAGAGAGGTTGTTTCTGCACAAACCCGTAGGCTTGGTAGAGACTGGTGAATCTAGATGTGATCTCCTCCTGTAAACCTGCTCACTAAGGGGAATACCGGGCGGGCCGGTCTTCTCCTCTCCGATGCCTAAGTTAGTACAGTTGGGATGAATAGATAACTTAAGCACGTATGATAAGCAGTTGGAGAGATCAGTTACCTATTAAAGAGGGTAGTTAAGGCCCTTATATAGGTGGCCGGGCGTGAGGTCTGGTCTCACTCTTCGATGTAGGACTGGTTTCCTTCTGTTCGCACACAAAAGGGGCAGCTCTGGTAGCCTGTTTGACAGACTGGCGCCCCCGGTCCCCGGGCCCCTGGTCACAAGGTAGACTGCTGGACCTCGGGTTCGGGTGCTGGTGATCCTACTCCAGGGCACAGGCCGGCCCCGAATGCACTGGCTGCGGGTCTGTGGGCTTATGTAGCCCCTCTGTGGCTACTGTCAACAAGTCCCCCAAGTTCCCGGTCAAGTGCAATCTTGAATGGGGACTTAATATGCCTTGCTCCTGTCCCGCAGACCCGCAGGGTTACCAACCCAACGGTGCCCAGTCCCCCAAGTCCGCATTGAAGATTGGGCGTGACCGGGCGTTCGGGTAGAGAAGGCGTGGTGATGTGAGTACCTGTTAAATGATGACGTGTGACAATTATGAGTATGTCTGCAATACTGATGATATTGTGCTCAAGTGTTGTCGTGCCATGAGTATGGAACGGGGTGAAACCCGGACAGGTGTATGGGAGGACAATGTAGCGTTGAGATCCGCCATGCAATAGATATGGAACGGGGTGAAACCCGGACGAGTGCATGGGATGATGTGGCGTTGAAATCCGCCATGCAATAGATATGGAGCGGGGTGAAATTCGGACGAGTGCATGGGATGATGTGACGTTGAGATCCGCCATGCAATAGATATGGAATGGGGTGAAACCCGGACGAGTGCATGGGATGATGTGGCGGCGAGGACTCGACCGGTGGACTGCCATGTCGGAACGAGTCCCCCAAGTTCCCAAAGGAAAATTGCTGCAAACGGTGGGGCAGGCCGGTGATGGGAGCCTAAGCTCGCATGCAATAATAAACCCTGCAATCATTAGTAGTATAGACATAAGTAGGGATCGTTCTAGGCCGGGGATTAAGGGTACCTGAGATATGAAATTGTTAGACAAATATACACATATATATACACATGAATCGTCACAAATGGGGGATGAAATGGATCGGCAGCTAGGCTGCCCTAAACTTGATTCGGCACAAACATTAAAAGAAAAGAAATACGAAACAGGAAAATCCTAGGCTCGGCAACAAAAGGCTGCCTCTAAATCATGCATGAAAACAGAAATTTAAAATCCTAAATTACTATATACAAGTTTGGTCGACATTCTTCCACAAATTACTAACACAAAAGCACTCAAAACACATAGCAAATTGATAAGACAAGACATGGCAAGAACACACAATATCCTAGATCCGATTTAGTTCCAACCCAACTAGGGCCTCAGCGGTTATCTAAGTTGTTTCAGACTTCACAAAGGTAATTAGAATTAGCTCAGCGCATAACCCTAATCTTTAGCTAACCGACTATAAACACGCAGCGTCGAAGATAATCAATTAACCAATGAAGTACGAAATCCTTTTAATTGGAAACACATCAATCAAGCAAGGCGTCACCACTTCTTGTTAACATGCATAGTCATTTAAACCACTCTAGTCCTATTTTATATTGACAGATACAAGACCAATACTCAAAACACATCGCGAATATGCTAAGTACCAATCTTTGCGGCACACGGATTTAAAAGACTAAACCAAGAACGAATTACTAGAATCAGAGTGAACATGCTTGCCTATCTAATCTTATCTCTTTACTTCATATTTTCATTACAATTTAGCATGCAATTCGAAACTTATCTTTGAAATTCTTTATTAATACCATAAGAATTAAATTAACATGCATCATCATAAAACCAAATTCACAATCGTTTTTCACATAGACATGAAAACACAATAACCAAACATACATATGAGTTTCATAGACAAAACTACACATAACTACATAAAAACTATTACAAACCAAGAGTAGGGAGTAGATCACACATTAGAAACCTTGAAGACTTCGTCGTGTATGGATCCAATGGGGTGCGGTTCGGTGGTGGCTGGATGAATGGTGAAGACAATCGGCAGGATTTTATGGTTGTGGTGGTGGCTTTTGGTTTGTGTTTTTATGTAGGATCTTTGGCTGAAAATTGGTAGAGCTTTGACTAGGGTTTTTGCTTTAGAATGTGACCCTTTTTCTGTGTAAAAGTTGGGTATATATAGGGAGAGAACTAGGTACTGCCGGCAGCCCCTTCTTGCACAAGGAAAAAGAAAACCTAGTGGGATAAGGTTTTGCAACCTTCCTTTCATGGTTCAATTAGGTTTTTTTTTTTTTTTTCCTGAAATTTTCTTCAAGGCTTGGGCTTCATATCTTCATGGACTTCATTTGATATGTCTTGGTCCACCGAAAATGCCCCAAAAGCCGGCAGCAACACAAAGGCACACAATCTGCCTCTATTCGGCAGCTTCTCCTAGTGTGACTAGGAGAACTTCTTTCTTCAATTTTTCTTCAATGCCATGGCCTAGTGTCTTCCTCTTCCCTTCATAAAGCTTGAACCAACTTCAAAAATGCATTTGTGCACCATTTGGTCCATTAAAAACAGAAAACACAAAAAGGGGGCAGTAGGTTCCTGGAATCGGCAGATTTGACCTTGTTGCAGTAATTCCGGCTTATCTCCCTCCGTGGAGCTCCGATTGATGCGATTCCAAGTCTCAGATAAACTAGACACATATGGCCATCTCCCCATAAAACAGTTCGATCAAAATCCTTGTGAGTCGACAGGAATGATTTTTCGAAGTTGGGACAAAGTCCCAGGAAAATCCTGGAAGTCCCTGGATTGGAATGTTCGGACTGCCGTTTTGCAGCCAACTTTTGGGTGGCTTCCCGAACTCCGATTGATCTAAAATTTTAACACAACATTCCTCAGTATATGAATATTAAGCACACCAAATTTCATAGAATTCGGACAAGGATAGATCATATTCGTACTCGTCATAAAATCGCGAAAAAGACATGTTTTGCACTATTTTCCAGATTTCTCATACTTAGTCATTTTTCGGACAATTAAGCACATTTCACCAAAACTCTACCAAAATTGACACTAACTATATTATGACTCTATCTTAGACAAATAAGGGTTAAACAAAGCATAAACGAGGGCATAAACATGTAATATCGTCGCATATTGTGCTCCTATCAGCCGGGAGTAGCCCGGTGGCTCGGCCCAGCTTGTGTTGGAATAAGCATGGGGCAACGTGCCTGCGGGGAGAGTTGTTCTGTGTTAGAGAAACAATCTGCCCGGTGGGGTGGCGTTGAGATGACAAGTCTCGCCTTGGATCCCCATATTTGATCGCAGTTCAGTGCAATGCATTGTTTTTATCCTGCTGGAAAAGTTTACATGTGTTAGATGTAAACTCTCCCGGGTTTATAAAGCCCATGCCGGTTGAATGTTCTCATAACCGGTGTCATGCCATGGAGCCGGTTGAATGTTACCTAACCGGTGAGATGCCATGGAGCCGGTTGAATGTCTCATAACCGGTGAAATGCCATGGCGCCGGTTGAATGATACCTAACCGGTGAGATGCCATGAAGTCGGTTGAAATGATACCTAACCGGTGATGAGCCTTGGAGCCGGTTGAATGATACCTAACCGGTGAGATGCCATGGAGCCGGTTGAATGATCATAACCAGTGAGATGTCATGGAGCCGATTGAATGATACCTAACCGGTGATGAGCCTTGGAGCCGGTTGAATGATACCTAACCGGTGATGAGCCTTAGAGCCGGTTGAATGATACCTAACCGGTGAGATGCCATGGAGCCGGTTGAAATGATACCTAACCGGTGAGATGGCATGGAGCCGGTTGAATGATCATAACCGGTGAGATGCCATGGAGCCGGTTGAAATGATACCTAACCGGTGATGAGCCTTGGCTCTTGGGGAAGTGGGGGGGCTTGACGCCTCGGTTATCGCTCCTATCTCCCTTAACTGCCGCTTATAGGCGGGACAAGTGGCTGACATACATTTAAGGAGGAAGCCCATCAATCTAATCAGTTATGATGGCGTGGGAAGGTTACCGATGCTGGGACACGTGTCAGTAGGGAGCGATCTGAGATGGAGGGCCTGGATTCGCAGGCGTTTGAGTTGTCCTGATTGCGTGTTTTGGGGGGATTGCAGGGGTACCTAGGGCATCGGATCCGTCTATAAAAGGGCCTCCTTTGCCTTCATTATTTCTGTTTTTCTCTTGGCCCAGAGAGAAGAAGAGAAGGTTGAAGAGGAATCCGGCGAAAGCTCTGTGGAGGTACCTCGCGATATCCGTGCCCCAAGCGTTCTGGGTCTTTGCCTACCATTGCTCGGTGTTTTCGTAGGACTGACTTTCCTCGGTTGTGCATATTAATCGGTAAGCCTCGCCTTCTTTGCTTTGTGTTTTTTTTTTGTTGGTGTTTTGCGGCGGGGGGGGGGGGGGGGGGGGGGGGGTGTGCGCTCTGTCGCCGACTGTGAGTCGTTGTGGGCGGGGCGTCTGCGGCAAACTTGGGGAGCAGCCGCAGAGGGCGCTGTTCTAGCTTATTGCTGACCAGCGGTGGGGTTTTGTTTTCTTCCCCTTAGGTTAGATGGCTTCTGCAAGTTCTGATGGGGCTTCCGAATCGGCCGACAGACGTCCCGTGGTGGACGATGAGGAGGGATTGGCTCGGTTCGGAATCCCCGGAGTCCGAAGCCGCTGACCGCTCCCTGGGCGGGGTCTCGTCTTCCGGATCTTTGGGATCTGAGGGCATCCCGCACGGGGTGCGCTTTCCTGGCACTCCGCCCGTGAGCTACACTATCGGGAGTGGGAAAGAGGCCGTGGTGTGCGATGAACCGGAGGGTACTATGAACCCCAAAGAGATTGCCGCCTTCCGGGAGACGTGGAGTATCCCCGATGAGGTGGCGTTACGGCCGCTGAATCCCGGAGAATCGGCCTGTAACCCGGAGGCGGGTTGGGTTGCTGTTTACAGAGACCAATTTCGCCACGGGTTTTCCCTCCCGCTGCCGGACTTCGAGCAGTATACGCTTAGCACTCTGCAAGTGTCTCCCGCGCAGCTTCCCGGGAACCAGTGGAGGCAGCTGCTGAGCCTCGGTTGCCTGTACGAGCTGTCCGGGATGAGCATGCCAACGGTGAACGAGTTCCGGGCACTGTACAGAGTGTCCTTCTCGAAGAAGAGAGGGTCCCGGGGTTGTCTGTCCTTTAGCGCCCGACACTTCCAGCCTATCATCACCCATCAGCCTTCCTGGGTGGACAATAACTGGAGGAAAAATGTGGTGTTGGCGGGTGGGAAGTGGCAGAAGAGGAGTAAAATGTACAGGGTTCCTGGTGCCTTTCAGCCCCTTGGCGATCAATCGTTCGTACTGTCCGAGTTGGAGCGGGAAAGGATTACGACGATACTCGGGTGCTGGGACGATCTTGAGCGGAGCTCCTACAACTTCATTCGGCATGAGGTGTTGGAGTACTGCTGTCTCGGGCGGGATCCCGGTGCGTAGCAGGGTTTTAGCGGTGGCATTTCTGCTGACCAAGTTGATACTAACCCTTTGCTTGTTCTGCAGATGCATCTTCCCGGACGGTCGTCAAGCCCGATAATACAATATCCATGGATGGTGAGGACCTTGTCTCGAAGCTGAAGGAGAAAGGGGAGGCCGTTTCACGGACCTCGGTGGATGAGGAGTCCGGTCGGCTGACCGTTCATGCCGAGGTGAGGGCCTTGGATGTTGAGGACGACGCCTACATCCTGAGGCGTGTGAAGAGTCACCCCGCTGCGCCCAAGGCGGGACCCGGAAAGGGCAAGACCACCGGGGGGCCACCAAGGGTTCCTGGTGGGACGAACAGGATTCCGCACCGGCCGGGATCGGTCCCCCTCGTCACCATGGTCACCCGGTCAGGCGCACAATCTTCTTCACCGGACGGCCAGGGTGAGAAGAGGCGCAGGATCATGGACGTCCCTCCGTCCGCGCTGGTGATGCTGACCGGCCGGTCGTCTGGTGAAAACTTGGCGAAAAGGCTCAAGGTGGTCAGCGGTGCGACGAGTTTCGCTTGGGACAAGGCCGCTGCTGCCTCAAGCTCTACCGGTCAGCAGAGTATCCCCGCTCCTGCGGAGGAACAGAGGGGAGGTCTGGAGAGTCCCTTCGTCCGGAAGCTGGCGGCAGATGTGGCTGGCCTTTGTCTGGATAGGCCTGGGGTCGCCGGAGCCTTGGCGGGGGAGAACCGCCAAAAGAGCAAGGAGTCGGTCCTCCGGGTAAGAATTGCTTGGTGCCATGGCACCGCTCATAGCTCGTTACCTTTGCTGTTTGCTTAATTGGCTCCCCGTTGTTCTGTAGCTATTGTACAATCTGTACTAGCCGGACCCGAGTGAGGAGCTGCCGGAGCTGAAGAGGCAGGTGGCCGCTCTGACAGAAGCCCGTGAGCGTCTGGAAGTTGAGAAGTCCAGGCTCGAGCGGGAGAAGGTCAGACTGGAGGAGAGGGCCAAGAAACAGGTGGCCAGGCTAGAAGAGCGGGTCCGGAGCCTCGAGGAGGAGAAGGAGCGGGCTGAGGAGGAGAGGGCCGAGCTGGAGGAGAGAGGGGATGAGCTCCATGTGGGAGCTGTCGCTGTGCGAGCCGCCGCTGCCGCTGCGGCTGGAGAAGAGGACCCAGAGCTTTTCCAGCGGGTTGTCCTTAAATATCACGACAGTGATCAGTTCCTCAAGCTCCTGGAAAAGGCTAGGGAGTCTGGTATCGCCAACGCCTATGTGGAGAGGGAAGAGAAGGGGTACCTGGATACCTCTCGAATGCCAAAGGCGGGGGCCGATGATGATATCCATGAGCAGCCGGTAGAAGAGGAGCAGCCGGAAGGGGAAGTCGGGCCTCAACCTACTGGAGAGGATGCGACGGCTCCATCTGGAGAAGCTGGGGGGATGCCCGCTGAAGGGGGAGGCACTCCTCTTTGAAGATTTTTGCTTTGCTCTCCTTTTTTTTGTAAATCCGCTGGAATAGTTTTTGTTTGTATTACTCTTTGGATATACATATTTTTACACTGGTGGAACCGGTGGAATTTCTCTCAAAATAGTTGGCATACATATGATGTTACGTTGGTTGAACCGTTGATATGCCAAACTAACTGCCTGGAAGTTCTAGCACCTAACCCTTCACCGGTCCGGGCGTGCTTACCAGCCCTGGCCTTGCTCCCGGTCGGGATCTGCTCTCCTTTCCCCTATATACCGCTGAAGCTGACCGTTGCTAATCAAACCCTCCACCGCTGTCTTGAGGGCGAAGCAACTGTTCGTCCGATGGGTGGCTTCATCGTGATAGGAGCAGTACTTGCCCGTTCGCGCCTGGGTAAGTTTTCCCTTCGGGTACTTGCTCCTCGGCGGTGGGGGAATGATATTCCCATTCTCGTGCAAGATGTCCTCGTATGAAGAGGTTAGAGTGGTGAAGACCTCTTGACGTTCCGCTGGCATGATCGCCAGGGGGCGTTCTTGCCGGTACTGCACCGGCTTGTGCTCGTCCTGGGGTTTGTCATGATAGGACTTCTGCTGCTGTTGGTTCCCCCAATTTCTGTTGGGTCTGTTCGGTCGGGCACCTCGGTTCTTGCTCCGCTGGCCGGCCTTGTTTTCTCGGCCGGGAGGGGGGTGTTCCTCCCGCTGCTCATCCCGCTTTCTTTTCAACAGGTGCTGCCCATACGTTTCATGATCGGCCTGAGCATGCCTGATGGCCATCGCCATTAGCTCGTCATACCCCTGCGGGAGTTCCACCCGTACGGCGTAGGAAAATTTTCCTGGCCGGAGCCCTTGTTTGAACGCCATCTCGGCGATACCCTTATCGAGGTTCCGAACCCCGGCCGTCGCCGTTTGCCAGCGGTTGACAAACGTCCTTAGCTCCTCGCCAGGTGCCTGCATGCAGTTGAAGAGGATGATTGATGTCCGGGATCCTTCGACCCGGAGGATGAAGTGGCCTACGAATCGGTCGGCCAGTTGCTCGAACGCCTCGATGGATTTTGCCGGAAGCTCATAGAACCAGCTGAGCGCCTCTCCAGACAGGGTTTCCTGGAAAATGTTGCAGCACACTGCATCAGAATAGCCCTTGGCGCACGTTTGGGACCGGAAATTATCCAAATGTTGGTACGGGCAGCCGGATCCTGAGTACGTGAGCTTTAGGGATTTCTGGTTACCAGACCTCCCTGATTCCAGAACCCGGTGCGAGAAAGGGCCCATGAGCTCGTTTAATCGCGCGCCTTCCATCGGCCGCGCCGCCCTTCTCTCGTTGGCCTCCATTTGGGCCTTTAGATCCGACACAGAGTCGGTGAGTATCTGTAGTGCCCGTTCGGTCGGGGTCACGACTTCATCCTCGAATGAAGCGCGCGACTGCGGGGGTGCCGGCGTGCTCATTGGCAAAACCGCTCCACCCTCCTGCGGTCGCTGGACCTTCCTCCCGATGACTGTCCTGCCTCAAGGCGCTGAGGTCGGCCTGGCGCGAGTGTAATTGCCCTTGTCATGGCGGCGTTGCGCTGCTGTCCTCTTTCCAGGACAGCCACCAGGGCAGCGTTTACCGTCTCCATTTCCTCATACCGGGCATTGGATTTTGCTCTATCCCGGTCGCCCTCCGCGGGCAGGCGACCGACTTCTGCCCTCATCGCCCGTATCTCCCCCGCCATATCGTGCCGGTCAGGGCTGTACGTGGTGTCTCGGTCGCTGTCACCGAGCAGACTCTCCTCTTTGTCGCTCGGATCGTCCGAGAATGTCAGTGAAAAGCCCCGGTGGGTTGGTTGGTCTCCTTCCACCGGGCCTTTCCCGCGCATGCTATCGTTGTGTGCCCCCGGCGTGCTGTTCAGCCTCCCACAGCTGCCGTCTTCCTGGGTGCCCTGGTCGCTGCGTTGCTCCCGTACAGCGACCGGGGTGGAGATGAGCGCTTGCTTTGGTGCAACCCGCTGACCTTCCGTTGCATTTCTTTCCTGGCCCGCTTCTGAGCTTTCTGCCATTTGGTGATGCTTGTGGCTTTTATATAAGTTTCCCATAGACGGCGCCAATTGTTTCTGCACAAACCCGTAGGCCTGGTAGAGACTGGTGAATCTAGATGTGATCTCCTCCTGTAAACCTGCTCACTAAGGGGAATACAGGGTGGGCCGGTCTTCTCCTATCCGATGCTTAAGTTAGTACAGTTGGGATGAATAGATAACTTAAGCACGTATGATAAGCAGTTGGAGAGATCAGTTGCCTATTAAAGAGGGTAGTTGAGGCCCTTATATAGGTGGCCGGGCGTGAGGTCTGGTCTCACTCTTCGATGTGGGACTGGTTTCCTTCTGTTCGCACACAAAAGGGGCAGCTCTGGTAGCCTGTTTGGCAGGCTGGCGCCCCCGGTCCCCGGGCCCCTGGTCACAAGGTAGACTGCTGGACCTCGGGTCCGGGTGCTGGTGATCCTGCTCCGAGGCACAGGCCGACCCCGGATGCACTGGCTGCGGGTCTGTGGGCTTATGTAGCCCCTCTGTGGCTACTGTCAACAGAGGTTAATATCGAATTGGTTAGGGTAAATGTGTTTTAATAGCACTAAATTACATGCACTAGGGTAATTGTATAATTTTTCCAAGATTCGTTGATTTGGGCTATAAAAATTGGAATGGGCAATTTTTAATCCCTTTTTGTGCAAATGGTCATTATCCTGTTTTTGTCCATATATTTTAATTTTATGGAAGGGTGAGTAAAAAAATACATTGAAATTCTTTTTCTTAATTTTTCTCAATTCACTCAAGTAAATGTTACAAAACAGTGACGCATGATATTTTGAGGTTTTAAGAAGGGAAAAAATCTAAAATGGTACCTGAATTATTGCGAAAGGTACTTTTTGGTACCTAAGAATTTTTTCTACCTGAAATGGTACCTCAAGTATTGCACTGTTACCTAATATGGTATATCCGTTAGTTTTTCCGTTAAATTTGCCTACGTGGCATAAATAAATACCCAAAATGGTACCCAACCTATATATTTCAAAAATATTTTTTGGTACCTATATTTTTTTTTTCTAATACTTCAAATAAAATCTCTGAATTTAGTTTATAATCAATGCTTAAAGATATATAACTTAAACACATACATACATATTATTTTATTATAACTCTTAAATATACGTCCTTTTATAAACATAATATATAGTTATATGTTGTATTTTATCCTTATGATAGAGATGTCTATAAATACTATTATTATAAACGTATATTATGCCATTACCAAATATTGGACTTCCTTTATTAACAGAATAAATTTGTATATTTTTTTTTACAAAGAAAATATTGATATATCAAAATAAAAATTTTTTTTTATTACTATCAAAATAATAATAATAATAATTTATTTATGAGTTTAACTAGTATATGTTTTGGTATCATAAACTAAATTCAGAGATTTTATTTGAAGTATTAGAAAAAAAACATATAGGTACCAAAAAATATTTTTAAAATAGGTTGGATACCATTTTGGGTATTTATTCATACCACGTAGACAACTTTAACGGAAAAACTAACGGAGGTACCATATTAAGTAACGGTGTAATACTTGAGGTACCATTTCAGGTAGAAAAAATTCGTATGTACCAAAAAGTACATTTCGCAATAGTTCAGGTACCATTTTAGGTTTTTACTCTTTTAAGAATCAGTTTTTCTTGCTATGATTTAGTTGTTGATTTGTTTTTTATGGTTTCTTTCTCGCAGGTCTTATGCAAAAGCGTCCTCACTTTCAACTTCTGCTTCTGTTTTTGCTTTTGCTATTCTCCTTTTTGTTGGTTTCCTCTCTTTTTCAGGTTTGCATTTCTTCTCTGCAAACTAAAGCATACCTTGCAATTTTGTCTATCATACGTATTGTTTTGAAAATTATTAATAAATGTGAGGTTTTGAGTTTCATTACAAACATAAAAAGATCATAACAAACATTCAACTTTAAGGAAGCATGCATGTTTCGGATTTTATTTTTATGTTTTCAGTTCAATTTTATTTATTTATTTAATTTTGTTTTTTTTATCGAAATTTTGTCTTTGTTGTATTTGGTGCTGAATTAGGCAAATCCAAGTTAGTATTGGGTTCTCTTCTGTAGTTACTAATTGTTTCTTTGACTTTCTGATGTGAGTGTTCTTGGCTATATGGTCCAACCCTATAATAAGCCAAAGACCTTTTGTCAGAGTGACTGTTCTCAGAAGAAGTGTATTAGTATTTACGTGATTGTGAATCATGATTGGGTATGTGTTTTGAGTTCTGTCATCCCTATGAATCTTTCTATCAAAGTGACTTGATCATTGCTATTTTCTTTTTCCTGTGTCCATCTGAATGGTAATAATTATAGAAAACTAGAACCTATAATTTTTTTTGAGACAAATAAAAACTTCATGAGCTATAAGCTTAATATTTAACATGTTTAGACCAGTAGAGGTAGTAATTGCCCCTTAGCATAAGCAAGAAAACAGATTATTAGAGGCATACCACACAAAACTAAGGAGAAAAATGTACGGCAGTAAAAGAGGAGTAATGAATTTGAATTTAAACTATTAAAGTTGGAAGAGTGAAACTTTTGATCAGCTGGTATAGATAATATATACTGTGTCACCCTACTAGGTTTTAGGGGTGATTTTAGTTTATCATACTAAGAATAAGATGAATGTACAAATTCTTTTGATTTAACGAGGTTTAAATTGTAGTAAATCCACGATGGTTGTTCAAATGTTCAAATACATGTTGGTTGTTCAACTGTGGACGAAATTGTTGTAGCATACAAAGCAGAATTCTATCTTATAGTGCTAATACTCTCGGTATGTGCTTCTTTTACAGATCTATCTCGAGTCTCTTACCATTCGATTTGAGGAGATGAGAGTTGAAGGGCGTACATTCAGAGCAGTGGATGCACCATCTTACAGGATCACTACTTTTGGCCTTCAGACAACATTACTCATTAAGCCACAAATGAAGTAAGAGAACAGATCACCTTGAGTACTATTTTGATAATGTGAAGAAGGTACTTTTATGTGTAAATAGTCTATTCTTCTTCTAGAACTGAAGGTATACATTTGTTAAGGTTACCTTATGTATGTAAATTTGATTTGCTACTTTTGCTTTTAAAAGGATCGTAAGAGCAGAGCAATTTTGCTTTCAAAAGGAACATAAGAGCTCAATCGTATTATTTAGGTCATTCTACATTCGCACGGTTAGGCTTTTCAAAACTGATAGTTGATGGATATCCCTCATTTGGTGGAGGAGATAAACATACGCCATCTATTTCTTTGGTTAATAATAAAAACTAAGAAATAGATGTGAAGGAGAGAATTAAGGAATTTAGATGGAGAAAATGAATAGTTAATTAAGCATTCATTTATGATCACAGATATAATTAGGAATGTTGGCTATAAAAGCCCTGAGTTGTTTTAGACAAATATAAGTTGATAGGAAACCAAACTAGAGAGAGTTTGAGAGACAGAAAACCTCACCTGACGTGAGAGAGAAATCCTCTTGAGAATAATCCAAGAGAGACTAGTTAGCCACAATATATATTGTGAGTATCAATCTTGTAATCCCATTATATAATAGTGGAAGAAATCATTTCTTTTGTTGTCTCATTGTGATTACACAAAGTGTGGGAAAAGTCAGATCCTGGGATAACTAATTATCCATTGGCCTCGTATTAGGCAGTCATATTTGTCATCTTTCCCAACAAGTGGTATCAGAGCTTCGGCTCATTACACGGTTTAACTTGTGGCATTCACAATGGAAGAGTCAACCTCGACGTCATCAGCAACAATGATTAAACTAACCTCTTCAAATTACTCCATTTGGAAGCCCAGAATGGAGGACATTTTGTACTGCAAAGATTTATACCAACCTTTGCAAAATGAAGGGGCAAAGCCAGCTGATAAGCCTGATGCTGATTGGACTTTGATGAACCGGAAAACTGTCGGACAAATTCGACAATGGATTGACCAAAGTGTCTTTCACCATGTAGCGCAAGAAACAGTTGCGTACACATTATGGACGAAACTGGAGTCCATGTATGAAAGAAAGACGGCCCAGAATAAAGCCTCTACAATTCGACGGTTGGTGAACCTTAAATATAGAGAGACAAGGAGTGTCTCTGAACACTTGAGTGATTTCCAAGGATTGGTAAATCAACTCACGAATATGAAGATGGCGCTTGATGATGAAATGCAAGCATTGTTACTCCTTAGCTCTTTGCCAGACAATTGGGACACGCTCGTGGTATCGTTAAGTAACTCAGCGCCACAAGGTGTTCTAACATTAAACACAGTTAAAGATAGCTTGTTCAATGAGGAATCAAGGAGGAAGGAACAAGGTATACCGACTGAGTCTGAGGCACTAGTCAGCGAATATCGTGGACGAAGTAACAATAGGAGACCTCACGTCAGAGACAAATCTAGAGGCAGGTCAATGAACAGGTTTAGAGGTAAGTCGAGAACAAAAAGAGACATTGAATGTTACCATTGTGGTGAGAAAGGCCACATGAAGAAAGAATGCAGGAAGCTCAAACGAGAGCAACTAGGAAATGGTGATGCAAGCAATGTAGCTGCTACCATTTCTCATGGAGATGAGGTCATCTTTATTTGTGATGCTGGTCAAATTAATTTGACATCACAAGATACATGTTGGGTCGTGGATTCTGGTGCATCATTCCATGTTACCTCACGGTGGGACTTCTTTACCTCCTATACAAAAGGTGATTTTGGTCATGTGAGGATGGGGAACGATAATACTTCCCAGATTGTGGGAAGAGGAGATGTTTCCCTTGAAACAAACACGGGTTGTCATTTAACATTAAAAGATGTGAGACATGTTCCAGACATGCGTCTCAATCTAATATCGACTGGATTGTTAGATGAAGAGGGTTATACTAGTGTGTTTGGAGATAAGAAATGGAAGCTAACACGAAGTTCCCTGGTGATAGCTCAAGGCAAAAAGGTAAACACCCTTTATGTAATAGAAGCCAAAATTAATAATGGGTATGTTAATGCTGTTGGAGAAAATTCCTCATTCGAGTTATGGCATAAGCGGCTCGGACATATGAGTGAGAAAGGGCTTCGAATTCTAGCTAAAAGAGAGACATTAGCCGGTTTGAAAGGAAAATGTATGTCTCTTAAACCATGTATGCACTGCTTGGCTGGAAAGCAACATAGAACTTCTTTCTCTTACCAGGCCCCACATAGAAAGCCAAATGTTTTGGATTTGGTGCATTCTGATGTTTGTGGTCCAATGACCATCAGTACTCTTGGAGGTAAAAGGTATTTTGTTACCTTTATTGATGATTACTCCAGGAAGGTTTGGGTGTTTGCCCTGAAAACAAAAGATCAAGTGTTTGATGTATTCAAACAATTTCATGCCAGTGTTGAACGAGAAACTGGCAGAAAATTAAAATGTGTTCGCACCGACAACGGAGGAGAGTATATAGGAGATTTCAAACGTTACTGCTTGAGTAATGGGATAAGGCATGAACGATCTGTTCCAAAGACTCCTCAACACAATGGAGTGGCTGAAAGGATGAACAGAACTATTGTTGAAAGAATAAGAACAATGTTATCTCATGCCAAGCTACCTAAGAACTTCTGGGGTGAAGCTCTAATGACTGCTGTTGATTTGATCAACCTATCTCCTTCAGCTCCATTGAACGGTGATGTTCCAAACAAGTTTTGGACTGGAAAAGATGTATCCTACAACCATTTGAAGGTGTTTGGTTGTAGAGCGTTTGTTCATATTCCTAAAGATGAGAGATCGAAGCTCGACTCCAAGTCAAAGGAATGTGTCTTCTTAGGGTATGGAAAAGAAGAATTCGGATACAAGCTTTGGGATCCTATAAAGAAAAAGATTGTTAGAAGCAGAGATGTCGTCTTCTTTGAAGATCAGAACATTGAAGATATTCATAAAGGTGTAAAGCCTACCAGTCCCAAAGAATATCCAATTACCTTGGATTCTGAACCTCAACCAGAAATTTATGAGGGAGATGTAGTAGAAGATCTTAGAGAATTAAATAATGAACCGACAATGAATAATGATCCAGCTGAAGAAGTAGCTGATGCTGAAGATAACGAGGATGAAGAACATGATCCTCAAGAACCATTCATAGGACCTCAGCTAAGAAGGTCTGGCAGAATACCTAAACCTCAGACCAAGTATCCTGCAACAGAGTATGTGTTGCTGACTGATGGGGGAGAACCAGAGTCTTATGAAGAAGCTCTGATTGATGTCCACAAGGCAGAATGGTTGGAAGCCATGCAAGAAGAGATGCGATCCTTGCATGAGAACCAGACTTATGAACTGGTACAATTACCTAAAGGTAGAAGAGCACTCAGAAACAAATGGGTGTATAAACTGAAGACTGAGGAGAATAGCTCACGACCAAGATACAAGGCAAGGTTAGTCGTGAAAGGTTTCAGTCAAAAGAAAGGTATAGACTTTGAAGAGATTTTCGCACCCGTGGTAAAGATATCATCCATCCGGGTGGTACTAGGTTTGGCTGCAAGTCTAAATCTAGATATTGAGCAGTTAGGTGTAAAGACTGCATTTCTTCATGGAGATTTAGAAGAAGAAATTTACATGGAACAACCAGAAGGATTCAATATCAGAGGAAAAGAAAATCTTGTATGTCGACTGAAGAAGAGTCTATATGGCCTTAAGCAGGCTCCACGACAATGGTACAAGAAGTTTGACTCCTTCATGATTGAGCATGGATATCAAAGGACTACTTCTGATCATTGTGTCTTTGTCAAAAGATTTTTTGACGGTGAGTTTATCATACTACTTTTGTATGTTGACGATATGTTGATCGTAGGACAAAATAGTGACAAGATCAGCAAGTTTAAGAAAGAACTAAAGAAGTCTTTTGCTATGAAAGACTTAGGACCTGCAAAGCACATTCTAGGTATGACCATCTCTCGTGATCGAGAGAAAAGGAAGTTGTGGCTATCACAAGAGAAATACATCGAGAAGGTGTTAGAGCGGTTCCACATGGAAAAAGCAAAGTCAGTTGCTACTCCACTTGCAAGTCACTTTACTCTTAGCTTAAAGCAAAGTCCTACATGTGAAGCTGAAAGGGAGGAAATGCGCAAGGTGCCATATGCCTCAGCAGTTGGAAGCCTGATGTATGCAATGGTGTGTACGAGGCCAGATATAACACATGCCGTTAGTGTTGTTAGTAGGTTCTTGTCTAAACCAGGAAAAGAACACTGGAATGCAGTAAAGTGGATTTTAAAATATCTCAGGGGGACTTCCAAAATGAGTTTATGTTTTGGGAGTGGAAGACCAGAATTGATCGGCTACACAGATGCAGATATGGCTGGAGATATAGATTCCAGAAAGTCTACTTCCGGTTACCTAATTACATTTTCAGGGGGAGCTGTATCGTGGCAATCAAAGCTACAAAAGTGTGTTGCTTTGTCTACCACAGAGGCAGAGTTCATTGCAGCTACCGAAGCTTGCAAGGAAATGTTATGGATGAAGCGGTTCTTGCGTGAGTTAGGGCAAGAACAACAGAAGTACATTGTGCATTGTGATAGTCAGAGTGCAATCCACTTGAGCAAGAATTCAAGTTTTCACTCGAGATCGAAGCACATTGATGTGCGATATCACTGGATACGTGATATTTTAGAATCCAAACAGTTACAACTTGAGAAGATTCATACGGATGATAACTGTTCAGATATGATGACTAAGTCCTTACAAAGGGAGAAGTACGAGTATTGCAGACAAGCAGCAGGTGTACTGAGTCTCTCCACCTAAGTCGGGAGGGGGAGATTGATGGATATCCCTCATTTGGTGGAGGAGATAAACATACGCCATCTATTTCTTTGGTTAATAATAAAAACTAAGAAATAGATGTGAAGGAGAGAATTAAGGAATTTAGATGGAGAAAATGAATAGTTAATTAAGCATTCATTTATGATCACAGATATAATTAGGAATGTTGGCTATAAAAGCCCTGAGTTGTTTTAGACAAATATAAGTTGATAGGAAACCAAACTAGAGAGAGTTTGAGAGATAGAAAACCTCACCTGACGTGAGAGAGAAATCCTCTTGAGAATAATCCAAGAGAGACTAGTTAGCCACAATATATATTGTGAGTATCAATCTTGTAATCCCATTATATAATAGTGGAAGAAATCGTTTCTTTTGTTGTCTCATTGTGATTACACAAAGTGTGGGAAAAGTCAGATCCTGGGATAACTAATTATCCATTGGCCTCGTATTAGGCAGTCATATTTGTCATCTTTCCCAACAATAGTGACAAAAAAATCAAACGGTAATTGTGCTCAATCGTATTTCATAATCAGTCCACATTTTGGTACCTTATAGATATATGATTTACAGAGTAGGTTGTGCATCAATACCAAATGGCTCTCCGAGCTCATTACCACATGGTGAACTTTTCTTTTATTAGGGTTTAGGGTTTATTCATCAAATACCAAATGGCCAACTATCATGTAATTCAAGACTTTTCTTTCTCTGCCTTTTTATTTTTTTTCCTTCCACATATCTTGCTTCAAGTTCTACACACTCATACATAATTAACAAAAGAAAAGACTGCTAACAAATATTTAAAATTTACAATACAAGCCCTCAAGAACCCGCGGCCACTAGTTAGTTCTATCAAATAAAAGTCATAAAAATGTCGTCAAATCGTGTTCACATAGATTGATGCCTAATTTTTTCGTCTTAAATCATATTATATGCACTCATGCTCACGCTCACAATTCACATAATACAGATGGCACTCCTGATAATCACATCATACAAAACCATTGAGATGGGTGATTATTTCCTTTTATTTCTGCTACCTAACGTACACCGGGAGAGTGCATAATAAACTAGTACGGATCAGTGACGGCATCGGTTGCTCACTGCAAAAACTCTCTTGGGTCGGTGACATAACCGGTCAAAGCAGATGCTGCAGCTGTATATGGGGAAGCAAGGTATATTTGGCCTTCCTTGTGGCCCATTCGGCCTGGGAAGTTCCTGTTCGTAGTAGACACACATACCTGCAACAAAAGAAATGGTACGACATTAGAAATGGAAAATAGTGATACAGTACCAGTGAATTCTCAAAACAAAGATGAATATAGTATGGGAATAAATTAACTCAAATAATAAATGTTTCTTTAGAACAAGATTATCTCAAATGGGATTATGAGGTTCAGAGAATCATTCCTACACCAGTGAAGAGGCAAAACTATCTATGAGGTCCAGCAGCCTCAGCATGATTAGATCATCTGAATGTGTGCAGGTGAAGAAATACATTTACCTGTGGTTCATTCAGGCGAGCATATGTGTCCTTAGGACCACCCAAGCAAGCACCACAACTTGGACTTGCAGGCGTGTCACAACCAGCTTCCTCAAATATCTGTGAGCAAGTCTTACCACCAGAACCTGGCACTGGAAGACTGTACACATCCATCCAAACCTGTATGTAAGCAAATTCAACATATCAATTTTTCATTTTTCATGAATTTTATAAGTTCCTGAGTAAATTACTAGAAAACTATCATATTACACATAAGCATTTAGATCTGTTGCGTGACAAACCTTTTGTGTAGCAGGTACAAGAAAAGTGGGTACTTTAACCTTTTTTCCCTGCAGGAAAGGAATTAGTTCTGTAAGTTTAAACCGATGGTAGAAATCCGTACGGAAATTCAATAAACAAATGGATAGAAAAATTGTGATATAAGATTGGATTCCTTACTGAAGCTAGAAAAACTTTAGCAGCAGCCATAAAATCCTCTGTTTTACCACCAGTACAAGATCCAATATATACTCTGTCAATTTTCACATCTTTGCATTCTCTTGCTAAAGCACGGTTATCTGGAGAATGAGGCTGCAAAACAATTTAACAAAATTACTTGCAGAAGAGAGGCTAAAACAGCAATCTCCAAGACCTAAAACAGAGATTATATGAGGTTATATATGTGCTGCTCACCTTTGCCACCAATGGCTCCAGTTTTGAGATATCAAATCTGTACTCGGTAAGAAATCTAAATCCAAAGAAAACAAACTCATTAACACAATCCCATTCTATTAAGTAGGCAGATGCGGTATAAACAATTTGCATTTTCATTCCGAGTATTATTAAAGCTATGCGGATCCCAACATGAATTGCTCATTTTAACATTC
This sequence comes from Potentilla sterilis, assembly GCA_963682095.1. NCBI lineage: Eukaryota > Viridiplantae > Streptophyta > Magnoliopsida > Rosales > Rosaceae > Potentilla > Potentilla sterilis. The sequence goes on along the minus strand of OY821758.1, from coordinate 50,052,185 downwards.
AGTTCCCTAACATTTGTATATGTTTATAAGGTCATAAATCCCTTTCTAGAAAATTAAATGCTTTAGGAGCCCATCCCTTTTCCAGAAGGTTGAAGTATTCTATTTGTAGGGGCTGAACATTGGGATAGACAGAAGAAACTAGGAAACAAAATCAAAGTGCAGCAAAAATGGAAAAGAACGAAAGAAGCCAGGTTTGTCTTTATTGAAGGTGTATAGGAACATGGGGGGGGGGGGGGGGGGGGGGGGGGGCAAAAACCGTCTAAAACTGTTGTTTAGTCTCATGTACTAACATGGCAAGGGCACCCGCAAGGAGCTAGAAATCTATCTTGACTTGCAATCCAAGTAAAATCAATTTCTGAAAACATGATTTTATATTGGTAAAATCATATGGTTTTGAAGATGCATTCACCATAGAAAAGTTAACATATTCCAGTGTTTATCTCCAAGTTGAAAGCAATATTAATGCAGATTTCAATGTTAATACACAGGTCTACCAAGTTATAAACCAGATCATGACATGAGCTCGGTGAACGAAGTACAAATATCTAATAAAACAAATTACCTCGCTTTATCATCACTGTACACAGGTTCATAAGGTACAGACGTTTTATCCTGCAATACAAAATATACATCATTTAGCCTGTACTATAGAACCTAAATGTATGCAACATGCAAAGAGAAAATGATCAGTTGCAAAACAACCCACAAATATATACAGGTTTACGACAGCAAAAATAAAGGGTCACTTGTTCCTAACCCATTATAGTACAGCAGTTCTGAGTTGTGAACTGAACCTTGGGGCCAGCAACCCAAGGTATATGGGATAATGAATGTTGAAGGCCTCATGCACACGCTATAAATCATTTAGAATAGGTTCCAAATCCAGTCTTTAAATCATGGACAGATGCTCATAAATGCCTCAACAGCGTGCACCAGGGAAAACAAGAACAGCTATTGACACACACATCTAACTAATCACATACATACAGATATTCATTTTTGTGCTATTGACATAGATATGTTTTTGAGATTTGCCGTGTCGCCGTGGCCGTGTCCGTGTCGGTGCAACATAGATATGCTTAAATACATAACCTCATGCATGTGTGTCGGATTGCAAGAAGATTTGATGATTTGCAGTACTAACCTCAAGGTACTTGTATGTAGTGCTATCAGCAGGGACGATACCGTTTTTACCCCCAGCTTCAACAACCATGTTGCATAATGTCATCCTCTCTTCCATCTGTCCAGTATAAGGTTAAACAAAGAGTAATTAAAAACTGCAACGGAATGAACTGCAGTTTCATACACACGTGCAGTAAGTTTACTTACACTTAAGCTTTCAACAGTGCTGCCAACAAACTCCATAGCTTTATATGTTGCACCAGCAACAGAGATTTCACCAATAATCTGCGAGATAAAATCAGTTTTCCAGGCAACAACATAAATGCTGGATATGTTCATAAACTTATATATCAATAACTGAAATCATTGGCTGTATCTGATGTAGTTTTAACTTTCCAGTATCTGAACATTGGAAAAACAGTTGGCTTGAGAGTTGATTAAACTTACTTGCAAAATCAAGTCTTTGGCAAGTAAATAGTCAGGCATTTCACCATCCAGCACAAATCTCAGAGTTGGAGGCACCTGCAAATATAATAATAATTAAAAAGGTGAGAAATTCTTGATAACCACACATTCCCCCAAAAGCTTTGGCAGACATGGGCCAATTTAATGATTCATTAACCTCAAATTTGTTATGAAACTACCCAGAATATAAACAATCTGATACTAATTCAGCATTTACACATAAGAAATAAAATAACTCCCGAATCATTTAATTTAAAACAGTATCATAAGATCAGTAAACACTGCAATGAAACAGATAATTGTCCTAGGAAAGTTAAAGAGGGGCAGGGCAACCATATTCTCCAATAAAATATTGTTGGAAACTAAAGCCGTGGGATCACGTTCATTTGCACATAATCTATCACAAATGATATTATAGAGAATGAAAAAAAAGAATGCAACATCCACAAACCTTAAGTAAAAGCTTCCCAGTACCCAATACAAAACCAGCATCAGTGTTCCCGATTCCAGTAGCAAATTGTCCAAAAGCTCCAGCAGTGCAGGTGTGAGAATCGGTACCTAGCAGCACCTGAAGCCGATATAAAATGTCTGATTGCTGTTATGGATCATAGAGCCATAATAAAAATAGTGGGCTTCTCGAAGAAAAGTACCTCTCCAGGCCTGCAATGACCTTCTTGAGCAAGAGCAACATGGCATACACCCTTGTAATCTGGGTTAGCCTGCCAAATTGTGAACTAAAATTAACTTCTGATGCAAAAAAAAAAATTACACAGAACAAATACACACAGCTGATCAGCAAAAATAAAACTTTTCAAATCCATACCTTAAAGTTACCAAGATCCTTGATATCATAGAAGTACTTGATGTTCTGCTCCGTGCAGAAATCCCTCAAGATATCCACATTACGGTTTGCACGCTCATCAGTAGTAAAAATATAGTGGTCAGGTATGATTACAATCTTCTCTCGGTCCCAAACCTAAAATGCCAAAACAATGAAGCACTACTTAACCACCACAAAACTACAACTAATCAAGCAATACTAAACTATGAGCTAAAAAAATTAAAATCGAAAAACAACTGCATTGCTATATGGTGATCAATGCAGTGATGTTCTTAACTTGAAATATGAAGTTACCTTGGCATTCTGGCCAAACTCTTTCTTGAAGATACCAAATGAACCAGGGCCACACACATCATGGGTCATCAAAACATCGATGTTAACCCAAACATTGTCACCTGGGGTCAAATGGGTCCTCTCAGAAGCCCTTGCCAATATCTTCTCCGTCATCGTCATTCCCGTCTTGACCTGCGCAAATCAACAAAACCCAACACCAATACTAAGCTTCCCAATTAACCCACATCAAAAAACCATTCAAAAACAAAACTTGACTAACCGAGCCAGTAGTGGCTGGCTTTCTCTCCGATGGGGCCATGACGGCGCAGATTCTCTTGGAGATTGACCTCTTGCATCGCTGTAATGACGCCGGCGATGTGGAAGTGAAAGCAGCGAGACCCAAATCCTTCTCAAAAATAAAAAAAATAAAAAAAAGATTAGAACTTTAGAGGTAAAGATGAGAACTTGAGAGGTAAAGGTGGGAGCTTTATGGGATTGGAGATGAGATGTTGACCTTGGTGGTGGTGGTGTTGTTGATGAAGGAGGAAGAGGAGGGTGAAGCAACAGTGGAGTAAGACATGGCTGCGGAGATGAGTGTGTGTGTGTGTGTGTTTTGTTTCGACAGGTTTTGTGGGAGAAGAGGAGGAAGTGAAGACGTGTTTGAGTTGTGGACAGTGAGAGGCGGCGGCTGAGAGCGTGAAATTACGCGGGCTGTGAGGAGGTGGAGTGGGGGCGTGTGGTTGGCGTTGTTTCCTTAACACCAAGTTTTAACCTTTGGTTCAAGTTTTATCTTGATATGACTTTCAGGTTCTTACTGTTCGGTTCTCGGTTGTGTACTTCTTTTTTCTTTTTAGTACAGCATTGGACAAAGTCAGATGAGGTTTTAGTGGATAAATGTTTAAACTACCATATATGCCCTCATATTATATAGATAATTAGATATATGTTGTAGGATAAAAAAATGATAGGAAAACTGTGTCTTTATTGATTGATAAGGAGGCTTTTATATATGCATTACATCAAGTATCTCTGGTAATCTGAAATTCCCTATCTAATAAAGAATCTATACTACTAGTCTTATTAGGACGAGACACACCACATAAGCTACAGACACTACCAGATCGGACAGAATAGCCGACGAAAATAACGAAATCGTCGGCTATTTTCGAGTATGGCCGACGATATTACCGACGAAAATTCATTTTGTCGACCAAACCTGGGCAAAATATCCGACGAAATTCGTCTGATATTTTTGAGTATGGCCGACGATATCGTAAACTATAGCCGATGAAATTCGTCGGCTATTTGTTCTGAAATATAGCCGACGATTTCATCTATTTCGTCGGTTATTTAATAGGAATATATTAATATTTTAATAGACATTAATTAGTTATAACCGACGAAATAATGTCATTTTCGTCGGCTATAACGGTTATAGCCGACGAAATTTGGTAAAAATCGTCGGCTATAGCACTTATAGCCGACGAAATAATGCCAATATCGTCGGCTATTCTTACATTTTGGGGAAAAAAATTAAATTAATTTTTAAATTACCATTTCAAGCAACCTGCAATTCACAATGACAATCCATGCATTTACACCAACAAGAAACACGTTTAAATGACTTATTATTTAATTTGTTCCAATATACATAAAATATAACCCTAATCATCACCTAAAGCACTAAAGTCCACCACGTCATCCCCAGCATCCTGCTGTCCATCATGCTCGTCATCTTGCTGAACGAACTCGGGAGGTTGAGGCATTGGAGGTTCAACTAACGGCTCAAACGGGGGCGGGGGTTCAAGGCCTTGTTGTTGTGCCGCGAACATAGCATACCACCAGTTTTGTTGGCCGACGTAGTTCTGTCGCCGAATTCTCTCGCATTCAGCATGCCAACTGGACATATCCAAATGATACTGCTGTGTTATGCGGTGTTGCTCTTGTGATCTCTGGAACTCGGCCGCCAATCTTGTATTTTCTTCTGCCAATCGCTGCACTTCCCCCCTCATATGTTTGCTCTCCCCGCCTCTCTTCTTTTGAGCTCCCTTAGTGGTCTTCAGGAGCCCTATTCCAGAACTTCCCAAACCCCGGCAATAGTATTGGTTTGACCGGTCTGGGAAGGCTGCGTCGAACATCCTCGCTGCCGTTTGGACATTCGATTGGTCGACCTGGCGTACGGCTTCTTGCAGATCTGCCTCTGAAATGTTCGGTTGTGTCTCCCGAACTACTTCCTACAACACTTCTTCTTCGCCCGGTTCACCCTCTCCTAATTGAACGGGAAAAAAAAAATTAATATTCTAACAAATATATAATTAAGTAAAATTAATAATTAAAATTTTAAAATCGTAATCAACGACTTACGAGATGTTCTGTCGCTTGTGGATAAGCGATCTTGAACGTCTCCACGTACGGGTTGCTATCAGGATGATCTCTAAGCGCCTCCTCCTGATATTGTGAAAATGGCCTAGAACCACCATGATGGGGGGTTGTGTTACGGCGGCGGTTCGCAGATTTTATCCGAGACCGTTCCTTCAAATAAATAATAAAATATTAGAAAAATGCATAAAAAAATATTAGTGTAATAATTATAAAATAATTAAACTAATAATTAAAATATTAACAAAATAAACATTTATAGTTAAGTTTAGTATTTACCTGCATAAGTGGGTTGTTGAAGTCTATTATCTTCAACCAACGCCACTCGTACTCCCTGAACATGAACTCTCTTGGAGTACCCATACGACCATGTCTGTCGTATTCGGCAAAGTGGGTACGGAGCTCGTTCTTCCACTCTTTGAACCTACGGAAAAAACAAAAGTGCATTAGAAATATTATTAATATCATAAAATATTTCAAATTATAAGATGAGGAATTCCCAACGTACCTCGAGTTCTGCATCGCGTCAGCCCAAGCCTGCTTGTGTTCGGCAATCTCGAAGTATGCCTGAAAGATAATATTTTATTAGTTTTACAATTATAACAAATGTTACCTGAACTGGATGACCCGTCTGTCGACTTTCCTTTTCTCCTCGCCGAAATCAGGAGCTCAGGTCTCTCAAATGGCTGATGATGGTATGCCTCCGCAACACTCACGTACTGAGGCATATCAGGCCATATGGGCACACCACGAAAGTCGACCTCGGGTATCGCAGGAATGTTGTACGGGAGGTAGAGCTGATTTGGGAGAGTAGGCCCCTCAGTCGAGTCAGCAGCAGACGGCGCCGGACTCGTCATCGGCTCCCGATGAACCTCAAAGATACGGACTTGAGGAACGTCTGGAGCTATCTCGTCCTGAAATAGCTGCCTACTGGACCTCGGAGCATCTGGCCCGAGAGGGGGACGTGAACTGCTCGACGACCGCCCCGCTTGGAGAAGGGTCTGGTGCCGAGAACTCACACTCCTCCGCAGCTGGGATGAATCCACAGTTCTCCGCAGCTGGGATGAATCTACACTCCTCCGCAGCTGCCTGGTGGTCCTCTCAGGCTGGCTAAGGGTCCTCTCAGAGTCTCCAGAACCGGCAGAACTTCCAGAACCCCTAGATCTGGAAGAACGATGACCTCCGAATAACTGTCTGAGTGCATCGGCCATCTGGAGCTTGAGGCATTAATACAGTAATTAATATTAAATTATATTACATTAAATAACAAATTCTAATTAATATAATAACCAATAGTACTAACATATTTTAAAACATACTAACAAATTAATATTTAAATTTTAACTAATTTTAAATAATACTAACCATTACCATAAATATAACCATTTATATACAAATATAACTATATTTCATCATTAACATATATATACATACAAATAACCATTTATATATTAACATAAATATAACCATTTATATAATTAGGCTACCAATTTATATATATATATATAATTAATTTAACAATTTATATATAACAATTAAAATATACATTAACATATAACCAATATTAACAAATATAAAACAATTTATATAATTAATCTATAAATTTATATATATATAATTAATCTAACAATTTATACATATAACCAATATATATAACAATTTAACACACACTTAAATATCTAAATTATATACCTAAATTATAAAATTAAAATAAATTGAAAAAAAAAAAAACTAAAAAAAACCTTCGGATCTGTTTTGGCGGAGGAGGAGGAGGAGGAGGGGAAGGAGGAGGAGGAGGCCGGATTTTGTCCGGATGGAGGAGGAGGCCGGATGGAGGTGGAGGGGAAGAAACGGCGCCGATTTGAGGAGGAGGAGGACGAGCAATGGTCTTGGAGGAGATGCACGGCCGATTTGAGGAGTGGAGGAGGAGTTTTTGCGGATTTAGGGTTGAAAAAGTCGGGCTGCTGCGGCTTTCTGCTTTTATAGCAGAAAAAATAGCCGACGAATTAAAAGATTTCGTCGGCTATTCTTAAAGAATAGCCGACGATTTAGAATATGTCGTCGGCTATTCTTTGAATGTCGTCAGCTATTTTATGAACATCGTCGGTTATACTTTGGAAAATCAACAGCCGTCTGATCTGAGCCATCCAACGGCGGACAATAAAAAGGCGCGGATCGCAAGAGTTTAGCCGACGAGAATTATATTTCGTCGGCTAAACTGAGAGAATAGCCGACGATTTAAAATATTTCGTCAGCTATGTTTTGGAAAATCAACAGCCGTTGGATCTGAGCCATCCAACGGCGGACAATAAAAAGGCGCGTATTGCAAGAGTTTGGCCGACGACATATAATTTTCGTCGGCTAAACTGTAGGTCAAACCACTAAGTCAAACCTCTAAACGCTTAAAAATAGAAATTAGTCTAGTTAAACGACAGTTTCTGGCCTCACCTTCAATAGATAATAGTTTTAAATCAATGAGACGCAACTAATCGTATAAAAAATTTACAAAATTGATTTATCGAACGTCAGGCTACTCATAGGAAAACGAAAGTAAAAAATAGTTAACCGCAACATTCGGCACACAGAGTTTATCGGAATCTTGTCATTTTTCAACCATAGACGTATTTTATTATTTCGGTCATATCTTATTTCACAACATTTTTGCATTTGAAGAGTCTACGTATAGTAACTATTTGAAACTATACATTCACTTAAACACTTAGTAAACAAGTTAAGGAACATTAGTGCATATGTTCTGATTTTGAATCTAAAAGTTTAGAAAATCTATTCAAACCGTCAGATATCACTATTAAGATTAAATTCATGTATGGAAAGAAAATCCAACTTCAGCTGACAACGTTAAAGGCTCGATCGGAACGGTCAACCGGGTGAGTCAAACCTTTAAACGCTTAGAAATGGTAATTGGACTGTCTAAATGACGTTTTTTGGCCTGACCTTCAACAGATAATAGTTTCAAATCAATGAGACGCAACTAATCATATAAAAATTTTACAAAATTGATTTAACGAACGTCAGGCTACCCATAGGAAAACGAAAGTAAAAAACAGTTAACCGCAACATTCGGCACACAGAGTTTATCGGAATCTTGTCATTTTTCAACCGTAGACGTATTTTATTATTTCGGTCATATCTTATTTCACAACATTTTTGCATTTGAAGAGTCTACGTATAGTAACTATTTGAAACTATATATTCACTTAAACACTTAGTAAACAAGTTAAGGAACATTAGTGCATATGTTCTGATTTTGAATCTAAAAATTTAGAAAATCTATTCCAACCGTCAGATATCACCGTTAAGATTAAATACATGTATGGAAAAAAATCCAACTTCAGCTGACAACGTTAAAGGCTCGATCGGAACGGTCAACCGGGTGAGTCAAACCCCTAAACGCTTAGAAATGGTAATTGGACTGTCTAAATGTCGTTTTTTGGGCTGACCTTCAACAGATAATAGTTTCAAATCGATGAGATGCAACTAATCGTATAAAAAATTTTCTCAAAATATTTACCGAAGGTAACGCTACCATTAGGGAAACGAAGGAATAAAACCTTTGACCGCATCTTTCGCCACTCAGATTTTATCAGAATCTTGTCATTTTTCAACCGTAAACGTATTTCATTATTTTGGGCATATCTTATTTCACAATATTTTTGCATTTGAAGGATGAAGCAATGATTTATCGTTAGTGATAGAAAATGGAATATGGTCATTTTTTGGTTTTTTTTTTTTAAATCATAGCCGACGAGAGACCCGTACTCGTCGACTATTTTTTTGTCGTTTTCTGTCTAAAATAAAATATGTATTTTTTAATATAGTTATGGCCTACGAAATTATGAATTTTCGTCGGCTATTATGAGTATAGCCGACGAAATAACGTGTTTTTCGTCGGCTATTATATGAAAAAGGTAAAAAAAATCAGTAGGTTTACACCTCTCGTATTCCTATTTCCTGTTCATATATAACCAAAATTGAACATCAAGAAAACAGAAACCCAGCAGTCAACATATTTCAAATTTTTTTTTAAGGGGTTTGGAACCCAGCCTAGCTGGGAGGCTCATCCCCACGCCCGTTCATTAGAAATTAGTGGATTACAAATGAAAGAATTACATCATCTAAATTACTTAATCCGGCGGATTGTAATCGGAATCATCGGATGAGTCTTCTTCGGTTTCTGAATTGCTCGATAGGGGTAATCTATGTCTTTCCTCACCACTAGAGTCCTCGTTAGTTTCTTCATTTGAATCAACATCAACAAGCAGTGGCTCTTCACGTCGAATTCGCACCGGCGTGTCTAGGCGAATAAAAGAGGAGTCAGGAATACCGTTTGAGTTGGGCTCTTGATACGCGGTGCCACCTTCCTCGTTCTCTTCAGCCACTCCAAGTGTAGACGCCCGGTAAATGTTGCGATGGTGGATAATGTTGACTACTTTCCACGGGTCACCCTTGGCGAGATCATCAAGATAAAACACTTGTTTCACCCATGTGGCTAAAACGAACGGGTCATCCTCATACCATGATGTACTAGTGTTCACAGAAGTTATACCGTATTGATCGGTTTTCATGCTCTACGGCCGTGTGTCAAACCATCTACACTTGAAAAGGTGCACTTTCATGCCTTCCCCATAATGCAGTTCCACAACTGAATGGAGAACACCGTAATAGTCAACTCCATCATCCCCACCATGTGCCATAACCCCTGAATTTTGTGTTTTCAGTCTGACGTCTCTCTCTTCACATCGAAATAACACACCATTCACCTTGTACGTCGCATAAACTTTTGAATAGACCGGCTTCATCGCTAGAAGTCTGAGTTCATGAGACCAATTTGGGTGATTATCATTTTTAATAAGGTCCATCTGCAACCATCAGAATCAACTATAAATATAAATAATTATACACAATAATATATAAATACGTATAGAATAATGTTAAAGTTACGAGCCCAGCGGCCGAAATACTCTGCGAATGTCCGGTTGTGGTAATCAAGATCACCTTCTACTTGTTCACAGTTTAGATGCATGTTCTTCCAAAACTGAACTTCTAAACAGTTAATTAGTACCCACCAATGTGCAATGGCTACCTCATAATCTTTCAACTTGTAGGAAACTTGCATTTTTCCACCGAGTACAACATCGTCGGAGAGTATGGAAAGATTGAACTGTGAAGGTACATCTTCCGGTATGCTTTCCTGTAACGCTCCTAAATACAGCTTCATGTAGGTGACGCACTCGTGCGCAATATATGCTTCAGCTATACATCCTTCAGGTGCGGATCTGTTTTGGACAAAATCACCGTATTGTCCAAGTTGCTTAGAAATCAAGTTTTTAAAGTGTTATGATAATATATTAATACTAAATCACATATATTGATGAGAAAATTAACATAAGGTGTAAAATACGTACCTTTCCATCGGATACATCCAAGTGAAGTGCACAGGACCGGTAAGCAACAACTGCCGAGGAAGATGGATCATGAGGTGAGACATGATGTCTAAAAAATTTAGAGGAAATATCATCTCAAATTTACACATGATATGAACGATGTCTTGTTGCATTTCCCGGAGGTCAGATTTTCTCACTTCCCGTGTGTTTCTGCATAAACCCTGGGGCCTGGTAGAGACAGGTGAATCTTCGTACTATCTCCTGCAAACCTGCTTACTAAGGGGAATACCGGGCGGGCCGGTCTTCTCCTCTCCGATGCCTAAGTTAGTATAGTTGGAATATATATAACTTAAGCACGTATATAAGCGGTAGGAAGGATCAGTTACCTATTAATGAGGGTAGTTGGGGCCCTTATATAGGTGGCCAGGAGTGAGGTCTGGCCTTACCCTTTGATGTGGGACTGGTTCCCTTCTGTTTGCACACCAAATGGCAGCTTTGGTGACCTCTTAGGCAGGCAGGCGCCCCCGAACCCCGGGCCCCTGGTAGCAGGATGGACTGCTGGACCCCGAGGCCGGGTTTTGGTGATCCGGTCCCGGGCCCTGCGCCGGCCCCTGGTGCACTAGCTGCGGGTCTGCGGGTCTGCGGGCCTGCTGTAGCCCCTCTGTGGCTACTGTCAACAAGTCCCCCAAGTTCCCGGTCAAGTGCAATCTTGAATGGGGACTTAAAACTGTCTTGCCCTTGTCCCGCAGACCCGCAGGGTTACCAACCCAACGGTGCCCAGTCCCCCAAGTCCGCGTTGAAGATTGGGCGTGACAGGGGTGAGTACCTATTACCGATGATATGCAACAGTTTGTATGCTTGCAATATAAGTAGCACTGTGCTCAAGTGTTGTAGGGCTATAAGCATGGGATGATAATAGATGTGTGCATGGAATGATAATGGGGTGTTGAAATCCGCCATGCAATAGATGTGTGCATGGAATGATAATGGGGCGTTGAAATCCGCCATGCAATATATGTGTGCATGGAATGATAATGGGGCGTTGAAATCTGCCATGTAATAGATGTGTGCATGGAACCTGGACCCCGCGTTCTGCCATATCAGAGCGAGCCGGAGAGCATGGGATCTCGACCGGGCGTTCTGCCATATCGAGACGAGTCCCCCAAGTGAACTTGTGAGCCAGACCTCGACCGGGCGTTCTGTCATATCGAGACGAGTTGGAGTATGGGACCTCGACCGGGCGTTCTGCCATATCGAGACGAGTCCATATTGCTAGGCTGCGACCTCGACCGGGCGTTCTGCCAAATTGGTACGAGTCGGAGTATGGGACCTCGACCGGGCGTTCTGCCATATCGAGACGAGTCCATATTGCTAAGCTGCGGGGAGGTGGCCCCGGTGTTGCGGTTTGTTGAGGCACCGGTTAACACTTGCTAGTTCTTCTCAGCTTGTGTTGGAATAAGCGTTGAGGAAATGGGGTGGCGTTGAGGTGACAAGGCTCGCCGTAGAGCCCCATATTGACTGCAGTTCAGTGCGATGCCGGGTTTTTATCCTGCTGGACAAGAGTACATGTGTTAGATGTAAACTCACCCGGGTGTATAAAGCCCATACCGGTCGAATGTTCTCATAACCGGGGTCATGCCATGGAACCGGGCGGACCTCGACCGGGCGTTCTGCCATATCGAGACGAGTCCCTCAGTGAGATGCCATGGGGCCGGGTGGATCTCGTTCCCGGAAGAATGCTCTCGAGCCGGTTGGATGATCATAACCGGTGAGATGGTCTTGGGGCGGTTGAATGTTACCTAACCGGTGAGATGCCATGCAGCCGGTTGAATGATACCTAACCATGAACTGCCATGGTACCAGATGGATGGCTCATACCCGGAACAATGCTCTCGAAGCGGTTGAAAAACTCATAGCGGTGAGAGATGCCATGCAGCCGGTTGAATGATACCTAACCGTGAACTACCATGGAACCGGATGGATGGCTCATACCTGGAACAATGCTCTCGAAGCGGTTGAAAAACTCATAGCGGTGAGAGATGCCATGCAGCCGGTTGAATGATACCTAACCGTGAACTACCATGGAACCGGATGGATGGCTCATACCCGGAACAATGCTCTCGAAGCGGTTGAAAAACTCATAGCGGTGAGAGATGCCATGCAGCCGGTTGAATGATACCTAACCGTGAACTGCCATGGAACCGGATGGATGGCTCATACCTGAAATAATGCTCTCGAAGCGGTTGGAAAACTCATAGCGGTGAGAGATGCCATGCAGCCGGTTGAATGATACCTAACCGTGAACTGCCATGGAACCAGATGGATGGCTCATACCCGGAACAATGCTCTCGAAGCGGTTGGAAAACTCATAGCGGTGAGAGATGCCATGCAGCCGGTTGAATGATACCTAACCGTGAACTGCCATGGTACCGGATGGATGGCTCATACCCGGAACAATGCTCTCGAAGCGGTTGAAAAACTCATAGTGGTGAGAGATGGTATGCAGCCGGTTGAATGATACCTAACCGTGAACTGCCATGGTACCGCCGTAGAGCCTGGGGAAGTGTGGGGGGGGGGGGGGGGGGGGTCTGACGCCTTGGTTCCCGCTCCTAACTCCCTTACCTGTTGCCAGCAGGATGGACAAGTGGCTGACATGCATTTAAGGAGGAAGTCCATCAGTCCCATCAGTTATGATGGCGTGGGCAGTTTACTGATGCTGGGACACGTGCTGGTAGGAAGCGGTCTGAGATGGAGGGTCTGGATTTGCGGGCGTTTGAGTTGCTCTGATTGCGTGTTTTGGGGGGATTAGAAGCGCCTAGGGCACCGGACCTCTCTATTAAAATGCCTCCTCTGCCTTCTCAAGTTCTGTTTTGCTGCTTGATCAGAGAGAATAAGAGAGAGAGAAATCCGGCGAAAACTCTGTGGAGGTGCCCCGCGACATCCGTTGCCTCAAGTGCTCTTTTACTCTCCTCCTATCATTGCTCGCTGCTTTCGCAGGGCGGACTTTCCTCGGTTGAGCATACTAATCGGTAAGATCTTGCTTTCTTTGCCTGGTGTTGTTCTTGTTTTTCTTTTCGGTGTTTTTGCGGCCGGGGGGGAGGGGGAGGGGGGGGGGGTCTCTGTCGCCGACTGAGTTGTTTTAAGCGGAGAGTCTGCGGTAAACTTGGGGAGGGGCCGCAGAGGGCGCTGTTCTAGCCTGTTGCTGACCAGCGCTAGGGTTTTGTTTTTTCTTCCCCTTAGGTTAAAAATGTCTTCTGCAAGTTCTGATGGGGCTTCCGAATCGACCGTCGGACGTCCCGTTGTGGATGATGAGGAGAGACTGGAGGACTGGCTCGGTTCGGAATCCCCGGTGTCTGAAGCCGCTGACCGCTCCCGGAGCGGGGCTTCATCTTCCGGGTCCTCAGGATCTGAGGAAATACCGCATGGTGTGCGCCTTGCTGGTGCTCCGCCCGGGAGCTACACCATCGGTAGAGGGAAGGGTGCCGTGGTGTGCGATAAGCCGGAGGGTAGCATGAACCCCGGAGAGATTGCTGCGTTCCGGGAGACGTGGAGTATCCCGGATGAGGTGGCGCTACAGCCACTGAATCCCGGGGAGTCAACCTATAACCCGGGTTCCTGGTACCTTCCAGCCCCTAGGGGATCAATCGTTCGAACTGTCCGAGTTTGAGCAGGAGAGGATCACGACCATACTCGGATGTTGGGATGATCTCGAACGGAGCTCTTACAACTTCATCCGGAGAGAAGTGTTGGAGTATTGCTGTCTCGGGCGAGATCCCGGTGCGTAGCGAGTGCTAGTGGTGACACTTTTGCTAACTTTTAAATACTAACCTATGCTCGTCCTGCAGGTGCATCTTCCCGGGCGGTCATCAAACCCGAAACCACCATATCCATGGACGGTGAAGACCTTCTCGCGAGGCTGAAGGAGAAAGGCGAGGCCGTTTCACGGACCTCGGTGGACGAGGAGTCCGGTCGGCTTACGGTTCATCCCGAACCACGGGCCATGGATGTTGAGGACGAGGGCTACGTCCTGGCGCGTGTGAAGAGCCATCCTGCTGCGCCCAAGGCGGGACCCGGTAAGGGCAAGACTACCGGGGGGACACTGAAGATTCCCGGTGGAGTGAGCCGGATTCCATACCGGCCGGGGTTAGTCCCGCTCGTCACTTGGGTAACCCGATTAGGCGCGCAATCTTCTTCGCCTGACGGCCAGGGTGAGAAGAGGCGGAGGATCATGAACGTTCCTCCCTCCATGCTGGTGATGCTGACCGGTGGGTCGTCCGGTGAGAATCTGGCCAAACGGCTCAAGGTAACCAGCGGTGCATCGAGTTCCGCTGGGGAGAAGGCTGCCGCTGCCCAGCAGAGTAGCCACGCGCCTGCGGAGGCGCGGAGGCACGGAGGGGAAGCCCGGAGAGTGCACTCGCCCGGCAGCTGGCGGCAGACTTGGCCGGCCTTGGTCTGGACAGGGCTGAGGTCACCGGAGCCTTGGTGGGCGGGAAGCGCCAAAAGTTCAACGAGTCGGTCCTGCAGGTAAGAATTGCCCGGTACAATGCTATTGTACTACTTGTAACTTATTTCCTTTGCTGCTTGCTTAATTGCCTCTCTGTTGTTATGTAGCTGATGTACAATCTGTACTAGCCCGATCCGAGCGAGGAGCTAAAGAGGCAGGTGGCCGAGCTGACAGAAGCCCGAGAGCGGCTAGAAGCAGAGAGGTCCCGGCTGGAGCGGGAGAAGGCCAGATTGGAGGAGAGGGCCAAGAAGCAGGTGGCCAAGCTGGAGGAGCAGGTCCGGAGCCTGGAGAAGGAGAAGGTGCTGGCTGAGGAGGAGAAGGCCGAACTGGAGGCCAAGGTGGACGAGCTCCAGGTGGGAGCTGCCGCTGTGCGCGCCGCCTCTGCCGCTGCGGCCGGGGAAGAGGACCCGGAACTATACGAGCGAGTTGTTCTCAAATACCATGGGAGCGATCAGTTCCTTCAGTTCCTGGAGAAGGCCAGGGAATGGGGCATCGCGGATGCGTACACGGAATGGGAGCAGAAGGGGTACCTGGATACTTCCCGGATGTCGAAGGCCGCTGATGAAGATATTCATGAGCAGTCGGCGGAAGAGCAACCGGAAGGGGAGGGTGGACCTCAGATTGCTGAAGGCGCGGCTGCTTCATCCGGAGAGGCTGGTGGATTGCCCGCTGAGGGGGGAAGCGTAGCTCCCTAGGATTTTGCCCTTGCTCTTTTTGTAAACTTGTCAGAACGGCCTCTGCTTGTATTATCCCTTGACTATGAATGTACTTGAATTGGTGGAACTGGTGGAATTTTTCTTGAAAGTAGTTTGTATATACATCTTGATGTTACAGCGGTCGAACCGGTGATATGCCAAACTAACCGCTTGGAGGCTCGGCGAGTCTACCAGCCCCGGTCTTGCTCCCGGTCGGGATCTGCTCTCCTTTCCCCTATATACCGTTGGAGCTGACCGTTACTAATCAAACCCTCCACCGCTGTTTTGAGAGCACAGCACTGGCTCGTTTGATGAGTAGCCTCATCATGATAGGAGCAGTACTTGCCCGTTTGCGCCGTGGTAAGCTTCCCCTTTGGGTACTTTCTCCTGGGCGGTGGTGGAATGATGTTCCCGTTCTCGAGCAAAATGTCCTCGTATGAAGAGGTGAGAGCGGTGAAGACCTCTTGACCGGCCGGTTGTGCTGGCATGATTACCAGGGGCGTTCTTGCCGGTACTGCGCCGACTTGTGCTCGTTCTGGGGTCTGTCATGATAGGGCTTCTGCTGCCGTTGCCCCCAATTTCTGTTGGGCCGGCTTGGCCGGGCGGCTCGGTTCTCGGTCCGCTGGCTGGTCTTGTCTTCTTGTCGGTGTGGGGGGTGCTCTTCCCGGGGGTGCTCTTCCTGCTGCTCTTCCCGCTTCCTCTTCAGCCGGTGCTGCCCGTACGTCTCGTGATCGGCCTGGGCGTGCCGGATGGCCATTGCCATCAACTCGTCATACCCGTGCGGGAGTTCCACCCGCACGGCATATGAAAATTTTTCTGGCCGGAGCCCTTGCTTAAACGCCATCTCGGCGATACCTTTGTCAAGGTTCCGAACCCCGGTCGTCGCCGTCTGCCAACGGTTAATGAAAGTCCTCAATTCCTCGCCGGGCGCTTGCATGCAGTTGAAGAGGATGGTCGATGTGCGGGCTCCCTCGACTCGGAGGGTGAAGAGGCCTACAAACCGGTCGGCCAACTGCTCGAAGGCCTCGATTGAATTTGCCGGAAGCTCATAAAACCAGCTGAGCGCCTCCCCAGACAGAGTTTCCTGGAAAATGTTGCAGCATACTGCATCAGAGTAGCCTTTGGCGCACGTCTGGGACCGGAAACTATCCAGGTGCTGGTACGGGCAGCTGGACCCCGAGTAGGTGAGCTTGAGGGACTTCTGGTTACCGGACCTCCCCGATTCCATAACCCGGTGCGAGAAGGGGCCCATGCGCTCGTTGAACCGTGCACCTTCCATCGGCCGTGCCGCTCTTCTCTCGTTGGCCTCCATCTGGGCCTTCAAATCCGACACAGTGTCGGCGAGCATCTGCAATGCCCGTGCAGTCGGAGTCACGGCTTCATCCTCGAACGAAGTGTGGGGCTGGCGAGGCGTCGGCGTGCTCTTTGGCGGGGCCGTGCCGGCCGGTGAATCCGTTCGCCCGGGATAACTGGGCCTACAGCCCGATGACTGCCCCGCTTCAAACTGTTGAGATCGAACTGGCGGGGGTGCCTGTGCCCTGACCATAGTGTCGTTGCGCTGTTGTCCTCTCTCCAGGGCGGCTACCAGGGCAGCGTTCACCGCCTCCATTTCTTCATACCGGGCGTTGGACTTGGCTCTATCCCAGTCGCCCTCCTCACGCAGGCGACTGACCTTTGCGGCCATTGCCCGTATCTCTCCCGCCATACTGCTCTGGTCGGGGCTGTACGTGGTGTCTCGGTCACTGTTGCAGCGCGGGCTCTCCTCTCGGTCACTCGGATCATCCGAGAACGTCAGAGAAAAGCCCCGGTGCACAGGCCTGTCTTCAGTTGCCGGGCCTTTGCCGCGCGAGCTGTCGTGGTTTGGCCCCGGCTTGCCGGTCGGCCTCCCACAGCTCCCGCCTTCCTGATCGCCTTGGTCGCTGCGCTGCTCCCGCATAACGACCGGGGTGGAGACAAGCGTTTGCATTGGTGCAACACGCTGCTCCTCGGTTGTATTTCTTTCCTGTCTTGCTTCCGAACTCTCTGCCATCGATAGTGCTTACGTGGTTTCTTGTCCAATCTTCCCACAGACGGCGCCAATTGTTTCTGCACAAACCCTGGGGCCTGGTAGAGACAGGTGAATCTTCGTGCTATCTCCTGCAAACCTGCTTACTAAGGGGAATACCGGGTGGGCCGGTCTTCTCCTCTCCGATGCCTAAGTTAATATAGTTGGAATAGATATAACTTAAGCACGTATATAAGCGGTAGGAAGGATCAGTTACCTATTAAAGAGGGTAGTTGGGGCCCTTATATAGGTGGCCAGGAGTGAGGTCTGGCCTTACCCTTCGATGTGGGACTGGTTCCCTTCTGTTTGCACACCAAAGGACAGCTTTGGTGACCTCTTAGGCAGGCAGGCGCCCCCGGACCCCGGGTCCCTGGTAGCAGGATGGACTGCTGGACCCCGAGGCCAGGTTCTGGTGATCCGGTCCCGGGCCCTGGGCCTGCCCCTGGTGCACTAGCTGCGGGTCTGCGGGCCTGCTATAGCCCCTCTGTGGCTACTGTCAACACCGTGTGCATACCTTCTGGAAAAATCTTGCCAACGCTACTAACGGCTCCACAACGTGACAGGGAAGGAACGGTCGAATGAAAAAAGGGAAGAGACGTTGTAGCAGGATATGATTGTCATGACTTTTCAACCCGTAAAGATTGTTGAATTGTCTGTTCACACACTTGACTATATTTCCAGCAAAGCCTGAAGGATACTTGGCCCGACTTATCCAATGGAAAATTTCTGATTTATGCTCAGGCTTGACGGTGTAAGGAGCTTGAGGCATTTTTCTCTTCCCTTGTTTCAACCATAGTTGTTTTCTGATATTCATGTTTTGCATATCAGTGCGAGCCTTAGGACCGTCTTTCGTCTTCCCCTCCAAGTTCAGCGTTGTGCCCACCACACTTTCAGAAACATTTTTTTTCTATGTGCATAACGTCTAGGAAGTGACGGATCAACAACTCACATCAGTACGGGAGTTCCCACAATATGCTCTTATGTGTCCAGAATTTGTACTCCTCAGGTCTTTCAGGTATTTCCGCTACAATATCGGGATGATTGCTGAGGGGCCCAAAATCGTACTCATTAAGCACTGCTAAAATTTTTCTTCCCGTCCATCTTCTGGGAGGACCACCGTGTTCTTTGGTTCCATCAAATGCGGCGGACTCGTAACGCCAGTGGTGATCCGCCGGAAGGAACACACGATGACCCATTCTGCATATCTTGTTGCAATGAGGGGTGCTCCCATAATCGCTGAGGCACTCTGGACAAGCCTTGTATCCCCTAACAACGCTGCCCGACAACATCCCATAAGCAGGAAAATCACTGATGGTACCAATAACCATGACATGCATCTGGAACGTCTCCTCCTTGTACTTGTCAAAAGTGGGATGACCAACGTCCCACAATACCTTAAGCTCTTCAATCAATGGTCTCATATACACATCGAGACATTTCCCTGGGTAACCAGGCCCCGGAATCAACAACGTAAACATATTATATTCCTTCTTCATGCACATCCACGGAGGAAGGTTGTAAGGTACCAAAACCACCGGCTATATACTGTATGAAAGACTCATGGTGCCGAAAGGGTTGAACCCGTCGGTTGAGAGCCCGAGCCTGACGTTTCTGACATCTGACGCAAAATGAGGAAACTCATTGTTTATATGCCTCCAAGCCGCTCCGTCAGAGATGTGTGTCATGATATCTGCGTCTCCCGCGTCCCGCTCACCGTGCCATCTCATAGCTTTTGCGGTGGTTTCTGACATGTACAACTGCTCAAGCCTATCTCTCAACGGAAAATACCGAAGCACTTTCACAGGTTTCCTATTGCCTGCTCCCGTCAACTTATATCGGTCAGAATGACATATCGGACATGCGTCAAGGCTAGCAAGGTCATTCCCTTCTGCATCTTTACCCCAGAAGAGAACGCAGTCAAATGCGCATGCATGGATCTTAATGTAGGAAAGCCCTAGATCTTTGAGGATACTTCGGACCTTACGGTGATTGGTAGGATTACGATGACCCTCCTCCAACAACGAAGAAGTGTACTGTAGATATTCATCCACTTGCCTGATAGTCGATTTTGTCTCGACTTTAATCCTCATTACCTCCATCACACTTTCAAGAACTGTCTTCTCAGAACTTGAAGACACAGGGGTCTGTTGCTATGCAATCAGTTTGTTGTACTTGTCAAAGGCAGCAGTGCTGACAACTTGTGGGAAGGGCTGCACCGGGTCATGCATATATTGTTCCTCACAAACACCGCTTTCAAAAGGAAACACGTCGTTGACGAATGCCATTGTTGGATCGTTGGATGTACTACTACTGCCCGCCTCAAAAAACTGCCCATGATCATGCGATCCATCATCGCTCACCGTGATATATCCAACGTGTGTATTTCGGCCAAAACCCTTTACTCTTTAGGTGCTCCCATACTGTCCTAATCGGAAATCGACACATATCACTGCGACACCTACATTTATTGCACAGACAATAATGGTATTCATTCCCGTTTGCATTTTCCTCGACGAACTGCAAAAAATTCACAACTCCTGTAGTGTATCGTCGGTCATGCCTTGGAAGCGAAATTCAACTCTTATCCGGATCCATATATATATAGCCTGAAAATAATATATATATATATATAACTTTAATTAATAAGAAATTAATTAACACATACATGTATATATATATATATATATATATATATATATATATATAAAAATCCTTAATAATTAATTACATTACAATATATATTATTATCAACATCAACTCATATATATATATATATATATATATATACCATTAACAACCATTATTTAAATTACACCATATATCAACCATTATTTAAGTTAATTACACTATCAACAACCATTAATTAACATATATATCTATATATATATATAATTAAACTCCACACACACACACACACACACACACACACATATATATATATATATATATATATATATATATTTTAACACTAATTAAAATAACATCAAATTAAAACACATAATTAAACTCTAACTTAAAATCAACTCAACTACAACTCAAAATCAACATATATACATACATTCTAACACTAAAACAACAACAAAACAAAAAATCACTTACTAACTCAAAATTACTAAAACTCAAAATCAACTCAACTAAAACTCAAAATCAACATATATACACATATACGTACCTATATATAGCTCCACAATGTAAGAGAGGACGGATTTCAACAATACCCACAGATTTTTCACTCTTTCTCCCGTTTTTTTTCGTTTTTTTTTTTTAAATGAGCAGCTGCTGTCTAGATCTGAAAATATATAGACTTATAGCCGACGAAAATGTTAATTTCGTCGGCCAAAATTTCAAAAGTTTTCGTCGGCTAATGTTTCAGAGAAAGGCCGACGAAAATCCAAAATCGTTGACTGAAATATGAATATAGCCGACGATTTTTGTTTATACCAACGAAAAAACAGTATCGTCGGCTATGGTTACACTATGGCCGACGATTTTATTTTTTCACCGACGAAAAAAAAAGCGTCGGCCATTCTATAGAATTACCGACAAAAATTTTTAGTCGTCAGCCGTTTTTTTTTTTCGTCGGGAAAAACTTTTTTTCTGGTAGTAGGAATTAACCTTCCTTGAACACTCCCCCTTGTGTCGCGTCCTCAATGGTGCATGAACTGTTGCCTCGTTAAAACCTTTACCAGCAAACAAAAACCTCTTGGGTAAAAATAAAAGCACGGTCTAAGGGAAAAGAGTACAATGCATCAACTACAAGTATGTGAGACATGCATAACAAGACTCCCCCTGAAGTCTAGACGAGAACTCCCCCTGATGGTCAATCAGTCTTTGAGTTCGGATAAGCGACACATACCAATGCGCTTTACATGCTTCACAAATGTAGATTTGGGTAGAGACTTGGTGAACAGATCAGCTGCATTATCTTCTGAGCTGACTTGCTTCACTTGGATATTCAAAGTCTCTTGCTGCTGCTGATTGTAGAAGAACTTAGGCGAAATGTGTTTAGTATTGTTACCCTTGATGTATCCCAACTTCATCTGCTCAATGCATGCTGCATTATCTTCAAATATGCAAGGTTGTCCCATCGTAGTAGACTCAAGTCCACTAGACTCTCGAATGTGAGCTATAGCTGAGCGAAACCAAACACACTCTTTGACTGCTTCATGTAGTGCAATAATCTCAGCATGGTTTGAGGAGGTAGCAACAAAGGTTTATTTGGTTGATCTCCAAGATATCGCCGTATTCTCAATGGTAAAAACATAACCGGTTTGGGAACATCCTTTGTGTGGATCTGACAAATATCCAGCATCAGCAAATCCTACCATCACATCATTTGGTGTCTCTGAGTAGGAGGGGGTAGTGCCGAAGCCGTACCGAGACCACATCTTGGCATCCTCGGGTTCGGGTACGGTGGTGGGTACGGCGGCAGTACGGCGGCAGTGTGGCAGGAAGCCGAGCGGAGGCCGGGAGAGGCAGCGGTGCCGCGTGCAGCCGAACCGGGGCCGGATTGGACGGCTGCCCCGTGGTAATCCGAGCCACGGATTCCGTCGTGGGATGCAAGTGGTCGGCTTTGAGCCGATCTATGATGAGTGTATCTATAGTACAAGCCCATGTCAAGGGTTCGTTTAAGGTATCAGAAGATGTTCTTAATTCCAACCCAATGACGTTGTGTTGGCGCCGAGCTAAATCCAGCTGACAAGTTCACCGAGAAAGCAATGTCTGGTCTAGTACACTGAGCTAGGTATAACAAAGCTCCAATTGCACTAAGATATGAATATTCAGCTCCCAAGACCTCTTCGTCATCTTCTCTCAGACGAAAGGGATCTTTATTGGTATCCAGACTTCTAACGACCATGGGAGTACCTGTAGGATGCATTACTTTGTCCATGTTAAATCGCCTGAGCATCTTTCGGACATATGCAGATTGGTGTACAAAGATTCCACCACTTCGGTGCTCTAGTTCTAAGCCTAGGCAAAACCGAGTCCTTCCCAAATCTTTCATCTTGAATTCGGATTTCAAGTAGCTTGCGGTCTCATTGATCTCATTCAGAGTTCCAATGATGTTCATATCGTCAACATAAACGGCTATAATGACAAATCCTGAACTTGTTCTCTTTATGAACACACAAGGGCACAACTCATCATTCTTGTATCCTTTCCCAATCAAGTAATCACTTAACCGTGTGTACCACATCCTACCAGATTGTCGGAGTCCATATAGAGATTGTCTCAACCTGATAGTAAATGAACTTCATGGTTTTTGCTCCCTTGACTTGGGTAACGAAAGTCCTTCTGGCACTTTCATGTACATCATTGTATCTAGATCCCCATAAAGATACGCTGTTACAACATCCATAAGCTGCATATTGAGTCTCTCTGAGACTACCAAACTGATTAAGTATCGGAAGGTAATAATATCCATGACCGGAGAATACGTCTCCTCATAATCAATTCCAGGGCGTTGAGAAAAACCTTGCACCACGAGTCAAGCTTTATATTGCTGGACTTCACCATTCTCATTGCGCTTTCTGACAAAGACTCATTTATGTCCAACAGGCTTCACGTTCGGCGGTGTAGGCACGACCGGTCCGAATACTTGCCTTTTCTTTAGAGAGTCTAGTTCAGCCTGGATTGCTTCTTCCCACTTCGGCCAATCCGCCCTACGTTGACAATCATCAACAGTGCGGGGTTCCATATCATCATCATCAATGATTTCATGAGCAACGGCGTAGGCGAATGCATCATCGATATACATGGAATTCCTTTCCATAAGATTGTGCATGCATAAGTAGTTTAGTGAGATTTCCTTGTTCTCCAACATCAACGGTGAGTCTGAGGCGTCCCCCAGATGATTCATAGTTGATTCTTGGATATAGGTATAGTCGGAGACAATCTCGTGTGACGGCGTCACAGTATCGATGATGAACGGATCGCTTTGTGCCTGAACACATGCCCTCTTTCTTGGTACACTGTCCTTGGAACCGATTGGACTCCCCCTCTTTCTAGGAGGATCCGAAGTCGACGTCGGCCCTCCACTTGGAGGTGCCGAGCCTAGGCTGCCGACAGCACCGAGGGCTGTGGATCCGAGACCGGCGGCGCGTGCTCGCGCGTGGCGAGGAATGTTGAGCCTTGCAGGTACATTCGCAGCAGGTATGGTTGATCTTGTCACTTTCACAATATCAGTAAAGGAGTCAGGCATCGAATCCGCAACATTTTGTAGTTCCAATATGCGTTGTATTTCTGTCTCACACTGAGACATACGGGGATCATAATGAGACATAGTGGGAGAGAACCACGTCAATTCCTGACGTTCACTAGGGACGGATGCGGCCCCATCTCCCCCTAATGGCGGGAAGGATGTCTCATTAAAGTGACAATCTGCAAATATTACATTAAACAGATCACCTGTCGTAAGCTCTATGTAGCGGACAATTGTTCGTTCTTCATATCCAACATAAATAGTTAATCGTCGTTGTGGACCCATCTTGGTACGCAGTGGAGGCGTGATAGGCACATATACGACACAACCAAAAGTACGCAGATGCGAAATATCAGGCTCGTAACCAGTTACCAACTGGTACGCACCAAATGGTTGGCTATCTGTGGGTCGTAGACGAATAAACATAGCTGCATGTAATATTGCATATCCCCATGCCGATATCGGCAAGTTTGTGGTCATGACAAGGGACCTAGCTACAAGTTGTAGTCTCTTGATAGCGGCTTTTGCAAGACCGTTTTGAGAATGAACATGGGGCGCGGGATGTTCAACTTCAATCCCAACGGACATGCAATAGTCATCAAAACATTTTGATGTAAACTCTCCAGCATTATCCAGTCTGATAGACTTAATCGGATTGTCGGGGTGGTGAGCCCCAAGCTTAATGATCTGAGCTAGGAGTTTAGCAAATGTAGCATTCCTCGTGGACAACAACGCGACGTGTGACCAACGCGTCGACGCATCAACCAAAACCATAAAATATCTAAATGGTCCGCATTCTGGTGTTATAGATCCACAAATATCACCTTGTATTCGTTGTAGGAACAGAATATTCTGTTTATTATCATAGCAAAAGATAGTCTTGCTTGAAGTTTTGCTAGTGAACAAGCTTTGCAAAACGAAGTATGAGAAGTAGGAGGAGGCCGAACCTCTCCTTGGAGCCGGGAGGCTGCCGGCGACGGCATGGCGGCCGAACCGAGGCCAAGACGCCCTTGCACGGCGTCGGCTCGGCTGTGTCCAGTTTTCTGGTTTTCTTTTTGCTTTTGTGATCTGAAAAACGGATGACCGTGTGAGCATTTCAAAATACGAATCATCAGATCACGACCCGGATGTCCGAGTCTCTCATGCCAAAGCTTGTAAGCATCTGAATCGCATAAGACAACAACATGGGATTCATTGGCTCGAATGGTTGTAAAATACATGCCATTTCGAACACGCTTACACTTCTCCACAATGCGAGTGCGCAGATTCTCAGTGGAGGTGATTAACAGATATTCAGTTCCATCTTCAACATAAGTGCTGAGGTGATAATCGTTGTCACACACATCCTTGAAAGCTAGCAGGGTTCTTGGCTCCTTAGGCGCATATAGAGCGTCCTCTACCCGAATGTCACTGCCATTTGGCAATGAGAATTGAGCAGTGCCACGACCCTTAATGACGGGTCCGGTTCCTGTCATCGTAGATAACGACGATTCTCTTGACGAAAAATCCGAAAACAATTGCCAATTCCTTAGAATCGTGTGAGTCGTTGCACAATCCAACAAACACTCGATCTCGCCTTGATACATCTACAAAAACAATGTAAATTGAATCAATCGTCTATATTAGACTTTTTGGCGAACACTTGAATAAAAGTGTATTGAAGCAATTATCGTCATCACAAAATGAAGTGCATTAAAACCAATAACATAGCCATGGCATCGACATAACTTGAGATAAAGAGACAAGCCTTATTTTAATCACCGAATATCAACATTGAGAGATAACATAGCCTAGGTCAGAGATTGAGACTGGACGCCGTCGTAGGTGGCGTGGCCGAGCCAAGGCCGAGGCCAAGGCAAAGGCCGGGGCCAAGCCAAAGCTGAAGCCGTGGTAAGGCCGAAGCTACCCTGATGCCGAGCCGAAGCAAGGCGAGTGGTGAGGGCCGGTCAGGCATTGAGGCAATACGATGCGACGGTTGAGCTAAATCTGAAGCATGGCGAGTCCGAAGACACGTCGTTGCCGAGCCATTTATGCAAAAGTTGTATTTTTCGATAGGCTATCGATGTTGGTTTCAAAGCTGGGTTCATGGCCGAGGATGTGTCGGGACAAAAGTCGAGACGTGTCCAAGGTGAAAAATTAAAAACCGGGTTTGGTGTCGAGCCGGCATGCTTCGAGGCTGCCGAGGGGCTGGCGAGTCGCGGCCCAACGGCCGAGGGGTTGGCGAGTCGCGCTGCCAAAGCTGGCGAGTCATAGCCAAGCTGCCAAGGCTGCCGATAGGCTGGCGAGTAAATGTGATTGATCGCTAGCAAATGCATCTTAAATCTTAAACAGCTTGCTCATCAACTCATTGTCACCAGTAAACCGCCTGTGGATTGAATTTGTTATATATATGTACGTACGTAATTTGAATTCAATAATTATGGAATTTGTTTTGTTTATGCTTGGAATTGGGAGTTGAAAGATATTTGAATTTGTAGATGTAGATGAGTACGTAGATCGACTTGGAGCACTTGGAATATCTTACTGTTGTTGTATCTCCTTGCCCCTATGTCATGTTTGGCTCTTTCTCAACTAGAAATTACGAACCATATCTTAAAATGATTACAACAAGATAGTAGTATATGTTTAACTTTGTCAGATGTTTTAACTATGTGAATAGCTAGCTAGTATATATAGTTAAGTACGTCCTTTGAATCATCATATACAGTGGTATGTTTAATCATTGCGCATGTGATGTTATATATATTGAAGTCCCAAGATGATGTCGGTAAAGTTAATGAATAATAATCGTGTGGGTAACCATCCCACAAAGTGTTTCAATAATTGATCGTTTC
The DNA here is from genome assembly GCA_963682095.1 of Potentilla sterilis. Taxonomy (NCBI): domain Eukaryota; kingdom Viridiplantae; phylum Streptophyta; class Magnoliopsida; order Rosales; family Rosaceae; genus Potentilla; species Potentilla sterilis. The sequence continues at coordinate 50,025,421 of OY821758.1, read as the reverse complement.
ATTTGCTTTGTTTGAAGCACTTAAATGAGGTCTTCTATCCTACGGGTAATTATCTAACTGATGCTTTGAAATTGTTACTTTGCAGTTTGAATATATCTGCCGGGCAGAGATCCTCGCCTGTCCTTTTTTTTTGCCTGACCTTACCTGACTTCCATCCGACAATGAAGAAGCCTTGCTAGGGGCTGTTGTGAGGTGGGGGAGCTGTTGTGAAGTGGACTGTTTTGAGTTGTTGGATCAGCTCAGCTCCCAAGAAAAAGTTGTTGGATCAGCTCAGCTCCCAAGAAAAGCCAGGAGAGGATCCTCTCCCATATCTGCCGATGTCAACTTACTCCTGTCAATTCATTTGGCTTTTAAGTGTATACGTACAACTGCAAACATATATCGCTTGATGACAAACCCGAAGGTACATAATCTAGAATCGATGTCTTATTGATTGGTTTTGTTGTATATAAGACTGAATCCATCCATGATCGGATTTGGAGATGACAAGCATTTCTTTAGCCAGAAAGAATGAGAAGTACGTAGATTGAGAGCCGGTCCATATACATATACGGGTAACAATGTGCGTAGTTGCGTACGTACACCATGAGCCAATTAGGTATTAGTAATTAATTTAGAAGGTCGACCTAGAATCCTTGAAGAACAATCGGAAAATTAAGCATGCATGTAGATCGAAGGTTTCTTAATTCGGAATGTTAACCAACTAAAGCGACAGATTCAAACACAAGCGAACAAGAGGTGAGTAACTGTACGTAGTAGTAGTGGTTGGTTTTACTACGTATTGTGGTTCATCTATGGTACAATAACTATTTGTATTTATACATGAAGTAGACTAGTTCGATTGTGGAACATGAGCAAATGTACAAGAGGTACTAAACTAGTTCGGAATGTACACTAGTTTGGTACAGAATAGAGTATAATTCATGGATCGAATAGAGTAGAATATTAAGTGAAGTTTTACGATCGATACATCGATGTATTGAATATTAAGTCCACTAAATATATTGATACATCGATGTATCAATACATTTAGTGGACTTAGTTTCGTACGAGCAAATGTACACTAGTTTGGTACATAATAGAGTAGTCCAAATTGACATTATGCATGGAATCAGTAAAACCATAGATGAACAAGAGGTGAGTAACTGATTCCATGCATAATGTCATTTTGGACTACTCTATTCTGTACCAAATTAGTGTACATTTGCTCGTACGAAACTAAGTCCACTAGATGTATTGATACGTAGAACTTAACTTTATACTACAGCCACTAGCTAGATCGAGTTAACTCTGCAGTCACTCTTGTAAGTTTGCATCAATCATGCATGCACGTCTCGTCAATTCAACGTACATCATCGAGTACGTTATTGTCATCAAAGCGGTGGGTAACTGATTAGTAGAGGTCTCTTTATAATTGCAAGCTTCCAACTAATTGGCGCTCTGATGAAATATGTTTGGAACAGCCCGTGAGGTACGTATATAGAGCTTGACCTGCTTGGAAATGGCTTATAGATTGCCAAGATTGGCCTGACGGAATAATCGCTTCACTCCTTTAGCGAAAGAATCGCCAACTTTAGCTAGTTGATCAGTAAAAGAGAGTGTGATTATAAAGGAGTTTTTAGGTGAGTAAAAAGACCTCACAGGGACCTGAAATCTCGGAGTCGGCCCTAGCTTGTTGTCGTTTAATTGGGACCTTTCTTCGTACTTCCTTTCCTTTGGAATCATTATGCTTATGGGTGCCTACGGAAGACATGTCACAGACCATTATTGTGGACAGTAGTACGAATTACTGGGGTGATTGAGAGGCCAACATTAAAGAAGAGTAGTGCAATGATATAGGTGGATAGATTAATTGCGAACCAGAAGAACGACATCATATATTTATCAGAATCTCAGCTCTAGCTATTTATCTGGTTCTCAAGATTATGGCGAGTTTTACTGCTACCTTTTCGTATCTGAGTGTCGCTTGCGATGGCCTTGAGTGTAATGCCTTGATAAAGGGACGGTATTTTACTTGCCTGGACTGCTCCATTTCCGGCGGACCTAACAGTTTCGATCTCTGCATCTCTTGCCATCTGAATCGGAACAACTCTCACCTCCACACCACTTTTGAGGAAAAGCACGTCTCTGCGTTTCCAGCTGCAAATTACCGACTAGCAGCGTATGCAACGTTTCCCCAACCAGCGACAGTGATTTACAATAATGAGGTAACAAGTAGTTAATTACTACGGTCTTAGTTTAACTATAGTTAGCGTTTAGAATTCAGGGTTTAGTGTACACGATGAACTTTCTTCCCAGGTCAGCTTGATTAAACCATGTTATTTGGCATAATGCATAGCTATATAAGGTCGATTCTATGGTGAACTTAAAATGCCTACACGCCGTACGTGATGCCACCATTTGATTTGGTTTTCAAAACTAAACTGTGGCTAATTAGGTTTTAGTACGTACTCTAAGTTCAAGCACACCGCCACTAATGAATACAAGCATGATCGAGGGTTTTCTAGTACGTGATGTTTAATTTTCACATATATTTAGGAGTACGAAGGTCCTTACTGGGGAAGCATGTACTGTGAGTTATTTCCATATGTCGGTGTTTGTGTGTAACAGTTCTCTCTTATTCATTATTTGATGGGCAATGTATTCTTATATTGCAGGCATCAATGAAGGGAGAAGAAGCAGTCAGTACCGGTTCTAGCATTGCACACGTTACAGATAATGTTAATGATGTCTGCTGCAGTATTATGTGATAGCTAGCTAGATCCATATAAACATGTTATATGGTTTTCGCCCATGTTTAATTCGAATGCATTAGAATGATATGCATTTTGGATCAATACATGGGGGTCGAGAGAATAAGGATTGCGGTATGTTTCATTGGTGTCGTGTTTGTTGATATGATCCTGTCTCTGGTGATGTATGCTAAGCTTAGATCGATGAAGTAGTATGTAAATTACTAGGAAGTGTAAATATATATTGGTATAATATTGCATATATAAAATGAGATAAATAATAACTTGAATTTAGAAATAAAAATTCCAGAAAATAAACAAGAAGGTATGAATAAATATTCAACCAATACCGAACGAGTTTCGAGATGGATTACGAAAAGTCAAGTCGTGTGTGTCACACACTCTCTTTAAGACAACTACGCCGCCTCTATGCAAAAGGTCTGTTGGCGCTCGTCTCCCAAGAGGTACGAGAAGGTACGAGCTGCACTAGTGCTGCAAGAAAGTATTGGCTGAATAATTATGTGTTATAATACTGAAATTTCTACAGGTTTTCCAGCAGCTGAAGAGTCCAAAAAGAATCCGGGCTGGGTGCAAAAAAGAGTATGCGTTCTGGAGCCCAAATCAGTGTTACATTCATGTCCGCAAGTCGCGCGGGCACACCCAAGTTTTTGGTGCTCTCAGCCGATATTTGCACCCCCCTGCGAGTGAGAGTGTATAGTTTGTGTTTACACAACTATACCTTATAGGAGGATGATTCTATATAAACTCTCTTTACTTTTCTTTTTTTCCAATGTGGGACAAACTTTGTTTTCCCCATTTCAAATAGCCAACTTTGGATGACAATTTTTCATTCATCCCAAAACCAAATTAGGCATATGAACACATGATCTTGTAGTCCTCATTATGGAGAATACAAATCAAAATTCATTTCTCATTAATCATAAATGTAACACACTTTAATTAATCAATTTAAATTTGGTTTTATAAATGGGTTTTAACCCATTTTTCCAACAGGAAGTACTGTAAATTCGTAATGAAACACATCTGAAATGTGATGGTCATCTCTGAGACTCCGACCCTTAATTTGTGAATGTAGAGATCGTTGGAATTCTTGACAATCTTATACTGAGCTTCCATTATAACAAAATCATCCCTTTCTGTTAGAGAAAGAGCTAGTGTGCCTGCGAGTACGATATTGCAGTGATCGACCACGCATAGACTAATTGGTAGTTGCATGCTGTACGTAAGTGCATGAGTAACCAAAAGTCCAAAACTCCAAGGAATTGAATGCTGTCACAAGCTCGATCGAGCAACAAAAAGAAGTAGCCATCGCCTTCAATTAACGCTTCGATATCTAGCATCCCAGCCATGCACCATCAGATTCGACAGAATCCTAAATTGCATCCACAAGATCACACAGCCATCCCCATTCCAGATTGTCATAAGAAGATGCTCACAATAACCATCCAGCAAAGCTCTCTAGCTTGATTGGGATCACAGAGTAGCTACGAAACCCCCACTGCGGCCTAAAAAGTGATCAAAGACAATATTAGGAGTTGTGATAACATTAGTCTCTCTAACTGATAACTATACACAGTGGCGGACCCATAATTATATTTACATGGAGGCGAAATACTTATATTAACCAAAGTAAAACTGAAAGTGGGGGCGTGTTTGGACCACAATTGAATTTATTTCAATTGGGCTTCCGCCCCAAGGCCCAATAGGGGTTTTGATCAGATTCAAACCCTTGGAAATCGGGCTTTCCCGCTTCAACCAAAGAGGTTGAGTTCGAGGGAGAACGTGGTTGCTTCCTAATCCGATTGGGGTTGTTTCGTAACGATCCATCAGTGAAAATATTTGTTAAGATTGAGAAGCAATGTAGCAATGATTTCACTACCTACGCTGGGCTATCAATCACTAACAACTATAAGCCACGCTGCACCATGCTTTAGGGAGGTTGTTAGAGGAACCGGCCATACTGCACAATGATGAGTGATGAACAGTAACAGCAGCATAACAAGCAAGGTCAAGACGTGTTGCTCCGATCTTCGAAGCTTCAATACCAACTATACCTCTGATAATATCTTCGCTGATTTGATGGGAAGCAGGGTAGGGGAGGACATTCCTAATGAATCTCAAGGATCCGCCAGGCTGGAGTTGACAGCCCTAGGGGTCCTTGAGTCATATAAATATGAATCTGCCGGCATCTAGGAAAAGGTTCTCAACCAAAAACAAACAACCACAAGTTCTAGCGCAACGCTAACTTGCCAAAGCCTCTCCGGAGCAACTCACGCAACCCGCCTCCGCCCCACGATCGATCTAATCTCGTGCTTGTGCCGAGCGCTTTGCTGGGTCTACTCACGCAACTCGCCTCCGCCCTACGACGGATTCAACCTCGTACTTGCGCCGAGCATTTGCTGAGCCTCACGCAACCCTCCTCCGCCCTCTTACGATCGATCTAATCTCGTACTTGCGCCGAGCATTTGCTGAGCCTCACGCAACCCTCCTCCGCCCTCCTACGATTGATCCGCTCTCGTACTTGTGCCGAGCGTTTGCTGAGTCTATCGAGTCAGTCCGCCACCCCCGGTGGCAATCGAGTCTGTCAGTCCGCTACCCCTGGTGGCAATCGAGTCGTCACTCCGGTGACACACCCGTGGTCTTGGAACAGCTCTGCTTTGCTTCTCCGGATCAGAGTAAGATCCTCAATCCTCAAGGGGTTGGGAAGAAAATCCTGGTAGAGAGTTCTATTCAGGTCATGTTCGAGCCCTGTACGCCACGAACATTTTGGCACGCCCAGTGGGACAGGTGTCAAGGATTGCGGGATCCACAAGGGGTAATCCTTACGTAAGGGTGACCATGTCTTGTTTGAAGATTTCCCACAAAGGGCTGATCCAGCATGGAACAGCTGAGTGTAGGGGATTAACTGACGCTGAAGTTAAGGAAGTGTTTGGCGGGACTTTGGCCGACGCAAAAGCTATTGCTACTGCCCTTAAAGCCCTGCGAAGCAAAAAGGGTCTGAATCCGGTTTCCGAGCCGTCTATTTCGGAGATCGAGGAAGAGACCACTGAAATCACTGCCGCTTCCCAGGATGACGACCGTGCTATCGGTTTTGTTAACCGGGAAGCTACATCTGGTTTTTTGGAAAAGGGGTCCGCGGATGAATCCGCTGATCCAAGTGCGTCACCTGTGGTACAATTTACTGGGGAGTCTGCAACTCCCACGGAGGTGACGGATACTTTGAAGATGTTGATCGAAAAGTCTTGTCACACGGACGAGGCATTGAAAAGAGCCAATGAGGTGGTCATTGATCTAAGTGAATCCGTCAGGCGTATGCAGACGGAGCAACGGGGGTTCACTGCCAATTTCAAGTACCTCGCCGAACAGCAGGATCGGCTGGGGAGCAGCTTGACCACCTATGCCAGGAACTCCGAGGGCAGCTGGCAACAGCAGCAGGAGCAGCTGGCGGAAACCAATACCGCGCTCGCCAACCTGAGTGCCTTGATGAATCAGTTGCTGGAACGGGGTGACCACCCCGAGGGGTCCGGCCGTACAGTTACGGATCCAGCTCAGCTGAAGGACCAGCGCAAGCGCGACGCCGGTCGTGGTACTATTGGCGGATCTAACAACAGGCCCACTAATAGTCAAAGGGGAGGTCAGGTTCCTCCTACAGAGCCGGTTAGCAACGATCAGTCGGTACCTCCAGCGAACGCCGTGGCTCAGATAACCCTGGAGGACATTGGCAGGATCTTCGCTGACAAGCTCAGGGAGCTGCAGGGGTTGCCCGACGTCGACAAGACGTACGAGAATCCGTTGACTCCCGAGATCAATTCGGTGCCCTTCCCGGTCGGTTTCAAGCCAATCCGTTTTACGCCGTTTACTGGCCAGACATCCGAGGATGCTGAGACGCACATCATGCGTTTCACCAACGAATCAGGTCAATATGCTGAGAACCCGATCATGAAGTTGAAGCTCTTTCCTACATCCCTGGCAGGGGAAGCAGCTATCTGGTATAAGCGTTTAAGGCCCGGGTCAATTCCAGACTGGAAGACCATGGAGGTCATGTTCAGGACCATGTTTGGGGTCGTGGAAGCAAAAATCGGACTTAAGGACCTGGCAGAGACTGAACAGAGGCCTGACGAGTCCGCCACTGATTATCTGCGACGCTTCAAGCTGGAGCTAACTCGCTGTGAGATGGAAATCCCAGAGGAGCACGCCGTGCGGATGGCGATTGACGGCTTGATAGACGAGATCCGCCAGGGGTTCAGGCAGGTTCATGTAACCACGATGGCGGATCTGACTAATCGTCTGGGTCAGGAGCAGCACTATGTGGATCGGTCCAGGGAGAGGAACGAAAGAAGGAAGGGGATTCCGATGTCCTACTATCCGGGGACTCTGAAGCCCAAAACTCCAATTCCGACCGCGGCTCAGACCGTGGCAGCCGTTCAGGCGGATGCAATTCCTAGGCCAATCCTGACATGGGTTGATGAGGAGAAAGTAGGGGTCGAGGTCGCAGCCATCGAGAGGACTGATCAGAAGCCTTTGCAGTCCCAGGTAGCGAAGCCGGTCAGGGAACCTATTAAGCTAGTTACTCCTCTCCCAACCAAATCAGCCTTTGATGCATACACCTATAACGCCCATAGAGCTCACGAGATTTTGCAAGAGTTGTTCAACCAGGGGCGTCTGCATCATGACGGATTTACCCCCAAGCCTGATTATATGGCGGGAAAGACATACTGCAGCTATCACAATATGAACAATCACAATACTAAGGATTGTGTGAAGCTGAAGGACCAGTTGCAGATATGGATAAATGACAACGTCCTGCAATTGGAGAATCCTAAGGAGCCTCAGTGGACAAAGGCTAGGGGTGCACCGCGGGTGAATGCTATCGAGATCAGTGTTGGTCCGAGTCTGCCGCAGCAGGGTAGGAAGCGGGTTTCCAGGTTTCAGGAGTATACTTACGACGCAAACAAGGCGGAGGAAATCTGGGAAACCATGGTGTACCATGAGGCGCCAGAAATTCAGGAGTTTTACCAAGGCCATCCTATCAGTGGGAACGGCGGGTTTACGTGTCTCTTCCATAGGTCCTTTGACCACTCTAGTTCTGAATGTGTAGGTCTGAAGGATCAGTTGCAGGATTGGCTGAACGAGGGCAAGCTGGGGTTCGACGCCAGCGAACCTAGGTCCTGCCCAGAATTTTGGGTTGGGGCGATTGAAGAAGAGGACATGGTGATGGTCCCACGCTCCAAGCTCTGCCTCACGTGCAGACTAACGACAGGGCAGCCGATTACTTATGAGGAGTTTCAGGCAGCCTTGAGGGAAGCGGAGCAGAAGGCTGAAAGGAGAGCCCTCGAGAAGGCCAAGTTAGAGCGTCCGCCGCACGAGAAGTCAAGCAGGGAGGGTTACAAGCGGATGAAGTACCATCACGGGTCCGAGGACAGTTGCGCCAGCAGGGCAAGGCCTAGGCAAGGTCCAGGACCGTCCGAAATCAAATCAGCCACGGCTGGGGGTTCGCAGAAGGCTGCGAATCCAGAGCCATCCGCGAGGGTCTATGTTCCGCCAGCATCTAGGAACGATCCGAAGGCGGACACATGGTATACCCAGCGGGCTGGCAAGGCTGTTGAGCTTGCAGCGGTGACTACCCGGAACGAGCGGAGACGCTTTGGTAAGGCAAAAAGAACCTTGGCGGATCTAGCATCGGGAAGGGTAACCGAGGAAGAGCTGTCAGTACCCGTGGAGCGGGTGGAGGAGATCCATAAGCGCTACAAGGTGAGAACCAAATCATACATGGACTCTAGGCGACAGCGAACCGCGGACGTTCCACCGGCACCTCGAAAGAGTGTGCACGATAGGGTAGCTGATCTGCCGAGACTCACTGGGGCACCTCAGTCCAGACCAAGGAGAAAGTTGGGTTTCCCTCCTGAGCCTGCGAGGGCAGGGAAGTCTCCTCCAAAGAAGTCACAGCCGGAAGCTACCGGGAAGCAGGGGGCTTTGGAGGCCCAGGAAGATGTGATGGTGATTGACACCAGCAAGGGTTCCACCGTTATGCGGTGGGTACCAAAGGAAAACAGCGTGTCATTGGCGGCGAGCACGAGCAACGTGGGGGTTTCAGAGAGGGAGGCTGTTCCCAAGGAATCCAGATCAGTTATAGCGGAAATGAGCGGGCCGTCCGCTACCATATCGCGGGCAAGGCCAAAAGGACCTAAGGCGCCAACCAACTTCGTGGAATACGCAGCTAAGAAGCTGCAGATGACGATGCCAACTAGGACGTCCTCAGTCGCCTCCAGTATACGAGCTGACTCCGACGTAGGAGACCTAGCCCTGGATAAGGAAGAAGATGTGGTCGACTACGAAGATGAGCCTGAGGCGGTAGACGAGGGTGAGGTGCCAATGGACGAGGAGCAGACCGGGGATGAGGCCATGACGCATCATTGCAACATGGTCTTCATTCTGTCATCTGCTTATGCTCTGCCAGAGCCTTTGCCCACTGCTCACTTCATCAGCGACGAAGAGGCTTCTCATCCTGTTTACTCAGTACAGGAGCCTGAAAAGGGGGCTCAAGCGGAAGCTGTGCCCGGGGTTTTTCGGTCCGGTCATCGGTATCCGGAGGGGGCCGGAGACCTTCTGAAACAATGCGTGATGTTTGCCAAGCCTACGTTTGACATGTCCCAGCATCTGAAGCCTCTATACGTGACAGCAGAGGTGCAGGGCATGAAGGTCCGCAAGATCTTGATAGATACAGGGGCTGCGGTAAACGTCGTCACCACTACTCTTGTGGAACAACTGAAGATCCCGAAGGACAAAGTCATCCAGACTGTCTCCAGGGTGAAGGGGTTTTCGGGGGAGGTAACTCCAACCGCTGGGGTGGCTGTGCTCCGAGTCAAGATAGGACCCTCTGATGCCCATCACGCATTTTACGTGGCCAACGCAAACGCTCCCTACCATATGATCCTAGGGAGGGATTGGATCCATAAAGCGCTGGCAGTGCCTTCATCTCTCCACCAAGAGATGATCCTGTGGGATCCAGTCACGGAGTTGCCAGTGCTCATCAAGGCGGATGAGCGCCCGTATTCGATAGCGGCCATCCAGTTGGAAGCCAGCTATTACAACAGAGACATGAGACCCCTCCGGATTGGGGGAGTCGACCATAGGGGGCATCCACTCGGGGTGACCCAGAATGAGCTGTCTCAGTGGGGAATTGCCCAGGCTATGGCGGATTGTAGTCGGCCAATTTCCATTGAGCTCCGTCCCAATACTTCCAATGAGTGACGCCTTCTCGCAAGAGGAGTCGGAGGCCTTTGCTAGCTTTCTGCAGCGATTGGCGATTTATCGATTAGAGCGAATGGCTTGGGAGGAGGTGGCACTGGTGGAGTGTATTGAGGAAGAAGAGTTCGAAGTTTCAACAGGGGTGGAAGTAATTCAGCCTGCTCCAGCAGCGCTAGATGATACTCCGCCCAAGGTACGCGATCCTGTCGAAAAGATCAACCTGGGGACAGAAACGGAACCCATGGAAGTGGGGATCAGCCAGTACCTTAGACCAAAGTTGAGGCAGCAACTGATAGGGTTGCTGCATGATTATAAGGACTGCTTTGCCGAGAAGTATCAAGACATGCCGGGGTTATCAAGAGAGCTGGCTTGCCATCGCATCCCTATCAAAGAAGGGTGTAGGCCAGTTAAGCAAGAGCAGCGGCGGATGAACGCTGACACGGCAATGGCGGTCAAGAAAGAAGTTCAAAGCATGCTGGACGCTGGGATAATCAGACCAGCCCTTTATCCGGAATGGTTATCCAACGTCGTCCCTGTTCGGAAGAAGAATGGCAAAATCAGAATATGTGTGGACTACAGGGATTTAAACGCTGCATCTCCTAAGGATGTTTATCCTATGCCCATAGCGGATATGCTGGTGGATGCAGTAGCGGGGCACGAGTTGCTCTCATTTATGGATGGAACGGCAGGGTATCACCAGATTCCAATAGACGAGCCAGACATTCCTAAAACCGCCTTCCGCTGCCCAGGGTTCACAGGAGCGTTTGAGTATCTCAGTATGCCATTCGGTTTAACCAATGCAGGGGCTACATACCAGCGTGCAATGAACGTAATTTTCAGCAGAATTTTGGGGGACATCCTTGAAGTCTACATTGATGATGTAGTAGTAAAGTCCAAAAAGAGGAAAGATCACATTGATCATCTCCGAAGGGTGTTCACAATCATGCGAAAGCATCAGCTTAAAATGAATCCGGCCAAGTGTGTCTTTGGGGTTTGTGCTGGTGACTTTCTAGGGTTTGTGGTACATGAGAGAGGCATCGAGGTGTCGGGCGACAAAGTGCAAGCTGTGTTGGACGTGCCAGCACCGAGAAACAAGAGGGAGCTGCAGAGCTTGCTTGGAAAAATCAACTTCCTCAGAAGGTTTATATCCAACTCAGCAGGCAAGGTAGCACCTTTCTCGTCTCTACTCAAGCTCAAACCAGGAGAAATCTTTGAGTGGGGTCCTGAGCACCAGGCTGCCTTTGACAGGATCAAGGAGTATTTGGCTAGTCCGCCGGTCCTTCGGCCGCCGACACCGGGTATCCCTCTCAAACTGTATATTTCTGCCTCTGATATCTCTGTCGCAGGGCTGCTAGCCCAGGATGAAACCCTGGCCGATGGAAAGAAAGTTGAATATGCAGTAGCCTACGTCAGCAGGACGTTGTTGGATGCAGAGACCAGATATTCGCCAGTCGAGAGGCTGTGTCTAGCCCTGTACTGCGCGGGCATTAAGCTCCGCCATTACATGCTTTCATTCACAACAATAGTGGTGGCACAGACTGATTTGGTGAAGTATATGCTAACGAGACCTATCCTAAGGGGTAGGATTGGCAAGTGGGTCTTAGCCCTGTCAGAGTTTTCCCTACAATATGCGCCACTCAAGGCCATGACGGGTCAGGCCATCGCGGATTTCCTATTGCACCATCCTATTGAAGGGGAATTCGCAGAACCGCCAGAGTTCGTTAACGTGATCCGATACCAGCCTTGGGTCCTATACTTCGATGGTAGCAGTACCAGTAAGTTGGCGGGCGCAGGGGTTTGTATCCAGACTCCAGCAGGTGTCAAGTATTTGTACTCTTTTCAGCTGGAGTGGACATGCACCAACAACCAGGCAGAGTACGAAGCCCTACTCATTGGTTTGGAGCTGTTACTCGACCTGGGGGCACAAGAAATTGAGGTACTTGGAGATTCCATGTTAGTTATTAATCAACTGTTGGGGATCTACAAGTGCGTTTCCTTCCATTTAGTACACTACTACGAGCGGGCTATTGAGCTACTGGATCGATTTATTGATGTTTCCTTAGACTATGTTCCGAGGGAATTGAACTCAGCAGCCAACGAGCTGGCACAATTGGCCACTGGAATCAGCCTAGCCCAGGGAGTGAAGGAACGAATCCTTAGGGTGGAGCGCAGAACTCTACCATCCTTTGTTATCCGCCAGAGAGAGCGCGGAGGCTGGTCGGTCGCTACAGTTGAGCCTGTCGACACTGACTGGCGGATACCAATCATAGCGTATTTGCAGGACCCATCTGCACCATCCGAGAGGAGAACTCGACATCTCGCAACAAGTTATCTTCTCAGGGGAGACGAACTCTTCCGTAGGGGGGAGGATGGAGTCCTATTGAGGTGTATCTTTGGCGTCGAAGCCAAGCGGATCATGAGAGAGGTACACCTAGGGGTCTGTGGTTCACATCAGTCCGGACCAAAAATGAGATGGCTGATTCGTAGATATGGATATCATTGGCCATCCATTTTGAAAGATTGTCATAGTTTCGCTCAGGGTTGTCAGGAATGCCAGCGACACGGGCCAGTGCAGCGGGTTCCTAACATTCCTTTGCAGCCCATCATCAAGCCTTGGCCTGCTAGGGGCTGGGCATTGGATTTCATAGGGGAGATCAATCCACACTCATCTGCGCAGCATAAGTTTCTTTTGCTGGGTACCGATTTCTTTACTAAGTGGGTTGAAGCTATACCAACCAGGAACCGCGATGCAGATACGGTCATCCGCTTTGTTTTCCAAAACATAATCTGCCGCTACGGCATTCCAGAGTGTATAGTAGCGGACAGGGGGGCAGCCTTCATGGCTGAGAAGACCCAAACTTGGTTAGCAGATTATGGTGTCCAGTTCCTCCATTCTTCTCCTTATTATGCTCAGTCCAATGGCCAAGCGGAAGCTACTAACAAGGTGATCATATCCATTCTAAAGAAGATGCTAGTGGATAGCCCGAGATCATGGCACACTCAACTTGACAACACGCTTTGGGCCTATAGGACCTCTAAGCGGACGCCTACAGGTACTACCCCGTATTCGTTGATGTATGGCCATGAGGCTGTCCTGCCGATGGAGATCAATGTGGCTTCTTTACGGGTTCGCGAGCAACATCAACTCCTGGGTGAAGACTATGTCCAAGCCATGTTCTAGGAGCATGAAGACCTCGACGAAAAACGACTTGAGGCCTTGGACACTATCATCCAGGAAAAGCAGCGGATCGCCAAGGCATATGACAAGCGGACCAAGGGTAAAACATATGGCGAGGGAGACTTGGTCTGGAAGGTAGCTCTGCCCCTAGACGAACCGGGTCGTGGTAAATGGAGTCCTCGCTGGGAGGGTCCATTTGTCATCGACCGAATCATGGGAAAGGGGGCATACCAGCTCCGAGACTTGGAAGGTGAAGTTCATAGAAATCCCATTAATGGGCGATATCTTAAGAAATACTTCCCAAGTGTTTGGGAGTTCGAGGTCCCTCCGGCAGACGACGGGGCTGGACAGAATTCTTAGCCCTCCGGCAGTGCGCTCAGACGGCAGTAAGTTAAGACGGTACATCCGCCTGGGGTGTTCCCGCCGTGTTCGAAGTGTTCGTCTTTTTCATTGCGAAACCGAGGGGTCTATGTTGGAATTTATAGGAATCCGAAAGGGGTTCTTGTTTCGTGAGGCGCTGGGTTTCGCAGCAACCAAGGGTTTTAGGTGAACAGTGTTACCGTTTCGAATTGGGGAATCGTGATTGGAGAGGAAACCGCGCAACAGTCCAGTTATTTATTTGATGGCGATTGAGGTTCAGTCTCTCTTCTATCTCGCTATACCTCAATATCGGAGACTGGGGGGCAATGTTTGGACCACAATTGAATTTATTTCAATTGGGCTTCCGCCCCAAGGCCCAATAGGGGTTTTGATCAGATTCAAACCCTTGGAAATCGGGCTTTCCCGCTTCAACCAAAGAGGTTGAGTTCGAGGGAGAACGTGGTTGCTTCCTAATCCGATTGGGGTTGTTTCGTAACGATCCATCAGTGAAAATATTTGTTAAGATTGAGAAGCAATGTAGCAATGATTTCACTACCTACGCTGGGCTATCAATCACTAACAACTATAAGCCACGCTGCACCATGCTTTAGGGAGGTTGTTAGAGGAACCGGCCATACTGCACAATGATGAGTGATGAACAGTAACAGCAGCATAACAAGCAAGGTCAAGACGTGTTGCTCCGATCTTCGAAGCTTCAATACCAACTATACCTCTGATAATATCTTCGCTGATTTGATGGGAAGCAGGGTAGGGGAGGACATTCCTAATGAATCTCAAGGATCCGCCAGGCTGGAGTTGACAGCCCTAGGGGTCCTTGAGTCATATAAATATGAATCTGCCGGCATCTAGGAAAAGGTTCTCAACCAAAAACAAACAACCACAAGTTCTAGCGCAACGCTAACTTGCCAAAGCCTCTCCGGAGCAACTCACGCAACCCGCCTCCGCCCCACGATCGATCTAATCTCGTGCTTGTGCCGAGCGCTTTGCTGGGTCTACTCACGCAACTCGCCTCCGCCCTACGACGGATTCAACCTCGTACTTGCGCCGAGCATTTGCTGAGCCTCACGCAACCCTCCTCCGCCCTCTTACGATCGATCTAATCTCGTACTTGCGCCGAGCATTTGCTGAGCCTCACGCAACCCTCCTCCGCCCTCCTACGATTGATCCGCTCTCGTACTTGTGCCGAGCGTTTGCTGAGTCTATCGAGTCAGTCCGCCACCCCCGGTGGCAATCGAGTCTGTCAGTCCGCTACCCCTGGTGGCAATCGAGTCGTCACTCCGGTGACACACCCGTGGTCTTGGAACAGCTCTGCTTTGCTTCTCCGGATCAGAGTAAGATCCTCAATCCTCAAGGGGTTGGGAAGAAAATCCTGGTAGAGAGTTCTATTCAGGTCTTGTTCGAGCCCTGTACGCCGGCTTAGTCAGCGCCCGCGTAACAGTCGCTTGACCAGGAAGTCAGAGTCGAATTGGGAGCAGACGAAGCGACTCGCTCAGGGGGTCGCGCGCAATCGAGTGGCACCGCTCCAAGGGTGCTGGCACGCCTAAGCACAACACAGAGACACAGCGACCAACCACAAACCAACCGCCGTGCTGACTGTTCGCCGGGTGCTGAACCCGCCACGAACAGGGCGTAAACATCAAATTTGGAAGATGTTTAGTTAACTATATAGCATTTTTACTAGAGAAAATGAAGAAAAATAAAAATCAACACTGGCCCCTAGCTGGGTCCGCCAATGACTGTGTCCTATACCGAGTTACTTGGCCAATATATAAAGAGGAGCAGCTCCTGCACTCAACACGCTCAGTCTCATAAGGCTCTTGCTTCTTTTTTCATTCTTGATTTACTTCAACAGCAACTGCAGTAAAGATGTCGATGTCAGGTAACAACAACATCTCAGGTAACTGTTCTACCCTCAATAAACATATGTTTGTGCTTGAAAAACTTCATTTAGAAGCCCAATAATAGAAGCCCAATCTATATATAGATGTTTCTATTCTCTGTAAATTTCACTCTTTGCTCCGTCGTTGAGATTTGACGAGCAAAAATGGCAGCCATGGACGCCGCGCTCCAGAACCAACCTCCGCAGCCTCAACAACCGCAACCCGCGGCGGTGGAGCGGCTAAACGACGCCGTAGTTACTCAGCTGAACCTCAAGTCCGTCAAGGAACGAGCCTCCAATCTCTTCAGCAACATCACGCGCATTCTCGAAGTCCTCGACGGCCACGCGCGCACCAACACCGTTCCCAATTGGCCTTTGCTCCTCAGCCAGTACTCCATGGTCAACATGGAGCTTTTCAACATGGTCAACGACATCGCAAATGTCTCCAAGGCCTTCGTCGTCTACCCTAAGAATGTCAACGCCGAGAACGCCGTCGTTTTGCCGGTGATGCTCTCGTCGAAGCTCTTGCCGGAGATGGAGGTCGAGGACAACGCCAAGAGGGAGCAGCTGCTTCTAGGGTTGCAGAGCCTCCCAATCTCGACTCAAATTGAAAAGCTCAATGTAATGTAAATTTTAATTTTAAAATTAATTAGGTTAATTCAAATTCGTTTAAAATGTGTAGAATTTAATACTAAAAAATTGAGGATGGTCAATTCGATTCAGGCTAGGATTGGTATGATCAAGGCAGCGTGTGATAGTGCTGAGAAAGTGTTGGCTGACACTAGGAAAGCCTACTGCATTGGAACTCGGCAGGGCATACCGACTGTTCCGACTCTGGATAAAGCTCTGGCGGCGAAAATTCAAGAGCAGGAGAATCTACTCCGAGCTGCTGTTAACTACGGAGAAGGTAATGCAGTGTTTAAGCACTGTGATTCTACTTTTTTTTAACTATTACTGATTAATATTGTGCAATGCTGGTGAATAAACCTGCTTTAGTGATTTTGGTAGCTCGGTTTCGTTTGTTTCCCTTTAGTTTAGGTTCTTTGATTTAAAAACCAAGAAAATTGGCTTAGTAGGGACTTTCATTTGTTGTTGCTCCTTTAATGTATCAATTAGATGTCATGAACAGCGGCGTAGATGTTCTACTTATACAGACTGTACTTATGCTTCTTTATATGGATTTGTGTATGTGTGTGCGCAGCTTTGCGGTTACCTGCTGACCAGAGGCAGAATCCGCCTGCACTTCCGATGCATCTGGTAGATGTACTCTCTGGAGGTGATCGTGTGCAAGCATTTCCTGAAGCATCTGGTAATATTTACTGTTTGTTCGAGCATAGATTAACCTTGAGTTTTAAGTCATATTGCATTCCTTTTTTGGCTGACTTTAACTAATTTTTCAGGTATGTACTCAAAGAATACTCCTGGATCGTCAAGTAACTTGTCTGGTCAGACCCCATTGATACAGGTTAGAATTGTTTGATTCTAGAATTCTTAAAGGGCCATACTGTGAATTCAAATCCTTATTTCTTCTTGCAAATTTATGAGTCAAGATGGTTATAAAACTATGCTTAAGAATACTTCATTAGGTTGTGTATTCATCTCATGTAAGATAGCGTTATTTCATCCTTATAGGTCTGTATGCATTTAAAGTTGCAGAAAAGGGGTTCATAAGGACCTGTTACTCTGTTTCTTTTCTATTCGTATTTTCCCATGATTCATTCTGGCCATCTGTTCCCATATTTCCCCATGGTCCTCAAAGTTTACCCAGTACAATAGCTCTTTCCTCAAAATTACTTTGCATTTTCTCGAGATTTCGACTCTGGTTTCTGTATGTCAAGTTGTGTTGCAAGGGTTTTTGAAATTACTACGATGGCAATGATTATTCTATAATCAATTTGGAATATTGATTTCAGTCTACAAATTGACTAATTGAGTTTGGTGTTGGCGACTTGGTGTGATGATTGATCTCGCCATAGATGATTTAGTACTATTTGTTAGTACTTGTTATTTTCGTCATCATCTTTTCTCAGCTTCTATTCTTATCTTTTACTCAATTTTCCTTGTACTATATTCCTACTATTTTGGAAGCAGCTTGGGATGGTTCCATTTCAAACCTAATTGGCGAACTGATTTTGCCTGTAATAGAATTGCATTATATAGGTTTCTGTAATAGAATTGCATTATGTAAGTCTCACACGACAATTTCAAAAGCAGGTTCCTGGATCACAACACATGGGTAGATCAGCTGCATCTCCTGGTGGCACGAGTATTACAAACTTTGATAACACAACAACATCTCCGTTACCATATGCCAACTCTCCGAGGTCTGGTACAAACATTATGAATACACCATCTCCTCAACAACAGAACCAGCAACAGAAGCAGCAACAACATCAGATACAGCAACAACACCAGCAACAGAAGTTGATGCAATTACCTCAGCATCAACAGCAACTCCTGGCTCAGCAACAATTTAGGCAATCGGCGATGCAAGGACTTGGACAAGTAAGGTTTACTGCAAAAAACCTATATACTGTTTTGCAGCTTACAAAGTTATAAATGATCGATTTTGGCAAAATTATGAATTAGGGACCAAATGGTTATTTACTTATCTTGTTACTTTACTCTTTCACTTGCTAGATTAATTTGATCTCCAGTCATTAGAACACAACGTTTTGAATCATGTTGATTTTGCAGAATTCACTGCAGCAGCTGCATGATTTGCAGGGACAGGCTCAGCAACAAAAGTTTCAGTCGGTAAGTTTGTTTCCTAGCTCTTTTAACTGTGCCTTTTTCAGGAGCCTGTTGGTCATGAACCTGTTGTACATGTCTGTTATACTCTATCTTCCTCCCTCACTCATCCACTTTTCTTTTTGCTTATAGTTACAAGCATTGACTGAGTGATAAGCATTTGCATCAACAATCAAAAGAACTTTATTAGTTTCTGTAAATCTCAATATGCTGGGTTGCACTAAACAATTTTTGTTATTGGTCTAGTTACACGGACAAATGCAATATTCTCCATCAATGGGGCACCAGCAATTTCAGGGTAGGCAGCTGCCTTCTGGACACGTTCCACATGGAATTAATAACCAACTTAACCCAGGAAGTCAAATGAATCGTCATCTTAGCCAGTTTTCTGGTGCTGCTAATAATGCATTGTTTAATGCTGCTCAGACAACACCAAATCAAATGGTTAGATAACTGTTCTATTCGTTGTTCATTATTTCATCAACTGTATTTTTCATTGCGTGATGGTGCAAAGTGGATGGTAGACTTTATTGCCTGTTTCTCTCAATCAGTCCATTAGTGCTGGTCTTGGATCCAAGATATAGTATAATTTAAGTGTAACCCAAGTTTTGTTATTTTTACCTTTTTTAGGAAAGTGCTGTCTTCTATCTTCTTTTGAGTCACTGTCTTATCGGTCTTTAATTCTTTCTGTTCCAGATACCAAACATGTCAGCAACAATGTCTTCACAAGCACTTCTGCCACGAATGCAGGTACTGCCAATATGGTATCCTTTATTTTGCCTTTGAGCATCGAATGATGCTAAAAAGTATGGATTTAAATATTCAGGTTCATGCTAGGCGAGCCTCTAGGATTTGGAACCGTAAAATCTAAAAAAAAAGTACACACTAATCACTTCAGTCTGATTCATATTTTGTTTCTAATTACACTGTAGTTGATAATACGGCCTCTTCACTACTGTCAGACACAAAGCTACAAGTGAATCACTCTAGGGAGTTAATTCAAATTTATTCTTAGAGGTTGTGGGAACCCTTTTGTGATGTGTGTGTGACCTTTTCATTTGGCATATTTTTTATATCTCATCCGCTATTGTGTAACTTAATGATGGCTGTATAATTTTCAGATATGAATTGTTTGACATCATATATTAGACAATCACTGATTGTATGGCGACTGACTGTCACTTTGTTCTTTTTCCACAGTTTGAATTGCCTGGCAACAATCCCCAGAGGAGTCACGCTTCCCAGATTTTGACCGACCAAAGTATGACTTATAGCGTTTCTCTATCTTTGATATTAATTTACATTACAGTGCCTCTTGTTCCTATTTTTGTAGAATGTACAGTGGCTTATATCTTGTTGGGCTGTTTGCGTGCAGTGTTTAATATGGGAGCCACAAATACTGGTGGCATGATGCCTTTACAGCAACAGCAGCAGCAACAACAGCAACATGGTTCACAAGGTGCATTTGGTAACATGACTCAAAATGCTCAGAATCTCCAATCTAATATGGTACAACTTCAGGGCACCCCACAGAATCATCCCAATTTTTCCCAACAGAGACAGCAAAACCAGCAGCAATAGAACCAATATTACTTGTTTGTCAATGACGAAAAATGAAGCTTAATATATTATTGTGCCGTATGTGGTCTTAGAAACAATTCAATCACTTGTTGTATGTGATTGGGTTATAATGGCTAAATCCTGTCAGAGCTGCGTATGAACATTTGAGGTAAACATGTACATAATTCCGGATTAGCTAGCGGGTAAGCTTCTGTTCATTTTCAAGCTAAACTAGTCTGTTCCTGCACGAGCTGTTTCCTCCGTCTCTTCACGCAGTTGTTTTTCTTCTTTTCCCTATCAAAGTAGAGCTGCAAATGATTATGCAAGTCCAATTGCTCGAGCGGGTAGACAATACTAAGTCTCATTGTCTTTTACCCTCTGCTTACATTTAAGCATGTCTCATCCAAGTGTTCATATTTAGTAGTTATACGTGGTAAAGTAATACGAGCAGTACACCTATAACAAAACAAACTGGCACTGCGTAATAGTAACGCGCATGTTACCGATTTTATTTGGTCTGCCCTTCTTGAAGAAGTTTTATTTGGTCTGCCCTTCTTGAAGAAGTTTTGAAAATGAGCACAACATTGATGGTTACATTGACATGTCCATGGAAAGTTGGGCGATTCGGTTCTCCAGAGGGACCTGCATATAATTCCACAGTGAAGAAGACAAACACACTTTACCCGCATGCGCGCGAGGGAGACCCAGGAACCCCATGGCGACACTTGGTTATGAGCAATTGAGGACGGATATTTTGAACACCTAAAAGCAATATGCTACTTTTGAACTAGACCATATATTGTGAAGCCGGGGACTACCTTTATTTCTTGCTGTTCAAGTTTCACGAAAGTTCCTAGAAACTACGCCTATGGCATATAATTGTATAAAATGATAGATCACTTGAGAGTGAACCTCACCAAGTCACTAGCCAGTTACTCGTTAAGTTCACAAACAAAATCTCTATGGTTTGGTTTAGAGTTTAGAGTTTAGAGGTATATTGTTCTTGGCATTACCCACTTAAGGCATTTTTTCTTGTATCATAGCTAGCTTGCCCACAAGATCTCATCTATGGAGGAGTTGCGACAAACGGCGTTGGCATATTACAAGGATGCCCCAGAAAGCGTGAGGCAGGTAGTAGAACATTTCTCCCAGGAGTTGGGTGGTCGTGATGCAAATGACCGAGTGAGCCGGCAAAAATTCTTAGAACACATGAAGATGGATGAAGATTGCGCACACATGAGCAACCAAAGCTTCTTTGATGTGCTGAAGAAGGAAGAGAGCGAGGAGCTGGATTTCATGGACGTGATGACTCTTTTCTACATACTTTACAGTGGGAGACCATTCTGTAATGGGGACTGCAAAAGCTTCATTACGGGAAGCTATTTCACTTGCGTCAAATGCTATGACAATTCCACGGAGACATTCAACGTTTGTGTGGCTTGTTATCTGGACAACAAGTATGTCCACCAGCACGAAAAATTCCTTGATAACTATCTTCTGCCAGAAGCCAAGAGGAGGGAAGCTCTGAGCTTGAAATTGCAGCAAGAAGCATCAAGCATAATGAATGAGGTAAGTAACGATTTGGTGCATGAGTTCATCATTCTTTTGATCATATTGAATGCTTAAGCTTTACATGTTTGATAAGATTCTTATTAATGGTCCTACTATACACATGCATTGCAGTCGAAGGCACCTAAGTCTGGTCACTCTGGTGGAATAGAAGATCTGAAGAATGAGCTCCACTGTAGCTGTGGAAGTACTACAGTAACTAGAACCGAAGCATACACTTCTTCTTCTTCTCCTTCTCATCAACTGCCGATACCGGAGCCAAGCAGTTCCACAGCCAATGCACCGGAGGCAAGTAATAGATCCACATCCAACGCTCTTGTTCCCGTGAATCCCAAGCCTAAACATGTAATTAACCTCCTCTATCTCTCTATCTGCTCGTTGTAAATATTCAGTAGTTCTTAATTTTGGTGTGCACTAGCTAGTTTCTTACTTCAATATTTTGATGTATGAGTACTATGTTTTCACTTTTCAGAGAAGTAGTGCAGGGAAGAAAGTGATTAAGACAGCGGAGCTGGCACTTGCCCTGGGAAATATATTTGTAACCAGTACTGCTTCTCAGTGTGTCATTCTCTGAATTGAGAAAATGAGCAATACGATCAAATACAACTTTTCAAGGCTTTGGTCGTGATGAACTGATAGTATATCACTTGAGCTATTGTGATATAACTGTTCGCTGGATGAGGCTCTTCAAAGATCGAATATGACGGCCACAAATTAATCACCTCTTTTTCATTGCTTTTGGATTATGGCAGGCGTGTGTAATTGTAAGCATTTTTTCTTCATTCTCAAGTGAGGGAGTCATGCGATGTAATGTTTTTAATTAATTTGAAAATGATATGAGCCTTAATTAATTATTTGATTTTTCGTTTCACGTAAAAGACCTAGCTAGGTTTCAACTTAGATGAATTAGTTTAGGGCATGCTCTAATGCATGTGTAACAACATTCTAAATCAGTAGTCTTATACATTTGATCACTAGAGTACCCACTAGGTGACCCCGGATATTGCAACCACGGACTCAACCTTGTGCTCCCCTTGGAAAATTCTATTTCCCTTCTAGTGGGAGAAACAAATTTTTCTATTTTTTCGCCAACCAATCGAGACCTGGTAAATGACCACCTTCCAGACGACTATTGTATTGGCGCCATCACCGGCCATGAAAACAGAAGAGGATGCTTTCATTTCACGAACCGTGCCGGAAAGTCCCCATCAAAAGTCTTCGTCTTCTCATCTTGAAATAATGACAGTGGTGTCTTGGAGCTGAGGCTTGGACAATGTCTAGGTCATCTTGCGTACTAGACTGAGTCTTCTTTATGTCTGAAGTGACTAATCAAAACTTGAGACAAGCCAAAGCTGGCATTGTCACGCTCCATTGAACAAGCTCGATCACTGCCCACCAGCTAGCTCCGATCCCACTGCTCAAGCCACTGCCAAAACTCCGATCCAGCAAAACTAAGCTGCAAAAAATTACACTACCAAATTTTTGCCCTAGAAGATTCGCCTGCAAAAGTTGCATCCAGGCATTAGCTTTCTTCAGCTACCAGCATGTACTAAACTTTTGCGCTATACAGAATATTGCTGCAATTATTAGGGGCGAGCTCTAACTATTGTTAATTTCCAACTTGGCCTGTGATTATGATTATTGCCGTGTATGATGAATTTGTGCCCTTTAGGAATATTAGGATAACTTATATAACGCAAGGATGTCGATCGGTTGACTTGTTAGGTGAGATGAAGGAGTTGACTCAATACAAGTAGCCATATAAAGAACTTGGACTGTGTCTTGAAGATTTCCTTCCAGGTCTAAGTAACCTGCTTTCAATTCAGCTAGGTCTATTTCCAATTAGTTAATGATTTTGTGAAGCTAGAAAGTCACTGAGACTCAAATACATATGTCACAACTACTGTATGCCTCATTATTAACCTACCAAACACTGCATTCATCCAGCAAATTCACGTATCTTATTTTAGGTTTCCAATCAATCAAAGACCGATCGAGCTAGCAGATCAAGCTGGCTGGTATTGTTCTGTCTAATTAGTGGCTAGCTATCGCAATGGAAGAACTATACGCACACTACTAGAAAAATGGCCTAAAGGGACATATACAATAGGGACATATATTCATGTGTCCCTAAATTCTTTCATTTATGGACAAATTTTAGCATGTGTACCTAAATATTTGATGGGCAGTTATCATGTGTCCCTATTGTTGTAAAAGGCACATATCGCTTTAGCATACTACGAAAATGGCACGCAACATCTTCGGGATCTCGCTGGGTCTTTCTTCCGATCTATGGACACCAACGGTGATGGCAAAATCAGCTGCTTGGATCGGAGTTCAATGACATCCTCCAGCAAAGCGGCTACAACTGGATTATTAACGACCCGAACTTCTTCCAAAGAATGACCGCAACGGCGATGGTGGATTGGATTTTGGGGAAGTTCTCACTTTCTACTATATCTTTAAAATGAGCCAATGGTGGCACCGCGACGTACACCTATGCGGTTTGTATTTCACAATTGCGTTGCTTGCTTTGACGGGGATCATGAGCATCGCTCTACCTTTGATCTATGTGCTACCTGCTATGGCTTTCGAATTCGGAATAATCATCAGTTCATCACCAGTTCACCACCAGCACCACACTTAATTCTTGGATAATCATGTATTGCTGAGCTCCATAACAATAAATGTAAAAAACTGAACAAGACGACTGAACGTTAATCTGGATAAGAAGAATGCGAGGCGGAAATTAGGCTAGCTGCAGGTTGATGTTTTAAGCGATACTTTTTTTTTTCTTTTTTTTTTTTCCGGTTACCAATCTCTCTTTTGCCGTCATTGTTCCAAGTGTTTTTGATAAGCTAGCTGGTCCAGGGAAGTGATTTCTAACTGAAGCTACTAAGCTAGCAAATGACTTCCCCAAAAAGCTGATCGTTGGTTGATATACTAAGCAATAACAAACCTGATGAAAATACGTACTGTACGTACAATCAACCCCTTCTGCTTTCACCATGACGGAACTGGGCGCCGGGTTTACACTGAACGTCCGATCAACGGTAATTCTTTTCTCTAAGCCGAGTGTGAAGGAGCTAGGTTGGACCACGTCATTGGCTATCTTATATTATACATGTTAAGAATATAGGTTATATTTAAAATAAAATTTATGGTATTTTTCTTTCTAAAAAGGTGTTTAGGTCATTTGTTAGTTATCCCGACTCTTTATATAGCTTTTTTATGTACTGTAACAATCAATCTAGACACAATGTAGTTTGTAGTCGTCGAGTTTTCTCTGCATGCGTTTTTGCTCTCTTTACCTTTTCTGCAATTTCATTCCAATAAACCATGATTTCCTAACAATACATGCATGCTTAATTAGTCTCTTGCAGCTACTCCGATCTTTCGGTCCCCGAACCCTAGCTGAATATAGTCACCCGGCCATCAAAAGTCTTGGTCTTCCTGTCTTGAAGTAATGACAGTGGTGTCTTTAAGATTTGGACTATGTCTTGGTCATCTTTTGGAGTAAGCCGAGTCTCAATCTCGATCATGTATTTAAACCCTATGTGTGAAGCGACCAATTAACCAAACCTAATATATAGAAGCCAAAACTTTTGATTATACTAATCAAAATTAACAGAAATCAAACTTTTGATTCTATACCTGCCAAAAATGATTCTTCTCAAGTTTAAACATGACTTAAACTACACTATCCAATAATTCTTCCAAAAAAAATAAAAAATTTGCGTTGTCAAATAGTGACTTGGTTATTTACCAAAAATGATCGAATTGAATATTCTGCATTCAAAGGCCATATATAATTGCGATGATCAAAGATCATGCAAAAGAAAGAATTTTGATTGCATTCTCAAAAAATAATAATAATAATAAAAAAAAATTTGACTGATCGAAGAAGCCGGGATTGCCGTGAATAGCAGATGAGTATCTATCTATATTAATTATTAATTAAGTTGATAATATTTGATCCATTACGCATCAACTCTAAGAAGACTCGGTATTACAAATCCAATAGTTCAAAATTTTAAATCAAAATGGCTGTATGACATATATACTAGCTAGTTGGTTTTTTTTTTTGTTCTTAATTTTTTCTATTTGTTTGTCAAGTGGAGACTAACTATATATATCACCACTGGCTTCCGATTTTAAGGGTAGGGCTAGCTAAATTGATTAAGCTGATCCGGCCAGGCTCTCTATCATTCTTCTACAAAATTGATACCAGTTCTTTTAGCTACACACACATATATATTTATTTCATAATTATGGAAGAAATACGTGAAGTAGCTTTAGCATACTATGACAATTGCACACCAGAACTTCGGGGTAAGACATGGGAGTTCTTTCAATCCATGGATACCAACAACGATGGCCGAATCAGTCGAAGGGAGCTCAACGAATTCCTCCATCAGACCGGCTATAACACGATCATTACTGATCCACAACTCTTCGAAAAGCTCGACCGCAACGGTGACCGTGGTTTGGATTTCAAAGAAGTTCTCACTTTCTACTATATTATTAAAACTGGGTACAACTGGTGCCGAGGCTGCAGCATGTACCTGTCCGGGCTCTATTTTTCGTGTGTCGACTGCTTTGAGGGAGCCAATCCCTCCACTTTTGATCTATGTGATGCTTGCCACGGCAGTCGGAACTTCACTCACCACCACACACATTTCCTGCAGAATCACATATTGCTACACTATAAAAGAGGACCAGATCGCAACTTGGTACGTAAATATTTACATAAAAAAACATTCATTTCAAGAAATCATCACTCCTTGCATATAAGAACAATAATATGGTCCTATATATATATAGCACTTACTCGATCTATCTAATTAGACCTTTCGTCTTGCCTAATATTTTCATTTAATTTAAGTTATTCTTGTTGATCGATATAGGCAGTGGAAGGTCTATATGGAGAAGCCATATCAAATTATAACGCCAGTCAAGAGCTTCGGAGTTCAGCCCAGTCTTTCATTCGATCCATGGCTAGACACGGTGCATACCAAATCAGCTACACTATGTTCAACGATTTCCTCAAGCAAAAAAGCTACAACTGGTTCATTAGTGATCCACAGTACTTGTTCCATAAACTCGACCGCAACCTTGATGGCTGGCTCGATTTCTGGGAAATGCTTACTTTCTACTACATCATCAGGACAAGGTACTTCCACTGTCGAGAATGTTCGAAGTACCTTAGCGGGCTGTACTTCACCTGCGTAGCTTGCTTTGAGGGAGGAGCTCATTATCATCATCATCATCATCATTCTGATCCTGGCACTTATAATCTATGTGCTGCCTGCTATCGTAGTAGGAATGTTGTCAATCACCACCGGCACCACACATACTTCTTGGATAACCACATATTGCTACACTCCAAAAGAGCTCATCCTTCTAATGCTCCACCACAACTGCTGGTAAACTACACTATAACTAAATCTAATCTCGTGTAGTAAATATTTTGCAGTAGTTTTAGCTTGATCAATCTAATATAATAAACAAGGAGTAATGCTAGGTGAATAACATTTTGGAATATATTTCCTGGTAAAAGATAATTAATCGCTAAATTATTTAGTTAATTAGTGTAGTCGAATAATATGCATGCATAAATGTAGACAAATTAGTAATGTTTTAGTATGTAATTTTCTCCTGGCAGAGATATATATCATTTCGTTAATTCTTCCTGATTTTAGCTTGTGTATCATGCATGGATGTAGGTAATCGCTCCAAACTGGCCGCTAGAGGTTCATCATCATCATCATCATCATCATTATTCTATCAATAATAATTACCACCCTCCATCTCTGCAGCCTGTATCTCAAACGGTGAGTACATTTCAGTGTTGGAGAATTACAATTCATAAGTGTGCAGTGAACTAATTAATAATAATAATAAAAGTGGCACCACATTTTTGCACCGCCACATTATAGTAACAATGTGAATTTTCTGTTAATGTTTTCAGCAAAATTGGCTCTCGAAACTTAAGATATTGGAGTTGGCTCTAATGGGTGCAAACTTGGCTGCTAATTGTTCGATTATGTGATGATATTACCAATAGATCGGAGTTTGATGAAGGAGTTATCATCAAGCATCATACTTAATAATTAGTTGGAGTACGTAGTACCAGAGATGTATGTCTGGGTGCTACTTTCCCATTCTTATTGCGTTTAGAGTAGTACCGATCGAAGTACTTGCAAATTTCTTTTGGAGAGATGTTAGTGATACATGAAGCAAGCGTGGTATTTTTTTATTTTTTATTTTTATCCACAATTATAAAGAGAAAATACCGTTGTTCCATCTTAATATATTAAAACAATTTATATGTAATAATATAAAAATATATCATCGATAATTATAAAATTAGCAGTCACTTTATTAATATCGATCAATTATCATATTTACATGATCGATCACTGAATGGAAATTTGTATACTGTTGTCTCAGATAATTATAATGAAGAGTTTTGGTTTCTAGTACAGTTTGGAGACGATATCAGCTAATTTTTATTGACCACTTCAGTGGTTATATATATATTGTCAAGACTTGGATCGAAATCTATTGTGCAAAGTTGCAGCACGCAGAATTAATTTAGACTTGGCCTCACCAATATGACATAAGGTTAAACTTGCACATCAATGGCCATGCCAATTGATATCTTTTTCAAATTGATATAAAAGGGAGATCGAGTTCCCTATCGGATCACCTAACGATTTATTTAACCAATTTCTCCTTTAAATTAAGTTGTATTCAAGTCGTAGTCGATTAAAGATTTAAGAGTTTTCTTTAAGAAGTTTATATATATGATTATCGATTCTACGAATTAAACAGGATGCGACTTCTAGAGCGCGAGGAGGGTGACTAGTTGGCTTTTGGGTGACCTTGACAGACTTGATGCAAGTAGCCATGGAAGAATCTTTCTAATATCTAGTTAGGTTGTCTAGCTAGCTTTTGTTGGACTGCGTCTTGGAGTTTCCTTTCAAGTACTAAAATATATACAGGCTAGGTAAGTTGGAATTTGGTTACTCATATGCATGATTTCTCAAGCTTAATTCAAACTTGGTAATACGTAACCAAAATGTACGTAGGAATGTACTCGGCACTTTCAAGTAAATCCGTGTGGCCGGGGTGGGGGTGGTTAAACAATGTAACAGTACGTCGATAAGTTTTTACAAAATTACTAGATTGAAATCACTAATTACACAACGCAAGATCGATCACTAACCGTACCTTTTAGGTGAGATGAAGGAGTTGACTTATACAAATAGACTTACAGACATGTTAAAGAACTTGATTAATTTTAAGTCTTGGCCGGACTGTGTCTTGAAGCTTTTATATTTCTGGTTTGAGTAACATGCATTCGATTCAGCTAGGTCCATTATTACCAGTTAATTAAACGAAGCAAGAAAGTCTCTGTGACTGTATGTCGATCAACTACTATATATATGCGTCCTTACGCTGACAGATTTCTGTCATGATTAATTAACCTACCTAACACTGCATTCATCCAGTAAATTCACTATATATATAGATCTTATCAATATCTTATTTTGGGTTTCCAATCCATTAAAGACCGAGCTATAGCAGATCAAGCAGCTGGTATTGTTCTGTCTAGTTAGTAGCTAGCCATGGCAATGGAAGAACTGCACGCGGCGGCTCTAGCATACTACGAAAATGGCACTCAACATCTTCGGGATCTGGCAGGGTCGTTCTTCCGATCTATGGACACCAACGGTGATGGCAAAATCAGCTGCTTGGAGTTCACTGACTTCCTCCAGCAAAGCGGCTACAACTGGATTATTAACGACCCGAACTTCTTCCAAAGACTCGACCGCAACGGCGATGGAGGACTGGATTTTGGGGAAGTTCTCACATTCTACTACATCATTAAAACGAGGTACATCCGATGCCAAGGGTACCACTGCGGCATACACCTCTGCGGTTTGTATTTCACCAGCGTTGCTTGCTTTGATGGGACTCATGAGCATCGCTCTACCTTTGATCTATGTGCTACCTGCTACCGCAATCGGAATTACCATCACCACCAGCACCACACTTACTTCTTGGATAATCATGTATTGCTGCGCTCCAAACGAGGCCTTTCTCCGTATGCTCAACCAGATCTCAACAAGGTACCAAATTATAACATTCTCTATCACACTTATGCGGTAACTAATTGATAATTTGCATTATATATAGACATACAGCTCAATTGTCATGTTGCTCATTTTCATTAATTTTCTGTGCGAGCTTTCTTATTTTGCCTAATTCGTTGATGATAGAGTTGCTAATACGTACAATGCAGGCAATCACTCCACCTCCACCTCCAGCAGTCTATAACAATATCAATTACTACATTGCTGCTGCACCTGAAAGGGTAAGTGCTGTCGATTTTGTAACATAATGTCAACACAAAACCAAAGTGGTTTCAAGTATATATGCGTGATTTGATTTTTTTTATTAAAATACATTCTTTTGTCTATATATCTGCAGCATAATTGGTTCCAAGTATTTCGCGTGTTTGAGATGGCTCTTGCTGCTGCTAGTGTGGCTGCTAATTGTACGATCATGTAGTGTCATTACATAAGAGGGTACGTACGTTTAAGGTTGCACTGAAGTCCAAATTGGTTTCGATCTGAGCTAACAGATCGATTACCGGAAAATGAAAGGAAGTCCAAATTGATCACGGACATAAATTAGAGAATTCGATCGCGCCACATTTTTTGTTTGAAGGGAGAGAACTAGAGGTTTAAAGATCAAATACTTTTTCTTTCACTTCAACGCCTCCATATGTAACCAAACATATACTAAAAGAGACTTTCTTGTTCCTTTTTCTTTTTTCTTTTTTGTTATCACAGCAGAATAGGCCGGTTTGAGACTCATGAATGTAGTTACACTTGAGCTTCATCGTTTGAGCTTCAATTTTTATGCAAGTATTAATCTTTTCTTTTTGTTTCAATCAAGCAAGCATGGTGAGCTTAATTAATGCTCTTGTTTCTTTCCAAATAAATGACAAGAGTGCACCATAATACACTCTTTAATATTTAATTATCACTAGCTCTCGATCATATCCCGGCCGGTTAACACCCGAAGATAGTCGATCGACGTAGCTGAACTATCTCTATAGACGGAGGCCGACGACTTCTCTAGCACATATATATGCTAGGGGTCCGGTGAGTGAGAAGCTAATTATGGAAACAAATATAGAAAGTGATCGAGATACAGAGACGAGGTATAATATTAATTACTGAATGGAGAAGTCCATGCCAGAGAGTGGGGGTGTTGACGGAATGAAGTCCCTATTGCACCATCAAAGCAACCGATAAAAGCATAAACTTTGAATCGAAAACTCTTCACTTATTTCTAATTTTGTATAGAAATCGGAGAAAAATCAATTTTAGCTGTTGTTGACAGTGCATATATGGTACACCGCCAAGCATGTTCGGCGACCTCGTGGACCGTGCAACCGGTGTCATGGGTCCGAGTTCCGGCATCCGGCGGGTAGACCGCAACCCCGGCTATGTTCCCAATGTCAGAGATCACCGGTGCCGCACCCGGAGGGCGTGGCACCGGGCTCCCAAAGTAGCTTCGTGGGTAGGCAAATGTGTAGTAATGTGGGCTTGTGTCCCACAGTGGAAACATGGTGTAGGAGGAAGCCTTCCTTCTCTATAAATAGGAGGCTTCCCCCTTAGTATTAAGGATCTTGGATACTTGCTACTCTAGGCATGTAACCACCACCGATGGCTTATTAGCCGGCTATAGTGAATTCCAAGTGGACGTAGCCGTGCCCTCCGATGGCACGGTGAACCACTATAAACCCTTGTGTTCATGTTCTATCTTTATTGTCCTGTATCTACTAGACCCCCGGGTTTAGGCAGAAACAATTGGCGCCGTCTGTGGGAATCAGTTCAAAAAGTTGTGTTGCTCTACCAGCTGGGTAGAGATCGGTTAATCATGCTCGTATTTATTCCATCGGGAAGAAGAAAAGAAGAGGGAAGCCCTGCTGCTGCAGCCCAGTTCTTGGTGAGCAGCAGGCCCGGTTGGGGCAGCAGGCCCGGTTAGCAGGCCCGGTTGGGGCAGCAGGCCCGGTTGGCAGGTCAACCCTGGGAGGTCCGGTCAACCCTGAGGCAGTTCGCGCGAGGCTCCGTTGCGGCAGTCCGGTTGCGCCAATTGTTTCACCGGTCAGCTCAGCCCTCTCCCCGGTCTCCTGCTGCCATCCGATGCGGCCCATGCAGCTCGGCCAGTCCCGTCTTAGCTCAGCCAGTCCTTCACCCCGTTCGAGGCTCCGGTGTGCGCGGTGGGTTCCGGACAGCAGGTCCCGGCTTCGTCCTCCGGTACAAGTGCAAGTGCCCCGGTGCGGATCGTCGACCCCGGGGCGGCACGTCTCTGGTCAGCAGCTCCGGTGCAGCAGGTACGTCCCGGGTTCGGCTTCCGGCCCTGCTTCGTCGTCCGGTGCGGCATCCCCGGCCCTGCTTCGTTCTCCGGTGCGGCGTCCCCGGTGCAGCACGTCTCCGGTGCAGCATCTTTTAGCAGTTCCGGTGCATGGTCTGGGCCGGACGAGGATCGAGGGAGAGCCAAGGTCGAGTCAGCCGGACGGGAGCCCCGAGCTATATGTGTGATGCCGGCCGAGGAAGATGGCACCAGACGAGAGCCCCCGGCCGAGGAGGATGCCGGCCGAGGAAGGTGCCGGTCGAGCGGTGGTGCCGGCCGAGAGTCCACCGGCCGAGAGATGCCGGCCGAGGAGGCAGAAGCAGGAAGCAGAAGAGAGCAGAGAAGGGAGAATTGGCGGGAAGGCAGCAGTGTTCAAATCTGGTCAAGCCCCGCCCGGTCAAGGTCAACCGATCCGCATCTTGGGCCGGGCCGGGTCTTCAGCAGCCATCCGGGTCTTCAGCAGCAGCCCTGGGCCTTTCCATCTGGTCAGCAATCCTGGTCAGTTTCAGCAGCTTGGACACCCAGAAATCTTCTCTGGGCACCCACTGCTTCAAACACCGGGGTAATCCCCCGCAGCCTAGCAATATGAGACTCGCCTCCATAGCGGTCGAGTCCTCGCATCATCATCCCATGATGCTCATATCATTATGCATCGCACTACGGTGCACGCATCAATACATTGCATCTCAGCTCTTCTACACTGCGGGCCTCGTTCCGGTATGGCATGTCGCCCGGGCGAGGTCCAGTCCGCCAGCTCTCTGATCCGTCCGGTGGCTTGACGCCCGGACGGTATCACCAGCTCACCGATCCGTCCGACGGCTCAGCGCCCGGACGGAATCGCCGAGCACACCGCTCCGTCCGACGGCTCAGCGCCCGGACGGAGTCGCCAGCTCTCCGCTCCGTCCGACGGCTCAGCGCCCGGACGGAGTCGCCAGCTCTCCGATCCGTCCGACGGCTCAGCGCCCGGACGGAGTCGCCAGCTCTCCGATCCGTCCGGTGGCTTGACACCCGGACGGTATCGCCAGCTCTCCGATCCGTCCGGTGGCTTGACACCCGGACGGTATCGCCAGCTCTCCGATCCGTCCGACGGCTCAGCGCAGCGCCCGGACGGTATCGCCAGCTCACCGATCCGTCCGACGGCTCAGCGCCCGGACGGAATCGCCGAGCACACCGATCCGTCCGACGGCTCAGCGCCCGGACGGAGTCGCCAGCTCTCCGATCCGTCCGGTGGCTCAGGGCCCGGACGGAATCGCCGAGCACACCGATCCGTCCGACGGCTCCGCGCCCGGACGGTATCGCCAGCTCTCCGATCCGTCCGGTGGCTTGACACCCGGACGGTATCGCCAGCTCTCCGATCCGTCCGACGGCTCAGCGCCCGGACGGTATCGCCAGCTCACCGATCCGTCCGACGGCTCAGCGCCCGGACGGAGTCGCCAGCTCTCCGATCCGTCCGGTGGCTTGACGCCCGGACGGTATCACCAGCTCACCGATCCGTCCGACGGCTCAGCGCCCGGACGGAATCGCCGAGCACACCGCTCCGTCCGACGGCTCAGCGCCCGGACGGAGTCGCCAGCTCTCCGATCCGTCCGACGGCTCAGCGCCCGGACGGAGTCGCCAGCTCTCCGATCCGTTCGGTGGCTTGACACCCGGACGGTATCGCCAGCTCTCCGATCCGTCCGACGGCTCAGCGCCCGGACGGTATCGCCAGCTCACCGATCCGTCCGACGGCTCAGCGCCCGGACGGAGTCGCCAGCTCTCCGATCCGTCCGGTGGCTCAGGGCCCGGACGGAATCGCCGAGCACACCGATCCGTCCGACGGCTCCGCGCCCGGACGGTATCGCCAGCTCTCCGATCCGTCCGGTGGCTTGACACCCGGACGGTATCGCCAGCTCTCCGATCCGTCCGACGGCTCAGCGCCCGGACGGTATCGCCAGCTCACCGATCCGTCCGACGGCTCAGCGCCCGGACGGAATCGCCGAGCACACCGATCCGTCCGACGGCTCAGCGCCCGGACGGAGTCGCCAGCTCTCCGATCCGTCCGGTGGCTCAGGGCCCGGACGGAATCGCCGAGCACACCGATCCGTCCGACGGCTCCGCGCCCGGACGGTATCGCCAGCTCTCCGATCCGTCTCGCCCGGACGGTATCGCCAGCTCACCGATCCGTCCGACGGCTCAGCGCCCGGACCTGATCGCCAGCTCACCGATCCGTCCGGGGGCGTCTCGCCCGGACCTGATCGCCAGCTCTCCGATCCGTCCGACGGCTCAGCGCCCGGACGGAGTCGCCAGCTCTCCGATCCGTCCGGTGCCGAAGAGGCCGGACCTGATCGCCAGCTCACCGATCCGTCCAGGGGCATCTCGCCCGGACCTGATCGCCAGCTCTCCGATCCGTCCGAAGGCCGAGCGCCCGGACCGGATCGCCATCCCACCACCTCATCTCGCCCGGCCTCGTCTCTCCCGGCACCCCAGCACTCCCGGCCAAGTCACATCTCCAGCCCGAGCCTGGGGGACTCGACATTCGCACACCTCGAGAAGAGTCCAATCTCACTGGGGACTGGGGGACTGGAGGTAGTAGGGGTGACTCGGTCACCGCCTATGCTTGGAGGCGCAAGATGATTAAGTCCCCAAGTAAGATTGCACCCTTACTCGGGAACTTGGGGGACTTGTTGACAGTGCATATATGGTACACCGCCAAGCATGTTCGGCGACCTCGTGGACCGTGCAACCGGTGTCATGGGTCCGAGTTCCGGCATCCGGCGGGTAGACCGCAACCCCGGCTATGTTCCCAATGTCAGAGATCACCGGTGCCGCACCCGGAGGGCGTGGCACCGGGCTCCCAAAGTAGCTTCGTGGGTAGGCAAATGTGTAGTAATGTGGGCTTGTGTCCCACATTGGAAACATGGTGTAGGAGGAAGCCTTCCTTCTCTATAAATAGGAGGCTTCCCCCTTAGTATTAAGGATCTTGGATACTTGCTACTCTAGGCATGTAACCACCACCGATGGCTTATTAGCCGGCTATAGTGAATTCCAAGTGGACGTAGCCGTGCCCTCCGATGGCACGGTGAACCACTATAAACCCTTGTGTTCATGTTCTATCTTTATTGTCCTGTATCTACTAGACCCCCGGGTTTAGGCAGAAACAGCTGTATATTAATTTTCTTAATTGATGTTTGTCGACTAACCTTTAGAATGATAGTGATAATTAATTAGGGTTTATGTATCTGCAGGAATTAGTAAACCCTAGCTAGAACCCTAAGATAATATATAATTTACTACAAAAATTATTAGCCTGCAATAAAAACAGCCACTACCGCTACCTGAATTATTGTGACTTTTATTATTTATTTCCAACTTGGAAAAAGAAAAAAAAAAATCAACTGTATCAGTATGAATGAATCAAATCAAGTGTAGGTCCGCTGAGGACAAACACTGTTTTTTTTTTGGGTGAGAACAAAGTGTTGACGTTGTTTTTTTGGTTGAGAACAAGGAGTTGACTTGACTTGATCGATGCAAGTAGCCTGGCCAGAAAGAGCATCTTTAACTTTCGTCTGGGTTCTTTGTCTCTCTGTCATGAACTCATGGACCATCTCTAAGTCTTTCTGAAACCGTTTGTGTCCCTTATAAACAGCTAGTCACATTGATACGTATGAATAGCTCCTAATGCTCGTTCTATATATACTACTAATTACGTAAGTACTG
This sequence comes from Potentilla sterilis, assembly GCA_963682095.1. Classification (NCBI taxonomy): domain Eukaryota; kingdom Viridiplantae; phylum Streptophyta; class Magnoliopsida; order Rosales; family Rosaceae; genus Potentilla; species Potentilla sterilis. The sequence continues at coordinate 49,989,969 of OY821758.1, read as the reverse complement.
TATCTTTTGTTGTTAGAAAGTGTCAGTGTATATTTGAATGGCGTACTGAACAGTTCCTAATTTGGTTGAATTTAAGTTTTGCCGTGTCTTAAAACTCGAGATCGTTCGATCGTCGATCTTGTTGCGTTATTGAAATTGCTCCTGATTCCTTTAATGGAATTGCTCCTGATTCCTTTAATGGAATTGCTCCTAATGAAGACGATGTACTGTTTCAATTCGATCACAACCGCATGCACAACATGATCGCATGAACGAAGAGGCTTGCCCTTTGCAGTGACGGAAATCCACAATTGTGTTTTTGTAGTCGTATTCAGAGTTTACGCGCTAATGAAGCCTTTGGAGACCCATATAGGTTGCCATGTTTACATATAAACATCTATATAATATAATATAAACAAAAATATTTATTATTTCCATCCACTCTATCAAAGTCTACTATTAAAATTTAATCCAATGCGATATTAATAAAAGGACGAGACCATACATACCAATTTCTGTATTTAAAAAAAAAATATAGTATTTTCTTCCCACTTTTATATATGATCATATTAAATTCCTGCAAGCTACGGCGGAAATAGCTCTACATACAATTCGATCCCATGGAAATGGAACAGCTACACGCAGCGGCTTTAGCATACTACGACCATGGCAGTCCAGAACTTCAGGGTTTAGCATGGTCTTTCTTCAAATCCATGGACACAAACGGTGATAACCGGATCAGCTACTCCGAGTTCAACGACTTCCTGGATCAAAGTGGCCACAAATGGATTCTCAACGACCCAAACTTCTTCCAAAAGCTCGATCGCAACCGCGACGGTGGCCTGGATTTCGAGGAAGTGCTCACTTTCTACTACATCATCAAAACAAGGTGTGTGATGTGCCGAGGCTGCAGCGTGTACCTCTGCGGGTTGTATTTCACTTGTGTTGCGTGCTTTGATGGTGCTGATCACAATACTTATGATCTTTGTGCTGTTTGCTATCGGAATTGGAATTATAATCACCATCATTCATACTTCTTGGATAACCATATATTGCTACGGGCCAAAAGATGCATTCCTCCTCCTCCTTCATCCTGTTCAAGTCATCCGGTAAATATCTATTCCAATATTCCAGTAGACCATACATATACCATATCTATATATAGCAGTATTAATCTTGCCTAGAATCATTTCGTAGAGATCAGAGATGATGGTTATTACATTTTCTTCCTGTTATTTATCATTTTTTATCAGTACGTTTTGTTCTTAGGAAACAGCACTCTCCCGAGTTAACTTATAGCACTACCAAACATTGCACTGATGAACTCAATATATAATTACTAGACTAAAATTAGGGTAAAATTATACATCTTCACTGCTAATATCTATTACTAAGTTTTATTGATTAAATTTTCTTAGTAAACAAGATTTCGTTGGATTGTTGTAGCCAAAAAAACTAATTTTTATTGGGTTGACTTGAATTAGAAATGATCACATCCATATCTGATTGTTCTTCAGTACGTATAGCTAGATTATGAACTTAGCCAAAAAATTGATAATGAACTCGATCAGCTGTGCCCGGTGGAGGGGAGCATAGATGAGTTACTGAAGAACTTGTATTAGGATAGACAAGAGGGAAAGAGTTAACTAACTACTCGATCCTTTGGCGTTTATGATCAAATGTACGTGCACACATTTTACTATCACTCAATTACGTACGCTTTGAACTCATTTGAGCTCTTTACTATTGCTGATAGTAATTTGGTTCCTTTATATATGATGTAGGCAATGGTTCCACAGCCACAGAGTTCTACAGTGGTTTATAACAGTTACTACGTTCAACCTACACCTCCTCCAACGGTGAGTACGTATAAAGCAGAGAAAGCAGACAATGTTTTTACCATGCATATGTTATATATATTGCATATATACTCATCAATTCGAATTTTATTTTGTTTTGTTCAGAGAAAATGGTACCAAGCATTTCGTCTATTGGAGGCCGGTCTCGCTACAGCAAATTTGGTTACTAATTGTGCTATTATGTAACGTTATTACATAACTTTATTGATGCACAGAGTTGAGAATGTGAAGTCTAGACTTTGAGACAGAAAGATTTGTATCGGACATTGACAAACTATAACATTTCCAGAGAATTTGAGACAGGGCGTGTTCATAGTTGTTTCTGCACAAACCCTGGGGCCTGGTAGAGACAGATGAATCCTCGTACGATCTCCTGTAAACCTGCTTACTAAGGGGAATACCGGGCGGGCCGGTCTTCTCCTCTCCGATGCCTAAGTTAGTATAGTTGGAATAGATATAACTTAAGCACGTATATAAGCGGTAGGAAGGATCAGTTACCTATTAATGAGGGTAGTTGGGGCCCTTATATAGGTGGCCAGGAGTGAGGTCTGGCCTTACCCTTCGATGTGGGACTGGTTCCCTTCTGTTTGCACACCAAAGGGCAGCTTTGGTGACCTCTTTGGCAGGCAGGCGCCCCCGGTCCCCGGGCCCCTGGTGGCAGGATAGACTGCTGGACCCCGAGGCCGGGTGCTGGTGATCCGGTCCCGGGCCTTGGGTCGGCCCCTGGTACACTAGCGGCGGGTCTGTGGGCCTGCTGTAGCCCATCTGTGGCTACTGTCAACAAGTCCCCCAAGTTTCCGGTCAAGTGCAATCTTGAATGGGGACTTAATCTGTCTTGCTCTTGTCCAGCAGACCCGCAGGGTTACCAACCCAACGGTGCCCAGTCCCCCAAGTCCGTATTGAAGATTGGGCGTGACCGGGCGTTGTGCTATATCGGTACGAGCCGGAGAGTGCATGGGACCTCGACCGGGCGTTCTGCCATATCGGTACGAGTCAGAGAGTGCATAGGACCTCGACCGGGCGTTCTGCCATATCGGTACGAGTCGGAGAGTGCTAGCCTACGGGAAGGCCTGTTGGTGCGTGGAATGAGCCAATAGGTGCCCCCGGTGTTGCGGTCATTCCGAAGCACCGGTCAACACTTGCTAGTTCTCAGCTTTTGTTGGAATAAGCGAGGTAAATGTGCAGGTTTGTTAGCCTGCGGGGAGACTTGTTCTGTGTTAGAGAGACAATCTGCCCGGTGGGGTGGCGTTGAGATAACGAGTCTCGCCAAGTATCCCCAAATGTATCACAGTTCAGTGTGATGCAGGGTTTTTATCCTGCTGAACAAGAGTACATGTGTTAGATGTACACTCGCCCGGGTTTATAAAGCCCATGCGTTTGGAAGTCTTGAGTTGTTGCTGGCTCGTTCCTGCCCGTAGGCGAAGGAAAGTGACTAAACCGGTGGAATGCTTTGGAGTCGGTTGAATGTCACATGCCCGATGGAATGTCATGGGACCAGGTGGATCTCGCCCGGGCGTTCTGCCATATCGAGACGAGTCCCCCAGTGAGATGCCATGCAGCCGGTTGAATGATACCTAACCGGTGAACTGCCATGGTACCAGATGGATGACCCATACCCGGAACAATGCTCTCGAGGAGGTTCAAGCCGGTTGAAAGATCATAACCGGTGACTTGTAGTGAAGATGCCATGCAGCCGGTTGAATGATACCTAACCAGTGAACTGCCATGGTACCGGATGGATGGCTCATACCCGGAACAATGCTCTCGAGGCGGTTCAAGGTTGACTTCTTGGGGAAGTGAAGGGAGTGGACGCCTCGTTCTGCGCTCTTATCTCCCCTAACTGCCGCTTGTAGGTGGGACAGGTGGCTGACATGCGATGAAGGGGAGAGCCCATCAGTCCCATCAGTTATGATGGCATGGGAACTTTTATCGATGCTGGGACACGTGTCGGCAAGAAACGGTCTGAGATGAAGGGGATCTGCGGCTGGGGTTGCCTCTCTTTTATGTTTGCCCTATTTATCAGTTCCTCTGCTCTCCTCCTGCCGTACCTTGCTGCTCCTTGCCCTTTGCCTGCTGTTTGTCTGTGTTGCTATTTTGCTACAGCGCTAACTTCCGTTATTCAGGTTTTATGGCATCTGGGAGATCGGCGAATCCTGTCGGTTCCGACCGTGGGTTGGCCCTTGATATACTAGCGGCGGGTCTGTGGGCCTGCTGTAGCCCTTCTGTGGCTACTGTCAACAATAGTTGTGTGGTATCGGCTCCGGCCTCTCACTAAATTAAGCATTCACAATCTAGCTGAACTGTTTGAAAAATAGTACCATGGGTCTATGGCCTCTCGAATCTCGATCATCTAGATCGCCAGAGCCTAGCTTGAAATGGATCGATGGAGCTTTAGCATTTTATATGAAGCATCGAGGGCCAAAATATAGTTTGCAGTACTTGGTAACAAGATTTGTCCCTTAGTTTCCTTAAATTGTATTCCGGTTTTGAAAACTTGTCTTATACTCTTTCATTCGCCTACACCAAGGATCTTGTTCGTCATATAGACTCAAAAGAGATGGAATTCATAATCATAAAAAACGAAAAACCAATTAAGTTGCTAATGACACACAATTGTAACAAAGAAAGCACTAATTCATAACTGAACATGCCTAAGCTATTTGAATTCCATAACTAATTTATCAGCGAATATTTACAATATATCCGATCATATCAAAAAAAGAAAAGGATAAAACTATGAGTATGTCGACTTTGCTCTACTTAGCTACACAACTTCCACTCCAAACTTTTTCAAAGAGAAGCCAGTCTTGGCATAGCCAATATTTCAATTTTTTTCCTAAATTGATTTATGGTTGTACAACATAATTCAATTCAAGTCCAAATACTAATTTTAGAGGTATGAAACCGCCTAAAAAACTCGTTAATAGTAATAAATAATAAAAAAAAACACACACCTTGAACTGAAAATACCTGTGTCTTGTGTTGTATTTTTGGACAAGTGAAGCGCGGAGTGGTGGGACATAATCCGCAGCAGGACATAACCCAACTCAGTGTGTCCTTTGTCTCTTCACTTCTCCCAACACAACTCGCTCCACTCCCCCAAAACTCACTTTTCTTCTTCTTTCTTCTTCTGCTGCTTCCCGCCAGAAACGTCAGGTCTCTCGCAGATTTCCCAGTTCTCCAAAACCCCTAAAACCCTAACACATCAAATCCTTCAGAAGACACTGCCCAACACCAACGCCTCGCTATGTATTGGCTGGCCACCCGAAACGGCGTCGTTGCTCTCCCTCGCTGCCGTCCTCTGGCTCTTCTTCTCCGCCCCCCTCCCCGTAAATGCACCTCCGTCGCTCCCTCTCCGATACTCATGTACTCAATCTCTCTCTCTCTCTCTCTCTCTCTCTCTCTCTATTTGTGTACCACCATTGCTATTTTTAGTCTCATGAAGTTAAATTTATTATTTGAATTTGAACAAAGTTCGATACTTTCTTTGGTGGTTTGAATAAAGTTCGATACTCTTTTTGTACTTGATGGAATAATATTGCCTTAAGTTGAGTTTGGTTTGTTCTATGAAGATTTTTGCAGATTGTTTCTTGTTACTTTTGATTTTGATAGTATCTTTTGGAAGTGTTGCATGTACACATAAAATACAGAAAGTAAAAAGAAATGAATTGGATTGAATCCGTCATTTCATCCGAGAAATGTATAGGGAAGAGATTGTGAAATATGTAAAAAAAATTAATTTGCAAATCGTCTTTGGTTCTTTCTTTTTATTAAGAATTTTGTTGCTGCGCAATGTGAACAGTGGTCAGTTTCGGAGGATTCTTTGTTTCAAAGAACAAAAGGTTTTACGAGGAAGCAGAAAAACTACCAAGAAACTTAGTGCCTTGACTAATTTTGTGGATGAAAGAGCTAAATCTAATATACTGTGGTGGAAGGAGGTAGGTACTTCTGACTTTATCAAGGGAATAGGACAGGTTTGATATTCTTTCGTTTTCATCAGGCATAAGATTTCTAAGGTCATTGTTTTTTTTTTCATCTCCAGAGGATGCAGATGTGCAGGAAGCCTTCCACTGTCCAGCTGGTGAAAAGGCTTGATTATTCTAATTTGCTAGGCTTGGATGTCAACTTAAAAAATGGGAGGTCAGATCTTCTTGTGCACTTTTCCTTTCGAAATCATTTACAGCTAGTCAGCTATATGAAGTCTTCGCATTATGAAACCAATTTGTAATGTCCTCAACTCCCACTGCTACTGTGGGTTGGGATTAGATAAAAACACCAGTGATCGTCGTACCTGAAATTTTGTCAGCTTAGAAGGTTTAAAATGGGAAGGCTTGGTCTAGTTAATGGATTTGAACGTTAGATTATCTGCCTTTCCATGCCAAGATGGTATGAGCTCTGTTTTGAAATATAAACATTGATGTCAGAAGACCAAATTTGAAGCCTCTTTCAGATTTTTGCTTAAAAACTCTTGGTCTGCTTACGCAACTTGAATTGATATTCAACTGTTTTGTACAACCTTCTTGATCTCAAGGGAGTGCTAAGAGTTATGTGTTATGTGCTTACCTTCAGTGAATAACATTTTATCCCATAGCTCATGCTTATGTTATCAAATAGACAAGTGCCAGACATGGGCTAATTTGCAGTTGGACTGAAACAAACTAAATTGTTCAAAACAGATTTGTAGAAAGGGAGTGCCTAACTTTTTTTCTTCATGAAAGCATCTTTGTAATACACATTAGTTAAGCTCGGTCTTCAATGAATACAGCTCACTCACCTATCAAATGAAAGCCTTGGAAATGCTCTTAATAGTATTGCATCTTTGGAATTGCTCATTCTGATATAAACAATTTTCATATTTACATTCCTGGAGGTTCTCTAAGATTTTTTGCCACTTTCCCTCTGATGTTGATGTTTATTAGCTTTGTTTGAATTAGAAACAAATAATGGCCAGTTGTCTTAGAATATAAGAAAAAAGACCCTTTTGTTTGTGAAATTCACTGAGTAAAACTTCTTTGCCTTAGTCTGAAAGAGGGAACGCTCAATTGGGAGATCTTGCAGTTCAAGTCAAAGTTTCCACGTGAAGTTTTGCTCTGCAGGGTACACAACTTTTCTCTATAAGCTCTCTTTCTTGTTAGAAGCTTTTTGTCATTTAACATTGTATACAGTTCAAGTATAATTGAGTTTCTTTTCAGATATATTTTGATCAGCTTAAGTATACTGTCGTTAAGACTCCCCAATAGTCATCTACACTTACTTTTCAGTCCTTTATATGTAACTTCATCATTTCAACTATTGATAATACTCTCTCATTTTGATGGTCAAAGGGAAAAGGGCCTCATAATATGGGTATCAAAAGGACTAATTAATATCAAAAGATAACAAGAATGGTGTGTAAAGTGACTAATCGGGAGTGTTGATTACAGCACCCTTTCATTAGATGTTTATCTATTTTAGTTAGTGATGGGTGCAGAGTGTTATTAGTGTTAAAATTAATATTTTTTTTTTCCTCCAGGTTGGTGACTTTTACGAAGCCTTAGGAATAGATGCTTGTGTATTGGTTGAGTATGCAGGTTTGAATCCTTTTGGAGGTCTGCGTTCAGATAGCATCCCAAGAGCTGGTTGCCCAGTTGTGGTATGAACTTCATATAGTTCCATACATTTTATGTTTCGTTCTGCTCACACAATGTGAATAGGTCATTTTCTTTCTTAATTGTAACAACTTGGTTTGTGTAAATGGATATTTAGTGTGTATAACCAAATGCTTATTGACTTGGCACTCAATCCTTCCTTGCATATAATTTGCAGAATCTTCGGCAAACTTTGGATGATCTGACACGGAATGGGTTTTCAGTGGTGAGTATTGTCTTTTAATGATCATTACTTTTCATTGTTTGTTGTCCTGAAATTCAAAATTGGAGATCTAGCATCCATTTAATGTGTCCACTTTACTATTGTGGAGTATACACTTCAGCTTTTGCTTCTGGCCTCCATCATTTTTTGTTCCATTCAGGGGCGGATCCAGCATATAGAAGCCTGGGACTCAAGTCCCACCTAATTATTTTTGGCGAAAAAAATACATATAGTTAGCTTATATGTCTAGTTTTGGTGTTTTATAGATTGAGTCATTTATATTAATCTTTGTTCATAGACTGATTTGTAGAATAATACCCATGCTTAATAGATTTGTTTGCCTAATTTTGACTCTTCCGGTATCTATAACAAATGAGAAAGCATTTTCAGCCATGAATATCATCAAGAATAAACTTGGAAATAAGATTGAAGGAGAATTTCTGGGTGATTAGTACGTCCTCCACATTGAGAAGAAATATGCGTTGATTCTATTAGTAATGATTTTGTGATAAAGGAATTTGAAATTTCAGATACTCATAGATTTATATTTAGTTACTTGAGCTAGGTTTTACATCTATATAATTTGTATTGCATTAACTTGTTACATCTAGTGTTTTATGAATCTTATTTTGTACAAGAGCATGAGGGGTGTGGCTACTATGTCTCCTCCTGTCTAATTGTATGTTTCTTTCAAATCTATTAATTGCTCTCATACCGTCGAGTGTTTTCTGTAGTGGAAAAAATAAGTCCCACCCGATGTCAATTCCTGTATCCGCCACTGGTTCCATTGGTTGTCTGGAGTCATACTACCTTAAATAGTACATGTTCACCTGTGCAAAACTGAGGCATGCTGCATTGGGTGTTCATCCCTGCATTTTTAGGTTCAGTATTTGCTTTAGTGTTGGATGAATGCATAGTGTTCTTTAGTCCTAAATGTGTAATAAACGCATGTCAGATCATTGTTTTTATCATCAGTCTGATTTGTTGAATGTTTTCATCTGGTCATCTGTCCATGTAGTGCATAGTGGAGGAAGTTCAGGGTCCAACACAAGCTCGTTCCCGTAAAGGTCGTTTTATATCTGGGTAATTGCTTGTCGATAACTCTTGTTTTAAATATGGTTTTCTGATTTGTTACATGCACTCTATGCATTATTTTGTGAAGATTAGCGACATTTATTCGAAAAGAGATTATGCATGTCGCTTCTAGCCATTTCCTTCAAGTGATTGACATAATAATTTTATTTCTTTTCTGAGAAAGACACACGCACAAATTCCAACTCTGAAGCAGATTTTACTCTCGTCTGATTTGGCACTCTCAGTACGGGTGATGTTGAATATTCAAACATTCTCATTGGTCACATTTACTTTTAATACTCATTGGTGCATGATACTTTCTGGAAAACTCAAATTAGGGTGTCCACCTATAGTAGGATTTTAACAACATCTCTTGAATTTCATAGAAGTGAAAAGTAGATGCTCTCATGAATATTTTTTTATTTTTTATTTTTTTTATCCAATGGTGTCATGACATAAAGAGTTAGAAAAATGGAGAATTGATTTATGATAATTTCTATCTTCTGGAAGGAGTTCTGCTTTTCGAATTTGGTGTTGAGAATACATGACTGCACGAATGGTATCTGATTTGTTTCATAACTGTTTCAGGCATGCACATCCCGGTAGTCCTTATGTTTTTGGACTTGTTGGGATCGATCACGATCTTGACTTTCCAGAACCAATGCCTGTAGTTGGTATGGACATATTTCTTACATCAATAAATTATTCCAGTAGATATCACATATAAGCCTTTATTGGTTTGTTATTTATGGTTTTGCATTTATATGTCCTTTATCTTATACCATCATTCTTATCTGTTAAAATATTAATGAGTAAGATGGTGTCACTTTATCAGTGCTGCAAGTTGATTTCTGTTCAGCCTAGTAATTGATGGCTATAAGATTCTCTGAGATTAACTATGACATGCTCATAATTTCTTGTAAAATATATGTGGCAGGAATATCTCGTTCTGCAAGAGGTTATTGCATCAATTTTGTATTGGAAACGATGAAAACTTATTCGTCAGAGGACGGTTTGACTGAAGAAGCCTTGGTTGCTAAGCTCCGTACTTGTCGGTACCATCATTTATTCCTGCATACATCATTGAGGAATAATTTCTCAGGTTATTTAAACTTCTTTGTATGTAGAAAAATGTCAATAGTATTATAGATTGCCTCTTGGTTTCTTGGTGTTGAAGTATGGGAAAAGTAGATGGTGTCTAATTCGGTTGAGGCTTTCACCTTTCTCTGCTAACTGCTGTGTAAATCTGTTGGAAATGGTGCCATTTGAGTGTGTTTTTGTTACTGTTTGCCTTTGAAGGTTTTCTGCCTTGCAGATGTTAACTGAATCCTTTATTAGTGATCCCTTTCTACTTTCTCTTCAATCTGTATATGAAAATTTTATTTCTTGTCATGTTATATAGTCAGTATTTTATGCCTTTAGGTAATTTGTTGACTTTAATTACATCAAGAGACTCCATCGCAGGCACTTGTCGTTGGGGTGAATTTGGTGAGGGCGGCCTTCTATGGGGAGAATGTAGTGGTAGGCATTTTGAATGGTTTGAAGGCAATCCTGTATCTGAGCTTTTGTCAAAGGTTAACATATTTTTCGTCATCATATGGTGTATCCTACTTTTGTTTCATTAGCGTATATGTGAAATAATTGAGTGATTATGTTATATACTTTCGTTTTTATCTTGGCCATTCTCAGGTTAGAGATTTATATGGTCTTGATAATGAAGTGGCATTTAGGAATGTCACTGTGTCTTCAGAAAACAGACCCCACCCTCTATCCCTAGGAACAGCGACTCAAATTGGTTAGTTTCATTAGGCAGTTATATAATATTTTCATGATACGATGAAATTTTCAAGTTTCAGTTTGATATGAGCTATCTTTTATTATTCCAGGTGCCATACCAACCGAGGGAATACCTTGTTTGTTGAAGGTGTTGCTTCCTTCAAACTGCTCAGGCCTACCTGCATTGTAAGTACAAGTTTTATGCTTTTCTGTTTTCATTTATTTAAAACGGTATATTACACTATCAATTTTTCTGCTTTTCATGTTTGTTTTGGGGTTCATGTATATATATATACAGTCTCTATCCAGAGCGGGGCTATTACACTATCTATTTTTTGCTTGCATGTTTGCATGTTTTTCCTACATCTCCACCGTTCAGTATTTAGGTATATGCGTGTAGATCATCTCTACAAATTTTCAGCTCATTTGGTGATCGTTAAGGTATCAAAACGATAAAAAATCAATGAACAAACTGAATCTGTTCAGTATGAACCATTCGTGTTAATCACGGCTAGGAATGTTCAAACGATTATCAAATTTGATGAAACTTTGCAGAAGTGATCTACACACATATACTTCAATACTGAACGGTGGAGATGTAGAAACTTGACCAGAAAGTGGGTCAAATAAGGAGCCCTGCTCTTTAATTTCAGAGCAGAGCCCCGCTCTGGTTAGGGACTATATATATATATATCACCACTGTTTGATAATTTTTGTATTACTCTTTCTTTCTGGCCAAGCATTTTAATCTTTCTGTTGCTCATTATGCATTTTTACAGCATGTACAGTACGCCTGTGCGGCAGCCTGTGTACATTTTGTTCTTTTACTTGTTTGCTAATATTTTGTTTCTGATTTCTCAGGTATGTTAGAGATCTTCTTCTTAATCCTCCTTCTTATAATATATCTTCCACAATTCAAGGTGAGTTCCTGTATTATGTCATCCAGTCCCTAAATTATATTTTATTGATGGTCTTCTGACAAGTGTTATACTTTTTCTTTGCATTTTACTTGTAATTCAGCAACATGCAGACTTATGAGCAGCATTACTTGCTCGATTCCTGAGTTTACTTGTGTATCACCTGCAAAGGTTATATCCTCACCTTGTTAGTGAGTTAGGGCTCAAAATCACATTCTTTTGCATTCCATCTTAAATTCTTAATACACCGCATAAATGTATTAGAGGTAGAAGAAAATTGATATGGTGGCAGTTTGTTTCACCTGCTTGTTTCTAAATGTGTAGATAGATGTTTTAGGAATAGGCATACCTGTTTAAACACAACACACAACACACATCTATGCATTTATGTAGAGGTCTCTCTTTGTGTGCTTGTCTTTGCATACTCTAAAATCCTTTTGTTGCATATTCCCCAGCTGGTGAAACTTCTGGAACTCAGGGAGGCCAATCATATTGAGTTTTGCAGAATCAAAAATGTTCTCGATGAAATACTGCACATGCATAAAAATCCTGAGCTGGGTAAGATTCTGAAGCTGTTGATGGATCCTACATGGGTGGCGACTGGGCTGAAAATTGATTTCAAGACATTAGTAAGTGGAGACAATTGGTTGAGTTAATTTAATGTTTTTTCCCTTCTTAGTGTCCTGGACAGCAGGAAAAATGTAAGTTTTTCCAAACTTCATGTGGTTGAAACATTAATCCTGATTCCTGAGAAGTAGAAGCTTTGTTGTTCATTAGACTATCAGTGTCCAAGCTTCAATAATCCCTATATATTTACCTAGCCATTATGTTGTTACAGTCAGTTTACAGGAGGCTTATATTGGCTGCTCATGAATCAAAAAACACAAGAGTCAAATTCTATGTTATTCCATCTTAGGTTATGAAGATTGTATAACATGGTCAGTACAGAAATCTATTTGGATCCATGAAACATCCCATGTCCAACATTAAATTCTTGAGGGTCTTAACTTTATGGTTATAACTTGTGATACAAAAATTTCATTTCTAATTTCTTTGTAGATCATGCAGCTTCTGAAGAACTTGGTATATCCTATATTTTTGTAATATCAGAAGCACTTTACACACTATTTTGATGGTTGAAGACTTTATAATTTTATTATTATGGTTCTAATCTTAGGTGTAGATTGAAATCTTTGTTCTATAATAGTAATTTTTTTCTGGCCAGGTTAATGAATGTGAATGCGCTTCTGATAGAATTGGGGAAATGATCTCACTAGATGGTGAAATTGATCAAAACCTTAGTTCCTTTCCTGTTGTTCCTAGCGATTTTTTCGAGGATACGGAGTGTTCTTGGAAGGGTCGTATAAAGAGAATCCATATAGAGGAGGTATTTGCGGAAGTGGAAAAGGCTGCTGAGGCGTTATCCCTAGCAGTAAGTCTCCAGACTCAACTTTGCATGACATTGTTGCATGTCTCTGATTTTTATTTTATTTTTTAAAATTATTTTGAATGAAAACACTAAATGAAAATATTCTTCACCCATTGCATGATTTGTTTACTCAATATTTTGTGGCCATCATCATTTTTGTTTTGATGGTTTGTGCTGAGTTTCGCTTCTCATTGTTATTTGTTAATATGCTTAAAGTACATGATGGACCCTATCAAACTTCTTTGAATCCAACCCACCCCCCCCCCCCCCCCCCCCCACACACACACACACACACACTCTCCCTCCCTCCCTCCCTCTCCCTCTCATAAGTATGAGCTACTTATGCTCTGTGAATCTTGGTCGGGATATGCCCAATTAAAATGGTCGCTGATGCCATTGTTAAGTGTATTGTAAACTGTTGTTGCTTATTAGTGAATTGACCTTTTAGTAAAGATGTTTACATTCTGTTATGAACTTTGGTAGCATTAGAATCCACATATGGCAAGTGTTTCCAAAAAAATATGCTTTTGGAGAAAATGTTTCTTTTCTTATCTTAAGTCATTACATGATTTTGTGTGCTAGTACATAACGATAAGTGGCCACGAATTGCTTCCTCACCTTGGTCAGTAGGTGAATGTTACTACATATTTTCATGTTCACACATCATAAACAAATACAACTTGCAGGTCTCTGAAGATTTCATGCCCATTGTATCTAGAATAAAGGCTACCACAGCTCCACTTGGAGGCCCGAAGGGAGAAATATTATATGCGCGGGAACATGAAGCTGTTTGGTTTAAGGGAAAACGATTTGCTCCGGCTGTTTGGGCCGGCACCCCTGGGGAAGAACAAATTAAACAGCTTAAACCTGCTATAGATTCCAAAGGTAGAAAGGTTGGAGAAGAGTGGTTTACTACAATGAAAGTGGAGGATGCTTTAACAAGGTGTGCAACTTTCGTGATGAGAGATTGGTGCTTCTTCTATTTGGGACACCTACTTTCTAGTTCTTTCTAAATTGTTTATTTGTTCTTTCCTCTTCCAGGTACCATGAAGCAGGTGCAAAAGCAAAAACAAGGGTTTTGGAGTTGTTGAGAGAACTTTCTTCTGACTTACAAGCAAAGATCAATATCCTTGTCTTTGCCTCAACGCTTCTAGTTATTGCAAAGGCATTATTTGCTCATGTGAGGTTGGTTGATTATGGCTTTAGTGAGCTTCTAATAATACTCCTATGATCTGAAACACGTATACATATGATATTTTAATTCTGTGGTATGCTTTATTTCTGTGAAATGTGTCTTCTATGTAGTTTCAGATAGCATTTAGTCCCTTTTTGCAATGAGGTTAGTTCAGGAGGTTGATGTAGTGAACTTTTGTTTGATAAATTAGACAATTGCAGGTTCTTGACATTGTTAGTTGATAAAGAAAACATGAATGGTAGCTATTAGCCAACCAAAGGTTTGATAAATTCCCAAGCTTGTGAGCTTTTAGCAACATGTTAGATGCCATCTTATTTGCATCATTTTTGGTGTAACTGCAAGTTTTGTATAACAAGTAGTCTCTTGTTCAAATCTGGACCCCACTTGAATAATGGTATGCGTTGTTCTCTAATTTTGGGTAATTAATATGTGACAGTGAAGGGAGAAGAAGGAAATGGGTTTTTCCTGCCCTTGGAGAGTCCGGTTTGTCTAAGGTATTGAAATCATCATGATGGCTTTGCCAAGTGTTTTCTCTTTTGATGGACTTGCAGCTCCACATTTATTAATATATGTATCATCATTCATTCATTCCATTTCTTTATATTTTGATGTCTTATATAAAAGCATTGGACGCAGAATGTGAAACCATCGAGGGGAGAAAATAGGATGGAGATAGTTGGTCTATCACCATACTGGTTGGATGTAGCAGAAGGTAGCTCTGTAAATAACACTGTGGATATGCAATCGTTGTTCCTTTTAACTGGGCCCAATGGTGGTGGTAAATCAAGTCTGCTACGATCAATTTGTGCTGCTGCATTACTTGGAGTTTGTGGGTTTATGGTGCCTGCACAGTCTGCATCAATTCCTTATTTTGATTCTGTTATGCTTCACATGAAATCTTATGACAGCCCCGCTGATGGGAAAAGTTCTTTTCAGGTACGGTATTATCATATGCTATGTTTTAGTTGCCTGTCATCAGGAAGCAATGTGGTACCTTTATGCTAGGTCCAGCCTGATTTGCTAAGTTCTTCATGCTGGCAACAAGGGTGATACTAAATAGTTATAGCACTGCATACTGCTGATCAGTCTCATCTTACCCAGTTTCAATGTTTCAGGTGGAAATGGCAGAAATTCGGTCTATTGTTTCTGCGGCCACTAAAAGAAGCCTTGTTCTTGTAGATGAAATTTGTCGAGGAACAGAAACAGCTAAGGGAACATGTATTGCTGGTAGTATTGTTGAAACTCTTGATAAGATAGGATGTCTAGGTATCATATCTACTCACTTGCATGGGATATTTAGCTTGCCTCTTAATACAAAGAATACTGTGCACAAAGCAATGGGAACTGTATACGTTGATGGACAACCAAAACCAACCTGGAAATTGATGGACGGCATATGTAGAGAAAGCCTTGCATTTGAAACGGCTAAGAAGGAAGGAATTCCTGAAACAATAATTGAAAGAGCTGAAGACCTGTACCATTCAGTTTATGCAAATGAAGTAATTGGAGGAAAAATGGACTCAGAACTAGAAGAGTTCTGTTCCACAGGTTTTAACAATTTTGATAGGTCACCTCCTCAATCAAGTAGTGCTAAAGTTGAAGTTGTCGATGTGACCAGATCGGTGAACAATATGGAAATCTTACAGAAGGAGGTTGAGAGTGCAATCACCTTGATTTGCCAAAAGAAGCTGATTGAACTTGGCAATGAAAAAACATTACAAGTTACTGATATACAGTGTGTTCCAATTCATGTCCGGGAACAGCCACCTCCATCAACTGTAGGTGCTTCATGTGTATATGTGATTTTCAGACCCGATAGGAAACTATATGTTGGACAGGTACATTTTTGTCACTTAAACTCTTCAATTTCCCATCTTCAAACTCAAAATATAGTCAGTAAGTTTAGCATCAGTTTGCTCTTTTACTAGATGTTGGTAATGGTTTGTTTCAGCAATTGGCTAAAAACCGGCCTAATCTCCTGTTTATTACTTGAGTTTGCTTTTGCCAAGTATGCCCTGTCTAATGCATCTTCATTGTTGTAGACGGATGATTTGGAGGGTCGAGTGCACACACATCGTTCAAAGGAAGGAATGCAAAAGGCACATTTCCTTTACTTCACTGTCCCGGGGAAGAGCTTGGCTTGCCAATTGGAGACTCTTCTCATCAACCAGCTCCCTAATCAAGGCTTCCATCTCAGTAATGTGGCTGATGGTAAACATAGGAATTTTGGCACCTCCAACATTTCCTTGGAAGGCGTGGCCATTTGTCCATAAACCAACTCCTGTGTTAAGGGCGAGAAATGGTTAGGATTTCTCTGTACATGTATGCAATTGTAGTGTGGCTGCAACAATTTTGTTTTTGCTCTGTTGCTCCACTTATCTAGTTTATCTCCCCAGCAGAAGGGTGAAATCTTCTTATAACAGATTATTTTCAGTGTTAACCCGTCGATACTCATTAGGTGTTGCCGTTACAGTATTTTTGGCACTCGGTTGCATAAGCTAGCAGATCTTAGAGGCTGGCTGTGAGCTATAATTGCATGAATTACAGTACATCGGAACCTCACGAATTCTGTTGAAGGTGTAGTCGACTCTAGCCTCCATATGCTTGGTTTAACATTGACAGGGTGCTAGGCTAGCTATGTTCTGCAGTTGGGAGTTGGCTGTATAAATCTCCTCTGCATCACAACTTCATTTTCTCTCTCTAATTGTAAATATAAATGATTCGTTTTTTTGTCTCCAGTATAGTTTCTCTTTTTCGATTTTTGTCTAGAATTGCCACCGGCCAGCGGAATCGTTGTTGGCTTGTTGCTAATACCCTGAGGGTTCATGGGGCGTACATATAATACGCCCCATCACCAACTTGACCAGATAGCAATGTGTGATCCAATCACTTTATTACTCTGCTAAGTTACAAGCTCACGCTATGAGGCTCAGTTTAACAAAACACAAAAAAGAAGAAGCAATTCCTAGTGTTTCATTCTTTTGCTTCTACTCCCCAAATATTTCTTCTATGTTGGGTTGTAAAGCCATCATGTTAAATATGTACAACCTATCTTTTGGGCACAGGAATTGAAGAACACCATTCATGTAGCTCACTTAACCAAGAGACAACAAGAGAATGTTCATCCCGTTCACTAAATCTTGCTTTGCCACCAGAAAATGATAAGTCACCTGGTAGATCAGCAGACCGATGGCGAAAGAAGCTAACTTGAGATGAAGAACTCGTGGTTTTCAGGCATCTTGCAGTGCTTATGCCAGAAGCCAGAAGTTTTTAAGTGTTTTGGTGTTGAGAAGGTAACCTCCATTTTGTCCCTTTTTCTGTACTCCTACACAAGTGCAGTTGCTGTTATCAATCAAATATTCTGCTGTGTCTAGTGGCTTTATCCCTCGGGACGATGCTCCAGGCAGCCTATATCTGTTAGAATAGGTAGAATTTAGCCAGCAATGAATGAAGCAAATTGTATATAATTGTGTCAATGTAAAACAAAAAAAAAACAAAAAAAAAAAAAAAAAAATCTAATTCTTATATGTAATGCTTATAAATGATTAAACGGTTTCCAGCTTCTCATTGTGTGCTTAATGCTTATTCTCATATGTATTGAAATTTCTTGTGTAACTAATGTGTTGGCCCAGGCCTCAGCCCTCCGGCCACCGGAACGGTCCTTATGGCGTTCTCCAGAAACTATAATCAGCATTTGATAAAAAAGGTATGAAATCTTTTTTCTTTTATTTTTCTGGGAGATCCTAACATGCATCCACAGATATATCAGAAACGAAGTCAAGCAAATGCAAGAGAAAAGTATCTGGAAAAGAAACTTAACCCTAAAAGAATTGTAGAAAGGCTCTTTCGTTGTCCTATAATCAGAACATCGATCCCAAGAACCTTGGTTTGATCTAGAATAACGGTTGCTTTGTCTTTGTCTTTGCCTTCCACCATTGCCTTCTTCTCAATCCGAACGCGAAGTTTTGGTTTGCAAACCTTGCATGCACTTTTCATTTCTTCTAGAAATTCCACGTCCCCTCTTCCTAAGCTTCCTTCTAGAGATGTGGTGGCACCGGCACCGGCTCCGGCACGGGCACTGGTGCTGGCAGAGCCGGGTTTCTTAAGAAACATGTTGATCGTGTTTTTCCAGGAATTAGGGTTTTCAACATGGAGGAGGATCAGTTCGTCATTGTGAACAACTGCTTGAGAAAGAGCATATTGGAGTGCACCTGCTGATTCGTGGGTTGGATCCGCCACCACCATTATTTTCCGACCCGGAGGTGCACTTCTTCCACCACCTTGCATGACCCACGGCTATCGGCACTACCATCGATCAACCGCTACCTATTCCGGTTGCTGCTGCCGCCACCACATCAAATGTCCAAAATGTTTTCACGTACAACTACAAATTGCAAAACCCTTTGCCCATATTACTGCTAGCTTATTGTTTATGCTTATTATTAGAATAGGCTGTTATACTCGTCCTTGAGACTCGGTCATATATATATGCCACCATAGCTTTAGCTCTTCAAGGAAACAGTAAGAAATTTTCTTTTCTTTTCTTGGCATATTCAGTTCAATTTAACCCATAGTTTGCAAATTGCAACGACTGAAAATTCAAAAATATACTCATTAATACAAGTCGAGATACAAATTTGAGCCTTTATCTAAGTAAAACAAAAACAAAAAATAGATGGACAAACTACAAATTAGTACATGACAACAATTTGTTTTACAAATAACTCACTTACATATTTAATTGAACAAATTAGGACAAAAATTTACAAATAAATACCATGTGCATAACAAGCTGCCACATGTTATTAACTAATTTACTCTTTTGTCCTTAATATTTACAAGCATGTATTTAGTCATAATTGCTGCTACTGTCTATTACAAAACTAGTTGCTACTGTCTATTACAAATCTAGCTGCTACTGTCTATTGCAAAACTAGCTGCTACTGTCGACTAGGAAACTAACTGCTACTGTCGACTTGGAAGACACCTGCTACTGTCGACTTGAAAGACACCTGCTACTGTCGACTTGAAAGACACCTGCTACTGTCGACTTGGAATATACCTGCTACTGTCGAGCATGAAAGTAACTGCTACTGTCGATTTGAAAGGTGCTACTGTTGGCTGGGAAGGTCTCTGCTACTGTCGATTATGTATCTAACTGCTACTGTGGGAAGACACTTGCTACTATTGACTATAAATCTAGCTGCTACTGTCGACTGAGATACTAACTGCTACTGTGGTTTTTGGTGAGCAAAATTCGAAATTTCAAAATTTCTCAAAACATATGCAATATGGTACTTAAATGAAAGCCCATGACATAAGGAACAACTTTATATATTGGCTCACCTCCAAATTACTGGTAGTTTAGCCGGAAAATTTAAATTTGCTTGAAAAAAACTAAAAAAAGGAGGAGAGAGAAACTTGTTAGATCTGGATGGCAGTTGGTAATTTTCACGAAAATAAGGGTATTTTAGATATTTTTACATTAATTACTTAATCAATTTTAGTCTACTTATTTTTTGAGCTTGGGCTTATGTCCTAATTTGTATAAGAAATATGGAAAGTGAGTTTTTAGTTAATTCAAATGTGGTAAGGTACTATTAAGTAATTCTCCCTAAATAGATATAGGGCACCCTTTTTTGTTATTAACACACCCTTTCATGCATGGTTCATCTACTTAAACTTTGATTTTCCTTTGGAACGGGGTTTATTAATGACAAAAAGGGCTGTGTTAATAGTACCGATCGACCCGGATATGCAGTTCAATTTAACTCATAGTTTGCAAATTGCAACAGCTGAAAATTCATAAATTTACTCGTGTTCATACACTACGCCATTAATACACTTAAGCGACGGACAGAAACCGTCTTAAGCGACGGAGAATTGTCGTCGCTTAAGCACTTAAGCGATGCGGATACTAACGTCCTTCGCTTAAACGGTACCTTAAACGACGACATTCAATATCCGTCGCTTAAAGGCATCACACTTGAGCGACGGACAAATGTCGTCGCTTAACACATTCTTTGTGACGGTTGTTGATGTTTATCCGTCCCTTAAGTATCACCTTAAGCGACGTATTAACTCATGTATCCGTCGCTTAAGTTAGTCTGTACTATTCATTAGAAAATACTTAAGCGACGGGTTTTGATTATTATCCATCGCATAAGGTAATATTTAAGCGACGGGTTTTGATGCTTATCTGTTGCTTAAGGTAGTACTTAAGCGACGGACAAATAAGTTGATCTGTCGCTCAAGTGAATATGTATTGTAGCTCACAGAACCTAGTTCTGTAATGCCCTAATGAACCTCATTCTGTGAGCTACAGTGTATATTTACTTGAGCGACATATTAACTTCTTTGTCCGTTGCTTAAGTGGCTATGTACTGTAGCTCACAGAGCCTAGCTCTGTAATGCCTGACTTGAAATCAAACCAAAAACACCACAAATTTCAAACCAACACGCACCAATATATTCAAACCAACACATTAATATACATAAACTGTTTTGAGTTTACAAAAGCTAATATATACAAAATGGGGAGATGATATAATGGAGAACTCATGGAGGAGGAAGAGCTGAACTACTTGCAGACCCAATTTGTTGTGCAGCCAAGATCCTTGCAATTTGTTCCTCCATCTGGCGCATATGCTCTGCGACCGCTGCTCGTTCCTCCATGTACTCCGCCCTCAGTTCTTCCTTTATCTCACTAACTCGAGCTTGCACGATTGCGTCCACATCTATATGCCGTGCGCCCCCTCTCTTCTTGGGTTCCCGCTGCATGCATCTGCCCACGCCTTGGATGTTCGTCCCTCTCTTTTCACCAACTTGAGAGATTATGACATCGATTTGGTCGGCAATGGGGAGAGGATCTTCAGGTGCAATATCTGGGTAGTTCGGCCTCCTTTGCTGTAGTCGTTGGGACACACTTTCTTTCATCGATTCCTACAATAACATACAACCAATCTTAATAAGCAATTATACAGACAATAGAAACTATGTAGAGCTAAACTCTAAAAAACAGAAATTCGACCACGTATGGAGCGGCCGAAATCATCTTTAGCATAGGCGTCCTCAAAGACAGCGATGAAAGGGCTGTATGTCCTTCATTCCCATGCTTCTCCGCCATGTAACTGAAGGCGGTTGTCCCAGAATGGTGGTCCATCCTTTTCGGCCCCTTTCGGATCTCCTTCATTTTCTCACACAAGGCCTGCAACAACAATCAACACTTTTAAGATTAGAAACAAATTAATTTTTCATCGACAGAGAGAGACAGAGATATAGTGATTACCGCATGGTCAGGGTCCTTGAAGTGCACCAGCAACCACTCCCACTGAGCCGGACGGTGGAGAAACTCGTTTGGAACGTCGTTCCCAAATTTCAGCCAATCTCGTCTAACGTCCGATTTCCAATCCTTGAAGCGATCGGCTGCAGTTGTCTGGATGAAATTCCACCAGCCGTCATGATCCGGTGGGATCTCATATAGTGCTTACATATACAAAATGGTTAAACATTAGTAACAAAACAGGAAAAAAAAATTAATCTCAATTTAACAAAACATTTCAAACATTAATCTTATCGATATGTAGTTGTACACAATCCCTTTTTGCTCTATAGCAAGGTCTCTGTAGGTGGGGGCTATCATCGTCACATTTTCCTTCACACAGCTGCCAATGTCCCTTGTCATCAGGCTACGGACGGATCTGCAGGGCCGTTGTGGAATTCAGAATACTCCGCAACGATCTTCCCTCCCGTTGTCCAGACTATTTGTCGGGTCTTCGCACCAACCACGACACCGCGCTTCCTTTTGGGTGTTGTATCTGCATAGACAAGCAACAATAACTAACAAATAAATCCCTACAAGTTTAACCAATCACATTTAAATCACAGTACTCAGGTAACAGAAAGACAGACAATACAATAGTTGAAACATTCAAAAGTCAAAAATTACATGTTGTTTCCAAGTTCTTGCAGCGAATGCTGCGCGCAATCGTGGACGCCGTAGATGCAGCAAAACTGGGGTCCGTACTAGTGCCGGTAGACGGTGGCGCAACTACTGGGAGTGGGGGAGCCGTCAGTGCTGGTGAAGGAGCAGAATGAGAAGGAGGAGCAGAAGGTGACCCTGCTAAGTAAGGAGCAGAACCCACCGCATTCGCCGTAGCTGGTGGCGGTACTGGTGGTTGTGATCGTCTGATGAGCTCCTGCCGTAGCTGATGGTCCTCGATCTCGACTACCTTCTTCATCTTTCCTCCACGGCCTTTTGGAGGCATCTTTGATAGAGACAATTTCGGGGGTGGGGGTGGGGGTGGTGGTGGTACTGCATCAAACACGTAAACCAAACTAGTTAGATCAACAGAGTGACAATAACCCACATTAAAGAACCAAAAAAACAGAAAAGCATATTGATAAGTACTAATTATTTTTTCATAATCCCAGATTAAAAGAAAAAATTTGGATTCATAAGGATCATGAGTGCAGCATCACCCCATTTAGAAGACTTAAGCGACGGATATAATGGTCCGTCGCATAAAAACCTACTTTTTTTTTTAATGAATATTGTGCAATAAAATTGAAATTTAATTACCAATTGGTCATGTATTGCTTAATTAGGGTTTAAAAATTAGAGTTTACATAAAACACTTAATAAAATGATCAATTTTCATCAGATAGTTCTTCCTCATATTCAGCATAATCATCCTCTCTATCACTTTCGCCTTCATCTTCTTCGTCATCGTCGCTTTTGTCATCGTCAAACCCGTATTCATTCTGATCTTCATCATCCTCGTCCTCTTCATCATTGTAACATTGAATGAGAACATCTATGTGTGGAAGAGAACCGAAGTCGATGGTGAAACCAGATATAGGAGTGTAAGTTGGGATTGAGTCTGCGGTAGGTTCTTGATAGGGTTCATCAACTTCATTCTTCCTACGAGGTCTGTTAGTTTCATCCCTTGCAAGTGTGCTAGCAATGTACGTACCTCTGTGTGACATCACATTAACGACTTTCCAAGGTTCACCAGTCTTCGGGTCATCTAGATAAAACACTTGTCTTGCCGTGGCGGCAAGAATAAATGGTTTTTCCTCATACCAACTGGTAGATGTGTCTACTGATAAAAGATCGTAATATAATTTTACGCTCCCAGAAACGGTAGGGTCAGTATTATACCATTTATACTTGAACAAAACAACCCGCATGCCTTCTGAATATACCAGTTCGACAACGGCGTCAAGAATTTCGTAGTATGTGATGCCTTCCGCCTCTATCATGACACCACTATTTTGGGTCTTCAATTTCTAGTCTCGCTGCCACGTGAGGTACTTAACTCCGTTCACATAACTTTGTGAAAAAATACTGTGTACTTGAGGGCGGCATGCCAAAATGTGTAGTTCAGGCGTATAATACTCACTTCCTTCTGCTTGTTAATACTCACTTCCTTCTACTTGCAGCTTCCTGATCTGTACCATTAATATAAACCATTAGTGCAATGTAATATAAATGTGCAACTGGATATAATGATCAAATTATAGTGATTGTATACCCAATTTTTAAAGTATGGAAGAAAGTTCTGAATACGTTGTTCATCATTCATCCATGGATAGGTTTTAGTTACTTCATTCTGATGAAGCTCAATGAAGTGAGCCGCTTCTGTACAGTGCTCCATTACATTCCAGTGAGCCTCA
Organism: Potentilla sterilis; assembly: GCA_963682095.1. Taxonomy (NCBI): domain Eukaryota; kingdom Viridiplantae; phylum Streptophyta; class Magnoliopsida; order Rosales; family Rosaceae; genus Potentilla; species Potentilla sterilis. The sequence goes on along the minus strand of OY821758.1, from coordinate 49,966,212 downwards.
TACAGTTCTTCCCTGCTTAAGCGAGCATTTGCTACGAAACCTGTGGGCTTCACGAGTTCGGTAACAACAGAGATATTGAATCGAGGTGCACTGGCGACGTTTGCATCTCCTGTAACATCATCCATATAAAAACTGCAGTATATCACCCACTCATGTGTAATGTATTGCTCAACAATACAACCCTCTGGGAAACGTGTGTTTCTAACAGTGGGAAACGTGTGTTTCTAACAGTCTTTTTATAGTCCCCGTGTTGCCTATCAAATATTATAGTTAGTACAATATATAACCCTATATAGAAGATCATGTAGTTAAAATGACAAAAATAACGCATCACCTTTCCATGGGAAACATCCAGGTAAAATGTACTGGGCCGGTAAGCAGAACCTGTTCGGGAAGGTGAATCATGAGATGAACCATGATGGTAAAGAAAGCGGGAGGAAAGATCTTTTCCAATTTACAAAGAATCATGACTATTTCTTCCTTCATGTGACGGACGTCCTCTTTCTTCAACTCTCTAGCACATAGTTTCTGAAACCATCTGGACAACGCTATTAACGGCTCAACGACGTGATGGCAGATATGGTCGGATAACCACTGGAAGAAGACGTTGGAGTAGCACATGGCAGTCATGCGTCTTCAATCTATAAAACTTTTTATCATTCATATTGACCTTATTCTTCAAACTTCCCGCATAACCATAAGGAAACTGTGCATCTTTAATCCATTCGAAAATCTCGCTGTTTGCCTCAGGAAGAACTGTATACGGTGCTTGAGATACTTTTTCTTTCTTTTTCCTTGACCCGGGTTTCATTTTTTTCCACAGCCTCTTCCGTATCCCTAGTTGTTCCAGACCTTCACGAGCTTTTGGATCGTCCTTGGTCTTTCCTTCGAGACCGAAAATAGTTCCACTGATGTTGTCATACACATTCTTCTCAATGTGCATGACATCTAAGGTATACCTTATTCTCGATGTGGTCCAGTACGGTAGCTCCCAAAATATACTCACGTGAGTCCAACACAGTTTCTCTCTAGTTGCTTTGGGATGCAAACTCAGTTCAGGGTAGTCATGAGAGAGGATATTGCTATAAATCTCATCCCCAGACCAAGAGCGTGGTGCTTTCCTTAAGTCAACCTTCCCATTAAACTTATCTGCTGCTCGACGCCATGGATGCCTCCAGGGTAGCCATATGCGGTGACCCTGGTATGTCATTCTCCCTGTCAAGTTGCTTGAATCAACATCTTCCAAAAAAATGGGATATGCTTTGTAGCCTTTTGTCTGGATGCCTCCCAACATCCCTAATCCGGGAAAGTCGCTAATGGTCCACATCACTGCTGCTCTCATTATGAATGATTTTTGCTTGTGTCGGTCATAAGTCTGAACTCCAATACTCCACAACATCTTTAGCTTATCGATCACTGGTCTCATAAACACATTCAAACACGTTCCTGGAGACTTTAGACCGCATATTAACAATACAAGCATGTTAAACTCTTTTTTCATACACATTGAATGAGGCAAATTGTAAGGCATGGCCACAACATGCCAAGTTCTGTGAGAAAGACCCGTTGCACCAAAAGAATTGAACCCGTCTGTAGCTAGTCCGAGGCGCACATTCCTAATGTCGTTGGCAAAATCTGGAAAGTCCTTATCAAAATCTTGCCATGCTTTCCCATCTACTAGGTGTTTAAGAAAATCTGGATCTGAAATCCTTTCCCCGTGCCACCGCATTTTCTTTGCTGTGTGCGGCGACATATATAGGCATTTCAACATAGGTGTTAGAGGGAAGTAAGGAACCTTTCTTACAGGAACTTTTATACCATGTTCAGAATATATCCATCTCGACTCCTTGCATATGGGACAGTTGTCTAGGTCTGCATTCTCTTTCTAAAACAACGCATAACCATGCTCGCATGCGTGGATGATCTCATAACCCAGACCCATGTTCTTTAGGATCTTTCTTACAGTTCGGTATGAATCAGGATACTTGTTTCCTAGAGGAAGTGCGCTCTTGATCAACGCACAGTTATCATCAAAACTTTTGTCTGACCATCTATTTAGCGTTTTTATCTTAATTTTTTTAAGGATGATGGTTAAAACAGTCTCTTCACTACCATCATACAACGGAGTCTGGGCTTCTAATAAAAGCCTTTTATACTTCTCATAAGCATATTTGGTAATAAGATCTAAATCATTTACATCATTTCCATCATTTAAACCATCAACATTCTCTGTCTCATAAAATCTATCAATGTATGGAAAAACATCATACAGAATGTCCATACTGGGCTTTATCAGAGGACCCACACTACCACTAGAAGAGGTCATCTGCTCAAGGTATTGTTGCCTCTGCTCATACAATGAAGAAATGTTTGACACCTCACCGTGACATGTCCATGTAGTATAATCATTCATCATACCGTTCCTCCTCAAGTGCGTAAACATCTCATCCACTGTTAGCCTCCGCTTTTGCAACAGACAACGCTTGCACGGACACCTGTGCAATTTCGTCTCATTACTGCTATTCTGTCTGACAAACGCACATAAATCTATTATCCCCTGAATGAACTTCGGATCACCTCTAGATAAGCCGATCCAACTCTTGTCCATGTTGCTTGTCATAACATAAACAGACAATATGCATAAGGTTACACTACCAGAAAAAAGGGTTTTCCCGACGAAAAAAAAAAAACGGCCGACGAATTAAAATTTTCGTCGGTAATTCTAAGGAATAGCCGACGATTTTATTTTTCGTCAGTGAAAAAAAAAAATCGTCGGCCATAGTTTAACCATAGCCGACGAAACCGTTTTTTCGTTGGTATTTTAAAAAAATCGTCGGCTATATTCATATTTCAGTCGACGATTTGTATTTTCGTCGGCCTTTGTCCGAAACATTAGCCGACGAAATTTTTTGGAAGTATGGCCGACGAAGTTGACATTTTCGTCGGCTATAAGTCTATATATTTTCAGATCTGGGCAGCAGCTGCTCATTTAAAAAAAAAAGGGAAAAACGGGAGAAAGAGTGAAAAATCTGTGGGTATTGTTGAAATCCGTCCTCTCTTACATTGTGGAGCTATATATAGGTACGTATGTGTATATATGTTGATTTTGAATTTTAGTTGATCATGAGTTGATTTTGAGTTTTAGTGATTTTGATTTAGTAAGTGATTTTTTGTTTTGTTGTTGTTTTAGTGTTAGAATGTATGTATATATGTTGATTTTGAGTTTTAGTTGAGTTGATTTTGAGTTTAAGTGATTTTGATTTATTAAGTGATTTTTTGTTTAATTTGTTGTTGTTTTAGTGTTAGAATGTATGTATATATGTTGATTTTGAGTTTTAGTTTAATTATATGTTTTAATTTGATGTTATTTTAATTAGTGTTAATATATATATATGTTAATTAATAGTTGTTGATATATAGTGTAATTAATTAACTTAAATAATGGTTGATATATAGTGTAACTTAAATAATGGTTGTTAATTAATGGTATATATATATGAGTTGATGTTGATAATAATATATATTGTAATGTAATTAATTATTAAGGATATATATATATATATGTATGTGTTAATTAATTTCTTATTAATTAAAGTTATACATATATATTATTATCAGGCTATATATGCTTCTGGATAAGAGTTGGATTTCGCTTCCAAGGTATGACCGACGATACACTACAGAAGTTGTGAATTTTTTGCAGTTCGTCGAGGAAAATGCAAACGGGAATGATTACCATTATTGTCCGTGCAAGAAATGTAAGTGTCGCAGTGATATGTGTCGATTTCCGATTAGGACAGTATGGGAGCACCTAAAGAGTAATGGGTTTTGGTCGAAGTACACGCGTTGGATATATCACGGTGAGCCATCATTAGATGGATCGCATGATCATGGGCAGTTTTTTGAGGCGGGCAGTAGTAGTACATCCAACGATCCAACAATGGCATTCGTCAACGACAAGTTTCCTTTTGAAAGCGGTGTACGTGGGGAACAATATATGCATGACCCGGTGCTGCCCTTCCCACAAGTTGTCAACACTGCTGCCTTTTACAAGTACAACAAACTGATTGCATTGCAACAGACCCCTGTGTCTTCAAGTTCTGAGAAGACAGTTCTTCAAAGTGTGATGGAGGTAATGAGGATTAAAGTCGAGACAAAATCGACTATCAGGCAAGTGGATGAATATCTACAGTACACTTCTTCGTTGTTGGAGAAAGGTCATCGTAATCCTACCAATCACCGTAAGGTCCGAAGTATCCTCAAAGATCTAGGGTTTTCTTACATTAAGATCCATGCATGCGCATTTGACTGCATTCTCTTCCGGGGTAAAGATGCAGAAGGGAATGACCTTGCTAGCCTTGACGCATGTCCGATATGTCAGTCTGACCGATATAAGTTGACGGGAGCAGGCAATAGGAAACCTGTGAAAGTGCTTCGGTATTTTCCGTTGAGAGATAGGCTTGAGCGGGTGTACATGTCAGAAACCACCGCAAAAGCTATGAGATGGCACGGTGAGCGGGACGCGGGAGACGCAGATATCATGACACACATCTCTGACGGAGCGGCTTGGAAGCATATAAACAATGAGTTTCCTCATTTTGCGTCAGATGTCAGAAACGTCAGGCTCGGGCTCTCAACCGACGGGTTCAACCCTTTCGGCACCATGAGTCTTTCATACAGTATATAGCCAGTGGTTTTGGTACCTTACAACCTTCCTCCGTGGATGTGCATGAAGAAGGAATATAATATGTTTACGTTGTTGATTCCGGGGCCTGGTTACCCAGGGAAATGTCTCGATGTGTATATGAGACCATTGATTGAAGAGCTTAAGGTATTGTGGGACGTTGGTCATCCCACTTTTGACAAGTACAAGGAGGAGACGTTCCAGATGCATGTCATGGTTATTGGTACCATCAGTGATTTTCCTGCTTATGGGATGTTGTCGGGCAGCGTTGTTAGGGGATACAAGGCTTGTCCAGAGTGCCTCAGCGATTATGGGAGCACCCCTCATTGCAACAAGATATGCAGAATGGGACATCGTGTGTTCCTTCCGGCAGATCACCACTGGCGTTACGAGTCCGCCGCATTTGATGGAACCAAAGAACACGGTGGTCCCCCCAGAAGATGGACGGGAAGAGAAATTTTAGCAGTGCTTAATGAGTACGATTTTGGGCCCCTCAGCAATCATCCCGATATTGTAGCGGAAATACCTGAAAGGCCTGAGGAGTACAAATTCTGGACACATAAGAGCATATTGTGGGAACTCCCGTACTGGTGTGAGTTGCTGATCCGTCACTTCCTAGACGTTATGCACATAGAAAAAAATATTTCTGAAAGTGTGGTGGGCACAACGCTGAACTTGGAGGGGAAGACGAAAGACGGTCCTAAGGCTCGCACTGATATGCAAAACATGAATATCAGAAAACAACTATGGTTGAAACAAGGGAAGAGAAAAATGCCTCAAGCTCCTTACACCGTCAAGCCTGAGCATAAATCAGAAATTTTCCATTGGATAAGTCGGGCCAAGTATCCTTCAGGATTTGCTGGAAATATAGCCAAGTGTGTGAACAGACAATTCAACAATCTTTACGGGTTGAAAAGTCATGACAATCATATCCTGCTACAACGTCTCTTCCCTGTTTTCATTCGACCGTTCCTTCCCCGTCACGTTGTGGAGCCGTTAGTAGCGTTGGCAAGATTTTTCCAAACCCCTTAAAAAAAAAAATTTGAAATATGTTGACTGTTGGGTTTCTGTTTTTTTGATGTTCAATTTTGGTTATATATGAATAGGACATAGGAATACGAGAGGTGAAAAACCACTGATTTTTTATTTTTTTTCATAGAATAGCCGACGAAATTTGCATTATTTCGTCGGCTATACTCATAATAGCCGACGAAAAATGCGTGATTTCGTCGGCCATTCATTTATTGAAAAATACATATTTTATGTTAGACAGAAAACGACAAAATAATAGCCGACGAGTACTAGGTTTGATTTCGTCGGCTATGATAAAAAAAAAAAACAAAAAAAGATCAGCTTCCATTTTCTATCACTATCGACAAACCATTGCTTCATCCTTCAAATGCAAATATGTCGTCAAATAAGATATGACCGAAATAATGAAATACGTCTACGGTTGAAAAATGACAAGATTCCGACAAATTTTGTGTGCCGAATGTTGCGGTTAACTGTTTTTTACTTCCGTTTTCCTATGGGTAGCCTGACGTTCGGTAAATATTTTGAGGAAAATTTTTATACGATTAATTGCGTCTCATCGATTTGAAACTATTATCTGTTGAAGGTCAGGCAAAAAAACGTCATTTAGACAGGCCAATTACCATTTCTAAGCGTTTAAAGGGTTGACTCACTCGGTTGACCGTCCCGATCGAGCATTTAACGTTGTCAGATGTAGTTGGATTTTTTTTCATACGTGTATTTAAGGTGAACGGTGATATCTGACGGTTGGAATAGATTTTCTAAACTTTTAGATTTAAAATCAGAACATATGCCCTAATGTTCCTTAACTTGTTTACTAAGTGTTTAAGTGAATGTATAGTTTCAAATAGTTACTATACGTACACTCTTCAAATGCAAATATGTCGGCAAATAAGATATGACCGAAATAATGAAATACGTTTACGGTTGAAAAATGACAAAATTCCGACAAATTATGTGTGCCGAATGTTGCGGTTAACTGTTTTTTACTTCCGTTTTCCTATGGGTAGCCTGACGTTCGGTAAATATTTTGAGGAAAATTTTTATACGATTAGTTGCGTCTCATCGATTTGAAACTATTATCTGTTGAAGGTCAGGCAAAAAAACGTCATTTAGACAGGCCAATTACCATTTCTAAGCGTTTAAAGGGTTGACTCACCCGGTTGACCGTCCCGATCGAGCCTTTAACGTTGTCAGATGTAGCTGGATTTTTTTTCATACATGTATTTAAGGTGAACGGTGATATTTGACGGTTGGAATAGATTTTCTAAACTTTTAGATTCAAAATCAGAACATATGCACTAATGTTCCTTAACTTGTTTATTAAGTGTTTAAGTGAATGTATAGTTTCAAATAGTTACTATATGTACACTCTTCAAATGCAAATATGTCGTCAAATAAGATATGAGCGAAATAATGAAATACGTCTACGGTTGAAAAATGACAAGATTCCGACAAATTCTGTGTGCCGAATGTTGCGGTTAACTGTTTTTTACTTCCGTTTTCCTATGGGTAGCCTGACGTTCGGTAAACATTTTGAGGAAAATTTTTAAACGATTAGTTGCGTCTCATCGATTTGAAACTATTATCTGTTGAAGGTCAGGCCAAAAAACGTCGTCTAACTAGATTAATTTCCGTTTTAAAGCGTTTAAAGGTTTGACTTAGTGGTTTGACCAACAGTTTAGCCGACGAAAATTATATGTGGTCGGCTAAACTCTTGCGATCCGCTTATTGTCCGCCGTTGGATGGCGCAGATCCAACGGCTGCTGATTTTCCAAAGTATAGCCGACGAAATATTTGAATTCGTCGGCTAAACTCTTGCGATCCGCGCCTTTTCATTGTCCGCCGTTGGATGGCTCAGATCAGACAGCTGCTGATCTCCTAAAGTATAGCCGACGACATTCAAAGAATAGCCGATGACATTCAAAGTATAGCCGACGATGTTAAAGTTTTCGTCGGCTATAGTGAAGAATAGCCGACGAAATCTTTTTTAATCGTCGGCTATTCTTTCTGCTATTAATCAGAAACTCTCGAACCCTAGCCGACTTTTTCCTCTCTTCCTCCTCCTCCTCCTGCTGCTGCTCCAAACCGGCCCTCTCCCGTTCGTTTCCGCCGTGCTGCTCCTCCTCCTTCTCAAATCGGCGGCGCCACACTCCTTCAATTTCGGCCTCCTCCTCCTCTGATCCTCCTCCTTCCTCAAATTCTCCTCCAAGCCGCCGGCCTCCTCCTCCTCCTCCTTCCCCTCCGCCTTCCCCTCCTCCTCCGATCCGGTTAATTTTTTTTTTTCAATTTAGTTTAATTTTATAAATTGTTATATATTTAATTTTAATTATATAAATTGTTATATATTTGTTAATAAATTTAATTTTAACAAATTGTTATATATTTGTTATATATTTTACTTTAATTATATAAATTGTTATATATTTGTTATATATTTAATTTTAATTATATAAATTGTTATATATTTGTTAATAAATTTAATTGTTATATATTTGTTATAATTTAGGTATATAAATTCTTATATATTTAATTTTAATTATATAAATTGTTATAAAAATTGTTATATATAAATTGTTAAATTAATTATATATATAAATTGGTAGTTGTTGTAGGAGAAATAGATTGATAAATCTCTCTGTGTTTATTCATTGATAAGGAGGCCTTTATATAGGCATTACATCAAGTATCCCTGGCGAACAGGGATTCCCTATCTAATAGAGTATCTAGACTACAAGTCTTATTAGGACAAGACACACCACGGAAGTTACGGAGTTAACCTTCCTTGAACACTCCCCCTTGTGTCGCGTCCTCAATGGTGCATGAACCGTTGCCTCGTTAAAACCTTTGCCAGCAAACAAAAACCTCTTGGGCAAAAATAAAAGCATGGTCTAAGGAAAAAGAGTACAACGCACCAACTACAAGTATGTGAGACATGCATAACTAGGCTCCCCCTGAAGTCTAGATGAGAACTCCCCCTGATAGTCATTCAGTCATTGAGTTCGGATAAGCGACACATTCCAATGCGCTTTACATGCTTCATAAATGTAGATTTAGGTAGAGACTTGGTGAACAGATCCGCTGCATTTTCTTCTGAGCTGACTTGCTTCACTTGAATATTCAAAGTCTCTTGCTGCTGCTGATTGTAGAAGAACTTAGGCGAAATGTGTTTAGTATTGTCACCCTTAATGTATCCCAACTTCATCTGCTCAATGCATGCTGCATTATCTTCAAATATGCAAGTTGGTCCCATCGTAGTAGACTCAAGTCCACTAGACTCTCGAATGTGAGATATAACTGAGCGAAGCCAAATACATTCTTTGACTGCTTCATGTAGTGCAATAATCTCAGCATGGTTCGAGGAGGTAGCAACAAGGGTTTGCTTGGTTGATCTCCAAGATATCGCCGTATTCCCAATGGTAAAAACATAACCTGTTTGGGAACGTCCTTTGTGTGGATCTGACAAATATCCAGCATCAGCAAATCCTACCATCACATCATTTGGTGTATCTGAGTAGGAGGGGGTATCGCCAAAGCCGTATCGGGACCACGACTTAGCATCCGCGGGTCCGGATAAGTTGGCGGATATGTCTGCAAGATGGCGGATGGATGAACCAAAGCCAGTCTTGGCGGATATGGCTGGCGGATGACGATCCGAGCCATGGTTTGTGCTGTTAGATGCAAGAGATCGACTAGGTGTCGAATCCTGATGAGTGTATCGATAGTACAAGCCCATGTCAAGGGTTCCTTTAAGGTATCGGAAGATGTTCTTGATTCCAACCCAATGACGTTGTGTTGGCGCAGAGCTAAATCTAGCTAACAAGTTCACAGAGAAAGCGATGTCTGGTCTAGTACACTGAGCTAAGTATAACAAAGCTCCAATCGCACTAAGATATGGATATTCAGCTCCCAAGACCTCTTCGTCATCTTCTTTCGGACGAAAGGGATCTTTGTTGATATCCAGACTTCTAACGACCATGGGAGTGCCTGTAGGATGCATAACTTTGTCCATGTTAAATCGCCTGAGCATCTTTCGGACATATGCAGACTGGTGTATAAAAATTCCACCACTTCGGTGCTCTAGTTCTAAGCCTAGGCAAAACCGAGTCCTTCCCAGATCTTTCATCTCGAATTCGGATTTCAAATAGCTAGCGGTCTCATTGATCTCATTCAGAGTTCCAATGATGTTCATATCATCGACATAGACGGCTATAATGGCAAATCCTGAACTTGTTCTCTTTATGAACACACAAGGGCACAACTCATCATTCTTGTATCCTTTCCCAATCAAGTAAGCACTTAACCGTGTGTACCACATCCTACCAGATTGTCGGAGTCCATATAGAGATCGTCTCAACCTGATAGCAAATGAACTTCGTGGTTTTTGCTCACTTGACTTGGGTAACGAAAGTCCTTCTGGCACTTTCATGTACATCTCCGTATCTAGGTCCCCATAAAGATACGCAGTTACAACATCCATAAGCTGCATATTGAGTCTCTCTGAGACTACCAAACTTATTAAGTATCGGAAGGTAATAGTATCCATGACAGGAGAATACGTCTCCTCATAATCAATTCCAGGGCGTTGAGAAAAACCTTGCGCCACGAGTCGAGCTTTATATCGCTGGACTTCGCCATTCTCATTGCGCTTTCTGACAAAGACCCATTTATGTCCAACAGGCTTCACGTTCGGCGGTGTAGGCACAACCGGTCCGAAAACTTGCCTTTTCTTTAGAGAGTCTAGTTCAGCCTGGATTGCTTCTTCCCACTTCGGCCAATCCGCCCTACGTTGACATTCATCAACAGTGCGGGGTTCCATATCGTCGTCGTCAATGACTTCTTGAGCAACGGCGTAGGCGAATGCATCATCGATATACATGGAATTTCTTTCCATCAGATTGTGCATGCATAAGTAGTTTAGTGAGATTTCCTTGTTCTCCAACATCAACAGTGAGTCTGAGGCGTCCCCCAGATGATTCAGAGTTGATTCTTGGACATAGGTATAGTCGGAGACAATCTCGTGTGACGGCGTCACAGTATCAATGATGAACGGATCGCTTTGTGCCTGGACACATGCCCTCTTTCTAGGTACATTGTCTTTGGAACCGATTGGTCTCCCCCTCTTTCTAGGAGGATCCGAAGTCGACGCCGGCTCTCCACTTGGAGGTGCCGAGCCTAGGCTGCCGATGGCACCTAGGGCTGCGGGTCCGAGACCGGCGGCGCGTGCTCGTGCATGGCGAGGAATGTTAAGCCTTGCAGGTACATTCGCAGCAGGTATGGTTGATCTTGTCACTTTCGCAATATCAGTAAAGGAGTCGGGCATCGTATCCGCCACCTTTTGTAGTTCTAATATGCGTTGTATTTCAGTCTCACACTGAGACGTACGGGGATCATAATGAGACATAGTGGGAGAGAACCACGTCAATTCCTGACGTTCATTTGGGACGGATGCGGCCCCATCTCCCCCTAACGGCGGGAAGGATGTCTCATCAAAGTGACAATCTGCAAATCTTGCAGTAAACAGATCACCTGTCATAGGCTCTATATAGCGGACAATAGTTGGTGCTTCATATCCAACATAAATAGCTGATCGTCGTTGTGGACCCATCTTGGTACGCAGTGGAGGCGTGATAGGCACATATACGGCACAACCAAAAGTACGCAGATGCGAAATATCAGGCTCGTAACCAGTTACCAACTGGTACGCACTAAATGGTTGGCTATCTATGGGTCGTAGACGAATAAGCATAGCTGCATGTAATATTGCATATCCCCATGCCGAAACTGGCAAGTTTGTGGCCATGACAAGAGACCTAGCTACAAGCTGTAGTCTCTTGATAGCGGCTTCTGCAAGACCGTTCTGAGAATGAACGTGGGGTACGGGATGTTCAACTTCAATCCCAACTGACATGCAATAGTCATCAAAACACTTTGAGGTAAACTCTCCAGCATTATCCAGTCTGATGGACTTAATCGGATTGTCCGGGTGGTGAGCCCGAAGCTTAATAATCTGAGCTAGGAGTTTAGCGAATGCAGCATTCCTCGTGGACAACAACGCTACGTGTGACCAACGCGTTGATGCATCAACCAGAACCATGAAATATCGAAATGGTCCGCATTCTGGTGTTATAGGTCCACAAATATCACCTTGTATTCGTTGTAGAAACGGAATATTCTGTTTATTATCAATAGCAAAAGATGGTCTTGCTTGAAGTTTTGCTAGTGAACAAGCTTTGCAAAACGAACGATGAGCATTAGACATCGCTACAGAAGCATGAGAAGCAGGAGGGGACCGAACCTCTCCTTGGAACCGAGAGGCGGCTATCGACGGCACGGCCGAACCGAGGCCGAGGCGCCCTCTGTGCTTTTGTGATCGGAAAAATGGATGACCGTGGGAGCATTTCAAAATACGGATCATCAGATCACGACCCGGATGACCGAGTCTATCATGCCAAAGCTTATAAGCATCAGAATCACATAATATAACAACATGAGATTCGTTGGCTCGAATGGTTGTGAAATACATGCCATTGCGAACTCGCTTACACTTCTCCACAATGCGAGTGCGCATAGATTGAGTGGAGGTGATCAACAGATATTCAGTTCCATCTTCAACATAAGTGCTGAGGTGATAGTCATTGTCACGCACATCCTTGAAAGCTAGCAAGGTTCTTGGCGCCTTAGGCGCATATAGGGCGTCCTCTACCCGAATCTCAGTGCCATTTGGCAGTAAGAATTGAGCAGTGCCACGACCCTTAATTACGGGTCCAGTTCCTGTCATCGTAGATAACGATGATTCTCTTGGCGTAAAATCCGAAAACAATTGCCGATTCCTCAGAATCGTGTGAGTTGTTGCACAATCCAACAAACACTCAATCTCGCCTTGATACATCTACAAAAACAATGTAAATTGAATCAATAGTCTACTTTAGACTTTGGCGACCACTTTAAAGTAAGTGTACTGAAACAATATATCATCACAAAATGAAGTGCATTAAGGCCAATAACATAGCCATGGCAACGACAAAACTTGAGAGAGAGATATAAGCCGCATTTTAATCGCCGAGTATCATCATTGATAATCATAGCCTAGGTCAGAGATTGAGACCGGACACCGTCGTAGGTGGCGTGGCCGAGCCAAGACCGAGGCCAAGGCAAAGGCCGGAGCCAAGCCAAAGCCGAAGCTGTGGTAAGGCCAAAGCGACCCAGAGGCCGAGCCGAAGCAAGGCGAGTGGTGAGAATCGGTCAGGCATTGAGGCAATGCGATGCGACGGTTGAGCTAAATCCGAAGCATGGCGAGTCCGAAGACACTTCGTTGCCGAGCCATTGATGCAAAAGTTGCATTTGTTCGATAGGCTATCGATTGTTGGTTTCAAAAATCGGATTCGGTGCTGAGCCAAGCTGGCGATTGGCCATGGCGAGTGAGGCCTAGCGAGTCGCGGCCAAGCGCTTAGGCTTTGGCGAGCGAGGTTTGGCGGATCGCAGCCAAGTTGGCGGATCGCTGATCGCGGATCGCGGATTAGTTGGCGAATAGACATGGCGAGCGAGGCCTGGCGGATCGCGGCCAAGTTGGCGGATAGCGGATCGCGGATCACGGATCGCGGATCTCGGATCGCGGATCGTGCATCGCGGCTCGCGGATGGCGTATCGCGGATCGCGGATCTCTCCTTTTGTCTTTTGTGATTTTTCGGATATGAGTTAACATCACCAGAATTTTGGTGAACTCAAAATAATTATGCCATTGAGAATTGGACGCATTGAACCAATTTTGCTTTCAGGGATGTAAAAATCTTAAATCATTCGTAGAATAAGATAGATTTTATTGATGACAACTCAAGAATACATCAAGGTTGTTCTAAATAGAACGACTTATCGAACAAAGTCGTGATTTATTGACTATTCTGTCAAAATAACAATCAAAATCAAACTTGAACACGTATCTCATGACCTAAGTCAAATACTTATTCATAGTCTGGAGTATCATACTCCTGAGTCCTACGTTTCTTGGTAGGTTGGAAGTCATCGATGGCAAAGTTCGTATCTTCCTCATCGTATACTTCTTCCTCAAAGTCTCCTACATAGTGTGCTTCTTGTTCTATGTATTGTTTGTGTTTCTTGTAAGCGGCTTGAATATCTCTGCTTGCTATGCAATCGCGTTGGAGATGATTCATAGAACCACATTTGAAGCAAGGAGCCGAAGCATTGTTCGGCGGATGGCCACCACGCCTGGGACCGGAACCAAAACTGTTCCTCCCTCTGGGAGCGGCGGCTCTGCCATCATCCCTTGTCCAAGAAAGCGGTCGGCCACGGCCGACGCCTCTTCTCCCTCCTCGTCCGCCACGTATTGCTCTTGGCGTACGTGGTGGCGGTGCTTGACGTTCATGAGGTTGATGCTTCTGCTTAAAAGCTTTACCACGGGCTTGATGAGATTCCGCAATGAATTTCGGTCCTCGAGGCCTCTTATTGGTGGTAAGAATCAACTCATGGTACCTCTCCTTTCTTTGAAGCACATTCATCAAATCGCTGAAGGTTTTGATAGTGCCTTTCTCGCGGAGATCGCGGTACTGATGCGACAACATGGACGCAGATTCTGGGAACGTTGTGAAAGTCTTCTCCATCATATCATCATCGGTCTTTTCGACCCCACAAAAGCTCAAATCAGATTGCAAGTTTAGCATAGTCTGATGATATTCCTGGACGGAATCAAAATCCAGTAAGCGGATTTGCTCCCAATCAGACATGAGGTCTGGGAGTTGTGCGTCATGCACATTGTCGAAGCGGTCCTTGAGGATATCCCATAGCTCTTTGGGATCAGTTTTCCTCAGGTATTGCTTCTTGAGCGTTGGATGGATATGGCGCCTGAGAAACATCAGGGCTTGTGCTTTCTGTTCAGGAGAAGCGTGTAAGTTTTCATCCTCAGGAGGGTTGATGGTGGCAGTAAATCTTTTACCAATGAAAGTGTTCTCAACATCTGAGACCCACCTCTTGTATTCCTTGCCTTGGACATCCAAGATGTCAAATTCTGGACGCTGAGTGTCAGCCATCTACAGAACACAAACAGGGAGACGTTAGTATGTTTGAATACTAATCAAGTTTGATTGTTCTTTTAGAACAGTGCCAAGATATATCATGGTCACATAAATCGATGCTTAACGTGACTTCAAGTCACAATCGATATCTTCCCTTTGTTTTCTTTCCAAAAAAAAGAATAATACGTTATGGTTCACAGTGACATCACAGTCACAAGCATAACGGTGGCCGGTAACATCACAGTTACCCCAATAAACGTTGGCACCGGGGTGACTAAATCCCCGTATGCCGTCCCGAGAAGCGATAGAATCGGGATGAAGAAGCAGGGACACGGAAAGGTCCCGGAAGAAAACAAAACCCAACTATTGAAATTTTCATAAGCGGGAACGTTTATAAAATATTTACCTCTTCAAGAGAAGCTTGATCAAACGAAACTTGACTCTTGGGGAAGCTTGTTTTCTTCGATTTTTCTTGATTTCTTCTCAACCACGAATAAGGGTTCGCGGATCGCTTGCTTGGCTTGCGAGCAATTTTGATCGTCTGGCAGATGCGTGCAAAAAGTAGCACGCAAGGGAGAGCTGCTGGCGAGCGGGTTGTCTGCCTAGAGGCAGAGGAGGAGCAGTACTCGAGGGTACAGTGCGGCAGGCGAACAGCGCAGATGCTGCTGAGAAGAGGCCGACGGTGCCGAAGGGAAGAATCGGCGGCCGACGGTAGGTTAGGGTTTCGGAAAAAAAAATTCGGAATTAGGGTTTCTAGGGTTTATTAGACGGGAGGCTAGAGCAATGTGCTGATAACGTGTTGTAGGAGAAATAGATTGATAAATCTCTCTGTGTTTATTCATTGATAAGGAGGCCTTTATATAGGCATTACATCAAGTATCCCTGGCGAACAGGGATTCCCTATCTAATAGAGTATCTAGACTACAAGTCTTATTAGGACAAGACACACCACGGAAGTTACGGAGTTAACCTTCCTTGAACAGTAGTCTAATTATAACCATTTATATATTTTTGTTAATATATAAATGGTTATTTGTATTTATATATTGTTAAAGGAAAAACACATTATGTGCCTTCGTCAATGTAACTGACGAGAGGTAATTAGGTAGTCATTATTGTCATTAATGTATTTACTATTACCGTTGTAATACTCACCCTATATAAAGGGGATTATCAATGAAATGAGTAGACCAATTCTCATTTTCCTACAACACGTTATCAGCACTTTGCCTAACCTTGAGTTTTAGCCAAGAAAAAAAAAACAGAAAAAAAAATATCAGAAAAAACCCTAATTTTTTTTTCCTTCCCCCCACCGCCGCTGCCGCCGCAAGCCTTGCTAGCAGCAGCCCCGCCCCGCCCAAAATCGAACCGGATCAGCAGATCAAGATTGATATGGACACCCACTGCTCGGACGACGCTGCTCCTGTGCCTCGTCCTACTCCGATCGATCTCCTCCAGTCGACGCCACAGCAGCCCCGATCCCGACCCGGTCCCCTTCGATTAGCCGCAGCAGCAGCCCGTCGCACTCCGGTCCCGGCCCGCCGCTCGACCCCGATCCGATCCCCTTCGATCGGCGCCCCGATCCGGTCCCCCTCGATCGGCGCCCCGATCCGGTCCCCCTCGATCGGGGCCCCGATCCGGTCCCCCTCGATCAGCGCCCCGATCCGGTCCCCTCGACGCCAGCCCAGCCGAGCGCCGACGACGCCAGCCCAGACCTCGATCGACGATCGGATCGCTCCACTGACGCCGGTCCAGCCGCCCCGATCCATCGACGCCGCTCCAGCAGCCCCGATCCGATCCCGTTTCTACCGACGACAACTCGTCGGGAAAAACTTCCTCAGAAGTTCTGCCGACAAAAAAATTCGTCGGCAGAGATTGTGCGACCCAACCCATTGGGCCTGATCTCGACCCGGCCCATTTTTTGGCCTAACCCGGATCTGAAAAAAAAAGAAGGATTTTTTTGGGGGTAAAATACAAAGGTAATTTTTGAAATTACCGTACAGTAATTTATATTTACTGTATAACTATTTACTATATAACTATTTACTGTTTTTCGAATTTAATAGTAAATATGAAATTTTTTTTAATTTATATGGTAAATGTGAAATATATATGATTGAAGTGACTAATCATATGAATATTGTTTGTTTTTGTGTGACTTATCAATTACGATGCGGCGATTAATATGCGACGACTATTTGGAGTCGGAGATCGAGCAATCGCTTAATATGCAGTTTATTTGGCAAACTAACAAGTAAGATCTAATTAACGTTATCATTTTCATTAGATCGTTAAGGATATAATGCTCAAACTTATCTTATTATATTATGACATATATTTATGAAATTTGAGCATCATTATATGTCTATTTTATTATGTTAAATAATTATTTTTATTTAACATGTTATTTAATTTGAGCATTGCCATGATAATGCAAATTTCATGAGCAATACAATATAAAAATGGACAAACCAATTATTGTGATAAAGCATATTCACGAAGTAAGAAAAATATGACCATTACAAATTTTGGTCTTGAGATCCAATTTTAATTTCTTGAAAAAATTTTCATCATGGATATCTTCTTGATTATATAAAAAGCAATGATAATGAAATTTCATTAGCTTTACATGCAATGAATATGGAAAAATCAAAATTTTATTGTGATAACGAAATTTCACAAAGCATCGGGTTTCCATAAAGTATATTGGTTTATTTTAGTTGTCGTGAATGTCATAGACCGCGAAACTAATATATTTTATTTTTCCTATATTTTACAGATGGTTTAACCATCACAGTTTGACTTTGACACATTGGACTCTGAAGAACTTGAGTACCAAATTCCCCTATTGAGCCAACAAAGGCTTGAGCATGGTATATTTATACGAACTGCTTTATGTAAATAGTTAAATATATAATTTCAATATCTTGAATGACAACGTAAGGTCTGAAAAGAAATTCCCTGAAACAAATTATGCAAAGTAATGCAACAACCCTAAACCAAAGGGCAATGACAATGTAAGGTATGAGAAAAAGAAATTTCCTGGAACACATTTTGTAAAATAATGCAACAACCCTAAATCAAAAGGCAATGACGATGTAAGGTCTTAGAAAAATATATATATATATATATATTCTTGAACAAATTGGGCAAAGTAATGCAACGACCCTAAAACAAAGGGTAATTACCATGGACGTAAAATTCATATAATCATCCAAAAGTAAGTGGAAACAATGTAACATTTAAAAGATGACATAGGGGACATGTCATGTGCAGTGAAGCACTCTGCCATTGTTGTAATTCAATGAACTATTGATACGTACATTATAAGCTAGCAAAGAATTAGCTACGACTTTCAATAAATATGAAGAATCATATAAGTACGCGGATTTTGGAAAAGTATCTTCAATATCCAACAATAACATTGAAAAAGAGTTTACAACTAAAAACATAATATCTGGGAAGAATATGTTAAATGACAAATCTCATCATTGCAGCTATTAAAAGAGCAAAAAGGATCTGGCTCAATCCAAGATAGACTTTAATTAGTCTACTTTAAAAAATTTTAAGATATCCTTATAAAGGCCATTACGCCTAAATACGACTTTTGGTCCTAAATTAGACTTTTGGTCTTAAAGTTTCTCTCTCTAAATTGGACAAGACTAAATGTAATCGTTGGCATGTTAATTTTTTTTGAATTTTCTCTAAAGGAATTGAGATTATTCAAATTTTATTCATAATACACATGATTCAATTTTCTACATATAACTTTGCAAAGTATTGCATAAAGTAAAACAACATATCATAATATAGGCATGAAACAAAGAACCGTGTGTAAAGAAACGCACAATGTAATCCCTAAAATAATAGTACTGAAGAACAGTAGTACTATATCAGTAGTATATGATAATGATTAGTATTTCAAAGAAAGTAATAAGGATCAGTATATATTTTCCTTTGGGATTCATAATACACATGCCTAATTGGGATTAAAAATTTTTTTATTACAATTCCCATTTCCCAATCGAGTTACTCTAAGAAACTTGAGTTACGTTTCGATATATATTGAACATATGTCAAATTGACAAATAATGCCAAGAGAAAATTGAATTTTGTTTTCCACATTATAAAGAAATTTACGCCACGATTTTCATGTGAAAAAGACACAAGTGAGAATTTATTTGAGCTCCTTTGCATTACCTCTAAATGACTGCGAATGTAAACGAGTATTAGAGAAGATTATATGTCAACTTAGTAGGTTCTAAGTAACCGCTAATTAAATCCAACGTCATAACAAAATGATCTTTTGGAATTCTGACATAGATTGGCTTTGATATGGTGATCCATGCATTAAAGAAACTACTATGGACACCCATATTTTTGGATAAATAGAAGCAAACACCAGAAGAATATGGTTCACACACGAATCTGAGGACGATCAATGAACATTTTATCCTCAAATATTGTCATATAGGGTTGAAGACGTATGTTCAATTCCTAAATTCCGCCGCTCCCCCAAAGTGGCATTATAATATATTTGATGCACAAGTATATGCATTTATACCTTATTATGCTTCTCCTATCCGTCATGATTTTATGGATAAAAGTACATCATTCAAAGCCTATTCGTTAAAGCAATTATGATTGAGATCATCATATGCAAAGGACACATGAGTTTCTCATTATGTTGTTATATTGAATCAAAAGAGGATTCAGTGGATCGATTCAACCAACTTGCGGACACCATAGATATTTTATGGTGTTGGTTGTTGTGTCGACACACTGGTCACGTGTCATGACACCATCCAAAATTAAAATTTATGCTGCTTATGCTAGAAAGTCAAAGCACCTAGGCCGGGTTAATTTCCGTAGGTGTGATGATTTTATGGCTTATTATATGGGATTTGTAATGGACATCATATTCCTATATATAAAAACCCAATTGGTCTCACGGAAAACGACTACAGTAATAGTCTTAATATTGGTAAAGCACACCAATACTTCCGTTTTGGATTATGCAATTTTTGCATGCAGCGTTACTTTTTCATCTATGACCATCATCATTGAACCAATTTACACCATAGCTGGTGACTATGTGTGAGGATTTTTTAGGATTTCAAACGAACTTGTAATCCTTGAGCTCTTTTGGATTGACACGGATCTACAATCCTTGAGCTCTATTAAATGTTTTATGTGCCAAAATTGCGCCGCCACAGCGCACAATGATGGGTTACTTGAGATGAATAAATATTTATGCTAGATATGAACTTCCAGCTATAGTCCGCTATGTCGAAACCTTGACAGGCGATCTCCTCACCGCTAAATTTGCGGTGTGTCACTTTGATGAGACAGTCTTCCCGTCGTTAGGGGGAGATAAGAACAAGCATGTTCAAGTGGAACGACAGGAATTGTCGTGGTTTGTCCCCACTGTGTCTCATCTCGATCCCCAAAATCACACAAAGTAAAGTGTGCAGATGTCTTATACATTAAAGTGACGAGATCATATAAACCTGCTGCAAATATACCTGCAAGGATTGTGTTTATCAAAAGGACATGGTACCACCCAAAAAGAATTGGGTATTGCACTGCCACCATGGATGGTGGCATGGTGACGCCATAAGTGGCATAAATGGTGTCACAGGCCGTGGCTCTCCAAGGAAGAGGGGGAGGCCACCCTAGGTTCGATACATACTTGTGTAAAGGAAGAAAACAAGTTTGGCACAACTTGATCTATTGATCAGTGATACTCAAATCCGTCTCATGAGAATATTTATGGATTGTGGTTATCATTGGGGGATGCCTCAAATGTTAGAACCAATCCTTAAAGTATAGAGATCTCTGCAAACACATTACACTAGTGTACATGAGGACGTGGAATAATGAGTCTAATATCGAACCATACTTCGTTGAAAAATGTCAACTTAGTAAACTGGTCTAATGGAAAGAAGCGATCCAGTATAAACAAAGAAATAGGTCTTTTGGGCAGGTGACGCCGACACCGCAAATATAAACCCTATCAAATATATCTTTGTTAGAATGCGTAATGAGAATAAGAGTATGCAGACTCACCTTATGGCGCAAGGTCTCTTAAAAACGCACTGGAATCGACTACGAGGAGATATTCTCTAGTAATGGACTACGATGAGACAATCTCTCGTAATGGATGTCATTGCACTCCACTACCTTGTCAGTTTGGTAGTTTCCGAAAAACTGAACATGCAGCTTACGAAAAGTGATCAAAACATATATCTCTATGGGGATCTAAATTAAGAGATATACATGAAGATCCTAAATGGACTCCATCCACCCAAATCAAGTGACTCTAGATCATATGAGTACGTTTGCAAAAGAAATTGAAACGTTCACTAAAGTGACTACTTGATTGGAAAGGGATTGATGAATTATGCCCTTGCGTTTTCATTATGGATATATATGAACTCTAAATGAAATAAGAGAAACTCAGTGTATTGTAAATCCTAAGTTGAGAATGAAAAAGATTTTGGGAATACACAGTCTTGAAATGGAACTCAAGGACTGTAATGATGGTGATCATTCATCAATCGGCTTAGGCACTCTAAAGAATAAAGTGAGGCCTACATATATTCCCATGATCAGTCGAAGTCTTTAGTCTAACAATAGATCCGTTTTTCATCTAAAGGAAGATGACGAAGAAGTATTGGAAAATGAAATTCCTATACAAGTGCAATGACGCATGATTGTACTTAAACATAATATGTAAGACTCGACCTCTCATTCGATGTAAATTTATAAAGCTATGTCTAGCTATGCGCCTACGCAACGCAAATCGTTCTTTCATTAAAGATATGAAAGATTTGGGCTTATTCAATCTCTACATAGATTGTGACATGATAAAGAAATTATCCACGTCATAGCTAACTATGCGTAAAGAAAAACGCATTAAAGGTGAGATAAGAAAATCTGTTATCACAGATCAATTTCAAATCTCTTAATGGTTCACTCATACTCTAGACGAAGTTATGACTATTTTGTTATATGAAGGTCATACCACAAGTGAACCTGATGTTCAATATGAACCTATGCATTCAGTTCATGAACAACCTTATCCTCAAGATCAAAGTAAATCAAGTTGGATCTGAGGACGATGTGGCAAGATTTAGTTACTAAATCATTGCTCAAAGTCATATTTGGAAAAACATGTGAAAATGCATAACTATGCTAATGTTACTGAAGCTCCCTTGATCAAATGAAAGAATCAGGGAGAATCCCATGATTAATGTAAAAATCAGGGGGAGGTGCAGACATCAGGGGGATTCTAGCACATACATGTTGTTTTCAAATGTAATAGGTGCGTTGAGCTCTTTTTGTCCTTCGACCAAAGTTTTATTTTCTCCCATTGGGTTTCCGTTACTTGGCAAGGTTTTTAATGAGGCAACACCACATGCACCATTTTACCTCTGACTCGGCACAAGGGGGAGTGTTAAAGGAAAAACACATTATGTGCCTTCGTCAATGTAACTGACGAGAGGTAATTAGGTAGTCATTATTGTCATTAATGTATTTACTATTACCGTTGTAATACTCACCCTATATAAAGGGGATTATCAATGAAATGAGTAGACCAATTCCCATTTTCCTACAACATATATATGTTAATAATGAAATATAGTTATATTTGTATATAAATAGTTATATTTAGGTTAATGGTTAGTATTATTTAAAATTAGTACAAATTTAAATATTAATTTGTTAGTATGTTTTGAAATATGTTAGTATTATTGGTTATTATATTAATTAGAATTTGTTATTTAATGTAATATAATTTAATATTAATTAATGTATTAATGCCTCAAGCTGCAGATGGCAGATGTATTCAGACAGTTCTTCGGAGGCCGTCGTTCCAGATCTAGGGGTTCTGGAAGTTCCGCCGGTTCCGCAGAGTCCGACAGGACCCTTAGCCAGCCTGAGAGGACCACCACCCAGCCGCGGAGGAGTGTGGATTCATCCCAGCCGCGGAGGCCTGTGGATTCATCCCAGCCTCGGAGGAGTGTGAGTTCTCGGCACCAGACCCTTCTCCAGGCGGGGCGGCCGTCGAGCAGTTCACGTCCCCCTGTCGGGCCAGATGCTCCGAGGTTCAGTAGGCAGCTATTTCAGGACGAGATAGCTGCAGACGTTCCTCAGGTCCGTATGCCTGAGGTTCATCGGGAGCCGATGACGAGTCCGACGACGTCTGCTGCTGACTCGACTGAGGAGCCTACTCTCCCAAATCAGCTCTACCTCCCGTATAACATTCAAGCGATACCCGAGGTCGACTTTCGAGGTGTGCCCATATGGCCTGCTATGCCTCAGTACGTGAGTGCTGCGGAGGCATACCAGCAGCAGCCATTTGAGAACCCTGACCTCCTGATTTCGGCGAGGAGAAAAGGAAAGTCAACAGACGGGTCATCGAGTTCAGGTAACATTTTATTTTATTAATTAAATGTTTTATTAAAATTAACGCACTAATATTTAATTTTATTAACCAATCGTCGTTTATGTGATAGGGACAGCCGCTAGCAGTTCAACGAGGAATACGAGAGGTGTCATATGTTTTGACACGCTCAGGAGAACTGTTGAGAGCAGTGGGAGGATCCGGATCAACGAACCTCCTAATCAGGAGGTTCAGGGGAAAAAACACCGCGACTACAAGGGTTGCGTGGGGGCACTGATTAGGGACAGAGTCCCTATGTTGTGGACACGGTGGGCTGATGTGCCCGAAGAGATCAAGAGGGAGGTGAACAACGCCGCGTCGGTGAGTAATTTAAAAAATTTAATTTATTTTACGTAATATTTAATAATTTTTCGGTATTGTTATAATTGTAAAACTAATAAAATATTATCTTTCAGACATACTTCGAGATTGCAGAACATAAGCAGCATTGGGCGGACGCGATGCAGAACTTGAGGTACGTTGGGAATTCCTTATCTTATAATTTAAAATATTTTATGATATTAATAATATTTCTAATGCACTTTTATTTTTTCCGTAGGTTCAAAGAGTGGAAGAACGAGCTCCGTTCCTACTTTAACGAATACGACAACCGTGGTCGTATGGGTACTCCCAGAGAGTTCATGTTCAGGGAGTACGAGTGGCGTTGGTTGAAGACAGTAGACTTCAACAACCCACTTATGCAGGTAAATACTAAACTTAACTATAAATGTTTATTTTTTTAAAATTTTAATTATTAGTTTAATTATTTTATAATTATTACACTAATATTTTTTGATGCATTTTTCTAATATTTTATTATTTGTTTGAAGGAACGGTCTCGGGTAAACTCTGCGAACCGCCGCCGTAACACAACTCCCCATCATGGTGGTTCTAGGCCGTTTGCACAATATTAGAAGGAGGCGCTTAGAGATCATCCTGATAGCAACCCGTACGTGGAGACGTTCAAGATCGCTTATCCACAAACGACAAAACAGCTCGTAAGTCGTTGATTACGATTTAAAAATTTTAATTATTAATTTTACTTAATTATATATTTGTTAGAATATTAATTATTTTTTTTTTCCCGTTCAATTAGGAGAGGGTGAACCGGGCCGAAGAAGAGGTGTTCCAACAAGTAGTTCGGGAGACACAACCGAACATTTCAGAGGCAGATCTGGAAGAAGCCCTGCGCCAGGTCGACCGATCGAATGTCCAAACGGCAGCGAGGATGTTCGACGCAGCCTTCCCAGACCGGTCAAACCAATACTACTGCCGGGGTTTGGGAAGTTCTGGAATAGGGCTCCTGAAGACCACTAAGGGAGGTCAAAAGAAGGGAGGCGGGGACAGCCAACATATGAGGGGGGAAGTGCAGAGATTGGCCGCAAGATTGGCGGCCGAGTCCCAGAGATCACAGGAGCTACGCCGTAGAACACAGCAGTATCATTTGGATATGGCCAGTTTGCATGCTGAATGCGACAGAGTTCGGCAACACAACTACGCCGCCCAACAAAACTGGTGGTGTGATATGTTCGCGGCACAACAACAAGCCCTTGAACCCCCGCCCCCGTTTCAGCCGTTAGTTGAACCTCCAATGCCTCAACCTCCCGATGATGACGAGCATGATGGAGAGCAGGATGCTGGGGATGACGTGGTGGACTTTAGTGCTTTAGGTGATGATTAGGGTTATATTTTATGTATATTGGAACAAAGTAAATAATAAATCATTTAGACGTGTTTCTTGTTGGTGCAAATGCATGGATTGTCTTTGTGATTTGCAGGTTGCTTGGAATGGTAATTTAGAAATTAGTTTAATTTTTTTTCTCCCAAATGTAAGAATAGCCGACGATATTGGCATTATTTCGTCGGCTATAAGCACAATAGCCGACGATTTTTACCAATTTTCGTCGGCTATAACCGTTATAGCCGACGAAAATGACATTATTTCGTCGGCTATAACTAATTAATGCCTATTAAAATATTAATATATTCTGACGAAATAACCGACGAAATAGATGGAATCGTCGGCTATATTTCAGAACAAATAGCCGACGAAATTCGTCGGCTATAGTTTACGATATCGTCGGCCATACTCGAAAATATCCGACGAATTTCGTCGGATATTTTACACAGATTTGGTCGACGAAACTAATTTTCGTCGGTAAAGTCGTCGGCCATACTCGAATATAGCCGACGATTTCGTTATTTTCGTCGGCCATTGGTATTACCGACGGTGTTTTTCCGACGACTTATAGCCGACGAAAATTTGGTCGGCAGAAGGAATAGCCGACGAAAATTTGGCATAGTCGACGAAATTTTTTTCGTCGGCTATTCTCTCCGATGTGGTAGTGTTAGCATACAACATTTATGATACAATTAAAACCTGTCCCATCACTTCTTCTCCTTATGCCTCCTGGTTGGGTCATATCCCCTTCAGGAGAACACGACTTTTGTTAACTAGTCTCTTGCACCAATGTGGTTTCTGCTACAGTTTTGAGAAATTTCGGCAGCATCTCCCTACAGTTCCTCAACTGCACAAAAATCTAAACAACCTAATTTACACTCGAGGAACATTGTAGAGAGACATTGTCGAAACTATATCCTAAAACTGAAACTGAAACCACATGAATAGCAAAATGATCAACAAAGTCGTGTTCGCCTAAAGTGTCCAAAAATGGGACAATTCGAGAATCAACAACTCATCTCGATCAACTAGATGAGTTGTTGATTCTCAAACGGGAGTTCTAAGCTAATAAAAACTACAATTATATATAATATGAAACCATAAATTTACATACGGCACCACACTCACTCACTAAGCCACTCGCATGTTTCAGAAACCCTAACTACCACAATCCACACACAACACAAACCAATTACATCATTAATTAATAATTTCAACATAATATACCATAAAATTCTAATTTCACTAAATTTCACTATTTCACAAAATTTCATTTTCACAAAATTTGGATTTAACTAAATTCACAATTTCACTAAATTACACTAAAATTCAATTTCACTAAATTTCACAATTTCACAAACTAACCTAATCTCAATTTCACCAAAATCAACACTAACTCCATCATATATTCAAACACCCAATACTAAAAACAACACAAAACACATTATAAACCAAATCTAACTCAAGATATCAAACACTAAATTCAACCAATCAAACCCAAATATGGTGATTACAATGAAGAGGAGAGATTATACTAACCTACAAAGCAATTGGAAAAGAAGACCCAAGCTTTTGAACCCCGAAATTGACGAAATCAACACTTGTTCCCCTTTTTCGCAGCTCCAGATTTGTTTTCTCCCCGTTTCTTCAGTTTCTGGGTTCTGTTTAAGTCGAGGGCTTTATAAAAGATTTTAAAACATTAAGCGACGGACATGTTCTTTGTTCGTCGCTTAAGTACCTCTGAAGCGACAAACATATGCCGTCGCATTAGAGGTTCTTAAGCGACGGTCATATGTCGTCGCCTAAGTGCCATCGCATTAGAGGTTCTTAAGCGACGGACCGACTTTTCTATGCGACAGAAACTTTGTCCGTCGCATAAGTGCCTCTTAAGCGACGAACGTATTCAATGTCCGTTGCTTCACCCCATATATGACGTAGTGATATTACATATAGAATGATCCTAAACGTCGGACATAAATTAGTCTCTAGATGAGAGAAAAAAGAAATTCATCTTATATCGGGCTCACAGGAGAAATGCACACATCTCATTAATTCCCTCACAAGACTAAAAAGTCAATACATGAACTTGACCATGCATTTATGCTCAATGCATGTACCTAATTGACTATACACTAAATTTCAATGCATAAGGTGTCACTATAAATGCACGAACCATTAGTAACAAGCATTAATTAAGCGATTACATAATATTAACTTCTACGTACAAATAATAACTTAACAGATGGTCCGTGCATGAAAAATAATTTATGTATGTCGATAGTCATGCGCTCCGTGCATGAAAGATAAAATATGAAATATGTATGTTGATAGTACGTAGTTTTTTTTTTATTGTTTTCTTGATAACTCAATAATATTGTTGATCTGCTTGATAGCATTCAAATCCTAGCAAATGTATCCCACAAGATATGAACCATATATTAAGAAGATTTTCCCAACCCTAAAGAAAAATCTGAGCAAAAACAATTAACTGATTAATAATAAGATTCAAATCACACAAAATATATATGAAACCAAAGAATCAGGGCCACACACATGCAACATACCTTCTATAGATCGCCCACAGGTTCTTTTTCAAAACCGCTTTCTATCGACCCTCCCATCCTGTTTAAATAGAGCCAGACTGAACACGATTTTACATAACAAACCAAGAAGAATATATGATGATTATCTGTAAGGGAGTGAATACCTGCAGGTTACCAGCAGAATCCCAAGATGAAGACGACGATGAAGACCCCGAAATTTGGGAGAGGACTCGAGAAATCTTCATCGGATCAATGATCTACCAGGTCTCTAACTATTTCTTTAGTCGATGTGGTTAATTAGGGTTTTAATTGATTCATTTCCATCGGTTTTTACAGTATGATCGAATAGTTTGGTACCTAAAAATTCTTCATTCTCTTGTTTTATATCAGACTGGTTACTCCTATGTTCAGGTGAGTTGTTGGGGAAATTCCCCTAAAGGATCGGAGTCTACGAGGCATGTGAAGGTGTACTCGATCTATCCATTTTTTATCTGCTTTCGATCATTTCATCAGATTTGAGTTTTGGCCCTGGAATTGATTAATTAACTTCAATTGAATTTTCTTCAATAATTGAATACCTTGTCAATGATTTTTCTTTATTTTTTGGAGGATTAAAAAATTATATTTACTTTTGTATGTGTTTTATTTTCTTGCAATGATCCCAGTAATCAAGTAGACAATTATCTTTGTATCTTTGAACTCTTTCTCTGACCTCTACACTTTGCAGATTGTATCATAAGGTGAGACTGGTCGCGAGGAACACCCAACAAGAAACAGCGAGGTATAAACATTTAACCCTTTGCTGCAATTGTTTCAAGAAAAAGCTTTCTGCATCTTCCTGATTTGCACTATTCTTTTGTTTTATAGCCTCCCGAGCCACGTTTGCCTCTAATTCTTCAATTTGGTGCGTTCAACTAGTTCACCTGTAGAACTGTAGCATGTTGAGATTTTCAACAGGTTTCTCCGATCCTACTGTCGTCCCATCAGGTTTCTCTGATTGGCTTGCTTTAAGAGTTTAAGCCCTAGCAGATCCGGCCCCCTCTTTCTTCATATCCACTCGCTGCTCGATAGTTTGCAAAGCCTCGATCAATTAGAAGTGGACTTCTTGTGATGTTTGTAGATTCAAAAACGTTGACTCAGAGTCGTGATCACTGGTCGCCGGAAGGTGATGATAATACAGCGATGTCCGAACCATAATAATAAATACGTAGTTCAGATGCCTTTAAGAAAGCTAGGCTTGCACCTCGGAGAAGATAATAACCTGGAGTCTAAATGTTGGAAAGAACAGACACCTGGAGTCTGGTTTCATTTGTCATCGATCATCTTCATCGTTGCTACCATAGTGCATTAACACATGTTAATGTTAATTTCTTGATACCAAATCTTGTAATATGATCAAATTGGGGTGTTACATTAGAATTACGATCATCTATCTCCAACGGTATTAATTAGCAAATTTGTTAATTTTTGAAGTAAATTTGAGCTCAAATAGAATAATTATTACCGCATGTCTGTCTTTGATTTGTTAAAACATAATATTTAGCTATTACTGTTGGAGCAACATTTTAAATCGAGTGTTAAAACTCAAAATTGTAGCAAAATATAACAATTTAATGTCTTTGGTTCTGCCTAACTACTTCTTCACGTACATTCTTCTCCAAGCCGCATAACCGGTACGTACGTACCGGTTAAAATAGTTTTGGAACTAGCTTAAATAAGCTATAGTGGCTATGATTTAAAAATTTCAAATACATCTTTGTGAATTTGTCTCGGTGATTAAAAGTGCGCACTGACAAAGCTACCGGCTTAATTAGTTATTTCAGAAGTTACATCCTACGTTAGATTAGGTATATGTATTCCACCCTCCCCAAATTCCTAATATTATCAAACTATATATGAATCCTAATTTCTTGGAGTAATATAGTTGATCCTTACAAAAACTGGCTTTATATTGTTAAATCAGTGTTTCAACGTGAGTATTGCATGTGCCAGAAAGATAATGGAAGAATCAAAGTGGCATGAACTCCCAGTTGAAGATGTAGAGTTGATCTTGAAAAAGTTTGCTTCCATCGACATCATCCGCTTCGAAGCAGTTTGTTCTTCTTGGAGGTTAGCTGCAAAATCTTATGTTGCTTCCTCATATTACAACCCCTTGCCTCAAACTCCATGGCTCATGCTTCGCAACGATCAAGACGACAAAGTTTCAGATTCTTTAGCGTTGAGGAGAAAAGGGTTTACACCATCCAGAACGTGTTTGAAGGCTTCCATGACGATTGTTGCGTGGGTTCTTCCTACGGGTGGCTGGTAATTATAGACAAGAAAGCTCTCTTACATATTTTGAATCCGATTTCAGGAGCTAGCATCGGACTCCCAGATATTCAGACTCTTCCTGACTCCTCCATCAACTTTTCAAGTGATCATATTTCAAAAGCTATCGTTTCGTCGGACCCTTCTCGCAATACAAACTTTCTCGTGGCAGTGTCAACTACACGACCAGCAAGACTTGGATTCTACAAGCATGAAGATAAAACATGGAAAAGCTTAGAGAGTGCACGTCTCAAATAATGGTATCAGGATATTATATTCCACCATGAACAACTCTATGCACTGATGAGTTCGAACGGGGAAGTAGAAGTTTGGGACTTTAGGAAACCACTTCCTGTGAAATCCACGTACCTTCAAAACCCTAAATGCGTAGGCCTTAGCACTTGTTTGGTGGAGTCATTAGGTGACATTTTGCAAGTGCAGCGGATTTTTCAAAGGAACTTGTTTGGTGATTCCTACATAACATCGCACTTTCTGGTGTTCAGGATGAATTTAACTAAGGCAAAGTGGGAGAAGGTGGAAAGTTTGGGCGAGAGGATTTTATTTTGGGGTCGACATGGATCAATAACATCATCAGCCTTACATTTCACAGAATTGGATAAAAACTCGATATATCATTATGATAACGCTGTTGAAGAAGTCAGTAAAGTATTAGAATTTCTGTTGAATAAGTCCTAGTCTTTAGGGTCATTTAGTTCATGTTTGTTTCAATTCCTGTTAGTGCACCACGTTAGTAGGAGTGGTAAACGTGGGTGTTATCCTTTTCATTCAGAAGAAGTTGTATGGCTATATAAAGCCAAGTTTGTTCAATAAGAATGGAAGTCATTCATCCAAATTGTTTCTGAGCTCTGTTGTTTATTTGAGTTTCCTAACAATCTGGTATCAGAGCCCCATCAAGGGGCCTGAGTGAGTGAATGTGTGCTTAGGAACTGCAGTATCCTAAGAGAGTGGGAAAGAGAGAAACAGTTAGCTTGAGAGAAAACATGACAGAGAGTAGCTATGGGAGCTTTGTTCAGGCAGCTATCCCTAAGTTTGATGGATACTATGAGCATTGGGCAATGCTCATGGAGAACTTTATCCGCTCCAAACAATACTGGGATCTTATAGAGAATGGGATGTCATCAGAGGTGGTGCAAGGAGCTGAGGTTGAGGCAAGAACATTCACTACAGTGGTGCAAGGACCTCAACCTTCAGAGACACAACGCAAGGCAGCTGAAGATCAAGCACAAGCACAACACAGACTTCTAGAGGAGAGGAAATTGAAGGACTTGAAGGTGAAAAACTTCTTATTCCAGGCTATAGATCGACAAATTCTAGAGACCATCCTCAACAAAAACACATCCAAGGATATTTGGGACTCCATGAAGAGGAAGTATGAAGGCAATGCCAGGGTGAAAAGATCTATACTTCAGGCTCTTCGCAAAGAGTTTGAGGTTCTGGAGATGAAAGTGGGAGAGAATGTTACAGAGTACTTCTCCAGAGTCATTTCTGTAGCTAATCGGATGAGGAGTCATGGTCAACAAATGGATGATGTGGTAGTCGTGGAGAAGATACTTCAATCTTTAACTGACAAATTCAATTATATTGTTTGTTCAATTGAAGAATCGAAGGATGTTGATCAAATGTCCATTGATGAACTACAAAGTTCATTGATTGTGCATGAACAGAAATTTAACAAGCACAATGGAGAAGAGCAAGCTCTCAAGGCGACACATGAAGAAGGGTCAAGCGGAGCAGGAGGAAGAGGTCGTGGTCGTGGATCATTTAGGGGAAGAGGAAGAGGAAGAGGAAGAGGAAGCTATAATAAAGCAACTGTGGAGTGTTACAAGTGCCATAAACTTGGACATTTTCAATATGAATGTCCAAGTTGGGATAAGGAAGCCAACTATGCAGAGACTGGAGGAGAAGAAGAGATGTTGTTGATGGCATATGTGGAGATGAATGAAGCTACAAGAGATGATGTGTGGTTCTTTGATAGCGGTTGCAGTAATCACATGTGTGGAAACAAAGCTCTCTTCTTTGAGATGGATGAAAGCTTTAGACAGTATGTCAAGCTGGGAAATAATTATAAGATGATGGTCCAAGGCAAAGGCAAAGTCAGATTGAACGTGAATGGTATCAATCATATTCTCACAAATGTATTCCATGTGCCTGGATTGACAAACAACCTGATCAGTGTGGGTCAACTACAAGAAAAGGGGCTTGCTGTTCTGATGCATGAAGGAAAGTGCAAGATTTATCATCCTGAGAAAGGTCTCATCATAGAGACAGCCATGACAGCCAATAGGATGTTCGCGATTGTAGTCAACACTCATGAAGAGAAGTGCTTCCATACAAGTACTCAAGATCTCACCAACTTGTGGCACAGTCGATTTGCTCATTTAAGCCACAAAGGATTGAAGACTCTTCAAGAAAAAGGCATGGTACATGGGCTGCCCAAGCTTGCGTCTCCAACATCTCCCTGTGTTGATTGTCTTGTTGGCAAACAACATCGAGATCCCATTCCCAAGAAAAGTACATGGAGAGCAACACACAAGCTTCAGCTTCTCCACGCTGATTTATGTGGACCAGTGACACCGGAATCAAATATCAAGAAGAGGTATGTGTTATGCTTTATTGATGACTTTAGTAGAAAAGCATGGACATACTTTCTTGTTGAGAAATCAGAAACTTTTGGTGTTTTCAAGTGCTTTAAGAATATGGTTGAAAAAGAGTCTGGAATGAGTATTAAGTGCTTACGCACCGACATAGGTGGTGAATTCAATTCTGAAGAGTTCAATCAATTCTGTAAAAGTCATGGCATCAAGAGGCAGCTTACAACAGCCTTCACACCACAGCATAACGGTGTTGCAGAGCGAAAGAACAGAACAGTAATGAATCTAGTTCGTTCCATGCTTTCAGAGAAGGAAGTACCAAAACCTTTTTGGCCCGAGGCGGTGAACTGGACCACTTATGTTCTCAACAGGAGTCCCACCTTGGCAGTGAAGAATGCAACACCAGAAGAAATTTGGACAGGGGTGAAGCCATCAGTGAGTCATTTCAGAGTCTTTGGGTGTGTGAGTCACGTACATGTTCCAGATGCAAGGAGGACCAAGCTAGAAGACAAGAGTCATGCTTGTGTACTGATGGGAGTTAGTGAGGAGTCAAAAGGCTATCGGTTGTACGATCCTGTAAAAGGAAAAATCATTGTCAGTCGAGATGTTGTATTTGAAGAAGACAAGAAGTGGAGCTGGAATAGAGATGAAACAAAAAAGGAGCAGGAGCTTACTTGGGGTGACCTTGATGATGACTCAATTGAAGAAGAAGATGGTGAGATGAATGAAAAACCAGAGCAAAATGAAGATGAAGCAGCAGTAGATGAAGATATACATGAGGAAGTACCAAATGAAGCCACAAGCAATGCTCAAGCTGTGTACTCAAGATCAGGAAGGTCTCTGCGAACACCTTCTTATTTGGCAGATTACACTCCTGGAGCAGAGTTATCAGATGAAGAAAATGAAGCTAATATGGTCATGACTGGCTCCACTGATCCAGTTAATTATGATGAAGCTGTGCAGGAACAAGAATGGATAAAAGCAATGGATACCGAGATAGAATCCATAGAGAAGAATGGAACCTGGTCTCTAGTTGATTTACCAGCTGGTTGCAAACGAATTGGGGTCAAATGGATCTACAAAACTAAGTTCAATGAGCTTGGAGAGGTGGATAAATTTAAGGCGCGTTTGGTAGCAAAAGGTTACTTTCAAGAGCATGAGATCGACTATACTGAGGTATTTGCACCAGTTGCGAGAATGGAGACGGTGAGAATGATTGTGGCAGTGGCAGCTCAAAGGGATTGGAAACTCTATCAACTGGACGTGAAATCAGCTTTCCTTCATGGAGAGCTCAGCGAGGATGTGTATGTCGAGCAACCGAGGGGGTATGAGAAGAAAGGCAGCGAGGATAAGGTGTATAAACTTCATAAAGCCTTGTACGGTCTAAAACAAGCTCCACGGGCTTGGTTTAGTCGTATAGACGCTTGGTTCACTGATGAAGGTTTTGAGAGGTGCCCGAACGAGCAGACTTTGTTCATAAAGAAAGGCAAAGGAGGTAAAATTTTAATTGTGAGTTTATATGTGGATGACCTTATTTATACTGGAGATGATGATGATTTGATAAGGGAGTTCAAGAGCTCAATGATGAGAGCTTTTGATATGACCGATCTTGGAAGGATGAAATTTTTCCTTGGCATAGAGGTTACTCAAAGCTTAGATGGCGTGTTTCTATATCAAAGAAGTTATGCTTTGGAGGTACTGAAGAGATTCGGAATGCAAGAGTGCAAACCAGTGAACAGTCCAATCATTCCAGGTTGTAAGCTCAGCAAGGATGAACATGGTGTGAGAATTGATGAGTCCTTCTTCAAGCAAATAGTGGGCAGCTTAATGTATCTCACTGCCACACGTCCAGACATGATGTATAGTGTCAGTCTTATCAGTAGGTTCATGGCTAAGCCTACAGAGGTTCACTTGTTAGCTGCCAAGAGGATTCTGCGGTATTTAAAGGGAACTTCTGATTATGGGATCTTGTACAAGAAGGGAAGGCCAGAAGATCTAATTGCTTTCACTGATAGTGATTATGCTGGAGATATTGAAGACTGTAAAAGTACTTCAGGTTATGTGTTCCTTCTAAGTTCAGGAGCTGTTTCTTGGTTGTCTAAAAAACAACCTATTGTCACTCTTTCAACAACTGAAGCCGAGTTTGTAGCAGCTGCTGGATGTGCAAGTCAAGCCATATGGATGAGAAGAATACTGAAGATGCTTGGACAGGAGCAAGAGGAGTGCACAATTATACAATGTGATAATAGCTCAACAATTAAGCTTTCGAAGAATCCGGTGATGCATGGAAGAAGCAAACACATTCACGTAAGGTATCATTTTTTAAGAGATCTTGTGAGAGATGGAGTTATTGAGCTTGTGCACTGTGGAACTCAAGATCAAGTGGCTGATTTGATGACTAAGCCATTGAGATTGGAGCTTTTTCAAAAGCTCAGAAAGAGGTTAGGTGTTTGTGCAGCTACAGACATAAACTAGCTGCTATACAGCAGTCAGTTTAGGAGAAGGATTGTTGAAGAAGTCAGTAAAGTATTAGAATTTCTGTTGAATAAGTCCTAGTCTTTAGGGTCATTTAGTTCATGTTTGTTTCAATTCCAGTTAGTGCACCACGTTAGTAGGAGTGGTAAACGTGGGTGTTATCCTTTTCATTCAGAAGAAGTTGTATGGCTATATAAAGCCAAGTTTGTTCAATAAGAATGGAAGTCATTCATCCAAATTGTTTCTGAGCTCTGTTGTTTATTTGAGTTTCCTAACAAACGCAGCTAGAAATAATGTTGGAGTATACAGTCTAGAACATAAAAAGTTTAAGCCGTTTTACAAATTTGAGAAGTGGAGAACTGATCGAGCACCCTTTTGGATTGTTCCCTATCTTTGTGTATGTAACAGTCCGTAGTAATTTATTAGTTTCTGGAGAAACTATTTTTTGTTAAATTAAAGCAAAAATCTTCCATGTATCTGAATAAACTAGTCTATAGTACTTTATTTTCTTTTATTTTTAATTCCATAATGCATTGTACTATCATGCATGTCAGATTTGTATTCCGCGGTCTGCTCTTCTCTTTGTACTCCCTTGAAATGGCTATTTCATGACATCTCTTCCTCCCGTCGAGTATCAAAGTGAAAATAGCCTCATAATGAGGACTACGTTTTCTGTAATTAATTCCGAGTTATATTATATTATCCTAATAGGAGTTGGATCTGAATCCCTCCGGTGTTAGGGTATGTTCTGAGCCCTAGCTAGTAGTATTTGATTAGGATTTCATCGATCACCAGTACCCCGTCATAATCATATATACTTCAAAAACTCTCCCTTCCTGCTAACTCCTACTCAGGGCACTAGCTACTATCCCAAAAACAATGGCAGATGATCAGAATTGTTGCACCAAAAAGAGAACACAAAAGTCCGAATCAAAGTGGCCTGGGCTCTCAATAGAAATCGCAGAATTGATATTGAAAAAGCTTGCGTCCATTGACATCCTTCGCTTCAAAGCAGTTTGTTCTTCTTGGATATATGCTGCCAGGGCCGGGCCTGGGCTAAGGCGGGCAAGGCGTGGGCCTAGGGCCCCCAAAATTGATAGGCCCCAAAAATTTTAAATTACAGTTTGCTAAAAAAAAAAAATATAATATATATATATATATATATATATATATTTGCAATCAAACGTACGTAAAAGACTACGAGTGGGAGACAAAACATATACCACAACCCACGTGACTTTTATTAGGATTATAGTTTTATAATTTTATTCATTTTTTATATGCTAGTGGGGCCCCCCAATTCTTTAAGTCCAAAACTGAATTGGAGTGTTCTGATCTTCAAATTTCCCAAACCCCATACAAAGTGTGTCATAAAAAATAAAAATAAAACCCTTGTTAGATTAGATACATCAACAAGAGGGAAAAGTGGTGGCTGTGTTGGCGGTGTTGCACAGTTGCAGACTTGCAGCCGGCATACTTTGCAGAATACAATACCAAGTGCAAGTACAAGACTACCAGAGAAAAAAAAATTAAGAGAAGTATCTCTCATCACCGATTGTGATTTGTATAACAGGTAACTTTCAATCCCTCTTTGCCTCTTTCATTAGTTTAATCTAAACGTTTCTCTACTCTCTTTGTGCGTATTAGATATTTTTGTTAAACTTGATTTAAATGCTATATATATTTTTGTTAGGGAATTTAGTCATTGGATTTGTTGTTATCATGGCTCCGATTAGAAAGTGCAAATCTGGGGCTACAAAAAAAAGAGAGCAAAAAAAGAGAGAGGCGTTACATAAAACTCTAGTTGGTTCCCTTGATAGATACTTTACTAGCAAAGCGGGAGAAACCGCAGAAACGAGTAACAATAATACTCAGGGGAATGAAGAAAACGATGAACCATTGAATGATAATGAAGAAGAAACTCAAACCGAGAATACGAATGAGAATGAAGAAATATCGGAGAATGCAGAGCTACAACAAGAGAATGAGGAGGTTGATGAAATTGTTAATGAAGAAGTTAATGAAGAAACAAGTCTTCCTTTTGATGTGGATGATCCAGCTAAGTGGAATATAATTGATCAAAATATGAGAGACTTTTTAGTTGCAAGAGGTCCTAAAAGAGAGAGCATTACTGTCTTTCCCAAAGATGATTCTGAAAGATCTTTTTCTTCAAAGCATTACTTTCAGCATATGCCGAATGGTGAGAAGCGTGACAGGAAGTGGTTGGTATACTCAAATTCTTTGAATAAAGTCTACTGTTTTTGTTGCAAGTTGTTTGCAAAGAAACATCTAGTTGGGTTGTTAGCTGATGAGGGGACGAATGATTGGCATAATATTGCTGATCGTCTTAGAAGTCATGAAAGAAACCAACAACATATTGCCTCTATTAATAGCTGGGTGGAATTGGGGAAAAGATTGAAACTTAAGTCAACGATAGATGCGAGTTTGCAAGAACAAATTGACCAGGAGACAGAGCATTGGAAGCAAGTGTTGGAGAGAATTTTTGCAGTTGTGAAAAGACTTGGAAAAAATAATTTGGCATTTCGGGGAGATAACGAAAAGTTATATGAAGATAACAATGGTCTGTTTTTACAGATAGTTGAGTTGTTTGCTGAGTTTGATCCAGTTATGAAAGTGCATGTGAGGCGTATTCAAAATCGTGAGACTCATTATCATTATTTGAGTCACAAGATTCAGAATGAAATCATACAGTTGATGGCAAGTGAGGTGAAAATCTCAATTATTCGTCAAATAAAAGAAGCCAAATACTTTTCAATTATACTTGATTGTACTCCTGATGTAGGTAATGAGGAACAAATGTCTCTTGTAATAAGATGTGTCAACACCTCAGCAAGTCCTGTGAAGGTTGAGGAATTTTTTATTGACTTCTTAAAGGTAGATGATACATCTGGATTGGGATTGCTTAATGTGTTTTTGGAGGCAATGAAGACGCTTGGACTTGATGTTGATGATATAAGAGGCCAGGGATATGACAATGGTTCCAACATGAAAGGGAAGAACAAAGGTGTACAGAGTAAACTACTTGAGATAAATCCCAGAGCATTTTACACTCCTTGTGCTTGTCATTCTTTGAATCTTGTACTTTCTGACATGGCTAATAGCTGTAAAGATGCTGTTACTTTTTTTTGGAATCATGCAACAAATATATGTATTGTTTTCGGCTTCTACCAAGAGATGGAAAGTCTTTAAAGATCATGTCAAAGGTCTCACTATTAAGCCATTGTCAGAAACACGTTGGGAAAGTCGTATGGATAGTGTTAAAGCAGTCAGATACCAAGCTCCACAAATACGAGCAGCTCTATTGCACTTGGCAGAGAATCGTCTTGAAGAGAACGGAACAAGAAATAATGCTGAGACTTTAGCAAATTATAATATGCACAACTTTGAGTTTTTGCTAGGCATTGTTATTTGGTATGAGTTGTTGTATAAAGTTAACTATGTCAGCAAAGTTCTTCAAAGTGAAGATATGCAGATCGATGTTGCTGTTAGAGAAGTGAATAAACTTCTTTCGTTTCTTCAAAAGTTCAGAGATACAGGGTTTGAGGATGTCATGATTGAAGCTAAAGAAATTGCAAGTGAGATGGGAGTGGAACCAGTATTCAAAGACAGAAGACCAGTTCAACGTAGAAGACAATTTGATGAGAATGCTACTGAAGCCGTGAGACAATCAGCTACTGAAAGTTTTAAAGTCAACTATTTTTTATACATAGTTGATCAAGCCATTTCATCATTCAAAACCAGGTTTGAATAACTTAATTATTCATTTATAATGCGCAGCTAATCATTATTTTTAGTTGAATCTTATTTATTTTTTGTATACCAGGTTTGAACAATTTCAAATTTATGAAAAGAACTTTGGTCTTCTTTATGATCTGGAAAAGTTGAAGTCTACAGATCGTGATAGCTTGAAGAAATTCTGTGGTAATCTTGCGAATCTAATTAATCTTGGTGAAAAAATTGATCTTGATAAAGATGATCTGTATCAAGATTTACGAATGTTGTGTGATGATTTACCTGAAGAAGCCACAAGAGCTATTGATGTGCTGAATTATATGATTGAAAGGGATGGCTGTTATCCAAATGCCTTGATTGCTTACAGGATTTTGCTAACCATACCAGTCACAGTTGCTTCCGCAGAAAGAAGTTTTTCAAAGTTGAAGTTGATCAAAACTTATCTTCGGTCAACTATGTCACAAGAGAGATTGAGCGGTTTGGCTATATTATCAATTGAGAAAGATTTGGTAAAGAAACTTGATTATGCAAGTTTAATTGCCACATTTACATCTAAAAATGCACGACGAGTTGTATTTAAGTGATTTTTAGTTTATCAAACTACTGATGTGGCCAATTTTTTATTATTTAAAAGAATTTTGATTGGATTTTATTTGATTATTTTTCATTTTGATGTATTATTAATTCGAAAGGTTAAAACGATAGGGCCCCAAAAAAAATTTCACCTAGGGCCCCAAAATTTTCAGGGCCGGCCCTGTATGCTGCAAACTCTTACATCGCTGGACCTTTCTACAAGCCCTTGCCTCAATCTCCATGGCTCGTGCTTGGTAAGGATCAAGAAGACGACACTTACCGGTTTCTCAGTTTCGAAGAGAGAAAGCTCTATACCATCAAGAACCAATTATTTCAAGGGTGTTGTATAGGCTCATCATATGGGTGGCTGGTGATTATGGGCAAGGATTCAATCATCAATCTTTTAAATCCAGTTTCCGGCGAAAGCATTCCATTCCTAGATATTCGAGGTCTTGTGGGACTTTCCAACTTATCTAGTAGTCAGGTATTGAACGTAGTCCTTTCCTCGGAGCCATCTCGCCAGAATACGATTTTCTTGACGATTCGTACTATTATGAAGAACCTTGCAACCTTTAAGCATGAAGACAAAGCATGGAGCCCTTTGCTGGTTCAGCCTAGCAATTGGAATGTGGAGATTGTATATCATAACGACAAACTATATACATTGATGGGCAACGATGTAGTTCATGTTACGGACTGGGACAAATCTTTTAATCTAACAACTGTATATACTCTCGCTCGGCGCTGGCCGTGCAATCAACCTGTGTTTTTTCATGATTACTTGAGTGAATACTCTTGTTTAGTGGAGTCACTGGGTGAGATTTTTCGTGTGACGATGGTTTTGATCAGGAGGTCGAATGATTATACCTATCACGAATTGCGTTTTGAGGTCTACAAGATGAGTTTCACAGATAGACCAGGTGTTTTTGGTATCGCTATGTGGGAGAAAGTGGAAAGTTTAGGTCACAGCAGATTTATGATTTGGTGTCGAAATCAATCTCCGATAATATTATCTGCCTCAGATTTTACAGAGTTTGAAGAAAACTCGATTTATTATTATCACCGTGGCGGCATTTTCATGTACAACTTACAAGATAAATCGCTTCACAACTGGTGCAAGTTAAATAAGTCCACAACGGATCAAGAACCGTTCTGGATTGTTCCCAATTTTCTCTTGAAGTAGGAACTTATCTTTACTAATATGTATACTCATGTTTTCAATTTAATTTACTTTCTGATTGAATCAATTTAATTTAATTAGTTGTTTATAACAGTTTTGCTGGATTAATTTCATATAAGTTGGTAGTCATGTTATAATTCTAGATAAGAGATTTTGGTATCTAGTTAACATCAATGAATAGACAAAAGACTTGTATCTGTAATCTTGTAGAAGTATGAACACCAAGTAGTCCATCAAAACTGACAATTAATCTTTTCTAGTCTATTTTCCACCAAATAAACCTTCAAAATCATAAAACTTTCTAGACCAAGAAGATGAAGTTTGATACTGGTATACAGCAACGCAACGAATCTGATGAGTCATGCTGCAATGCCTACAAATCGATCTGATGAGTCAACAACGCAACGACCACCGTTCTGTATTGTTCCCAATATATCTCTGAATTAAGTAGGCGTAGGTTCTCTCTTAATGAGATGTATACTCATGATATGCTTTTAATTTTAGTTTACTTGTTTAGAGCACTTATGTTGGATATGATGAATATAGGTCATGTTACAATTCTAGACAAACACATGCCAACTTCAGTAAGAAATGTTTGGACTGTTGGTATCAAATTAACATCAGAGACAAACCAAATGAATATGAGTAATCTATTCCTTCGTGATTATTTGTTGTCATTACCCTGAGGATTTTTGTGCATCACTGATGATCCTCATGACAAGACCTGGTTGTCTTTCAAAAACAAACACCTGGTTGTCTTTCAAAAACAAACAGTATGAACATCACCGAGTTGTCTTTCAAAAACTTTCTTTTTCTTCTATCATTCACCAAACCTTCAAAAATTCTATATTTTCTAAGCTTTCCAGACCAAAAAGTTCAATTACGAACCTGGCAAGATTGTCACTGGTAATTAAGCCATCAACGGGCGCCGAGTAACGAAACATGATATGTTCGTGAAAAATTAACATCCAGAGAAAGAAAATGAACTCCAAACTTTGGAGTTTGAATTCAATTACAATATAGCATGTCAGGTTACAATTCAATATTGATCCATCCAACTTGCTAGCA
The DNA here is from genome assembly GCA_963682095.1 of Potentilla sterilis. Classification (NCBI taxonomy): domain Eukaryota; kingdom Viridiplantae; phylum Streptophyta; class Magnoliopsida; order Rosales; family Rosaceae; genus Potentilla; species Potentilla sterilis. Next base: position 49,924,826 of record OY821758.1, on the reverse strand, counting down.
TTATAGACTGAATGAACAGAAGAAGGAAATACAATATCAGAAACTAATCACTTCTAGGCTCTCCAGATAGGGCACATAGATTTTCCAGGGGCTGTCGATTGCTAGTTCAGAAGGAGAGATGCGAACTAATGCATCAAAGTCTAGATAGACTTCCACCATTAGCTGTATATTATGCATACAAAGTGTAATGGCGCCATTCCAGTGGGAGCGAATTCACTAGAGTTGAATATATCTGGTTTCAAGTTTGCAGCCATGTCATTGCACTACCTAGTTAGAAACAGATATAATGCAATACATAGATATATATTATGTTTACATCAGAATCCACAGAGGAACTGGTAAGAGATGCATGATCAGCAGTTGAGTGTGTAAATTCCACAAATTGTTTGCAGATAACATATACCTGTATCAGCTTTTGACATTTAATTTCTCTAACAGAATCTTGTTTAGAATCCCTGGATTTGCTTTTCCTTTTGACAGTTTCATTATCTGCCGCAGAGTTAAAAAGTTTAACCACCTCGCTCAAAAAGATAAATAAAATAATTATAATAGTGTAAGCCCAAATGGAAAAGGGAGAGTAGGGAGGAGGGATAAAAAAAAATCTACACTTGGGAGTGGGGGTCACAGAAGAATATATCCATTGATTAGACAGAATTTCACCTGGCCAGCAAAAAAACCTTGCAGCTTAGTCTTTCCACCACGATATTGGTCCAGCTGCTTTGGATTCTCTGACAATACCTTTTCTACCATTTTCTCGATCTCAACGGGATCTACAATCTGTTACAACCAAAACCATTGAACAACCATCAATTTTATAGCAAATAATGTATAATTTTATTATGAGATTCACTGATTTCATGGCTCCAGAAGAAGTGTATAAATTCTGTTTGCCGTCACATAGAAGAACTACTCTATTCTAAAACTTATTATGTAAAGTAGAGAAATTAATAGTCCATACAGCCAAAAGCTATTCCCTACTGACTAATATTTGGTCGAAGAGATCAGTTTTTCAAAGGTGTCATTCCTTATATTGTTGTTGAAGATAAAATTATGTGTGCGTTGCGCTTTGTGCGTGTGCGTGTGTGTGTGTGTTTTCATAACTATCCTTTCTTATGATTCCGCCTATTGACTGTATAGCACGTAGAGGGCATACTATTAACGGAAACAAAAAAAGAGTTTCTCTTCTGACTTCTCAAATTAGAAAAATTCCAATATTACACATGAATTCACCAAACATTTAAATGAAATCTAGAATCTTGTTATTGAGAAATGTGGGGATATATGTTGAATTTGAAACAATTAAAAATCAAAGAAAAAAACTGCAAAAAGTGAATGCTATATTAAGCGGTTCCACAGGCTCTGACTTGTGACCATAGATCCATATTCACACTTCTGACCAGTTTAAAGAATTAAGTTTCATGAACTAAAAAGCCTGGAAATACAGTAAACAACTTGCCTGAACCAAATCTTTTTCTTCTATCAGTCCTTTCACAGTACCACCTTTTGCTAGTAGCTCAAACAATATCTGCAAATTTGTCAATCTTAGAAATATATAATATTTTGTGTAAGTTGTCCCAAAATGAAGATGAAATCGTTACCTGTTTCCCTATCTTCCCACTAATAGTCCCATCTTTTATGGAAGCTATTAACTCAGCCAACTCTTGGGGGGAAAGCTTGACCTCAGTGATAGTCAACTCTTCATTTTTCATATAGGCAGCAATATCACTCATTATCCAGTTGGCAGCTAGCTTGGCATCAGCACCCTTTGTGATCGTAGTATCAAAAAAATCTGCGACCTAAGGTATACATTAAGCATGTACCCCGCTTCAGGTCATGTACGATGTTATACCATTTAGATATCATATCACTAGCAGTACTTAAAGGATTAATATAAATGGCTAATTAGACGATGTAAGACTTAAGGAAACATCAAGCAGGATCTAGTTCTGGTCCCCATACCACTGAAGAAGATACACATTTACTTTTGTTTGTTCTGTCCTTTTTTTTTTTTCCCAATCCAGTTTTCTATTCCCCTGATAATTTCTCTTGTTTGAAATACAGATTGAATAACTTGACCTCGGAAACTACGTTTTACATCGAATATGTCTGTTACAATTATATGAACATAATATATTTAGCTTTTCTACATATGATAGCTACACTGTCAAATCTTCAAGCAACCATAAATTTCAACTTCTGCTTTCTTCTGTTAATAACAAATTCCAGAATAATAATCAACAACCACATGGGCGTAGCTATGTTATGTTGACCCTGCTCACAATTATGAAAGGATTCACAATGTATTCTACTTTCACTTGTTTACATAAAAGGGAAGATACAAATGAACAATTTTGACCCTTCTGAAACAAAATAAAAGTTACTTGACTCATCACATAATGCAAACTCTGCATCACCATTAGAATGTATTATTCTATTTCATATTTATTCCCACTATTTTTGTTTCAAATTTCTTTTTCTCTTGTCATGATTTACAGGTTTCTTACCTTATGTTTTCTCTAAACAAAGTAATTTTTGGGTGACTATGTTGGCTATTATGTGATTATATTTGTAGAATGATACCTACTTGTAAACCATTATTTAGTTTTTTCAATCCAATGGCAAGCTAAGTCTTGACCCCTCTTAACAAATTTTCTGGCTACGCCACTGAACATCCCGACAGAGCAAGCATTTAGAAGAATAATCCAGGGGACTCACATTCATGTCGTTAGCAAGGAAAAGAACGTCCTGCATGCTTAGGCCCATCTTTTCATACCTTCGACGCTTCATTTCTGGAAGCTCAGGCAAAGAGTTATGAATACCATCAACATAGTCTTGGGTGAGGAAAACTCCTGGAAGGTCTGGTTCAGGAAAATACCGGTAATCAGATAGTCCTTCTTTCTTCCTCATTGTAACTGTTTTCTGAACATTACAATAGTGTTAACAGAGCATGTAACTACACACAAAGGAAATGACAACTATACAGTATTGTACTTGTTTGATAAGATGCTGAGAATGAACTGAAAAAGTAAAATCACCTGAGCTCCTTCATCCCATAGCCGTGTTTCCTGTACAATTTCTTTGTCTTGGTCCTGAGTATGAAGAAGTACCTGCCTCGAAATTTCATAATCAATTGCCCTGCTCACATTTGAAAAAGAGTTCAAATTCTTTATCTCCACCTGCCAATATAAGACAATCATCAGACACCAAAGGCAATAAATGATAGTATTATATCATCAGATGACCAAAAGAAACAATTTGCAACTTCTTTCTTCTTCCCACCTTTTCGGTGCGTGTTTGTGTGCTGTGACTAGTGGATTTCTGATTTCAGAGCTGTGACTTCAACAATCAATAATAAACAACGGCATACATATAACCTACTTTCAATCACTTTTGCCGTTCAGGTACTATTGTGTGTATCTTTGTGTTTGATGGCACATGCATTATCTCTGGGGAAAATGACATCAAGAACTAAAAGTAACAAAAATTGACATCTCCTGAATATTATTCACTAGATTTCTATGAACTAATAAAGTCTTGATTTATTTATAACCAACTTGGACTCTTAAAGTACCATTGAGACTTTTGTTTGGACCAAATATGCAGTGGTTTTGGAGTTGATCCTATGGTCTATGCCCTGGGCTGGACTTCTTTTCTAGTCAAAGCTGTAGGTAACATTAGTTCCAATCCAAACTTTCTACTATTCATGTTTCTGTCTGATATGTGTGATAACATTCTGGAACTTCATACTGAAAACAAATCTACAGTATTTTTCTTTGAAATACATCGGTCTCAATCAATTTGCGTTGCTGAAATTTTGACTCTTAGGCATGTCAAGACAATATTGCAATGATAACCAAGTATTAACAAAGTAAGGATGACTAATTAAACTCACCGAGATCTTTCATTGTGTTGATTTATTGATTATCTTCACAACAACTTTTCTTATTTCTGATTATTAAGTGCTTGCGGTAATGTCCCTCAGTCCATTGTTCTTCTCTTCTTTACATTATCACTTTATGATGGAACTTTAGCAACTAACACAATAAATCAACAAGTTAAAGCTACTTGCCTTTGTCCCAAACTGTAATTGCCCAATTGGTCGAACAGAAATATTGACATCACAACGAAGTGAACCTTCTTGCATATTGCCATTACTCACTCCCAAATACCGAACCACCCTCTGTATTTCTGCAGCATATTCTGCAGCTTCAATACCATTTCTCATATCAGGTTCAGAAACAATCTCAAGCAAGGGCACACCCGCTCTATTTAGGTCAACCTGCAGAGAAAGAAACAAAAATTAATTTATAAGAACTAGAAAGTGTTGATGGCAAATACAAAGCGAAAGGTACTTTCCTGTGAACTACTTCCATCGTCTGAATGCATCAGCTTCCCTGCATCCTCTTCCATGTGAACTCTTGTAATGCCAAACTTCCTATGCCCACCACCAAACTCTACTGGGATATCCAAATCAATGTAGCCCCCGGTCGCAATTGGGACATCAAACTGGGATATTTGGTACCCCTTTGGAAGGTCCGCGTAAAAGTATTGTTTCCTGTCAAACTTCGAGTTCAATGCCAACTTGCAATTGAGTGCAAGTCCAACTTTCACAGCAGACTCAATGACCTTAAAGTTGAGAATTGGTAAAGCACCAGGCAGACCCATACAAATGGGGCAGATACTAGTGTTTGGTTGAGATGCATAACTATAGGGGCAGCTACAAAAGGCCTTGGTAAGAGTAGACAGCTGGACATGGGTTTCGATACCTATGACCGCTTCATAGTCCTTCAAGGCACTCTCCAGTATCTTATTCTGGGTCAACTTAGAACCTTTCACTTGTGGGGGCTTAACCTTTTCTTGGGTGGCTGCTTGGGTTTGTGCACTTCTCACTGTGCAGTACAAAAGAACATTCTTTCTTCTGAGTAATGTGGTGGGATGGAACACAAAAGGGTGGGACTGAAAGCTTCTGAAAATTGTGGAGGCCATGTTCTGAATTCGATATCAGACAATGCAGGGGCTGGTCTATGCGAACATTAAACAATGCCTGAAAAGATCAGATTTTTTAAAATCTATATTCATGATAAATATCTAAACTTGAACAACAAATGATAACTTAATACCAAAAACATAATCCAATACCGATCATTCACCTTTTCAAGTAATCAAAGCACATAGCAGAAAGTATTGGAATCAATCAAATACAATTTAAAGGGAAGCTCAGAATTTGAAATGAGGTTAAGAATTGATTACCTTAGTGAAGAAGAGAGAAGGTTACAAATAGGGAATGGAGTTTTGGGCTGCAAAAAGCAAAATGACAAAGTTGTGATTTTTAAAGTGGAAACTTAAACAGAAAACCAACAAAGAGTTGGTTATGACTAATTAATCGTCTTCCTCCGAATGTTGTCAACATTTTCTGAATTCTACTCAACAAGCCAATCTAAGCAGACATATACAATGCAGTTAAGTTGTCTCAGGCATTTCATCAAACACGTTCAGTGCGTTAAAAAGAACAATCTTTTATTTGAATTACGAATCATGGGAAGTAATCAAATGCAACAAAAACTACATAAGAGAGAAAACACGTTTCCTATACTGGGTTTGATTGCAGAGAATGAATTGGGGAAGATGGCAACATGGAATTAGGCGAACCAAAACAGAATAAATATAGAATGAGAGTACATACATACAAGTGTAATGAGAGCACTTACTTTGTAATCCCACAAGAAGTTGATAGTTTGGTTTAGAACAAGAATGGAAGTGTTATGGTTAAGACTTAAGAAGAGTGAAGTGAAAAGTGAGAGCAGCACCACCCAGACTTCAGATAATGAAGACCCAGTGTTCAATACTCTATACATACATACAACTTTGGCTCCAATCCCTCGTAGCTCTATCACTTTAATTAGTTAAATACAAAACTTAGAGCTACCGTAATATTCAAGTGGACGTGCCGGAGTGGTTATCGGGCATGACTAGAAATCATGTGGGCTTTGCCCGCGCAGGTTCGAATCCTGCCGTCCACGCTTTTTTTCTAACACTACTTCCATTCTTTCATGAATTTCTTCTATTTTGTGATTCATTTTTGTTGCACCAAAAATGTTGAAGTGCAACACATTCGAAGCTTTCTCTGGTGCAACGCTCTTAATCTATAAAGAAGATGAAAAATGACCGAGGTTAGCAATTGTATCTGCCGTCACAAAATTAGTTTTTCTATAGATGTGGTTAAAGCTAATACAATCAAAATAATTAGCAATAATTTTGATGTATACCACAAGCTTAATTAGTCTCCAAGGCAGATGAATGGTATCTTTCACAACATCAATAACCCACTTGGAGTCATCTTCTAAATTTGTTTAAACTTTAATGCTCGAATGTGCAATTCATATTTTAAACAGACACACTCCACTTACCCTTTCTATAAAAAAAAGAACTCTCCTACGTACCGTACCGTACCGTACCGTACCATACCATACTGGGAATACAAGACAACTAGGTGCGCTCTCTAAAGAAATGAACCAAATGAAAAGGACACGGTAAAAGTTCTTGGGTCAACTGGAGTAAACAAGAAATGTACTAGGTTGAGTAGATTCCAAGCTAGGAGCAACCAAGGTTATGTTCTACAACATTCTACTCTAAAGACAGTATTGAAGTCATAGCTTTGCCGTGCGCGGTGGTAGGTCTTGTTGGCTGCTAATATATACACACACACACACACACAGTTTGTGCCATAATATGAATCACCAAAACAACAAAGCAATAGGGATGGAGGGACAGCAGCAATGGAGGCCCAGATTGTCGTTCAGGAGCGCCACCGTAATGATGTGTTTGCTGAACCTCTTCACTGTTCTTCTTTTGCTTCAGGGCTTTCTCTCCTCTGCTTCTTCCCGCTCCAAATCCTCACACACTTCAGGTCCATCTCTCTCTCTCTCTCTCTCTCTCTCTCTCTCTCTCTCTTCTCAATTTGGCACTTGGGTATTGTCTATCTTTGCAAAGCTTGATGACCCATCATTTGGGTTTGCTAAATTTCTGACCTTTTTGGGTCTGGTTAGAACAATGAAGACTTTTGGGTTTTGTTGAGGAATCTAGTTTGTCATGGATTTGTTCTTGACTGCTTTTGGAATTTATTGAATTGAATCCTTATAGTTTTATGAGAAATTGTTAACCATTTGTATACATAATAGCTTATAGGTTGAAAACTTGATTAGTGAACTATATGCTGACTGTGACATTAAATCCATTAATGTTGTGGCTTTAGTTCATTGCACTCGATATTCCCAACACTTATTGATTGTTGAAAAACTATGGATTGGGAAACAAGAATAGAACAAAAAAAAAATACTCTAATTCATTTTTGGTTTTTTAAGAGAAGAGTTCCTTGTGAACACGGTGTAAGAGTAATTTTGTTTAGACATAGTTTCTGTAAATGTACTTCAAGTAAATTTCAAAGGATGGTGATTGTCATCTTCAGTAATCTGTTCAGCTTATTATCGTGATGTGTCTTTATTTCTTCCTTCCAATATGGATCATTAGCTTTTTAACATATACTTCAGTCTCTATGTCGATTTAGGTCCAATTTCTGGGCTACAGAAACAGCAGTAATCATCCCTTTCTCTTAATGGCTTAAGCATAAGGATTTGACTACTTACTCCATCATAATTGAACCTAGGTATTGCCCTCTGATAAAAAAGGAGGACACTCTATTTGGTTCTATGGCCTTATTACTTTCTATACTGTTCTATGTCTGGACTGATTAAACTTCTGTATTTTGTAACTGATGCCTTACTCTAGATTTTCTGTCTTAATTATGTGTTTCCATATGATGCTATTTTTGGACTGTAAGATATCTCACTGTGTTGTGAAGTACAAAAAATGGAATCTAACTTGATGGTCACAATGAGCTAATTATAAATAAAAGTTGAACAATGTGGTAATTATTAACACATTTCTTTGACTGATCAATAGCAGCTCTTGGAGAAACTTTGAAACTGTAAAAAGTTGCTGCAACATTTCATAATTTATAATAATATTCTCGACTTTATTTGCATTTCTTATGTCCCGTATATACAAATCTCTCTGTGAACATTGAACATTCTGATTTACTATTGCACAATCTTTTATATTCCAACTGCAGCCAGACTCAGGTACGTCAGAGAATCCGAAGAGATCCGTCTTGCTATGCAACCCTTGGAACTAATAAAAAGAGTAAGTATGGATGTTATTATGGGACTGCTTCTGTAATTAGAATCCTAGTTAAAATGTTTCAGCTACTGCTTGCTTAATCATAAATGAAGTGGTGACTGCCCATGTGTGTAATGTTGTTGATCTCCACTAAGCTGGGTTTTTGTTTTGTGTTTTTTTTTTTTTTCATATTAAACAAATAGTTATCCTGATCAAAATTTCTTCTCTTGTCAGGTGAGGGAAATCCAACGAGAAGCATCTGGAGAACCAGAAACAGTCCAAGAGAAAGAGATAAGGCAGACAGTTGCAGTTGACCTTTCAAAGAGATTGAAGGATCTGCGTTCTACTAATGATGCTAACAGCATGAAAGGTGAATACTGAATACTATCAATATATATCTTAGCCTATTATATTTCTCAAACAGCGCTGTTTTTCCTTTTTGGGATCTCCTACTAATTGGTCCTGCAGTAAGCTAACTTTTAGTACTAGACTATTTGGGCATTTGTGTATCCAGCTCTTTGTTTTAATTGTGGATAATTGTATGTGTTTTCCTTGTCTCTGTTGTATTAAACCATGTCTCTCTAGGTGCTAGAGTTGAGAATTTTCGTGTCCATTTAGTCTTTGGTACTTTCTTAAATATCTACAGCTCTGCTTTTCTAAGATTGCTTTTTTTAATATGCATTTTGCTTATTCAACTCTGTAAGAACTAAAAACAATCGATATTGTGAACAATTCTAAATGCATTTTAACCGTAAATATGTCACACCATGTGTGGAATCCTGTCTGCATTTGTCCGGAAGCATCATGTCTGTTATCTTTATATAGATTTCTCCATTGGATTTAGGATTTGCTGCCAGGAACTCATCAAACATGAGTGATGCCTGATGTTGATGCTGGATATGGTTTTTGTTGTTTCTTGTATGATTTACAAGTCTCTGTATGAAATGGATATGAACAAATTATCATAATTTTCATGACCTCATGATTCGAGTAAATGTTTTGGTTTCCTCTTATTACCTAAGATGTTAAAATATGCTGATTTACAAATTTGTACCATGTTCTGCAGCCTTGGAAGAGTGGCGTAAACGGAAGATGGAACGAGCAAGACTACGTGACCTGGAGAAAAATGGAACAACACTCACGTCTCAAGCTTGAGCCATATTTCCTTCCTGCTAGATGTTGATCGTATACATGAATTTGAACACCAAAGTTGTCTGGAAATAGTGTTGTACATGTGTATATCTGACTCTGATTTGATAACAAAGAACCATTATACAATTATACTTGCTGAATTGGAGCAGACGAAAAGATCTAAGCAGGGAAGTAATCCGCAGGGAAGTAATCCAGATGAGCAAGATAACAAGCTAAACAAATTATCCTAAGCTAAGCAAACTGTTCATTTGACTTTGGGTTGGTACCCCGCCTCGTCTGTGTAGATGGCATCGACCCCCGAATGGGTTCTTAAAATTAAACGTTGATGCTTCTACTTCTCATGCTGGTTAGGTGGAGTTTTTAGGAGCTAACATGGCTCTTTCCATGGGTGGTTTCATGCAATTTGTAGAAGGGGTCTATAGTGCTAAACAAGCAGATAAAGGTTTCAGACCTCTTCCTGTTGAGCAGACTGTTGGTGACTGAGGTCAACTCTAGCTCTGAGAGCTTGTTCTAGTAGATGATTTAAAAGGCGGCTTTTGTAGATTTCTGACACCAGAAGATCAGAAACCAAGTAGCCCATCTCTTAGCTCAACATATGCAGTTGCAAAATTACATTCTTAGATGTTGCCTCCCCGTTTGGAGAGCGCTTTGAATTATCCTAAGCATGAAAGTTCACCACAATTCACCATCCAGTTTACTATGAGTATACGCAGCAGTGTGTTGCTCAAGTTAACCTGAAAACTTGGTCTTCAACCATTTTCCACAATATATGAATTATCTAAGATTCTAAGGCAAACCCTTAAACAAATGGATCTTCGCAAACATAAAGTGGAAACACTGATTATACTATTTATTTACAAACTTCAGCCATTTGTCATTATATATAGTTATATACAATGATACAAGTAGGTACACAGTATTAGTACAGTTGGGCTTACAAGCTTAATAAACCTAAAGGCAACTAGTATCAGTCCCAGTGGAATTGCGTGTGCATACTTCGTCATCCAAAAAGTCGACAAATTAGAAACTGTCAAAATTGCAGAGCACACCACTGCATCAACGTTGTGGCTCGCTTAGCTAGAATAGAAACGTTTTTTCTTTCTCCACCTGCTGACTGCAACTGCTGTGTACATCAGCCAAGCCATTTCTTTTGGATCATCTGATAGGAAAATTTACCTTGCCAGCATCTACAAAAGTTAAGGACCAGGGAATTCAGAAGCAAGATAGCGAATTTCATAAACAGGGCCTGAATGTAATCTGCATAAGATACAAAACTAGTTAGCTTAGTGATGCATAAGATACAAAAAACTAGTACAACAGATCATCTAATTTCAAATGCAATATGCAGCAATAACCAAATACCTCCATGCATGGTAAGGTAACCATAGTCACAACACACGAACAGTCAAACACACACATTATTTGCAGCACTGTTTCATGGCTAGAGAGAAGTGTCCTGCCATTAGCAAGGTATTGACCCCACTTGCCTATAATTATATAATAATCGCTCATATAAATAACTGAGGAGATTCTTGCCCTCCCAGAAGCAAAATGCTAAACTTTTTCAACAAGATTATTACTTCCTCTTTTGAAAAAACTATTCTCTTTACATACCAAGGTTCACAAGGCCCCCTTTGAGTATTCTGAATGCAATATACATCTTGAAAAATTGTTGGTATGTGTGTGTGCAGATGGCGTGTGTGTGCAGATGGCGTGTGTGCGCAAGCATGGGCTGTATGGTAATTCAGTTTAACAAACAAAGAGCAATAATGCTGCTTAGTTTTGTAGCAAAGCCGTAAACTAAAGAATTCCTCTGTGATTCCTAACACAGGCACAATATCATACCAAAGACTTGCAAAAATGTGTGATTTTAAGCTATATTATAGATAACAAAATGTTAAATGAAGCCATGGAAATGTGGTGACAAGAGTGTTTCATTATCTAATTCCCGTGCAGGGAATACAAAGCACATTGTTACACTTTGTACAAAGAAGTTGCCAATAAATTCAATCAGAGAAGAATTTATACTCAACTCAAAAGGACACCAATGAAAAAGTTGTCTATGGCATGTTTAGAGGGCACACACAAAATCACACCCCCACCTCTAGCTCGGTAAGAGTAATAATTAGGATAAAAAAGCAACGCCAAGAAATCTGCAGGTTGGTGGGGTAGGGAATAATCCTTCCCACCATGAGAAGTAAAGAAAATAGTACTCTAACCAGGATTATTCATCGAGTATTTACTATGTTGCAGGAATGGTTATTTAGAAAGTTCATAGATTGTGGAACTAGGGTAGGCAGCTAACATTACTAAGGCAAATGCTAAGAATCGTTTTGATACAAGGATACGGTGATACTAATAATGAAATTGGTACTGCTTATTGGTCTGAAATACTTCTGCACAACAAAGACTTGCTATAAGCCTATAAGTAGCCAATATGATCTTAAAAGGAAATTGACAAGAGTTCAGATAGGGAGTGCCAATATAGTTACATATTCATAGTTAGTTACTGTTTTCTGTAAACCTAGATCTATTCAGTTTATCAAAAAACATTGTCATGCATCAATATAACTAGATAGTGTATAGTATATGATAAAAACTTAAATCCTGAAAAAGTTCAGCAAAATCTTTCCAGAGTTACTAGCACCGTACTTCATAAATTTGACATTTACTTATTGTGGACTGCTGGGTAGTAAGGAAACACATTTTCATTACAAGGAAAAGAGAAACAATGAATCCCACTCCAGTATTTGGAAATGCTCGAAAATACCAGGGGTTTTTGAGGATATCGATGACATTTTTAGTTCATGGAATGGGTTTTGCAAAGGAAGTTCATGGGTTCCCTATTCCCATATCCTGGGTACACCATTCCGTCCTAAAAGCTAAATCACTAACAAGATGTGTACCAAACATAGGAATGGAAACCCATACCCATTTCCCAATCCCCAAAACAGCAAAAAGACACTACATAAATCAAATGCCTAGCATGAATTTGTACAACGTAATAAACTAATGCCTCATACACACACCTGCTATAACGAATACCATCAACTTCAGTTCTAGAAAAATGATCTACCAGCAATAAGATTGCTGACTACTTTCCATCTTTACCTTGAAGCAAAAATACTAGTCCCATGGGTTACATGACTGCCCCCTATTTACTACACCAGCATGCTATAATAATTTTGTAAATACCTAGCCAAGATAGGGCAAACAAATAAAGTACCCCCACTTGATAATTCCATAACAAAAAGTATAACAGGCTAAGCAACCAGACTTAACCTACATGCAGGCACTGGAGCCATTCTAAAAAGGGAGAAATTAGTACTACTGGGTTAAACAAGTTTCCTTTACAAACAGTTTTAAAAAAAGTCCACAAGAGGTTGTTACAATCAGAACACTCCCACTACATCAGGATCCTTTCGACATTGCACAAAAGCCATTACTTTATATTTAGCTAGCACTAGAACGTAAGGATCTCCTGGAAGAGGTAGAATTAAGCTATCTTAGCATTTAAATGGTATATATGGAAAGCTTTTATGTCAGAAAATGTACTATTTTGTTCTGATATTGATTGATAATTCATCATTAGATATAGGGATTTTGACCAATAGAAGTGACATTGAGCCTGCTTCCATCTACCAAATAAACCTATTATAGGAAGCTTAAATCTAACTCAGTTTCTCCGAGGTAAAAAAGAAAAGAAAAAAAACAAAAAATAAAAAAAATATGCAAACAAAAAACAAGCAGATGAACCTATTTTCTCTGGAAACAGCAGTAACTGAAATATTGCCTTTAGCTATAGCCAACGACACAACTACATATATAAATCAGTATGCTTTCTTTTCAATACACGTCCACATATTAGATCCACATGAACTTTTAACTTTACCTGAGTTAGACTCACTTCAACAATTACTAGAAACACTAGACAACTAAAATAGTCCTCTGACTAGAAAAATTTTAAGTCCTTGCAATGACATCTTGAAAGTTAAATTTAAAAAGAAACATCTTATTGAAAACTCAGGAAAGTTACTCCTATACTTCCAAGGAACAACTATCACCACAATCTAGGAGGCACCGAAACGGACACGGACGTTTGACACGAATGACATAGCAACTTTCTAAAAACTAGGACTGACACCTTACCGACTTGGAAATTAATATTAAAATAACATTTAAAAGGTAATATATATACATAACGCTTAAGGAAATAAATGCTTTGTTAGACCACCATATAATGCAAGGAACAACTATTTGAAATTCACCACTATCTAGGAGGCACCAAAACGGACACAAACGTTTAACACAAATGACATTGCAACTTTCTATAAAGACCAACAGATTACCGACTTGGACATTAATACTAAAATAACAATTAAAAGGTAATGTATACATAACGTTTACGGAAATATATGTTTTGTCAGACTACCATATATGCACAATGATTTCGGACACCAATTCCATCACTCAAGAGATTGTCAAAATCGTAATCTCTTTTTTATATACGTTTTCAAATGGCAATTATAAGTCAAACGTCAGGCTGCTTTGTTTTATGAAATTGAAAATGCCTTATGAATTCTTAAGTGTCTAAGGAGTGTCCGTTCTGAGGACAGGTGCGCTGGTGTGTGTGCAAGAATGCCAATGTCAACCAACACTGATCCAATGGGGATTGCTGGAGTGGCAGATTATCTAGATGAAGCCTGAATGAGATGCCCATTGTATCAATCACCCTTGATGTGTAACAACCAACCAATATGTTGGTCTTCATTTAGTTTTACAGATGATCATGTTTAATGAAGTCCCTCAATAGTACCTCGCTTTTGCCAATAAAGGCATCCCATTAAGTATTTAAATTTAGCAAAAGTAACATATCATTAGGTTTTATTACGCAAATGACTACAACACAATAGTACATGTGCAATTTCAGTGAATATGAAGTACAAAGAGGAACTCATCTTTTGGAGACCGAAAAGTATATAACTTTAGAATGCTCGTCAATATCTACATCAATCATTAGGGACATCAAGAAATATATCAATGTATTAAATTATTCATCTTCACCCACACACACACACTATTCATGACCTGCGTCAGCTGACGTAAACAAATGACCCCATTATAGTCATAACACAATCCTGGCATAGAAAAGAGCTCGTAGAGATGAAATACTAATGCTACTATTCTCAGCAGCAGACCCTCCTATATAAGAAGGATGTTACAACCATTCCAAAATTAGCTATTACTCCACTAACCCACTGAATTTTGTTGCAAGTTCCAGACATTCCTTATAAACAAAATAAAATTATTTTATTTGATAAGCTTACTTATGTGATTTCCCTTTAACTACATTTATCACCACCTTGTGTGATGCTAACATCACTATTTGAGATAGCCTCATAGGTATTTGCATGAGTCTTTACACGAAGATCCACATGTATACCCACATTTACTTAATGATGACGGACGGTGAACCGTCATTTCTACTGCCACATAACAGCAAGAGGAAGTTGTTACCACTATTTGTCCATTTTTATTTTTCAGAATTGGCAGTGATTTAGAAGAAGCATACAGACAAGTCAAGGCCTTAGCTGGCCACTTCAGACCACCTAATCCTACCCAACCTAAAATATGTCCCTTTCTTTTGCTAATCATAATCCATATAGAATAAGCTTATCCTATATGCCAAAAAAATAAAAATAAAAAGCTATGCAACCAATTTCTTTATGTTCATTAACACAACCAGAATAGTAGTATTTTTAAGGGGGAGACTTTTCCTTTCTTCTAGAACAAGAACAGAAATAAAAACTCTGCAAATACTCAGTCACATATAGCAGAACCCAAAATTAGTGGTCAACATAATGTCCAGATGATGACTAGTTGTTTATTACTAGCAGATTTAGCCATGAGCACTGCTGCTGACAAACTATTCTGGTAGTAGATTTAAACAGCCTTTATTTCTGTAAATTTGATGCTCCTGACTGAGTTAGCTTGTTTAACTATCACAATCTAAGCCTTGACTATGATATCCTCTAAATACAGCTCCAAATTACAAGATTCACACTAATGATCCAAAACCCATCCTATCTACTTAATTGAAAGATATTCTAAATGCAACCACCCTTGAGTATTAATCTTTGCAGAAACATCTAAAACTATTTAATACGCAGCCTAATGTCCCACTGGAAAATAATGAAACTGCCTTGCTCCAAAAGAGGCACATATACATGAGGTAAAGAAATTGTTATATGAACAGAAAAGGATTCGCATATGAAACAAACTGAATATCCAAATACTACCACACAGGCAAAGCAGATAAATAAAACATAACAAACTGAATGACAATATCCTAATTTTCAGATATAAATATAATTCCACAGAAATACATGGAGTCTCCCAATTGTATGAAACAACACAGAAAATTCCATCTCATGGAACCAGGAATAATGCACATGAATTTCTTAAGGAATCACACACCTACAACTAAAATGGTTGAATAGTTGGCAGTATAGTTTGAACACAAGCTACAACAAATCACTAAATGTGATCTCAACAATCAGAAGGGAACCAGGGGAAGCTGTGATGCAGAGAAGAAGACGAAGAAGAAGAAGAAGAAGAAGAAGAAGAAGAAGAAAATAGAAATGCTTTTTAAAATGAGGTTGGCTTTACCTTACGGCAGCATATTCCCTTAACTCTGTTGGCATGAATCAGAATATCACACCTTCAAAATGAGTCAGTTACAGATAGCAAGTTTCCCTGTCCATTCATCAGCCAATGCCACGCCATAGTCAAGGCTTAACTCCCTCATAGGAGGAATGTTCTCCATCGCAAACAGCATAAGATGAGGAAACATCAGGTTGTTGTGATCAAAGAGAACGAACTGCACCATCACATTTGGAGTGGTGCTCTGGCTCATATAACAAGCAACATTCCTCATTTTCGACACATCCATCGCAAAATCCAGCGGTGGGATTGCCGGAAATGTTGCACGCACATAATCAGGATAAATTTGAGATAAATCTCCCCATTCAGCCCATTTATCAGAAAACCGATGAGGATAAATCAAGCTATCACCATCCATGGCAAAGATATGAGCCTGCTCCCTTGTTAGAATAACCCCTGCATACTCGCATATAAAAGCACCGGCATGTATCAAGTCCAAAGACCTTACTCCCCAACCTGTTTCCCTTGATCTAAACACTTCCAGTCTCTTTCTCAAACCATGTTGGGAGACACGATTCCGACACCGTGGGGGGCAACGGCAGAAGCTCCCACACTCAAACACCACAGGCTTCCCCCTCAAAAGAAACCCATTCAGATCATAAGGAAACTCCCCTCCATTCTTCATCGCGCAAATGCAATTCTCATTACAACCATTAACACAATCACAGCCAGTACCA
This sequence comes from Potentilla sterilis, assembly GCA_963682095.1. NCBI lineage: Eukaryota > Viridiplantae > Streptophyta > Magnoliopsida > Rosales > Rosaceae > Potentilla > Potentilla sterilis. The sequence continues at coordinate 49,908,099 of OY821758.1, read as the reverse complement.
TTCCCCGACTGATGATACACATAAGTCGGAAATGCAGGTGCCCTAAGATACTCATAATACAACGGGTCCTGATCAGCATCAATGTCATTAAAAAGCAACACCGGAATCATCTCCCTCTGCTGAGAAAGGTCCAAACTAAGATACCCCCTCGGCCTCACAGACAATGGCCTAGTCCTAAGACTCTCCGCAAACTTCAACACCGCGCTCCCCATCTCCGGCTGCCCCTCAATCCTCAGCAACTTAAACTTATACACCCCAAACCCCGACTTCCCCACATCAAGCCAAGTCTCCAAAATCCTATACAACCCATCATACACATACACCTTACTCGAAACCCCGCTCTGTATCTTCCTCCCCCTAATAACCCTCACTTCAATCCCGTAATGCATGCTCCTCTCCAACGCCAAGTTCCCTCCCTCAAGCTTCTGGTGCGCACATTGCTTGCTAAACTTATCCTGCCCTCCATGCCCTGTGTAGATAATCACATCCCCTGCATCCTCGTCGTCCTCGTACCCACCAGAGACGATAATGCTCGTCGCAATCGGCTCCCTATTCGAGCTCTGGCTACCGGGGAGGTAGTCAATCCCAGCCTGAACCTGGCCGTGTATTCCAACCACACAAAGCTCCATCCTGAAAAAGAACAAATCACCAACGTAAACTCCGGGGATGGACCCCACTATTCTCTTGTCACGGTTAAGCCAGAGGCCACGGTCTCGGAGCACAGTCGCGGCCCGCAAGTCGCCCCGGGTCCGTTTACCCTGACCCGGATTCTTCTTGTCTTCTTCTGCCACGGAGATGATCCGAATCGCGTCGTAGAGCATCCGAGTCTTCCGGACGATCTCACGGAAGTAGCGGTGGTCCTCGTCGCTGAGATCGGTCACTCTCACCAGCTCGTTCGACCGCTGAGGGTACTTCTTCCGCTGCACAACCTCCGACAGCTGCCTGTTCTCGCTCACGTCATCGACCGGTACAATCGCCCCGGTCTCCGGGTCCAAAACGACGCCGTCCTCCTCTCCTCCGCAGTTCTGGATGCCTTTGGCGAAGGCGGTGTGGAAGAGCTCCTGAATGCGGTGGAACTCGGAGAAGACGGTGCTTTGGTCGGCCGGAGGGGTAGTTTGGGAATTGGGGAAAATGTCGGAGCTGGGGCTGGGATCGAGCGGAGGCGGTGTGGTGGTGGTGACGTCATCGTAGGGCTCGGGTTTGGGTTCGATTTTGGGGACTTTGAAATCTACGGCGGCGGGGGGACTGGGGGCGGCGTTGAGGTCAAGAATGGGGAGGAGGGAGCCCATGTGGTGATGTTGGGGTAAAAGAGAAAGGGAATGGATTTTGAGTGGAGAAAAGAGAGATGGGCATGGAAGGTTGTTTAGGGTTTTGGGGAGAAGAAGGAAGGTACTGCTTTCATGGCGGAGTTGGAAATGGAAGCTCTCTCTTCCTTCTCTCTTTTTCTCTGTTGGGGTGGGTTTCTGTTTTCTTTCTGACGTTACAGAAAATTGAGGGAGCTTTTGGGTTTTTTTTTTTTTGTGAGGACCGAAATGCCCTTGCTCTTTTCCTTGAGTTTAGGACAGCAGCGAGGGCAGTGTGAGGACCCACTCTCAGTTAAGATATATTATACGTGTTTCCCCAAAAGATTTTGCAATTTTTTAATTACATAACTACCAATAACTATAATTTAATGTTAATATTTACTATTAGTAAATTTTAATTTTTTTATACTATGTACTCCAAAAATTAACAGTAACAGAAGTTAATCCATCCAAACATAAAACATAATTACTCCCAAAAACGTCAAAAATCACAATAATGTCATCTTATATATACTATCATTTTCACTCATTTTGTAACCCTAACCTCACCCTCCTTCTCTCTCTCCTCTCTCTCCCTCTCCGCCTTCTCCCCAGACGTCAACCACCTCCTAAATTGCGGCTCCACCGCACCCTCCATCCTCCACGACGGCCGTTTAATGGGGTTTTTTTTTTCCTGTTATTTTCTTCTGGGATGCGTGTGCTATAACTATGCTAACCTTATTAACCCGATATTGCCCAAAATATCTTGATTAAACACTTAGCCTTTCTTAAACGGCTTAATTTAATGCACACTTCTTAGAACATCAAAGCATACACACACCAAATTGAAAAGTTTGTTTATTAGTGGAGTGTAGGACGTATTTCCAGTCAAAATCCAAGCTCAAAGTTTCTTAGCTTAGGTTACCAAAGCAACTGACAAATATTTAGTCAAGGATGTAGATATAATTGGACGTAAAATGAAAGTTGTTTGTGATCTTTGATTTATAGATTGAATACAAATTTGTTCACAGGATATATGAAATTTATTTTATATACTTAGGTCTGTAATATTTGTATTATACTATTCAGCAATCATATCCTTACAGTTAATTTAAACCCGGTCAGGATATGCACATTTTGTACTTGTAAAATAATCTCATACATATATTACCCTTCTTGTGTCGAATGTAGTACTGACAAGTAGAGATCGTTCTATCCGGAGAAATCAAGGGCATTTAATCTCATGAAGTATTACATAATAAAGGGGGATTGAAAATTTGTATCTAAACCTACTGAAAATTTACGAAAATAATATTAATAAAAACCTAAACTATTATTCACATATGATCATCATCTTCACATATAACACATCACACAAAACTCACATAACATGTAACGAGATCAAACAAGGAATCATAACATAAAATTCAGCAAGCCTCAAAGAAAGTATTTTAGTTCCAATTTAATTAGAGCCCTTCGTGGTTCATCTAATTAGCAAAACTCCTTATTTATTTAGAACCAACTTCTAGAACCAACTTCGTGCGTAATCCTAAACATAGTGCTAATCAGTTTAAAGACACTTCGTGTAGAAATTAAACCAAGAAACACATAAGCACATTGAGTTGAATTGGAAACAAGTAACAAGTATGGCGTCACCACACCTTATTATCATGCATATTTTCAGAATTACTCTACCCTTGGAATTCATACAAGGTAAACCAACTTCGTGTATAATTTACCTCATACACATTCGGCAACATGAAACATACACCCAAGAATCAGCCATGGCCTAGGCTGCCCTCAAGTATACAACTTGTTGTGCATACGAATTCAGAAAATAAACCAAAACAAAACCCTGATAACTTGCGAAAAATTATATACAAACCCTAATTAGAATTCGAAACTTGTTAAGAACAAAAATCGGAAATTAAACAACAAACATGCATATTCGAAAGTCTAAATTCAAATTAATAAAACCAATAAAACATCCACAAATCCTTACAAACTTTATAGACAAAGTTAAGTAATTGTACAGAAAAATAAAAGTCATGGAAGAAGAGTTAATCACACTTTGGTAAACCTTCAAGAAAGCTTCGGCAAAGAGTGGTTTCAATGGAGATGGATGGTACGAAATTTAGATAGTGATGGAGAGGGGTTTCGGCTTTACTTTTCTTTGGATATTGTGGTGGAATTTCGACAGGGCTTTGACTATGTGAAAGTGAGAGATGAGATATATTTTTATGACTATTACATGGCTATTTATAGAGGAAATAACATAGAGAAGCCGGCCACAAACCAAAACTGAATTAGTTTAGGTTTTCCTTGATTTTCTGAATTTGGCAGAATGACCTCCGTGCATTGATTACATCATAACTCTCTCTAGAAAATAGCTATTGAGGTGATTCCAACTGATTTAGAAATTAGACTCCCGTAGCTTTCCATCCATATGTGGCACGCCATATGGTTCAAAGTGAGCTATCTTGGAGAGTCCGTGGAAGTTGGATGACGCGCACAGGAATTCTGCCGAATTTAATCAGAGTTTCTTCTGATTTTTCTTCTTCTTTTTCCGAATTATCTCTTCCTTTTCTTTTGAATTTTTTGCTGAATTTCCCTTGGATAATTACTGAATATCCTTTCAATATCTCTTCCATTTATCCTTGATTTGATTCATCCTCTCCTAGTTGCATTGCAACTCTTCTCTTGCATTCGGCAATAGGTAATAATTTCTGCCCGATTTCTTCTTTGTTTTCTCCACCAAATTTCCTCAATTAATTTCTGAAAATAAGAGAAAAAAAATATTAAAAAGACAAGATAAAATGTAGGAGAATTATTAAGAGTATGATTCCTGATTCATTCAGGATTTCCTAGTTCAACAAGGAGTTCTACTTTGATTGAAACTCTTAGAACTTTTGACGTTTTCAGAAACGTCGAGACATTGTAGACTCCTAAACCGATTAAGACTCTTATTTGCATAAGGAGTCCTACTTTGAATCAAACTCTTGACTTAAGAATCCTAGTTCAACTCAAACTCTTACAAATTCAGCGTTTTTAGACGTTTTAGCTCATTTCACAAACCGACTCTACCAAAGACTCCTGACTCGACTAAACGACTCTATAATACAACAATAAGGGTTAAGTATTGCATAAATGGGGGTAAAAACGTATTAAGAACGTCACATATAATGCTCCTATCAATAGCCAACTTGTCATGTTGGTAGGAAGCGAGCAAAATGAAGAGTAATAGAGGGAGCGATATGAAAAGAAACATGTGAGGAAGAGGGGGAGAAATAACTTAAGACAAGCTGCATAAGAAAATTTACAGAGGATGGTCAGAAATTTTCCTCAGTTGAATTCATTTTGCTCGGCCTTGCTTCAAACCATTGTAATTAATGGGCATACAACTACATATGTGGTTTGAGTAGAAAAAAAATGTGACCTTTATAGTTGCTAACTGCATTGACAACTGATTTGTTTAGCTGTGTACATTTGTATTCAGTGTTGTAGATTGGTGTACTGGACTTAGTAAGTTGGTATGAAGTCTTTCCCAACTTCTGAATGGATGGTTAAAGATGTAGACAGATGGGGAAAGATGGTTTTTCTGGATAGATTTTGAAGCATTCAATAGGACATCTTTCACTTCGTGGATTAGCTTTAGGGGTGATATTTACATTTCATTTTATTAGTGATGATATCTATCAATGAAATGATACTCACACTTCATTTTATTATGGTTTTATTCTCATATTTAGGGCATAATAAACGAGATCATGTATTGCGAATTCAGTTGTGAATTTTGTTGTAAATATGTAGGGGGTTAAACTTACATTATCGTTTTTTTGAAATAAAATGTATATTGGGAGGTGTTGACATTTGTTTTCTTATCTATTATTCTTTGTTTTACTACAATCTGTAACCGTATCTGATTTTAACACTTAAAATGACTGTTTATCTTCCTCTTGAACTATTTTTAAAAGACGAAAGAAAAACCCCTACAAAAATTTTCATTCGCTTGAACTAAAACTTGATGTCCATTAGTTTTAGTCACTAACGCACGGCCCCGCTATCTAGTTATCAACTCATCAAGTACGAAACTACCCCAAAAATTAATGCTTTTACAAATGAATTTCTTTAAGATTGTGATTCATAACTAGATTTTTACATCAATATTTATAAAGAATTCGAGGTGTTCACTGCAAAAAATCCGCACTTGATGTGCTTGTATGTGAGCTAAATAAACTAAAATCCCTGAAAAAGCCTACATGGTATAGTGATTCCCAAGCTCCTCTTTACAATTGGTGACTCTAATCCTCTCCCTCCCATTTTCACAAGACATAAAAGAAATAGAGTCAAGTAAATACACCTGTGAAGGGGAACCATGACTGGAACCCTTTTGTACCAACCAGTAAACCAAAAGAATATGCGCCAGGACTTTACATTTGTAGGTCAAAATCGAGAAGACGAAACATGTTAACCAAAGATGCATGCATCTTCTTACTCTGCCACCAAAATGGGCTTATGTCGATTGCATTCCAGGCTTCAGAAGTACCTCTGCCTAAGAAAACTGGTATACAAGCGGGACTAATCTTCATCCTCAGTAGCTAAAGAGGCAAAGGAAAAAGGTTTGAACTTATACCCATCACCAAGGTAGAACTTATTTTGAAATTCCACCCAATGAAGACGCAAGGCATGAAGAAAAGCACTGAGTGTCTCCATCATGAGCAATATGAAGGCAGTTGCAAAGGTAAAAACTGCTAACCCAATTAACTGGATGATAAAGCTGTCATACCTGTAATAATTATTTTTCCAAACCATTAGTAATTTGAATAACCAGTGCAAGTGTGCAACATCACATGTCACAACTTGAAGAATCTGATCAGAGAAAGAATAAAGGGCAAAAACAGTAGACAACTCTGAGTGGGCCAAGCTGTAAAAAAATTCAATATATAGCACGACGGATTGAGAAACTTATAATAGGAAAAACAAACAAACAAATTTAACAGGTAAACTGTGCACAAGTATACCTCAAAGCCCACAATCAAAGGTAGGACGCCGTATTTGAAACTGCACCAAGAACAAACTCTATGGAGTGTATCATCTGGTGCACAAACACCTCGCTGAAATTAAACTCCTCATGATGTTGCCTCACAGGATCAGTTTCCACGTCAAGATCCATTTCAGAGGTACCAAGCATCCCATATGCGCGACCTTGAAACCTCTGGAAAACAACAGGTAATCATAGTATCATATCCTCCAAGGTCCTCATGTCTCCAGTCAAATAGCTTATGTAGTTAACCATTAATATACCCTAAACTGAGTCCATAAAACAAACTGGGATACTAATTACTAATTTCCAATGTATGTGTTAATATTTACAATTAAAAAAAAACATCTGGTTTTCTTAGAACTCTGAAACAGATGCCGGCCTAATTATACCACAGTACGTCAGTACCTCTGTATGAAGTTTCCTCAAAATGAAAGGTTTTGGAAAGAGCATCCAGGGGACCGCAATTAGAGCCAAAAGTAACAAAATGATCTGCAAAAGTAGAGCCCTGTTAACTGTAACATAAATTAAAACAGAAACAACTGAATACACAAAGTGACAACCAAGAGAGTTAAAATCTCATACCTGAAGTGGTCTTTGGCCCCAAAACAACTCATTTTCCCCAAGGTCGTCAGTTGGACTCAAGAACATGTAAATCATTACATGATAGAGGTCAGCCTTAGAGCCGGTGCACCACTTGATGATAACTAGAAGTGAAAGATATCCAAAACGACTGTTAAGGAAGATCATCTGCGGCACAAACTGGTACCTAATAATTGAGAAAATCACAATTTAAAAAGTCAAATTCCTGCCAACTTCAATTGCAAAAAAAAAAACAACAATGGGGAACGCGAAAAATATATGAAGAGAAGTAACACGCACCTTACATCAATTGAGCTGCTAAAAAGCCATGCATTGAAGTAACTGAGAATAATTCCTATGTTCATTTGCGCCACACCCAACAAATAGACATTTTCATATTGAGAGAATTCAAAAAGGGCAGTTCTGAACGACTTCCGCGCCAACTGGGATCCACACCAAATGGGTATGGATCTCGGTACTTGATTAAGCCAACAGTGTGTGCATCACTACTCACAAGAAGACAGACGATAAGATACGTGACAATATTTAGTCAGCTTGAAGGACAGTTAAAGCAAACTCAGAATTCGGTAAGCCATTTGAATAAATTGTGGCATGGGGAAGGGGTGGTAGTTGCAAGAAAAGCAAAGGTTCCTGATGCAAAAACAGTGACCAGACAGTACTAAGTAGTATAGTACCAAACTCTTGAATCAAGACAAGATGAGTCTTGACAACCCATGAGAGCCTTAGGGATGACCACAAAAGGAAACCATGAAACCACCAGAACGGTGGAGAAAACTTTACTTTTAGATCAATGAACTGGTATGATACTTATGAGTGATGTAAACACATGAAGTTTCAATAAAATATATATGATGGAAATGCATTGCAATGACAGAAGCACAGAAATCTAGAAACTTGATATCCCAGGGAAAATGTATCTAGTCAAAACCAGCTGGAGGAGACTTCAATACAAGTTACAACACAGTACCGCGACCGACACAAATCCAGCATCGAAGCATGCTCTCCATATAATTTAGATCTCCTATGTTGGATGCGGAGGTTACCACAACATTATTGTGTATTATAGGCTCACTGATGAAGTTACCCTTACCAGTTCACAATATCTTTGTGAGCTTGTAGTATGGATGGAATGAGAAATGCAGACTTGAGCTACCACTTAACAGGATGCCTATAAGTTCTTCTAGACCATGACTACTATAAAAGTTTTTGTCTTTTCTTTCTCAATCAAGTACTACATCAGTAAAAAAAAAATTACTAAATTCATATCTCCAATAGATGGACTATAGGAGAAAATGACATACAATTTACAACTGCACATGTAGAAAGGAAAATATATAATCAACTACAGTTGAAGCCAGAAAAATGCTAGTAGTAATTGAATATCTAAAATAAAGACTACCTGCAAGTAGCATCTCTGCATTTGTAAGCAGAGCCACCAAATATGTGGAAAGGAACAGAGAAGAACTCGTTGTAAATCAACCCACAGTAAATTGAGAACACAGACATCAAAAGAAGTACATAGCGCCCACCAAATAACATCTCCATAAAGCTCCCAAGTTTCTGTTGAGAATTAATAATAACAATATTTTTTTTAATATTAAGAACAGTGGAAAACCACAAGTTTCTCAGATAATACTTTTCCTTTCAAAATTCCAGTGCAAGAATTTGAAAAGAGACAGACCTGAGCAGCAAGCTTTCTTTCACTGGCTATAAGAACTAATGCTCCCATCAACCAGCATATTCCATGACCCCAGTCCACAAACATTACAGCGAAAAGAAATGGAAATGTGATACAAGTGTACACTGCAGGATTTGCTTAATTATGCACACATCAGTTCCATGGCCAGAACTTATTATAGCACAGCTAGATAACAACGTACTCTAAATGGAATAGATTACACAATTACTTTGTTACAAAAAAATTAAAAATAAAAGTGTAATTAATGAAAGAAGTAACACTATCGCTACTAGATTAAGAATTCTTGCCCCATCACACAATTTCTTTTTTTCTAATCCCAATGCATTAACGATTTCTTACAATTCATAAGTTTACTCAACGCTGTCCAATGTTAACTAATGCTTTAGATGAAATTACCACATGGAATCTCTTACATGTGAGGACAAAAACAAGATTATCAGAATTTAGTTATAAACCAAATATTCTGTAAGTTGCAATCAAATTTCAATAAACTACAGCTCAGTTTAATATACATAATTTCTGGTATTCAGATTGGATGTTAATGAAAATATGATTATGCCATGGGGCAGAAAACCATCATGCTCCATCCCTTTTATACACATCTGAATAATTGTGAACGAACAGAATTCATCCAGAATCCCAACATTAGTGAGACCCCTTGCCCAATATCCCATGACCATCTAAAAACAACTCTTTTCCACAAGTTAAGAAAGAACAGAACTTCATAAGTTGTATGTTTAAACTAACCCATATGCATCAACAATTTCCTGAAATGCACTTGTGAAGTTGTTGGTTCTAAAATATGTAGGAGGTGATTCTATTGCATCCATCACGTGAAATATTACACCAACATGAGAATTGCTGTCAAATGTTGCACGTTGCAATGCCTCCTGGATCTGTCGGATAAAAAATAACAGAAGAAAAAAGTAAAAACTATTAATAATGAGCAAAACAACTTTAAAGATATTTTATATATGGTTACGATTAACATTATTCAGAAGATCCATCAGTGTTACGATTAGACATTTGCAATGACCCCTTAGTAAAACACAAAGATGGCCTGATCTGATTTTGCCTTTTATTATACGGCAGCAATATTGTTGCAGATATAGTAATATCATTCTTCTATACATACATAAATAGACACCAAAAAAAAAACAGTTTTGAAATCTAACATCAATACTCATCTGAGCATATATCCATAGAAGCTAATTAGATATATCTCACAGACATAATCAATAAACAAGTATTCCATGGTTGACAACTCTTCTCTTAAATAATAGTATAAGTGGGAGAAGGCATGCCAGCATCGGATCTAAATATTCCAAACAAAGGTAACGACGGAATAAAAATAATACCAAAAATGCATTACCTTTGTTTTTGCAAATATAGGACACCAGCCTTCTCCAACAAGGCATTTTTTGGTAACATCAAAGTTTAACATGTTCAAAGTATCATATACAGCTTTCTCCCTTCTTACCTGAGAACAAGTAGCATCACATGGTTGTTATACAAGGTCATAAGGATAAAGCACAACCACTCCCACTTTTAATCATACTAAAACAATATTCTTCGTATCTCAAATAAATGCAATGTTAGTAACAAGGGGGAAAAATAGCAGCAATATCTTACCATGTTCATCCATTTTGCCAGGTGAAACCCTACAGAATTAAGGGCCTTATTTCCGTGGCGAATCCCTGCATCCAATGTCGCTCCCAAATCAGCAAGACGTGATGAAACCTACAAAAGACAACCCAGTACTTTAAGCATGAAGGCATGATTGAAGACTGTTTGACTATGTTGCCACAATTTGTTTTCTTCAGCGAAAATCTCTACATTAAAGACAGCTGCGAAATAAGCCTTAACACTATAGGAAAAGCAAAACAGAACATTAATTCTAACTGAAGCTATGAGCCTCTAGACACTTGTCAAGAACAACCATTCAGATTGGTAAGTTTTGTGACATGTAGGAACCAAAAACCTAAAAGCTTAATTTATATTTACTCGAGGAAAAGAATAACAGTATTTCAGCTTAAAGTTCTCTCCAATTTAAGATAAAAATAGACTGCCAACGTACCCACCAACGCCTCATCTGCAGATTTAATACATATTCTATCAGGCCTCATCAAAGACTGTCATTCATAATGACAATAACATGTTCATATCGGTTACAGAATGTGGCAAAGACTAACCCATGAAAAAGACTTTTCAGGTAACTAACATGAAAATCAGAAACTTCAGGGAAATAGAAGAGGTGATTATTATTAATTTATTATCACAATGTACCATAACGAACAGTACTTAATAGCAGAAATAAACATTTCCTTGGAAATGCCATATCTGTTCCATTTCTGGAAACCTTTGCAGTGCATGGTAAAACCTTTCACATGGAGATATCATTAAATTGTAAGAGATATCATACCTGCAAGCCTATCAGGAATGTATCTGAGTGCTGCCCAAGCATGCATGCTTCCACTCAAGTACCCAATAACCCAAAACTTCTCATTAACACCAACAGCATCAGCTAAGAGCAACATATCCAATGCTGAAGTTTCAAGATTTCTGTTGGGATGAGGATCACTCTCTCCAAATCCAGGAAGATCATATGTCAATAAGCGAACACCAAATTCTTCCAGTAGTGAAGCCTTGAGTCCCGGTATTCCTAATTGGAAAAGCAAGATACAAGATCAAGGGAATGCAAGAAATAGTTAAGCAGCTGTATTATCATTATCTGTTGGTTTAGGCCATTCAGTCATTAAAGAAGATCACGCCTGCAAGCCTGGAGGAAAGGAAAGAATGTGGAGAAATAATTGAGAATCTAGCTCTTTCTGCTGGAACCCCTCGCTCCTTATACGCAATGTATCTACCATCTGGGAGCATTATGCGGGCAGCACTAGGAGGATGTATGTATACCTTCTTCACTACCTCTGGTGTGGTCAGATTAGTTTCCATGTTCGCAATCAATGCTGGAAATTTGTAAACCATGTCAGCAAGATGCACAATAAAAGACCCATACAACAAAACGAGAACAAAAGAGAATAACCCCCTGAATCATCAGACTAATAACAGGCCCATATACTCTAAACACAATGCCCTTTGCTAAACTCCAGATGTCAACCTCAGACCCTCAGCAGCTCAGCTAATTCTCAATCAATATACAACTCATATTCACATGCATACAATAAAAAAGCGAAAAATGGAATTTATTATTTCAACTGTTATTATGATCAAAATTCATGTACTAAAAGCTGAACGATCCACAGTAACTTCAAAATTCATTCCATCTACAACTTCTCCACGGTTTCCACAATATTCTCTAAAGAATAAAACTCCAACTTTTTTTTATTTGACACGAATAAAACTCCAAAGAATAAAACTTCAACGTTGCTTTCTTTCGTTTACTCAATCCTCTAGAGTCTAAACAGAACAAAAACTTCAGACAACATATCAAATATTCCGGCAAATATTTCCCCGACGAAAATTTTTCCGGCCAAGTAATCCTGTCTTAAAATTCCCAAATTATCCAAAAAATTATAACAGATATATAACCAAAAAAAAAAAAACTAAAATTGTCCTCCTACATTTTGTGACGCACCTGAAAAAGCCAAAACGGCGACGAAGAGAATGACGGAGCAAGCGTGAACCGGCTCCTTATCCTCCGGCAAATACTCAGCTTCCCGCGTAGCTTCGTCACTCTCTTCCCGAAGTACGACTCCTTCACCACCGAGAAGACGGGCTCGGAGTCGGAGTGGTTTTGATTACATTTGGAGAATTGTGTAAGGTGGGACCGAGTGAAGGGAGGACGGTGGGGAGTACGTTATCTTGAATGATACATGTTTCTTCATCTCGATGTGTGACAAATTTGAAGCAACACAATGATATGAATTTCCTGACATTATCGTTAATATACAACTGACGGCACTGGTTCTTTAATCTCTATGCAACGTTACCCCCGGAAGATCACCCATATAGTCATCTTCATCCATGTCAGATTCCCACGTCGGAATCTATGTCTGGGCACATTTCAATCCAGTGATCACCGATCGTATTGCAAAGATTACAAAAAAGGAATCTACTGCTAAATTACCTATGAAAAAGAAAAAAGATTATCAAACTGAGAAACCGATTGTAATTGATCAAATTCTTTTGTTTTTTTTCTTCTTCTTCTCTCGAAACGAAATTCATCGAAAGCATAGATGGTATCCTTGGGTGCACGAGGTTGCATATAGTTTCATAGATCGTCATGGCTTTTGGGGGATGTCTCTGAGAAGTTGAACTTGGATCGATGTCTCTCATATGGAATTTAGGTTTAGCTTGGGAGCAGACCGTAAATAATTGAGAGATAACATAAAACATGGTTCTTATATATACATGTTAGTTGTTTAAATGATGAAAACTGCATCATCACAACGACTTAAACAAGGATCAAAATCCACGATTAAATGCATACTGAATAAGAATGAAATAGAAGTGAACCTAAAAGAATGTATGGAAACTCACCAGTTGATGAACTTTCAATTACTCCAGCCATTACTTGATCTTCACAGAACTACTCCAAGGATATTCTTCTGAAGCACAGCACAAGAACTCAGTAATGGGACTGATAACTTAATGTATCTCTCGTGTGTATTCAGGGAATATCTCTTATGTATTTATATAAGCCTAAACTCCTCTTTGTCCTCACTCATAGAGAGTCCAAAGTTAATAGGAGTATTATCTGTTAAGAGACTAAACTTATCTTTTTCCTTAATGTTGAACAGGTTAACAACTTTTGTGAGAGTCCTAGATTTACCAAGAGATATACATCTTGATAACAACTGATATAGGATTTACTTGTTATATAATTCTGCTATTTAAACTTAATTTAATTCAATTAATAAACACTTAAGAGATAATGCCTAAGTCCACATATTTTCTAACAATCTCCCACTTGGACTAGCATTGTCTTTACTGAATAATTGAAAACTGTAGTAATAGCAACTGAAGTGTGCACTTGAATTATATAAAATCTAACTCTCATCTAGTTTGGTCAAGTTAAAGCAACTAATGCAGTACTTAGAATCAAGTATGTCATGATCAACAAGTTGATTAAAAACCACTAACAGAAGTTGCAATACTCACATAAGCTAAAAGATAAAGTGAAATGTGATGGCTGATATATCCACATGTAAATGCCAATATTTCACATCCCTCTACATGACTTTGTTAAAACAAAATCTCCGGCAACATAATGAATTCCAGTGAACTTGGAATTGCTGGACTGAACTGAATTGCTCAAAGCATGAAAGTTCACCTGTAAACACACAATACTTATAAAATGGAATAATTCAAAAAATTTCAGAACTTGAATATAAAGACATGTAGGATTCTGAAATACCTCAAATTTTATTGAACACTTGTAAAAACAAAGTACAAAAATGCAGTAGACTAAAACTGAAAAATAAACATTACAGTGAGATAAAAATTCAGAAATTGTTCTAGACTCCCACTGAACTCAAGCATCCAGTTGAGGTAAGACTCCTATGCTCTTTGCATGTTTCTTGAAGATTTCAACCGGTAAAGCCTTGGTAAAAGGATCAGCAAGCTGTGATTCTGTATCTATGTCTAAAACTACAACTTCTCCACTTTTCACTCTTTGTCTAGTACTGTAGTGTTTTAGATCAATGTGTTTAGAGTTGCAGGACCTCTTATTGTTCTTGGTAAAGAACACTGCAGCTTCATTATCACAGAATATCTTAAGTGCATCAGAAACTAAGAAATTTAACAATTCAATTTGAGTTATAAAATTCCTTATCCATAATCCCTGGCACATTCCTTCATAAACAACTATGTATTCAGCTTGCATGGTAGAGGTGGTAATTAATTTTTGTTTCATTGTTTTCCAACATACAGCCCCTCTAGCAAGCATAAACACATATCCACATGTTGATTTATTTAATTATGGAAAACGACCTGCAAAATATGAATCTGTATGTCCTACTAACTCTAACTCTTTCCCCTGCCTATAGACTAATATGTGAGATTTGGTCCTTTGTAAGTACCTAAGTACATTTTTCCCAGCTATCCAATGTTCATGAGTAGGATTAGATTGAAATCTAAAGAGAATGCCAACTGCAAAAGCCAAGTCAGGTCTTGTACAAACCTAAGCATACATGAGACTCCCAATAAGTCTAGCATACAGTGTGTTATCCATATCAAAACTCTTCCCCCCAATTTTTGAATTTTTATTCTTTGACAGTTTATCTCCCTTAGACATAGGGACTTCACCAAATGCACAGTTTTCCATCTTAAATCTTTTTAGGACTCTTTGAATGTAGTTATGTTGAGAAAGTCCTAATAAGCCTTGTGCCCTATCCCTATGAATTTCAATCCCTAAAACATAAGAGGCTTCACCTAAATCTTTCATATCAAAATTACTTGATAAGAAGGCTTTAGTTTCTTTAAGTAGCTTTACAATATTGCTGCTTGCTAAAAGAATGTCATCAACATACAGTATGAGAAAAATGAAAGTATTCCCCACTGTTTTCATATAAACACATTCATCAACAATGTTTTCTGTAAATCCAAACAAAGAGATTACTGAATCAAATTTTTTGTAACATTTTCTAGAAGCTTGTTTCAACCCATAAATGGATTTCTCAAGCTTGCAGACAAAATTCTCTTTTTCAAGTTCCACAAAACCTTCAGGTTGTTGCATATATATGACTTCATCTAATTCTCCATTTAAGAATGCTGTTTTAACATCCATTAGATGCAGTTCCATATTATAATGAGCAACAAGTGCCATTATAATTCTAAATGAATCCTTGGTGGACACAGGAGAAAAAGTTTCATTATAGTCTATGCCTAATTTTTGTGTAAACCCTTTTGCTACTAGCCTGGCTTTATATCTCTCTATGTTTCCATTAACATCCCTCTTGGTCTGAAAGATCCATTCTGAACCTATAGCTTTCTGATTTGGATTAGGTCTTACAAGTTTCCACACTTGATTTTGACTCACGGAAGCAATTTCTGCTTCCATTACTTTATACCATTCTGAAAATTCAGTGCTCTCTAGTGCTTGTTTATAGCTTAATGGATCATTATCTTCTGCATCCAACTCTTGTAAATAAACAACATAATCACTGTCTTCCCCAAAAGTTGCTTTTCTGTCTCTCTGAGATCTCCTAAGCTGAGGTTGTTCTATATTTTGTTGATCAGATTGATCATGGACAGGTTCAACTACATTTAAGTTTTCAGCTTGGTTAGGAGCAACTTGATCTAAGGCTACTGGTTCCTCTAAGTTTTGATTTTGGACTTCAGTTTCTGTAGTATTAATTTCCATTTCATTTTCTGAATTGAATGGTAACAAATTTTCCACACGAACAGTGTCTGTATTTTCTGTAATTTCTTCAAAATCTACAATCAAGTCCTCAAAACTTGTGTTGCAGATATCTTCATCCATGAACTTAGCTTGATGAGTTTCAAAAGTTCTGGTTGTTCTATTAGGTGTGTAGAACTTTTAACCTTTTGATTTTTCACTGTATACTATGAAATGGCAACTTAAGGTTTTCTGATCTAAATTTTGTGCTAATTCTTTAGGTATTTTTGCTTCAGCCCTGCATCCCCATACATGGAAATGATGCAGGCTTGGTTGTTTTCCTGTCCAAAGTTCAAATGGGGTCTTTTCTACAGATTTACTAGGTGCTCTATTGCAAATATAATTTGCAGTCTTAAGGGCCTCACCCCATAGGAATTTTGACAACCCTGTAGTGCACATCATGCTTACCACCATATTTTTTAAGGTTATGTTTTTCCTTTCTGCTGTTCCATTTTGTTGAGGGTTATAGGGAGTTATATACTGAGTTTTAATACCATTCTTTTGCAAGTAAAGTGCAAAAGGTCCCATTTGTTGGTCTGCTTCAGTATGTCTACCATAGTACTCCCATCCTCTATCAGACCTAACAACTTTAATTTTCTTCTCTAGCCGCAATTCAACTTCAGTTTTGTATATTATGAATGCTTGTAAAGCTTGAGATTTTTCTGATAATAGATAGATATAACAGTACCTAGAAAAATCATCTATAAGGGTTGTTTTTGTCGTAACTCGTAGGCTTGACAGAAACTGGTGGATCTTGGTGTGATTCCTTCCTGCAAGTCCTGCTAACTAAGCGGAATACCGGGCGGGCCGGTCTTCTCCTCTCTGATGCCTAAGTCAGTACCGTTGGGATAAATGGATAACTTCAGCGGGAATAATAAGTAGTTGGAGAGTTGGTTGGTTACCTATTCATGAGGGTAGTTGAGGCTCTTATATAGGTTGTCGAGCGTGAGGTCTGGTCTTACTCTTCGATGTGGGACTGATCCCCTTCTGTTCATATATTGGGGCAGCTTTGGTGGTCTGTTCAGCAGGCTGGCGCCCCCGGCTCCCGGGCCCCTGGCCATAAGGTAAACTGCTGGGCCCCGGGTCCGGGTGTTAACGATTCTGCCCCAGGCGGTGAGGCTGTGGGTCTGTGGGCCTAGGTAGCCCCTCTGTGGCTACTGTCAACAAGTCCCCCAAGTTCCCGGTCAAGTGCAATCTTGAATGGGGACTTAAATATGTCTTGCTCTGCAGGCCCGCAGACCCGCAGGGTTACCGACCCAAACGTGCCCTAGTCCCCCAAGTTCGCGTTGAAGATTGGGCTTGGCCGGGCGTTCGAGCAGAAAGCCTGTTATGATGGTGTGTGGTGCTGCGAGTGCCTGTTCATGATGATGTGCAACAGTTATGAGTATGAGTTGTGATGATGGTGGTGTGGTGCTTGAGTTCCGTCGTGCCCTGCATATGGAACGGGGTGAACCCGGACGAGTGCATGGGATGATAATGTGGCGTTGAAATCCGCCATGCCATGCATATGGGGCGGGGTGAACCCGATGAGTGCATGGGATGATAATGTGGCGTTCAAATCCGCCATGCCATGTTCCGCAAGGACTAGACCGGTGAACGGTCATGTCTGAATGAGTCAGGTATGAAATGCTCCGGGAGGACCCGACTGGTGAACTGCGATGTCAGAACGAGTCCCCCAGTGAAAATCGCTACCCACGGTGGTACAAATCGGAGAATATGTCCTGTGTTAGAGGTTAATTCCCAGTGGGGGGTTGCGGCCATGTTATAGCACCGATCAGCACCTGCTGATTCGTCTCAGCTTGTGTTGGAATAAGCGTGGGGTAATGTGCAGGGTTGCGAGCCTGCGGGGAGACCTGTTGGGTGCGAGCTAACAGATCTACCGGTTGGATGTTGCGGCCGTGTTAAAGCACCGGTCCACATCCGCTAGTTCTTCTCAGCCTGAACGTTATAGGCGTGAGGTTATGTGCATGATTTCTAGCCTGCGGGGAGATTTGTCCTGTGTTAGAGAAACAATTCTCCCAGTGGGGTGGCCCGACCATTCGTCCCCCATATTTTTCACAACTTTGTGTGATGCAGGGTTTCTAGCCTGCGGGAATATTTGGCCTGTGTTAGAGGAACAATTCTCCCGGTCAGTGACCCGGTTGTTGTTGGGTGTACCACTGATCGTGTCACAGCCCTTGTTCGTACAGGCGTGATGTATGTGCAGTGTTTCTATCCTGCGGGAAGATTTGTCATGTGTTAGAGAAACAATTCTCGCGGGTTTATAAAGCCCTATGTTTTGAAGCCTTGAGTTGTTGCTGGCTTGTCCATGCCCGTAGGCGCGAACGAAAGTGACTAAACCGATGGAATGCCACGGAACCGATGTAATGTCAGGTGAAACCGGTGGAATGTATATTACCCGTTGGAATGCCTGTGAGCCGATGGAATGCCACATAACCGATGGAATGCCTGTGAGCTGGTGGAATGTCACATAACCGATGGAATGTATATTACCCGATGGGATGCCAATGGCAACGAAAGTGACCCGATGGGATGGCTTTCCTTGAATTGAGGTTGGCGCTTGGGGAAGTGGTGGGGGCTGGACGCCTTGGTTCTCACCCCCATCTCCTTCAACTGCCGTTTGTAGGCGAGGCAAGTGGCTGACATGCATTGAAGGAGAAAGCCCATCAGTCCCATCAGTTATGATGGCGTGGGGATTTTACCGATACTGGGACACGTGTCGGTAGGGAGCAGTCTGAGATGGAAGGCCCGGATTCGCTTGTGTTTGACTTGCCCCGATTGAGTATTTTGGGGGGATTACAGGGGTGCCTAGGGTGCCGGACCTGTCTATATAAAGGCCTTCCTTGTCTTCATTGTTTACTCTTCTTCTTTTTTTCTCTTGTTTGAGAGAGAAGAAGAAAACGCTGGAGAGTCAGGCGTGCTTGCTCTTACATACGATTGCTCGGTGTTTTCCCAGGACTGACTTTTCTCGGCTGTGCATAGTAATCGGTAAGTTCCGCCTCCTTTGTTTCCGTTTTTTCTCTGTTGGTTCTTGTTTTGAGGGGGTTTTTTTTTTGCTGGGGGATCTCTATTGTAACGGATGAGTTGTTTGGAGCGGGGAATCTGCGGCAGATTTGGGAAGCAGCCGCAGAGGGCGCTGTTTTAGATTGTAATTAACCGGCGGCGGGGTTTTGTTTTCCTCCTCCTAGGTTACATGGATTCTTGGAGCTCTGATGGAAATTCTGAATCAGCCGGCAGACGACCTGTGACGGACGATGAGGAAAGGTTGGAGGATTGGCTTGCATCAGTTTCCTCGAAGTCAGAAGCCGTCGCCCGCTCCCGGGACGAGGCCTCACCGTCCGGGTCTCTGGGGCACGAGGACATCCCCCATGGGATGCCCTTTCCTGGTACCTCGCCCGTAGTTTACACGACTGGGGATGGGGAAGGGGCTGTGGTGTGTGACGAACCAGAGGGTACCATGAGTCCCGCAGAGGTTGCCGCCTTCCGAGAAACGTGGAGTGTCCCGGATGAGGTGAAATTACGGCCGTTGAATCCCGGAGAAGGGTTGGGTTGCTGTTCATGGAGACCAGTTCCGTCACGGGTTCTCCCTGCCGCTGCCAAACTTCATGCAGTACATGCTCAGCGCTCTGCACGTTTCACCCGCGCAGCTTCCCGAAAACCAGTTGAGGCAGCTGCTGAGCCTTGGTTGTTTGTACGAGCTGTCCGGGATGAGCATGCCGACGGTGATAGAGTTTCAGGCATTGTACAGACTGTCCTTCTCGAAAAAGAAAGGGTGTCGGGGTTGCATCACCTTTGGCGTCCGACACTTTAAGCCTACTATCACCCACCTGCCTTTCTGGCTGGACAAGAGCTGGAGGAAGAAGGTGGTGATGGCAGGGGGGAGGTGGCAGAAGAGGAGGAGGATGTATCGGGTTCCCGGTACTTTCCAGCCCCTTGGCGACCAATCATACATAATGTCTAAGCTGGAGCGGGATAGGATTGCCATGATATTTGGGTGCTGGTCCGAGCTTGAGCGAAGCTCCTACAACTTCATAAGGCGGGAAGTGTTGGAGTATTGTGGCCTGGGGCGGGATCTCGGTGCGTAGTGGGGATTTTAGCAGTGAAGTTCCCGTTGACCGAATTTATACTATGTCTAACTCTTTGTTTTGTGTTCTGCAGGTGCATCTTCCCGGACGGTCATCAAACCCGTTAACACACTATCCATGGACGGTGAGGATCTTGTCTTGAGGCTGAAGGAGACGGGGGAGGTCGTTTCGCAGACCACGGTGGATCGGGAGACTGGACGGCTTACCATCCACGCCGAGCCGGTGGCCGTGGATGTTGCGGATGAGGACTACGTTTTTAGGCGTGTGAAGACTCATGCCGCGGGATCCTCAGCGGGGCTCGGGAAAGGAAAAACCGTTGGCGGACCACCAAAGATTCCTGGTGGAACGGATAGGATTCCATATCGAGTGAGATCAGTCCCACTTGTCACCAGGGTCTCCTTGCCTGGCACACAATCTTCTTCACCGGTCGACCTGGGTGAGAAGAGGAGGAGGATCATGGACGTCCCGCCTTCCGTGCTGGTGACGCTGACTGGTCGGTCATCTGGTGAGAACTTGGCGAAACGGCTTAAGTTGACCAGTGGTGGGACGAGTCCCGCTAGGGATAGAGCCGCTGCGGCTCAAGTTCTGCCGCCTCGCAGAGTAGTCCTGCTCCGGTGGAAGAACCAAGGAGGGGAGGTCCGGAAAGCCCGTTCGTCCGGAACTTGCTGGAGGACGTGACCGGCCTGGGTCTGGATAGGCCTGGGGCCGCTGGAGCCCTGTCGGGGGAGAATCGTCAGAAGAGTAAGGAGTTGGTCCTCCGGGTAAGAATAGTTTTTTTTTTTTTTCTAATCGGTGGCCTATCATTCTGCCGC
Organism: Potentilla sterilis; assembly: GCA_963682095.1. NCBI lineage: Eukaryota > Viridiplantae > Streptophyta > Magnoliopsida > Rosales > Rosaceae > Potentilla > Potentilla sterilis. The sequence goes on along the minus strand of OY821758.1, from coordinate 49,887,216 downwards.
TGTTGTACAATCTGTACCAGCCGGACCCGAATGAGGAGCTGCCAGAGCTGAAGAAGCAGGTGGCCGTTCTGGCCGGTGCCCAGGAGCGCTTGGAGGCTGAGAAGTCTAGGCTTAAGCGAGAGAAGGCCAGACTGGAGGAGAGGGCCAGGAGGCAGGTGGCCAAGCTAGAGGGCCAGGTGGATGAGCTCCAGTTGGAAGTTGCCGCTGCGCGTGCCGCCACCGTCGCTGCGGCTGGAGAAGAGGACCCGGAGCTTTTCCAGCAGGTTATCAAGAAATATCACGATAGTTAGCAGCTTCTTGTCCTTCTGGAGAAGGCTAGGGAGGCGGGTATCGCCGATGCCTACGTGGAGTGGGAAAAGAAGGGGTACCTGAATACCTCGTAAATGCCGCAAGCGCAGGGCGATGATGATATTGATGGGCAACCGCGGGAGGAGGAGCAGCCGGAAGAGGAGGGCGGACCTCAGCAATCCGAGCCCATCAGGGAGGATGCGGCGGTTCTACTGAAGGAAGCTGGTGGACAGGCTGAGCCCGCTGGGGAAGAGGCTACAGCTCCTTAGGCAGATTTTTTTTTATTTTCTTATATTTTTTTTATACTGCCTTAGTAAATTGCTGGAATGGATTTTTTTTTTTTTGCTCACGGGCTTTTGTGTTGCCTGCCTTTGGATTTTTATAGTACCGGTGGTTTGCCTTGGATTTCGTTCAAAACAGTTTGAATATATATCTTGTAATGTTACATCGGCTGAACCGTTGGTCTGCCAAACTAATTGTGTTGGACAAAACTAGCACTTAGCCTTGGGCTCAAAATTTCTTGTGCCGCTTGACCTATCGCCGGGCCCGGGCGTGCTTACCAGCCCTAGTCCCGGTCCTGGTCCCGGGCGGTATCTGCCCGCTTTTTTCCTAGGTACCGCTGCAGCTGACCGCTACTAACTAATCCATCCACCGCTGTTTTGAGGGCGATGCAATTGTTTGTCCTATGGGCAGTCTCATCATGGTAGGAGCAGTATTTGCCTGTTCGCGCCGGAGTGAGATTCCTCTTTGGGTGCTTCCTCTTTAGCGGTGGGGGAATGATGTTCCCGTTCTCGTACAGAATGTCCTCGTACGAAGAGGTTAGAGTGGTGAAGACTTCTTGACGTTCCGCTGGCATGATCGCCAGGGGGCGTTCTTGTTGGTAATGCGCGGGTCTGTGCCCGCCCTGGGGCTTGTCAGGAAAGGCTTTCTGCTGCGGTTGGTTCCCCCAGTTTCTAGCCATTTTGTTGGGTTGGGCACCTTGGTCCTGGCCCCGCTGTCGGGCCCTGTTTTCTTGGCGGACCGGAAGGGGCTCCTCATGTTTCCTCTTGTGCAGGTGATGCCCATAGGTTACGTGATCCGCCTGAGCGTGCCTGATGGCCATCGCCATCAGCTCATCGTACCCTTGCGGGAGCTCTACCCCCACGGCGTAAGAAAATTTCTCTGGCCGGAGACCTTGCTTGAAAGCCATCTCGGCGATCCCCTTGTCTAGGTTTCTAACCCCGGCAGTCGCCGTTTGCCAGCGGTTAACGAACGTACTTAGCTCCTCGCCATCTGCCTGCCTGCAGTTGAAGAGAACCGTCGATGTCCGGGCTCCTTCTACCCGTAGGATGAAGCGGCAGACAAACCGATCGGCCAGCTGCTCAAATGCCTCAATGGAGTTTACCGGCAGCTCGTAGAACCAGCTGAGTGCCTCTCCGGACAAGGTATCCTGGAAGATGTTACAACACACAGCGTCGGAGTAGCCCTTGGCTCACGTTTGGAACCGGAAGCTATCCAAGTGTTGGTATGGGCAGCCGGCTCCTGAGTACGTCAGTTTTAGGGACTTTTGGTTACCGGATCTCCCGGATTCCAAAACCCGGTGCAAAAAGGGTCCAGTACGTTCACTGAATCGCGCACCTTCCATCGGTCGCGCTGCCCTTCTCTCGTTGGCCTCCATTTGGACCTTCATATCTGACACGGAGTCGGACAGTACTTGTAGTGCCCGTGCGGTCGGGGTCATGGCTTCATCCTCGAATGAAGCGTGTAGTTGCCGGGGGGCCGGCGTGCTCTTTGGTAGCGCTACGTCGCCCGGGGACTCCATCTCCTTGGGGTCGGTAGACCTTCCCCCTGATTATGGTCCCGCTTCGGGGCGCAGGGGCTGTCTCGGTGTGGATACATGTGACCTTACCAAAGTGGCGTTGCGCTACTGTCCTCTTTCTAGGGCAGTCACCAAGGCGGCATTCACCTTCTCCATTTCCTGATACCGGGCGTTTGACTCTGCTCTATCCCGGTCGCTCTCCGCGCGCAGGCGATCGACTTCTGCTCTCATCACCTCTACCTCCCCCGCCATATTGTGCCGGTCGGGGCTATATACAGTGTCCTGGTCGCTGTCGCCGGCTAGACTATCTTCCTCGTCGCTCGGGTCGTCCGAGAATGTCAGCGAAGGGCCCGGGCGCGTTATTTGGTTGCCTTCCGCCGGGTCTTTCCCCGTGTGCTACCGTTGCATGCCCCTGGTGTGCCGCTCTGTCCCTGATAGCTTCCGTCGGTCTGGCCATCTATGTGATGACCCTGACCTGGCTAGGAAAGCTAGCAGGTAGGTAGGTCACGCATCCCACATCGCCCGGGGAAGAGTGGATGCTGTGCTTATATGTGCAGAGTTAGCTCAATACTTAAGGACGCTTTTTGGGGGCTCAATGGCTTCGGAGGGGATGGGAACTCCGAAGTTAAGCTTGTTGAGCTCAAAGCAATCCCAGGATGGGTGACCTACTGGGAAGTTACTCGTGAGCCTCCAGAAATAAATTCGTGCGGGCCGGTGGGCTCAAAGCGGACAATATCCTGAGTGTATGGGCTGGGCTGTTACAAATGGTATCAGAGCCTGTCCCCAGCCGGAAATGTGCCGACGCGGACGTTGGACCCTAAGGGGGGTGGATTGTGATGACCCTGACCTGACCTGGCTAGGGAAGCTAGCAGGTAGGTAGGTCACGCATCTCACATCGCCCGGGGAAGAGTGGATGTTGTGCTTATATGTGCAGAGTTATCTCAATACTTAAGGACGCGTTTTGGGGGCTCAATGGTTTCGGAGGGGATGGGAACTCCGAAGTTAAGCTTGTTGAGCTCAAAGCAATCCCATGATGGGTGACCTACTGGGAAGTTGCTCGTGAGCCTCCAGAAATAAATCTGTGCGGGCCGGTGGGCTCAAAGCGGACAATATCCTGAGTGTATGGGCTGGGCTGTTACAATCTAGGCTGGGGGACTGCTCCCGTATTGCGACCGGGGTAGCGATGAGCACTTGCTCTGGTAGGATCCGCTGATCCTCTGCTACATTTCTTTCCCGCCCCGCTTCTGAACTTTCTGCCATGTTTTTTTTTTTTTGAACCCGCTCTTCTACCCGTTGGTAATGCAACGTAACTTTTTTATAAACTTCCCACAGTCGGCGCCAATTGTTTCTGTCGTAACACGTAGGCCTGACAGAGACTGGTGGATCTTGGTGTGATTCCTTCCTGCAAGTCCTGCTAACTAAGGGGAATACTGGGTGGGCCGGTCTTCTCCTCTCCGATGCCTAAGTCAGTACCGTTGGGATAAATGGATAACTTAAGCGGGAATAATAAGTAGTTGGAGAGTTGGTTGGTACGTTACCTATTAATGAGGGTAGTTGAGGCCCTTATATAGGTTGTCGAGCGTGAGGTATGGTTTTACTCTTCGATGTGGGATTGATCTCCTTCTGTTCATATATTGGGACAGCTTTGGTGGTCTGTTCAGCAGGCTGGTGCCCCTGGCTCCCGGCACCTGGCCATAAGGTAGGCTGCTGGGCCCCGGGTTCGGGTGTTAATGATAATGCCCCGGGCGGTGCAGCTGTGGGTCTGTGGGCCTGGGTAGCCCCTATGTGGCTACCGTCAACAAAGGTGATGAAGTAAACATTTCCACAGATAGTTTTATGTTTAAAATGGCCACAAATGTCTGTATGGATTAATTCCAATAGTGAATGACTTCTTGATGCATTTAAATTTCTGCTGTGTGTCATTTTCCCTTTACAACATTCTATACAATCAGTTAAATTTGAATAATCTAAAGCTGGTAAAATTTTGTTCTTTTCCAATGTTTTAAGTCTTTCTTTAGATATATGGCCTAATTTTTTATGCCATAGGTTAGCAGATTTGTTATTATATATGGTTCTTTTACTTCATGCAATATGGTTTTCTGAATTTATGCTTTTTTCATTCTGAATAGCTAGAATCTCCTGTTTAATCACAGAATAATCTAATTTAAGATAATTATTGCATAACAAACCACCACCAATGTATTCATAACCTCTGAAAGTTTTTTATTCCATCAAAATTAATAACAAGTCTCAATCCAATACCAACCAAAAGACCTACTGAAATAAGATTCCTTTTTAAAGAAGGAATAACATAAACATTGTTCAAGAAAAGAAAATTTCATAGTCCTAGATCAATCTTCAAGGTTCCAATCGCCCTAACTGCTACCCTTGCTCCATTCCCCACACAGACTTGCTGCTCACTGTCCCTTGGTGCTCTCTTCTTTATGATACCCTACAATGAAATGGTAATATGGATGGGTGAGCCCGAGTCCAACCAGTACGAATTAGTATCTATATTAACAAAATTAACTTCTAGGGAAAAAACTGAATTGGGGAATGAATCACCTTTCTTGATCATCTAGGCTTTGAACCCTGGACAATCCTTCTTCTTGTGACCAGTCGCCTTACAGAAGAAGCACTTAAACCTGAATTCATTCCCCTTAGCCTCTCCATTGCAGCCCTTAACATAGCATTTTTTCTCACATGATTTTCCATGGCTGCTAACCCCAAAAACTTTAGTTTGGACAGTTTTCTTAACTTTAAGTTTGTTTTTACCCTTCCATTTTGGTTTCTCAAGTAGGTTTATGGCAGTGGTTGGCTTGGACTCTTTCTTAATCTTCTCTTCCTCATTGACACAGACTGAAATGAGTTTGTTGAGGTCCAGTTGGCTTCAGATGCATTATAGGAGGTTTTCAGGTTACTGAATGTGGTAGGTAGAGAATCTAGCACTTGAGCCACAACCTGGTCATCTTTAACCCCCCTGTTTAAGTCTCTAACCCTAGCATTTATGTCCATCATACCCATAATGTGTTCTCAAACAGAGCCAACACCTGAAAAAATCATGTCATTAAACTACCTAGATAACCTAGAAATCTCAGCTTTGTCATTATCCATATAGTACTCAGAAATAGCCTGCAGATAGTCCCATACAGTTTCAGACTCCTCAAATGACCCTCTAACAGAATCTATCATGGTGGTCCTAATGAAGCTCTTAGTCTTCCTATTGCTAGTGTGCCACTCCTTATAAGCCTTCTTAGTCTCAGCATCATCTTCATCAGTAGGCTCAGCATGGACATCCTCCACCATGCATAAATCCAGTTGGTTGGTCATGGTAATATGGTAATCTATGTGCCTTCGCCAGTCCTTATAGTTAGTTCAATTAAGCAACATCACTTGGCCAAGATTAACAAAAGTAGACCCTAAAACAAAACCAAAACAAGCCATAAAAACATATATAAGCTACTACAAAAAACCATTTTTGTGTGTTTATATATATATATATATATATATATATATATATATATATATATATATATATATATATCCTGTAAGCTTTAGAAAAACAAAACAGTCAAGCATACTATCAGAAAAATTTAAATGCTCAACCATTACTTCAATCAGAAGTATAAAACTTAAGTTTTCCCCATAAAGCTGTAGTTGATAGTGAATAATATCTTTGGATATAAAATTCATCATCCTGTATTTTCTTAATCATCAAACCATGGTTGTTATATACCAGTTATTAATGAAACAGTCAAAACTTTGGTTAAGAAAAGTTTCAAGAATCTAAAAAGATACATAAGCCACATAAGATACTGCACTAAAACAAAACAACACAGTGAACATCTTCTTTGGAAGAACAAAATATAAGTGTTATGTTGAATTAGCTGAACAAGTTCAGTTTGTTAAAATGAAAATTTTGAGAAAACAATAATGAAAAATTGGTTTGTGCAATATAGTGTATAAAGCTTTCTTTAAATCACAAACCAAATCAATAGTCTTATTTCCAGTTCATGTCCTCAGTAAAACCATTGATTTCAACTATGATTAATTCTGCAGATTCATATATACAGTTTGGGAGAATCTTGTATTTTACTGTATTGTATTATTACTTCCTCTTTTAAAATTTTCTAGCAAAATCATAGTCATTCAGAAGCACATTCAATCACAGAAGCAAGCAATTGAATCCATAAAATGACAAAAATTACTGAAATTAAGCATACAAGCCTCCATCTCCAGATCATGTTAAAAAACAATCAATTCAAGCATCACGTCAACCACAACGAATTCTTTATCTATATGCCAACACTTCTTCATATGACTATCCACAAATGCAGAATTGAAGTTTTGACAAGATTCAGATTGAAGACTTACCTTTGCCTCTGCTACAGCGCTGCAATTGGTTAGTATAAACTGTAAATAAAAACCCAAACTCATCATTTATGTATAGCTGCGCCTAAATGGGTTTGAATCCCTTTACTGAGATTGAAATTCTCAGTTGCACATAGCTCCCCAAAACCCAGAATTACGATTCCAATTATAGCTATTTCTGAATTGCTGCGTCTGTACGGGTTTGAATCCCATCACTGAGAATTTTATCTCAGTCGCGGTCATCCAGCCCAGAAAACAAAAAGAAGAAACACGAATTGAAGAAGAGAAGAAGAAGAAGACGCAGAGAAGGAAAAAAAAAAAGACGCTGAAACTTTTCCCCTTTTTTTTTTGTTCTGAATTGGTTTGGGCTAGTTATAGTTAATTTAGTGGGCTTAGTACTGAAAATATGCGGATTAAGTATTTTAGCCATTTATTTTCTGAATTAATGTTTCATTTTCTTCTGTAATTTACTGAATCGAAAACAAAACCAAAAATTTCTTTTATGCATTTTGTGGCATCCTTACCTGCTCTGATACCAATTGTCGTTTAAATGATGAAAATGACATCATCACAACAACTTAAACAAGGATCAAAATCCACGATTAAATGCATACTGAATAAGAATGAAATAGAAGTGAACCTAGAAGAATGTATGGAAACTCACCAGTTGGTGAACTTCCAATTGCTCCAGCCATTGCTTGATCTTCACAGAACTGCTCCAAGGATATTCTTTTGAAGCACAGCATAAGAACTTAGTAATGGGGCTGATAACTTAATGTATCTCTCGTGTGTATTCAGAGAATATCTCTTATGTATTTATATAGGTCTAACTCCTCTTTGTCCTCACCCATAGAGAGTCCAAAGTTAATAGGAGTATTATATGTTAAGAGACTAAACTTATCTTTTTCCTTAATGTTGAACAGGTTAACAACTTTTGTGAGAGTCCTAAATTTACCAAGAGATATACATCTTGATAACAATTGATATAGGATTTACTTGTTATATAATTCTGCTATTTAAACTTAATTTAATTCAATTAATAAACACTTAAGAGATAATGCCTAAGTCCACATATTTTCTAACACATGTGTGTTACCTTTGGTTGTCCTTATGTTGTAAGGTAAAAAGATCTTCTTAATTAATTATTAATTTCCTTGTGTTTCGAGGTAAAAATTATGGGAGCTTTTATTCATACCTCTCAAATTGACACTTAGACCTCCTTACTCAACATACCTCCAATTTACTTTTATAAAAAGTTAAATACTATTTACACCTCCTTACTATTCCTAAAATACCCTAATACCTCCAAAATAAATAGTTAGGCCTCCATTAATTTTAGATTATTTCACTTCCAATTCTGAAAAATAAAAAAACGAAACACTCAATTTGATTTAATTAAAAATTAAATAAATTACCAAACCCTCAGTTTATTATGAACAACTTCGTGATAGGTCTAATGTAAATTGTTGCAGAACATATAATTGATACACTTGTTCTTTGATAATAATCGGCTAATAAACTTAGAAAATAACTTTTCGAACAAACAGAGTGGCATGAAATAAGACAAAGATTATACCATGTAACTCAATTTTTAGAAAATAAATTATGTTAGAGTATATTTAAGTATTTATCTATGAAGCACGGATATGAGTATGTGTGTCCGTATTCGACACAATACGATACGCGGACACGCCAATTATTTTTTTTTGAACACGGACACGTGATGGACACGTTAACTAAATTTTATTTTAAATATTATATATATGCATAACAAAAATATGTGAAATGCAAACAAATTAGTTTATAAAATTAAAACATAGTCAATCCAAATCCAAATCTAAATCTAAACAAAGTTTCATAATCAAATTACAATGGAAATAAAAAGAACTAAATGATTTCATTCATCTTCATCCATACCGTCCATTTATTTTTTGTTCTCCTTTTATTCTGATCCGTTGGATCAAACTATATAAAGCCCAAAACCCATATCAGCCCATTTCTCTTCTCTTCTCTCTCAACCCGCACCCGCTCTCTCTCTCTCTCTCTCTCTCTCTCTCTCTCTCTCTCTCTCTCTCTCTCTCTCTCTCTCTCTCTCTCTCTCTCTCTCTCTCTAAAACCCAGAAATCGGCGAGCTTCCCTCCGCCGTAGCGCCACCGTCAGGCTACCATTGGCCAGGCCGCCACCACAATCAGATTCACCTTCTTCTGCTCTTCAGAACCATGTCCACCAATCGTGCATGCAAGCCGAGATCCAGTGAAGTCGACATTGATGCAAATCGGCACAATCGAGGGCGCGACGGCTACAGGATGCGATATCCCCTTTCTGATTTGTCTGACCTGGAAGCAAAGGAAGAACGCCCGACGATGGTGAGATGATGGCGTGCCGGCAATGGCAGGACGACGATGGGGCGATGCGATGCAATGGCGATGCGATGACTTAGAAGGCTAGAACGAAGAGCAAACTCGTTCCAGCGGAAGGAAGAACAGACCCCTTAATTGGGAATTTGGGTTTGTTTTGCTAAATGTCCAATCTGCCCCTCGTGTCCTTCTTATTTTCATGTCCAAGGTAAATACGCACGTGTCCATTTCGTGTCCAAGTTGGACACGCGTGTCCGTCCGTATTTGAGCGTATTGTGTCTGTATCCGTGTTCAATACGGAATACGACACATTTTCGACGTGTCCGTGCATCATAGGTATTTATGTATCTCAAATAATTTATTTAACTTTATGTGACTTTATTGGTAATTGCACATGAGTTGACAAAGTCAACTGAAAGTTGAAAAAGAAGAGAGGTCTAAGTGCCAATTTGGGAGGTATGAATAGAAGCTCCCAAAAATTATTATTTCCTTATTTGTTATTATAATTTTTAATTTCCTTATGTTGTGAGATTCGCAAGGAACCCTAATGCAGTATCATGCAAGTAGGGAAAGTAAACTTAATTAGACTTGGTAAATCAAAACATGAAAGATCTGTTGACAGATTTCAGCTGCTTGAAATAATGCTAGCTTTGGTGAATCACTATTTGTTTGACAAAATATTAAGTCCAAAATCAGAAGAAGAGCATAACTGAAGAAATATATACACACATAATATTAGGTCACTCCCTAGGTGAATCATTCTTTTGGGAACCACCTTTAGCTCACTTTATGCATCACGTACATATGCGGGTGATACAAAAATAATGATTCACCCTTGTCTAATCTTTTTTCATCGTGTTAAGTTGAGGATACATTTTAAATATTACTGAAATCAAGCATTAATATATATCTTTTGTCAATCCACCTAAAGGGTTTGATCAATTTTTCTTACATATTTAGAACTAACAAAGTTGTAAGACGTTTGCTTAATTTCTTTGTTTTGTTTATCACGTATTCTTAACTCTAAAGCTCAATAAATTTGATCTTTCAATATAAATATGGGCTGCGCGAGTTCAAAATACTCTTCGAAGGCTGAAACAAAAGGGACAACAATTGTTGGTCTTTGGTACAAAGGAGGCATCCTAGTTGGAGCTGATTCTAGGTCCTCAAATGAAAAAAGGCTTAACGAGCCACTTAGGAGTACGATTATCTTCCTCTTTTAAATTCTTCCTTCGTTTTTTTTTTATTTACATTTAAATCAAATCGGTGGTACGTTTGGTTCACGGAAAGAAAAAGAAAGGAACTCAAGTATTTGAATTCTTTATGGGCATGCATAGGAAGTTCAAATTTCCGCGATTTTCCTTTCTAACATTCAGTAAGCTGAGGAACATGGTCAGAATTAATATACGTACGAAATTGAGTCGGCCGATTCATCATTGCCTTTAGTATTGGGAACTATTTTCCTTTCCAGCTCATTTCTTTGATCGTGATCGTGATCCTAATCCAATACTTTGGTACGTTCGATCTCCACCGTCTTATGAGTTTGTATTGTATCGGACAAGCCTATTCAGTGTAGGTGAATAGCGTGTTAGAGCTTCTCTGGTTGTGGATAATGCACCGTTTGTTTTTTAAAGTTTAAACTCCAGACTGGAGAGAGTATCAAAAGACAGAGAGAGGGTTTCATGGGGAGTGAAAGCACCGAGCTATGCCAAGTGTCCTTCCACCTGTAACCAATGATCCACATGCAACCTCCTGCTGCTTAACACGTATCTTTCAGCTAACACCATTCACTTTCACCTCACCTGGCTTCCTCTTCTATATAGATCCTCATCCAACCTCCTAGCTCCTACCAGTAGTTCAATCAAGCTCAGAGAGTCATCGTTGTTGTCAAAGCGTTTTTAAGAAAAGATTGAAGAGTTTCACTGTTTCGATCGGTTGTGAACTTGTGAAAGGAAGAAGATATATGGCTCAGACGGTGGGAAGGAGCATAGCAGCTCCATTGCTGTTTCTCAACTTGATCATGTACTTGATCGTAGTGGGATTTGCTAGTTGGTGCCTTAACAAGTTCATCAATGGCCAGACCAACCACCCAAGTAAGACTTTACTCATTGTTTTTAAGTGTTTCCTTTAATCTCTTGTCGAAGTTGAATGTTGACTAGGAAGATTTGCACAGGTTTTGGAGGAAATGGTGCAACAATGTTCTTTCTGATCTTCTCCATATTGGCTGGTGTGATGGGAATAGCGTCGAAGTTGGCCGGAGCAGGCCATCTCAGAGCTTGGAGGAGTGACAGTCTAGCTGCGGCTGGAGCTTCCGCAATTGTGGCCTGGGCTCTCACTGCACTAGCCTTTGGGTAAATAAGCCTTCAACTAAATCAAGTTCACATATAACACTTGCTCAGTTTTTCGAACTATGAACTCAATCAGATGGTTGTGTTGTTTTGATTCAACAGACTTGCATGCAAGCAAATCAACATTGGAGGATGGAGGGGATGGAGGCTGAAGGTTTTGGAGGCTTTCATAATAGTCTTGACATTCACCCAGCTTTTGTATCTCTTGCTAATCCATGCCGGTATCTTCAGCAGCAAGTATGGTCCAGGTTACCGCGACACCGACTACCCTGCTGGTACCACCGGTGGTGTCGATCCTGTCCACAAGGGCGGAACTGGAGTCCCTGCTTCTAGGGTTGTCTAAGAATGCCATTGTAGAAGGGTCTCGTCCCACATTTAGCTGGGAATAACCATCTTTATCGTCTTCCTTTCTTTACTGGGAGGGGGTTGTATTTCATAATTTGATATGGAATTTCAAGCTGTTCTTTGTGGTTTGTATATTAGTGTAGTTAGTACGTAACCCAGGGGATGCGTTGGGCAATGTTTGTACCATGTGTGAGAATTAGTTTTCAGCAGTATGTGTACATCAGGTGTACAATGTATGTTCTTCATTTCAATCAAATGCACGTTAGCATCTTCTTTCAAATCCTTTTCTTTTCAACTGTTATAGGACTACAACCAGAGTTGGACGAACCAGTTCCATTTTCCAATATTTTCCGATTTAAGTGTTAAATCTTTAGACTAATGGTCTTCTACTGCAATGATTAAACGAAGCCACATTTTGACCGTAGAAATGATCAGATGTATAAAATTATGGAAACTTAAACAATGTGATCCTGGAACACCATGACGTCTTAAGAAAATATGTCTGAGACTCGAGTTAAACCTCTTTCCCCTATGGTTGTGGCAAATTCAAGGATTTTCAATAGTCTTAACACACAAAAAGGGCACAGGTATGAGCAACAAAACAAATTGAAACGCACAATAGAATTGATTTGTACTCTACTAGATCACAACCAAAGTTGATGAACCAGTTCTAGAGGTGATGTAGGCATATTTTAACCAACTTGTGCGTATCCTCGTTCTCGTGTTGCAATTTTCCCCACAATGATCTGATGTATTACATTAAGACTAGCTACAAAATGGGATTTTCCCCACAATGATCTGATGTATTACATTAAGACTAGCTACAAAATGGGTGTAGTCAATTATTCAAGAATTAAGGGGAAAACTGTTTTGATTTTTTCTTTTCTTTCTGATTTTCCAATACGTCAGGAAGTTTTTGAAGATATGTGTGAGTAGTTACTGAAGATATGGGTGAGTAGTTACTAAAGATATGCGTGGTTAAATTTTTTTTTCTTTCTATTATCTGCTATTTTGTAATTTGAATATTTTATCTCTATCTACTTTTTTAACATTAATTTTTTTTAATGTTTCAAGGTTAAAATGGTATATTTTTTCTGTTTTAGCTAACAAAACTTGTTCTTTTATAATTACACTACCTTAATCCACACTCTACGTGTATGGAGGATGTAGAAAGAAATTAAGAGTAGAGGGAAGAATTTTTAGATAACCACCATTTTTTAATTATTTTATTTTAAATTTTAGATTTTTTAAATTACTATTTATTCTTAAGAATTTTCAGATGACCACCATTTTTTAATTATTTTATTTTAAATTTTAGATTTTTTAAATTACTATTTATTCTTACATATTATTTCTATATAAAAGTATTTTAATATTTCAGGGTTATTTCTGTCAAAATTTTCAATTTTGGTTGACAAAATGGGTTTATTTAATAGAGGTTTTTACCCAAAACTACAATTTTGTGGTGATATTTACCAGTAGCAAAATTGCTTTTTAAAATTACCACTACCAAATTTCAATCCAAAACTAACAGAATCCGTTAACTCATAAATTACAAAATTACCCTAAGAAATCAATACCACTGAGCCTCAAAAACTTTACTTTCGTCGTTTTCCCCCGCGATTCCAATGCTACTGACCCTCAGAAACTCCGCTGTCCTCCGCCGCGATTCCAATGCCACTGACCCTCAGAAAATCAACCTCCGTCGTCCTCTGCCGCGCTTCCAAAACCACTGAGGCTCAGAAATCAACCTCCATATCTTCTTCTTCTCCTGCTACATTTGCAGATGCGGGCTCAGTCGGAGTAAACTACGGCAGAATCGCAGACAACCTGCCCTCGGCCTACAAGGTAGCAGCACTCATTAAGTCCCAGGGCTTGGAGCGGGTTAAGGTTTTCGACTCCGACCTGGTCGTCCTTCCGGCCCTATCCGGATCTGGCATCAAAGTCACCGTCGATCTATCCAACGAGCTTCTCTCCTCCACCGCCAAAACCCAGATGTTTGCCACCAACTGGGTCCAGTGCAACGTCGTCGCCTACCACCCCAACACCCAAATCGAAGTTATCTTCGTCGGCAACAGGGTCTTCGTCGACACGCACAACACTACCAAGTATCTCATCGCCGCCATGAAAAACATCTGCACCGCCCTCGTCAAGTTCAACCTCGCCGACGTCATCAAAGTCTCCTCTCCCATTGCCCTCAGCGCCCTCCAAAACTCCTACCCCTCCTCCGTCGAGTCATTCTCGTCCAGCCCGTCTTCAGGCCCATAAGAGAGCCGAGGTTCGGAGAGAGAGCAATCGAAGCAATCGAAGCTTCAAAAAGAATGAACAGTAGAAATGATCACTAATCAGCTATCATATTCGGGGCTTTTAAAAATCCCTCAAAGGGTAGTTTAGTAATATAACATATAAATAAATAAAACCCCACTAACAGATGAAACTAACGGCTCTGCCCCTACCCTGCCCAAGGGATAAACGGAGACACGGCCTGCTATTGATAATTTAGATAATTACCCAAAACTACAATTTTATACTCATAATTACCAATTGCAAGATCTGATTTTTTTATACCACTAGCAGGATTTAAAACTAACAGACTTTTAATCCGTCCAATGTTAAATGACATAATTGACCCTGAAAATCTAAAAATTACAACATATGCCATCTATATATATTAAAAAACAAAAACTGAAAACAAAAACCCACAAACCCTAGCCGCCTCTCTCTCTCTCTCTCTCTCTCTCTCTCTCTCTCTCTCTCTCTCTCTCTCTCTCTCTCTCTCTCTCTCTCTCTCTCTCTCTCTCTCTCTCTCTCCAGGAGCCATTCGATTCGTCGGTCGTCCAACAGAGGGTTGAGGAGAGCCAACCCAGATGCCGACATGCCGGAGCTAATGTTCGTCAGCGAACTGCTTGCCGCCAAGGAGAGCCGAACCGGATGCAGCCCCTTCATCCATGGATGCCGACGTGCCGAAGCTTATGTTCGTCGGCAAGCGGCCAGCGGCAAGGGCAGAGAGAGGGCGGAGGCGTGAGGCAGCGAAGCTCTAGGGCAGAGGAGGGAGGCAGCGAAGCGCTAGGGCGGAGGAGCGAGGGAGGAGGCGCGAGGCGCGAGGTGGAGGAGCGAGGCAGTGAACGAGGCCGGAGGCCCGAGGCAGCGAAGGCGCGAGCGCGGAGGCCCGAGGCAGCGAAGGCGCGAGCGCGGAGGCCCAGGCAGAGGCGCGAGGTGGACGACGACGACGACCACTGCTTCCCCTTCCTCCCTCTGCCGCCGCTTCGTCCCTGACTTCGGTGGAGGCCGGAGGAGCTACTGCCTCTCTCTCTCTCTCTCTCTCTTAGCTTGTTTGTTGTTTTGATTTGATTTGGTGTGGTGGAATTTGTTGGTTGGGATCAGATCGGTGGAGGCCGGTTTGTGGAGGGGTGAGAGATCTGATTTTTTTTTGGGAGAATTAGGGTTTTGTGTGGGAGATATTGAGAGTCAGTAGTATTGGAGCGCGGCGGAGGTCGGCGGAGCTACTGAGGGTCAGTAGTATTGAAGCGCGGTGGAGGACGGCGGAGTTACTGAGGGTCAGTAGTATTAAGACGGCGGAGCTACTGAGGGTCAGTATATTAGGTTGACTTCTGAGGGTCAGTAGCATTAGGCTCACTGAGGATCAGTAGTATTAGGTTGAGTTCTGAGGATCAGTAGCATTAGGCTTAATGAGGGTAATTGTGTAATTTAAGACTTAACTGATTCTGTTAATTTTGGATGGAACTTTGCTAATGGTAATTTAAAAAGAGGACCTTGTTATTGGTAATTATGTACCTAAAATTGTAGTTTTGGGTAAAAACCCCTTGATAATTTTGGGTTGAAAAATGTAGTTATGAGTAATTTTGTATATTTAATAATAGTATTAAGATAAACGAACATTCTTTTTCTTTCTAAAATGTTACTAGACTACAAGTACAGTTGATGAACCAGTTGTCCAGTTCCATTACTTAAAAGTGTTTTGGCATATTTCAACCAACTTGTGTGTATATTTCATTAAGAAAAAAGGAAATTCCTGGAAACACCATGGAATAGTAAGAAACTTTGTCCGGGTTAAACATTGCAAAGAGTTTTTTCCCTGGAATTTCTGGTTGTGCCAAATTCGAGAATTTTCAGCAGAGGCATGATGACTTAGCAACAAGTAACTTCTTAACTAACAGAAAGGGCATCGGATATCAGTAACAAGTGCTAGCAAAAGAAAACTATTCACCTATTCACCACACTAGAATTGATTTGTACTCTACTTCTGCGACCAAAAGAAAAAAAAGGGAGAAGAAAGAAAACGATTCGTACTCATTTTGCAGAATGTAAATAGTTGAAATTACAAATACCAAAAAGGGGAGACCAAAATTCAGGAGCAGCTCTAGAAGAACACAACTCCTCTACTTAACCTCCCCTGACATATCATATCCTGCTTATACTAATTCTACTATTAGTAACCACACAAAAACACGAGGGTAGACGCTTACCAATGAGTAGTCAGAGTTTATGCTCCCCCATTGACATAACCTTCTTTGCGACCTTCAAATCCTGGCCGCATGAGTTTCTTCTCTCTCTTTGCGATTTTGCGCTTTTTCTTGTCATCAAGTTTTGCTGATATATTATCAGATCTCTTCTTCTGTTTGTCTGCTTTCAACTTCTGTGTGGTTTCAACCCTTTCCTTCCATTTCTCAGCATTCTTCTGATGCTTCTTGTTCTCCTTTTTAATGCTTTGTTTCAGCAACTTTGGATCATCATGAACCTTAACCCCAGCAGCTCTACTGGTTGCTGTTTTCCACAAGAGAGACTTGCCTTTCTCTGGATCTTTCTTCATTTCTTCCAACTGTTTTGCCCTCTCAAGCTCCTTCGCCTTTGACAGTCTTCTCTTCTTCTTTCCAACGTCATCATCATCCCCTAGTTTGACACGACTGAACGTGAGCCCCTTAGAAGCCTCAGCAACCTCTTGTTCGACATTCTTGTCCACTGACTCTGTACTAGTAGGTTTCTTCTCATCCGATGCAGATTCTCTCTTCCGTTTCCTGTCATCAGCTCCTTTCTCATATCTCTCTTTCCTTTCACTCCTCTTCCTTGCTCTCTCTGATACTCCACAATTGCGACCAGACTGAAACTGTTCAATTTTACGACGAAGAAGTTGCTGCAGTTCTTCATACGTCACTGACCTGTCATCACCTTCCAGACCAGGCACCACAGGTTTAGTCTCCATTTCACCACTATCACTCTCATCCTCGTTCTCCTTCTCCTTCTCCAAACTTTGCTTCAGCAAATCAAGGGTTGTTGTTGAAATCTTCTCTGGATCCAATCGATTCCTGCGAGCTTCCTTAATGTTTTGCTTTGTTTCCTTCTTAGCTGAAGCTTTTGCAGCCCTGCTTAGGCCTTGAAACCACGGCTTTTCATCGTCGTCAGTGGGTAAATAGAACCTAGCAGGGATGAGCTCAACTAGCTTGTCCATGAATTGAGAATGCTGATGGATGATAGACTTCAAATCAATAACCGGATTAGAAACAACCATCTCCCCCTCCGTTTTATTCTTCATCTTTTTCCCCATCTGCTTAGTTATTAACAACAAAGATAATCACAAGCATCAGACAACATCCAGATTTTACGCCAGAATATTCACCAAAGGAATCAAACCAGCACAATACATAACAATATGTTCCTATATCCTCAAGAACTTAAAGTTGCGAAGCACAAAGATGAAACAAAGCAATCCTATATATCACTACAAATAGTCTATACAGTCCAATAAACAATGCACCAATTTTTCAAGCAGAGCAAGACACTCGCGGCGACGAAACAAAACTAGCTGCTTCGAATATCCATTTTCGGCATCACCTAGCTCAAATGAGAACAAATAGATGCAAAAGAGACACCAGTTCTAATCCATAACCTCATATTCACAAAGAAGAACAACACATATAGAGAGCTACGCAACACTAAAGCACAGTACAGCATCTCTTATAATATAAACAGAAAATTACTGAAAAAGAAAAACCAGAAACCAGAGTCAATAAAGTTACAGACGATTCAAATTAGTGGTTAATCTGAAGAGCTTAATCTTCCGAGCTCAGAAATTCAATTCACAGTCTCAAAGTAAATTCAATTCAAAAATCATATTAGAAATTAGTAATCGATTAACTTCAATTTGCGTTATTATAAACACGAAGCGCAGAAAATTCAAACAAGAAGGTATTAAACGGCGAACTTACCTGAGAAAGATGAGGCCGGCGATTGGTTCTGGTTGAGGAGAAGAAGAAGTGTGAAACTGGAACTGAATGGGAGGAGGACGGTTGTGGTGAAACCCTAAAGAGAGGGAGAAGAGGGAAACGACGTCGTTTTACGGAACAGTGTTAGTCCGGGTTGGGCCGGGTCGTTTTCCGGGTATTTACTTATTTGGTTGCCTGCTCTTACATCACTTCTTTGATAGCTTTCTATGATATTGATTATTTCTTGTTTAGGGTTCCACTACAAGAAAATATGGTTTTGCCGACGAAAAAAAAAAAAACGGCCGACGAAACACTTTTTTCGTCGGCCATTTCCAAGAATGGCCGACGAAAATTTTTGTCGTCGTAAAAAAAAAAATTTCGTCGGCCATTCTCTGAGGATGGCCGATGATTTTTTATTTCGTCGGTAAAAATGAAAAATCGTCGGCTATTCTACAAGAATGGCCGACGAATTTTTCCGTCGTCCCTAAAAAAAAGTTTCGTCGGCTATACTCCTATAATGGCCGACGAATTAAAGTTTTCGCCGGCTATACAAATTTTGGAAGTTTGGCCGACGAAGTTGGCAATTTCGTCGGCTATAAGTCTTTATATTTTCAGATCTGGACAGAAGCTGCTCATTTGAAAAAAAACGGGAGAAAGAGTGAAAAATCTGTGGGTATTGTTGAAATCCGTCCTCTCTTACATTGTGGAGCTATATATAGGTACGTATATGTGTATATATGTTCATTTTGAGTTTTAGTTGAGTTGATTTTGAGTTTTAGTGATTTTGATATAGTAAGTGATTTTTTGTTTTGTTGTTGTTTTAGTGTTAGAATGTATGTATATATGTTGATTTTGAGTTGTAGTTGAGTTGATTTTCAGTTAGAGTATAATTATGTGTTTTAATTTAATAATATTATTTTAATTAGTGTTAAAATATATATTAATTAATATATTAATTAATGGTTGTTGATAGTGTAATGAACTTAAATAATGGTTGTTAATTAATGGTATATATATATATGAGTTGATGTTGATAATAACATATATTGTAATATATATGTGTTAATTAATTTATTATTAATTAAAGTTATACATATATATTATTATCAGGCTATATATGGATCGAGATAAGAGTTGGATTTCGCTTCCAAGGCATGACCGACGATACACTACAGGAGTTGTGGATTTTATGCAGTTCGTCGAGGAAAATGCAAAGGGGAATTACCATTATTGCCCGTGCAAGAAATGTAAGTGTCGCAGTGATATGTGTCGATTTCCGATTAGGACAGTATGGGAGCACCTAAAGAGTAATGGGTTTTGGCCGAAGTACACACGTTGGATATATCACGGTGAGCCATCATTAGATGGATCGCATGATCATGGGCAGTATTTTGAGGCGGGGAGTAGTAGTACATCCAACGATCCAACAATGGGATTCGTCAACGACGTGTTTCCTTTTGAAAGCGGTGTACGTGGGGAACAATATATGCAGGACCCGGTGCAGCCGTTCCCACAAGTTGTCAACACTGCTGCCTTTGACAAGTACAACAAACTGATTGCATTGCAACAGACCCCTGTGTCTTCAAGTTCTGAGAAGACAGTTCTTCAAAGTGTGATGGAGGTAATGAGGATTAAAGTGGAGACAAAAGGGAGCATCAGGCAAGTGGATGAATATCTACAGTACACTTCTTCGTTGTTGGAGGAGGGTCATCGTAATCCTACCAATCACCGTCAGGTCCGAAGTATCCTCAAAGATCTAGGGCTTTCCTACATTAAGATCCATGCATGCGCATTTGACTGCGTTCTCTTCTGGGGTGAAGATGCAGAAGGGAATGACCTTGCTAGCCTTGACGCATGTCCGATATGTCAGTCTGACCGATATAAGTTGACGGGAGCAGGCAATAGGAAACCTGTGAAAGTGCTTCGGTATTTTCCGTTGAGAGATAGGCTTGAGCGGTTGTACATGTCAGAAACCACCGCAAAAGCCATGAGGTGGCACGGTGAGCGGGACGCGGGAGACGCAGATATCATGACACACATCTCTGACGGAGCGGCTTGGAAGCATATAAACAATGAGTTTCCTTATTTTGCGTCAGATGTCAGAAACGTCAGGCTCGGGCTCTCAACCGACGGGTTCAACCCTTTCGGCACCATGAGTCTTTCATACAGTATATGGCCGGTGGTTTTGGTACCTTACAACCTTCCTCTGTGGATGTGCATGAAGAAGGAATATAATATGTTGACGTTGTTGATTCCGGGGCCTAGTTACCCAGGAAAATGTCTCGATGTGTATATGAGACCATTGATTGAAGAGCTTAAGGTATTGTGGGACGTTGGTCATCCCACTTTTGACAAGTACAAGCAGGAGACGTTCCAGATGCATGCCATGGTTATTGGTACCATCAGTGATTTTCCTGCTTATGGGATGTTGTCGGGCAGCGTTGTTAGGGGATACAAGGCTTGTCCAGAGTGCCTCAGCGATTATGGGAGCACCCCTCATTGCAACAAAATATGCCGAATGGGTCATCGTGTGTTCCTTCCGGCGGATCACCACTGGCGTTACGAGTCCGCCGCATTTGATGGAACCGAAGAACACGGCCGTGCTCCCAGAAGATGGACAGGAAGAGAAATTTTTGCAAGACTTAATGAGTACGATTTTGGGCCCCTCAGCAATCATCCCGATATTGTAGCGGAAATACCTGAAAGGCCTGAGGAGTACAAATTCTGGACACATAGGAGCATATTGTGGGAACTCCCGTACTGGTGTGAGTTGCTGATCCGTCACTTCCTAGACGTTATGCACATAGAAAAAAATGTTTCTGAAAGTGTGGTGGGCACAACGCTGAACTTGGAGGGGAAGACGAAAGACGGTCCTAAGGCTCGCACTGATCTGCAAAACATGAATATCAGAAAACCACTATGGTTGAAACAAGGGAAGAGAAAAATGCCTCAAGCTCCTTACACCGTCAAGCCTGAGCATAAATCAGAAATTTTCCATTGGATAAGTCGGGCCAAGTATCCTTCAGGCTTTGCTGGAAATATAGCCAAGTGTGTCAACAGACAATGCAACAATCTGTACGGGTTGAAAAGTCATGACAATCATATCCTGCTACAACGTCTCTTCCCTGTTTTCATTCGACCGTTCCTTCCCCGTCACGTTGTGGAGCCGTTAGTAGCGTTGGCAAGATTTTTCCAGAAGGTATGCACACGGGAAGTGAGAAAATCTGACCTCCGGGAAATGCAACAAGACATCGTTCATATCATGTGTAAATTTGAGATGATATTTCCTCCAAATTTTTTCGACATCATGCCTCACCTCATGATCCATCTTCCTCGGCAGTTGTTGCTTACCGGTCCTGTGCACTTCACTTGGATGTATCCGATGGAAAGGTACGTATTTTACACCTTATGTTAATTTCCTCATCAATATATGTGATATAGTGTTAATGTATTATCATAACACTTTAAAAACTTGATTTATAGGCAACTTGGACAATACGGTGGTTTTGTCCAAAACAGATCCGCACCTGAAGGATGTATAGCTGAAGCATATATTGCGCACGAGTGCGTCACCTACATGAAGCTGTATTTCGGAGCGTTACAGGAAAGCATACAGGAAGATGTACCGTCACAGTTCAATCTTTCCATACTCTCCGACGATGTTGTACTCGGTGGAAACATGCCAGATTCCTACAAGTTGAAAGATTATGAGGTAGCCATTGCACATTGGTGGGTACTAATCAACTGTCCAGAAGTTCAGTTTTGGAAGGACATACATCTACGCTGTGAAGGAGTAGCAGGTGATCGCGATTACCACAACCAGACATTCGCAGAGTATTTCGGCCGCTGGGTACGTACCTTTAACACTATTCTATGCGTGTTCATATATTATTGTGTATATGTATTCATATTTATAGTTGATTCTGATGGTTGCAGATGGACCTTATTGCAAATGATAATCACCCAAACTGGTCGCACGAACTCAGACTTTTAGCGAGGAGGCCGGTCTATTCAAAAGTTTATGCGACGTGCAAGGTGAATGGTGTGTTATTTCGATGTGAAGACAGAGACCTCAGACTGAAAACACAAAATTCAGGGGTTATGGCACATGGTGGGGATGGTGGAGTTGACAATTACGGTGTTCTCCATTCAGTTGTGGAACTGCATTACGGAGAAGGCATGAAAGTGCACCTTTTCAAGTGTAGATGGTTTGACACACGGCCGCAGAGCATGAAAACCGATCAATAGGGCGTAAGTTCTGTGAACACTAGTACATCATGGTATGAGGACGACCCTTTCGTTTTAGCCACATGGGTGAAACAAGTGTTTTATCTTGATGATCTCGCCAAGGGTGACCCGTGGAAAGTAGTCAACACTATCCACCATCGCAACATTTACCGGGCGTCTACACTTGGAGTGGCTGAAGAGAACAAAGAAGGGGGCACCGCGTATCAAGAGCCCAACTCAAACGGTATTCCTGACTCCTCTTTTATTCGCCTAGACACGCCGGTGCGAATTCGATGTGAAGAGCCACTGCTTGTTGATGTCGATCCAACTGAAGAAACTAACGAGGACTCTAGTGGTGAGGAAAGACATAGATTACCCCTATCGAGCAATTCAGAAACCGAAGAAGACTCATCCGATGATTCCGATTACAATCCGACGGATTAAGTAATTTAAATGATGTAATCCTTTGATTTGCAATCAACTCATTTCTAATGAACGGGCGTGGGGATGAGCCTCCCAGCTAGGCTGGGTTCCAAACCCCTTAAAAAAAAATTTGAAATATGTTGACTGTTGGGTTTCTGGTTTTTTATGTTCAATTTTGGTTATATGTGAACAGGACATAGAAATAGGAGAGGTGTAAAACCACTGATTTTTTTGGTTTTTTTTCTGAGAATAGCCGACGAAAAAGGCATTATTTCGTCGGCTATAGCAACAATGGCCGACAAATAATGAATTATTTCGTCGGCCATAAGTTTTTTAAAAATAATTATTTTACGAACAATGGCCGACGAAAATTTCATTATTTCGTCGGCCATAAGTTTTTTTTAAAAATAAATATTTTATTTTTTACCGAAAACGACAAAAGAATAGCCGACGAATACTAGGTTTTATTTCGTCGGCTATGATTTAAAAAAAAAAAAACAAAAAATGAGCAGCTTCCATTTTGTATCACTGTCGTCAAACCGTTGCTTCATCCTTCAAATGCAAATGTGTCGTGAAATAAGATATGACCGAAATATTGAAATACATCTACGGTTGAAAAATGAGAAGATTCCGACAAAATCTGTGTGCTGAATGTTGCGGTTAGCTGTTTTTTACTTCCGGTTTCCTATGTGTAGCATGACGGTCGGTAAATCTTTTGAGGAAAATTTTTATACGATTAGTTGCGTCTCATCGATCTGAAACTATTCTCTGTTGAAGATCAGGCCAAAAAACGTCATTTAGACGGACCAATTTCCGTTTTAAAGCGTTTAGAGGTTTGACTTTGTAGTTTGACCGTCCCGATCGAGCCTTTAACGTTGTCAGATGTAGTTGAATTTTTTTTCATACATGTAGTTAATCTTAACGGTGATATCTGACGGTTGGAATAGATTTTCCAAACTTTTAGATTCAAAGTCGGAACATATGCACTAATGTTCCTTAACTTGTTTACTAAGTGTTTAAATGAATGTATAGTTTCAAATAGTTACTAGACGTAGACTCTTCAAATGCAAATGTGTTGTGAAATAAGATATGACCGAAATATTGAAAAACGTCTACGGTTGAAAAATGAGCAGATTCCGACAAAATCTGTGTGCGGAATGTTGCGGTTAACTGTTTTTTACTCCCATTTTCCTATGGGTAGCCTGACGGTCGGTAAATCTTTTGAGGAAAATTTTTATACGATTAGTTGCGTCTCATCGATTTGAAACTATTCTCTGTTGAAGATCAGGCCAAAAAACGTCATTTAGACGGGCCAATTTCCGTTTTAAAGCGTATAGAGGTTTGACTTTGCAGTTTGACCGGCCCGATCGAGCCTTTAACGTTGTCAGATGTAGTTGGATTTTTTTTCATACATGTATTTAATCTTAACGGTGATATCTGACGGTTGGAATAGATTTTCCAAACTTTTAGATTCAAAATCGGAACATATGCACTAATGTTCCTTAACTTGTTTACTAAGTGTTTAAGTGAATGTATAGTTTCAAATAGTTACTATACGTAGACTCTTCAAATGCAAATGTGTCGTGAAATAAGATATGACCGAAAAATTGAAATACGTCTACGGTTGAAAAATGAGAAGATTCCGGCAAAATCTGTGTGCCGAATGTTGCGGTTAGCTGTTTTTTACTTCCGTTTTCCTATGGGTAGCCTGACGGTCGGTAAATATTTTGAGGAAAATTTTTATACGATTAGTCGCGTCTCATCGATTTGAAACTATTCTCTGTTGAAGATATGGCCAAAAAACGTAATTTAGACGGCCCAATTTTCGTTTTAATTTATAGGGTTTAGAGGTTTGACCTTGTAGTTTGACCAAAGGTTTAGCCGACGAAATATTTGATTTCGTCGGCTATTTCCAAAGTTTAGCCGACGAAATCAAATATTTCGTCGGCTAAACTCTTGCCATCCGCTTAATGTCCGCCGTTGGATGGCTCAGATCGAACGACTGTGATTTTCCAAAGTATAGCCGACGAAATATTTAATTTCGTCGGCTAAACTCTAGTGATCCGCGCCTTTTCATTGTTCGCCGTTGGATGGGGGAGATCGGACGGTTGCTGAGCGCCTAAACTATGGCCGACGAAATTTTTTTTTAACATTTCGTCGGCTATACATAAATATAGCCGACGAATTAAAGCATTTCGTCGGCTATACTTAAGTATAGCCGACGAAATTTTTTTAATTCGTCGGCTATACTATCGGGTATAAGTTTGTTGCAGCCGAACCCTAGCCTCCATTTGCTGCATTTTTCCAATCTTCCTCTTCGACGTGCAATCCGGCCCTCCTCCCTCTATCTCCTCCACGTCGGCAGCCCCGGCCCGACCTCCTCCCTCCTCCTCCCTCCACGTCGGCAGCCCGGCACTGCCTCCCGGCCTCCTCCTCCATTTTTTTCCGGCCGTCTCCCTCCTCCGTTTCCGGTGCCGACCAAAGGCCTCCTCCTCCCTCCTCCAGCCGGCCACCTTCTCCTCTGCCCGAATCAAGCAATGTAAAGAATTTTTTTTTTTTTTTTTCATTTATGTTAATTAAGTGTTAATTTAGTTATAATTGTTAATTTATGTTAATTTATGTTAATTTATGTATTTATGTTAATTTAGGTATAATTTATGTATTTATGTTAATTTAGGTAAATTTTAGGTATTTATGTTAATTTATGTATAATTTAGGTATTTATGTTAATTTAGGTATAATTTTGGTATTTATGTTAATTTAGGTAAATTTCAGGTATTTATGTTAATTTATTTATAATTTAGGTATTTATGTTAATTTAGGTATAATTTAGGTATTTATGTTAATTTAGGTAAATTTTAGGTATTTATGTTAATTTAGATAAATTTTAGGTATTTATGTTAATTTAGGTAATTGTTTCCAAATTTATTTTAATTATATAATTTATACGTATAATTTAATTGTATAATTTAGCTTAATTATATATATAGCTTAATTATATTTAATTAGAATTTGTTATTTAATATAATATAATTTAATATGTTAGTATATAAATTGTTATATTAAAATATGTTAATATTATTGGTTATTATATTAATTAGAATTTTTTATTTAATATAATATAATTTAATATCAATTAATGTATTAATGCCTCGGGCTTTAGATGGCCGATGCATTAAGAAACCTATTCGGAGGCCGTCGTGGCAGCAGATGTAGAGGTTCTAGAAATTCCGGCGGTTCCGCAGACTCCGAGATGACCGCTAGCCAGCCTGAGAGGACCACTAGCCAGCCGCGGAGGAGTGTAGATTCATCCCAGCCGCAGAGGACTGTGGATGCAGACCAGCCGCGACGGAGTGTGAGTGCTCGGCACCAGACCCTTCTCCAGGCGGGGCGGCCGTCGAGCACTTCACTTCCGCATGCCGGTCCCGCTGTGGCTCCGAGGTTTAGTCGGCAGCTGTTTCACGAGGAGATAGCTGCCGACGTTCCTCAGGTTCGCATGCCTGAGGTTCATCGGGAGCCGATGCCGAGTCCGACTCAGTCTGGTGCTGACTCGACTGAGGTTCCTACTCTCCCAAACCAGCTTTTCCTCCAGTACAACATTCCGGCGATACCGGAGGTCGACTATCAGGGTGTGCCCTTATGGCCGGATATGCCTCAGTACGTTAGTGCTGCGGAGGCATACCGGCAGCAGCCATTTGAGGACCCTGACCACCTTATTTCGGCGAGGAGAAAAGGGAAGTCGACAGACGAGTCATCCACTTCAGGTAACATTTGATTTTATTAATTAAATGTTTTATTAAAATTAACGCACTAATATTTAATTTTATTAACCAATCGTCGTTTTTGTGATAGGGACAGCCGCTAGCAGTTCACGGAGGAATACGAGAGGTGTCATCTGTTTTGACACGCTCAGGAAAACTGTTGAGCGCAGCGGCAGGATCCAGATCAACGAACCTCCTAATCAGGAGGTTCAGGGGAAGAAAAAACGTGACTACTCGGGTTGCGTGGGGTCAGTGATTAGGGACAGAGTCCCTATGTTGTGGACCCGGTGGGCTGATGTGCCCCAAGAGATCAAGAGAGAGGTGAACATTGCCGCGGCGGTGAGTAATTTAAAAAATTTAATTTATTTATCGTAATATTTAATAATTTTCGGTATTATTACAATTGTAAAACTAATAAAATATTATTTTTCAGACATTCTTCGAGATTGCCGAACACAGGCGGGATTGGGCGGACAACCAGCAGACCTTGAGGTACGTTTGTTTTTATGATATTATAATTATCTTATAATTATTAATATTTTATGATATTAATAATATTTCTAATGTACTTTTGTTTTTTTCGTAGGTTCAAAGAGTGGAAGAACGAGCTGCGTTCCCACTATCGCGATTACGACCACCTTGGTCGTATGGGCACTCCCAGGGAGTTCGTGTTCCGCGAGTACGAGTGGCGTTGGTTGAAGACAGTAGTCTTCAACAACCCAGTTATGCAGGTAAATACTAAACTTCAGTAAAAATGTTTATTTTGTTAATATTTTAATTATTAGTTTAATTATATTATAATTATTACATTAATATTTTCTGATGTATTTTTCTAATATTTTATTATTTGTTTGAAGGAACGGTCTCGGATAAACTCTGCGAACCGCCGCCGGAACACAACCCCCCATCATGCTGGTTCACGGCCGTTTGCACAGTATCAGGAGGAGGCGCTCAGAGATCATCCTGATAGCAACCCGTACGTGGAGACGTTCAAGATCGCTTATCCACAAGCGACAGAACAGCTCGTAAGTCGTATATTACAATTTTAAAATTTTAATTATTAATTTTACTTAATTATATATTTGTTATAATATTAATTTTTTTTTCCCGTCCACTTAGGAGAGGGTCAACCGGGCCGAAGAAGAGGTGCTCCAGCAAGTAGTTCGGGACACACAACCGAACATTTCAGAGGCAGATCTGGAAGAAGCCATGCGCCATGTCGACCGGTCCAGTGTCCAAACGGCAGCGAGGATCTTCGACGCAGCCTTCCCAAACCGGTCAAACAACTACTACTGCCGGGGTTTGGGAAGTGCTGGACTAGGGCTTCTGAAGACCACTAAGGGAGGTCAGAAGAAGGGAGGCGGGGAGAGCCAGCATATGAGGGGGGAAGTGCAGCGATTGGCCGCAGAATTGGCGACCTCGTCTCAGACAGTACAGGAGCTGCGCCGCAGCACACAGCAGTATCAGCAGGAGACGCGCCGCAGATCACAGCAGTATCAATTGGATGTGGCCGGTTGGCATGCCGAATGCGAAAGAATTCGGCAACACAACTACGACGGCCAACAAAACTGGTGCTATGAGCTGTTCGCGGCACAACAACAAGGCCTTCCACCCCCGCCCCCGTTTCAGCGGTTAGCGGAACCTCCAATGCCTCAACCTCCCGTGTTCGGTCAGCAGGATGACGAGCCTGATGGAGAGCAGGATGCTGGGGATGACCTGCTAGACTTTAGTAGTTTAGGTGATGATTAGGGTTTAGGGTTTATGTATATTAGAACGAATTTAATAAAAATGGTATTTAGACGTGTTTCTTGTTGGTGCAAATGCATGGAATGTTTTTGTGATTTGCAGGTTGCTTGGAATGGTAATTTAGAAAATAATTTAATTTTTTTTTCCCAAATGTAAGAAAAGCCGACGATTTTGGAATTATTTCGTCGGCTATAATAACTATAGCCGACGAATTTTACCAATTTTCGTCAGCTATAAGTTGTATAGCCGACGAAATTTGCATTATTTCGTCGGGTATAACTAATTAATGCCTATTAAATATTAATATATTTTGAGAAAATAGCCGACGAAAATTATGTATTTCGTCGGCAATTGTTAACAACATATAGCCGACGAACATTTATTAATTCGTCGGCTATATGTTGTTATCAATAGCCGACGAAATACATATTTTTCGTCGGCTATACTTAATGAATTTCGTCGGCCATACTCGAAAATACCCGACGAAGTTCGTCGGCAATTTGTCCGAGGTTTGGCCGACGAAAAATATTTTCGTCGGTAAAGTCGTCGGCCATACTCTACTATAGCCGACGAATTCTTTTTTTTCGTCGGCCATTAGTATAGCCGACGGGGTTGTTCCGACGACGTATAGCCGACGAAAATTTCGTCGGCAGATAGTATAGCCGACGAAATATAACCATAGCCGACGAAATTTTTTTCGTCGGCTATTCATCCTCATCTGGTAGTGTTCTATTTGCAACATCTAAATCTGCTAAATATACATCTATAAATTTTTGTAAATTTTTTATCACTTTTATGTCCCTCTAATAATTTCCCAAAAAAAAAATAAAAAAAAATTTGAAGTCCTCTGACTAACCTTGCTGCATTTTTTCGTTGCCCCCGAAAACCAAACAACCATTGATTTGTATCGGGAAAAAAAAACCATCAATTTTCAATTAGTACGCAAACAAACTAGAACGAATTGAACCATGTTCCTAAAACGGCTAAACGTTTTTAGCATCTTGATTTCACAATTCCACTACTCAATCTACTATAGTATTGGTAATCAATTATGCATAATTAATGAATTGAACAAAGAGTACTGGACAAAAAACTAAGGTAAGATGGTTTTTTTATAAGGTTTGATCTTTATTTGATTGTTCGATTTATGGGATTTGATTGTCATTTAGGGCATAATTTTTTACTTTTGTGATTTGTTGAATTTCGGGTGGTGGAGAGAAAAAAAAAATGCCACAGGTGTCGTCTGAGAGAGAGAGAGAGAGAGAGAGAGAAGCATAATTTTTTACTTTTGTGATTTGTTGAATTTCGGGTGGTGGAGAGAAGAAAAAAAATGCCACAGGTGTCGTCTGAGAGAGAGAGAGAGAGAGAGAGAGAGAGAGAGAGAGAGAGAGAGAGAGAGAGAGAGAGAGAGAGAGAATTGAAGGGGCAGAATTGACAGTTTAAAGAAAAAATAATGAAGTTGAGGTGTAAAAAGTAAATTTGGATGTGCAAATAGAACTACGCTTTCTTTTATGGTTTTCCTTCTTTACTGTTTAATTTGAAGGCCTTTCTGCTGGTCAGTTTAAAAGATTTGTATATTGTAGGATGGTTTTCTATTCGAATTTGTATATATTGTAGGATGGTTGTCTGTGGTGAGTGTCATATTGCTCTTCATATTTCGTAGAACTCGACTCCTCCTTGGTTCTTGATCGATTATCTTCCTAATCCTTCTTTAGTGCCTTGGAATTTTCGAGTCCGGTGGATAAATGTGTGTTTGAAATGTCTATGATGACTTTTCGATCGATCTTCTCATATATCTTTCATGAAGGAAATAGTGTTGTTGATGCCTGAGTTAATTATGGTTCATATTTTTTTAGAACTAGTGTGGTGGGATACGCTTCCAATCATCATTTACATTATAAAAATGATTAGTTGGGTTTTCTTCAATTTCATTTTTGAACGTACTAAATTTTCATTAAGGGTATTTCATTATATTTGAAGGTTTGATTTTATGTCCCTTCTTTTGTTCGATCTTCTTTTATATTGAGACATCTAAGGGATTTTATCCTAATTAGTTGTAGCTAGCTATCTCTGCATTATTATAACAGATCATGTATATCTCTTTCCTTGTAGTTAGCTAGAATCAAGGAGCAATTAACTTCTCTTTCTTGTATATATTGTAGACTTTCTGTCGATATCAATACATATGAATTTCTCATCAATATCAGATTCTTATATGGTACCAAAGCCATCCTATCACCACACCTAAATTCTACAAAACCCTAAAATCCAAATCTTGTCGAAAACATGCCAAGAGAAGAACAGAAAGCCGATATAAATTCATCATTGAAGGCTCTGGCATGGGAAAACTCCAATCACCCTTTATACATCCATCATTTGGATCAACCAGGAGCAATTCTTGTTCCACAAGCATTAGTAGAAGACAACTTCAGTGCTTGGATCGAAAGCATGGACATGGCACTCCAAATCAAAAACAAAATTGGGTTTGTCAATGGAACCCTAGCCAAACCAGTGAAGAATCCAGATGAATTGAATCAATGGAATCGCTGCAACATCCTAGTCAAAACATGGATTCTTGCATCGATGTTAAAGGAGATTTCCAGGAGTTTTTCTCACTACAAGGATGCTAGAACAGTATGGTTTGAGCTACACGAGAGGTTTGGACAAGCTAATACTGTTCAACTTTTCAATATTGAAAATGCAATACATGATTGCACACAGGGCTCCTCTTCGATTACATCCTTTTTCACCCAACTCAAGAGCCTTTGGGATGAAAAGGAAGCACTCTGTCATTTTCCTGCTTGTGTGTGTGATGCAGGAGAGGAATTAAAGTCCTATATAGAAACACAGAAGATCATGAAATTTTTGATGGGTTTAACTGATGAGTTTGCCACAACCCGAAGCAACATCATAGGCATGGATCATTTGCCTTCATTGAACAAAGTCTATTCTATGGCACTTAGACACGAGAAGCAGGCAGCAGTTTCAGCGAACAAAGAGGTGATGCACTCTTCCGAGTCCGCTGCATTCTATGTGTAGCAGCAGCAGCGCGGTAGTGGGAACTCTCTTGAGCCCCTTGCAGTGCAGCATGAGTCTGAGCCCCTCCACGAGCCCTTTGCGGGCTACACGCGCAGGTCAGGGCGCGGTCCGAGCACTAACAACAGCAAACAAAGATGTGAAAAATGTGACAGAACCAACCACTCAACTGAAAATTGCAAGGCTCATCTCCACTGTACAATATGCAATTGGAAAGGCCATACAACTGAAACTTGTCGGCAACATTTACGTTGCTCTTATTGCAATTTCAAAGGTCATGTTTATGAAGATTGCAGGAAGAGAAAAGCGGCACAATCTGGAGAAGGCACTAGTCGAGCTAATCATATCTTGGCAGCTTGTGGAGGATCTGCCTCATTTCCATTTTCCCAAGCAGAATGTGCTCGTTTGAGAGAAATTTTGGCAGCCGAAGAAGGCACTTGTTGAGCTAATCATATCTTGGCAGCTTGTGGAGGATCTGCCTCCTTTCCATTTTCCCAAGCAGAATGTGCTGGTTTGAGAGAAATTTTGGAGAACAATCAAGCTTCAACCCAAGCTGGTAACATCCCAAATTATGAAGAACTATCTGATAAGGCTGCTTTCCTAGCCAATACATGGATTATAGATAGTGGTGCAACTGATCATATTGTTTGTAATGCAAAGTTGCTTACTTCATTACGACCTGCTATGCATCATGTCGTGAGACTACCATCCGGTTCCTCTGCTCATGTTACACATATTGGAACTGTGGTCTTTTCTTCACAGTTTCGACTTGAGAATGTGCTATGCGTCCCTTCCTTTTACCTAAATTTGATATCTGTCAGCAAATTGGCGCGTGATTCATTTTACATCACTGTTATAAGACAAATTTGCTTTGTGCAGGACCTAAGATCGGGGAAGATGATTGTAGTATCCCGATTTTTGAAGTTGGTCAAATTTTATTTTCTTGTGAGAAATAGAAAGTAGAGCTCGTCACGAGTTCGTCACATTTTTCGGTGAATTATTTGAGTTCCCGAGCTATTTTTAGCGATTTTTCAAAGTTTAGTCGAAATTATATCACGTGGTGACGTGGCGAGCTCGGATTGGCTGTACTTTGCCATGTGGCATCTGGTTAGGATCAGCTTATGATGATGTCATATTTTTGGCTTGTCATCTGCCACTTGTCACTTGGAGGGAAGGAGTTTGCCCTTAACTTGACACTTGGTGCAAGCACCTTGGTGGATGAAACATGTGCCTTGGTGATTGGCCTTCTTTTTCTATAATTAGGGATCAACTAAATGTGCTATGCGTCCCTTCTTTTTACCTAAATTTGATATCTGTCAGCAAATTGGCGCGTGATTCATTTTACATCACTGTATTTTATAAGACAAATTTGCTTTGTGCAGGACCTAAGATAGGGGAAGATGATTGTAGTATCCCGATTTTTGAAGTTGGTCAAATTTTATTTTTCTTGTGAGAAATAGAAAGTAGAGGTCGTCACGAGTTCGTCACATTTTTCGGTGAATTATTTGAGTTCCCGAGCTATTTTTAGCGATTTTTCAAAGTTTAGTCAAAATTATATCACGTGGTGACGTGGCGAGCTCGGATTGGCTGTACTCTGCCATGTGGCATCTGGTTAGGATCAGCTTATGATGATGTCATATTTTTGGCTTGTCATCTACCACTTGTCACTTGGAGGGAAGGAGTTTGCCCTTAGCTTGACACTTGGTATTTTTAGCGATTTTTCAAAGTTTAGTCAAAATTATATCACGTGGTGACGTGGCGAGCTCGGATTGGCTGTACTCTGCCATGTGGCATATGGTTAGGATCAGCTTATGATGATGTCATATTTTTGGCTTGTCATCTACCACTTGTCACTTGGAGGGAAGGAGTTTGCCCTTAGCTTGACACTTGGTGCAAGCACCTTGGTGGATAAAACATGTGCCTTAGTGATTGGCCTTCTTTTTCTATAATTAGGGATCAACACCCCCCCCCCCCACCCCCCCCACCCCTAATTCAGTCCGTGCCATTTTTTTAGAGAGGTTTCTCTCTCTAGAATTCTCTCTCTACAATATTATTATTTTATTAGATTTGCGACGAAACTTCCGCGGATCATAACTTTTGATCCGTAACTCTGATTCTGAATCTGTGATTGGCTACGGATTCATATCGATGCGATCTTTCTATCTATGGTGGTTGGAGTTAGATCCAACGGTGATTTCTAGAAGGCTCGTTCTAGGTTGCTCGATTTACGATCTGGGTGTCGATTCAGTTCGTCGAGGTGAGTGGTTTATGTAATGTGTTTCAAATATTCTTATATGCTTTTAAAATAGTCAAAAAACATGTTTTTAATCTATTTATGAAATATCTCTCTATTTTCAAGTGAAACATGTCGATTTGTGAAATATGCGGAGTTTATACATATTATGAATGTTGGTGATATATGTTTGGTGATATTTAAATTTCTTGATTGGTTGTTGTGTATCTACAATGTTGGAAAGCATGTGTTTTTGGTTTGAATTATATTACCTGATCATGCATTTCATGATGGAAAAATGGTGAGATTGGAAGTTGAAGGGAACATGAGTGTTTGGGAACTATTATTGGAAATAAAACCTTTCGTGTAGTTGAGTTAACTCATGGGGACATCTAGTAGCTATGATCAGCCCACATGTGCATGAGTTTGGAGAAAGTATGCCCCTTCGACGCCAGAAGTCGATAAAATGATCTATTTTGGGTTTCGGGACTGGGGACCATGAGTATAACAAGAAGACTAACAAAGGAAGAAAAACTATATATTTGAAGACAGTGGAAAGTGTGAGGAGGCACATTACATTCATGCATTGTTATTATGTTATATGTTTGTTTATTTATTATTGTTAATTGTATTGTGGTCGACGTGAAATATATTATATACGTATTTTGTAGCGTGCGTAAAATGACATGGCTTTGCTGGCATATTACATAGGGCACTCACTGAGCACGTGGTTTTGCTCACCCACCCATTTACTTGTTGTTTTGCAGATAAGTACTTAGTGTTTGTCTAGTTGAAGTGTCGGACGAGCCTAGGGTTAAGAGCCTAGAAAGAAGTTGTTTTTATCTTTTATTTACATTCCGCTGTGGTAACATTTTACTCACATCTCGGGATCAGCGCCAGGTGCCTAAAACCCACCGACGCCGGGACCGGGGCGTGACAATGATTGAGACAGGAACTGAGAGTGAGGGACTATACTACCTTGATCA
Source organism: Potentilla sterilis (assembly GCA_963682095.1). Classification (NCBI taxonomy): domain Eukaryota; kingdom Viridiplantae; phylum Streptophyta; class Magnoliopsida; order Rosales; family Rosaceae; genus Potentilla; species Potentilla sterilis. The sequence continues at coordinate 49,853,076 of OY821758.1, read as the reverse complement.
TCACCAGGAAGCAACCTGCAATATGACTCAAGTGCCAACATCAGATCTCTGGTATCAACGCTTAGGTCACCCATCACAACGAGTATTTTCATTATTCCCTTTTTTCAGAAACAATTGTGCCCCAAATAATTGTTGGGTTTGTCCATTGGCTAAACAAACTAGACAACCATTTTTTTTAAGTACTACTTTCACCAAAGATTGTTTTGAGTTAATTCATGTTGATATCTGGGGTGGTTATCGCGTCCCTTCACTCACTGGTGCACAATATTTCTTAACAATTGTTGATGATTACTCTCGGGGCACATGGGTTTACCTCATGAAACATAAATCTGAAACTCGTTCACTTCTTGTTGGTTTTGTTAACTTGGTCGAAAATCATTTTGATAAACGTGTCAAAATAATTAGAAGTGATAATGGTCCTGAGTTTTCCATGTATGAGTTTTACGCGTCAAAGGGGATTGAGCATCAAACGTCATGTGTCAATACTCCCCAACAAAATGGTGTTGCCGAAAGGAAACACCGACATCTTTTGAATGTGGCTCGTTCACTTCTTTTTCAAGCCAATCTTCCAAAACGTTTTTGGGGTGAAGCCATTTTATCAGCTTGCTACCTAATCAACAGAACACCGACTCTACTTTTAGATGGGCAAACACCTTTCTTTCGAATTTTCTCCAAAGAACCAGCTTTTGATCACCTTCGAGTATTTGGTTGTCGATGCTTTGCTTCCACACATCCATCTAAGCCTAGTAAATTCGATCATCCATCAGCTGAGTGCATTTTCTTGGGATATCCAAATGGTAAAAGGGCTATCGGGTTTATGACTTGAAAGGGAAGAAAACATTTGAAGAAAACATTTATTTCTCGGGATATCATATTTTTTGAAACTGATTTTCCTTATTATTCCATCAATTCAAATCATCTTCAATCTTCTCAAGGATCAAGTCCCAATTTTTCCATTGATCTTGGACATTCAGTGCGTGACAATCATGCCACAAAATCAGCAAATTCTCTTCCTGTGCAAGTCACTTCACCTCCACCAACTATCCTTGACACCTCATCATCTATTTCTAGTAGGACTTCCTCTAGTCCTATCGATTCCAACAGTGAATCAAATCCAAATATTTCACTTTCTCAATCAAATCCTCCATCCATTAATATCGCACCTCCTGCTTATCCTCTGTCTCACACAAATTCACAAAATTCCGCTGCACCAAAACCTGAAAATATCTCTCTCTCCACTCGTACCATCTCCAACTCTCACTGATCTTCCCGAGTCCATTCTAAATACTAGTACACCTCCACATCCTCGTCGTTCTACCAGACCCACACGCACGTCGAGTTTATTGCACGACTTCCACATCGAGGCGGCCCTCCCCTCACGTACTGTTCCATCATCATCACCGAACGAGGTCTCAGGTACGGCTCACTCTTTATCGCATGTGTTGTCTTATGATAGACTTTCTCCTACACATAGAGCTTTTACTACTGCTCTAACCATGAAAAGAGAGCCTACATCTTATTCACAGGCAGTACTTGATCCTCAATGGCGAGAAGCTATGAAATCTGAAATCAATGCACTGCAAGCTAATCATACCTGGAGCCTTGTACCATTACTTGCAACCAAACGCCCTATTGGATGCAAGTGGGTGTACAAGATCAAGTACAATCCCGATGGAAGTGTTGAAAGATACAAAGCTCACCTTGTTGCTAAAGGCTACAGTCAAGTTGAAGGAATTGATTATCGTGAGACATTTGCCCCTGTTGCCAAACTCACCATGGTTCGAATCCTCCTCAGTTTGTCATCCTTGCAAGGTTGGCATCTTCACCAACTTGATATTAGCAATGCATTCTTACATGGTGACTTATATGAAGATGTTTATATGCAACTTCCTCCTAAATTTGGAGGAAAGGGGGAGACAAGAGTTTGCAAGCTACACAATCCATTGTATGGACTTAAACAAGCTTCTAGACAGTAGTTTATCAAACTATCAGATGCTCTTAAGAAGGCTGGCTTCCAACAATCCTGATCAGATTACTCTTTATTTGTCAGAAATTACAAAGGCCATTTCACAGTATTACTGGTATATGTTGATGACATAATTCTAGCTGGTAGTCATCTTGATGACATCACTATGGTGAAGAAATATTTATCTGACAGTTTCAAGTTGAGGGACATGGGAGTGTTAAAATACTTCCTTAGCATAGAAGTTGCGCGCTCTAAGCAAGGAATTATTTTAAGCCAACGAAAGTATGCATTGGAGATACTTGAAGATTCTGGATTTCTTGGTGCAAAACCTACCACCTTTCCTATGGAACACAATACCGCCTTAACACAAGGAGAAGGGAAGCTGATACCTGATCCATCAGAATACAGACGATTGGTAGGAAGATTGATATATCTCACCATAACCAGACCAGACATTGTATATGTTGTCCATATTCTTACTCAATTCATGGAGAAGCCAAGAGAACCACATCTTGAGGCTGCACATAAGGTGTTACGGTACCTAAAACAAGCACCAGGACAAGGCTTACTACTGCCTTCTACTGGTAGATTACAATTGAGAGCCTATTGCGATGCAGATTGGGCAAGATGCAAAAATACAAGAAGGTCAGTAACTGGTTACTGCATTTTCCTTGGTAATTCACCTATATCTTGGAAAACAAAGAAGCAAGGAATAGTTTCAAGGTCCAGTGCATAAGCTGAATATAGATCAATGGTCTCTACTTGTTGTGAGGTCACATGGTTGCAGAACATCTTGAAGGATTTAAATGTGAAAGAAACACAACCAGCACTTCTTTTCTGTGATAATCAGGTTGCCCTACATATCGCTTCAAATCCAGTTTTTCATGAACGAACAAAACACATCGAGATTGATTGTCATGTTGTTCGTGAGAAGATACAAAGAGGCCTTATTAAAACTGCACACATTCGGACATTAGAGCAACATGCAGACATGTTCACTAAACCATTGCATCCTAAACAGTTTGCTGAGTTGTTAAGCAAGTTAGGTGTAATCAACATACACTCTAACTTGAGAGGGAGTATTGAGATATCAAAGAGATTCTATCCTAATTAGTTGTAGCTAGCTATCTCTACGTTATTATAACAGATCATGTATATCTCTTTCCTTGTAGTTAGCTAAAATCAAGGATCAATTAACTTCTCCTTCTTGTATATATTGTACACTTTCTGTCTATATCAATACATATGAATTTCTCATCAATATCAGATTCTTATATTTTATTTGATAGAAAGGACTCTCCTCATCTATCTCCCTCATTATCAACAAAAAACAAAAGAACAATATAAAAACGGGTCACTTTATTACCAGTCAAATTAATAGTCCATATATTGAATGAACGTCTTGATCGATTAGTAGGTCTCATTAGTTCAACTTTACACCTAGCTAGGTTTTTGAAGCAAATTTAAATGGCCACCTCATTATGCGGAAAGCCATAGTTACGCGCAACTCTGAGAACACAGAAATATTTTCGATCAGTCATGATTCAATTAGCTAGGGCTTTGCTTCTCTAAAGTGAGCAAAATATAATGATAGAGTTCATTGATGAACATATATGCTTAAAAGTGGTGAAAATGAAATATACCAAACCCCTCTTTGGACTTCGAATATGAGGAGTTGATTTTATGCTGGCCAATGCCCTAGTGAGGTTTTACCAAATTAATTGCTTTGGAAAGCCTTAGGAAGCAAGCACAATATAATTTGTCTTCCAGTTATTTTTGTTCTCACTACTCACTATATATGGAGCCACAAGTTAATGGATGATGTATGGGATGCATGCAGCATGCATATTGCTAATAATTATTTACACATATATATACCTCAAAACGTACTGATTTGATCGAGGAGTATCTTGGTTTGTTTGTTTGATATTGAGACAATTTGTCTGTGAGGTATATGCCCACAGTTTGTCTGTGAGGTATATTGTCTATTGACACAATATCTTGGTTTGATATTGAGTACTAAAATTATGACCACAGTTCTAAAATGCAAGTCACTGACTTGGAACTATACCCAGATATATATCCTAAACGCACTTAGGCGGATACTAGGGGGATGCTATATATTACTAGGCGGCGTGTTAGGCGGAATCTAGACGGAATATAGGCGAACTCTACACGGGCGCTAGGTGGATATTAAGTGGGAATTACAAGGTGTGCTAGGCGGAAATTAGATGAGTTATCTACTTTATTACCGTATCTCTTCCGATAACACGACCGCTTGAGTCTTTCTCTAATACAAAATATTAAACAAAATCATATGTAGATGTGTATGCATATACATGCATTCGTTGATCGTATTATATATATATGAATGAGTTTTCTTTTTCAATATTTTGTACTAGTCTCAATCTCCCTTTCTTTTAAATTCTCTCGCTAAATGTCATATCCGTAATTCACTATTAGAATTTTTTCTATCCCAATTGAATTTCATGAATGATTCTTGCATTATATTGTTTATCACGTGAAACAATAAACATTAAAAATGACCAAAAACTTTTGAAAAATGATCACTTAGCATATATGTATATCCATTACTAGCTGACTAGTTAACTAGTCGTGAATATGGATACAGAGATTTTGCATACATAAATTACGGATATATTATCAACAATGAAAATAACCGTATGCATGATTACTTTATCCTCTTTGAGAAGAACAGAATAATCGAATTAATATACAGAAACTGTATATATAATATGAATCGACTAAGGATATTTGAGATGGTCGATGATCGGATGATGGCAATGTGTGCCTACCCAAGCGTGCGGGAAGATGATCGATCGAGGGCTATAGACAAATCCAAAGGATGACTGATTACCGAAAATAGAGCATAATTGAAAGTCCAAAATGATTAGATCAAGATAATTGAGGGTCAAAAAAGTTTGCTTTGCTTAGGTAAGAAAGGTCATGTAGGGATTAAAGGGTCAAAGAAGTAGCTTAGCTAGCATGAACTGCAGTCAAAGTGAATATGATTTAGTGCTTGATGAAGGATTTGGAAGAAGAACAATTAATTAATTAGTCTATCTCTAGGAGTTTTAGTGTGTTTAGTACTACTTTGGTGATATCATGTGTGATTGAAAGTAAAGCCCGACATAAACTTGATGGGGTTAAGCTAATGCATGAAGCTAATTGATAGTAATGTGGAGATTGATCTACGACAACAAGTTTGGTTAGGCTTGCCTTCCAAAAGTTTTTGATGTCGATCGATGCAAATTAGATAAGCATGGATTTGGAAAGCATTTCAATGATGTTATTATCTTGCTTTGACATGAAAAGAAGAAGTGGCTAGTAAACGGTAGGTTGTGTTATTTAGCTATTTACTTAGAGAACAAAAACAGAAACTTCATTCATATTCAAAGTCAAATGATTATATCAAGAAAATGGAGCATAGATTCTCAACTATCTCAAACAAAGAACATGAACTAACATATCCCAAAACATATATATAGATAGAACCTGTTACATATGGCCTTATATGCATGAAGTAATGAGGCTCAAATCATATAGATAGGCCTCCACCAAAAGTCCTGAGCAAACCCCATCGTTCCTCCGTGAACAAATTATGTATTTTATGTCTAAGTGGGTAACGCCCACATATAGATAGGGTTTTCATAAACGACTAGCGTTTGAGTCCTAATCCCACCCGTTTGTGGCAGCATATTCGAAAGACATGTGGACTCGCACACATGCAGCGGGAGATTAGTCTGGTTTCACTATGATACCCTCGTGGATCTTGGTCTAAACTGATAGCATGGAGTAGGCGTGCTACTAATCCGCTAACGTAATCGAGGTGGTTTGCTGCCACCCACCTCACCCTATTATTAAAAAAAAAAAAAAAAAACATATCTTTTGTATCTTTTCCAACTTGATTTACCTTTGAGAGTAGATAAATTAGTAATAGTAAATCACTGACTTGACGCAATATTAACTATCATCACGTACTACTTCTATTCCAGAGAAAGAAGATGGATAATGATGACGTTCGAGTGAACTGAGTCTCAGCTACAGTAGAAACACCAACAGCATTATTGCACCAAACACCGAAAGCCAATGTTTTTGGAGACTTGGGGTCCCAATTAGGAACAAACGCAGGATCGATGATGAACATGCATGCCAATTCAAAACGAAATTCACAATATTAGTTTGACGACGACCCATTTCTCTGATATCTCTCTGTTCTTCATTTTATTATTCTTCTGATCGATCTGCTTTTTACCGGCCAAGATAGCTACGGTCAACCCCCGTAGACTTGAAGTCAATCAACTCTGCAATCCAATTAGGTTAATTAACTAATGTTCTACAGCTGGACTACAACTGAGAAAATCATGCACTAACCAAGTTCATACCTACCATGAAGATGTATATCTCGATATCAATTCTCCAGTTGTTGTCTGCAGATATTTGATTTCCAATTCACACTACGCAATAGGGACGATATTCTTCCGGGACATAGAAATGAATAGTTCCGATCTTTAAAACTCTAAATTCTTTACTCTAAAGTAATGACATGTTTTCGTAAACACGATCTATTTCTATCAAAGCTAATCGTTTTTTTATGGATTCTACATATTGCAATTTTGTAAGACAATACTGAGTATTAGCTTTATATACAAAGCACATTAGTCATCAATATACGCAGATTGACTCATACAAAGAATACGATTATTGATCATATCCAATATCCAATATCTAATAATGGTCGACGATGGATGAGCACAGCATACATGCAGCAGTATTGTTGACAGTATATATGGTGCACCGCCAAGTATGTTCGGCGACCTCGTGGACCGTGCAACCGGCGTCATAGGTCCTACTTCCGGCATCCGGCGGGTAGACCGCAACTCCGGCTACATTCCCAATGTCAGAGATCACCGGTGCCGCACCCGGAGGGCGTGCCACCGGGCTCTTGAAATAGCTTCGTGAGTAGGGAAATATGTAGTAATGTGGGTTTGTGTCCCACATTGGAGAAGTTGTAAAGGAGGGAGCCTTCCTTCCCTATAAATAGGAGGCTTCCCCCTTAGTGTTAAGAATCTTGATCTTGGTTCTAAGGCATTCCACCCTTGTACCACCGATGGCTTATTAGTCGGCTATAGAGTATTCCAAGTGGACGTAGCCGTGCCCTCCGATGGCACGGTGAACCACTATACTTGTTTGTGTTCATGATCTATCTTTATTATTGTGCTTCTGCCAGGCCTACGGGTTTGTGCAGAAACAAGTATAAACATATATAATTGCAGGATATAGATCGAAGAAGATAATTACTCAAACCCTAGGTACGTAAGCTAGGATGGAGCTTGTGACAGCCTTTAAAGCTTATACACTATTTTATAAGACACTACTGGAAACAAGGACTGAGGCGACGAAGATTGAAACGGGAAAATCAAATTTTATCGCCTCAACACATCGAAGCGACCAATATCGGATTCGTCGCTTCAAAAAACGAGAGAGACGAGTATTGATCAATAGTCGTCGCTCACAAATTATTGAAGCGACGAATAAATGTATGTTGCCGCCTCCGATCATGTTCTATAAACTGTGGCGACGAAAATTCAATTTTCGTCACCGACTTAAAATTTAAGCAACGAAGTTAATAACCTTCGTCAATATTCGTCGCGGACAGATGAAACGAAGCGACGAGTGTTGAGCAATAGTCGTTGCTTCATGTTTTAAAATCAGTTATAAAGCCCTCGACTTCAACAGATTGAAGAAGTTGAAGTTTTAGAAAAAAACTTATTGTTAGAACATATTGTAGTTTTGAATGAAATCTATGTATTTATAGTATGTGTGTGTGTGTGTTATGTTGGATATGTAATTTGAATGAAATGTATGTTCGATATGTAATTTGAATAAAATGCAGGTTTTTAGAAGTGAATGAAATTAGACATTCTGTTTTTCTGTCTCTGTAACAGACAATGAAGCGACGAACATTGATCATTGTTTGTCGCTTCGCTTTTAATGACGCGACGAAGATTAAGCAAAATTCGTCGCTTAGATTTTAATGACGCGACGAAGATTCATCAAAATTCGACGCTCATCGTTATCATATCATACATTCTCCTATCAAACATGAAATGAAGAGACGACTTTTGAACCAAAGTTGGTCGCCACAAGTACGAGGCGACAATCCAAAATTCGTCGCGTCGAGTTTGAAGAGACGACCCCAAAGTCATCGCAACAGAATGCAAGCGACGCGTATAAATTAGTCGCTAGTGATGACTGGCGACGAGTCAAAAGAGAGCGACGACTTTGGCTATAGTCGCATGAAATATCCAAGCGATGACTTTTGACTCATCAGGCGTCGCTTATAATCTACCCGACGAGTCTGAAGCGACGACCTCAAGGCGACGAAGTTTTGTCGGGACGGTGTCGAAGCGACGACGTCGGAGGCGAAGTGACGACAAAAAGTCGTCGCGTCGACTGTGACCCGCAGTGGTGAGACGAGGAGGTATAATTTGCTCTATAGGCCATCGTAGTATCTAAACGAATATAATTATCTAATTGAAAAGAAAAGGGAAAAGGAAAAAAAAGAAAGCTCTTGCGTTAACTTTTTCTACCATATTCATTAAGCTCTGTAACTCTAGCTTTTAACCTTTGTTATTCTGGGTATGTATAGGGCAGCGCCTTGATATTAATATTTGGTTAACAGTAGAAGCTACAGCTAGAAGATCGAACTACTACGTACACTTTAACTACATTCAACGAACACGTACTGAGAGATTAAAGTTATTGATAATCAATTAATTCTTCGTGATAAGCATTCTGTATTTACATTTTATAAAATTTCCTAGGTAGCTAGGTAATGAAGTTGAACTACTCAGCTACTAGCTACGTACGTACTTACCAAATAGAAATGTAAAAGTTAGTAAAACACTACCAGAAAAAAGGCTTTTCCCGACGAAATAAAAAAAAACGGCCGACGACATAAAATTTTCGTCGGCTATTCCCAAGAATGGCCGACGATTTTTTTTTTCGTCACTAAAAAAAAAAAATCGTCGGCTATATTCATATTTTAGTCGACGATTTGAATTTTCGTCGGCCTTTCTCTGAAACTTTAGCCGACGAAAACTTTTGAAAATTTGGCCGACGAAATTGGCATTTTCGTCGGCTATAAGTCTATATATTTTCAGATCTAGACAGCAGTTGCTTATTTAAAAAAAAAAACGAAAAAAAAACGGGAGAAAGAGTAAAAAATCTGTGGGTATTTTATACGATTAGTTGCGTCTCATCGATTTGAAATTATTATCTGTTGAAGGTCAGGCCAAAAAACGTCATTTAGACAGGCCAATTACCATTTCTAAGCGTTTAAATGGTTGACTCACCCGGTTGACCGTCCCGATCGAGCCTTTAACGTTGTCAGATGTAGTTGGATTTTTTTTCGTACATGTATTTAATCTTAACGGTGATATCTGACGGTTGGAATAGATTTTACAAACTTTTAGATTCAAAATCGGAACATATGCACTAATGTTCTTTAACTTGTTTACTAAGTGTTTAAGTGAATGTATAGTTTCAAATAGTTACTAGACGTACACTCTTCAAATGCAAATATGTCGTCAAATAAGATATAACCGAAATAATGAAATACGGCTACGGTTGAAAAATGACAAGATTCCGACAAAATCTGTATGCCGAATGTTACGGTTAACTGTTTTTTACTTTCGTTTTCCTATGGGTAGCCTGACGTTCGTTAAATCAATTTTGTAAAATTTTTATATGATTAGTTGCGTCTCATTGATTTGAAACTATTATCTCTTGAAGGTGAGGCCAGAAACTGATGTAGGAAGGATGGCATCAAACATTGAAGAGCAGATTGACCGTTGTAAGTCAAAATCCGGTTTACTGCAGATTTGGCGTCCGGCGTCCGAATGACGATTGTGATACCATTCCGGAAAGGGAACGACGCCAGGAATCAAACTCATAGCTTTGCCACGATGTGTGGGCCTTTTCGGGCTTTCGAGTTCGTTTAGGGCCTCAAAACGGTAGTTTAATATGTTTTCAAGATTTAAGTTTTCTAATATGTTTTGGATTCGTTTTGTTTTAATTCCTTGGGCTTTTAGGTTTCCTTGTTAGTTGCCCTAGGATTTCTTTTTAGTATTTAAGCATCCCTTTGTGATCACATACAATTAATTAATCATATTTTATCAAAACCCTAAGAGTTTTCTCTTGATTCCTGGTGGATTCCAGACCTGTTCTTTAGAGTACGACGTTGATTGTACTCTCCATTCATTGAGGGTTCGACATTGATCAACCCTTCCACACTTCTACTGCGTCAGAAACCGTCGTTTAACTAGACTAATTTCCGTTTTTAAGCGTTTAGAGGTTTGACTTAGTGGTTTGACCTATAGTTTAGCCGACGAAAATTATATTTCGTCGGCTAAACTCTTGCGATCCGCGCCTTTTCATTGTCCGCCGTTGGATGGCTCAGATCCGACGGCTGTTGATCTTCCAAAATATAGCCGACGAAATATTGTAAATCGTCGGCTATTCTCTAAGTTTAGCCGACGAAAATTATATTTCGTCGGCTAAACTCTTGCGATCCGCGCCTTTTTATTGTCCGCCGTTGGATGGCTCAGATCCGACGGCTGTTGATCTTCCAAAGTATAGCCGACGAAATCTTTTAAATCGTCGGCTATACTCTCTGTTTTAAATCTTTCAGCCCGCCTTTTTTCTCTCCTCCTCCGGAAAAACTCCTCCTCCTCCTCCTCAAATCGGCGCCGGCGTCCTCCTCCTCCTCTTCCTCCGGCACCCTCCTCCTCCGGCCTCCTCCTCCTCCTCCTCCTCCTCCTCCGGCATCCTCCTCCTCCTTCCCCTCCTCCTCCGGCATGATTATGGAAGATTGCATATTCAGTTGAACCAAAGCATAATTTAATTTTTTTCCCCAAAATTTAAGAATAGCCGACGAAATTGACCTTATTTCGTCGGCTATAACTGTTATAGCCGATGATTTTTACCAAATTTCGTCGGCTATAACTTTTATTACCGATGAAAATCACATTATTTCGTCGGCTATGCCTCTTAAAATATTAATATATTCTGAACAAATAGCCGACGAATTTCGTCGGCTATAGTTTACGATATCGTCGGCTATAGTTTACGAAATTCGTCGGATATTTCACCCACGTTTGGCTGACAAAATAAATTTTCGTCGGTAAATTTGTCGGTCATACTCTACTATAGCCGACGATTTCGTTATTTTCGTCGGCCATTGGTATTACCGACGGCGTTTTTCCGACGAATTATAGCCGACGAAAATTTCGTCGGCAGAAGGAATAGCCGACGAAAATTTGGCATAGTCGACGAAATTTTTTTCGTCGGCTATTCACTCCGATCTGGTAGTGAAAGAATTGACAGCCAAATGCTTCATTTACCCAGAATGAAACTTGCCGATAGTTAACTGACTTACTTATAAAACCACTTGCATGCATTCATGATACATTTCTGGGTCCATAAAAATACCAGAAATTAGTATTGTTAAATTATGGTACTAAAGAAAAAACACAAACAAAAACTAGGAGCAGAGAGTGATTGGCCCCCAGCTTTCATTTCACTGGCTTAGTACTAAACCTACAAGAATCGAAGAAAAAGAGAGAATACTGAGATATGCATGAGTGCATGACCTGATCTACATATTTGCAGGTTTTATCTTCTGTCACAAGCACCTCAGCGTTCGTTGAGAAAGACATACTACAATTCAAAAGCGACCCCAAGAAATGCTTATATGCTCTCGTAACTCTAAAGTTATTGCATACACATGCATATAGAGCCAAAGTGAGAGCAACCCACTAAACATAAACCCTTCGTTCCTTCACCAAACACCATGAAAGAACTATCTGCAAAGATTTAGTGACCCCAATTATATGCATGCTTGACAAACATTTTCTTAGAATGCACTAACATTCATGAAAGAAGGGAAAAAACTAAGGTATATAATCTTAGTTTTGTGCAAAGATATACATAGAGAGCCACTTGAATGGATTCGATATCCTATGAATCTTGCTTTATTGTCATTGAGAGCTATCAGATCGATCTTGTATACATAGATAATCGTATAACGAAGATCCTGATTATGATTTCTGTGATCATATACTATTTTCAGCATTTCTGAATTTCTACTTTTACCCAGATAGAAACTTAGCTAAACAAATAAATTAAACCTAGCTCGATCATGCTCTTACCGTACTCATTAGTGAAATTCCAACGCAACCAGAATATCAAGCACCAAAATCAGATTAATTGATAAACAATGACAATAGAATATATATATATATATATATATACCCAGTTATATATGCATACAGATCATCATGAACTCATTGATGTTTCAAAATCTGATTAGGGAGAGAAAATGCTTCTAGAAACTAGGGTACATGATGCCACAACATTCTCTTATAAAAAAACTGAAGAGGCACGATTCAATAAAAAAATTAGGGTTTGTAACCCCACCTCATGCCCTAAATTTTATCCTAATCTGCTTGAAATCGACACCCGTAAAGAAAAATCAAAGCAAAGAGTTAGTAGAATAAAGAACTTATATATCGTGATCAGATCTTTCTAGCTTAAGAAAGCATACTTAGCTGTTAATTGCAGCAGGAAATATTGTAGTTTACGCTATCACTTTTCTTGATTCTCCGTACTAAGCACGGGTTAGTGTCTTAAGTAATTTGGATACGATATGATGACTAAGAAAGACATGAATATTATTTCATGCAATTAACTATTTAAGGTTTGGTGGGTGGCTGGGATAAAAAATCAAGATAGAAAACTCCGAAGATTTCTGCGGGGGACACAAGTGAACTGTGAAAGTGATGAACTATATATATATATATATATATCAGATAAAAGCAAATGACATATAGTACGTTTTATGATTCAAAATCAATTAACTGTTTGTTTTCTAAATTCGATCGTCGTAAATGAATCGAAACTAGAAATTAGGATTAACTACATTCTTCTATTGTTTGCAATATTTATAAGAACTTCATGCGAGTCTGGCGTGCCTATATATATGTGTGTGTTTTAAGAAATTACAAATACTTGCAATACGTACATGATTAATTTATTATCTGCAATCGGAGTACATAAATAATATGTAGTTATTGTGTTTAAAAAATTCTTTGTGCTCTTAATTCATATCGGCACGCCTTATATATATGCTTCAAATCCGACCGAGCTCATCAAATTTCATAACGTACGACAGATCACTAATCTCACACCATCATCAATCTTCTGTTTCTTTGTCACACCAACAAAGCATTACAATTTACAACATTAAGAATAAAAACCTAGAGTGGTCCAAAAAAACACCAATAATTCCCAAAATATAAAAAAGCACCACGTGTCCCGTTGGTGACGATCCAAAGCCATCAATACAAGGCCCACGCTACTCAAAATGGCATCACCAAATTTATATTAAACTCAATTTCCCATGGTGACTACTCAGATCAATCTCCTTAAGAAAGCAAGCAAATCCAACACTTGGTGTATGCTTATTCGTCCTCTGGGTTATAAAATTCCACCACCCACCTAAGTTTTTTAATTAAAATTTCTTAGACTATGCATGCTTAGTACGCTATTGAGCTACTGATTATCCTTGTCCAAATGCATAAGGAGGTCCATACGTGGCCCTAAGCCATGGGATCACTTATTTCTCTTTTGTCTCACTTTAGCATCCATCAACTCAAACTAAAAGATTTAGATCCTTCACTTGAATATGTCACCCAATTCAATAGCATGTGTGAACTAAATATTTTTAAGATACTCAAGTCTCTAGGGGATTCTAAGATAAAAGAATATCGAATAACAAGACCCTTGAGGTTTCTTTTAGAACTCTATTATGTCACACAGACGATGACGAAGAGTGACAGAAATTGGCTAGAACATCCGCAACAAAATTAACCACGATCTCCAAAAATGTGATTGAACCTAATGAACTCAAGTTATCTCGCAAGAATTTGGATATCATCAATGATCTATTTATAAGATCTCATAATTACATTAGAGGATACTTCCATTATTAGTCGAATGGTGGATGATATTTCTTATTCTTTGCTTTCTTTAAAGAGTGCTAGGTTCACTCATGTTTATAGAGAAGCTCATGTTTTGGCTCATAAGTTAGCTAAATTTGTTTTGATGTCAGGTCTCCATTCTGAATGGAGGGGAATTATCCCTCTTGAGTTAGAGCACTTGTTCTGTACCAGTTAAGTCTGTTTCTTAATAGATTATTTCGTCTTTCCCCTAAAAAAAAAACATTACCTCGTTTAAATTAACTTATAAATAAATGACTAATGCATTCGTTTTCTAACCTCTTAGGTTTTGAATTAATCTTCTATTTAGCGTAATATACATCTCACTATCTCAGTCTTCTTTTGTCTATTAATAGCATCATATTCATTTACTTGATGTATATATTTATAGAGTGTAATATAGAGTTGCACCAACTCTCTCTTTCTAACTGGTGTTAAACTGAATGAGTGTTAACTATGATATACATTGTTAAAATAGCCGGTATCGAACTAAACCCCGATTTATTCTTTTAGCTTAATCTATTTCCTCATGACTTGCTTCTTAAACATCCTCTAAATGACTTGCTTCTTAGAAAATTGCATGTAGTTTAATTAATGGGTCATAGATCTCCATGCCATTTATTAAAATTCTTTTGGCTCCGTCATAAGTTTTTAGAGGCGATTATCAAAGGTGAGGACAGCTAGGTTCTTTCTTAAAAAAAAAAAAAAGACTAATTAAAAAGAAATCATGCAATCTCACGCCATTTACAGAGTGGAAAAAGTGTGGCAGAGTACTGTTTTAGTCATTTCAGATTTGATGATGGTATTTGTTGCTAGATCGATCATGGATTTGAAAATGACACTAAATTGACTGATGGATGGAAACAAAGTAGGGGCTGTGCTGCAGATACTATATATATGCAGCAAAACACTAGCTACCATGCCATAGATTTTGGAAGACAACTCAAGCATCTAGCTACATATTAGTTAAAAGTTGCCCTTGTTTTACACATGTATTGTGGGATGATGGCAGCTCATATGGGTTGGGGTATAATAGAAGAAGAGGGTTGGAGAAAGGGTCCTTGGACTTCTGAGGAAGATAGATTGCTTACTGAGTATGTAAGGCTTCATGGTGAAGGCAGATGGAACTCTGTGGCTAGGCTTGCAGGTATTCAATTTCACCCTCAGACCCTCTATATATATATCACACCCTTCAATATGTATACACCCCAAGTTAATTACAGCTTCATTCTTAGTTAGAAATAGTTTCATGGAGATACATAATGAACTGCATGGCATAATCTGCAGTTGTTGTATAAGGGCCTTTAATTTCTTTTCTTATATAGATGAACTTTACTAGTGCTAATGCTTAGCTAAGATAGTACTAGCTAGCTATCACTTATTTTTCATACTGTCTCACCCATTATTCTTATTTGGGAATGAATTATGAATATATTTGTTTGCTGCTTATATAGGACTGAAAAGGAATGGAAAGAGCTGCAGACTGAGGTGGGTGAACTACTTGAGGCCAGACCTTAAGAGGGGGCAGATAACTCCTTATGAAGAGAGCATCATTCTAGAGCTACATGCTAGATGGGGAAACAGGTAAATCTCTTCTTCTTTTTCTTGTTTGTTCAAATAGAAAGAATTTCTATCTTTTGATCCCAGCTGGTAACGTGAGCCTGTTTTAACTGGGTTTCTGTACTAAAACAAATTTTTCAGGTGGTCAACAATTGCTAGAAGCTTGCCTGGGAGGACTGATAATGAGATCAAGAACTACTGGAGGACCCATTTCAAGAAAAAGGCCAAAGTGCCTTCTGATGCCTCTGAGAAAGCCAAAACTCGCCTCTTACGGCGGCAACAGTTTCACCATCAACAGCAGCAGCAGCAGCAGCAGCAGCAGCAGCAGCAACAACAGTTGCAGCTGATAAATCAAGCAGACATGAAAAGAATCATTGCCCTGCTGGATGAAAACGACACCAAAATATCGTCGTGGCCGCCGCAAGCAGCCCAAGGTAAGCTGGACATGGACACTAGTATTCCAGCGTACCCTAATCACACAAGTTCTGAGGAGCAAGGCTTCTTCTATTCGATGCTCAATGGTAATGTGCCTCAAGTTGCTGAAGCTTCTTCCAGTGAGGACAGTTTTCTGTGGGATGGCCTGTGGAACTTGGATGATGTCCATGGCAATTTCACCACTTCAGCTTGTGCAACAGGCAAAGCTAGTACTTTCCACAACTTTGTGGTTCCCTTCTCTTGACTAATTAATTTGAGCAGCAAGGTTTCATATATATTTTTTGCACTGTATTTCTAATTACTTGTGTAACCACAACTATCCAAGGCTCCGAAAACTCTCAAAGAGCTGTGGATTGATGCATGTGGTTGAATTATTGGGTTGTAATTTGTAAATGATGCAATCCTGGCCAGATATTTACTTTTTTTTACCATAAGCACCAGGAATAAATATTCCACGTTTGAATGCAAGAGGATTGTAATTAACCGGTGTTGTTTAACTTAACTGTATCTGCATGTATCTGTATCTGTAGTTCTGTACTACAAGCTCTGGGGAATCAAATATAAAGGCATCACTTTCCTTCCATTTTTTTTCTTTTGTATTGCTTTCACATAATTAAAGGCTAACTCCTAAACTCCCTCCTTGGATTGTGAAGGAAATTTAAACAATACTGGCATTCCTTCACATCTGCATGTGTAAAGTATTTTTTTTATTAAAAAATAAAAAGAAAAATAAATTATGTCAGAAAAGGGTTGGGAGGATTCTAGTTGCACCTCCAAAATTACTGTTTATACCTTCATTACTTATTACACCTCATTTTTACTTTTTAACTATTGAAAAATCTAAGTGTACTTCTTTTTGTTTACCAAAATGTCCTCTGATTATCTCTATCCCTACATTAGTCATCGCTCTCGTAGACTCTGTACCACTGACCAAACTCTGTTGTCTCTAAGATTGGCTACCCAAACATAGAGAATATGAAGATTTAATGATTGACTTCGGTAAATTATTGAGATTCAAATAATATGGTTCATATTGAAAAACAAACGGTTCTTATTATCATTTGTTCTTACGAAAATGTACTATAATTAACAATGGGGCTCTTAATTGTATGATAAATTGTAGTTGGGGAAATGAAAAATCCGCCGGTTTCTAGAATTATTCTGTTCTGGTGTAGTATCCAGAACTTTTGTTTTACAAACTTCCTTTACCTGCTTGCATCTTTGGGTTTTTGTTTTGCTTGGTCATGTCTAGAGATATCGGGCAATGATCTAACATAAACCAAGTATAAATAAGTTTTCGGAGAACTACAATTTGTAAGGGAATCTGCTTTGAAATTGAAACCAAGAAAAGAAGAGATAGTGTGAGGTAGAAAGAGCAAATTTTTTTTTCTCTTCTGATATTCATTTATGTCATTTCATTCAAGTTGATAAAGTCAAATAAAAGTTAAAAAAAACATGAAGGTATAAATAACACTTTTAGAGATGCAAATAGAACTTCTCAAAAACACAAGAAAAAAATAGATGAAAGTTTTTAAAATTATAAAACAAGTAACATGATGCTCACATGACGTTCGTCAAAGAAAGCGGCCGTCCAACAAAAAGAAAGCCTCGTCTGGCGGCGACCATGGCTTAGGCGAGTCTCTTGGCCATGGCGATGCCGATTGGTCTTGTTGCCGGACAGGAACTACTACGCCTAGGCAGCCTGAGATGGAGAAGAGACGTCGTGGTTCTTTCGACAAGTTTTGGTTTCTTTCATTGTTTCCAGTGAAGCTACGGTTTTTCTCGATTGATTTGAAGCAAGGTGTGGAGTGGGGCGGCGTGGTATGAATGGCGTCATGGCGGCGTGGTCATGGCGATTGGTTCAGATGGCATTAAGGCGGTGGATAACGGTGGTGCTTCTGGCTTCGAGTGCGACGACAGTGGTGCTGGACCATGGCGGGCCAGACTTGTTGGGCCATGGTTTGTTTCTCTTTATTGGGCCTGTTATTTTAGGTTTTTATTTATGTGTTGTGATGTTAGATCTCAGCCCAGCTCTATGTTTTAGTTTATCTTCTACCAATAAGTCTTTGTATTAGGAACCCTAACGCACTTAATGTGCAGTCGTTGTACTAGCGCCTCTGGAGTAGTACCGAAAGAGGATTTTCGCTAACTCTACGAATTTGATATGTGTAATGATTATGCCTATTTTCTATGTACCACAGTGGGTACTAACACTAACTGTTTGTCTGTCCATCGAAGGTAGCGACATGGTATGTAACGGCCTTTTCTGGCTTGAGATGAATATATTATCGCCCATGTATGGCTTATTAAAAAAATAGAACTCTCCAAACGGTTATTGTAGAGATAGCATAGTAGGAGTGAAAATAGGATTGTGGGGATTTTATTTTTTATTTTTCTTGATAAAACTAAATTTTGTAATTGTCTCAACTGCCCTTATGATTTAATCAGTTGTCAAAGGTTTTTAATATTTCAAGGTTATTCTGGTATATTTTGTTGTCAAATTTTGTTAATATTTCAAAGTTATTCTGGTATATATATATATATATTTTTTTTTTGTAGGATTTTGACTACAAAATAGATAAAACAATTCAGGAATTGAATAATCACTCCTCTTTAGGGTTTGTACATGAATTGTACTTGGAGAAACATGAAAGCAATAATAGACATGATTACTGGAATACTTTTTACATCCATCATGCGTACTTAGGTTACACATGTCAAGCTTTTAGTGACACCTTTGTCTTGATATCCTTTCACGCTGGTTTAAATATTGATCGAGAGAAATGCAATCTTTCTTTTTCATTTGTTTATACTAGGGTCCTGCATCAAGATAAGAACTAGATTCTTCTAGTTACTGTGTTGATTTTATATGTTATCTTATAATGACAACCTCAATCGCCAGTCTAACGTCAGTATATGAATTTCAAAATACAATACATATAGTTTCAAATTAGCAAACATTGCATGCCTATAGTTCATAAAAAAAAAACACTGCCTGCCTATACAGGGCTGTAGGCCTCTATACACACCAGTTTAATTGGTTAAAAGCTTCAAACCCTTCACAAATCAAGAAATTGCTAATTCTTTGAACAACAATATATAAAGTTTAGTGAAAAGTTGCATAATCACTGACTATGTGTTTCGATTCAAGAATCAAAACATGAAAATCACTATAATATATACAAACGTTGGTAGTTTCACCGGTGGTTGTACAATAATTCAGTGATGTGCCTCGAAATATATGCTTGCATAAATGGTTGGCGGGGATGGTAATGTGATGATGGAGGTGTGTCCGGTGGTGGCCGGCGGAGGTGATTTTTGGAGGACACAATGTAATGCTTACAACAGAAGTAGTGTCATCACGAAACATTAGTCTGTATTTTAATGTGTAAAAGGGTGTCTTTGTGCACTGGCGCTTTGGGGTGATGACGTCTGCTTTCCAAGTAAACTCATGGCCGCTTCTCAGTCAAGGGACAAAGCAAAGGCCAAAGGGCAACAGGCATCAACTCCATTATATTAGTGATTCCCCAACTCTGACCACTATCTCCAAGTTCGAGTCACTACTAGATCGGACATAATATCCGACGAAAAATATTTCGTCGATTATGTCAAATTTTCATCGGCTATTCCTTCTGCCGATAAAACTTTCGTCGGCTATAATTCGTCGGTAAAACGGCGTCGGTAAAACCAATGGCCGACGAAAATAACAAAATCGTCGGCTATTTTCGAGTATGGCCGACGATATTACCGACGAAAATTCATTTTGTCGACCAAACCTGGGCAAAATATCCGACGAAATTCGTCGGATATTTTCGAGTATGGCCGACGATATCGTAAACTATAGCCGACGAAATTCGTCGGTTATTTGTTCTGAAATATAGCCGACGATTTCATCTATTTCGTCGATTATTTCGTCGGAATATATTAATATTTTAATAGGCATTAATTAGTTATAGCCGACGAAATAATGTCATTTTCGTCTGTTATAACGGTTATAGCCGACGAAATTTGGTAAAAATCGTCGGCTATAGCACTTATAGCCGACGAAATAATGCTATTTTCGTCGGCTATTCTTACATTTTGGGGAAAAAAAATTAAATTAATTTCTAAATTACCATTCCAAGCAACCTGCAATTCACAATGACAATCCATACATTTACACCAACAAGAAACACGTCTAAATGACTTATTATTTAATTTGTTCCAATATACATAAAATATAACCCTAATCATCACCTAAAGCACTAACGTCCACCGCGTCATCCCCAGCATCCTGCTCTCCATCATGCTCGTCATCCTGCTGAACGAACTCGGGAGGTTGAGGCATTGGAGGTTCAACTAACGGCTGAAACGGGTGCGGGGGTTCAAGGCTTTGTTGTTGTACCGCGAACATATCATACCACCAGTTTTGTTGGCCGGCGTAGTTGTGTCGCTGAATTCTCTCACATTCAGCATACCAACTCAACATATCCAAATGATACTGCTGTGTTCTGCGGTGTTGCTCCTGTGATCTTTGGGACTCGGCCGCCAATCTTGCGGCCAATCTCTGCACTTCCCCCCTCATCTGTTGGCTGTCTCCGCCTCCCTTCTTTTGACCACCCTTAGTGGTCTTCAAGTGCCCTATTCCAGAACTACCCAAACCCCGGCAGTAGTATTGATTTGACCGGTCTGGGAAGGTTGCGTCGAACATCCTCGCTACCGTTTGGACATTCAATCGGTCGACCTGGCGCAGGGCTTCTTGCAGATCTGCCTCTGAAATGTTCGGTTGTGTCTCCTGAACTACTTGCTCATACACTTATTCTTCGGCCCGGTTCACCCTCTCCTAATTGAACGGGAAAAAAAATAATTAATATTCTAACAAATATATAATTAAGCAAAATTAATAATTAAAATTTTAAAATCGTAATCAACGACTTACGAGCTGTTCTGTCGCTTGTGGATAAGCCTTCTTGAACGTCTCCACATACGGGTTGCTATCAGGATGATCTCTAAGCGCCTCCTCCTGATATTGTGCAAATGGCCTAGAACCACCATGATGGGGGGTTGTGTTACGGCGGCGGTTCGCAGAGTTTATCCGAGACCGTTCCTTCAAACAAATAATAAAATATTAGAAAAATACATAAAAAAATATTAGTGTAATAATTATAAAATAATTAAACTAATAATTAAAATTTTAACAAAATAAACATTTATAGTTAAGTTTAGTATTTACCTGCATAAGTGGGTTGTTGAAGTCTACTGTCTTCAACCAACGTCACTCGTACTCCCTAAACATGAACTCTCTTGGAGTACCCATACGACCACGGTTGTCGTATTCGTTAAAGTGGGTACGGAGCTCGTTCTTCCAGTCTTTGAACCTACGGAAAAAACAAAAGTGCATTAGAAATATTATTAATATCATAAAATATTTCAAACTATAAGATGAAGAATTCCCAACGTACCTCGAGTTTTGCATCGCGTCCGCCCAATCCTGCTTGTGTTCCGCAATCTCGAAGTATGTCTGAAAGATAATATTTTATTAGTTTTACAATTATAACAATACTGAAAATTATTAAATATTACGATAAAGAAATTAAATTTTTTAAATTACTCACTGACGCCGCGTTGTTGACCTCCCTCTTGATCTCTCCCGGCACATCAGCCCACCATGTCCACAACATAGGGACTCTATCCCTAATCAGTGCCCCCACGCAACCCGCGTAATCGCAGCGTTTTTTCCCCTGAACCTCCTGATTAGGGGGTTCGTTGATCTGGATCCTCCCCCTGCTCTCAACAGTTCTCCTGAGCGTGTCAAAACATATGACACCTCTCGTATTCCTCGTTGAACTGCTACTGGCTGTCCCTATCACATAAACGACGATTGGTTAATAAAATTAAATATTAGTGTGTTAATTTTAATAAAACATTTAATTTATAAAATCAAATGTTACCTGAACTGGATGACCCGTCTATCGACTTTCCTTTTCTCCTCGCCGAAATCAGGAGGTCAGATCTCTCAAATGGCTGCTGATGGTATGCCTCCGCAACACTCACGTACTGAGGCATATCAGGCCATATGGACACACCACGAAAGTCGACCTCGGGTATCGCAGGAATGTTGTACGGGAGGTAGAGTTGATTTGGGAGAGTAGGCCCCTCAGTCGAGTCAGCAACAGACGTCGCCGGACTCGTCATCGGCTCCCGATGAACCTCAGGCATACGGACCTGAGGAACGTCTGGAGCTATCTCGTCCTGAAATAGCTGCCTACTGAACCTCGGAGCATCTGGCCCGAGAGGGGGACGTGAACTGCTCGACGGCCGCCCCGCCTGGAGAAGGGTCTGGTGTCGAGAACTCACACTCCTCCGCGGCTGGGATGAATCCACAGTCCTTCGCGGCTGGGATGAATCCACACTCCTCCGCGGCTGGCTGGTGGTCCTCTCAGGCTGGCTAAGGGTCCTGTCGGAGTATACGGAACCGGCAGAACTTCCAGAACCCCTAGATCTGGAAGAACGACGGCCTCCGAATAACTGTCTGAGTGCATCGGCCATTTGTAGCTTGATGCATTAATACATTAATTAATATTAAATTATATTACATTAAATAACAAATTCTAATTAATATAGTAACCAATAATACTAACATATTTTAAAACATACTAACAAATTAATTTTTCAATTTTAACTAATTTTAAATAATACTGACCATTAACATAAATATAACCATTTATATAATTAGGCTACCAATTTATACGTATAAATTGTAAATTTTACCTAAATTATACAATTAAAATAAATTTAAAAAAAATTACCTAAATTAACATAAATTCCTAAATTAACAATTATATCTAAATTAACATAAATACCTAAATTATACCTTAAAAATTACCTAAATTAACATAAATACCTAAATTAACAATTATATCTAAATTAACATAAATACCTAAATTATACCTTAAAAAATGACCTAAATTAACATAAATACCTAAATTATACCTAAATTAACATAAATACCTAAATTATACCTAAATTAACATAAATACCTAAATTATATACCTAAATTATAAAATTAAAATAAATTGAAGAAAAAAAAATGGTAATTGCCTTCGGATCTGTTTTGGCGGAGGAGGAGGAGGGGGCCGGAGGAGGAGGGGAAGGACCGGAGGAGGCCGGATGGAGGTGGAGGGGAAGGAACGGCGCCGATTTGAGGAGGAGGAGGACGAGCAGTGGTCTTAGAGGAAACGCACGGCCGATTTGAGGAGCGGAGGAGGAGTTTTTGCGGATTTAGGGTTGAAAAAGTCGGGCTGCTGCGTTTTTCTGCTTTTATAGCAGAAAGAATAGCCGACGAATTAAAAGATTTCGTCGGCTATTCTTTGAATGTCGTCGGCTATTCTATGAACATCATCGGCTATACTTTGGAAGATCAGCAACCGTCTGATCTGAGCCATCCAACGGCGGACAATAAAAAGGAGCGAATCGCAAGCCGACGATTTAAAATATTTCGTCGGCTATGCTTTGGAAAATCAGCAGCCGTTGGATCTGAGCCATCCAACGGCGGACAATAAAAAGGCGCGGATCGCAAGAGTTTAGCCGACGACATATAATTTTCGTCGGCTAAACTGTTGGTCAAACCAGTAAGTCAAACCTCTAAACGCTTAAAAACGTAAATTAGTCTAGGTAAACGACGGATTCTGGCCTCACCTTCAACAGATAATAGTTTCAAATCAATGAGACGCAACTAATCGTATAAAAATTTTACAAAATTGATTTAACGACCGTCAGGCTACCCATAGGAAAACGGAAGTAAAAAACAGTTAACCGCAACATTCGGCACACAGAGTTTATCAGAATCTTGTCATTTTTCAACCATAGACGTATTTCATTATTTCGGTCATCTCTTATTTCACAACATTTTTGCATTTGAAGAGTCTACGTATAGTAACTATTTGAAACTATACATTCACTTAAACACTTAGTTAACAAGTTAAGGAACATTAGTGCATATGTTCTGATTTTGAATCTAAAAGTTTATAAAATCTATTCCAACCGTCAGATATCACCGTTAAGATTAAATACATGTATGGAAAAAAAATCCAACTTCAGCTGACAACGTTAAAGGCTCAATCGGAACGGTCAACCGGGTGAGGTCAAACCTCTAAACGCTTAGAAATGGTAATTGGCCTGTCTAAATGACGTTTTTTTACCTGACCTTCAACAGATAATAGTTTCAAATCGATGAGATGCAACTAATCGTATAAAAATTTTCCTCAAAATATTTACCAAAGGTAACGCTACCATTAGGGAAACGAAGGAATAAAACCTTTGACCGCATCTTTCGCCACTCAGATTTTATCAGAATCTTGTCATTTTTCAACCGTAGACGTATTTCATTATTTCGGGCATATCTTATTTCACAATATTTTTACATTTGAAGGATGAAGCACAATGGTTTATCGTTAGTGATAGAAAATGGAATATAGTCATTTTTTGTTTTTTGTTTTTAAATCATAGCCGACGAGAGACCCGTACTCGTCGGCTATTCTTTTGTCGTTTTAGGTCTACAATAAAATATGTATTTTTTAATATTTATGGCCGACGAAATAATGAATTTTCGTCGGCTATACATCTGAAAAAAAATTTGAAAAACAGTTGGCAAGGAAGTTGAAGCAAAATTCAGTTGGCAGTGTTGTTTATCTGCACCGAAAACTGTACTCTGTCTCGAAGGACTGGAAACCCTCTGACTCAAATGAAAAAATGGATGACTCAAATGGCAAAAGTTAAATGTTGCATTCGGCACACAGATTTTATCGGAATCTTGTAAATTTTCAACCCCTGAATGTATTTCATTATTTCGGTCATATCTTATTTCACAACATTTTTGCATTTGAAGGATGAAGCAATGGTTTATCGTTAGTGATAGAAAATGGAATATGATCATTTTTTGTTTTTTGTTTTTAAATCATAGCCGACGAGAGACTCGTAGTCGTCGGCTATTCTTTTGTCTTTTCCTGTCTAAAATAAAATATGTATTTTTCAATATAGTTATAGCCGACGAAATAATAAATTTTTCGTCTGCTATTGTTAGTATAGCAGACGAAATAACGTATTTTTCGTCGGTCATTATATGAAAAAGGTAAAAAAAATCAGTAGGTTTACACCTCTCGTATTCCTATTTCCTGTTCATATATAACTTAAATTGAACATCAAGAAAACAGAAACCCAGCAGTCAACATATTTCAAATTTTTTTTTAAGGGGTTTGGAACCCAGCCTAGCTGGGAGGCTCATCCCCAC
The DNA here is from genome assembly GCA_963682095.1 of Potentilla sterilis. Classification (NCBI taxonomy): domain Eukaryota; kingdom Viridiplantae; phylum Streptophyta; class Magnoliopsida; order Rosales; family Rosaceae; genus Potentilla; species Potentilla sterilis. The sequence goes on along the minus strand of OY821758.1, from coordinate 49,827,764 downwards.
GTCCGTTCATTAGAAATTTTGAGATTACAAATGAAAGGATTACATCATCTAAATTACTTAATCCGGCGGATTGTAATCGGATGAGTCTTCTTCGGTTTCTGAATTGCTCGATAGGGGTAATCTATGTCTTTCCTCACCACTAGAGTCCTCGTTAGTTTCTTCATTTGGATCAACATCAACAAGCAGTGGCTCTTCACGTCGAATTCGCACCGGCGTGTCTAGGCGAATAAAAGAGGAGTCAGGAATACCGTTTGCGTTGGGCTCTTGATACGCGGTGCCACCTTCCTCGTTCTCTTCGGCCACTCCAAGTGTAGACGCCCGGTAAATGTTGCGATGGTGGATAGTGTTTACTACTTTCCACGGGTCACCCTTGGCGAGATCATCAAGATAAAACACTTGTTTCACCCATGTGGCTAAAACGAACGGGTCATCCTCATACCATAATGTACTAGTTTTCACAGAACTTATGCCGTATTGATCGGTTTTCATGCTCTGCGGCCGTGTGTCAAACCATCTACACTTGAAAAGGTGCACTTTCATGCCTTCCCCATAATGCAGTTCCACAACTGAATGGAGAACACCGTAATAGTCAACTCCATCATCCCCACCATGTGCCATAACCCATGAATTTTGTGTTTTCAGTCTGACGTCTCTCTCTTCACATCGAAATAACACACCATTTACCTTGCACGTCACATAAACTTTTGAATAGACCGGCTTCATCGCCAGAAGTCGGAGTTCGTGCGACCAATTTGGGTGATTATCATTTTTAATAAGGTCCATCTGCAACCATCAGAATCAACTATAAATATGAATAATTATACACAATAATATATAAATACGTATAGAATAATGTTAAAATTACGTACCCAGCGGCCGAAATACTCTGCGAATGTCCGGTTGTGGTAATCGAGATCACCTCCTACTTGTTCACAGTTTAGATGCATGTTCTTCCAAAACTGAACTTCTAAACAGTTAATTAGTACCCACCAATGTGCAATGGCTACCTCATAATCTTTCAACTTGTAGGAAACTGACATGTTTCCACCGAGTACAACATCGTCGGAGAGTATGGAAAGATTGAACTGTGAAGGTACATCTTCCGGGATGCTTTCCTGTAACGCTCCTAAATACAGCTTCATGTAGGTGACGCACTCGTGCGCAATATATGCTTCAGCTATACATACTTCAGGTGCGGATCTGTTTTGGACAAAATCACCTTATTGTCCAAGTTGCCTATAAATCAAGTTTTTAAAGTGTTATGATAATACATTAATACTAAATCACATATATTGATGAAGAAATTAACATAAGGTGTAAAATACGTACCTTTCCATCGGATACATCCAAGTGAAGTGCACAGGACCGGTAAGCAACAACTGCCGAGGAAGATGGATCATGAGGTGAGGCATGATGTCGAAAAAATTTGAAGGAAATATCATCTCAAATTTACACATGATATGAACGATGTCTTGTTGCATTTCCCGGATGTCAGATTTTCTCACTTCCCGTGTGCATACCTTCTGGAAAAATCTTGCCAACGCTACTAACGGCTCCACAACGTGACGGGGAAGGAACGGTCGAATGAAAACAGGGAAGAGACGTTGTAGCAGGATATGATTGTCATGACTTTTCAACCCGTAAAGATTGTTGAATTGTCTGTTCACACACTTGGCTATATTTCCAGCAAAGCCTGAAGGATACTTGGCCCGACTTATCCAATGGAAAATTTCTGATTTATGCTCAGGCTTGACGGTGTAAGGAGCTTGAGGCATTTTTCTCTTCCCTTGTTTCAACCATAGTTGTTTTCTGATATTCATGTTTTGCAGATCAGTGTGAGCGTTAGGACCGTCTTTCGTCTTCCCCTCCAAGTTTAGCGTTGTGCCCACCACACTTTCAGAAACATTTTTTTCTATGTGCATAACGTCTAGGAAGTGACGGATCAACAACTCACACCAGTACGGGAGTTCCCACAATATGCTCTTATGTGTCCAGAATTTGTACTCCTCAGGTCTTTCAGGTATTTCCGCTACAATATCAGAATGATTGCTGAGGGGCCCAAAATCGTACTCATTAAGCACTGCTAAAATTTCTCTTCCCCTCCATCTTCTGGGAGGACCACCGTGTTCTTCGGTTCCATCAAATGCGGCGGACTCGTAACGCCAGTGGTGATCCGCCGGAAGGAACACACGATGACCCATTCTGCATATCTTGTTGCAATGAGGGGTGCTCCCATAATCGCTGAGGCACTCTGGACAAGCCTTGTATCCCCTAACATCGCTGCCCGACAACATCCCATAAACAGGAAAATCACTGATGGTACCAATAACCATGGCATGCATCTGGAACGTTTCCTCCTTGTACTTGTCAAAAGTGGGATGACCAACGTCCCACAATACCTTAAGCTCTTCAATCAATGGTCTCATATACACATCGAGACATTTCCCTGGGTAACCAGGCCCCGGAATCAACAACGTCAACATATTATATTCCTTCTTCATGCACATCCACGGAGGAAGGTTGTAAGGTACCAAAACCACCGGCCATATACTGTATGAAAGACTCATGGTGCCGAAAGGGTTGAACCCGTCGGTTGAGAGCCCGAGCCTGACGTTTCTGACATCTGACGCAAAATGAGGAAACTCATTGTTTATATGCTTCCAAGCCGCTCCGTCAGAGATGTGTGTCATGATATCTGCGTCTCCCGCGTCCCGCTCACCGTGCCATCTCATAGCTTTTGCGGTGGTTTCTGACATGTACAACCGCTCAAGCCTATCCCTCAACGGAAAATACCGAAGCACTTTCACAGGTTTCCTATTGCCTGCTCCCGTCAACTTATATCGGTCAGACTGACATATCGGACATGCGTCAAGGCTAGCAACGTCATTCCCTTCTGCATCTTTACCCCAGAAGAGAACGCAATCAAATGCGCATGCATAGATCTTAATGTAGGAAATCCCTAGATCTTTGAGGATACTTCGGACCTTACGGTGATTGGTAGGATTACGATGACCCTCCTCCAACAACGAAGAAGTGTACTGTAGATATTCATCCACTTGCCTGATAGTCGATTTTGTCTCGACTTTAATCCTCATTACCTCCATCACACTTTGAAGAACTGTCTTCTCAGAACTTGAAGACACAGGGATCTGTTGCAATACAATCATTTTGTTGTACTTGTCAAAGGCAGCAGTGTTGACAATTTGTGGGAAGGGCTGCACCGGGTCATGCATATATTGTTCCCCACGTACACCGCTTTCAAAAGGAAACACGTCGTTGACGAATGCCATTGTTGGATCGTTGGATGTATTACTACTGCCCGCCTCCAAAAACTGCCCATGATCATGCGATCCATCGAATGATGGCTCACCGTGATATATCCAACGTTTGTACTTCGGCCAAAACCCATTACTCTTTAGGTGCTCCCATACTGTCCTAATCGGAAATCGACACATATCACTGCGACACTTACATTTCTTGCACGAGCAATAATGGTATTCATTCCCGTTTGCATTTTCCTCGACGAACTGCAAAAAATTCACAACTCCTGTAGTGTATCGTCGGTCATGCCTTGGAAGCGAAATCCAACTCTTATCCAGATCCATATATAGCCTGATAATAATATATATGTATAAATTTAATTAATAAGAAATTAATTAACACATACATATATATATATATATATATAAATCCTTAATAATTAATTACATTACAATATATATTATTATCAACATTAACTCATATATATATATACCATTAACAACCATTATTTAAGTTACACTATATATCAACCATTATTTAAGTTAATTACACTATCAACAACTATTAATTAACATATATATATATATATATATATATATTAACACTAATTAAAATAACATCAAATTAAAACACATAATTAAACTAAAACTCAAAATCAACTCAACTAAAACTCAAAATCAACATATATACATACATTCTAACACTAAAACAACAACAAATTAAACAGAAAATCACTTAATAAATCAAAATCACTAAAACTCAAAATCAACTCAACTAAAACTCAAAATCAACATATATACATATATTCTAACACTAAAACAACAACAAAACAAAAAATCACTTACTAAATCAAAATCACTAAAACTCAAAATCAACTCAACTAAAACTCAAAATCAACATATATACACATATACGTACCTATATATAGCTCCATAATGTAAGAGAGGACGGATTTCAATAATACCCACAGATTTTTCACTCTTTCTCCCGTTTTTCCCTTTTTTTTTTTTCTTTTTTTTTGAAATGAGCAGCTGCTGCCCAGATATGAAAATATATAGACTTATAGCCGACGAAAATGTCAACTTCGTCGGCCATACTTCCAAAAATTTTCGTCGGCTAATGTTTCGGAGAAAGGCCGACGAAAATACAAATCGTCGACTGAAATATGAATATAGCCGACGATTTTTTGAAAATACCAACGAAAAAACAGTTTCGTCGGCTATAGTTAAACTATGGCCGACGATTTTTTTTTTCCACCGATGAAAAATAAAATCGTCGGCTATTCCTTAGAATTACAGACGAAAATTTTAATTCGTCGGCCGTTTTATTTTTCGTCGGGAAAAACCTTTTTTCTGGTAGTGAGTACTGACGAATGAATTTCCCAGGAGTCCAGGACGGGGCTGTAAATGAGAAAACACAGATAAGGGTACAATTGATACGACCCGAACCTCGAATTACCTTTTAACTGGTTTACTTTTACTTTTACTCCTCGGAAATTTATTTTACGATTCGAAAGTTCTAAAGGTTGACTTTTAGATGAGTTGACCCGACCGATGATTTTATTTCATGACGAGGTAGTAGACGTTGAGACGAGTTCGTGGACACGTAGCATGCTCAATTTGGAGTTCGCATGAAAAAGTTATGATGTAAAATAGGAAATTTGCCGATTTTGGACGAGAATAAATAGCCGGGAGAAAATTTCCCGAAAGGGAAACCCCCCATTTTTCTTTTTATTTTTTCTTTTCTTTCTTTTTCTTCTCTCTCCTCTCCCCCGACTCGGCCCGACCTCCGGCCGAACCTCCGCCGTCCGGCCGAACTGGGTAGGCGCACTGGTCCCGTTTGGACCGCCTCCTCTTCCTCTTCTACTCTGTGGCAGCCACGCGGCCTAGTTCGCCGTCGTTCGACTGATGGGAGCTTGAGAGGGTTCGACTATGTCGAACCGGGAACTCTCTCCTCTGGCCATAATTCAGCCCGATTTTGGAGGGCAAATGAAGATATCAACTTGTGCGACAATCCCACGAAAGGAATTGAACCGAATCGATCCAGGTAAGGAGAAATTAGGATTTGAAAATTTTAGGGTTTTGTGTGATTTTCGGTGGAGGTTGTGTAATTGATGTTTTTGGTAGATTTGGAGGTTAGAATTGAGTTTAGAACATTGTTTGGAGTCGATTGAGTGTAATTTGGTGTTGAATTGGTGGATTTTTTGAGAAATTGGAGTTTGGGGAGTTGCTGCCGCCGTGCCGGCCGCTGTATGCGGCGACTGCATGGATTTTTGGCGGCGGGGACGACGGGGATGAGTCCCTGAAGTGGTGACGATGATGTTGGGTGAATTTGGAGCCGATTGGAGGTGTTTTTGGCCTCCGTGGCGGAGCTGCCGGCGGCGGGCGGCGGCGCTGCGGTTGCCGGCAGCGTGAGGAAGACGATGAATAGTGAAACCGATAAAAAGTAAAAAGTAAAACGGTAAAAGGTGAAAAGTAAACAGTAAACAGTAAACAGTAAACAGTAAAAATAAATGGTAAATAGTAATTGAATTTTAACCATTTACTGTTTGACTTTCAGAGTTACTGTTTGACCTAGAACAATTACTGTTTGACCACTAAAAGTTACTGTTGACTTACCGTAAAAAGGTAAAAGCTGTTTTAAAGGGGTTTTACGACGAAATAACTAGTAAAAGGATTAATCGGACACGGGGTGGGTGTCCTGAGTTATTTCGGAAGTAGATTTTTCGGTATTGAGGAGTAATTCCTATATCGATAAGTAAAAAGGGAAATTAGGAAGTTTCGTGCGAGTGAGGACGTCCGTAGATTTAACGTTTTTGATTAAATTCCGAGTTTCGTAATAATTATAATTACGTCCCTATTACAGGTCGAGAGGTTATTCGACGGGATGAGAGATCGGATTAGCGGCGCGCTCGGCCGTACTGCGAGTGGATTTTTATTTTAAATAAATGCATGCATAACTATTTAATGAAATGCAGTTTATATTGGAATAAATGATTTGAAAAGCTTGAGAATTCGTATAATTAAAATGATATTGATATTTAAAGAACTTTATGGTTTTGGGGTTATGCTTTTACTACTATTTTAGTAGTACGTGATTTCATCCGGAAACGAGGTTTCCGGAAATAGTATGTTTTAATTATTCATAATTGATCATGATGAATAAGTTTTAATGGTATTTAAATGAAAGGATCGGAAATGAGATTTCCGGAGATTTTATGCTTTCGGTATTTGTGATTTTTCCGACATGTGAGACATGTCGAAGCTATATATTCTTGTCGATATTATTTTTATGACATTGAGACATGTCATATATATATATATAAGCCTCAGATGTACGGTCGGGGACCGTACTGATTTATGATATATAAGGGGATACGTGTTTTCGGTTTTGTTTTCGGATTTTAACCATATCAGGGTCGGGATATACATATATTGATGCTAGCTAGCTTAGTCGCCTAAGCCCACGCGAGGTGACGACTTGACCATATATGTCAGATTCACGCTCGGTGGTAGACGTGTACGGGCATAGCGTGATGACGCTATTGGGACTCTTGGATGTTTGACCCTTAGCCTGCGGGGCTATTATTAAATGGTGGGTATGATGTTTCCCCTATTTTATTATATGATTTGACCAATGAGATTGGTCAGGATATTATATTAATTGGGTTTCGGGAATATTTTCGACTTTCATTTATTTAATAAATTCCCGAACCAGCGGGGCTGGATTTTTAATTACAAGAATAATTGGGAATGGGCCAATGGGATTGGTCCAGTTATATTTTATTTGATTATTCGATATATCAGTGGGACTGAGTTTTTTTACTACAAAATAATTTGGGATTCGGCCAATAGGATTGGTCGTGGTATGTTACTATTTGATTTTCAAAGTATTTATTTTGAAAGTATAAACAAAATATTATTTGTGTCTTTGAGATATCAGGGATGCTGATTAATTACTATGATTTTCTTAAACGTGGGACGTTTTACGAAAATGCATGCATAGTGGTTTTCAAATATTAAAATATTGGGGAAGTAATATAAAACTTTTTATATAAGGTATATTACGATATTATTTTTATACACTCACTCTAACGTTTTTAAATTACTTTCCCCTGGGTACTTCAGTTTAAATCGCCCAGTGTGCTGAGTAGTGATCAGAGGTCAAGAGTACTCAGAGTCGAGGCATAGCTGTCATCCTTGCTGCTTCCGCTAGGTGGGATCCGTGATCCCTTATTATTCTGTTTCTTGTTATATTTCCATTTGTAATTCCAGTTCATTTTGCTAGATTGCTCTGATTACCTGTGAGCCAGTTGAATTAGATTTTGTGTTTATTTGTGGCGGTTGTTGTGATTTGGGGAACAAGTGGCTCCAGGTGTTACGGTTGGAACTGGAAATTTAGAAGTGTTTTGGTTGTTGCAGGTTTTAGGGTTGTCCATCTTAAGATTGACTTATCGATTTATCGATAGAGTTAGTCTTAAGGTGGTCCCCGCAGGATCTTATCCGGATTTCAGGGTGAAATCCGGGGCGGGTCCTGTCAACAATTGTCTTTTCACTAACAGATCCAATCGCCCCGGTGTGTATCCGGAGATATCTGGCGCGTTTCTGATTACGTAAACTTTTCATATCAACTCCGTATATGTTTGGACACGCGCCGAAAACGATCGAAAACGTGCCGGAAACGATCGGATACGTTATTGTAAAAACATCCCTCTGTATATAAACTCTCTCCTGGGTTGTCACTGTGGGTAGCCTATTTGAATATCTGACCCGGCCCGAAGCCCAAACCCGAATGAATTTCCCCTTTCTATTCTGGAAATTTAAAATAAATATTACACTCTTTTCACCGCTCTATCTTATTTCTACACTTCTTCTTCTTCTTCCCCAATCCTTCTGTAAAGCTCTTCGAATCGTCTCCCAGTCTTCTGACCCTCCCAGAGCCCTGCTGGAACCGCCCAGGTACTCACTCTTTGTATCAATTCCTGATTTTACTTTTTTATTCATGATTGTATAGTTTTAATTTAGGGTTTAGGGTTTAGTGTTTGATTAATTCTTTTGTTCTGCTACTATTGCTAATATTAGGGTTTATAAGTTACTTGGATTAAGAGAAGTAAAACCCAGAAAAAAGGTTTACTTCTTCCAATATTTGATGCAATATGATTTGGCTATCTGTTATTATTATTGTGGTGATTGGTGTTTATCTGATTGTAGAGTTTTGATTTTGAAGTTTGAGCTGAAATGGAAAAGAACTCAGCAGCATGTGTGATGGAATGGAGCATAGAGCTCGAGAAGGCCTTAAGGTCCACAAAGCCAGGCCGCTCACTCGAAGCCATATCAGATATTGGGCCGAAATTGGTACAGTTAAGCAGAGAACCGGAGTGTTCTCCGGTTATTTACCACATGTTTGACCTCATTCCCGGTGAGGAGAAGCTCTTCTCCAATGCCATTGTTTGGCGTCTCGCAAATGCGTTTGAATGTGGAGATAAGGACACAAGGGTCTGTGTTTTGAAGGCGTTTTTGTATGAGTACCGGAGAAGAAAGAAAGGGAGAGAGTATAGGGGAGTTTTGTCGAAAAATGAGGATCGTGTGCAGGTAGAGTTATTGGGGAAAGTTAAGGTTGTTTTTGATGGTGGAGATGTTGAAGATAAGGCGCTGGCTTTGGGGTTATTCGGCTGTTGGGCACATTTTGCTAAAGAAAGTCCAAGCATACGATACCTGGTGCTCTCTAGTATGGTTTCCTCTGACATTCTGGAGGTGAAAGCGTCCTTATTTGCGGCTGGGTGCTTTGCTGAGCTATCGGAGGACTTTGCGCTGGTTGTGTTGGAGATACTGCTCCATATGATGAATTCACCGGAAACATTGCCTAGTATAAGGTTGGCTGGAGCGCGGATGTTTGCCAAAGTTGGATTTTCACGTTCCACTGTAGATAAGGCTTACAAGGTTCTAACGCATATTGCTACTTTCACACTTAATTCACATGATGTAAATGTGTACAGTGCCTAATTTTTGCTTCACTGCAGACAGGTGTGAAGTTGTTATCAGAGTGTTCGGATGAGGATTATCAGGTTGCCATGCTGGTTTCCATCTCCAAACTTGCTTCCAGGTCAACGATTCTTATTTCTGGGCATGTATGTAATTTAATATTTTAAGTTCCTATAGCTGAGAAGGTATGTATTATGATTGCTATTTCTTACAATATACTTGATTTATAATACTTGTTGGCATCTGAATGCAGGTTGACTTGCTTGTATTGTTTCTTAACAAAGAAAAAACTTTTCGTCTTCGGGGAACAGCACTAAGATGCCTGCATTTTCTTTCAAGTAAAGGAATGTACCCTGTTCCTTTAAACACATCTCTGGTGAAAACATTATTTAGCATGCTTGATGAACCCCAGGTCCCATCTCACATGCTGTTTCAAGCACTGCAGACATTACGTAAGGTGGTTTCTTAGATCATACGCTTGAACTTGTCATTAACACTGTCCTATTTCTGTTTTACTTACTGTAGGTGTTTGTGCAGGTAATTTTACGTATGCCTCCTAATCTACCCTTTGATGTCTTTGAATTCACCAAGCTGGTAAACATTGCTATGAATGCATCTCCATCTGCAATTACATCAGAGAGTATGTTAGCCATTTCTGTTTTGGTAGATATATTAAGAAAATTAAAGAAAAGCACACAGATGGAGTCTTTTGTGCATTCAGAGTCTCTTCTTCCTTCTCGGGTGGTTTTGCTTATCGTAGATCTGATCACTTTGATGGTGAAGCCAATTTTGTTTCTTTGTCAGATCGATTCTGTAGTGCTTCAGATATTTAATTTCCTTCTTGATCTTCTTGTCATTCTAAATCGAGAATATCCAGATTTACATTGCCTTGTATTGGATCAAATATTTGGGTTAATCAAGTCCATCTCGATTGTGCATGACCCTGTCATGGCTACAACAAAGACAGGTGCCTTTGTTCGTGATAATGTAGATTCAAAAAAGAGCTCAGTTATCAGGTCGAAGCTAGTATTGAGGATATACAGATTTTTAGTGACCTATCTTGAAAATCTCAGTGAAGCTGAAGCCCTCTCCACAAAAGTATTTGAAAAGGTGAAGATTCTGGTTGAACATTTATGCCAGAGTAACTTGTTTGACTGCTATGTATACACAATTTACTCTTTGCTGTTGCATCATCAGTTCATTTGGGGTCAATTGGTGCATGAGAGCGAGGGAAGTAGCAACAGACTCTCGGGTATGTCTCCTCATAATTACTCTGCTGAGCATGAATCTCATGTCATTGAATTTGCTAAGAGGATGCTAACAGAAAAAAGTAGTTGGCCTGTGTACCGAGTCGGGACATATGCAGCATGTCAAGGAGCTTGGCACACGGCAACTTTTACATTTGAGCATTTGGTGAAAATGGTTCGTTCTGATCTGTGCTGTCGCTGGTTGAAATCATTAGTTTATTATGCTCATGGGGAGTGGAAATGTGAGCTGCTTCGATTACCCAAACAAGGGTTGGAGACACGCAAATCTCCTCTTATAGTTTCCATTGATGATTTAGGTCAAATTAGTCAAGATGCAGCTAGTGGTATCAAGGGGCCTGTTTACAGTAAAGAGCTAGCAGCAGCTTACAACAGTCTCTGCTCTTCTTTGGAAACATTGAGAGTCCAAGTCACAACAGGCCCTTTTTATTTCCAGAGATGGTTTTTGTCATTAAGAGCAAAGTTACTAGGAGCTGTGATGGGTATACTTGATATTTTGAGAAACATAATAAAAATTAGGCGGGGTCAGAAAAGTTCTGTGGTTGAATACTTTATTTCGTTGCAGAAACTTACTCAGATATCTCTGCAATTGAAGAGGGTGGCACATGAATTTGATCTAGTTACAACATCTTTCATTGACATTGACAAGAAAAGTTCTAGTATCATTTCAGCACTTGCAATAAATTGTTCTCTGTTGGCGTTTTGTTCTGGTTTTGCTCTCTACATTCCAAACCTAGCTAATTCAGTTGCTATTTGCAGTCTGGGTGCTGCAAACAATACTGACGCTATACTCATACAAGATCTACTTGGGCGGTTGTGGCACACTAAACATGAAACCATTAAAGATCTCTGTCTGCTTTGGGAGGCGGGTGGGAAGCCTTTAGATTGTTTTCACTTTCGATCAAGAACCCAAATATGTGAAAATTGTTCGGAAGGAAGAGATATTCTTAGGGTCAGTAGTTATGCAGTTTCAGGGTTTTCTGGCTTGAAATGCAAGTCTAACAGTGTGCAGAATGAGGAAGGTCTTTCCGACGTAACCGAAGTTGGCTTTCAAATTCTACGTGAAATTGTTATGAAATGGATGCAAATTCCTTTCCGGACTCCCAAGTACTTCTTCAATTTAAGGTATGCCGCCATTATGACAATATTAATTAGGAAGTATTTCTTTTTCCTGTTTTTATTTAGGGGTTTGATAGGAGATTATAGGAGTCCAAATGTTTCTCCATGTAAAGAAAAGAGTATGTGACATGATTTATTTAACTTTGGCTTTTTAATTGTTAACTTTTTGGGGGTGAGTTTTGGGGAGTTTATAATAACCATTTTGCCGTTTTATTAAAAATGTCAAATCAGTCCTTGGGAAAAGCATAAATGTCACTAGCCCAATTTTCTTTTGTTCCATTTATTTTGGGCAAACCTACAAAGTTTGATCCGACTGATCAACTCCAATTGTCCACCTTTCTTGATTAATAAACCGTGATCAGAAAATAGATGACATATTTTCTTTTCAATTCTACCTAAAAACCCTTTTACCGATCAAGAAAGCATTACAGGACCAGCACCAATTCTCTTTTGTTAAGGGAAATATATTCTTATTTCTTTGATGTATATGCCTAACTATTATTCACCTCATTTTGACAGATTTCAAAAGCGTTGAACATCAAATATTTTGTAGGATGGTTTCCATTGTATACCTTGTCATACTGTATGATTTATCCTATCCATTGTATATCATTGTCATACACATGATTTATATTTTGGTATTCACGAGTTTTCTAATGTTTGTGAATGACATAAATATCAGGCCTTGCCTTGGATCAGAGCTGTTTGCTGTCAATGGGACTAGAGACCCAAATGGAATATGTGTGTCATTAGGCTTCCACTTGTCTTTAAATCTTTGCCTTCAATTAAGAAATGTACAACCAGATCTGCGGTTTAACAAATTGTACTGCATGCTCTATTGTAAACCATCTTTTCTGGAGTCAAGAGCAAGTGGAGTACACAAGGAGCAAGATCTGGGTACCAATCAAGCTTGGGAAACTGATGACATGGTAGAAAATTATGAAAAGCTGGTGAAGTATGCAGCCGAATGCAGCACAAAAAAGAGTAACAAGCGTGGAAGGAGTGGTGGTGATGGGGAGTTTGTGAATTCATTCGTGTGTTTTGAACTAAATAACAGAGGACAAGGGTTCTCGAGTTGCTTGCTTGATGTTTCTGGTTTTCCGGTGGGTAATTATAGAATCAAATGGTATAGCTGTTGTATTGATAAGCAGGGAGAGTGTTGGACCCTCCCCTCTTTGAATCCTGGACCTGTATTTACTGTACAGGGTTTGTAGATTGAGCATTTAATGTATCATTCCAAACATGTAAATATCTTTTCCAATTCAAGTCATGAAGAAAACTTGTTTAATATTGTTTTTTGTAGTAATTGTTCATCTTGTGAATTCAGATAGCGAAGACTATTGTAAATTAGTCTTTCAAAAACTTGAATGATGCTCCGGCTAGGCTAAGATCTCTTAACAAACAAGAGTTCAGTTTTCATACCCATAACTTCTTATCATCGTTGCTCATTTTCCAGAACAAAACCAAAAGAATAACCGGAATTGGAATATTTGTAAGCAAATTATGAGCGTAATGTAAACCCAAACAAACTATGAGCGTCTGTAATTAATAAAGTAAACTAACATTTTCCTCAGGAAATGAACTCTTTACACAACTAACGTTAGTGAATTACAAGAGTACAATCTACATATGTAAATAGGAATCATAATCCTACTCCTAATCGGCTAAATAAATCCAAGAGAATGTGCATTCCTTATTTGACTAGGTAATATATATATATATATATATTCCATATTAGGTTTCCATCGACAATCCATTGTGTTGTCAACTCTAGGCGGTGCTCCTCTCTTGGATTCTTTTGTTGAATATAAAAGGAGCACAACATACCCTTAAGGTTTAGAAACTAAGAACATTTGCGCAATGGCGGAGCTTCACTAAGGCTGGAGTTTGCCATACACCGCTTCAAAGTCATATTTGATACTCTTTTGTCCCCGGTTTTGGAATCATAATCGTACCATTCAACCATGAGCTATATCAATGAAATTGATGGTAAATGTTTTCCTTAAGAAAAAAAAGAAAAAGAAGAGAATATTACTAAGGCGTCGAACATGAAACACATTATATCTTGACCCCCATAAAGAAAAGTTTCGAAATTCGTCAATATATGTGCCATACTCTCTGTCTAAAGTTGATCGAGCAGCCGAGTATGGGAGCTCATGTCATAAGAGCATCCGCACCGGCGAGCAGCCGGGGGATGTTTGCTCGAGCAAGAGGTGGGGCCTAAACGAGGCGCTCAAGCAAGACGTTTTGGAGCGCGCACCGGTGTCGAAAGAGGAGGCCAACTGCTCGAGCAGTCAACCGGTCTTCTTGCTCGCCCGTTCGCTCAAGCAAAGTTTGCTCGAACAGGAGGTGGGGCCAGGCCCTTTTTTTTTTGCTTTTCGACTGTTGGAAGAGGATCGACGACGTGTGGAGGACGCTGCCTCGAGCTAGGAAGGACCGGAGAGGACGCCGAGCGCCGCCCTCGAAGGTGGCCGTCGCTCCCGAGCTTTACTGCACCTCCCACATCGACTGGCTCCGCTTCACTCTTGGTTCAAACGAAAGAGGGCGTCGAGCTCGTCATTTTGGTGGGTGGCACTTCGGCTAGCGTCGCCGGACGGTGGAGAACGGAGGCCGGGAAGGACCGAACACGGGAATTCCAAAGGAAGAAGACGATGAACAATGAATTAATAGCCAGGGCCAATTAGATGCTGCCACGTGGCAGTTTGACCGGTCCATTAAAATTGCAACGGTCGAATCAATCTGGGCCTTCCATTTGAATCAGAAATTTTGATCCAACGGTCAGAATTCAAAGACAATGGCTACTATTTGTTCAGAACGGAAATGTTCCCAAAAAATAGTACAAAATTCCCAAAAATTTCAAAACTCTCCCAAAAATTTACCTATAAATGCTACTTCAATTTAAATTTTCGAGAAATAAAAATGTCATTTATTTATTAAGATGAAATAGAAATACATATTAAAATTAAAACACATACTTAAATTAAACACAAGCTTAATAATCAAACACAAAGGGATTCGAAAACACATAATAAAACATATTTAGAGGATTTCACCATTTTCCACCCTCCAAATGTGTTTCACCAAATCTCTCTGGAGCTCTCTATGGATGTAAACGGATTCGAGATCGGCAACACGATCGTGAAACAGTTGCATATTGGCTCCATCTCTACCGATTGGTTCAAAAGGGATTCGATCCCCTTGTACATCCACCGGCCCATCATAAACCCGGAAAGCCCTCGATGGGTTTTGCAACTCTTCTTCTTCCTCATCCTCCACGTACTCTTCCTCAACAATCATGTTATGCAATATAATGCAAGCTAACATGACAGTAGTCATTACCGATTTATGGTGTATTGTACAACTATGACGTATAACTGCCCATCGAGATTGCAAGATGCCGAAGGCCCTCTCAACATCTTTCCGGTATGCCTCTTGTTTCTTTGCGAAGAGTTTATCTTCCGGGGTCTGAGGATTGGGAATTGTTTTGACAAATGTAGAGTACCTTGGATAAATTCCGTCAGCCAGATAATAAGCGGTCGAGTACCTCTGTCCGTGGACTTCGTAAACGGCAGTTGGGCCTCTTTTGGCAAGAATCTCTGAGGACACGTTTGATAGATGAAGCACGTTAATGTCATTTTTAGCTCCAGGACACCCAAAGAAACTGTGCCATATCCACGTATCATACGAGGCAACCGCCTCTAGGATAACCGTTGGGCGACCCTTTCGCCCTAAGTATGCCCCTTGATAGGCGGTTGGGTAGTTCTTCCACTCCCAGTGCATGCAGTCGATGCTTCCAATCATACCTGGAAAGCCTCGGGGTTTGCCTTTAGCTAGTAGTAGTGCAAGGTCTGCCGGTGTAGGACTGCGGAGGTATCTTGGATCATAGAGCTCGACCACTTGCCTGCAAAACTCCTTCATACATTCGAGGGTGGTCGATTCCCCCATCCTTGTAATTTCAGTACATTGATCCGCGGCTGATCCGTACGCCAACATTCGTAGAGCCCCGGTGATCTTTTGTTGGGGAAGTAGCCCTAGCAAACCAGTGGCGTCTTCTCTTTGGTGCCAAGATTGGTCATGGTTGCAGAGGTCCGTCGTGATAATGTTGAATCGGTCTATGCTCATCCTGTACCTCCGGCGAAAGTCTTGGGCGTCGAAGATTGGACGATCAATGAAGTAATCTTCCATGAGATTGCGGCCCCTAGATAACCTCCGACGCTCCTTATTCGGTTTTTTACCGTGACGTGAACCGCTTGATCGTGTTGGTTCATCGTCATGTTGTGCTTCCGCCATGACCACCTGATTGAAGAATGATTGGTCCATATGGGCATCCTCTTCTTGTTGACGTTGTCTCCGCTTGAAAAAATTGTTGAACCTGAAAGGATTCATTGATGCGGATGAACAAGGAAATGTTGTAAGTGTTTAGATTGATGAGTGAAAGATGTGAGTATAGAATGAGTGATATTAGACGTTTTATAGCCAATTGGTCGAAAATCTTATAAAAAATCAGCCCTCAATTATTTTGCCGACAATGACACGTGGCAGTGACACGTGCCAATTATCTATTAGTCGGAAATCTTATAAAAAATCAGCCATCAATTATTTTGCCGATAGTGTCAATTATCTATTACTCGGAAATCTTATCGAAAATCTTGAATAATATCGAGTCGATAATGATACGTGACACATTATTATTGGGGGTAAATCTATCCGGTAAAAAAAATTTAATCATTTCACAACAAGACAAAATTAAATTGCTTAAGCAAATTGTTAATGGGTGTGTGAAAAAATCGATTTGCTTGAGCAAAATTTGAATTTCATTTGCTTGAAGTAAATTTTGTTTCTTGACCCACCATTTGCTTGAGCAAGATCATTTCATGGGTGCGGACACCAGTTTGAGGTTCGGCTTAGGATTTACCATATCATTTTTAACTATTTATCCCAACAAAAAAAAAAAAAAAAACTATTGAAGCGTAGAGAGCATATAAAAGTTCAAATTCACCCGCGAAATTCAAACACACTCTCTCTCTCTGCGTAATGAGCCTCTCCGCCATACGCAATACATTCACCCTCAAAACCTTAAGATATTACACATGTGCCACTGCCCTCCACCACCCTCCTTCGCCGGACCTCCACCACTTTCTCCAGCTCTCAATCACCAAGCGCTCTCTCCCACTCGCCCAACAATCCCACGCGCGAGTCCTCACTCATGGGCTCCACCAAAACCCCTTCATCGCCACCAAGCTCATCTCCGCCTACGCTCTCTTCAACCGCCCAACCAACTCCAAGCTGGTCTTCGACTCCGTCGAACCCAAGAACGTCTATCTCTGGAACTCAATGATCAATGTCTACGTCAAAGGTTGTCTTAACAACCAATGTTTCAATCTGTTTGTCGAAATGTTGTGTTGTTGCAATGCAGACGAGTTTTCGTTTTCGACAATGGCCAAGGTTTCCGGGGATATTGGAGACTTGTCGGCTGGGACATGGGTTCATGCAAAGAGTGTGAGAGCTGGGTTTATGTCCGATACGGTTGTTGGGAATTCGGTGATGTCTATGTATTGTAAATGTGGGGAGTTTGGGGAGTGCAGGAAGGTGTTTGATGAAATGCCTGAGAGAAATGTGAGGTCTTGGAATGTGTTGATTGGAGGGGTTCGGAGTAGCGGTGAGTGTGGGTTTGATGATGGGGTGTTGGAAGCTGCTAAGGGTATGATGAGGAGTGGGTTGAAGCCCGATGGGTTTACTGTTTCGAGTTTGTTGACAATGTGTGGAGGGGAGGGTGTTGGGGGGTTGGGGTATGGGAGGGAGATGCACTGTTATGTTGTCAAGTATGGTTTGGATTTGGGTTTGGATTCGGATGTTCATCTTGGGTGTTGTTTGGTTGATATGTATTGTAGGAGTGGGAGAGTTGATTTGGGGAGACGGGTGTTTGAGGGGATGAAGTGGAGAAATGTGTATGCATGGACGGCGATGGTTAATGGTTATGTGCAGAATGGGGTTGGTGATGAAGCGTTGAATGTTTTCCGGGAGATGCAGGTGGAAGGTGGGATAGAACCCAATAGAGTATCACTTGTGAGTGTTCTCCCGGGTTGTGTTTCACATGCTGGTTTAACGGGAGGGAAACAAATTCATGGGTTTGCTATTAGGAAGGAGATGACTCATGATGTATCTCTATGCAATGCTTTGATAGATATGTATTGCAAATGTGGGAGTTTGGATTTTGCAAGGCGAGTGTTTGAGGATGACTCGTTTTGTAAGGATGCAATCTCTTGGAGTTCAGTGATATCAGGGTATGGATTACATGGAAGGGGCGAGGAAGCCGTTTTCTTGTATAATAAGATGCTTCAGCTCGGAATCAAACCAGACATGATAACCGTAGTAGGGGTTCTTTCAGCTTGTGGCAGGTCAGGACTGGTAAATGAAGGCCTTTCAATCTATGGCTCTGCAACAACTGATTATGGAATCAAACCAACAGTGGAGATGTGTGCTTGTGTGGTGGATCTGTTAGGTCGATCAGGAGAGCTTGATCGAGCATTAAATTTCATCAAAACGATGCCTGTAGAACCTGGTCCAAGTGTTTGGGGGGCTTTAGTTACTGCTTCCGTATTGCATGGGCGCTGTGACATGCAAGATCTAGCTTATCAGTTCCTCATTTTACTAGAACCCGAAAATCCTTCAAATTATGTCTCAGCATCAAACTTTTTTGCTTCTTCTAGAAGATGGGACGTTGTAGCTGAAACTAGAACAAAGATGAAGGAAAGAGGTTTGAGGAAGATGCCGGGGTGCAGTTGGATCAGCATTACTGGTAAGACTCATTCTTTCTATGTTGCTGATAAAGGACATCCTTGCTGTGATTTGATCTATGAGATGCTTGACTACCTCGTCTTAGTAATGAAGGGAGCCCCCGATTCTCATGACTTGTTAGAATATTCAGCCTAGATGATAGATCAGACACATTTGTTAGAGATAGCTTAGCTTAGAATATTCTTCTCAGGACAAATGAAGTGTATCTCTATGATGATTTGAATCATACTCTCTTCCCCCTGATTTTTTTTTTTTTTTTGCATATTACGCAAGAGAAGATTACTTTACCTATTAGAATATATTTGGTTTAGTTTTGGCTTGCTAGCACCTTGTTTTCCTCATTCTGTCTGTTTTCAAACTTGTTCATATCAATCCACAATTGAGCCTGCCGGCTTCGTTGGTTTGTTTATCTCACAGTTAGCTTTCCCATACTTCCTACCATGTGCCATGACTTTGCCCAATGAAACGTAAACATACAAAGTCTGTGCTAGCAGGTGGTTGAAGAACTAAAAGAAATGCTGGACCAGATCCATTCGGCCTTTAATTATTCTCCTAGTCATGTTAGAGATAATCAGGAAAGTTCTGCAAATTTGGTTTTCCGAACTGGTGCTGTTGTTCATGAGTAGTTATGATAGGATCCAGCTTCCCTAAAACGATATGTACCGTACTTTGCTATCTTTGTTCTATTGGAATCACCCATCTTTGAGCAAAGAGTTTATGCTGCTAAGGTACTTGTAGGTAAAAGTATAAACCTTAAATCATCATTGTGAAATAAGGAAGCAAATTATATAAAATCAACGACCTGATAATCCATGACATCAAACACTCATATAGCCTATCTGTGAACATATTATTAAATATTGAATATCCCACTTTCAATATTGTTTTCAAGGCACTATGTCTGCACCAGCAATTTAGCTTTGCAAGTTTGTATTGTACCATAGAATAAACGATCCAGATTTGACAAACAAGGGAAACTAGAATTCCATTGGGAATCTGTTCAAAACCTCAGAGTTGCCTTCCCTCTGGTTTTTTTACATGTTAATCAACTTCTGGTACTGTGAGATTAAAAATGAAAAGAAATTCAGATTTCTACAAGCTTCATGTAGTTATTTTCATCGTTTCATGTCACATCAATTCATAAGTTACAACTTTCTAAACTTCTAGTGCAACATGCATTTCCCTTCTTCCACCTGTACTCTAGTTCTGGAGAAGGAAATGAGTGGCTAGAGTATGCTGGAGCCTTATCCCCATTACTAGTAGAAGTCCAAAAATTTATACATTGTATTTTTCTTCTTCTTTAGGCTGGTCACGGCAAAGAGTATGATCAATTAAATAGTTATCTCATTCCGCTAATCTGTGGGAGAGTATCCCTAAGCTATGATACATGTTCGAACAGCTCACGCGTGAAGGCATCTGTATTGCTGATTTCTGGAACAAAATCTAGATTACAACCAACTACGTCTTTCAAAATTCAGCTCCATTTAACATGAGGTAGCCGCTTCTTGGTCATAGTCTGATCATTCGTGTACCAGTAACTGAGATGGAGCCTCTTTCTAAGTTAAAGATGGTATGAATGAACAACTTGAACAAAAGTCCCTCAATCGAAAATACCTTTGCTACAACCAAAGGAAGTGAGTGGCTTGTTCATCTCTAACTTTCATGTTTGCTATATGGCAATCCTGCATATGCTTCTCATTCTTTGCTCACCAAAATGAAAGATTAATCCGCAAGAACTCTGATTCTTCAACTCTCTGCTTCAGATTCTCTCTCTCGTCTGTAGATATATACTGAATCGAATACCACTCTACCAACCCTTCTGTTTTTCTGACTCCTCCTGCTTAAACTTTTCTTCTTCTCCTTCACAACGATAGGTTCTGACACTGGTAAATGATGAATCCATCCCAAGGGAAGTAAAGCCGCAACAAACTGTACCAGAATCCCTAAAGGAAGGCTTGAGTAGTCACCAGCTGTTACTCCTATCAGAGAAGCCAATCCAATACCTAAAAACCCGCTCACTATTGATGAAAAAATCAAGGCTGAAGCTAAGAAAGCAGTGAGAGATCCTTCACAACCTCGAGGACATAAATGGGCAAATAAGACTGAGAAAGGTAAGAGCTTGAACTGTGCAATTGTTTCTGTTAATCCAGAAAAACAAAGAACAAAGACCTCATTCGGAATCCCCACTCTCAGATTGATCTGTCTTACTAGAACAAAGTCGAGGAGAAGGGAAAAGGCATACACAAACTGCACAATACCAACCAACTTCCTCATTGGAACATGTTTCCAATAGCGGTCGTAAAGTACAGTAGTGGAAAGAAGCATCAACTGGCCAATCACTCGAGACATGCCAATGACCGAAGGATCAAGATTTAGACATTGTGTTTGATAGCAAAAGATGGAACCTGTCAGAACTGGAACAATGGCAATAGAAGCTACAATCCAAGTCAGGGGACGAATAATGTTTTTATCTTGAATTCCCATCATTAGATCCAATACTTGTTTCCTTAGACTTTCCAAGATCGATTTCCCTGCAAGACTGTGGTCTGACAACTGTGGTAAACCAAGAGATTCTTCTCTGATTCTTGATGAAATTGCAAGTTGAGCCGAAAGTAAAACCGAAAATAGGAGAAACATGGTTCGTGGTGGTGCTTTCATCAAGAAATATCCACCAACTAAGTTCCCAAGGATTCCACCAGCAGCTAATGCCATGAATGCATAAGACTGCAAGCCTTTCATCCTGTGTTTCTGGCCATATTCTGCAACAAGAGCATCCTTTGCTACTTCTGTAATTGATGCTCCAAGATTACTGAGAAGAACACATGCCATAATGGTTGGAAGGGCCTTAGCTGCAACTGGAACCAGTGCTAGTGATCCCCAAGACATGACCTGTAGGAGAACTGAGAAGTTTGAAATCCATCAGACTCTGTTCAATTAGTCAGTTATACATGCACATAGCTCATAAATTTGAATAGCATATGCACACTTTCTATTGCCTTTTCGATATCCAAATATGGCTCCTTACTTCACATTGAGACATAGTTTTCACCATTAACCAGCACTTTCTAGGTTCGATTATAGCACTATTACAACTTTCAAGGAAATGGGCAAAATTGGAGATAAGCTTGTTAATTAAGAACTGTTTTACGTCTGTAAAATTGATAAAGAAACTTGTATTCTTATGTTCAGGAATCTAATCACTTTACTTCCATTGAATCAAAGGAATTTGGTATCATGGGAATTCAACAAACAGAACTTTTAGCTTAAGAAAAGGAAGAAGAAAGGAATAAAAAGTAACAGTTCCAATACAAACCACCAACATTAAGCCTTTTATTCTTGTAGAGATAAACCAGAAATGCATAAACAAATTTACATTAAATAACAGAATTCAAATTAACAGAACGAAGGAGATAAGGCAAGGGATTTAAAACTAACCTCCAATGGAAACATAAGGAATTCTATGAGCACCACCAATGTAAAGAGCATCAGAGAGGAGTCCATACAAGGGCTTGGCCACCATGGGAAGATTACCAGAATGTTGCACAAGTTGCAATATTGAAGGGTGCATATTAAGATTATAAGCCATGTGAAAGTTCAAAGCCAACCAAGGAAAGCACCTAAAGCCTTGAACCCAATACCCAAATCCACACAGAATCATCATTTGTTGACTTCCCAATTTGGGAAGGCCTCTCCTTTCCACATTGCCCCTGTTTTTCTTGGCATTTCTGTAAACAACCTGAGTTGGGGTAACCAAGATTGAATTTTTAAGCTGGATTTTGGGTTCTTTGGGGTTGTGAATGGTGGTGTTATCTGGGTTATGGCGGTGCAAAGAAACGATGGGTGGTTTTAAGTGAAAAGGACGTTGCTTTCTTGAAAAGTTCATCACTTTTGGATTGATTGCTGTTGCCCATGGATTTTCATATGAAATTGATGTGTAAATCATGGTAATCTGGGTTAACACTCAAAAACACAGACACAAAATAGAAGACAAAAATTGAGAGCTCTCAAGCTTCTCCTCAATTTTTGACTCTCAAAAACACAAGAATGAGAAAAACAAGGCTGCTATTATTAGACCAAGACTTTTATGGAAAATTAGTACATAAATGTCAGCTAGGTAAAACCAAGTAGCTTCACTGAGAGAGAGAGACAGAGAGAGAGAGATGTAGTAGAGTGGAGAGATTGAAGACAAAGAAGAGCATAGAGGAAGAGGAAGTGGTTTATTTTGAGGTTGGGTTTGTCCTAGAGTGTCTTGTCTCTGCTGTCATTGCCGGGGTGTGTGTTTGAGGAAGCAGCACGCGCCGCACGTGAGTCTGGGTCCGAGGAAATCGGGGACTAGCGTCGAGCCGTCGATGTCTCGGGTCTGGTCCGCGTGTCCGATTTGGTATGGGTCCGTATCCTGACCCAATTAGGAGATCTGAGTTGAGTGATGGACTGATTGGGAAATCTAGCACTTTGTTGGATTCGCGGTCCGTAATTTTCCGTTTATTAAACGGAGAAGGACAGTGTCGGGCTTTCTAGACGCGCGCGTGTAGTCCACGTTCCGAGCGAGACCGATAGTGTTGTACGTCGCGCGTGGAGTTTTTGGTGCAACGTACGGTAGAGCTTTCGCAGACATTTTGGCGGTATCTGAAACGGCATTTGCCTTTTATTTTATTTATTTATTGTTTTAAGGAAATACAGTATAGATATTTTCATTGTTTAGAGACTGGGGTCGCTCCCAAATGCAGAAAATTAGGAGCATTCTTTAGATTGAGAGTGGAGTAGGGTTGTAAAAGTTTGCATTCCATGCTAAGTAACAATTGTTCGATTTAGGGCAATGCATCTAATACAATATGTATGTTCTTAGTTAGATGCTACTCTTATATTCAAAACACGCAACTCTATATTAAATTTTGACATTGTTGTTTTTGTGCTATAATTGACATTGTAGAAGAAAGTAAAGATCACCACAAATTTGTACGGTAGTATCGATAGGTCATTGCTTATAGTTTATCAGTTATTTTTTAAGCTAATTCAAAAGTTACTTGAATAATTCAGGTAAACATGAGGCGGCTCTCAGTTGGCTGGAAGTAGTGCAATAATTGGGAGGCCAGCTTGTGTGCTGCTGGTGGCCATAATTTGGATAGTTGGAAACTTGTCGCAAGCTGGTTGCCATTTGTTTAACTTCTCAAAAAGTGGCACAAGAAGCTTGGTGGATATTTTTTTGGTTTGACAAGAAGCAACTTCTGTTTCCTGTATTGGCCACTTAATAAGTGAGTCATTGAGTCAACTCGGTCAAGACCATGCACCCGCTACATGAATACACAAACAGTATGTGCTAAGCTCTTGTAGCCAAAAATAGAAAATTAAGAGAATGAACCAAAAAATGTCTAAAAGTAGACTTATCTATAATTTCTTTTGAAGAATATCCACCGCAGTAGTCAAATAGAAATCTTTTGGATTTTAAATTTTTAAAGAAAACCAAATGGAAATCTTTTAGATTCTAAATTTTTAAAGAAAACCAACCATCGTTTTATCATCGTCTCATTACCGGTCCAAATATTAACTAGTTAGCAAAGTATAATACCACTGTGCTAATCCACCCTAAAAAGCCCAAGTCCAAAGAGGATGAACCCTAGCGGCCTAGCGGCTGATGATATGTGGTAGACAAGTAAACCGAATCCTTATTTTTCTAAGTTTTTGTATAAATTGCAAAGATACAGAGGATTTAAACAATTTGTCTCAATTCTCTAAAAGATGGAAGACGGCGGCAATCAGATGTGATAATGTCGATCGTAGTGGTAATGCCGTTCCTGATCATGGTTTCGTTTTCTAACAATCTGATCAGTTTGTTGATGCAAGTTGTTAGGGATAAACAAGATATAGCATATGGTACGCGCGCACACACACATTTATATTGCTCTCATGAAAAATATGAAATCTGGTGTATTAAAAAACGAGTGTATGATTGTTTCAGCTAGTTTTCTTTAGGGCATCTCCAATGGGGAAGTCTCATAATGGGGTCTCATACCTATTATAAGACCTCATTTGGACACTATTCATATAAGACTTCAACCATCTTCAATGGTAGGGTTTTAACTAAAAGTCTTAAATTTATAAATTTGATTTTTCTTTATTTTGTGTTGTAATTAATAATAATTTATATTTGTAAACTATTCTTGTACATGATAAATAAATATAATATTAATTTGAAAAAAAAAATTTGAATTTTAGACCCGTATGCATTATCCACAATCGGGCATGATTTCGATTGACATGTGTCGGTGGATAGGATTTGAAATTAAATTATACATAAATATTATAGCTTATCACAAATCGGACAAGATTTTGGTAGACACGTGTCAATTTCTAATTCGTTGTCAAGATTTCGTTATCAGCCACATATCAATTTCTATCTTCCGAGATCATGTTCGTCTTCTATAAAAACGGAGTCGTTCATTCCTTCATATCTCACCAATTCACAAACACTCCTCCTCCCACAAACAAATTGTGGTTTCTAAGTTATTGTTTCATACTTTGAGTTTTATTTTTCGCCATGAATAGGTTGTGGAAATTACTGAAGGAGGAAGCAGAAGATGTTCCGAGAAGGCAACCACAAGCCCTCTTGATGTCTGCGGCAGCCCACCAAGTGGAGATGATGGAAAAATATGAAGCATCACAATAAGGCGGTTCTTCGGAAGGGCGGAAATATATACAAAGGGATAGGGAAATCATGGATCAGCGCTTGAAACCTCTATATTTCACTGAACCGTGTAGGTTTAACTACGACAGCTTTCGAAGGCGCTTCCGTATGCGACCTCATCTCTTTGACAAGATGATGCGTAGCGTGGCCAACCACGACCCGTACTTTGTACAAAATATGGATGCCATCGGCAGACTCAGCCTTTCCATCACACAGAAGCTAACATGTGTTATGAGGATGCTCGCGTACAGTCTAGCAGCTGACTTGATCGATGAATTCTTTGATATTGCTGAATTCACTGCTCTTGAAGTGTTTGATCATTTTACAAGATCTATATGGGCTGTGTACCGCAAAGACTATCTTCACAAACCAACTGCAGCAGATCTACAAAGATTGATAGACAAAGCTGTAGATCGCGGATTTTCAGGTATGTTGGGTAGTCTTGACTGTATGCATTGGCAGTGGAAAAATTGCCCAACTGCCCATGTCGAGCAATTTCAAGGTCACAAAGGAAAACCTACAATTATTTTAGAGGCGGTGGCTTCGTATGATACTTGGATTTGACATGCATATTTCGGACTTCCAGGTTCCCTCAACGATCTCAATGTCCTGGGAAGGTCGTCATTGTTCGATGAGGTATGCAGAGGTGAAGCTCCTCAGGTGGAGTTCAAAGTGGGCAACAATACGTACCATCAATGTTATTATCTGGTGGACGACATCTACCCTAATTGGACAACTCTTGTCAAAGCCATAAAAATCCTACCACTCCAGCGACAAGACACTTTACAAGGATGCAAGAGGCGTTCAGGAAAGACGTGGAGAGAGCATTTGGTATTCTCCAAGTGCGTTTTGCAATTGTGAGGGGTCCAGCTCGTTTATGGAGTAGGGAGAGCCTACAATACATCATGATGACGTGCATTTTTTTGCACAACATGATAATAGAAGATGGGCGCGACGAAGATGAGCAATATGAATTTGACTTAGACGACATCCCGACTCGTCCAAGAAGAGCGGCTATATATGATAAACCGAGTTATGATCATGAGGTGGAGTGTGATCCCCAACAAATGCATGCATTTGTATGTGCTCGTTACAACAAGATTCAATATCCAGTGATATCTGCTTCGCTAAGATCGGATTTAGTGGAACACGGTTGAGTTTTGAAAAAGTTTTGAGAGCGCAACAATGGCTAAATTGTGTGTTATCATGTGTCAACAAGTTTCTAGGTTTGTTTGTTCTTACTTTCCTTTAGGTTAGCTCGTCTTTCTTTTGATTTTTTGTTGGTTTGTTGTTGGTTTGCTTTTGGCTTTGGTTGTACTGGGCATTGCCCTCCCTTCTTTGGTTTAATTTACTCGTTTATTTATAAAAAAAAAAGAGACTATTATCATGTGTCAATAATTGGCTACATAATTAATTAAAGTAGAGTACATCATTAAAACTCTTAATTGACAACATAATTAATTAAAGTAGACTACATCATTAAAGCTCTAACATAATTACTACATCATTAAAGCTCTAACATAATTAATTAAACTAGACTACATCATTAAAGCTCTTAATTTAACATAATTAATTAAATTAGACTACATCATAAATGAGATTTTGTACCCCTCACGCTTCGTCATTATTAGGATACCACTCCGTTTGATGGAGCCTACCATAGGGGGAAGAACTTGATCCACCATGAGGAGGTGTAGATGCTTGAGGGGTACGGAATGACTGCCTAGATGAAATTTGTGCCTCCACTTTCTCTCGCTCAAGTATCATTTTTTGCTTCCTCTTCCAATACCCTCTTTTACAAGGTGAATATATATTAGGATCCACCGCCATTGTGTGAGCATATTCCTCCCTTTGTTGAGCAGCCATAACCTCTTGGTAAAAGTGTTCCCTTCGTGCATAATGTCTGTCATTTTGATCGGCAAGCCTTTTCATTTGATCATGAATACTCATTGAAATCTCTTGATTACTTTTCTTCTTTGCCGCCTTGACCGCTTTTTGTCCCATTGGACGATCTTGCCTAGCTCTAGGTGACACGCTTGGAGTTGCTCAATTTCTGGGCGAATTGTTATCATCCAAGTTGATAGGCGTGTCATAATTTGTGCTATCCCCTTCTATTGATGGCGGATTTGAAAATTTTGGTGTATCCTTCAAGATATCCCAACAATGCAAAAATCCAAAATGCTCTCCATGGGAATCACCGAAGAAATTTTACTTCGCATTCCTTATCTACAAACAATTGTAATAAACATAGTAGTGGTTATTTATTTTAACTATATTTTAAGCGACTTGGAATAATTAATACTATATTTTAACTATGACGAATAAAAATACTTACATCATTAAAATCATTTTCGCCACTCTTATGATCCGCGATGGCTTGGTTTAATGCTTGGCGCCATCTCATGCATGCGGGATTGATCTTCTTCCATCGAGATTCAATACTTGAAGGGGTTCGCTTCGGTGCATTAGGTGGCTTGATATATTCAAAATACTCATATATATGATCCCACAAGCTTCCGCTCGATTGATTAGTACCAATGGCGGCGTCTTCACCAACACTCACCACGGTGATGCACAAAGCCTTATCTTCCTCATTAAAATTTTCTGATCGTGGTGCCCGTGGTTTTTGTGCCCCTCTCTTTGGACTCTTGGTGCTAAAAAAAAAATTCAAATTTTGCTATATGAATAAAAATGATGAGGAGGAAAGAATGTTTGAGAGGATGTAAGAAATGGTGTGGAAGGAATGAAATGTTGGGTTGGTATTTATAGAAGAAATGTAGATCTACTGTAGCAACGGGCAGAAAATTAATCAAAAATTTTTAATTATTTTTTTCGTCACTTTTGTTACCGTTATATATAAAATTAAAATTAGTTTAAATTAGAACCATCGATTAATTTAAAACCTATATCTTGAACCGTCAGATTAAAAATTCATTTAGGAAAATATAAAAATAAAATATATTCAGAGATGAACTCAGGCCGTTGGATTGATTGTTTTTTGAATTATGACTGTTGGATTGTTGGCCGTTGGGGTTGCAGAGAGGGCAACGGTCATTAGCCGACCCACGTGACGCGGGACCCAGATGTCGGCTGCTGTCTCCCTGGGTCGCTGACTCTCTCCGTTCTCTCGCGCGTGGCGCGTCTGCAGGCCAAACACTCTCTCTCCCGCGTTTCTTTCCTCCCGTTTCTCTCCCCTCTGCCATAACAGGCCCCAGTCCAAATTATAAGACGAGTCTCAAACTTAGTCTCAAAATAAGACTTGGGATGAGACCAAGTCTCAAAATTATAGAGTTTAGTACCCCAAATTTTAACCATTGGAACCCAAATTTTTTTAGTACCCTAAAATTATAGAGTTTGAGACCTCCCATTGGAGATGCCCTTAGATGGCTTTCAACTCTTCAGCCATCCACTAATCATAGTTTTACTAGTAAATAATTAACCACCCACCAATAAACTGTTATTTACCGCCAATTATATGACTTCATGTCCAACTCATCGAGTAAGTATGACAACGTGGTGGCCGGAGAGTCAGAGACTCTCCAAAGTCTTCACTGATAATTGGATATATAATCTAAAACATCGTAAGCTTGTAAAATATGTTGAGAACGACACCGGCGGCAATCTCCCATTCGATCAGCTTAATTCCATATATATTTTCATACATCTGCAAGAAGGAGCAAAGCCACAAAGCATGGAGGTCCAAGTATACCTCATGTTCGTGGCGGATTCAGCACCCGGCGAACAGTCAGCACTGGGGGCGGAGGATGTGTGCTCCTCGCGTGTCTTCTGTGTGTGCTTAGGCGTGCCAGCACCCTTGGAGCGGTGCCACTCGACTGCGTGCGACCCCTGGCGAGTCTTCTCGTCTGCTCCCAATTGACTCTGACTTCCTGACCAAGAACCTGTTACGCGGGCGCTGACTAAGCCGGCGTACAGGGCTCGAACAAGACCTGAATAGAACTCTCTAACCGGATTTCCTTCCCAACCCCCTAAGGATTGAGGATCTTGCTTTGATCCGGATAAGCAAAGCAGAGCTAAACCAAGACCACGGGTGTGTCACCTGAGCGACGACTCGATTGCTACCGGGGTAGCGGACTGACTCGATAGGCTCAGCAACCGCTCGACACGAATACGAGATTAGATCAATCGCAGGTGGAGGTAAATTGTGTGAGTTGCTCCGGAGAGGCTTTGGCAAGTTAGCGGTGCGCTAGAACTTGTGGTTGTTTGTGTTTGGTTGAGAACCTTTCTCTAGTTGTAAAAGAGTTATATTTATATGGTTCCCGAAACCCTAGTGCATGAGGATCCAGCCTGGCGGATTCCGAGTTTCATTAGGACTGTCTTTCCTTATTCTGCCTCCAATCTAATCAATTAAGAATCAATTGAGATCAGTCTTGCTCTTTGCTTAGGAAACTTCTTCCCCGTCGAATATTGTCTGGATCCGTACTCAATTAAAGCCGAGGCAAACCAAATCGAGTCCAATGCGAATCAATTACTGATTCGGCAAAGAAATCTTTTCCAATGGATTGCTACCGCAACAATCTCTAATTATCCTAATCAGTATTTACACCTTAATATCCGTTAAGGTAACCCGTATATTATGCACTTGGATTATTACAAAATAACCCCCATCCGATTAGGTAATAAATCAATATTCTCTTTCCAAGTAATCTTTCCTGAATGAAGCGGGAGAATATGAATATTGGGTTCGGTTTAAACCTAAACCCCTCTGGGCCTCAGGGTAAAAAGCCCAATTGAAGTGAATTCCAATTGTGGCCCAAACATTGCCCCCCAGTCTCCAATATTGAGAGTTTCAACGAAATAAAAGAGAGACTGAGCCCCAAACACCGGCCCATCCGCAGCATTTAAATATTTGGACTGTTGCACCGTTTCCTCACCAATCACGACTTCCCAATTCGAAACGGTATTACTGTTCACCTAAACCCTTTATTACTGCAAAACCCAGCGCTTCACAACTCGAGAACCACTTTCGGATTCTTATAAATCAAGTTGAGACCTTTGGTTTCTCCTTCGGACCACTCTTCTTCCTCTTCCTCAGCCCAAACTCAGAAGAAACCCAGATTTGAACCTAATGGCACCATCAAAGAACTTCGCTATCCGCTACTCCGTAGCGAATCAAGCCAAGACTCAACTCCTCCCTCTCATCAACTGCTCCGGGGCCGATGACCGGACCAGTCTTAGCCTTCCCCAAGAGGAACGTGCCACATTAGGTCCCTATGTGGTGGGCTATAATGCTGATGATAACGATGGGGCACATCAGATACTCGACGGCCCGGCACGCCCGCTGCCGGCGCTTTTCCGCTCTGAAGACCCAGCGGAATGCCCAAATTTTCAAACCAACCACCACCAAGCCGCCGTAAACCATTCCGCCTGGCCTCTGGTCAAGCCCTATATGAAAGCCTGGTATGCAGCACGGCTCCCTCTCGACAGAGAAATCTGGAGGAAGGCTGGGGTCGCTGATGTGATCAAACTTTGCTTCAGCCTCAACCCAAAAGGAGGCAACAGGTGTGCCCTTGTTTCGCTGATCAGCCTCTGGAACCCCACAGTCAACGCCTTTGAGTTCAAATTCGGTCATGCCTCCGTGACGTTGCTAGACCTTTATGCCGGCTTCGGGTTCCCAATCGGCCCCCAAGCCTTTGATGAGATCTACTACCCCGAAAGGACAGTCCCCCGGAGCACTATTAATACGGTCGACGTCGGTGGGTTCGAGAAGTGGAAAGATGATACCTCCCAGCTGGATAATGCGCTCAACGGAATAGCCTTTCTGTCTTTCTGGCTCAACAAGTTTGTGTTTTGCTCCAACACCAACAAGATGACCAAGCTTTATCACCGTATGGCGGAGGTAATTTATGCCGGCCAAGAAATTGGCCTTGCCCAATACGTTCTAGCACACCTTTACCGTTGTCTGCACCAGATATCCGCCGTGCCAATGGATTGTGCTCAATCTGGTCCACTATGGATCCTAGATATTTGGTGCCAAATGCACTTTCCCCCACTCATTCCAGCCATGAAGGGGGATCCTAAGCCTGATCAAGTTGTGGGGCAAGAATATGTTGGCTGCGCCCCCAGTCTTGACCTCAGCTACGCTGTCTGCCTCGACATCTTCTTCCGCACAACCGCAAGTGAATTCTTTGCAGAGGCACAGCGGCTGATCCATTTGAAGTATCCACGCGGACTAGTCCGGGGGTTCCTTCCCTCTAGTGAACAAGGCACTAAAGGTCGAAGGATCTTCATTCACTGCACCTCCATGGCGGACTTGCCATTCCTCTGTAGTGACAAGAAATATCCTAGCCACGAGGTCTACGCGCCTCACTTTTTTGCCCGGCAGTTCGGCCTTACTCAAATCCTGCCATACCCGCCACTGAAAAGTGTGAATCTTTTTTCGGCGTGGCGGAATAGCAAAAAGTTCCCACCAGCGTCCGGTGCTAGCGATAGACCACACCTGGAGCTTCTTGATTTGCGAAACTGGGAATACTACCCACACCTGAAGGCCTTTATGGATGCTACTGGTTCATATCAGATATGGTGGGCACGCCTGCGAGGTCCGCTCTTTAAACAACCATCTGTCTTCTACTTCCGGAGGTTCTTTCGGAATCAGGGCGGGCACCTTACCCTAGCTGATCGAGAGGTGCTAAAGGGCGATCCGCTATATGTTGACCTGCCCCCAAGAAAGGTTATACACCCTACTTCCTACTACTATTTTGGTTTGCCAGAAAACCTCGCGTAACTCTTAATTGTTTAATGGAACAGGCATCCGGACAAACCTTGACGGATAGAGGAAAACGCAAAGCAGTATGTGGGTCTCATCCGCCCCCGAAGAAGAGTAGAACTATCGTTGAGGCGGATGAAGAATCTGATGAGGAGGAGAACGCACCTGTAAGTGAATTCAACATCTCCCTAGCCTCCTCGCTTCTTTAGATATCAGTTCAATAAATACCTACGTGACGTAGATATCCCAACTCTATCCCTCTTTACAGATACTTCGGAGGAGGCGCTCCTCGTCTGCTGCAGCCGCCAGCCGAGGTCCCATGGTGATCGAAATTTCCTCTGGCGAGTCCTCTGACCCCTCTGAAGAATCTACAAGTTTTTCCAGTTCCGATGAGGACTATCTGGACCTCTATCAAAATCTTCACGAGATTTGCGGCGATAGTTTTCCTCAACCCATCCCTCTGCGCTATCTTGATGCAGGTACTTCTTTCAGTCTAGCGCCAGCAGTTGGTCAGCGACCTATTACACCAACCCTGACACTTTCTATCGTTACAGAAACCGGACCGGAGGCGGGGGAAAACCCTGATGACGTTGTGGCAGAGACCCCAGCAGATGAGCCTCTACTATTGACAACTGGTGCGCCCGGTAGCTCTTCAACTCCAAACCCGCTGGCCTCAAGCTCAACTCATGAAGTGGAGCAAGAAGAAGAAGAAGAAGAAACAAACCCATGCACCGAGCAGCCAGCAGCTGATGAGCCTTCCTCCCCTGCACCTGATCTCTCACTAACAGAAGAGGAAGCAATTGCCGGTGTGGAATCCCTGGCAGATATTGCCCCCCCGGATTGAACAACTTCCAACTCCTGCGGATGACCAAGCTGACCTTGATCAGCAAGGGCAACCAGGGCAACCAGGGCAACCAAGATCTCCTCTGGTCCAACCCGAAGAAACCCCTCAGCCCGAAATTATTGAGGTATGATATATATATCCGCCTGCCTTGCCATTTTCCTTGGTTAGAGCTACTCCTAACCCTCCTTTTTTATAAATAGGTGGACGATGATATTATGGCCAATGACAACGCCATCCCACTGGCAGCGAACCTTGGCCCTGTGGAATCAACTGAAGCACCGATCCCCTTGCCACAGAATCAATCCCCTGCGAGATTGATTGTTGCTTCCCCATCTGCTCAGCCGTCCGCGACCCCTGGCGGACCTGGTTCTGAAATCCAGGGCCAAACTGCCCCTTCCTCCATCCTGGCAGAAGACTTCTTCCTTCCCCCTCACAGCCCTTAAGAGGAACCTGCAGAAGTACAGAAGGCATGGGGATTCCTAGAGTGCCTGGGAGAAAAGGATCCTGCCGATGCTCGGGTGGCGGATGAACTCTCCTCCGCCCTTGAAGTTCTTAAGAGTCAGTTCCAGCAGCTGCCCCCTGAGCACCAGCCCGAGGCCAATTCCTGCCTTCTTCGCCTCCCAGCAGAATTAAAGAGCCTGCAGGAGCGCCTATCTGCGCCATCCCTTCCGCATGCCAAGCTCCAGGAAGCGGATGCAGCCCTTGCCCAAGCTGCTCGTGCCTATAGAGACCTGTCTGCCGCGGCCAATGACGATCCAGAGGCGGCTGAAATAGCCATACTTGAGCAAAGAATCTCCCTCCTCCGACAGAAACAAGCCCAACGCGCAGAACAAGTAAACCAACAGAAGCTCTTGGCGATAAAATTACAAGAAGAAAGGCAACAAGCGAAGAAAGCAGCAGTGGAACTGGACCGTTGGATCAGTAAGACCAATGCCACAATCAAAAGACTGGGCCTGCACCTGTATGAATTTAGGCCCAACCCTTAAAAGAATCTGGCTTGATGTATGTATATGTACTTTATTTGTTCAATTGGCCATTTGAGCCCATTAAACCAAGCCCAATTCGGTTTGATTCAAAAATCAAACCCTGAGCAACTGCCTTGTCATTACTGTCAGAATTGTAGAACCGTTTCCCGAAAATTTGAAATTCAAATGCCAAAACGGTTCCAACCCCCAACTGCCTAATAACTGCAACGCTCCAACTCAGCCCTTGGATTGCCCCCCAACAAGGCTATAAAAGCAACGCCCCTTTGCTGAAACTGAGAACCCCCAAATTGCCTTAGAATGTTGTTCCTTATTTCACTCCTTTGGTTCTCTTGTCAGCCGCTATGGCTCCCTCAATCCTTTCCACCAGATCCAATTCAGATGTTCCTTTGAACACCCCCGGATCATAACATCCCATGTTAGATAAATCCCGAACCATAACATTCCATGTTATGTCCCGGGCGGATGTGAACACAGATTGGTAGCTGCTGATTCGGCACCCCTCTGCTTGCGTCGGCCGGAGGCCTAACACGGATGCAGTTTCGGGTATCCGCCTCACGCCTCATGGGACCATCAGTCTTCACCTGAATCGAGGCCACGCCGGCGTGAGGATGGTCAAGCCTCAATAGACCAGTTGTCTTCTTCGATATGAAGGAAATTCTGTCTCAGTCATCCTTTTCCGGAGCTGAGACCGACCAGACAACAGCGGAGATGGATAGCGCCGGTCTATTGGGCCCCTGGAGCAACGAGAGACTGTAGGCAGCGGATGTCTATCTGCCACTCTGCTTCGGCGCCAAGACAGTCTCTGCCAAACAATCTTCATGCTCTATCTACCATGCTCTCGGGATTTCCGTCTTCGACCTTTGCTCGGAAAGATTCCAGACCGAAGGACTGGCGGAAATCCCCCACATACAGAGATGGTATCAGAGCTAGTTCGCGGATATATAATTGGTTTCTTTGCGTAAATTTAAGTTCCGCCTTTGTAATAGCCACGGCCGCAAAGCCCCTTTACTTTGTAAATAAAAATAAAAATCTTTGGAAACAAAACTTGCATCGAAAGCCCTATTATCAAAGGCGAAAATTAGGGCACACCCCAAGCGGATGTTCCTAAAAACTCTAATTCAAAGGACAACAGGGCTTAACCCTAAAGAGAGTTCAGAAAATTGTCAAAAATTTCAAAAGTCCGCCACAAAAGATAAGCGCGGATACTGCCCTTATGTTGCCCCCTTAGTTTACTGGGCTGCGCGGACGTGTAAAGACAGAGCAAAGCCGAGAAAACTAGATAACAGAAATAATTGGCTTCCCCTAGAATGGGTTGTGATGGAATAAACAGGTAGAAGCCCATCCGCCAAGCAGCGAATCTGGCCCACTAGAAACAGAAAATAGGCCCAGCCTCAGGCGGCCCCAACGGATGCGTGGGAAAAGTAAACTGTTATTAATGGAGGATGTGACAGTCACCAAACGGACGGAAACACGAGAAGTCGTCAGTCAAACCCATTTATCACGCTCCGGTTCCCAACTGAGCGGGCGACCGAAACTGATCCCCCATAAATATGGGTGAACCACACCATTAAAGACCAGGCCACCCCCAACCGTTGGATCCCCCCGAAAAACAGTATAAAAGGAACCCCTGGTTGCAGCGAAAACCTCATCTGATCGGCCAACTTAGAGCAAATATGACAACCATAGTAGTGTTTGCAAATGGCTCAACCCTCTGGTTACCACAAGCCTTTCCACCAGATCTGCTGGAATTCCGGTTAAACAACCCAGTAACCTCAGTCACCCAGCGTTAAACAAACCCTAACCCCGGTCACCAAGCGTTATGCGCCCTGAGCCTGTGCTTCGAGGTGTTTAGCCAACACCCGGCCAGTCTTGGCTGTTCCCCATGCCGAGTAACGCTAGTGAACCGATTAGGTGCCATCATCAACGGAGGAAGAGGTCCCGCTCCTTCATTGACACGTTCATTCACCTACCTCTCAGCCGACTCAACTTCTCTTTCCTTCAGCTGAACTTGGTGAAAAGTGTCCGCCCGTTGGGGATGGCTGAAATATAGCGGTGGAAAACCGTCGCTTGGAGTCTCCCCTAGCAGGTCTAGAATAGGCCCGAGAAATCCGCCAGCCTCAAGACCTAGAGAACTGTAGACATGGTGTCCGAGCTAGTTAGTAGCTCGTTTTGTTTCCTTTTCCCTGTAATGCCCTTGGCCGCAAAGCCTTGTTATAAATAAAGCAAGTTGCAGTTTCAATACATATAACCGCTCATTCGCAAAGATGGAATTTTATTGATGATAAAAAGTCCAAGAACATAAACATCCCAAATGGATGTCGAAGTAAAACAGGGAAAAGCCCAAAACCCTAACAGTTTTGCAATGAAAGACTAGAAAAACCCAAAATTCGGCATAAACACCCCTAGCGGATGTGCCGCTTTAACTTGTTGCCCCCCGAGCGTGCTGGACTAAGAAGAATTCTGACCAGAATCCTCATCCGCCGGGGGAACTTCAAACTCCCAGACACTTGGAAAGTACTTCTTAAGATATCGCCCATTGATGGGGTTTCTGTGTACTTCCCCATCCAAGTCTCTGAGCTGGTACGCCCCCTTGCCCACAATACGATCAATGACAAATGGACCCTCCCAGCGAGCACTCCATTTACCACGACCCGGTTCATCCAGGGGCAGAGCGACCTTCCAGACCAAGTCTCCTTCGCCATATGACTTACCCTTGGTCCGCTTATCATATGCCTTGGCGATCCGCTGCTTCTCCAGGATGATGCTGTCCAAGGCCTCTAGTCGCTTCTCGTCAAGATCTTCATGTTCCTGGAACATGGCCTGCACATAGTCGTCACCAAGCAGCTGGTGTTGCTCACGAACTCGTAAAGAAGCTACATTGATTTCCAATGGCAGAACAGCATCATGGCCATACATCAACGCATAGGGAGTAGTGCCCGTAGGAGTCCTTTTGGAAGTTCTATAGGCCCAAAGTGTGTTATCAAGTTGAGTGTGCTATGATCTTGGGTTATCCACGAGCATCTTCTTCATGATGGAGATGATAACCTTGTTAGTAGCTTCTGCTTGACCGTTGGATTGAGCATAATAAGGAGAAGAATGTAGGAACTGGATACCATAATCTGCTAGCCAGGTTTGGGTTTTCTCAGCCATAAAGGCTGCCCCCCGGTCCGCCACTATGCATTCTGGAATGCCATACCGGCAGATGATATTTTGAAACACAAAGCGGATGACGGTGTCTGCATCACAGTTCCTGGTTGGTATAGCTTCCACCCACTTCGTAAAGAAATCAGTACCCAGCAAAAGAAACTTGTGCTGCGAAGATGAATGTGGGTGAATCTCTCCGACAAAATCCAATGCCCAACCCCTGGCGGGCCAAGGCTTGATGAGAGGTTGTAAAGGGATGTTTGGAATCCGCTGAACTGGTCCATGCCTTTGGCAATCCTGACAACCCTGAGCAAAACTGTGGCAGTCCTTCAACACAGATGGCCAATGGTATCCGTATCGTCGAATAAGCCACCGCATCTTGGGTCCAGACTGGTGAGAACCACAGACCCCTAAGTGTACCTCCCTCATAATCCGTTTGGCCTCAACGCCAAAGATACACCTTAATAGGACTCCATCCTCCCCCCTACGGAATAGGTCTTCACCCCTGAGAAGGTAATTAGTTGCAAGATGTCTGATTTTTCTCTCAGACAGTGCAGATGGATCCTTTAAATATGCTATGATTGGTATCCGCCAGTCAGTATCGATGGGCTCGACTGTAGCGACCAACCACTCTCCGCGGTCCTCCCCGCGGATAGCAAAAGATGGTAGAGTCCTGCGCTCTACTCGAAGGATTCTTTCCCTCAGTCTCCACAACTGGTGTCGCGGAAACCGGGTTCTGATTC
This sequence comes from Potentilla sterilis, assembly GCA_963682095.1. Lineage (NCBI taxonomy): Eukaryota > Viridiplantae > Streptophyta > Magnoliopsida > Rosales > Rosaceae > Potentilla > Potentilla sterilis. The sequence continues at coordinate 49,790,217 of OY821758.1, read as the reverse complement.
TTCCTGTTTCGCACGGCCTTAAGGGCTGCAGCAACAGTTGCTTCATCCCCCAAAGTCCCGCCAAACACATCCTTAGCTTCAGCGTCAGTTAATCCCCTACACTCAGCTGTACCATGTTTGATCAGCTCCTTGTGGGAATTCTTCAAACAATACATGGTTACCCTTTTGTAAGGATGACCCATTGTAGATCCCGCAATCTTGACACTTGTCCCATTGGGCGTGCCAAAATGTTCGTGGCGGATTCAGCACCCGGCGAACAGTCAGCACTGGGGGCGGAGGATGTGTGCTCCTCGCGTGTCTTCTGTGTGTGCTTAGGCGTGCCAGCACCCTTGGAGCGGTGCCACTCGACTGCGTGCGACCCCTGGCGAGTCTTCTCGTCTGCTCCCAATTGACTCTGACTTCCTGACCAAGCAACTGTTACGCGGGCGCTGACTAAGCCGGCGTACAGGGCTCGAACAAGACCTGAATAGAATTCTCTAATAGGATTTCCTTCCCAACCCCCTAAGGATTGAGGATCTTACTTTGATCCGGAGAAGCAAAGCAGAGCTAAACCAAGACCACGAGTGTGTCACCTGAGTGACGACTCGATTGCTACCGGGGTAGCGGACTGACTCGATAGGCTCAGCAACCGCTCGACACGAATACGAGATTAGATCAATCGCAGGTGGAGGCAAATTGCGTGAGTTGCTCCGGAGAGGCTTTGGCAAGTTAGCGGTGCGCTAGAACTTGTGGTTGTTTGTGTTTGGTTGAGAACCTTTCTCTAGTTGTAAAAGAGTTATATTTATATGGTTCCCGAAACCCTAGTGCATGAGGATCCAGCCTGGCGGATTCCGAGTTTCATTAGGACTGTCTTTCCTTATTCTGCCTCCAATCTAATCAATTAAGAATCAATTGAGATCAGTCTTGCTCTTTGCTTAGGAAACTTCTTCCCCGTCGAATATTGTCTGGATCCGTACTCAATTAAAGCCGGGGCAAACCAAATCGAGTCCAATGCGAATCAATTACTGATTCGGCAAAGAAATCTTTTCCAATGGATTGCTACCGCAACAATCCCTAATTATCCTAATCAGTATTTACACCTTAATATCCGTTAAGGTAACCCGTATATTATGCACTTGGATTATTACAAAATAACCCCCATCCGATTAGGTAATAAATCAATATTCTCTTTCCAAGTAATCTTTCCTGAATGAAGCGGGAGAATATGAATATTGGGTTCGGTTTAAACCTAAACCCCTCTGGGCCTCGGGGTAAAAAGCCCAATTGAAGTGAATTCCAATTGTGGCCCAAACACCTCAATCCTATGTCTCGTCTCATTCTTCATTTGCTGTTGTTGTTATTTTTGGGGTCTTTTTTCCTAAGGACTAGTAGTATTGTGGAGTCTTGCATTGAGAAAGTGAGACGGGCGCTTCTCAGCTTTAAACAAGATTTTATTGATCCATCTGGTAGGCTTTCTTCTTGGGTGGGTCGCCGATGCTGTCTATGGAGAGGGATTTCATGTAACAACAACACAACTGGTCATGTTACGAAGCTTGACCTCGATAATCCAAATGAATTTTATATGTCGGGTCGGTTGAATCCTTCATTGCTTGGCTTGAAAAAATTGAGTTACTTAGACCTCAGCTATAATAGCTTTGATGGGATTATTCCTATAAGTTCTTTGGGAAGGGGGGGGGGGGGGGGGGGGGGGGGGGGGGGGGGACTGGTGATACCTCATTCTCTTGGTAACCTATCAAACTTGAATTATCTTGACTTGAGTTTTGATGAACCGTTTAATACTGTCCTTTATTTTCAAAACTTGAATTGACTTTCTCATCTCTCTTCCCTAAAATACTTCAATCTTGGAAGAGTCAATCTTAGCAGCACAGGCGTAAGTTGGCTACATGATATCAACATGCTTCCATCACTCTTAGAGTTATTGTGAGATTCAAAACTTTCCACAATCCTTGCAGTCTAAAATTTGTCATCAATTCTGGTCCTAGATATGTCATATAATCATATTGGTGATGTTACATTTTTCAACTGGCTTTTCAATTTCACAAGCCTCCAATCTCTAAAACATCTAGATTTATCTAGTTATGAACTCAAAGGTGGGCTTCCCAAACTCGGTCAAGTATGGTGCAAGCTGAAATACTTGAGTCTTCGAAACAGCTCCTTCTATGATGGCATGAGTCCAGAAGTCTTCGATGGTTTCTCAATTGTTCATATAATAGAATTGAGTCACTAGATTTGGCTGGTTGTGGGTTCTCTGACTTCTCTCAAGTACTGCCCACTTCTTTGGGAACGTTAAAACACCTGCAACACCTTGACCTCAACAACAATTATTTTTGGGGCTCGATTCCGGAATCCATTGGAAACTTGTCATCCTTGAAAACACTGGATCTCTCTGAAAACCTAATGAATGGATCCATTCCAGAAAGCATGGGGCAACTCTCTCAGTTAATTGATCTTCATCTGTCCAATGAAAGAGATACTAAGCACGACCAATGGCAAGGCATTTTGACTGAAGCTCATTTCATCAATCTCACAAGCTTAAAGTCATTCAAAGTGAGCACACAACGACGTATGTCCTTCATTTTCAACATGTCTCAAGACTGGATTCCTCCATTCAAACTCCACACAATTTTGATTGCATATTGTCAAGTAGGCTCTGGCTTCCCTGCATGGCTTCAATCTCAAACTTAACTGGTCGATGTCACTGTTCGAGATTCTGGAACCTAAGCACGACCAATGGCAAGGCATTTTGACTGAAGCTCATTTCATCAATCTCACAAGCTTAAAGTCGTTCAAAGTGAGCACACAACGACGTATGTCCTTCATTTTCAACATGTCTCAAGACTGGATTCCTCCATTCAAACTCCACACAATTTTGATTGCATATTGTCAAGTAGGCTCTGGCTTCCCTGCATGGCTTCAATCTCAAACTTAACTGGTCGATGTCACTGTTCGAGATTCTGGAATCTCAGGTCAGATACCTGAGGATTGGTTTATGAAGATATCCTCCCGAGTCCAGAAGTTGGATTTATCTTACAACCAAATCAGGGGAAAACTTCCGTTCCAATTCAGTTTTGCACGTTTATATTCCCTAGATTTGAGTGGCAATCAATTCAAGGGCACACTTGAGCTCTCTTCCAGCAATGCACCTGTATTGGAAGAGTTGAATCTTTCTGACAACCATCTAGAATGTTCCATTCCACCTTCTATTTGTAACATGCGATACATGGGCGTCCTTTCTCTAAGCAACAATCTATTATATGGAGAGTTCCCTCAAGCGTGGAGTTCATGGAGCTCGATATATAACAGTTGTGGATGTCTCACACAACAATCTCTCTGGTTATATACCGAGCTCAATCGGCATATCCTAAGTTCGCTTAGCATATTGAAGATGAACAACAACAACAACTTGGGCGGTGAAATTCCTTCTTCCTTGCAAAATTGCTCTAGTTTGACGGACATTGATCTTGGAGGCAACAAACTCGTTAGAAAGCTGCCTTCATGGATAGGATCAAACCTATACAATTTGCGGATTCTGAAGTTGCCACCCAATTCCTTAAGCGGATATATCCCCACACAATTGTGTTATCTTCAGGATCTTAGTATCGTAGACATTAGTCGTAACAACTTCTTAGGGACTATTCCCATGTGTTTTAATAATCTCACTCTTTAATCCATCCTTTGGGAGATTGGACGGGTTATTACAGTATACGTGCTATGAAGAGACGACAATTATCTGAAAAGGAAGAGAACTCGAGTATGACATTGCTAATGAGAATTACTGGACTCTAATGCATGTGACAAGCATTGATCTTTCGTCAAATAATTTAGAAGGTGAAATACCTGAGGAACTATGCAGTCTCATTGCCTTGGGTAGCTTGAGTCAAATATAACACGATTTGGGAGAATGAATTTCTGATATGTATTCATCTCACATTGTAGGCTATATAAAGAGAATACAAGATGTACTACAACTCTACTTGCTTGGTACTACCATGTACTACATATACAGAATATGTAAGTACTAACTGCCTAATTTACATTCCTAAGTTACATGACTCACGCTAACACTCCCCCTTAAGTTGGCGCATACACATCAACCATGTCCAACTTGCTAAGTGAGTCATAAAAGGCCTTCTTAGACACTCCTTTTGTGAGTACATCCGCAAGTTGCTCTTCTGAAGGAATAAAATGAAAGCTAATGATCTTAGCATCTAACTTTTCCTTCATAAAGTGACGATCAACCGCCACATGTTTAGAACGATTATGCTGAACTGGATTCTGTGATATATCAATAGCTGCTTTGTTGTCGCAATATAACCGCATCGCATTTGTCAACTTAACACCCAAATCACGTAGCAGATTTCTCAACCACAACAATTCGCACACTCCATGAGTCATACCTCTATACTCAGCCTTAGCACTAGACCGAGCCACAACCTTCTGCTTCTTACTCTTCTATGTAACCAAATTACCTCCTACAAAGGTAAAATAACCTGATGTCGACCTCCTATCTGTAATATTTCCAGCCCACTCTGCATCTGTGAAACCACTAACCTCAAGAATGTTGTTGTATTTAGAGAACATTACTCCTCTTCCTGGAGCTGACTTCAAGTATCTCAAAATTCTCACAACAGTATCCATGTGATCCACACTATGCATGAACTGGCTCACTACACTTACTGCATATGTAACATCTAGTCTGGTATGTACCAAATAAATCAAGCATCCAACTAACCTCTTATAACGAGTCTTGTTGGTAGGGACTTGATCAAGATACTCTACTAATCGATGATTCTGCTCAATAGGAGTGTCGATAGGTGTGCAATCTAGCATACCTGTCTCTGTCAATAGATCAAGAATGTACTTCCTCTGGCACAAGTAGATTCATTCTCTCCCCCTTGCTACCTCAATCCCTAAGAAGTACTTGAGGTCACCTAAGTCCTTCATCTCAAACTCAGAAGCGAGCTATCTCTGCAGTCTATCAATCCCTATAGTATCATTACCGGTAATCACCATATCATCAACATAGATAATTAGGACTACTACATTTCCTTGTTGATGCTTGAGAAACAAGGTATGATCAGAGTTACTCTGTCTATAAACAATCTTTCGCATGAACTGTGAGAACCTCCCAAACTAGGCACGGGGTGACTGTTTGAGACCATGTAGTGACTTTCTTAATTGGCATACAAAATCACCAGTCAAAGTAGTTACATACTGTTTCTGCCTAAACCCGGGGGTCTAGTAGATACTCGGTGAATCCAACTCGATCTCCTGCAATCCTGCTCACTAAAGGGAATACCGGGCGGGCCGGTCTTCTCCTCTCTGATGCCTAAGTTAGTATAGTTGGAATATATATAACCAAGGCACGTATGTAAGCAGGGAGAGAGATAAGTTACCTATTAAAGAGGGTAGTTGGGGCCCTTATATAGGTGGATGGGGGTGAGGGCTGGCCTCACCCTTCGATGTGGGACTGGCTCCCTTCTGTTTGTACCTTCTGGTGCCCTCTTTGGCAGGCTGGCGCCCCCGGCCCCAGGGTCCCTGGAGGCAGGATAGAGTGCTAGGCCCCGAGGCCGGGTGCTGGTGATCCGGTCCCGACCCTTGGGCCGGGCCCTGGTGCACTTGCTGCGGGTCTGTGGGCCTGCTGTAGCCTCTCTGCGGCTATTGTCAACAAGTCCCCCAAGTTCCCGGTCAAGTGCAATCTTGAATGGAGACTTAAATCTGTCTTGCTCTTGTCCCGCAGGCCCGCAGGGTTACCAACCTACCGGTGCCCAGTCCCCCAAGTCCGCGTTAAAGATTGGGCGTGACCGAGGTGAGTACCTGTTACTGATGGGAAGCAATAGTTTATAAGCACGTTTGTAATATAAGCAGTAATATGCTTAAGTGTTGTGGTGCTATGAGCATGGAGCCGGATGGAACCCGGAGAGTATATGAGATGATGCCATGATGCCATGCAATAGATGTGTGCATGGAATGATAATGAGGCGTTGAAATCCACCATGCAAGAGATTTGTGCATGGGATGATAATGAGGCGTTGAAATCCGCCATGCAAGAGATTTGTACATGGGATGATAATGAGGCGTTGAAATCCGCCATGCAAGAAATGTGCACGGAATTTCGGCCGGGCACTCTGCCCTATCGGTACGAGGCGGAGCTTCACTGGGTCACAACTGGGCGATCTGCCAAATCGAAACGGAGCGGAGTTCACTGAGCCTCTACCGGGCGATCTGCCGAAACGGAGTTCACTGAACCTCTACCGGGCGATCTGCCAAAGCGGAGTTCACTGAGCCTCTACCGGGCGATCTGCCGAAACGGAGTTCACTGAGCCTCTACCGGGCGATCTGCCAAAGCGGAGTTCACTGAGCCTCTACCGGGCGATCTGCCGAAACGGACGGGGTGAAGTTCCTGGGACCTCGACCGGGCGTTCTGCCATATCGAGACGGGTCCCAGGTGAACTTCAGTACTGTACCTCGACCGGGCGTTCTGCCATATCGAGACGAGTCCAGGAGTATGGGAACTCGACCGGGCGTTCTGCCATATCGAGACGAGTTCCCCATTGCTAGGCTGCAGGGAGATTACCCCGGTGTTGCGGGCTGTTTGAAGCACCGGTGAACACTTGCTAGTTCTTCTCAGCTTGTGTTGAATAAGTGTTGAGGTAAGGGGGGTGGCATTGAGGTGACAAGGCTCGCCGTGCAGCCCCCGTTTGCCGCAGCTGGTGCGATGCAGGGTTTTTATCCTGCTGGACAAGTGTACATGGGCTAGATATAAACTCACCCGGGTGTATAAAGCCCAAGCCGGTCGAATGTTCTCATGACCGGGGTCAGCCATGGTACTGGGCGGAACTCGACCGGGCGTCCTGCCATATCGAGACGAGTCCCCCAGTGAAATGCCACAGGGCCAGGTGGATCCTATTCCCGGAATATGCTCTCGGGCCGGTTGGATGCGTCGTAACCGGTGGGCGGATCTTGACCGGGCGTTCTGCCATATCGAGACGAGTCCCCCAAGAGAGATGCAACTGGATGGACCTCGACCGGGCGTTCTGTCATATCGAGACGAGGTCTCCAGCAGGGTGGTGTGCAGCCGGTTGAATGATACCTAACCGCGAACTGCTACGGACCGGGCGGACCTCGACCGGGCGTCCTGCCATATCGAGACGGGTCCCCTATTGCTCATACCCGGATGTTATGCTCTCCAAGCGGTTGGATGATCATAACCGGTGAGAGGTCTTCGAGATATGCAGCGAAGAAGCCATGCAGTCGGTTGAATGATCATAACCGAGGACTGTCATGGTGCCGGGCGAATGGCTCGTACCCGGATGGGTGCTCTCCAAGCGGTTGGATGATCATAACCGGTGAGAGGTCTTCGAGATATGCAGCGAAGAAGCCATGCAGTCGGTTGAATGATCATAACCGAGAACTGCCATGGTGCCGGGCGGATGGCTCGTACCCGGATGGGTGCTCTCCAAGCGGTTGGAAAATCACAACCGGTGAGAGGTCTTCAAGCCGGTTGAGAAATCATGACCGGTTAATCTTGCAGCAAAGGTGGCGTGCAACCGTGGAATTTGGGGAAGTGGGAGGGCCTGACTCCTTGGTTCCCGCTCTTACCTTCCTGTCGCAAGCGTGTGGGACAAGTGGCTGACATGCATTTAAGGAGGAAGTCCATCAGTCCCGTCAGTTATGATGGCATGGGCAGTTTACCAATGCTGGGACACGTGCCAGCGGGGGGCGGTCTTGAGATGAAGGGCCTGGATTCGCAGGCGTTTGAGTTGCCCTGTTTGCGTGTTTGGCGGGATTTCCATTGCCTAAGGCATCGGTTCCCCCTATAAAAAGGCCTCCTCTGCTCTTCTTTCTGCTGTTGCTTCTTGCTTTGGAGAAACTAAGAGAAAGAGAGGAATCCGGCGACCACTCTGAGCCCTTTTGCCCCACGAGATCCGTTTTCTTGAGTGCTCCCTACTCTCTTCCTACCATTGCTCGCTGCTTTCGCAGGGCGGATTGTCCTCGGTTGAGCATACTAATCGGTAAGTTTGTTGATTTCTTTGCCCCGGTGTTGTTCTTGTGTTGGTTTTGTTGTTTTGCGGCGGGGGGGGGGGGGGGGGGGGGGGGGAGGGATCTCTGTCGTTGACGGAACTGCTCTGCGGTGAACTTGGGGAGAGGCCGTAGAAGGTGTTGTTGTAGCCTGTTGCTGACGAGCGCTAGGGTTTTGTTTCTTCCCCTAGGTTAAGATGTCATCTTCAGGTTCTGACCGGGCTTCCGAATCGGCTGCCAGGGGTCCTATCGAGGACGATGAGGAGAGACTGGAGGACTGGCTCGGTTCGGAATCTCCGGTGTCCGAAGCCGCTGACTGCTCTGGGAGCAGGGTTTCGACTCCGTCCTTGTCTTCGTCTTCCGGGGCTGAATCCTTGGATACTGAAATACCGCACGGGGTGCGCCTTGCAGATGCTCCGGCCGTGAGCTACACCGTTGACAGAGGGAAGGGTGCTGTGGTGTGCGATAAGCCTGAGGGTAGCATGACTCCTGGAGAGATTGCAGCGCTCCGGGAAACATGGGGTATCCCAGATGACGTTCTGCTGCGGCCCCTGAATCCTGGAGAGTCGGCCTGCAACCCGGAAGCAGGGTGGGTTGCCGCGCACCAGGATCAGTTCCGGCATGGATTCTCTCTCCCGCTGCCAAATTTCGTGCAGTACATGCTCAGTGCGCTGCAAGTGTCGCCCGCGCAACTTCCTGGGCTCCAGTGGAGGCGATTACTGAGCCTCGGCTGCCTATACGATTTGTCCGGAATGAGTATGCCAACGGTAAACGAATTCCGGTCCTTGTATAGGTTGTCCTACTCAAGGAAGCAGGGGTCCCGGGGTTGCCTATCCTTCAACGTCCGGAAGCCTCCACCGATCATCACCAATATGCCTTCATGGGTAGACAATAGCTGGAGGAAGAAGGTGGTGATGGTGGGCGGGAGGTGGCAGGTGAGGAGCAAAATGTACCGGGTTCCTAGCGCCTTCCAACCCCTTGGCGACCAGTCGTACGAGCTATCCGATCTGGAGCATGAGAGGGTCTCGACCATAATCAGATGTTGGGACGATCTGGAACGGAGTTCTTTCAACTTCATCCGACGAGAAGTGCTAGAGTACTGCCAACTCGGGCGGGGTCCCGGTGCGTAGGAAGCCCTTGAGCGGTGATACTTTGTGCTAGTTTTTGCAAAATACTAACTGTTTGCTTTCCTTGCAGGTGCGTCTTCTCGGGCGACTATCAAGCCCGAAACCACTCTCTCGATGGACGGAGAAGACCTCCTGAACAAGCTGAAGGAGAAAGGCGAGATCGTCTCGCGGACGTCGGTGGAAGAGGAGTCCGGCCGGCTCACGACCCATGCGGAGCCGAGGGCCATGGAAGTTGATGACGACGCCTATGTCCTGAAGCGGGTGAAGACCCATCATGCTGCAGGCCTTCTGGCGCCTGGAAAGGGCAAGAGTACCGGGGGGGGGGGGGGGGGGGGGGGGGGGGCAGTGAGGATTCCCGGTGGGATGAACAGGATCCCCAACCGTCCGGTGTCTGTGCCGCACGTGGCTCGTTCCGCGCGGGTAAGCGCACAATCTTCTTCTCCGGAAAGCCGGGGAGAGAAACGGAAGGGCGGGGACGTTCCTTCCGCCGCGCTGGTGACGCTTACCGGGGGGTCGGCACGGGAGAACCTGGCCAAACGGTTCAGGATAACCAGCGGTACGCAAACTAACACTGCCGGGGAGAAGGTTGCTGCTGCTGCCTGGCAGAGTAGTCCCGCGCCTGCGGAGGTGCCAAGGGGAAGCCCGGATAGTGCGCTCGCCTGGCAAGTGGCGGCGGACTTGGCCGGTCTTGGGCTGGACAGACCTGGGGTTGCGGGAGCCCTGGCGGGTGGGAATCGCCCAAAATGCAAGGAATCCGTCCTCCGGGTAAGCACTGCATTGTACCACCATACTACCTGTAGTTTGTTTTCTTTTGCTGCTTGACTAAATGCCTTTGTTGCTGCGCAGCTGCTGTACAGTTTGTACGAACCGGATGCGAGCGAGGAGCTGTCGGAGCTGAAGAGACAGATAGCTGCTCTATCGGAGGCCCGACAGCGCCTGGAGGTGGAGAAATCTCGCTCGGACCGGGAGAAGGCCAGATCGGAGGAGAGGGCCAAGAAGCTGGAGGAGTAGAACCGGAGCCTGGAGAAGGAGAGGGCCGAACTGGAGGCCAAGGTGGATGAGCTCCAAGTGGGAGCTGCCGCTCTGCGCGCCGCCTCTGCCGCTCCGACCGGGGAAGATGACCCGGAACTCTACGAGCGGGTCGTTCTCAAATACCGCGAGAGCGATCAGCTCCTGGAGTTTCTGGTAAAGGCCAGGGAAGAGGGCATCTCGGATGCGTACACGGAATGGGCGGAGAAGGGATGGTTAGACACTTCCCTGATGTCGACTGCTGCTGAAGGAGATATCCATGAGCAGTCGGACATCTATCAGGAGGCGGTGGAGGGGCAGCCGGATGAAGCGATTCGCTCGGACTTGGATTCTTTTACCAACGGTGCCGAGTCTCCCCGAGCCAGGGTCAACACCGGAACTGAGGTCGAGGACGAAGGTACCGTAGGAGAGGCTGGCGGATTGCCTGCTGAAGGCGGAGTCGTGGCTCCTTAGGATTTTTCTTGCCCTTTTCCTTGTAATCTTTCCGGATCGGTTACTACTTGTATACTTGCTTGAATATGAATATACTGGAACTGGCAGAGCCGGTGAAATTTTCTCAAAAGTAGCTTGCATATATATATGTTCTTACAACGGTAGAACCGTGAACTATGCCAAACTAACCGCTCGGGGTAGCGGGTTTACCAGGCCTGGCCACATTCCCGGTCGGGGTCTGTTCTTCTTTCCCCCACGTACCGCTGGAGCTGGCCGTTATCAATCAAAACCTGCACCGCTGTCTTGAGAGCGCAGCACTGGTTTGTTCGATGAGTCACCTCATCATGATAAGAGCAGTACTTGCCCGTCTGTGCCGTTGTAAGTTTCCCCTTCGGGTACTTTCTCTTAGGCGGCGGGGGAATGACGCTCCCGTTCTCAAGTAGGATATCCTCGTAGGAAGTGGTGAGAGCGGTGAAGACTTCTTGACCGGCCGGTGGTGGTGCTGGCATGATTGCCAGGGGGCGCTCTTGGCGGTACGGCGCCGGCTTGTGCTCGGCCTGGGGTCTATCAGAATAGGGCCTCTGCTGCCGCTGTGGCCAATTTCTGTTGTTGGCGTTCCGGCTGGGTCGAGCGGTGCGGTTCTCAGTCTGCTGACTGGGATTGGCTTCCTGGCCGGGCGGAGGGTTCTCGTCCCGGGGATGGTCTTCCTGCTGCTCATCCCGCTTCCTCTTCAGTAGGTGGTGCCCGTAGGTCTCATGATCGGCCTGGGCATGCCGGATGGCCATAGCCATCAACTCGTCATACCCTTGCTGGAGTTCTACCCGGACAGCGTAGGAAAACTTGCCCGCTCGGAGCCCTTGCTTGAACGCCATCTCGGCGATGCCTTTGTCCAGGTTCCGAACTCCGACTGTGGCCGTCTGCCAGCGGTTGACGAAGGTTCTCAGCTCCTCTCCGAGGGCTTGTCTGCAATTGAAGAGGGTGGTCGACGTCCGGGCTCCCTCGACTCGGAGGATGAAGCGGCCCACAAACCGGTCGGCCAACTGCTCGAACGCTTCGATCGAGTTTGCCGGAAGCTCGTAAAACCAGCTGAGTGCTTCTCCGGACAAGGTCTCCTGGAAGATGTTGCAGCAAACTGCATCGGAGTATCCCTTGGCGCAGGTTTGGGACCGGAAGCTGTCCAGATGCTGGTACGGGCAGCCGGATCCTGAGTAGGTGAGCTTGAGGGACTTCTGGTTGCCAGATCTTCCCGACTCCATGACCCGGTGCGAAAAGGGACCCATGCGCTCATTAAACCGAGCGCCCTCCATCGGCCGCGCGGCTCTTCTCTCTTTAGCCTCCATCTGGGCCTTCAAGCTCGACACGGTGTCGGCCAGCACCTGCAGTGCTCGTGCGGTTGGCGTCTCAGCTTCATCTACTGACGAGGCGTCGGGCTGGCGGGAGGTCGTCGCGCTCTTTGGCGGAACGGCGCCTAACGGCCACTTCTGCTGTACGGGTTCGCCGGACCGACCGCCCGAAGATTGCCCTCCATCGGTGTGCTGAGGTGGGATCGGCGGGATTGCCGCCTGTGCCTCGGCCATGGCGCTATTGCGCTGCTGCCCCCTCTCCAGGGCGGCCACCAGGGCAGTATTCACCGCCTCCATCTCTTCGTACCGAGCGTTTGACTTAGCTATGTCCCTGTCGCTCTCCTCTCTTAGACGACTGACCTCCGCGGTCATTGCCCGTAGTTCTCCCGCCATACTGCTATGGCCGGGGCTGTACGTAGGGTCCCGGTCCGGGCTCTCAGATCGATCGCTTGAATCATCTGAGAACGTCAAGGAGAAGCCCCGTCGCTCTGGACTGTCTTCCTCCTCTGCCGGGCCTTTCCCGCGCGAGCTGTCGTGGTGGGGATCCGGCACGCCGGATGGTCCCCCACAGCTCCCTACTTCCTGACCGTTGCCCCGGTCGCCGCGCGGCTCCCGCGTGACGGCTGGGGTGGAGGTGAGCGTCTGCACTACTGCAAGGCGTCCCTCCTCGGCGGTACCTTTCTCTTGACTCATTTCCGAGCTCTTTCCCAACGGTGTTGCTTACACGGCTTTTGGTTCAAGCTTCCCACAGACGGCGCCAATTGTTTCTGCCTAAACCCGGGGGTCTAGTAGATACTCGGTGAATCCAACTCGATCTCCTGCAATCCTGCTCACTAAGGGGAATACCGGGCGGGCTGGTCTTCTCATCTCCGATGCCTAAGTTAGTATAGTTGGAATATATATAACCAAGGCACGTATGTAAGCAGGGAGAGAGATAAGGGTTACCTATTAAAGAGGGTAGTTGGGGCCCTTATATAGGTGGTTGGGGGTGAGGGCTGGCCTCACCCTTCGATGTGGGACTGGCTCCCTTCTGTTTGTACCTTCTGGTGCCCTCTTTGGCAGGCTGGCGCCCCCGGCCCCAGGGTCCCTGGAGGCAGGACAGAGTGCTAGGCCCCGAGGCCGGGTGCTGGTGATCCGGTCCCGACCCTTGGGCCGGGCCCTGGTGCACTTGCTGCGGGTCTGTGGGCCTGCTGTAGCCTCTCTGCGGCTACTGTCAACACATACCCAGGAGGAAGACTCATATACACCTCTTCGGCTAATTCTCTATGAAGAAATACATTATTGACATCAAACTGTCGGAGTGACCAGTTCAAACTAGCAGCAAACGAAAAAAGAACCTTGATAATATTCATTTTTGCAATGGGAACAAAAGTCTCATCATAATCAATACCATATGTCTGAGTAAATTCCTTTGCAACAAGGTGTGCTTTATACCGGCTCATTGATCTATCTGCGTTGTGCTTCACAGTAAACACTCAACGACATCCCACAACCTTCTTTCCATGTGGTGGAGATACAAGTTCCCAAGTATCATTATTCTACAATGCCTCCATCTCTTCCTCCATTGCTATCCTCCACTTTGAATCTCCCAACGCATCATGCACTTTGTTAGGTACTGATACAACAGATATTTGATTCACAAATGATTCATATGACTTTGATAATCTCCTAGTGGACATATAGTTGGCTACTTGATATTTTGATTTGGCTTGTAAACTAGGTTCATATCTTTGGGGGGGGGATGACCTCTAGTAGACCTGTTAGGTAACACATATTGTTCACTATTAAGCTCACTACTACTAGGAACATTGGAATGACATACCTCAAATGATTAATCTTCTACAACAGGGAGTTGTGGATCAGGTGTATGAGTGATGGCAGGAGGGGCAGATTGATCTTCTACCGCAGTTGTGCTCTCAGCTATTGGTTCAATTCCTGGAACATGGCTGTCTGAGGCTTCTACCTCTGGTTGAGCTTTTGTTACTTCTGGTACTGCTGGTACTAAGGCTTCTACCTCTGGTTGAGCTTCTGTCACTTCTGATACTGCTGGTACTGAGGCTTCTACTTCAGGTTTCTCCCCCTCGCCATGATACAACTCTTCAAGTATGAATGCTTCCCCTGTAGGGCTGGATCATCCGAGGTAAAATAGCTCATGTCCTCAAAGAAAGTAACATCCATAGTGACACTTGTATCCCTTCTTATGGCTTTCATAACCAATAAACACACACTTGGTCGCCCGGGGATCTAATTTAGACGATCTCTAGCTCTTAGAAACATGAACAAATGCCACACAACCAAAGACCCGGGCAGGTATATTATGATAGGATGGAAGAGAGACAAGAGATGCAAGAATCTGAAACGGAAATTTTCCTTGAAGAACACTAGATGGAAGGCGATTGATAAGATAAGCAGAAGCTGCGACAGCATCACCCCTAAGATTCTTAGGCATATGAGCACTAAAAAGGATGGAATGAGCCATTTCAAGAAGATGCCGGTTTTTCCTTTTAGACATCTCATTCTGCTCTGGTGTTCGTGGACAGGTTGTTTGATGAACAATCCCATGAGTTTTGAAAAACTAGTGAAAAACACAATTGACATACTCCCCTCCATTATCAGAACGAAGAACTTTAATAGTGCAATTATATTGTGTTTGGACCTGAGAATGAAAGGCTTGAAAAGCAGGGAAGACTTCATCTTTGGTTTGATGAAGAACAATTCATGTCAACCTTGTGCAATCATCAATAAACGACACATAATACCTCATACCCGTGACCGTAGGCTCTTTAGAAGGTCCCCAAACATCAGAATGAATCAATTCAAAAGGGATCTACTCTTGGAGAAACTCGGAGAATAGGTAGAACGATGGCTCTTAGCAAGAACACATGTTTCATAGCGCAAGGAGGACTCTTCCACACCAATAAACAGAGACGGTATGGATTTTTTCATAACATGGAAATATGGATGCCCTAATCGACGATGCCATAACCAAATTTCACTTAGGTGATTTGAACTTGCAGTCAAAGCAGTGCGTCACGGTGCTCCTGGTTTCTCTTTCGCATATGTCTGATCCAAGTGAAACAATCTGCCCCTCAAGTCCCCCCGACTAATTATCTCCCTGGTGAGAAAATCCTGAAAAATCACATACATGAGATAAAAGGTTACAGAGCATCGAGACTCAGTATTTAACTGGGGAACATATATCAAATGGTGTGACAGGTCAGGTACATATAGAACATGGTGAATGGTTAAAACAAGGGTTACACGGACTGACCCTATCCCTAACACAGGAAAAGCTTCACCCCAGTCTGAGACTGATTTCGACTCCGCTCAAGTACTGAGTGCCTAAAGCAGAAGCGAGGGGCCGACGAGGCTGTTGTCGGCAGTGTGCAGAAAACAATGACTCTTCTTTCCCGACGAGGCTGTTGTCGGCAAAATGTCTGGCTGATAAAACCGAACACGAAACCAAACGCAAGCGATCTGATTAGGAAGAGATTAACAAACCCTAACAATGGGGTGTAGTTGGAAGAAGACAAACCAACTTCACACGTCTGACAGAGAACCAACGCCAGACGAAGAATTGCAGCGGAAAATAAAGAGACAAAGTTCTTTCGGATCTTTGCTCTGATACCAAGTCAAATATAACACGATATGGGAGAATGAATTTCTAATATGTATTCATCTCATATTGGAGGCTATATAAAGAGGATATAAGATGTACTACAACCCTACTTGCTTGGTACTACCATGTACTACATATACAGAATAGGTAAGTACTAACTGCCTAATTTACATGACTCACGCTAACAGCTTGAAATTGTCGATGAATCAATAAACTGGCAAGATCCCATTAATGATCGGAAACTTAACCGAGTTGGGAACTATTGATCTCTCACACAACCACCTTTCAGGTGAAATTCCCCAAAGCATTTCTTCTTTGAACTTTCTGTCTCACCTGAATTTGTCTTACAACAATTTGAGTGGGAGCATTCCTTTGGGCAACCAAGTACAAGCACTCGACGATTCATCTATTTATAGAGGCAATTCCTCGCTTTGTCGGTTTCCTCTAAATAAGTGCCCTGGAAATGACACTACAAAAGGGATTAACAAGCATGAAGATGATGACGAAAAGCTTGGTTTGTATGGCAGCGCCGTGCTCGGCTTTGTCATAGGTTTTTGGGCACACTGATTCTGAAAAAGTCGTGGAGGTATGCGTATTTTCAATTCTTTGACAACATCAAAGAAAAGGTTTCACTAGCCAATGCATTACAATTAGCTCGTTTGCAAAGAAATAATGTGTGCTGCATTAGCTGCTTTTTCTATACATCTTTCTTGATATCTCGTAGGCATTTCCTTATTACCGTTTTATACTGTAAGGTACTTGCTAAGTACATGACTCAGCTCATAATTTAGCCAAAAGTGCCCCTACTCTAAGGTGTTGGCTTACTTGGCTTAATGGAAAGCGGTGCCCACACACAGATAAAAGTATTGACTCAACAATCTATATTTCTATAACCCTCATCCTGAATTCAATCGCATGCATCTAAAACCCTCCAAGAATAAGCTACTTATCCACTAAAACCTTTATGTTTAATCCATGGAATAGTCCCAACCATCATCATCATCATCATCATCATCATAGTGATAATGGTAATGTGGATCATAGTTTCGTTGCTTAATAATCCTGTTAATTTTATTGTTGATTTTGTTGCTGCAATTTGTTAGATATGTTAGTCATACTGATTTACTTCTGAAACCTGTTGGGGAATCTGAAGGTATTAACTTGTACTGCTATACAAAATTTGTTTTGCTGCTAACCGGAAAGATGATGAGAATCCTACTGTTACATGCACATGAGCTTGACAAGAATAATACCTACTTAAGGCAAAATTAATTATATTTGGTCAATAAGTGTCAAGAATTGTGAACAACTATTTGGCAACACCATTTCGATGAGAACTTTAAACTAAGAATTGCACTGTCATATCAGAAACAGCAGGTAGGAATGTAGGATACATTCTTTCACCAGAAAGTCTAGGCAAATTTTCAACAGAGTACATTACATCAGCTTCTCAAATTCACAACCAATTAGAGGATTGGTAATCTATCTACACCACCAATTTGTACAACTAACACTTCAAACCTTGAGTGCTTCAACTGAAGTGGGTTTTACAGAAGAGGAACTTTTGGGGGAAACAGTATAGAATGAGCACTATTCCTGAATTGGTATCATCTACAGTATATCAATAAAGGGGAAATTCTAAGGTTGATAAGCACCATAACAGATGTAGATTTCATCTAGAAAGAATCTTTTCCTAGAAATTATAAGTGCTGTATCTAAAAGGGTATGGTCTAAAACAGATAATGGGCAACTGTGACTGAATTCAGATGTTAAGAAAAGAACCCCAAGTGTGTGAATGGTGATCTACAAGAGCTTGTAGTAGCAATCACTTCCATTGAGAAGGAACTGATAGCCTTTGTCACAGTGGCACCTGAAATGAATGACCAGAGAGTCATCCTTCTTCTCCACACTCACAGATTCTGAAAATTCTTTCTCACTGCTCTCCTGCAACAGCAACATAAAGATAATGTTTAGTTTCATAGCTAAGCTCTACATGGTTTGCATATTAAAGAATCTGAAAACACCAAAAACCAAAAACCAACCACCAAATTTCCTTCTTTCTTTGACTGGTTATCAAAAAAATGCATGGGAAAAAAAAAACGGAAGACAAATACCGATTTTCATGGCTTGGCTTTTAAGGATCACAAAACACCGAGTACCAGTTTTCATGGTTTGCCTATTAAACAATTACAAAGCACCAAGTACCAATTTTCATGGTTTGCCTATCAAATAATCACAAAACACCTAGTATCAAATGGCATGAAAATTTAGAACAGAAACAAAATTCTATATCTTGGTATTAGATCATTTGAGTCCTAAGAAAGCATGATGAACCTTTAAGTAAGTCCTGAGCCCTGGTTCAACAAAATCTGGCATATTCTATATTCTTTCTCCTATTTCAACAGTACCCAAGATTCTTGAAAAGTAACCAAACATAGAACTGTAAGGAAACATATCAATACCTCAGTAGAAGTATCATTGGGAATATCTCGAATGGCATCAATGTCAGGCATATCTTGATTGGCTCCGATTTCGAGTTCCTCATCTTGCTCCAGATCTTCTTCATGCATGAGCTGCCTGCACCACTCACTCATCTCCCTCAGCCGACCCTTCATCCTCTTCAGCCTCTGCAAATCCCAACAAATCACACCATTTCAAAAACATAAAGAAAGAAACTTTCAATTTCATAAACCCAGTAAGATAAAGAAAGAAGCTTCAATTTCACAAACCCAGAAAACCCAAAAAGATAAAAGAAAGAAGCTTTCAATTTCATAAACCCAGAAAGCTTTAAACTTGATAAACCCAAGAATCTGAAAGAGGCATAAAAATCAAACCTTGGAATTGGGAGTATCAGTGTCAGTCTCGACGGACATCTCATTAGAGCTGGAGGAGCGAGAGAAGGTCTTGGCCGGAGAGGGGTTGACATCGGAGACGGAGCGGCGGTGGTTCGGCGGAGCTAGAGGCGGAAGGGAGGGGTTGAAGTGGGTCGGCGGCGACGGCGAGGAGGAAGTGTTGAAGTGCGGAGGCGGCGGAGGTGAGTAGGGGTCGGAAATGCAGCGGCGGAGGAGAGGGAGGGAGATCTTGGAGTAGCCGAAGGCGAGGAGAGAAGAAGGGTCTGGAGATTGTGGGGAGGTTTTGATGGGTTCAGAGCCACAGCTCGTCGAGGTCATCATTGCGTTTCAATTTTCTTTCTTTCTGGGTTTCTTGGTTTGTTGCAGACTCAGAGGAAGGTTTTATATAAGAAGAAGGGGGTGGTTAAACATCTGGGTTTTAGGGTGGGAGTTAGTTAGGCTTTGGTGACGTGGCAGAAAGCGGTTACTCGAGCCGGTTTGCATAAAGAAGAAATTCGACGAGTTGAAATATTTGAGGCTAGGACTAAGCAGCAACAAGGCCCGTCTAGCTCAGTTGGTAGAGCGCAAGGCTCTTAACCTTGTGGTCGAGGGTTCGAGCCCCTCGGTGGGCGCTTCGTTTTTTGTTTTAAAAAAAAAACAATTTTTGTAATGCATACGAGATCTCAATTTTTGTATCGATGCTTCGTGTAGTCGATGGGCAATGGCGGTGGTGTTCCATAGTGTTGGTGTGCTCGTGCGTGGGCTACAATTGTGCTGGGAGGTCAGAGTTGATGGCCATGGAGGTGTTTAAGTGGGGGTTTGAATTTTTGGGTTAACTTTTTAGTTTGAGCAACTATGCGTTATGCATGTGGTTGCAATAGCGACGGTGTTTCCCTTTCCTGGCCATGATCAATGAATTGTGGTTGTGTAATGGAGGGGAGCTTGTCACCCCATATAAAAAGGGTTTGGCGTTTTCTCGAGTTATGTAAAGATATATATTTTGCGTTCAATGTAAATTCATTAAATTATGTGTTTTTTCGTTAAACGGGTCTAAACTCATATCTCATTTAGGTGTACTTATTATTGTAAGTGAATTAGAGAGTATGTAAAACTATTTAGGTAATGACATTTATCACGAGTAATCCATCATGTGTAATATTCAATACAGTACGGTAATACTTTTTTTTATAATAATAATAATAAATATATAAATAAATAAACTTATATAGAACTCATAGTGATATCACTCTACATGTGTTACATTCCATTGATCCTAAGTTCCTAACTATTAAGCAGTGTATAAAACTTGTGAGTCTCTTTGTTCTGGTATACTATAACATAAGAATTAGTCTACTGACAATCACATCTACTCTATGACTTCATGAAGTGCAAATGCAATAAGAACTTCTATCATGTATAATATTCTGATACATCTCTTAATTTCATCAATCTGATTCAACCATTCAGACCTTCAGTTCTTAGATATTTCCACCAACAATGGTCTTCAGACGATTTGAAGTCAAAACACTAAACTCTAAGATGATTGGAAAATTGTTGGGCTCATAATTCATTACAGGCATTCATACAATCATGCCACAGCAACAAATCTCATATACAACTACAAAGCCAATCCAAGACTACAGAGTTGGGATTTGATGGCTATCTTCCTTGTATTATTAACTATACTCGGGCTAAGTTCGTGGTAACTGACTAACTAATAAGGCTGATACATTGTAGGTCTTATTACTCTTATGAGAGTGTAGTACAAATGCACAATTTTAGCCTTCTCTTCCGCCTAAAAGCCGGCTTCTAAGAGTTCCTTCTGAGTTATCACTTATCTTTTTTCTCTTACTATGATCCAATTGCCCCCACGGGAGCAATGAACAACCCGCCCAACAAGTACACTAACCGTAATTCGTACACTGAAAGAGGTCCGTGATGGATTTTGAGATCAAGGTGCCAAGTCAAAATGTTGCTCCAATATCGAATGGACCTCTGTTAGGGAAGACACCTTGAAATCTGGTTTGTGATTGACATTGGCAAATTCAGGAGAGTCATACCTCCCCACTTCATCAAGCAAGCATGCAAATGCTCCTGCTCGCTTCCCACAAGCCACCTGCAAAGACGGCGCAATTCTTCATAAGCATCTCCAGGTTCTACTAATTCGATGAAAAGCATTACTCAGCAGTTCAGAAATCTAGCACACTAAATTATCATAATGCACAAGTTAGGGTTTAGAATCCTAGCAACTAAATTGTCGTAATCACCCGTTAGGGGTCAGGAATCTAGCACACTGCATGATCCCAGTGCACAACTTAGGTTCCTCTTCTTAGCTGATCATCTCTCTCTTCTTCAATGGAAATCTACCTATGGCCACTTATGGCTCAGTTGTGCGTTGATTTACTTCACATGCATAACATACGACATCCTACACTGCTGGATCAGTTGATCAGATTGCTTATAGAGTGATAGTGTATACAAGTGGCAAGACTTAAAAGAGGATTACAGGATAGAACAAATTACTTCCGATACAAACAAAAGAACAGTTACTCACATCATCTTTAAGGGAATCTCCAACCATCATTACTTCACTAGGGTCAACTTCCCAGGCCGAACATATATGCAGCAATGGAGCCGGATCCGGCTTGCAAGGTCGAAATTCCCTGCTCAGTGCTGGAGAAAATGACAACTGCAGTGATGATACACAGAATGGAAGATATTAAAGTCCAGTAATGTGATTAAGTCAGCCTCCAGCAAAATTACACACAGTGTCACATATATGCTGGAGGCTTTTTTTAGGATGCATCAAATAGTAAATGAAGGAATATCTAGGATACAAATATTATCAAATGAAATGGGACGCATTGATATCTAGTGAAGCACATAGATACAAATAACTATGTTTGTGATACGCGGCACAGGAATTCTCAACAAAAAAACAATCACAGCAATTCGTCCATTCTCACAAGTATTTGGTATACACTGTAAACTATTAAGTCTTTTATTTCAGTAAAAGCAAGGAATTGATTTCACATTAATCCAAGGGTGATTGAGGGAAAAAAGTGTTTAGAAGGTATCAACACAATCTAACTAACAAAAGGGACCAATACTACCTTTTGCTGTTATAAAAAAAAAATGAAATGTAACTAGGGAGAACCATAGCTCTATACATGCAGCCCCTTATGCCATAGCATCGTAATAGTTGACACATGTAATCCTATCAGCAGAGATAGATGTTCAGTTGTTCCACCAAATTAAATACACATAGTAATTGAATCACAGTAGATTGTAATGCGTTATTCAGTCAGAAGGAATAACATGATATAGTGATAGGTAGTTGTGCACTTCAATATACTTACCCTGAACCGCTCATGAAACAAATCCACCGCGCTCTTCACATTACGTGTGATTAATCCCCTCCTGCATCAACACAAACACTCTATAAGCACAACGTAACCATTTCTGCACACAGTACCTCGAAAACATAGTTAATTATCAAAAATCCATATCTTGCAAGCTAAACAAGAACTGAGCTTCAGTAAGTATACGTATATAGCAACATCACAGTTGAATTAAACTTCGAAAAGTGAACCTAACGAGTAGTGATATGTGGCGAGCATGACCTTATATTTTTAGAATCTAGAAAACCACAAAGTTCAGCAGCACCTGCATCACAGTTTATATCCAAAATGTTAAATTACCTCCAACTCAATTTTGCAATTAAACCTAACCAAAAAATTTACAGCAGTAAAAAAAACACAATCCGAAGTTCCGAACTATGAAGACTGTAAATTTTGTTCTTACCGGGCATGATCTGGAGGCGATCGAGTCCCCGGCGCTCGAAATCGGCGATGGTTTCGTAGGCCTGCTGCTGCTTGTCGGAGCTCCAAGTCTCAATGTGGTGGAGGATATCAATCCCGGAAGGATTCTCGGCCCTGATTCTGATGTACTCCTTCTCGCCGAGCACGGCTCTGCACATTGCCGCGAAGTCGATGACGGGGACCGTTAGGGTTCCGTCCATGTCGAAAACCACGCCGCGGAGGCGAGCCCTCGGGGCGGCGGTGGTGGAGAGAGTGGCGGCGGCCATGGGTAGTTTGGGTAATTTGGATTTGAGGGAGAGGAAGAGAGCGGTGGCGGTTCTGGGAAGGAGTAAGGGCATGAGGTGAGGTGTGATTATTTATAAGGTTTTGCGAGGGCTCTGTGATGGAGACAAATGCAAGAAGAAGAGTCTGGTGGTGAGTGAAGTGAAGAGTGAGATGAGAGGGGTAAAAGAGGTAGGGACAGTGCAGATTTCACTATGTAGTGGTAAATATTCTTTTACTGCGGCGATGAATGATTTTGTTCATGGGAGGGTCCAGGTTTTACAGCTCTATTTTGCGTCACATTACTCATTGTAAGACTGGATAGATGTTTATAAAATTAGAAAATTATTATTGTATTTGTTCAAAGAAAGTTAATTCCGTAACTTCCGTAATATGTCTTGTCCTAATAAGGCTAGTTATTTAGATTCTTTATTAGATAGGGAATCCTTGATTACTAAAGATACTTGATGTAATGTCTAGATAAATGCCTCATTATCAATCAATAAAGACACAGTTTTCCTATCATTCTTTTATCCTATAACACGTTATCAACACGTTGCTCTAGCCTCCCGTCTAATAACCCTAAAACCCTAATTTAAAAAAAAAAAAAGTTTTTTTTTTTTTTCCGAAACCCTAACCCTTCCATCACCGGCTGTCGTCCTCCCTACCGGCGCCGTCGACTTCTTCTCAGCAGCACCTGATACGACCCGAATCTCGAAGTAATTTAAAAAACGGTGTTACGAGTACTTTTCCTCCTCGGGAATTGTTACGATTCGGAAAATTCAAAAGGTTGACTTTTAAATAAGTTGACCTGACCGAGGATTTTATTTGACGATGAAATAGAAGTCGTCGAAACTAGTTTGTGGACACGCGGCACGATTTTTTTGGAGTTGGTACGAAAAAGTTGTGACGTGGAAACCGAAACTTGCCGATTTTGGGACGAGTATAAATAGCGCGGGGATTTCCCGAAATGGCATTTTTCCCTTCTCTTTCTTTTTTCTTTTTATTTTCTTTTCTCTCTCCCTCTTTCTCTCTCCTCTCCCCCGATCCGGATCGGCCTCCGGCCGATCTCCGCCGTCCGGCCGAACAGGGCCGGCGCACCGGTCATGTTCGGACCGGCTCGGCTCCCTCGTCACGCCGGTGGTGGCGATTCATGCCGAATTGCCGCCGTTTGGCCGTGAACAGTCCGAGAAGATCCGACCCCGATTGGTCGGAACTCCCTCCTCCGGCCACCAATCGGCCCGATTCCAAGGGGGGAAAGGAAGGTATCGACCCGCACAACCTCTCCACGAAAGGAATTGGATCATTTCAATCCAGGTAAGGAGAAATTTCAGTTTGAAATTTCTAGGGTTTTATGATTTTTGGTGGAGGTTGCGATTTGGATGTTTTTGGTGGATTTAGAGGCTAGATTTGGGTTTAGGACGATGATTGGAGTTGAATAAGTGTAATTTGGTATTGAATTGGACGATTTTTGGGAGAAATTTTGATTTGGGAGGTTCGGCCGCCGTGCCGGCTGCCGTATGCGGCGGCTGTGCTGGTTTTTGGCGGCGGGGACGAGTTCCCGAGGTGGTGGCGATGATGTTGGGTGAATTTGGGTTGAATTGGAGGTGTTTTCACCTCTGGTGGCGGCCGGCGGCGGCGCTGCGGCTGCCGGCGGTTTGAGGAAGAAGATGAACAGTAACTCGGTAATTGGTAAAAAGTAAAAAGTAAAAAGTAAAAGGTAAAAGGTAAAAAGTAAACAGTTAAACAGTAAATGGTAAAAGTAAAAATAAAAGTTAAATGGTAAATGGTAAATAGTAGTTTGACTTTGACCATTTACGGTTGACTTCCAAAATTACTGTTTGACTTTCACTTTTACTGTTGACTTACCGTAAAAAGGGTAAAAGCCGATTAAAAGAGTTTTACGACGAAATAACTGGGAAAAGAATTATTCGGGCACGAGGTGAGTGTCCTAAGCAATTTCGGACGTAGATTATCGGTATTAAAGCGTAACTCCTATACCGATAACTGAAAAAGAAAAATTAGGGGTTTTCGGACGAGCGAGGACGTCCGTGGTATAGTTTTTATTTGTTTTCCGAGGTTTAGAAATTTACGATTTCGCCTATGTGACAGGTCGAGAGGATACTCGACGGGACGAGAGCCGAAACGGCTACCAGCTCGGAAAGACTGTGAGTGGATTTTTATTTCTAAAACAAATGCATGCATGATTATTTTATTGAAATGAAAATTTCTTTTAAAAATGAAATTTATTTTGATTAAATGATTTTATGGTATGAGAGATTATATGAGGAAATGAAAAATATATGGTTTTGCTTTATTGATAAAAATGATATTTATATTGGATTTTATTATTTCCTTGGGAATGAGATTTCTATGTGGTTTTATATTCTCGAAATATTTTGAGTATGTTAATCCGTAGACCGGAATGAAATTCCGGGGATTTTGTAAATTTTGTTATTTATGATTTTCTGACATGCGAGGCAGAGCTGATTTGGGAGAGTAGGCCCCTCAGTCGAGTCAGCAGCAGACGTCGCCGGACTCGTCATCGGCTCCCGATGAACCTCAGGCATACGGACCTGAGGAACGTCTGGAGCTATCTCGTCCTGAAATAGCTGCCTACTGGACCTCGGAGCATCTGGCCCGAGAGGGGGACGTGAACTGCTCGACGGCCGCCCTGCCTGGAGAAGGGTCTAGTGCCGAGAACTCACACTCCTCCGCGGCTGGGATGAATCCACAGTCCTCCGCGGCTGGGATGAATCCACAGTCCTCCGCGGCCGGGATGAATCCACACTCCTCCGCGGCTGGCTAAGAGTCCTCTCGGAGTCTCCGGAACCGGCAGAACTTCCAGAACCCCTAGATCTGGAAGAACGACGACCTCCGAAAAACTGTCTGAGTGCATCGGCCATCTGGAGCTTGAGGCATTAATACATTAATTAATATTAAATTATATTACATTAAATAACAAATTCTAATTAATATAATAACCAATAATACTAACATATTTTAAAACATACTAACAAATTAATATTTAAATTTTAACTAATTTTAAATAATACTAACCATTAACCTAAATATGACCATTTATATACAAATATAACTATATTTCATTATTAACATATATATACATACAAATAACCATTTATATATTAACAAAAATATAACCATTTATATAATTAGGCTACCAATTTATATATATAATTAATTTAACAATTTATATATAACAATTAAAATATACATTAACATATAACCAATATTAACAAATATATAACAATTTATATAATTAATCTACAAATTTATATATATAATTAATCTAACAATTTATACATATAACCAATATATATAACAATTAAAATATACATTAACATATAACCAATATTAACAAATATATAACAATTTATATAATTAATCTACAAATTTATATATATAATTAATCTAACAATCTATACATATAACCAATATATATAACAATTTAACACACACTTAAATATCTAAATTATGTACCTAAATTATAAAATTAAAATAAATTGAAAAAAAAAAAAACCAAAAAACCTTCGGATCTGTTTTGGCGGAGGAGGAGGAGGGGGCCGGTCGGAGGAGGAGGCCGGATTTCGGGATGTCTAGGAGGAGGAGGAGGCCGGATTTCGGTGTGTCTAGGAGGAGGAGGACGACGACGTTATCAGAATGGAGGAGACGCACGGCCGATTTGAGGAGCGGAGGAGGAGTTTTTGCGGATTTAGGGTTGAAAAAGTCGGGCTGCTGCGGCTTTCTGCTTTTGTAGCAGAGAGAATAGCCGACGATTTAAAAGATTTCGTCGGCTATTCTATGAACATCGTCGGCTATACTTTGGAAGATCAGCAGCCGTCTGATCTGAGCCATCCAACGGCAGACAATAAAAAGGCGCGGATCGCAAGAGTTTAGCCGACGAAAATTATATTTCGTCGGCTAAACTGAGAGAATAGCCAACGATTTAAAACATTTCGTCGGCTATACTTTGAAAAATCAACAGCCGTTGGATCTGAGCCATCCAACGGCGTACAATGAAAATGCACGGATAGCAAGAGTTTAGCCGACGAAATATAATTTTCGTCGGCTAAACTATTGGTCAAACCACTAAGTCAAACCTCTAAACGCTTAAAAACAGAAATTAGTCTAGTTAAACGACGGTTTCTGGCCTCACCTTCAACAGATAATAGTTTCAAATCAATGAGACGCAACTAATCGTATAAAAATTTTACTAAATTGATTTAACGAACGTCAGGCTACCCATAGGAAAACGAAAGTAAAAAACAGTTAACCGCAACATTCGGCACATAGAGTTTATAGGAATCTTGTCATTTTTTAACCGTAGACGTATTTCATTATTTCGGTCATATCTTATTTCACAACATTTTTGCATTTGAAGAGTCTACGTATAGTAACTATTTGAAACTATACATTCACTTAAACACTTAGTAAACAAGTTAAAGAACATTAGTGCATATGTTCTGATTTTGAATCTAAAAGTTTAGAAAATCTATTCCAACCGTCAGATATCACTGTTAAGATTAAATACATGTATGAAAAAAAATCCAACTACATCTGACAACGTTAAAGGCTCGATCGGGACGGTCAACCGGGTGAGTCAAACCTCTAAACGCTTAGAAATGTTAATTGGCCTGTCTAAATGACGTTTTTTTGGCCTGACCTTCAACTGATAATAGTTTCAAATCGATGAGATGCAACTAATCGTATAAAAATTTTCCTCAAAATATTTACCGAAGGTAACGCTACCATTAGGGAAACGAAGGAATAAAACTTTTTACCGCATCTTTCACCACTCAGATTTTATCAGAATCTTGTCATTTTCAACCGTAGATGTATTTCTTTATTTCGGGCATATCTTATTTCACAACATTTTTACATTTGAAGGATGAAGCAATGGTTTATCGTCAGTGATAGAAAATGGAATATGGTCATTTTTTGTTTTTTTTTTTAAAATCATAGCCGACGAGAGACTCGTAGTCGTCGGCTATTCTTTTGTCCTTTTCTGTCTAAAATAAAATATGTATTTTCCAATCATAACGTGTTTTTCGTCGGTCATTATATGAAAAAGGTAAAAAAAATCAGTAGGTTTACACCTCTCGTATTCCTATTTCCTGTTCATATATAACCAAAATTGAACATCAAGAAAACAGAAACCTAGCAGTCAACATATTTCAATTTTTTTTTTAAGGGGTTTGGAACCCAGCCTAGTTGGGAGACACATCCCCACGCCCGTTCATTAGAAATTAGTGGATTACAAATGAAAGGATTACATCATCTAAATTACTTAATCCGGCGGATTGTAATCGGAATCATCGGATGAGTCTTCTTCGGTTTCTGAATTGCTCGATAGGGGTAATCTATGTCTTTCCTCACCACTAGAGTCCTCATTAGTTTCTTCATTTGGATCAACATCAACAAGCAGTTTCCACGGTATTGACTACTTTCCACGGGTCACCCTTGGCAAGATCATCAAGATAAAACACTTGTTTCACCCATGTGGCTAAAACGAACGGGTCATCTTCATACCATGATGTACTAGTGTTCACAGAAGTTATGCCGTATTGATCAGTTTTCATGCTCTGCGGCCGTGTGTCAAACCATCTACACTTGAAAAGGTGCACTTTCATGCCTTTCCCATAATGCAGTTCCACAACTGAATGGAGAACACCGTAATAGTCAACTCCATCATCCCCACCATGTGCCATAACCCCTGAATTTTGTGTTTTCAGTCTGACGTCTCTCTCTTCACATCGAAATAACACACCATTCACCTTGCACGTCGCATAAACTTTTGAATAGACCGGCTTCATCGCCAGAAGTCGGAGTTCGTGCGACCAATTTGGGTGATTATCATTTTTAATAAGGTCCATCTGCAACCATCAGAATCAACTATAAATATGAATAATTATACACAATAATATATAAATACGTATAGAATAATGTTAAAGTTACGTACCCAGCGGCCGAAATACTCTGCGAATGTCCGGTTGTGGTAATCGAGATCACCTCCTACTTGTTCACAGTTTAGATGCATGTTCTTCCAAAACTGAACTTCTAAACAGTTAATTAGTACCCACCAATGTGCAATGGCTACCTCATAATCTTTCAACTTGTAGGAAACTGGCATGTTTCCACCGAGTACAACATCGTCGGAGAGTATGGAAAGATTGAACTGTGAAGGTACATCTTCCGGTATGCTTTCCTGTAACGCTCCTAAATACAGCTTTATGTAGGTGACGAACTCGTGCGCAATATATGCTTTAGCTATACATCCTTCAAGTGCGGATCTGTTTTGGACAAAATCACCGTATTGTCCAAGTTGCCTATAAATCAAGTTTTTAAAGTGTTATGATAATACATTAATACTAAATCACATATATTGATGAGGAAATTAACATAAGGTGTAAAATACGTACCTTTCCATCGGATACATCAAAGTGAAGTGCACAGGACCGGTAAGCAACAACTGCCGAGGAAGATGGATCATGAGGTGAGGCATGATGTCGAAAAAATTTGGAGGAAATATCATCTCAAATTTACACATGATATGAACGATGTCTTGTTGCATTTCCCGGAGGTCAGATTTTCTCACTTCCCGTGTGCATACCTTCTGGAAAAATCTTGCCAACCCTACTAACGGCTCCACAACGTGATGGGGAAGGAACGGTCGAATGAAAACAGGGAAGAGACGTTGTAGCAGGATATGATTGTCATGACTTTTCAACCCGTAAAGATTGTTGAATTGTCTGTTCACACACTTGGCTATATTTCCAGAAAAGCCTGAATGATACTTGGCCCGACTTATCCATTGGAAAATTTCTGATTTATGCTCAAGCTTGACGGTGTAAGGAGCTTGAGGCATTTTTCTCTTCTCTTGTTTCAACCATAGTTGTTTTCTGATATTCATGTTTTGCATATCAGTGCGAGCCTTAGGACCGTCTTTCGTCTTCCCCTCCAAGTTCAGCGTTGTGCCCACCACACTTTCAGAAACATTTTTTTCTATGTGCATAACGTCTAGGAAGTGACGGATCAGCAACTCACACCAGTACGGGAGTTCCCACAATATGCTCTTATGTGTCCAGAATTTGTACTCCTCAGGTCTTTCAGGTATTTCCGCTACAATATCGGGATGATTGCTGAGGGGCCCAAAATCGTACTCATTAAGCACTGCTAAAATTTCTCTTCTCGTCCATCTTCTGGGAGGACCACCGTGTTCTTCGGTTCCATCAAATGCGGCGGACTCGTAACGCCAGTGGTGATCCGCCGAAAGGAACACACGATGACCCATTCTGCATATCTTGTTGCAATGAGGGGTGCTCCCATAATCGCTGAGGCACTCTGGACAAGCCTTGTATCCCCTAACAACGCTGCCCGACAACATCCCATAAGCAAGAAAATCACTGATGGTACCAATAACCATGGCATGCATCTGGAACGTCTCCTCCTTGTACTTCTCAAAAGTGGGATGACCAACGTCCCACAATACCTTAAGCTCTTCAATCAATGGTCTCATATACACATCGAGACATTTCCCTGGGTAACCAGGCCCCAGAATCAACAACGTCAACATATTATATTCCTTCTTCATGCACATCCACGGAGGAAGGTTGTAAGGTACCAAAACCACAGGCCATATACTATATGAAAGACTCATGGTGCCGAAAGGGTTGAACCCGTCGGTTGAGAGCCCGAGGCTGACGTTTCTGACATCTGACGCAAAATGAGGAAACTCATTGTTTATATGCTTCCAAGCCGCTCCGTCAGAGATGTGTGTCATGATATCTGCGTCTCCTGCGTCCCGCTCACCGTGCCATCTCATAGCTTTTGTGGTGGTTTCTGACATGTACAACCGCTCAAGCCTATCTCTCAACGGAAAATACCGAAACACTTTCACAGGTTTCCTATTGCCTGCTCCCGTCAACTTATATCGGTCAGAATGACATATCGGACATGCGTCAAGGCTAGCAACGTCATTCCCTTCTGCATCTTTACCCCAGAAGAGAACGCTGTCAAATGCGCATGCATGGATCTTAATGTAGGAAAGCCCTAGATCTTTGAGGATACTTCGGACCTTACGGTGATTGGTAGGATTACGATGACCCTCCTCCAACAACGAAGAAGTGTACTGTAGATATTCATCCACTTGCCTGATAGTCGATTTTGTCTCGACTTTAATCCTCATTACCTCCCTCACACTTTGAAGAACTGTCTTCTCAGAACCTGAAGACACAGGGGTTTGTTGCAATGCAATCAGTTTGTTGTACTTATCAAAGGCAGTAGTGTTGACAACTTGTGGGAAGGGTTGCACCGGGTCATGCATATATTGTTCCCCACGTACACCGCTTTCAAAAGGAAACACGTCGTTGACGAATGCCATTGTTGGATCGTTAGATGTACTACTACTGTCCGCCTAAAAAAACTGCCCATGATCATGCGATCCATCTAATGATGGCTCACCGTGATATATCCAACGCGTGTACTTCGGCCAAAACCCTTTACTCCTTAGGTGCTCCCAAACTGTCCTAATCGGAAATCGACACATATCAGTGCGACACCTACATTTATTGCACGGGCAATAATGGTATTCATTCCCGTTTGCATTTTTCTCGATGAACTGTAAAAAATTCACAACTCCTGTAGTGTATTGTCGGTCATGCCTTGGAAGTGAAATCCAACTCTTATCCGGATCCATATATATATAGCCTGAAAATAATATATATATATATATATATATATATATAACTTTAATTAATAAGAAATTAATTAACACATACATATATATATATATATATATATATAAATCCTTAATAATTAATTACATTACAATATATATTATTATCAACATCAACTCATATATATAACAACCATTAACAACCATTATTTAAGTTACACTATATATCAACCATTATTTAAGTTAATTACACTATCAACAACCATTAATTAACATATATATATATATATAATTAAACTCCACACACACATGCACACACACACACACATATATATATATATATATATATATTTTAACACTAATTAAAATAACATCAAATTAAAACACATAATTAAACTCTAACTTAAAATCAACTCAACTATAACTCAAAATCAACATATATACATATATTCTAACACTAAAACAACAACAAAACAAAAAATCACTTACTATATCAAAATCACTAAAACTCAAAATCAACTCAACTAAAACTCAAAATCAACATATATACACATATACGTAGCTATATATAGCTCCACAATGTAAGAGAGGACGGATTTCAATAATAACTATAGATTTTTCACTCTTTCTCCCGTTTTTTTTCGTTTTTTTTTTAAATGAGCAGCTGCTGTCTAGATCTGAAAATATATAGACTTATAGCCGACGAAAATGTCAATTTCGTCGGCCAAAATTTCAAAAGTTTTCGTCGGCTAATGTTTCTGAGAAAGGTCGACGAAAATCTAAAATCGTCGACTGAAATATGAATATAGCCAATGATTTTTGTTTATACCAACGAAAAAACAGTATCGTCGGCTATGGTTACGCTATGGCCGACGATTTTGTTTTCCCACCGACGAAAAATAAAATCGTCGGCCATTCTATAGAATTACCGACGAAAATTTTTAGTCGTTGGCCATTTTTTTTTTTCGTCGGGAAAACCTTTTTTTCTGGTAGTGGATGTGGGATGCGTGACCTACCTACCTGTTAGCTTCCCTAGCCAGGTCAGGTCAAGTCATCACAATAACTCCATAAATCGGCTATTGACATTTTCTCTACATTTTTATTTATACTTAGCACGATTTTAATGTAACTCTACCAAAGGCTCGATTCTATACAAATAAGGGTTAAAACAAAGTATAAACGAGGGTAAAACACATTAAGAACGTCGCATTATATGCTCCTATCAACTACCCCACACTTATCTTTTGCTTAGTGAGGAGGATCGAATTAGCCTTACATGTTCATGCTTATATGTTTCATTTCTCATTTATTCATGCCGTGATACATGTTTTATGAAGCTTGAAATTTGTGTGCTTACCTTCGAATGTTTAAACTTGAAAGCTATGCATTCTTAAGATTCTGAGACAATCGTTTTAGGGGCAATTATAATAATGTCTTTAATTTAGTTTTGCTTGAAATTATAATAATGTCTTTAATCTCTTCTTTTCACTCATGGATCGGCTATTCACTCAAAGTATATGCAAGAGAAAAGATTGTAAGGCAACAAATAGCTTGCATATTTCATGAAACGAAAGCACTTTGTGAATAAATTTTTATGGAAAAACCTCATGTAACAACTATATGTACAAATGGACCAAAACCATATGCTTGACTCTTGAGAAAATCTCCACAAATCAAAGTACACCTATCTTAAGAATCATGGAAACGTTTCGAAAGGGGTATTATGGGGCTCGGCTATAAGGTGGGAAATTTTTGGATAAGTAATGCTAGAAATGTCACCAAGACTTAGCAAGCTCGATCCTCCTTATGCCTTCGCTCCAAGGGCCGAGTTTCATCTTGTTAGACCTTTTCTTCATTCTTTGCTTCCCCAAAATATTGTGAAAACGAACAAAGGCCAAATATAATAATGATAACTCTTCAAATACACACAAAACTCCAATTTCACAGCACTTTTTCAAGAGAGACTTTAACAATTTTCTTTTCCAAGCCGTGACTTATACATTTTTCTTTTTTCTCGGACTCAAACATTTTTCTTTTCTTTTCTTTTCTTTATCTTTTTCTGTCCGAACATATTATTTTTCTTTTCTTTTCCTTTCTAAGACATGCCTTACATAATTTTTGGGTAAGTCCACCCCACACTTGCTTCACAACATCACTCCATCATAACTCCATGTCGAAAATTTTTCAAGCTTTTGCTAAGTCTCGGCACAAAGGGTAGACATAGCTATTCTAAGCAAAGGATTTGAAGAGGGTGATGAAATAAAATGCTTAATGCAGGCTCAAAGGGGTTCTCTAAGGAGTCCCACGACGGGCACATGCTTTATTTGGCTATGGTGGTAATCATAATAAAAACGTTTCCAATCATTTTCAAAATCAAGGCGTGTTATGACTTATGACTTTAAAGTTTTGAAAATTAACAAGAGCAAGTTCTAGTAATTCTAGAGTCCATTAAAAAGCTATTGCACATAGTCATTGAATATGCAAAGAATAATGAGTTTTCATGCTTTCTATATTTCTACCGATTTGATCTTTCAACACTCAAGAAGAAAGCAAAATAGGCTCTAAAGCTCACATAGGTTGTTATGGACATAAACTAACCAAAACATGCATGCTTTTTGAATCAAAACATATCTCAAGTGTTCATACCAATCACAAGACTCATGAAACTCACAATTTGATTCTTTAAGTAAATGTAAAACCATCATCTATGCATTCTAAGACATACTCATCCTAGACTATTTAGGGGCATGCTAAGACTCAAAACAAGATAAAAACACACATATTTTTGGAGAACAATTTTATGAATTTTATGACTCAAAGAAAATAAAATTACACTAAAACGTGGGTTGCACGTTTGTCTACCTAGAAAACATAAATGAAACTCGTAAACCCACCCCACACTTAAAAAATTACTTGTCCTCAATGTAAGCATATTGACAGGACCCGCCCCGGATTTCACCCAGAAATCCGGATAAGATCCTGCGGGGACAACCTTAAGACTAACTCTATCGATAAATCGATAATTCAATCTTAAGATGGACAACCCTAAAACCTGCAACAACCAAAACACTTATAAAATTCCAGTTCCAACCATAACACCTGGAGCCACCTGCTCCCCAAATCACAACAACCGCCACCAATAAACACTAAATCTAATTCAACTGGCTCACAGGTAATCATAGCAATCTAACAAAATGAACTGGAATTACAAATGGAAATATAACAAGAAATATAATATGAAAATAAAAGAATAAGGGATCACAGATCCCACCTAGCGGAAGCGACAACGATGATGGCTATGCCTCGACTCCGAGTACGCTTGACCTCTGACCATTACTCTGCACACTGGGCGATTTAAACAGAAAGGCCCAGGGGAAAGTAATTTAAAAACACGTTAGAGTGAGTGGATAAAATAATATCGTATAACACTTTATATAAAAAATATTGTATTACTTCCTCAATATTTTATAACTGAAAACCACTATGCATGCATTTTCGTAAAACGTCTCACATTTAAGAAAATCAAAATAATTAATCAGCCCCGCTGATATCTCAAATACACAAATAATATTTTGTTTATACTTTCAAAATAAATACTTTGAAAATCAAATAGTAACATACCACGACCAATCCCATTGACCGAATCCCAAATCATTTTATAGTAAAAAACCCAGTCCCACTGTTATATCGAATAATCAAATAAAATATAACTGGACCAATCCCATTGGCCCATTCCCAAATATTCTTGTAATTAAAAATCCAGCCCCGCTGGTTCGGGAATGTATTAAATAACAGAAAGTCTCATAGAGAAAATATTCCCGAAACCCAAATGATATAAAATCCTGACGAATCCCATTGATCATATCATATAATAAAATAGGGAAAACGTCATACCCACCAATTAATAGTAGCCCCTAAGGCTAAGGGTCAAATCTCCAAGAGTCCCAATAGCGTCATCACGCTATGCGCGTACACGTCGACCACCGAGTGTGAATCTGACCTATATGGTCAAGTCGTCACCTCGCGTGGGCTCAGGCGACTAAGCTAGCTAGCATCAATATATACATATATCCCGACCCTGATATGGTGAAAATCCGAAAACGAAACCGAAAGCATGTATCCCCTTATATATCAGAAATCCGTACGGTCCCCGACCGTACATCTGAGGCTTATATATATATATATATATAATCAAATAAAATCATAGCCTCGAAGGAACATATATATCTGACATGTCTCAATGTCATAGAAATAATATCGAAAAGAATAAATAACTTCGACATGTCTCACATGTCGGAAAAATCACAAATACCGAAAGCATAAAATCTCCGGAAATCTCATTTCCGGTCCTTTCATTTAAATACCATTAAAACTTATTCAGCATGATCAATTATGAATAATTAAAACATACTATTTCCGGAAACCTCGTTTCCGGATAAAATCACGTACTACTAAAATAGTAGTAAAAGCATAACCCCAAAACCATATTTCTTTAAATATCATTTCATTTTAACTATATGAATTTTCATGCTTCTCAAATCATTTATTTGAAATAAACTTCATTTCATTAAAATAATTATGCATGCATTTATTTAAAATAAAAATCCACTCACAGTACGGCCGAACGCGCAG
This sequence comes from Potentilla sterilis, assembly GCA_963682095.1. Classification (NCBI taxonomy): domain Eukaryota; kingdom Viridiplantae; phylum Streptophyta; class Magnoliopsida; order Rosales; family Rosaceae; genus Potentilla; species Potentilla sterilis. Next base: position 49,754,405 of record OY821758.1, on the reverse strand, counting down.
CTAATCCGATTTCTCGTCCCATCGAATAACCTCTCGACCTGTAATAGGGACGTAATTAATTATTACGAAACTCGGAATTTATTTATAATCGATAAATCTACGGATGTCCTCACTCGCCCGAAACTTCCAATTTTTCCTTTTTTCAGTTATCGGTATAAGAACTACGTCCGAAATAACTCAGGACACCCACCCCGGGTCCGATTAATTCTTTATTGGATAATTCGTCATAAAACCCCTTTTTAAAACCGCCTTTATTCATTTACGGTAAGTCAATAGTAGTATTTAATGGTCAAACAGTCATTTTTGTATAGTCAAACAGCCTTTATTCACTTTCACTGTTCACCTTTACTGTTTACTATTTTACCGTTTACTATTCACTTTTTACCGTTTTACTTTTACCGTTTTACTGTTTTTACTATTCATCTTCTTCCTCAGCCGCCGGCAGCCGCAGGAGGCCAGAAACGCCTCCAATTAACTCCAAAATCTCCCAACATCGTCGCCACTCCATCACGACCTCGTCCCCGCCGCCAAAAACAGCCTCTCTCCGGCGGCCGACACGGCTGCAGAAATCCCCCAAACTCGAATTTTTCCAAAACTCAACCAATTCAACATCAAAAAACCCGTAAACCACTCCTTACAACATCCTAAACATAAATTCAACCTCCAAATCCACCAGAAACATCAAATACACAACCCCCAATTTTGAATTCAAAAACCCTAGAAATTCAACTTTGAATTTCTACTTACTGAGGTTGAGTCGACTAAATTCCTTTCGTGGAGTTGTTATGCGGGTCAAGGCCTTCGATTCCCGACCGGAATAGGGCCGAACCATGGCCGGAGGAGAGAGCTCCGTCCGATCGGGGCATTTCTGACTTGGGCTTCGCACGGCCACACCGGGTTGAGCCTCGTCGTGCCACTGCCACCGGCGTGATGAGGAGGAGAAGGCGAAGCGGGCGAGACCAGCGGCGGGCCGAGGGGTGGCCAGACGGCGGAGCTAGGTGGAGGTCGGTGGGGAGTCGGGGTCGCGCGCAGGGAGAAAGAGAAGAAAAGGATATAAAAAGAAAAAAAAGAAAAAGAAAGAAAAGAAAGTTTCCCTTTTGGGAAATTTCATTTCCGCTATTTATACTCGTCCTAAAAACGGAAAGTTTCGGGTTCTACGTCTTAATTTCTTCATGCGAATTCCAAATTGAATGTACCACATGTCCACGAACTCGTCCCGATGTCTTCTATCTCGTCGAGAAATAAAATTCTTCGTCGGGTCAACTTAATTGAAAGTCAACATTCAGAACTTTTAAATCGTAACGACAATACCTCGGGACGTAAAAAGAAAGGATAAAACGGTCAAAGTTAGTTCGAAATTCTGGTCGTATCACATATAACTAAGCAAGTAATTCCTAAGCATGTGATAACCGAGCACGTTTCAAACATATCATCTCAAACTAATGAAAAAGAGAAGGGTTAGAGAATTCAAACGCTCGTTGATGGCTCCTTCGCTTTTCATAGTCGACATGGGTTGCCTCCCATGTAGCGCTTAAGTTGTTATAGTCCTTTAGCCTAGACTCTTGTCCATATGTTCATGTGATCCTTATGTTGCTCGGTAGTTGGATCTTGGCAGGGTTCCTCGGCATGTGCGGGCTGCTCGTCCGTTCTTTCGGCATAAGCTCCGGCAGGATGCTCGTCCATAAGGCTCATTGAAATACCACTTAGAATGAAAAGTTGATATTGCTGGCTGTTCGTGCATATGTGGCATGTTTCCTAACTCCAAGTGGTTTGAGAGATATGCTCCTGCAAAGTTAGAGAAAAAGTAGAAAATTTCAAAGTAAGGCAGACAAGACCTTTACCTCTTAATACCTGAATTTCGATATGTTCCATTGATCCAATGCAAAATTTCTCTAAAGAAATCTTGTAGCAGACACACGGAGATTTCCCGAGGTATAAAGTTTGCTTCAATCCAAGCACCAGAAGTATTCTCTGTTTTGCCTTTTATCAGACCTATCTGCAAAGTTTTATGTTTTACTGGATGGACTTTGCTGCATTCAAATTAAAACTGGAAACAGCTCGAGACTCCAAATTCACTTTTGTAAAAGTCTACAGAAAATAGACTCAGAGGACTTTCTTTGCATTTATGACACGCCTTCCTAAGTTTTGTGAGCGGGAAATGGAAGTCATCCAAAGTTGAAGAACTGCACTGTCGAAATCCTATTTTGGGCACAATTTGGTGTTTCCTGCACTTTTTCTTTCCAATTCAACCTGCACACACACAAGACATATAAAAACGAACAAAAACAAAAATAAATATACGCAAAAAGTTTGAGTTAGAAAAGAATGAGTTAGATAATATGAGTGAATATGTTAAAGTTAGCAGAGGTTAGCAACAATTAGAAGTTAGAATCAAGTTACAAGTTTAAAGTTAGCATCGAAAAATTTCTACAACACGTACATGAATTAGCAAAGTTAGAGAAAATTGATACAAAACCGAAAATAAAGCTATACAAATTTTTCACAAATATACAAAGTTAACACTTTAAACATATCAAGCTTTTATAATCCCCGGCAACGACGCCAAAAATTGACGAGTGTCATAACCGGGGTTACAATACGCGCAATCAAAACCCTACAAAAGAAGTTAGTAGTATAAAGTAAGTAGAGATCGTTAATTTCGGGGTTTAAGGGTACCTGACATGTAAGAGGTTAGAAACACACATATTGACACATATATATACATTGAAACACACGAATGGGAGTTTAAGAATGGATCGACAGCAAGGCTGTCCTAAAACTTAAAGACACAAAATTAAATCCTAATTTACTATATACAAGTGATCATCATCTTTCACACAAAACATTTAGCACATAAAACTTTTTAACAAGTAAAATACGCATGCAAGAAAGTAAGGAACAAGTTGTTTCTGCACAAATTCGTAGGGTTGGTAGAGACAGATGAATCCAAGCGTAATCTCCTGTAAACCTGCTTACTAAGGGGAATACCGGGCGGGCCGGTCTTCTCCTCTCCGATGCCTAAGTTAGTACAGTTGGGATGAATAGATAACTTAAGCACGTATGATAAGCGGTTGGAGAGATCAGTTACCTATTAATGAGGGTAGTTGAGGCCCTTATATAGGTGGCCCGGGGTGAGGTCTGGCCTCACTCTTCGATGTGGGACTGGCTTCCTTCTGTTTGCACACCAAAGGGCAGCTCTGGTGACCTCTTTGGCATGCTGGCGTCCCCGGTCCCCGGGCCCTTGGTCACAAGGTAGATTGCTGGACCTCGGGTCCGGGTGCTGGTGATCCTGCTCCGGGCCCTAGGCCGGCCCCGGGTGCACTGGCTGCGGGTCTGAGGGCCTGCTGTAGCCCCTCTGTGGCTACTGTCAACAAGTCCCCCAAGTTCCCGGTCAAGTGCAATCTTGAATGGGGACTTAATGTCTTGCTCCTGTCCCGCAGACCCGTAGGGTTACCAACCCAACGGTGCCCAGTCCCCCAAGTCCGCATTGAAGATTAGGTGTGACCGGGCGTTCAGTCAGAGGAGGCGTGGTGAGTACCATGCCGGAACGAGTTGGAGAGTGCATGGGATCTCGTCCGGGCGTTCTGCCACGTCGGAACGAGTCGGAGAGCGCATGGGATCTCGTCCGGGTGTTCTGCCATGTCGGAACGAGTCAGAGAGTGTATGGGATCTCGTCCGGGCGTTCTGCCATGTCAGAACGAGTCGGAGAGTGCATGGGATCTCGTCCGGGCGTTCTGCCATGTCGGAACGAGTCCCCCAAGTTTCCAAGGCGAGTAGCCCGGTGGTTCGGCCCAGCTTATGCTGGAATAAGCGTGGGGTAGGATTGCTAGCGTGCAGGGAGGCCTGTTGGTGCGTGGAATAAGCCAATAGGTACCCCGGTGTTGCGGTAATGTTGAAGCACCGGTTAACACTTGATAGTTCTTCTCAGCTTGTGTTGGAATAAGCGTGAGGTGATGTGCAAGTTTGTTAGCCTGCGGGGAGACTTGTTCTATGTTAGAGAAACAATCTGCCCGGTGGGGTGGCGTTGAGATAACGAGTCTCGCCATGTATCCCCAAATGTATCACAGTTCAGTGTGATGCAGGGTTTTTATCCTGCTGGACAAGAGTACATGTGTTAGATGTAAACTCGCCCGGGTTTATAAAGCCCATGCGTTTGGAAGCTTTGAGTTATTGCTAGCTCGTTCCTGCCCGCAGGCGAAGGAAAGTGACTAAACCGGTGGAATGCTTTGGAGCCGGTTGAATATCACATAACCGGTGGAATGCCATGGGACCGGTTGAATGCTACAGAACCGGTGAGGTGCCATGGAACCGGTTGGATTGGCCGGTTTGATACTTCATAACCGGTGAGATGCTGCGGAATCGGTTGGATACTTCATAACCGGTGAGATGCTGTGGAGCCGGTTGGATACTTCATAACCGGTGAGATGCTGCTCCTTGGTTTGAGGTTGACTCTTGGGGAAGTGGGGGGAGTGGACACCTCGACTTGCGCTCCTATCTCCCCTAACTGCCGCTTGTAGGTGGGACATGTGGCTGACATGCAATGAAGGGGAGAGCCCATCAGTCCCATCAGTTATGATGGCATGGGTGGCAGCGTAGCTGGAGGGGCTTTCGGGTGCCCGGGGCTTATCAAGCTATCGGGAATCAGTCGTACCGGTTGGTCGACTTGGAGAGGTAACGGTTGGCCCGGCTTTTTGTTTGCTGGGACAATCTGGGCCGGAGCTCCTACAATTTCATCCGGTGGAATGTGCTGGAGATATGCGAGATGGGGAAGAAACCTGGTAAGGTACCTTGCACTGTTGTTTTGTAGGGTCGTGTTTTATTCTGACCGCTCGGTTTATTGGTTTGCAGCTAATGCCCCCCGGCTCGCTGTTCGGAGCGAGGAGACCGTCGAGCCGGATGACGAGCTTGTGGCCCAGAGGTTGATGGAGATGGGGGAGATGGCTTCGAAAACCGTTGTAGATCCGGTCACTCTAGAGAGCACGGTGCATAATAACCCTGTGCCGCTCGTGTTTCCGGACTCCCACTACGGTAGGCGACCGGGCGGTGAGGATAACGCCCCACTTGTTATTCGGGAAGTAAGATCGGTGGGCTCACAAGGTCCGGAGCCTCTAGCGCGGCCGGTGGGGATACGGGCCCCGCGGGAGAGAGAGACAGAGGAGATGACTGGGTACCGCAGAAGCGGTCTTGGCGAAGCTCCGGCGAAGAGGGCGAGGACGTTTGATGCCGGGGCGTCGAGCTCGGCTAGTGGGGGGTCAACACTGGTTCTGGTAGAGGGAATCGGTGGCTGAAGGAGTCGGGAGCCGGAAGCCGATCGCGGTTCTGGTGGTAGTGGTTTTGGTAGGTTCGTGGCATCTACCATTGAGGCCTTAGGACTTGATCGGGAGGCCCCGGGGGCTGCGCGACCGGGCGAGAGCAGGAAGAAGGCTGTGGAGTTGGGTCTTCGGGTAAGCCTGGCTGCGTACATGTGTGGAATTGAGGTTCTTCTGTGCTCCCTCTCCCCTTTTGTGGTACGAGCTAATGTTCTTCTTTTGTGTACTTGTACTAGCTGATTCATAGCCTTTACGCCACTGAGCCTAGTGAGGAGACTCCGGCTCTGGAGAGGCAAGTGGTGGACCTCACCATGCAGCTATCATTGGCGAAGGCTAAGCTTGCGCAGGAGAGGAAGGAGGCCGGTCGGTGGCAGCTGAGCTCGCGCGGGAGAGAGAGGAGGCCGGTCGGCTGGCGGCCGCTCGGGAAGAGAGGAATACGGAGTTGGAGGCGAAGGTTTTGGAGCTGCAGACCCAAATAACAGCAGCCGTCAAAGGAGGGGAGAAACTCGTAGGATCCCGACTTGCCGAAGCCGCTGATAAAGCTATCGACGATTTTTGGGAGTCGGTGGAGCTTGAAGAGATGCTGGAGGCCGCCCGTGCAAAGGGTATAAATGATGCCTATCTAAAGTGGAGGGAGAAAGGGTGGCTTGATGCTGAGCAGATGGAGGTTGAGGTAGCCTTGGCCGAGAAGCTAGAGCAAGAGCGGTCTCTCAAGGCTGGCGGGTCAGGGATTGGAGGCTCCGGAGGCGCTGATTAGCGGTTTTTTTTGTTTTACATATATACCTGGCAGATGTATATGCCTTGTAACCAGCTGTAGTTCATTCTAGAGGCAGTGACTGTGTATTGCAACGTTTGTACCAAATACATTATTGTCCCTCTAAGACTGATCTCATTTAGGGTAGAACCGCAGGTGCTGGATATTCCATGGGCGGGTAGAGTAGATGCCGTTGGCGTCTATGATGTGGAATGTTGCCGGACCCGTGGCTGCGGTGATTTAGTAGGGCCCTTCCCAAGTTGGCTCCAAGGCCAGCGGTTTTTTCTGAACTTTCTTCATGACCCAGTCCCCCACTTGCAATTTCCTTTCCCGGACCTTTCTGTCATAGTATCGAGCGACCCGTTGCTTGTATGTTTGGTTTCGCATATGCGCTTGGTCGCGCCGCTCCTCTATGAGATCCAGGTTGAGCCGTATGCCCTCGGCGTTTGTTTCGGCGTTGTAATTCTAGACCCTGCCGCTGGGCATGTTGGTCTCTACGGGGAGTACCGCTTCGCTCCCGAATGCCATGCAGAACGGGGTCTCCCCTGTTGCCTCGGCTGCTGTCGTCCGGATGGCCCATAGAACCGCGGGGAGTTCCTCAGCCCAATATCCCTTTTTGTCATCCAGCTTCTTCTTGAGGAGACTTTTGATAATCTTGTTCACCGCTTCCACCTGGCCGTTGGTCTGCAGGTGCGCCACTGAGGCGAACAACATCCGGGTCCCCATGGAGGTCGTGTACTGGATAAGATCAGCATTGTTGAACTGTGTCCCGTTATCCGTGACTATAGTCTGCGACACCCCGAACCTGCAGTAGATGTTCTTCCATAGGAATTTTCTTACCCGCTCCTCGGTGATTTTTACCAAGGGTTCCGCCTCAACCCACTTAGTCTGATAGTCAACGGCTACAATGGCGTATTTGTACTGTCCCACAACTATTGGGAAAGGGCCGATGATGTCTAGCCCCCACTGTGCGAACGTCCACGGCGCTAACAGAATTGACAATGCGATTGCCGGGGCATGGGGTGTAGAGGCGTACATGTGGCACTTGTGGCAGCCGCCTGATATTCTTCTCGACGTTGCTGCCATGTTTGGCCAAAAGTATCCCGCCTGTGGCGACTTGTGAGACAGGGATCGGGCGCTAGAGTGATTACCGCATACTCCTTCGTGGATTTCTCGCAAGATGGCTTCTCCCGCCTCCTTAGTCACACACTTTAGTTGGGGGAAGCTGTGCCCTCTTCGGTACAACTTGCCGCCCAGGAGGCTGTACCTGGCACACCGGAGGTGTAGCCTCCTAGCCTCCACTATATCCTGGGGGCTGGTTTTATCAGCCAAGTATCTAACTATCGGATCCATCCAGCTTGGTGGTGCCTCCTCTACCGTAAATATCTCGGAAATGGTCTTGCTTATGCTCGGTTTCTGGAGGGTTTCGATTTTAGCTCTTCGGTACTCTGGTGGGTAGTTTCTGGTTGCCAACCTGGCTCGGGCGTCTGCATGCCTATTTGCCTCCCGGGGTATATGCTGAATCGTAGCGCCCTGGAATGGCTCGATCAGGGCTTTGGCCAAAGCTTGGTAGGAGGCTAACTGGGGTTCCTTGACCTCGAACAGCCCGTTCATCTAGTTCACCACCAGGCTCGAGTCGCTATATATTTCCAAGGATGGTATCCCCATTTCCTTGGCTAGCTGCAAGCCGGCTATGAGGGCCTCATACTCAACGGCGTTGTTGGAAGTATTGAAGAGGAACCGCAGAGCATACTCGTACGACTGTCCATCGGGCGAGGTTAGCATGATGCCGGTTCCGCTCCGCTTACCTGTTACGGAGCCGTCTGATAGGAGCATAAAATGCGACGTTCTTAATATGTTTTTACCCCCATTTATCCAATGCTTAACCCTTATTGTTATAAGATAGAGTCATATTTTAGTTTAGTGTCCCTTTGGTAGAGTTTTGGAGAAAATGTGCTTAATTGTCAAAAAAACGACTAAGGAAAGAAATCTGAGGAAAAAGTGCAAAATATGTTGTTTTCGTGATATTGAGGCCTGTGCTAAACTGACCAATCCTTTTCCAAATTTGATGAAATTTGGTATGTATATATTTGGCAAGCTAAAGTGTATTCTATCAAAATTTCAGATCAATCGGAGTTCGGGAAGTCACCCAAATGAAGGCTGCAACTTGGCAGTTTGAGCAAAGATAACCAGGGACTACTAGGATTTTCCTGGGACTGTGTCCTGAATTCCGGAATTTCTGTGGGACACATTGCTTGGAACCAGAGAACGTACCATACACCGTTGGAAAGCTCTACGAGTCTAGTTTCTCTGAGACTTGGAATCGCAGAAAAATATTTCCTGAGAAAAAAGTTATGCCGGATTGAATGCACGAAGGTCAAGTCTGCCGAAAGAAAAAAACCTAAACCGAGTTCTACATGGATTTGGCTTACGAATGTGGACTGAATTCCATCCTTAGTGTAAGATTTTTGGCTGAATTAATTCATGGAAAACTTAAAGAGATATTGCTCAATTATTCAGTCATTATCTTGGGAATTTTCGGCAGAAAATAGAGGAAGAAAATCGCAACAAATCCTGATCAAATTCGGCAGAATTCCTGTGCACATCATCCAACTTCCACGGACTCTCCTGGACGGCTCACAATGAATCAGAGTTCGACCCTTATATGGATAGAAAGCTACGGGAGTCTAGTTTCCAACCCAACTAGAATCACCTTAATATCTATTTTCTAGAGAAAGATATTCCATAATCTTCACTCGAAGGTCAAATATGCCAGCATGATAAGTTTGAGAAAAACTAGGTTTTGTGAACCCTAGTTGCAGCCACCCTTTGGCCTCTATATATTTGACGATTTTCACACAGAAAATATCTTCTTCTCTCTCACTTTTCACTAGCCAAAACTCTGTCCAACTAGCACCAGAAATCCCATACACTTTTACAAGCCGAATCCACCATAGTTCATCACCACCACCGATCGCATATCATCACCACCAAATCCTCTTTGCCGATTCCTCTCCAAGGTTTCTTTTAAAGTGTGATTCACTCATCTCTCATGGCTTGTAATTTTCTGTATAATTACTTAACTTTGTCTATGAAGTTTGTAAGGATTTGTGGTTTGTTATTTGGTATTATTAATTTTACATTAGATTTCCGAAATTCTGTTATGTGTTTTGGTTTTCTTTTTGTTTAATTGATGAACATGTATATGACGAATTGATTGTATGGTAATAGGGCAGTAACTTTGTTGCATGATTTGATGATTTTGTTTAGTTTATTTTCTGAATTCGTATGCACAACAAGTTTTAGGGTTTAGAAAAGCTTTAGCTAGGTTGATCTTGGGTTTAATTCTTTATGTTGCCGAATCAATTTATGAAATAATTTATACACGAAGTTAAGTTATTTTGTATTCATATTAAGGGTAGAGTAGTTTAGAAAATATGCATGTTGAAGCAAGGTGAGGTGACGTCATACTTGTTGTATGTTTCTAATTCAACTCATTGTGCTTATGTGTTTCTTGGTTTAATTTCAACACTAAGTGTCTTTAAACTGATTAGCACTATGTTTAGGGTTATGCACGAAGCTAATTCTAAATAATTGAGGAGTTTTGAATGATTAGATGAACCACGAAGGGCTCTAGTTATAATTGGAACTAAATTGCATGAAATCGAATTCAATAAAGTTGCTGCCGTATTATTGTCTTTGATCGGTTTGTTATGTGCATGTGAGTTTTTGTGTGATGTGTTTTGTTTGAAAGATGTTGATCACATGTAAATATATAATTTAGGATTTAATTTCGTAAAAATCAGTAGAATATAGAATCAAATATCAAACCCCCAACATGATTTTGTAATGCTTTATGTGATTGAACGCCCTTGATTTCTCCGGATTGAACGATCCCTACTTGTCATATACTAACGATGACACAAGAGTGTAATATGTGTATGAAGTTGTTTTGCAGGTACAATGTGCTTGGATAATAGTTCCATCAATTTTTGGCGCCGTTGCCGGGGAAATTAAAATGTTTTGATTCATGAAGTGTTACTTTGTAACTTTGTAAATTTCGTGTGCCATTGTATGATCTCTTGAATTTTTTTTTCTGTGAACAGTGATCGTGAATAGTGACGGTGAACAGTGAAATCGTAATAGTGTCGTGAACAATAATTTTTTTTTTTTTTTTTTTTAACCTATACATATTACTTCTAACTTATCTCTAACCTATACTCTAACTTATTCTAACTCATTATTTCTAATCTATACATGTTGATTCTTGTAGAGTTTAGTTGTTAGTTGCAGATCATAAGGAAGAGGTGAAGAATTATATTGTAAACAGTTGATTGAAGCTCTCATTGACTTGGGAAGGACGACAAGTGTTGCAAGAAATGAGACTCCATACTCCAAACTTTTGTTCATGATTTACAATTAAATTCTACTTAGCTAATTGTTGTATATTTATACACTAACTTCTAACTTTAGCTAATTCACTAACTCACTACTAACTTATTCTTTGAACTCTCATCTCCACTCTTTTAATTTTCTTTATCTTGATGTGATGCAGTTGAAGGGTGAAGTAATCATACATCAATTTTTGATAACTATTGTAAGGAGGCACGAATTTGGAGGTGTACACTTCAAAAGGCGTCGCCCACAACTTGATTAAGAAGTGAAGAGTCTAGGCTGAGTAGATAATAAACATTAAGCGCTGCATGGGAGGCAACCCATTTCAACCAAAATTGTGAAGGAGCCATCAACGAGAGTTTGAATTTTCTAAATCCCTAAACTCTTTTTGGTTGAATTGTATAAATGTGAAATTTGTGGAATATATCATATGCTTAGAAATTACAACATTATTTCTGGTTTACATTGAGGACAATGTAATTTTCTAAGTGTGGGGTAGTGGTACATGATTCACATGTTTGTTTTTGTTTTGAGTCTTTTGTTTGAGTCATTAAAAGAAATAGAAAATAAAAAATCGGAAAATTCAGAAAAAAAAAAAAATTCGTTTGTTTTGTTTTGTTTGAGTCTTAGGATGCCCCTAAAGAGTCTATGATGATTATATCTTGGAATGCATAGATGATGGTTTTACATGATCATAAGATTAAATTGTGAATTTCATGGATATTATGATTGGTATGAATTTGTGAGATTTTGATTGATATATGAGAAGCATGCTTGTTTGAGTTGATTTTATTCCATAACATCCTATGTGAGCTTTAGAGCCTATATGCTTTCTTCATGAGTTATTATAAATGGGCAGAAATTTTTGTTTGAATCTCATAATTCTTTGCATAATCAATGACTATGTGCTATAGCTTTTTGATGGACTCTAGAATACTAGAACTTGCTCTTGTTGATTTTTGAGACTATTATTCATAACTTGCCATGATTTTGAATATGATTGAAAAGATCTTGTTAGGATTACCACCAAAGCCAAACAAAGCATGTGCCTAATTTGTGCCCGTCGTGGGACTCCTTAGTTTTAACCCCATTGAGCTTATATTCAGCCATTTTCTTTCATCACCATGAAACACATTCCTTGAACTCATAATAGTTTAACCCTTTCCCTTGTTATCAAGACTTGGTAAAGCTGAATTTTATTGTGGAATTGTGAGTTGAAGTGATGATTTGAAGTAAGTGTGGGGTGAACTTGTCCAATTACATGAAAAATATATGTGTTGCCAAAGAAAAGAAAAGAAATGAAAATAAAATTCGATCCGAAAGAAGAACAAAGAAAAGCTTGCAGCAAAAGAAAAGAAAAGTTTGGATTCTTATTGTGAATTTGGAGTTGTGTGATAATTGAAGGTCTATTATTGTTATATTTGACCTTTGTCCTTATTCACTATGTTTTGGGGAAGAAAAGAATGAAGTTTGGGTCCAACATGATGAAATTTGGCCCTTTAATTGAAGTCATAAGGAGTATTGAGCTTTGCTAAGTCTTGGTGACATTGTTATCACTACCATTCTAAATGAGAATTCCTTATGCCTAACCCCATCATCACCTTTATTTTGATCTTTTCATGATTCTTAAGATTGATAAACTTTGATTGTGGAGATCTTCTCAAGAGTAAGCATATGGTTTTGGTCCATTCGTGCACATAATTGTTACATGGGATTTTCCAGAAAATACTATTCACAAAGTGCTTTTATTTGATGAAATATGCAAGCTATTTGTTGCCTTACAATCTGTTCTCTTGCATATACCTTGAGTGAATATTGCCATAATCATGTGTGAAAAGAAGAGAGTATGCCTAGTGAGGAGGATTGAATTAACTCGACATGATTACATGCTTATTTTTCTCACTTCTACTTATTCATATCATGATTACTATCTATGACACTTGGGATATATGTGCTACATTAGAATGCGTAAACTTGAAAGCTATGTGTTTTGAAGATCCTGAGACAATTATTTAGGGGCAGTAGTAGTTTTAGTAGAGTCTTATATTTTGTTTTGCTACGGGACTAGCAAAAGCTAAGTGTGAGGTAGTTGATAGGAGCATAAAATGCGATATTCTTAATATGTTTTTACCCCCATTTATCCAATGTTTAACCCTTATTGTTATAAGATAGAATCATATTTTAGTTTAGTGTCCCTTTGGTAGAGTTTTGGAGAAAATGTGCTTAATTGTCAAAAAAACGACTAAGTAAAGAAATCTGAGGAAAAAGTGCAAAATATGTTGTTTTCGTGATATTGAGGCCTGTGCTAAACTGACCAATCCTTTTCCAAATTTGATGAAATTTGGTATGTATATATTTGGCAAGCTAAAGTTTATTCTATCAAAATTTCAGATCAATCGGAGTTCGAGAAGTCACCCAAATTAAGGCTGCAACTTGGCAGTTTGAGCAAAGATAACCAGGGACTACCAGGATTTTCCTGGGACTGTGTCCTGAATTCCGGAATTTCTGTGGGACACATCGCTTGGAACCAGAGAACGTGCCATACACCGTTGGAAAGCTCTACGAGTATAGTTTCTCTGAGACTTGGAATCACAGAAAAATATTTCCTGACCAAAAAGTTATGCCGGATTGAATGTACGAAGGTCAAGTCTGCCGAAAGAAGAAAGCCTAAACCGAGTTCTACATGGATTTGGCTTAAGAATGTGGACTGAATTCCATCCTTAGTGCACGATTTTTGGCTGAATTAATTCATGGAAAACCTAAAGAGATATTGCTCAATTATTTAGTCATTATATATCTTGGGAATTTTCGGCAGAAAATAGAGGAAGAAAATCGCAACAAATCCTGATCAAATTCGGCAGAATTCCTCTGTACGTCATCCAACTTCCACGGACTCTCCTGGACATCTCACAATGAATTAGAGTTCGAGCCTTATATGGATAGAAAGCTACGGGAGTCTAGTTTCCAACCCAATGGGAATCACCTTAATATCTATTTTCTAGATAAAGATATTCCATAATCTTCACTCGAAGGTCAAATCTGCCTGCCAGCAGGATAAGTTTGAGAGAAACTAGGTTTTGTGAACCCTAGTTGCAGCCACCCTTTGGCCTCTATATATTTGACGATTTTCACACAGAAAATATCTTCTTCTCTCTCACTTTTCACTAGCCAAAACTCTGTCCAACTAGCACCAGAAATCCCATACACTTTTACAAGCCGAATCCACCATAGTTCATCACCACCACCGATCGCATATCATCACCACCGAATCCTCTTTGCCAATTCCTCTACAAGGTTTCTTTTAAAGTGTGATTCACTCATCTCTCATGGCTTGTAATTTTCTGTATAATTACTTAACTTTGTGTATGAAGTTTGTAAGGATTTGTGGTTTATTATTCGGTTTTATTAATTTTACATTGGATTTCCGAAATTCTGTAATGTGTTTTGGTTTTATTTTTGTTTAATTGATGAGCATGTATATGACAAATTGATTGTATGGTAATAGGGCAGTAACTTTGTTGCATGATTTGATGATTTTGTTTGGTTTATTTTCTGAATTCGTATGCACAACAAGTTTTAGGGTTAAGAAAAGCTTTAGCTAGGCTGATCTTGGGTTTAACTCTTTATGTTGCCGAATCAATTTATGAAATAATTTATACACGAAGTTAAGTTATTTTGTATTGATATTAAGGGTAAAGTAATTCAGAAAATATGCATGTTGAAGCAAGGTGAGGTGACGCCATACTTGTTGCATGTTTCCAATTCAACTCATTGTGCTTATGTGTTTCTTGGTTTAATTTCTACACGAAGTGTCTTTAAACTGATTAGCACTATGTTTAGGGTTATGAACGAAGCTAATTCTGAATAATTAAGGAGTTTTGAATGATTAGATGAACCACGAAGGGCTCTAGTTATAATTGGAACTAAATTGCATGAAATCGGTAATTCAAGGTTGCTGCCGTATTATTGTCTTTGATCGGTTTGTTATGTGCATGTGAATTTTTGTGTGATGTGTTTTGTTTGAAAGATGTTGATCATATGTAAATATATAATTTAGGTTTTATTTTCGTAATTTTCAGTAGAATATAGAATCAAATTTTAAATCCCCAATATGATTTTGTAATGCTTTATGTGATTGAACGCCTTGATTTCCCTGGATTGAACGATCCCTACTTGTCCTATACTAACGATGACACAAGAGGGTAATATTTGTATGAAGTTGTTTTGCAGGTACAATGTGCTTGGATAATAGCTCCATCACCGTCCACATAAAGTTTCCAACCGCTAGGGAGGCCTGGTTCAATCTTTATGGCCTGAACTGCTTCGGTGTCCACTGACCGGCCGGAGTGCGCTTCTTCCGCCATCGGGGTGAGTTCGCATATGAAATCCGCAGCGGCTTGACCCTTGATAGTCGTTCGCGGGGCGTAAGTGATGTCGAACTCTCCCAATTCAACTGCCTACCATACGAGCTTACCGCTAGTATCCGGTCTTTGCAGGATCTGCTGCAGAGGGTGATTGGTATATAGGGTGATGGAATGAGCCTGGAAATAGTGCCAGAGCTTTCTGGCGCTGACGACCAGAGCCCGAGCCAGTCTTTCAATGTCAGAGTACCGGCTTTCGGCTCCGGTAAGTCCCTTCCCGGCATAGTATACCGGGAGATCGAGCGTGCCCTCCTTCCTGACGAGAGCCGCGGAGACGGCCGTTCCTGATGCAGCTATATAGAGGTATAGCATCTCGCCCAGCACTGGTTTGGATAGGAGAGCCACTGCAGACAGGTATGTCTTGATGGACTGGAATGCCGCTTCGTGCTCCGGTGAATTTTCTTGAACTGCTGTGCCTTGAGCAGTTTAAAGAATGGGGGGCACTTATCGGTCAGGCGGGAGATAAATCTGGCCAAGGCGGCCAGTCGGCCGGTCAGCATCTGGACCTGGTTTCTTTCCCCTGGTGTTTCCATGTCTAGGATCGTCTGGACCTTCAGCGGGTTAGCTTCTATCCCCCACTGGCTGATAATATGGCCTAGGAACAAACACTCTGAAATCCCAAAGACGCACTTCTTCAGGTTCAGGCGCATCCCAAACTTGAGCATCTTACCGACGACTACTGCCAAGTCTCGGACGTGGGCCCCCGCGGTCAAGCTCTTGAGCAGCATGTCATCTACGTACACTTCCACCGTTTTACACATCTCCTGCTCCAACATGCGATTCACCATCCGTTGGTATGTGGCCCCGGCGTTCTTTAGACCGTACGGCGTCCTCTTGTAACAGTTGGTGCCTCGGTCAGTTGTGAACGAGGTGTGCTCTTCGTCGTCCGGGCTCATCCTTATCTGATTCTATCCGGCGTAGGCATCCATGAAGCTGAGTAGTTTAAAACCGGACGTGGAGTCTATAAGCTGGTCTATTCGGGGGAGCAGGAAGCTGTCTTTAGGGCACGCCCGGTTTAGGTTGGTGAAATCAACGCACATGCGCCATCGGTCGGTTCCCTTCTTTGGGACCATAACCACGTTGGCGAGCCATCGGGGATACTGGACTTCCCGGATGAAACCTATGCCTCTCAGCTTCTGCACTTCTTCTCTGATCGCCTCATATTTCGCCGGGCTGAAGGACCTCCTCTTCTGCCTCACCGGGGGAACGTTGGGCAACGAATTTAGCCGGTGGACAGCTATCTCCGGGGATATGCCTGGCATGTACTCGTAGGACCATGCGAAGACCGAACTGTTGTCTCGGAGAAAGGTGATGAGCTCTTGCCTGACAGCCGGGGCGAGCTTCGTTCCTATCACCACCTTTCGCTCCTGATGATCCTCCGAAATAGAGATTGTTTCGGTTTCTTCCACGGCCGACGGTCGTTTAGCTTCTCATCGTCGGAATCGGTGTCATCACGGGGGTCAATACTCAGATCCGGCACTGGAGCTTGTTGAGTAGCTGTGAAGACCTCGGTCCGCTTTCTCCTGTGGGTCAGGGCCTCCGCGTAATACCTGCGAGCGATCTTCTGGTCCTGGCGTATGGTAATGACGCCGGCGGGTGAAGACATCTTTAACATCAGCATATGGTCGGCTATAAACGTTTTCAGCTTCCACAACCCCGGCCGACCGATTATGCCATTGTATGAGGACAGGCAGTCCACGATGATGAACTCCAGGTGCTCCTTCCTCATCCTATCTCCCTCGCCGAAGATTAGCAGGAGTTAATCCAATCACAAAGGCTGGACCACCTCACCGAAGAAGCTTATCAGCGGCTCATTATCCTGGGATAACTTGCTCCTTCCTCTCTGCAGCCCCTTGTATGCGTCTCGGAACATCACATTGACAGAAGCTCCGGTATCGATCAGCATGCGGCTAGTTATCCAGTGGTCTATTTGGACCGTAATGAGGAAGGGGTCGTTGTGCGGTTGGATCAGATCCTCCGGCTCTTCTTCCTCATAGAACGTAACTGAGTTCCATCCGGTTTTAGCGACCTGGCCGCTTCCTCCTCCAAAGGCATATACCTCCTTTCCCCGGATCGATCTTAAGCACCGCTTCTTCGAGCTCCGGGTGAGTCGATCTATATGGTCCCCACCATGTATCATATTTATGCTCCCGTGCACCTCGATCCCTCCGGGGACTCGGGTGCTTATGGTCCCTACTTGTCGGGCTCCCTGCCTATCCCTTTGC
Source organism: Potentilla sterilis (assembly GCA_963682095.1). Taxonomy (NCBI): domain Eukaryota; kingdom Viridiplantae; phylum Streptophyta; class Magnoliopsida; order Rosales; family Rosaceae; genus Potentilla; species Potentilla sterilis. The sequence continues at coordinate 49,737,301 of OY821758.1, read as the reverse complement.
GGGTCATCTGTCCGGACTCAGCCGTCCACAACAGTTCTCTGGGGTCGTTGGTCGCTAGTCCGAAGGGGTGGGTCTTCGGGTTTTTCTGCTGGTATAATGGCCAGGGCCCGAGGTGGTCGCCCCGCTGGCGCCGCTGCCATGGGCCGTGCCAGTCGCAAAGGCGGTGGTCTTCTACCTGATCGTGAACTGTTGTTGCCGCTCCGGCGGGGTCGCCAATCCTCCCATACTTCGGCTTTCTTGTTGGTCGTAGGCGTAGGGTTGCGATCCTGCCGCCCCGCTTTGCTTTCACGGGAAGACGGTGGTAGTAGGTCATCCGACCTTCGTTGGGTATCTTATCCCCATACGTCTCATGCTCCACCTGGGCGTGCCTGACGGCCACGGCCATCAACTCGTCGTACCCCAAAGGCTCCTTTATTCGCAGGGCGTACGAGAGTTTCCCAGGTCTTAACCCCTGCTTGAATGCCATCCCAGCGATCATTTTATCCAAGTTCTTGACCCCGGCCGTGGCGATATGCCACCGGTTAACGAAAGCGCGTAGCGGTTCGTGGTCAGTCTGCATGCAATCGAAAAGGATGTTTGGGCCGCCTTGGCTCTAAGGACGAACCGGCCGACAAACTTATCAGCCAGCTGTTCGAAAGTTTCCACCGAGTTTATTGGCAACTCGTAGAACCAACTCAACGCCTCCCCCGAGAGCGTCTCTTGGAATACATTACAGCACGTGGCGTCTGAGAAGCCCTTTGTGCCCGTTTGTGACTTAAAGCTGTCCAGGTGCTGGTACGGGCAGCTCGTTCCTGAGTACGTCAGCTTAAGGGGCCTTTGGTTACCAGATCTTCCTGATTCCCTAACCCGGTGTGGAAAAGGTCCAGTGCGTTCGTTGAATCGTGCACTGTCCTGCGGTCACCCCGTCCTTTTCTCGCTGGCCTCCAGTCGGTCCTTCATGTCTGACACCGAGGCGGAGAGCGTCTGGAGCGTCCTTGCGGTGGAGCTGTCCTGCTCGCTCGATGCCAGGCTCGTGCGGTATGGGGGCTCAACCGGGCCGGAATTCTTCAGAGCTTTCGGAAAGAGAGGCGTGGGCACATGCGCAGTCTTTCTCCTTCCCGTAGGCTGTCCGACTTCTAGGTGCAGGAATTCGTTACCTTTGTTTGCGGGCCGCGACGCCGCCCGAGAAGTGCCCTGCTGGTGCCCTTTCTCCAGGGCTGCTAATAAGGCGATGTTCACCGCTTCCAACTCCTGGCACCGGGCATCCGCTCTCAGCCGGTCTCGATCGCCCACCTCTCGCAACCGTGCGACTTCTACCTTCATCTTTTTTATTTCCTCCCCCGCATCGTATTGGTCAGGATTGTCTGAGCCTTGGCGATCGTGAGTTCCGTCTCGGTCGGGAGAAGGGACGAACCTCGCGCCGACCTCAGATTTAATGTTTTAGGCCCGGTCGGGGATCCGGACTCGCTCTTTCAACCTTCCCGTGCCGGCTTTTATCTTCCTTTCCTCCATGGCCTCCGGATTGTGGATTTAACTGCCTTTCAAAGGATCGATCGGGTTCTACCCTCCGGTAGAGCAACGCTACTTTTCTCGTGGATCAAATCTTTTCCCACAGACGGCGCCAATTGTTTCTGCACAAACCCGTAGGCCTGGTAGGGCAGTTGAGGCCCTTATATAGGTGGCCGGGTGTAAGGTCTGGCCTCACTCTTCGATGTGGGACTGGCTTCCTTCTGTTTGCACACCAAAGGGCAGCTATGGTGACCTCTTTGGCATGCTGGCGTCCCCAGTCCCCGGGTCCCTGGTCACAAGGTAGACTGCTGGACCTCGGGTCCGGGTGCTGGTGATCCTGCTGGCTGCGGGTCTGAGGGCCTGCTGTAGCCCCTCTGTGGCTACTGTCAACACAAGTATTGACACACTTTAGACCTAAATTAGTTTCGACCACACTAGAACTGAAACTCTTTACCTAGATGTGAGAGTTCTCAAGCTTCCTAAGACACACTTTCGTTTTATCCTAGAAATTATGCTAATCCTATTAAGACTTAACATTAAAACTTAAGAAGCAAATCGAAAACAAATAAACAAGTAACATTGTCAATCTTCTTATTTAACATGCAAGTTCTAAGGTATTAAACTCTAACTCGAGCAACACAAATCAAAGCTAACAGTTTCCTCACGCTTAGTTTGTTATTTGATGTGAGCTGCGAGGCTCACACAAATAATAACCCTACAAAAGATCGTTAGTAGTATAAGCAAGTATGGATCGTTCTAGCCGGGGATTAAGGGTACCTGAAACATGAGAATGTTAACAGAAATATTTACAAACACATATGCACACAATTGTCACACTTATATACATATATACGATTTTATCATGGGGGATGAAGATGAGGTTTGGCAGCCCTAGGGCTGCCCCTAAACTAGTGTACGAAAAATAAAAGACATGAAATTAAATTGCAGGAATTTAAACTCTAAACTACTATATACAAGTTTGGTCGATGCTCTTCTACAAATTACTAGTACAAAAGCAATCAAAACACATAACCAAGTAACAAATAAGACTCACAGCAAACAATGAAAAAGTGATCTAAACTCGACTTAGTTCCAATTCTAATTAGAGCCGCAGCGGTCATCTTATCGTACTAGACTTCTTATATACTTAGAATCAACACAGCGTATAATCATAATCTTGTTACTTACCGGTTTACATGACACGCAGCGTCGACATGTTCACTAGCTAGCAAATAAGCACATAGTCTTTTTAATTGGAAATAAGTTAACACGTAAGGCGTCACTCTTCATATTAAACAAGCAAATTCTTTAAACTACCCTAGCCCTCGTGAAAGCAACATAAATAGAGTAACTCAATGTTTACTCAATCTAAATTATTTTCGGCTAATGAGATCAATACTCTACACATTGTAATTGTATGAAATACTAACCTTTTTGCACACGAATTTAAAGAACTAACCAAATACAAATCTAAACCTAAATTAACATGCTTGCCGATTATCCTATTTACTATCTTGCTTCATATTTTCCTTAATCATTAGCATGCAATCCGAATTTTAACCTCCAAATCCCTTAAGAAAAGTTGCAACTTGAAATTAACATACAAATCATAAAACCAAAATTCAAATCGTTTCACACATAGACATGCAAAATGAAACTAAAAATTCATACAAGTTTCATAGATAAAACTAAGCATAACTACACTAAACTATTACAAACCGAGAGTAGGGAGTAGATCACACTTTGTAGACACCTTTGGGGTGGTAACTTTGTGTTGATCCGATGAGGATTGATGGTGGCACGGTTTGGGATTTTTCTTGATGGCGATGGAGATGGTCTCGGTTTGTGTAGGATTTTTGGGAACTTTTGATAGGAGCACAATGTGCGACGATTTTATATGCTTATGCCCTTGTTTATGCTTTGTTTAACCCTTATTTGTTTAAGATAGAGTCGTAATATAATTAGTGTCATTTTGGTAGAGTTTTGGTGAATAATGGTTAAAGAATCCGAAAAATGACTAAGTTTGAGAAATCTGGAAAATAGCGCAAAATATGTCTTTTTCGTGATTTTGAGATGAATGAAACTGTGATCTATCCTTGTCCGAATTCTATAAAATTTGATGTGCTTAATATTCATATGTTGAGGAATGTTGTGTTAAAATTTCAGATCAATCGGAGTTCGGGAAGTCACCCAAAAGTTGGCTGCAAAACGGCAGTCCGAGCATTCCAATCCAGGGACTTCCAGGATTTTCCTGGGACTGTGTCCCAACTTCGAAAAATCATTCCCGACGACTCACAAGGAGTTTGATCGAACTGTTTTATGGGGAGATGGCCATATGTGTCTAGTTTATCTGAGACTTGGAATCGCATCAATCGGAGCTCCACGGAGGGAGATAAGCCGGAATTACTGCAACAAGGTCAAATCTGCCGATTCCAGGAACCTACTGCCCCCTTTTTGTGTTTTCTGTTTTTGATGGACCAAATGGTGTACAAATGCATATGTGAAGATGGTCCAAGCTTTATGAAGGGAAGAGGAAGACACTAGGCCATGGCATTGAAGAAAAACATGAAGAAATCAAGTCTCCTAGTCACACTAGGAGAAGCTGCCGATTTGAGGCAGATCGGATGCAACTTCAAGCTGCCGGCAATTGGGGTATTTTTCGATGGACCAAGACATGTCAAATGAAGTCCAAGATCATACAAGAAGTCCATGAAGATGTGAAGCCCAAGCCTTGAAGAAAAATTCAGAATAGAAAACCTAATTGGATTAAGAAAGGAAGGTTGTAAAACCTTAATGAACTAGGTTTTCTGAATCCCTTTTGGCTTAAGGGACTGCCGGCAGCCTCTCTCCCTATCCTCTATATATATCCCCACTTTTCATTCTGAAAAGTTGTCACATTCTAAAGCAAAAACCCTAGCCAAAGCTCTACCAATTTTCAGCCAAAGATCCTACATAAAAACACAAACCAAAAGCCACCACCACCACCATACAATCCTGCCGATTATCTTCACCTTTCATCCAGCCACCACCGAGCCATATTCCATTGGATTCACACGACTTGAAGCCCTCAAAGGTGTCTGCAAATGTGTGATCTACTCCCTACTCTTGGTTTGTAATAGTTTTTATGTAGTTATGTGTAGTTTTGTCTATGAAACTCATGTGTATGTTTGGTTATTGTGTTTTCATGTCTATGTGAAAAACAATTGTGAATTTGGTTTTATGATGATGCATGTTAATTTAATTCTTATGATATTAATAAGGAATTTCAAAGATAAGTTTCGAATTGCATGCTAACTTGTAATGAAAATATGAAGTAAAGAGATAGGATTAGATAGGCAAGCATGTTCACTCTGATTCTAGTAGTTCGTTCTTGGTTTAATCTTTAAATCCGTGTGCCGCAAAGATTGGTACTTAGCATATTCGCGATGTGTTTTGAGTATTGGTCTTGTATCCGTCAATAATAGGACTAGAGTGGTTTAAACGATTATGCATGTTAACAAGAAGTGGTGACGCCTTGCTTGATTGATATGTTTCCGACTAAAAAGACCTTGTGCCTAATTACTTTGCATGTTTGATTTCGACGATAAGTGTTCTCAAATGTGTTTAGTATAACTTTAGGGTTAGACGATAAGTTAATCTTGAAGTACTTGAGAGTCTTAATCGATTAGTAAACCGATAAGGAGCTAATTAGGTTGGAACTAAGTCGGATCTAGGATATTGTGTGCTCTTGCCGTGTCTTATCTTATAACTTTGCTATGTGTTTTGAGTGCTTGTGTGTTAGTAATTTGTGGAAGAATGTCGACCAAACTTGTATATAGTAATTTAGGACTTTAATTTGCTGTCTTTATGCATGATTTAGAGGCAGCCCTTTTGCTGCCGAACCTAGGATTTTCATGTTTCGAATTTCTTTTCTTTCAATGTTTGTGCCGTGTGAAGTCTAGGGCAGCTTGCTGCCGTACCCTATTCCCCCATATGTGTAATGATTTTGTATATATGTGAATATGTTTGAGACTAACAATTTCATATCTCAGGTACCCTTAATCCCCGGCCTAGAACGATCCCTACTTGCTTATACTACTAACGATCTTTTGTAGGGTTTATTATTGCATGTGAGCTTCGGCTCCCATCAATTTTTGGCGCCGTTGCCGGGGATGATAAAAGCTTGTTTTATGTTATTGTTGTGTATATAATGTTGCTGGAAATTTTTGTTGTGAAGTTGTAAAGTTGTAAATTTTAAGTTTATTTTGGGATTTTGTAAAGTAGAAATATGCTTCGGCATGTAGAGTTTAAATTTTGGAAGTTGCATGATGTATAATGATGTATGTTGGTAGTCACTTAGTTTAATTTCTAGGAAGTTGATATGTTGTGTATGTTTGAGTTTATTGTAGTTTCTAAAGTGTAACATGTAGGTGAAGCCTCTTTTGTTGATCATAACCAAAACCCTTCATGTGAATGGTGCTATGTCGGAGGGCGTTTCTATGTAGATTGGGAAACGCGGGACACGTCCCCCCCACGCATATAAGCGTTTCTTCGGTAATAGTATTACTTCTATGAGGTTGAGGGCGGTTTTAATCAACACTTGAGACCGCTAGGGATCCGTGTTTGTTTTACAAAGTATGGGGAAGTTATGATCATAGATATGGTTCTCAGGTTTGTTTAACTGGATCTCAAGGCCCATAGACTGATGTTCATTCTCGGTGAGTGAGTCGATAGGGGGTTCGCCCTCCGTGGTGTCCAACAACGAGTCCTGCCTGGTTCCTGTAGGGGGTTCGCCCTCCGTGATTGTAATGACCTTTGAAACGTAAAATCCGCACGACCTAGTCAACAGCTTGTGCCGAAGCATCACCTCACTTTAGACGCTAGAACATAACTTGACATATGTGGCCTATTTTCTTCAAAGATAAAACATGTTGTGTGGTTCAAACTCTTGAGGTATATCGGATTAAGCATGATACTACCGGGGGCTGTATCAGTCCATTGCACCGTTATCTCCTCTGCTCCACGTACTTCGGGAGTTAGAACAAATTTAAAAGAAATTAGACTTAGCGATTACATGATCATGAACGTTTCAATTTTTCTTCTCTTGTTGCCGAACCATGTTTGTTCTTTGCCAAAATTTTGTGCCTTTGCCGAATGTTCATATGTGTATCATTTTTGAAATATGTTGTGTAATCGCCAATGCCGTGGCTTGTAATGATGTATATTCTTGCTTTCTATTTCTTTACGAGGTTCTAACTTGTTTAAATGTTGCAAATTTCAGAAATAGTGCATGTCCGAGTCTAGTATTTGGACAAGAGATCTTCAAGGCTGTTTGCAACGTTTAGACCAAGAACTCGCTATTGCTCGTTTTGTGCCATTACCACCATCGTCACCAACCAGTTCATCAGTGTCATCATCCTTGCCGAGTTCACCTATTGTGCCGTCAGTTTCATCATCATCTGTGCCGAGCTCACCATCATTTGTGTCATCATCTTGTGATCTTCAGAATCCTGAATTTGAGGCCTTTGCCGAATTAGAAGAAGAAGAAGAGATCATGGCATCAATCAGATCTCAGAATGGTCATGTTGCTGGAGCTGGAGTTGCTCCTTCTAATATTACTTATCCTCCTTTGGAAACTGACAAGACTGGAGAGATTGAATTGAGGAGTGGATTCCTCCATAAGCTGAAGTCATTTTATGGGATGCCGAGTGAGGACCCTAACAAGCATCTACAGTGGTTTAACTTCACCACGGAGTCTATGTGTCCAAGAGGGACCGATTTGCAACACTTCAAGATGAAGGCTTTTCCGTTTTCTTTAGAAGATCAAGCAAAGGAGTGGTTGTTTGAGGTGCCTAGTGGTCGCATCGTTTCGTGGAGTACTATGATGGATGAGTTTTTACTCAAGTACTTTCCTGCTTCACGTATCACTGATCTGAGGAAGCAAATTACAAGTGTGAAGCAAGCCGGAGATGAGACTTTCTTCGACTACTACAAGAGGTTTAAGTCCCTAGTTTCTTTGTGTCCATCGCATGGCATTAGCGATGGACTCTTGCTACAATATTTCTATGAGGGATTGCGCGTCTGATAGGAGCACAATGTGCGACGATATTATATGTGTATGCCCTCGTTTATGCTTTGTTTAAACCTTTATTTGTTTAAGATAGAGTCATAATCTAGTTAGTGTCGTTTTGGTAGAGTTTTGATGAAATTTGGTTAAGAATCCGAAAAATGACTAAGTTTGAGAAATCTGGAAAATATTGCAAAATATGTCTTTTTCGTGATTTTGAGATGAGCAAATTTATGATCTATCCTTGTCCGAATTCTATCAAATTTTATGTGCTTAATATTCATATGTTGAGGAATTCTGTGTTAAAATTTCAGATCAATCGGAGTTCGGGAAGTCGCCCAGAAGTTGGCTGCAAAAGGGCAATCCGAACATTCCAATCCAGGGGCTTCCAGGATATTCCTGGGACTGTGTCTCAACTTCGAAAAATCATTCCCGACGACTTGCATGGAATTTGGCCGAGATATTTTATGGGGAGATGGCCCTATGTGTCTAGTTTACGTGAGACTCGGAATCGCATCAATCGGAGCTCCACGGATGGAGATATGCCGGAATTACTGCAACAAGGTCAAATCTGCCGATTCCAGGAACCTACTGCCCCCTTTTTTGTGTTTTCTGTTTTTGATGGACCAAATGGTACACAAATGCATATGTGAAGATGGTCCAAGCTTTATGAAGGGAAGAGGAAGATACTTGGCCATGGCATTGAAGAAAAACTTGAAGAAAGACGTTCTCCTAGTCACACTAGGAGAAGCTGCCGATTCTGGCAGATTGTATGCCTTTGTGTGCTGCCAGCAATTGGGGCATTTTTCGATGGACCAAGGCATGTCAAATGAAGTCCAAGACCACATAAGAAGTCCATGAAGATGTGAAGCCCAAGCCTTGAAGAAAATATTAATTCAGAAAAGAAAACCTAATTGGATTAAGAAAGGAAGGTTGCAAAACCTTAATGAACTAGGTTTTCTGAATCCCTTTTGGCTTAAGGGACTGCCGGCAGCCTCTCTCCTTTTTCCCCTATATATACCCCCACTTTTCATTCAGAAAAATCATCTCATCTCAAGCTTAAACACAAGGCCTAAACTCTACCAAATTGTCCCCAAGAATCCTACTTAAACCCTAAGCCAAAAACCACCACCACCTCACCCAAGTTTCTGCCGAAACTTGGTATACTTCCTGCAGACACAGCCCTTTGCCGAGCAGCCTCATCTCTTCCATCTTCCGCCGGATCCACACGAGTCGAAGTCATCCAAGGTGTCTACAAAAGTGTGATCCACTCCTTTCTCTTGGTTTAGTAAAGTTTATGTAGCTATGAATAGTTTTGTCTATGAAACTCTTTTGTATTTTTGGTTTCGAATTGTATGTCTATGTATGATTTGGATTGGATTTTGGTTTCATAAATTGCATGTTGAAGATTTCTTTGATTCGTTGCTTAGGGCTAGGCCGCGCTTTCTTTGAGTTTTTACATGCTAATTTGTAATATGTGACTTGTAGATTTTTATGTTTGATAACTAGGACAATAGGTATGCGATGTTGTTTGAGAACTTAATTCGATTAGTAATCTAAGGAGTATGCCTTATAAACCGAAACATTAGTTGTGCTTAAGCATTTGTTGTTTGCATGTAAATCTAGGTGTTAGGTTTCATCAAACTTGAAAGCATGAATAATTCATACTCGTAGTTGTCTTGGTTTGTGTTTTCGTAAAGAGTTTAAAACCCTTAGAACTTGCATGTTAAATAAGATGATTGACAACCTTGCTTGTTTGCATGTCTTCGATTTGTGATTCATGTGTTTAATTGTTGGCCCAGTAAAATCGGTTAACATATACCTTAGGATTATACTCGTAGTTAATCTTAAGATTCTAGTAATCAACGATTAGATGACCTCGTAGGCTCTAATTGGGATCGAAATTGGTTAGGTCGAAACAACATTCATATTTATTCCTTACCTTCTTGCATATTAGTCTACACGTTAAAGAGTCTTTTGTGCTAAATGTTTTGTGAGAGATGATGATCACTTGTATATAGTAGTTTAGGTTTAATTTCGTGTCTAGTGTTAAGTGGCAAAGAATGAAGTATATCAATTTTTCACTCCTATATGTGCATAAGTGTGACAATTATGTGCATATCTGTTTGTGAATATTTGTGTTAACATTCTCATGTTTCAGGTACCCTTAATCCCCGGCTAGAACGATCCCTACTTATTCTATACTACTAACGATTGTAGGGTTATTATTGCTTGATGCTCGCTTTGGCGACACGTCAATTTTTGGCGCCGTTGCCGGGGATTATAAAAGCTTGTTTTATGAATTTGTTGTGTATATAATGTTGCTGGAAATTTTTGTTGTGAAGTTGTAAAGTTGTAACTTTTAATTTTATTTTGGGATTTTGTAAAGTAGAAATATGCTTCGGCATGTAGAGTTTAAATTTTGGAAGTTGCATGATGAATAATGATGTATGTTGGTAGTCACTTAGTTTAATTTCTAGGAAGTTGATATGTTGTGTATGTTGGAGTTTATTGTAGTTTCTAAAGTGTAACATGTAGGTGAAGCCTCTTTTGTTGATCATAACCAAAACCCTTCATGTGAATGGTGCTTTGTCGGAGGGCGTTTCTATGTAGATTGGGAAACGCGGGATACTTCCCCCCCACGCATATAAGCGTTTCTTCGGTAATAGTATTACTTCCATGAGGTTGAGGGCGGTTTTAATCAACACTTGAGACCGCTAGGGATCCGTGTTTGTTTTACAAAGTATGGGGAAGTTATTATCATAGATATGGTTCTCAGGTTTGTTTAACTGGATCTCAAGGCCCATAGACTGATGTTCATTCTCGGTGAGTGAGTCGATAGGGGGTTCGCCCTCCATGGTGTCCAACAACGAGTCCTGCCTGGTTCCTGTAGGGGGTTCGCCCTCCGTGATTTTAATGACCTTTGAAACGTAAAATCCGCACGACCTAGTCGACAGCTTGTGCCGAAGCATCACCTCACTTTAGACGCTAGAACATAACTTGACATATGTGGCCTATTTTCTTCGAAGATAAAACATGTTGTGTGGTTCAAACTCTTGAGGTATATCGGATTAAGCATGATACTACCGGGGGCTGTATCAGTCCATTGCACCGTTATCTCCTCTGCTCCACGTACTTCGAGAGTTAGAACAAAATTAAAAGAAATTAGACTTAGCGATTACATGCTCATGAATTTTCCGATTTTTTGCTCCTTATTGCCGAATGTATATTGTGCTTTGCCGAAATTTGTTCGTCTTTGCCGAATGTGTATATGTGTTATGGTTTGAAATTTGTCGTGTAATCGCCAATGCCGTGGCTTGTAATGATGTATATTCTTGCTTTCTATTTCTTTACGATGTTCTAACTTGTTTAAATGTTGCAAATTTCAGAAATAGTGCATGTCCGAATCTAGTATTTGGACAAGAGATCTTCAAGGCCGTTTGCAACGTTTAGACCAAGAACTCGCTATTGCTCGTTTTGTGCCATTACCGCCATCGTCACCAACCAGTTCATCAGTGTCATCATCCTTGCCGAGTTCACCTATAGTTCCGTCCGTATCATCATCAGTGCCGAGTTCACCATCAGTTGTGTCATCATCGTGTGATCTTCAGAATCCCGAGTTTGAGGCCTTTGCCGAATTAGAAGAAGAAGAAGAGATCATGGCATCAATCAGATCACAGAATGGTCATGTTGCTGGAGCCGGAGTTGCTCCTTCGAATATCACTTATCCTCCTTTGGAAACTGACAAGACTGGAGAGATTGAATTGAGGAGTGGATTCCTCCATAAGCTGAAATCGTTTTATGGGATGCCGAGTGAGGACCCTAACAAGCATCTACAGTGGTTTAACTTCACCACGGAGTCCATGTGTCCAAGAGGGACCGATTTGCAACACTTCAAAATGAAGGCTTTTCCATTCTCATTAGAAGATCAAGCAAAGGAGTGGTTGTTTGAGGTGCCTAGTGGTCGCATTGTTTCGTGGAGTACTATGATGGATGAGTTTTTGCTCAAGTACTTTCCTGCTTCACGTATCACTGATCTGAGGAAGCAAATTACAAGTGTGAAGCAAGCCGGAGATGAGACTTTCTTCGACTACTACAAGAGGTTCAAGTCCCTAGTTTCTTTGTGTCCATCGCATGGCATTAGCGATGGACTCTTGCTACAATATTTTTATGAGGGATTGCGCGTCATGGAGAGAGAGTTTCTTGACTCGGCCGCGGGAGGTAGCTTTTTGGAGTTGAATGCCGGAGCGGCAAGAAGTTTGTTGGAAGTTCGTGCTTTGAACAACCAACATTTTGGCATGGCACGAGGTAATGTGCAAAGGAATGAAAAAGTACATGAGACGTCTTCGAGCTCAAAGTTAGAAGATAAAGTGGACAAGCTCACCGACTTGGTGAGTAATTTGATGAAGAAGCGTGCTAGTGTATGTGGAATTTGCACCGAGGGCCATGAGACCGAACAATGCCCTCAATTTGGAGTTAATGAGGGAGTAGAGGAGTGCAATGCAATTGGTTTTCAAGGAGGCCAACGATTTGGCAATTTCAATCCAAGGTTCAATGATCATCCGAACTTTCGATGGGCGAACAATGATAACGTGCTTAGGGCACCTATGCAACCGAGAGAGGGAGGAGCGCCATTTGCACCGAGGCCACCATTTGTGCCTCGGCAGCCATACATGCCGAACCAAGGACACTTTGCTGCATTGCCGAACCAGCCACAAGGAGGGCCGAGCCAAGGCCAAGCCGCACCGAGCAATCCAAACTATGATGCTTTGATTCAATCTTTGTCAAGTGCTACTCAAGCATTACTCGCGGGGCAACAAAATCATCAAAAGGACATTGGTGAGCTCAAAACTCAAATGGGGCAAGTTGTGGATTTTATGGGAAGGTTTAATGAGCAAGGGAAGTTGCCAAGCAATACTATTCCCAATCCGAGGAACGAGCAAGCCAAAGTGATTCAAACTCGAAGCGGAAGAGAGTTGTTTCCTCCAACAAGTCCAAAGAAGAAGCGAGTGACTTTCAAAGGTATTAATGAGGATGAGAGGGCTGCCGGACCTGTCATTGCCGGCAGCCATGATGGAGATGCAGAGCAAAGTGGTGTTGCCATGCATGATGATGATGCCGGCAGTGTTGTTGCCGAGAAGAGGAGAGATGCCAAGCAAGGGCAAAGTGCCGGCAACCATAGTGTGAATGACAAGGGGCTGCGTAACGAGCTTGAGTACGATCCCGCCACATCAAAGAATGAGGTGTTGCCGAGCCAAGCAAGTAAGGGAGGTGTGCCATCATCTAGCATTCCATTCCCTTCACGTTTTGCTAGAACAAAGAAAGATAAATCCGATGAAGAGATATTGGAGATTTTCCGGAAAGTGCAAGTCAACATTCCTTTGTTGGAGTGCATTAAGCAAGTGCCAAAGTATGCTAAGTTTTTAAAGGAGCTTTGCACGGCAAGGAGGCATACTAGAGAGACTCGTGTGGTAACTATGAGCGAGACGGTGTCGGCCGTTATTCAAAGGAAGTTGCCACCAAAGATGAAGGATCCGGGAAGCTTCAATGTGCCTTGTGTTATAGGCAATACACGATTTGAGGATGTTATGTTGGATTTGGGAGCATCGATCAATGTCATGCCACTCAATGTATATCAAACGTTGAGTATAGGGCCTCTTAAGAAGGATAATGTCATCATTCAACTTGCGGATCGTTCAAGCAAATATCCGGAAGGCTATGTAGAGGATGTGTTGGTGCAAGTCAACCAATTGATATTCCCCGCCGATTTTTATGTGGTTGAGATGGAGGATTCGCCGGTCAACAACACTCAATTGCTTTTAGGGCGACCATTCATGAGGACCGCGCGCACAAAGATAGATGTGGCCGAGGGCAACCTAACTATGGAATTTGATGGTGAGATGATAAAGTTCAATGTGTTTGATGCCATGAAGTTCCCTAATGTTGATTTCAAGGAGGGTTGTGCCATTGATGTTTTGGAGGAGGTCGAGCAAGTTATGTCGACCTCGCTCGACGCATAGCAATTAGCGATTGAGCAAGGGGTCGGATTTGACAAGAGGGGAGAACGAATCGTGCATAAGGATGAGAAAGAAGGGCCGGCCAAGCCAAGAAGTGCCGAGCAAGGCATCATTGCCGAGCCATTCATGATAGAGCCGAGTATGAGGAAAGTTGCTGCCGAGCTAGAGGCTCGACCCTATGCCCCACCCTATAATTCGTTCTTGTCAATTCCAAGTGCCACAACAAAATTTCGACCAAGTGTGGAAGAGGCCCCAAAGTTAGAACTTAAAGAACTCCCTAGTCACTTAAAGTATGTTTATCTTGGAGAAGAAGATACACTACCGGTTATTGTGTCTTCAATGCTTAGTGAGAAGCAAGAGGAGGATTTGATATGTGTGCTTAAGAAGTACAAGACCGCCATAGGTTGGACCTTAGCGGATATCAAGGGAATAAGCCCTACTACTTGTGTTCATCGTATTTTGTTGGAAGAAGGAGCTAAGCCGACAAAGGAAGCTCAACGTCGACTTCACCCTCCAATGATGAAGGTTGTGAAAGAAGAAATTATCAAGTTGCTCGATTGTGGGGTGATCTACCCAATTTCGGATAGTAAGTGGATATCTCCTGTGCAAGTAGTGCCGAAGAAGAGTGGTGTAACGGTTGTCAAGAATGAGAAGAATGAGCTTGTGCCACAAAGACTTGTAACCGGTCATCGGATGTGCATCGACTATAGGAAGCTCAACGCTACAACGAGGAAGGATCACATGCCTTTGCCGTTTATGGATCAAATGCTAGAGAGGTTGGCCGGTCATTCTTACTATTGCTTTCTTGATGGATATAGTGGCTACAATCAAATCATGATACACCCGGACGATCAAGAGAAGACCACTTTTACTTGTCCATTTGGTACGTTTGCTTATCGGCGGATGCCATTCGGACTATGTAACGCACCCGGCACTTTTCAAAGATGTATGTATGCTATCTTCTCGGATTTTATTGAAGACATTATCGAAGTATTCATGGATGATTTTAGTGTGTATGGAGGCACCTTCGATGCATGTTTGGGGAATTTGGAGAAGATACTTAAGAGGTGTGTAGAGACAAATCTTGTGCTTAATTGGGAGAAGTGTCACTTCATGGTCACGCAAGGCATTGTTCTAGGGCACATAATTTCGGCAAGAGGCTTAGAAGTTGATAAAGCCAAGGTGGAGCTAATTCAAGCATTGCCGAGCCCTAGGTGCGTGAAAGATGTAAGAAGTTTTCTTGGCCATGCGGGGTTCTATCGTCGATTTATCAAGGACTTCTCTTCAATTGCCAAGCCATTAAGCAACTTGTTACAAAAGGAGGTGACGTTTGAGTGGTCGGAAGCATGTGAGAGAGCCTTTTGCCGTTTGAAGGAGTTATTGTGCTCGGCACCGATTTTGGTTTCCCCTAATTGGGACGTGCCATTTGAGTTGATGTGTGATGCTAGTGATTATGCACTTGGAGCGGTACTTGGACAACGAATTGATAAGAAGCCATGCGCCATTTACTATGCTTCAAGGACTCTCAACGATGCACAACTCAATTACACAACAACGGAGAAGGAACTCTTAGCGGTAATCTTTGCTTTGGAAAAATTTCGATCATATCTTTTGAATTCCAAAGTTATTGTTTATAGTGATCATGCCGCTTTGAGATATCTTATGACAAAGAAGGATGCTAAGCCAAGGCTTATTCGATGGATTCTTTTGCTTCAAGAGTTCGACATTGAGATTAAAGATAAGAAAGGAGTTGAGAATGTTGTAGCCGATCATTTGAGTCGCCTTGTTCATGAGGAGGATCGGCTGCCCCTATTAGAGTCCTTTCCGGATGAGCAACTTTTTCGACTTGAAGTACTTGAGCCTTGGTATGCCGACATTGCCAATTTTCTTGCCACAAACCGATTTCCCAAAGAGATGCCGAGCCACCAACAAAAGAGAATAAGGAAGCAAGCTCGACACTTCTTGTGGGATGATCCGTACTTATGGAGGCAATGTGGTGATCAAGTTATCAGAAGATGTGTGTCGGAGAGTGAGCATCGATCCATCCTTGCCTTTTGTTATAGCGAAGCTTGTGGTGGACATTTTGGACCAAAGAAGACGGCTTTGAAGGTACTAAATTGTGGTTTCTTTTGGCCGACGATTTTCAAAGATGCATTCATGTTTTGCAAAGCTTGTGATAGATGCCAAAGAATGGGAAACATTGGAAGTAGAGACCAAATGCCGCTCACGCCTATCATTGAGGTAGAAATTTTTGATTTATGGGGTATTGATTTCATGGGACCGTTTCCTTCAAGTAAGGGCTTTCTCTACATATTGCTTGCGGTGGATTATGTGTCAAAGTGGATCGAAGCAAGGGCTACACGCACCAATGATGCCAAGGTGGTAGCCGAGTTTCTCAAGACCAACATCTTTTCACGTTTTGGAGTTCCAAGAGTCTTGATTAGCGATGGAGGATCCCATTTTTGTAACCGCACCATTGAAGCCTTGTTGAAGAAGTATGGAGTCACACATAAGGTTTCTACACCTTATCACCCCCAAACAAGTGGTATGGCCGAGGTGAGTAATCGAGAGATCAAGCAAATTTTGGAGAAATCGGTTGGACCCTCAAGGAAGGATTGGAGTGATCGTCTCGATGATGCTTTGTGGGCTTATAGGACCGCATACAAGACACCGATTGGTATGTCCCCTTTTCGGTTAGTTTATGGCAAAGCATGTCACTTACCGGTTGAGCTAGAGCACAAGGCATGGTGGGCAATCAAGGCCTTCAACATGAACATTGATGATGCCGGTCTTCATAGAAAGCTTCAACTCAACGAACTCGAAGAAATCCGTAATGAAGCCTATGATGCCGCATGGATTTACAAGGAGAAGACTCGAGCCTACCATGATAAGATGATTCGAGGGAAAAAGTTCGAAGTTGGGCAACAAGTTCTTTTATTCAACTCTAGACTTCGACTTTTTCCGGGTAAGCTTCGCTCTAGATGGGTAGGCCCTTTCATTGTTACCAAAGTTTTTCCCCATGGAGCTATCGAAATTCAAAGTCCAATCACAAGCAAGGCTTTCAAGGTCAATGGACATCGCCTAAAGCCTTATTACTCATCCTTTCAAGAGCACACGGTAGAAGAAACCGCCGTTTACCCCGCACCACCATCATCACCACAAGCCGAGTTGCCTTCACCATCCCGTGACACAGCCATGCCATCACCAAGCCAAGACGCTGCCGGACCTGCCATTGCCGGCAGCATCACCATGAGGGCTGACACGGACACGGATGCAACAAAGCACACCCTGCCGGACACGCACCAACCTGCCAAGCTGCTGCCGCTGTTTTCACCATCACCACCACCTCCTGCCGGACCTGCCATTGCCGGCAGGGTTGACACAAGGCCGCAAGAGGCCGGACACAAGCTGGATACGCCGGATACGCCGGCAGAAGAGCCCGATATGCCACCTAAACCGGATACGCAGAATGCAGCCGGATCGGATACAAAGTGCAACGATCTTCTTATCGAACTTCTTCTTGCCGAGTTGGAATGCTTTGGAGCACGATGAACACATGAAACACGGTGAAAAGTCTAAGCTATGGACTATAAACACAAAGCGCTACTTGGGAGGCAACCCATGTCGATCAAAGAAAAGTGAAGGAGCCATCACCGAGAGTTTGAATTTTCTTAACCCTTCTCTTTTTCTTTGATTTGTGATGATATGTTGGAATGTGTTAGACTATTGCATGCTTAGGAAATTCATTAATATTGTTTTGTGCTTACATTGAGGACAATGTAATTTTCTAAGTGTGGGGTGGGATAACATGTTCCGTTTTTGTTTTTTTTTACATGTTCCGTTTTTGTTTTTGTTTTCGTGTGCTTAATTTAGAAGTAGAAAATTCAGAAAATTGTAACACAGAAATAGAGTGTTTAAATTAATTTGTTTCGAGTCTTAGGATGCCCCTAATATGTCAATGATGTTATTTCTCCTCTTTGCATACATAGATGATAGTTGTGCATACTTTTAAAATTGTAAGTTTCATGGATTATGTGCATTGGTAGGAGCATGTAGGACTTGTTGATTATGAAGCATGCATGTTTTAGCTAGTTTATTTCGAAAATAACCCATGTGAGCTTTTGAGCCAATTTGCTTTCTTCTTGAGCGATAAAAGATAAAATTCAATAGATTCGTAGGAAGCATGAAACCTCATAATTCTTTGCATATTCGATGACTATGTGCCATAGCTTTAATTGAACTCTAGTATGCTAGAACTTACTCTTGTTGATTTTCGAAACGTTTATATCATAAAATACTTTGATTTTGAATGTGATTGAATAAAGATCATTTAGGTTTACCACCAAAGCCAAATAAAGCATGAGCCCTATTGGAGCCCGTCGTGGGACACCTTAGTAAACCCCTTTGAGCCTATGTTGAGCCTTTTCTTTCTTCACCCTTAAACACTTTCCATGAGCTTAGTATAATGATGCCTCTACCTTGTGTGTCGGCAAAGCTTGATTTTTGAAAGCGTTTTCGCGTGTGTGATGAAGAAGAACAAGTGTGGGGTAGACTTAGCCATGAATTTATATGAAAAATGTATGCCGTGTCTTAGGAAAAGAAAAGAGAAAAAGTGTGCTCGGAATCAAAAAGAAAAAAATAAAAGAAAACCGAGAGCAAGGAAAGAAATAGAGTAAGGCACGGCATAGAAAAGAAAAATTTTGTGCATGGCTATTGTCTAGATTATTGTTGTAATGTTGTATGGGAAGAAAAGAATGAAGTATGGGTCCAACAAGATAAAATTTGACCCTTTTGGCGTGAAGACATAAGGAGATTCGAGCTTTGCTACGGCCGTGGTGACGTTTTGAGCCTCCTTATCCAAATATCGAATACCTCTTAGCCTAGCCCATTACAACCTTATTATTGATCTTTTTCATGATTCTTAAGATGGTTAAAATTGATTGTGGAGATTATCTCAAGAGTAAGCATATGGTTTTGGTTCATTGGTGCATGTAGTTATCATATGAGGTTTTTCCATCAAAATTCACAAAGTGCTTTTGTTTCGTTGATATATGTAAGTCACTCTTCGTAGTTCATTATCTTTCGCTTGCATATACTATTGAGTGAAAAACCATGCTTCGAGAGAAAAGAAGAGAGTATGCCTAGTGAGGTGATTTGAATTAGCTTTTAACATGTTTACATGCTTACTTTTGCTCGTATATGCTCATATTGATGTCACATGTTTATGAAACTTGGAATTTTCGTGCTAAGCATTCTCATGCATTTAACTTGAAAGCTATGTGTACATACGAGCCTGAGACAAATTGTTAGGGGCAATAGTTTGTTTAGAGTCTAGTTTAGTTTAATTTGCTAAGGGACTAGCAAAGGATAAGTGTGGGGTAGTTGATAGGAGCACAATGTGCGACGATATTATATGTGTATGCCCTCGTTTATGCTTTGTTTAAACCTTTATTTGTTTAAGATAGAGTCATAATGTAGTTAGTGTCGTTTTGGTAGAGTTTTGATGAAATTTGGTTAAGAATCCGAAAAATGACTAAGTTTGAGAAATCTGGAAAATATTGCAAAATATGTCTTTTTCGTGATTTTGAGATGAGCAAATTTATGATCTATCCTTGTCCGAATTCTATGAAATTTTATGTGCTTAATATTCATATGTTGAGGAATGCTGTGTTAAAATTTCAGATCAATCGGAGTTCGGGAAGTCGCCCAGAAGTTGGCTGTAAAAGGGCAATCCGAACATTCCAATCCAGGGGCTTCCAGGATATTCCTGGGACTGTGTCTCAACTTCGAAAAATCATTCCCGACGACTTGCATGGAATTTGGCCGAGATATTTTATGGGGAGATGGCCCTATGTGTCTAGTTTACGTGAGACTTGGAATCTCATCAATCGGAGCTCCACGGATGGAGATATGCCGGAATTACTGCAACAAGGTCAAATCTGCCGATTCCAGGAACCTACTGCCCCCTTTTTTGTGTTTTCTGTTTTTGATGGACCAAATGGTGCACAAATGCATATGTGAAGATGGTCCAAGCTTTATGAAGGGAAGAGGAAGATACTTGGCCATGGCATTGAAGAAAAACTTGAAGAAAGACGTTCTCCTAGTCACACTAGGAGAAGCTGCCGATTCTGGCAGATTGTATGCCTTTGTGTGCTGCCAGCAATTGGGGCATTTTTCGATGGACCAAGGCATGTCAAATGAAGTCCAAGACCACATAAGAAGTCCATGAAGATGTGAAGCCCAAGCCTTGAAGAAAATATTCAGAAAAGAAAACCTAATTGGATTAAGAAAGGAAGGTTGCAAAACCTTAATGAACTAGGTTTTCTGAATCCCTTTTGGCTTAAGGGACTGCCGGCAGCCTCTCTCCTTTTTCCCCTATATATACCCCCACTTTTCATTCAGAAAAATCATCTCATCTCAAGCTTAAACACAAGGCCTAAACTCTACCAAATTGTCCCCAAGAATCCTACTTAAACCCTAAGCCAAAAACCACCACCACCTCACCCAAGTTTCTGCCGAAACTTGGTATACTTCCTGCCGACACAGCCCTTTGCCGAGCAGCCTCATCTCTTCCATCTTCCGCCGGATCCACACGAGTCGAAGTCATCCAAGGTGTCTACAAAAGTGTGATCCACTCCTTTCTCTTGGTTTAGTAAAGTTTATGTAGCTATGAATAGTTTTGTCTATGAAACTCTTTTGTATTTTTGGTTTCGAATTGTATGTCTATGTATGATTTGGATTGGATTTTGGTTTCATAAATTGCATGTTGAAGATTTCTTTGATTCGTTGCTTAGGGCTAGGTCGCGCTTTCTTTGAGTTTTTACATGCTAATT
Source organism: Potentilla sterilis (assembly GCA_963682095.1). Taxonomy (NCBI): domain Eukaryota; kingdom Viridiplantae; phylum Streptophyta; class Magnoliopsida; order Rosales; family Rosaceae; genus Potentilla; species Potentilla sterilis. The sequence goes on along the minus strand of OY821758.1, from coordinate 49,716,917 downwards.
TGTAATATGTGACTTGTAGATTTTTATGTTTGATAACTAGGACAATAGGTATGCGATGTTGTTTGAGAACTTAATTCGATTAGTAATCTAAGGAGTATGCCTTATAAACCGAAACATTAGTTGTGCTTAAGCATTTGTTGTTTGCATGTAAATCTAGGTGTTAGGTTTCATCAAACTTGAAAGCATGAATAATTCATACTCGTAGTTGTCTTGGTTTGTGTTTTCGTAAAGAGTTTAAAACCCTTAGAATTTGCATGTTAAATAAGATGATTGACAACCTTGCTTGTTTGCATGTCTTCGATTTGTGATTCATGTGTTTAATTGTTGGCCCAGTAAAATCGGTTAACATATACCTTAGGATTATACTCGTAGTTAATCTTAAGACTCTAGTAATCAACGATTAGATGACCTCGTAGGCTCTAATTGGGATCGAAATTGGTTAGGTCGAAACAACATTCATATTTATTCCTTACCTTCTTGCATATTAGTCTACACGTTAAAGAGTCTTTTGTGCTAAATGTTTTGTGAGAGATGATGATCACTTGTATATAGTAGTTTAGGTTTAATTTCGTGTCTAGTGTTAAGTGGCAAAGAATGAAGTATATCAATTTTTCACTCCTATATGTGCATAAGTGTGACAATTATGTGCATATCTGTTTGTGAATATTTGTGTTAACATTCTCATGTTTCAGGTACCCTTAATCCCCGGCTAGAACGATCCCTACTTATTCTATACTACTAACGATTGTAGGGTTATTATTGCTTGATGCTCGCTTTGGCGACACGTCAGCGTCATGGAGAGAGAGTTTCTTGACTCGGCCGCGGGAGGTAGCTTTTTGGAGTTGAACGCCGGAGCGGCAAGAAGTTTGTTGGAAGTTCGTTCTTTGAACAACCAACAATTTGGCATGGCACGAGGGAATGTGCAAAGGAATGAGAAAGTACATGAGACGTCTTCGAGCTCAAAGTTAGAAGATAAAGTGGACAAGCTCACCGACTTGGTGAGTAATTTGATGAAGAAGCGTGCTAGTGTTTGTGGTATTTGCACCGAGGGCCATGAAACCGACCAATGCCCTCAATTTGGAGTTAATGAGGGAGTTGAGGAGTGCAATGCAATTGGTTTTCAAGGAGGCCAACGATTTGGCAATTTCAATCCAAGGTTCAATGATCATCCGAACTTTCGATGGGCGAACAATGATAACGTGCTTAGGGCACCTATGCAACCAAGAGAGGGAGGAGCGCCATTTGTACCGAGGCCACCATTTGTGCCTCGGCAGCCATACATGCCGAACCACGGACACTTTGCTGCATTGCCGAACCAGCCACAAGGAGGGCCGAGCCAAGGCCAAGGCCAAGCTTCGCCAAGCAATCCGAATTACGATGTTTTGATTCAATCTTTGTCAAGTGCTACTCAAGCATTACTCGCGGGGCAACAAAATCATCAAAAGGACATTGGTGAGCTCAAAACTCAAATGGGGCAAGTTGTGGATTTCATGGGAAGATTTAATGAGCAAGGAAAGTTGCCAAGCAATACGATTCCAAATCCGAGGAACGAGCAAGCCAAAGTGATTCAAACACGAAGCGGAAGAGAGTTGTTTCCTCCAACAAGTCCAAAGAAGAAGCGAGTGACTTTCAAGGGAATAAATGAGGATGAGATGGCTGCCGGACCTGTCATTGCCGGCAGCCATGATGGAGATGCCGAGGAGAGCCATGTTGCCAAGCATGATGATGATGCCGGCAATGTTGCTGCCGAGAGGAGTAGAGGTGCAACCGAGAAAAAGGGTGATGCCGGCAACCATGGTATGAATGATAAGGGGCTGCGTAACGAGCTTGAGTACGATCCCGCCACATCAAAGAATGAGGTATTGCCGAGCCAAGCAAGTAAGGGAGGTGTGCCATCATCTAGTGCCCCATTCCCTTCACGTTTTGCTAGAACAAAGAAAGACAAATCCGATGAAGAGGTATTGGAGATTTTCCGGAAAGTGCAAGTCAACATCCCTTTGTTGGAGTGCATTAAGCAAGTGCCAAAGTATGCTAAGTTTTTGAAATAGCTTTGCACGGCAAGGAGGCATACTAGAGAGACTCGTGTGGTGACAATGAGCGAGACGGTGTCGGCCGTTATTCAAAGAAAGTTGCCATCAAAGATGAAGGATCCGGGAAGCTTCAATGTGCCTTGTGTCATAGGCAATACTCGATTTGAGGATGTTATGTTGGATTTGGGAGCATCGATCAATGTCATGCCACTCAATGTGTATCAAACGTTGAGTATAGGGCCTCTCAAGAAGGATAATGTCATCATTCAACTTGCGGATCGTTCAAGCAAATATCCGGAAGGCTATGTAAAGGATGTGTTGGTGCAAGTCAACCAATTGATATTCCCCGCCGATTTTTATGTGGTTGAGATGGAGGATTCGCCGGTCAACAACACTCAATTGCTTTTAGGGCGACCATTCATGAGGACCGCGCGTACAAAGATAGATGTGGCCGAGGGCAACCTAACTATGGAATTTGATGGTGAGGTAATCAAGTTCAATGTTTTTGACGCCATGAGATTTCCCAATGTTGATTTGAAGGAGGGTTGTGCCATTGATGTTTTGGAGGAGGTCGAGCAAGTTATGTCGACCTCGCTCGACGCATAGCAATTAGCGATTGAGCAAGGGGTCGGATTTGACAAGAAGGGAGAACGAGTCACGTTTGAACAAGAAGAAGCCGAGCAAGGGAGCATTGCCGAAACAAGCCTTGCCGAGCCTTTCATGATAATGCCGAGTCCAATGGAGGTTTGTGCCGAGATAGAGGCTCGGCCATACAACAAGGTTTTTGATTCGTTCTTGTCAATTCCAAGTGCCACAACCAAATTTCGACCAAGTGTGGAAGAGGCCCCAAAGTTAGAACTTAAAGAACTCCCTAGTCACTTGAAATATGTTTATCTTGGAGAAGAAGATACACTACCGGTTATTGTGTCTTCAATGCTTAGTGAGAAGCAAGAAGTGGATTTGATACATGTGCTTAAGAAGTACAAGACCGCCATAGGTTGGACCTTGGCGGATATCAAGGGAATAAGCCCTACTACTTGTGTTCATCGTATTTTGTTGGAAGAAGGAGCTAAGCCGACAAAGGAAGCTCAACGTCGACTTCACCCTCCCATGATGAAGGTTGTGAAAGATGAGATTATCAAGTTGCTTGATTGTGGGGTGATCTACCCAATTTCGGATAGTAAGTGGATATCTCCCGTGCAAGTAGTGCCAAAGAAGAGTGGTGTAACGGTTGTCAAGAATGAGAAGAATGAGCTTGTGCCACAAAGACTTGTAACCGGTCATAGGATGTGCATCGGCTATAGGAAGCTCAACGCTACAACGAGGAAGGATCACATGCCTTTGCCGTTTATGGATCAAATGTTAGAAAGGTTGGCCGGTCATTCTTACTATTGCTTTCTTGATGGATATAGTGGCTACAATCAAATCATGATACACCCGGACGATCAAGAGAAGACCACTTTTACTTGTCCATTTGGCACGTTTTCTTATCGGCGGATGCCATTCGGACTTTGCAACGCACCCGGCACTTTTCAAAGATGTATGTATGCTATCTTCTCGGATTTTATTGAAGACATTATCGAAGTGTTTATGGATGATTTTAGTGTGTATGGAGGCACCTTCGATGCATGTTTGGGGAACTTGGAGAAGATACTTAAGAGGTGTGTAGAGACAAATCTTGTGCTCAATTGGGAGAAGTGTCATTTCATGGTCACGCAAGGCATTGTTCTAGGGCACATAATTTCGGCAAGAGGCTTAGAGGTTGACAAAGCCAAGGTGGAGCTAATTCAAGCATTGCCGAGCCCTAGGTGTGTGAAGGATGTGAGAAGTTTTCTTGGCCATGCGGGGTTTTATCGACGATTTATCAAGGACTTCTCTTCAATTGCCAAGCCATTGAGCAACTTGTTACAAAAGGAGGTGACGTTTGAGTGGTCGGAGGCTTGTGAGCAAGCCTTTTGCCGATTAAAGATGCTATTGTGTACGGCACCTATACTTGTTTCCCCTAATTGGGACGAGCCGTTTGAGTTGATGTGTGATGCTAGTGATTATGCACTTGGAGCGGTACTTGGACAACGAATTGAGAAGAAGCCATGTGCCATTTACTATGCTTCAAGGACTCTCAACGATGCACAACTCAACTACACGACAACGGAGAAGGAACTCTTAGCGGTGATTTTTGCTTTGGAAAAGTTTCGATCATATCTTTTGAATTCCAAGGTTATTGTTTATAGTGATCATGCCGCTTTAAGATATCTTATGACGAAGAAGGATGCTAAGCCGAGGCTTATTCGATGGATTCTTTTGCTTCAAGAGTTCGATATTGAGATCAAAGATAAGAAAGGTGTAGAGAATGTCGTAGCCGATCATTTGAGTAGACTTGTACAAGATGTGGATCGGCTGCCCCTATTAGAGACTTTTCCGGATGAGCAACTTTTTCGACTTGAAGTGCTTGAGCCTTGGTATGCCGACATTGCAAATTTTCTAGCCACACGCCGATTCCCCAAGGAGTTGCCGAACCACCATCAAAGAAAAACAAGGAAGCAAGCTCGACACTTCTTGTGGGATGATCCGTACTTATGGAAGCAATGTGGTGATCAAGTGCTTAGAAGATGTGTGCCGGAGAATGAGCATCGTTCCATCCTTACTTTTTGTCATAGTGAGGCGTGTGGAGGACATTTTGGGCCGAAGAAGACGGCATTGAAGGTACTTAATTGTGGTTTCTTTTGGCCTACAATTTTCAAAGATGCATTCATGTTTTGTAAGTCATGTGATCGATGCCAAAGAATGGGGAATATTGGACCAAGAGATCAAATGCCGTTACACCCCATCACTTCTATTGAGATTCATGATCTTTGGGGGATTGACTTCATGGGACCGTTTCCTTCAAGTAAGGGCTTTCTCTACATATTGCTTGCGGTGGATTATGTGTCAAAGTGGATTGAAACCAAGGCTACACGCACCAACGATGCTAAGGTGGTAGCCGAGTTTCTCAAGACCAACATCTTTTCACGATTTGGAGTTCCAAGAGTCTTGATTAGCGATGGAGGATCCCATTTTTGTAACCGCACCATTGAAGCCTTATTGAAGAAATATGGAGTCACACATAAAGTTTCCACACCATATCATCCACAAACTAGTGGCATGGCCGAAGTAAGTAATCGAGAGATCAAGCAAATACTTGAGAAGACCGTTGGACCTTCAAGGAAGGATTGGAGTGATCGTCTCGATGATGCTTTGTGGGCTTATAGGATGGCATACAAGACACCGATAGGTATGTCACCTTTTCGGTTAACATATGGCAAAGCATGTCACTTACCGGTAGAACTTGAGCATAGAGCATGGTGGGCGGTTAAGGCCTTCAACATGAGCATTGATGAGGCCGGCCTTCATAGGAAGCTTCAACTCAACGAACTTGAAGAAATACGGAATGAAGCTTATGAAGCCGCATGGATTTACAAGCAAAAGACTAAGGTTGCACATGATAAGATGCTTCGACGGAAGGAGTTTGAAGTTGGTCAAAAAGTTCTCTTGTATCATTCACGACTCAAACTTTTTCCGGGTAAGTTGCGCTCGCGTTGGATTGGACCATTCATTGTTCTTCAAGTATTTCCACATGGAGCCATAGAGATTCAGAATGAAGCTACGGGAAACATATTCAAGGTAAATGGACATAGACTCAAGCCGTACTACGAGCCATTTGAACCCATACATGATGAAACCGACGTACATGACCCTCCAAGCCAAGGGGCTACCATTGCTATTGTCCATGCCGAGCTGCACCCTTCACCCACACCCCAATGCCGAGACCAAGAGGCTGCCGGACCTGCCATTGCCGGCAGCTTACACACAACATTGCCGGATACACTCCTTGCTGCCGAGAATCAACTGTCCCTACTTCCTGCTGCAACCGAGCATCCTGCCGGACCTGCCATCGCCGGCAGGCTTGATGATATGACACATGTGGTTCAGCACAACCTAGCTGGACTCAAGGATACGCCGGATACGCTTGACTTGGTACCGGACACGACGGCGACACAGCCGGACACGCAGATTGCACCACACTCGAATACGCAGCCTTCTACAAGCACCGATTCGGACAACTCATGCAACGATCTTCTTATCGAACTTCTTCTTGCCGATTTGAGTTGTTTTGGAACACGATGAACACATGAAAAACACGGTGAAAAGTCTAGGCTATGGACTATAAACACAAAGCGCTACTTGGGAGGCAACCCATGTCGATCAAAGAAAAGTGAAGGAGCCATCACCGAGAGTTTGAATTTTCTTAACCCTTCTCTTTTTCTTTGATTTGTGATGATATGTTGGTATATGTTAGACTATTGCATGTTTAGGAAATTCATTGATATAGATTTGTGTACATTGAGGACAATGTATTTTTCTAAGTGTGGGGTGGGATAACGTATTCCGTTTATGTTTTCGTGTGCTTAGTTTAGAAAAGAAAAATTCAGAAAATTGTTCCACAAAAATAGAGTGTTTAAATTGTTTGTTTCGAGTCTTAGGATGCCCCTAATATGTCAATGATGTTTTTTCTCCTCTTTGCATACATAGATGATAGTTGTGCATACTATTAAAATTGTAAGTTTCATGGATTATGTGCATTGGTAGGAGCATGTAGGACTTGTTGATTAACGAAGCATGCATGTTTTTAGCTAGTTTATGTCCTAAATAACCTATGTGAGCTTTAGTGCCAAATTGCTTTCTTCTTGAGCGATAAAAGATAAAATTCGATAGATTTGTAGGAAGCATGAAACCTCATAATTCTTTGACTATTCGATGACTATGTGCCATAGATTTTTAATGAACTCTAGTATGCTAGAACTTACTCTTGTTGATTTCCGAAACGTTTATATCATAAAATACCTTGATTTTGAATATGATTGAATAAAGATCATTTAGGTTTACCACCAAAGCCAAATAAAGCATGTGCCCTATTGGAGCCCGTCGTGGGACACCTTAGTAAACCCCCTTTGAGCCTACGTTGAGCCTTTTCTTTCATCACCCTTAAACACTTTCCATGAACTTAGTATAGTGATGCCTTTACTGTGTGTTCCGGCAAAGCTTGAATTTTTGAAGGCGTTTTCGCGTGTGTGATGAAGAACAAGTGTGGGGTAGACTTAGCCATGAATTTGTATGTAAAATGTATGCATGCCGTGCCTTAAGAAAAAGAAAAGAAAAAAATCTCGGATTAAAAAGAAAAAAAGAAAAGAAAAGGAGCCGAGAAAAAGAAAAAGAAGAAGGCACGGCATAGGTTTGAAAAATAAAAATTTTTTGTGCATGGCTATTGTCTTGAGTATTGTTGTAATGTTTTATGGAAAGAAAAGAGTGAAGTATGGGTCCAACAAGATAAAATTTGACCCTTGGCGAGAAGACATAAGGAGATTCGAGCTTTGCTAAAGCGCATGGTGACGTTTTGAGCCTCCTTATCCAAATATCGAATACCTCTTAGCCTAGCCCCATTACAACCCTTTTAGTGATCTTTTTCATGATTCTTAAGATGGTTAAATTTGATTTGTGGAGATTATCTCAAGAGTAAGCTTATGGTTTTGGTTCATTGGTGCATATAGTTATCATATGAGGTTTTTCCATAAACTTTCACAAAGTGCTTTCGTTTCTTTGATATATGCAAGTCACTCTTTGTAAGTCATTATCTTTCGCTTGCATATACTTATGTGTGAATAACCATGCTTCGAGAGAAAAGAAGAGAGTATGCCTTGTGAGGTGATATAAATTAGCTTAACATGTTTACATGCTTACCTTTTATATGTTCATATTGATGTCACATGTTCATGAAACTTGGAATTTTCGTGCTTAGCATTCCCATGCATTAACTTGAAAGCTATGTGTACATACGAGCCTGAGACAAATTGTTAGGGGCAATAGTTTGTTTAGAGTCTAATTTAATTTAGTTTGCTAAGGGACTAGCAAAGGATAAGTGTGGGGTAGTTGATAGGAGCACAATGTGCGACGATTTTATATGCTTATGCCCTCGTTTATGCTTTGTTTAACCCTTATTTGTTTAAGATAGAGTCGTAATATAATTAGTGTCATTTTGGTAGAGTTTTGGTGAAAAATGGTTAAAGAATCCGAAAAATGACTAAGTTTGAGAAATCTGGAAAATAGCGCAAAATATGTCTTTTTCGTGATTTTGAGATGAATGAAACTGTGATCCATCCTTGTCCGAATTCTATAAAATTTGGTGTGCTTAATATTCATATGTTGAGGAATGTTGTGTTAAAATTTCAGATCAATCGGAGTTCGGGAAGTCACCCAAAAGTTGGCTGCAAAACGGCAGTCCGAGCATTCCAATCCAGGGACTTCCAGGATTTTCCTGGGACTGTGTCCCAACTTCGAAAAATCATTCCCGACGACTCACAAGGAGTTTGATCGAACTGTTTTATGGGGAGATGGCCATATGTGTCTAGTTTATCTGAAACTTGGAATCGCATCAATCGGAGCTCCACGGAGGGAGATAAGCCGGAATTACTGCAACAAGGTCAAATCTGCCGATTCCAGGAACCTACTGCCCCCTTTTTGTGTTTTCTGTTTTTGATGGACCAAATGGTGTACAAATGCATATGTGAAGATGGTCCAAGCTTTATGAAGGGAAGAGGAAGACACTAGGCCATGGCATTGAAGAAAAACATGAAGAAATCAAGTCTCCTAGTCACACTAGGAGAAGCTGCCGATTTGAGGCAGATCGGATGCAACTTCAAGCTGCCGGCAATTGGGGTATTTTTCGATGGACCAAGACATGTCAAATGAAGTCCAAGATCATACAAGAAGTCCATGAAGATGTGAAGCCCAAGCCTTGAAGAAAAATTCAGAATAGAAAACCTAATTGGATTAAGAAAGGAAGGTTGTAAAACCTTAATGAACTAGGTTTTCTGAATCCCTTTTGGCTATAGGGACTGCCGGCAGCCTCTCTCCCTATCCTCTATATATATCCCCACTTTTCATTCTGAAAAGTTGTCACATTCTAAAGCAAAAACCCTAGCCAAAGCTCTACCAATTTTCAGCCAAAGATCCTACATAAAAACACAAACCAAAAGCCACCACCACCACCATACAATCCTGCCGATTATCTTCACCTTTCATCCAGCCACCACCGAGCCATATTCCATTGGATTCACACGACTTGAAGCCCTCAAAGGTGTCTGCAAATGTGTGATCTACTCCCTACTCTTGGTTTGTAATAGTTTTTATGTAGTTATGTGTAGTTTTGTCTATGAAACTCATGTGTATGTTTGGTTATTGTGTTTTCATGTCTATGTGAAAAACAATTGTGAATTTGGTTTTATGATGATGCATGTTAATTTAATTCTTATGATATTAATAAGGAATTTCAAAGATAAGTTTCGAATTGCATGCTAACTTGTAATGAAAATATGAAGTAAAGAGATAGGATTAGATAGGCAAGCATGTTCACTCTGATTCTAGTAGTTCGTTCTTGGTTTAATCTTTAAATCCGTGTGCCGCAAAGATTGGTACTTAGCATATTCGCGATGTGTTTTGAGTATTGGTCTTGTATCCGTCAATAATAGGACTAGAGTGGTTTAAACGATTATGCATGTTAACAAGAAGTGGTGACGCCTTGCTTGATTGATATGTTTCCGACTAAAAGGACCTTGTGCCTAATTACTTTGCATGTTTGATTTCGACGATAAGTGTTCTCAAATGTGTTTAGTATAACTTTAGGGTTAGACGATAAGTTAATCTTGAAGTACTTGAGAGTCTTAATCGATTAGTAAACCGATAAGGAGCTAATTAGGTTGGAACTAAGTCGGATCTAGGATATTGTGTGCTCTTGCCGTGTCTTATCTTATAACTTTGCTATGTGTTTTGAGTGCTTTTGTGTTAGTAATTTGTGGAAGAATGTCGACCAAACTTGTATATAGTAATTTAGGACTTTAATTTGCTGTCTTTATGCATGATTTAGAGGCAGCCCTTTTGCTGCCGAACCTAGGATTTTCATGTTTCGAATTTCTTTTCTTTCAATGTTTGTGCCGTGTGAAGTCTAGGGCAGCTTGCTGCCGTACCCTATTCCCCCATATGTGTAATGATTTTGTATATATGTGAATATGTTTGAGACTAACAATTTCATATCTCAGGTACCCTTAATCCCCGGCCTAGAACGATCCCTACTTGCTTATACTACTAACGATCTTTTGTAGGGTTTATTATTGCATGTGAGCTTCGGCTCCCATCAGTATGCTGGTCTCCACAGGGAGTACCGCTTCGCTCCCAAATGCCATGCAGAACGGGGTCTCTCCTGTTGCCTCTGCCGCTGTCGTCCGGATGGCACATAGTACCGCGGGGAGTTCCTCGGCCCAACATCCCTTCTTGGCATCCAGCTTCTTCTTGTGAAGGGTTTTGATAATCTTGTTGATTGCTTCTACCTGGCCGTTGGTCTGCGGGTGTGCCACTGAGGCAAACAACATCCGGGTCCCGATGGAAGCTGTGTACTGGATAAGATCGGCATTATTGAACTGTGTTCCATTATCCGTGACAATAGTCTGCGGTACCCCGAACCGGCAGTAGATGTTCTTCCATAGAAATTTTCTCACTCGCTCCTCGGTGATCTTTATCAGAGGTTCTGCCTCGACCCACTTAGTCTGATAATCCACTGCTACGATGGCGTACTTGTATTGTCCCACAGCTATAAGGAAAGGGCCAATGATGTCTAATCCCCACTGCGCGAACGGCCATGGTGCTAACAAGATCGACAATGCGATTGCCGGGACATGGGGTGCAGAGGCGTACATGTGGCATTTGTGACAGCCGCCTGTAATTTTTCTTGATGTTGCTGCCATATCTGGCCAGAAGTACCCCGCCCGGAGCGATTTGTGGGATAATGACCTTGCGCCAGAGTGATTACCGCACACTCCTTCGTGGATCTCTCGCATGATAGCCTCTCCTGCTTTCTTTGTCACACACCTCAGCTGGGGGAAGCTGTGGCCCCTTCGGTATAACTGGCCATTGAGCAGACCGTACCAGGCCCACCGGAGGTGTAGCCTCCTGGCCTCTACCGCATCCTGGGGGCTGGTTTTGTCAGTCAAATATTTGACTATTGGGTCCATCCAGCTTGGTGGCACTTCTTCCACCGCAAATATTTCGGAGATGGTCTTGCTTATACTCGGCTTCTGGAGGGTTTCAATTTTAGCTCTCCGGTACTCTGGAGGGTAGTTTCCGGTTGCCAACCTTGCGAGGGCGTCTGCATGCCTATTTTGCTCTCAGGGAATGTGCTGGATCGTGGCGCCCTGGAACAGCTCGATCAGGGTTTTGACCAAAGCCTGGTAGGAGGCTAGCTGGGGTTCCTTGACCTCAAACGACCTGTTCATCTGGTTTACCACTAAGCTCGAGTCGCTGTATATGTCCATGGACGGGATTCCCAGCTCCTTGGCCAGTTGCAAACCGGCTATGAGGGCCTCATACTCGGCAGCGTTATTGGAGGTGCTAAAAAGGAACCGTAAGGCACACTCGTACGACTGACCATCGGGCGAGGTTATCATGACACCGGCTCCGCTCCGCTTGCTCGTTACGGAGCCGTCGACGTAAAGCTTCCAGCCGTTGGGGAGGCCTGGTTCGATATTTACGGTCCGTACTGCCTCGGCGTCCTCGTACTGGGTTGGGTGTGATTCTGCCACCATTGGGGTGAGCTCACATATGAAGTCTGCAGCTGCCTGTCCCTTGATGGCCGTTCGCGGGGCATAAGTGATGTCGAATTCTCCCAGTTCAACTGCCCACCGCACGAGCCTACCGCTGGTGTCTGGTTTTTGCAGGATCTGCCGCAGAGGGTGATTGGTATATAAGGTGATGGAATGAGCCTGGAAATAGTGGCGGAGCTTCCTGGCACTAACAATCAGGGCCAGAGCCAATCTCTCTATGTCGAGGTACCGGCCCTCGGCTCCAGTAAGTCCCTTTCCCGCATAATATACCGGAAGCTCGAGCGTGCCCTCCTTCCTGACGAGAGCCGCGGAGACGGCCGTTTCGGATGCGGCTATATAGAGGTATAGCATCTCGCCCGGCACTGGTTTGGATAGGAGAGGCACTACAGACAGATATGTCTTGATAGATTGGAATGCCGCTTCATGCTCCGCCGCCCAGTGGATTTTCCTGGTCTGTTGGGCCTTGAGCAGTTTGAAGAACGGGGCGCACTTATCGGTTAGGCGGGAGATGAATCTGGCAAGGGCGGCTAACCGGCCGGTCAGCATCTGGACCTGGTTTCTCTCCCCTGGCGTTTCCATATCTAGAATTGCTTGGACCTTCAGCGGGTTGGCTTCTATCCCTCGCTGGCTGATGATGTGGCCTAGGAACAGGCCCTCTGAAATCCCGAAAATACACTTCTTCGGGTTCAAGCGCATTCCAAATTTGAGCATCTTGCCGATGACTACGGCCAAATCCCGGACGTGGGCCCCTGCAGTCAAGCTCTTGACCAGCATGTCATCCACGTAAACCTCTACGGTTTTACCCATTTCTTGCTCCAGCATTCGGTTCACCATCCGCTGGTAGGTGGCCCCGGCATTCTTTAGACCGTACGGCATCCTCTTATAACAGTAGGTACCTCGGTCGGTTGTGAATGATGTGTGTTCCTCATCATCCGGGTGCATCCTAATCTGATTGTACCCGGCGTAGGCGTCCATGAAGTTGAGCAGCTTAAAGCCGGACGTGGAATCTATAAGCTGATCAATCCGGGGGAGCGGGAAGCTGTCCTTTGGGCACGCCCGGTTTAGGTTAGTGAAATCCACGCACATACGCCACTGGCCGGTTCCCTTCTTCGGCACCATGACCACGTTAACGAGCCAGCGAGGGTACTGGACTTCCCGGAAGAAACCTATGCCCTTTAATTTCTGTATCTCTTCTCTGATCGCCTCATACTTTGCCGGGCTGAAGGACCTCCTCTTTTGCCTTACCGGGAGAACGTTGGGCAATGAATTTAGCTTATGGACGGCTATCTCCGAGGATATGCCTGGCATGTCCTCATAGGACCATGCGAAGACCGAACTGTTGTCCCGGAAGAAGGCGATGAGCTCTTGCCTGACAACCGGATCGAGCTGTGTCCTTATCACCACACCTCGCTCTGGGTGGTCTGCCGAAATGCAGATCGCTTCGGTTTCTTCCACGGCCGAAGGTGGCTCTAGCTTTTTCTTGACTGAATCGGAGTCATCACGGGGGTCAATACTTAGATCCGGCACTGGCGCTTGCTAAGTGGCCGTGAAGACCTCGGTCCGCTTCCTCCTGTGGGTCAGGGCCTTTACGGGCGATCCTCTGGTCCCCGCGCAGGGTAATGACACCGGCTGGTGAAGGCATCTTCAACATCAGCATATGGCCGGCAATAAATGTCTTCAGTTTCCATAACCCTGGCTTGCCGATTATGCCATTGTACGACGACAGGCAGTCCACAACGATGAATTCAAGGTGCTCCTTCCTTGTCTTGTCTCCCTCGCCGAAGATCAATGGTAGGTAATCCGATCCCAAAGGCTGGACTACCTCACCGGAGAAGCTTATAAGTGGTTCGTTATTCTGGGATAACTTATTCCTTCCTCTCTGCAGCCCTTTGTACGCGTCTCGGAACATTACGTTGACAGAGGCTCTGGTATCGATAAGCATACGACTAGTTATCCAGTGGTCTATTTGGACCGTGATGAGGAAGGGGTCGTTGTGGGGTTGGATCAGATCCTCTGGTTCTTCCTCCTCGTAGAAAGTAACCGATGTCCATCCGGTTTTGGCGGCTTGGCCGCTTCTACTTCCAAAGGTATACACCTCTTTACTCCGAATCGATCTTAAGCACCGCTTCTTTGAGCTCCGGGTGAGCTGATCTATATGGCCCCCGCCATGTATCATGCCTATGCTCCCGTGCACCTCGATCCCCCCGGGGGGTCGGGTGCTTATGGTTCCTAATGGCCGAGCTCCCGGTCGGTTCTCTCTCGGGCCATCCGGGCGGACTTCTCGGTTTACAACCACTCTTTGGGGTCTCGGACTGCCGGTCCGAAGGGCTGGATCTTCGGGCTTTGCTGCTGGCATAATGGCTAGGGCCCGCGGTGGTCGTTCTACTGGCGCTACTGCCGAGGGCTGTGCCGGTTGCGCAAGCGGTGGTCTTCTCCCTGGCCGGGAACTGTTGTCACCGGCCCAGCGGGGTCGCCAATCCTCCCGCACCTCGGCCTTCCGGCTAGTCGCGGGCGCATGGTCGCGATCTTTCCGCCCGGTTTTGCTTTCACGGGGAGGTGGTGGTAGTGGGACATCTGATTTCCGCTTGGGAACCTTATCCCCGTATGTCTCGTGGTCCGCCTGAGCGTGCCTGACGGCCACGGTCATCAGCTCATCGTACCCCAGCGGCTCCTGCACTCACAAGTTGTACGAAAGCTCTCCGGGTCTTAACCCCTGCTTGAAGGCCATCCCCGCGATCTTCTTGTCCAAGTTTCTGACCCCGGCCGTGGCGATTTGCCACTGGTTATTCGTGGTCAGCCTGCATGCAATCGAAAAGGATCGTTGATGTTTGAGCGGTCCTGGCTCTGAGGATAAACCGGCCGACAAACTTGTTCGCCAACTGTTCGAAAGTTTCAACTGAGTCCACTGGCAGCTCGTAGAACCAGCTCAACGCCTCCCCGGAGAGCGTCTCTTGGAACACGTTGCAGCACGTGGCATCTGAATAGCCCCTTGTGCCCGTCTGCGACTTGAAACAGTCCAGGTGCTGGTACGGGCAGCTCGTTCCCGAGTACGCCAGTTTTAGGGGCCTTAGGCTACCAGACCTTCCTGATTCCCTAACCCGGCGCGGAAAAGGTCTAATACGTTCATTGAATCGTGCACTGTCCCGCGGTCGCCCTGCTTTCTTCTCACTGGCGTCTAAACGGTCCTTCATGTCCGACACTGAGGCGGAGAGCGTTTCGAGCGTCCTTGCGGTAGAACTGTCATGCTCGCTGGACGCCTGGCTCGTGCGGTACGGCAACTCGACCGGACCGGAGTTTTTCAGAGCTTCCGAAAAGAGAGGCGTGGGCACATACACGGTTCTTCTTCTTCCCGTGGGTTGTCCCACTTCGAGGTGCGGGAACTCGCTAACCTTGCTTGCGGGCCGTGACGCCGCCCGAGGAGTGCCCAGCTGGCCTCCTTCCAGGGCTGCTAATAAGGCGGTGTTTACTGCTTCCAATTCCTGGCACCGGGCATCTGCCCTTAGCCGGTCTCGGCCGCCCTCTGCTCGCAACCGCTCGACTTTCGCCTTCATCTTCTTTATTTCCTCTCCCGCACCATACCGCTCGGGGTTCTCTGCATCCTGGCGATCGTGATTTCTGTATTGGTCCGGAGAATCATCTTCTTTATTGGTCTGAAGCTCGCATGCAATAATAAACCCTACAAAAGATCGTTAGTAGTATAAGCAAGTAGGGATCGTTCTAGGCCGGGGATTAAGGGTACCTGAGATATGAAATTGTTAGACAAACATATATACATATATACATCACAAACGTCACACATATGGGGGATAATGAATTGGCAGCAATGCTGCCCTAATACTAGGCACGGTAATAAAGACAGAAAATAAATCCTAGGCTACTATATACAAGTTTGATCATCATCTCTCACACATCACATAGCACAAAACACAATTTAACACAAAGATTCACATGCAAGAAAGTAAGAGACAAATATTTGGCATGCTCAAAACTTAACTTAGTTTCAACCTACAACCAGAACGTTTCCGATTTTTACCTAGTTGTGAGACTTTTTCTATTGTTTTAAGATCGAGCTATTCGCATGGTGATCCTAAAGGTTATGCTACCTTATACAAGACATAGCATTGAAGCACAAAAGTCTATAGCCGAAAACACGTAAACAAGTAAGGTCGTCAATCTTCTTATTTAACATGCAAGTCCTAAGGTTAACCACTCTAGGTGAGCACAACAAATCAAAGTGATCATACGTCTACTTAGTTCATTATAACTCAAGCAAATTAAACCTAATACCTAGATCATGTTCAAAGACAACACTAAGTACCGATTATAAGCCCTCACCTTAGGTCTAACCAATTTAAATCATAAACATGCTTTTAATACCACTGCTCTAATTATCATACATATGAAATCCATGCATTAAAAATTGCAAAAGTCATCACATAAATTCCAAATAAAATCGTAATTCATGTTCATCATACAAAACCAAACGAAACAAAGTATTTTTATAACAACAATATGTGACTAAACTGAAATTAAAAACACAAGTCATAGGGATGGATCACACTTTAGAAACCTTGGAGAGCTTCGTCTTGGTGTGGTGGAAGAGATTCGGCAGCAGCTAGGCTAGGGATTGGGATCGGTGGTGATTGGTGGTGGTGAATCGGTGACTTGGTGTTTCTAGGGTTTCGGGTTAGAACTTTGGTAGGAAAATTTGGTAGAGTTTTGGCTAGTGCTTTGCAAGAGATGAGATGATTTTTCTGTAGGAAAAGTGGGGGTATTTATAGAGAATAATGGGAGTATTTGCCGGCAGCCCTTAAGCAAAGAGGAGTTCAGAAAACCTAGTGCAATAAGGTTTTGCAACCTTCCTTTCTTAGTCCAATTAGGTTTTCTTTTCTGAATTTTTCTTCAAGGCTTGGGCTTCACATCTTCATGGACTTCTTATATGGTCTTGGACTTCAATTGATAAGCTTTGATCCACCAAAAATGCCCCACAATGCCGGCAGCTCACAATGACACCAAATCTGCCAGAATCGGCAGCTTCTCCTAGTTTGACTAGGAGACTTTATTTCTTCATGTTTTTCTTCAATGCCATGGCCAAGTGTCATTCTCCTTCCTTCCATACGCTTGGAATGTCTTCAAAAATACTCTTGTACATCATATGGTCCATCGAAATGAAGCATTTGTGAAAAGGAAGCAATCAGTCCCTGGAATCGGCAGCTTTGACCTTGTCGCAGTAATTCCGGCATATCTCCACCTTCGGAGCTCTGATTGATGCGATTCCAAGTCTCATGTAAAGTAGACACATGGGGCCATCTCCCCATAAAATATCTCGGCCAAATTCCTTGTAAGTCGTCGGGAATGATTTTTTGAAGTTGGGACAAAGTCCCAGGAAAATCCTGTAGCCCCTGGATTGGAATGTCCGGACTGCCCTTTTGCAGCCAAGTTTTGGGTGACTTCCCGAACTCCGATTGATCTGAAATTTTAACACAACATTCCTCAATATATGAATATTAAGTACACAAAATTTCATAGAATTCGGACAAGGATAGATCGCACTTTTGCTCATCTCAAAATCACGAAAAAGACACATTTTGCACTATTTTCCAGATTTCTCAAACTTAGTCATTTTTCGGATTCTTAACCATTTTTCACAAAACTCTACCAAAATTGACACTAACTATATTATGACTCTATCTTAGACAAATAAGGGTTAAACAAAGCATAAACGAGGGCAAATACATATAATAACGTCGCACATTGTGCTCCTATCAACTACCCCACACTTATCCTTTGCTAGTCCCTTAGCAAACTAAATAAAACTAGACTCTAAACAAACTATTGCCCCTAACAATTTGTCTCAGGCTCGTATGTACACATAGCTTTCAAGTTAAATGCATGAGAATGCTAAGCACGAAAATTCCAAGCTTCATGAACATGTAACATCAATAAGAACATATAAGAGCAAAAAGGTAAGCATGTAAACATGTTAAGCTAATTCAAATCACCTCACTAAGCATACTCTCTTCTTTTCTCTCGAAGCATGGTTATTCACACATAAGTATATGCAAGCGAAAGATCATGAAGTACAAAGAGTGACTTGCATATATCAAAGAAACGAAAGCACTTTGTGAAATTTTATGGAAAAACCTCATATGATAACTATATGCACCAATGAACCAAAACCATATGCTTACTCTTGAGATAATCTCCACAAATCAATTTTAACCATCTTAAGAATCATGAAAAAGATCAATAATAAGGTTGTAATGGGGCTAGGCTAAGAGGTATTCGATATTTTGATAAGGAGGCTCAAAACATCACCGTGCGCTTTAGCAAAGCTCGAATCTCCTTATGTCTTCTCGCCGAAAGGGTCAAATTTCATCTTGTTGGACCCATACTTCATTCTTTTCTTCCCATAAAACATTACAACAATAATCTAGACAATAGCCATGCACAAAACTTTTCTTTTCTTAACCTTATGCCGTGCCCTTCAATCTCATATTTTTCTTTCTTTTTCTCGGCATTTTTTTTTCTCTTTTGATCCGAGCATTTTTCTTTCTTTCTTTCTTTTATGGCACGGCATCTAGTACACTTTATATATAGATTCATGGCTAAGTCTACTCCACACTTGTTCTTCTTCATCACACACGCGAAAACGCTCTCAAAAATTCAAGCTTTGCCGGAACACACAGTAAAGGCATCACTATACTAAGTTCATGGAAAGTGTTTAAGGGTGATGAAAGAAAAGGCTCAACGTAGGCTCAAAGGGGGTTTACTAAGGTGTCCCACGACGGGCACAAATAGGGCTCATGCTTTATTTGGCAATGGTGGTAAACCTAAATGATCTTTATTCAATCACATTCAAAATCAAGGTATTTTATGATATAAACGTTTCGAAAATCAACAAGAGTAAGTTCTAGCATACTAGAGTTCATTAAAAATCTATGGCACATAGTCGTCGAATATACAAAGAATTATGAGGTTTCATGCTTCCTACAAATCTATTGAATTCTATCTTTTTATCGCTCAAGAAGAAAGCAAATTGGCTCTAAAGCTCACATAGGTTGTAATTGAAATAAACTAGCTAGAACATGCATGCTTATTAATCAACAAGTCCTACATGCTCCTACCAATGCACATAATCCATGAAACTTACAATTTTATAAGTATGCACAACCATCATCTATGTATGCAAAGAGGAGAAAACATCATTGACATATTAGGGGCATCCTAAGACTCGAAACAAATTTAAACACTCAATTTTTGTGGAACAATTTTCTGAATTTTTCTCTTCTAAACTAAGCACACAAAAACAAAAACAAAAACGGAATACGTTATCCCACCCCACACTTAGAAAATTACATTGTCCTCAATGTAAGCATAAAACAATATCAACGAATTTCCTAAGCATGCAATCGACTAACATATTCCAACAATTCATCACAAATCAAAGAAAAAGAGAAGGGTTAAGAAAATTCAAACTCTCGGTGATGGCTCCTTCACTTTTCTTTGATCGACATGGGTTGCCTCCCAAGTAGCGCTTTGTGTTTATAGTCCATAGCCTAGACTTTTCACCGTGTTTCATGTGTTCATCGCATTCCAAAACAACTCAAATCGGCAAGAAGAAGTTCAAGAAGAAGTGTATTGCAACTCGTATCCGATTCTGTCCAAGTTCTTGTATCCGGTTCGGTTGGCGTGTCCGGCCTTGGTTCTGCCGTATCTGGCGTATCCGAGGGCGTGTCATCCTTGTGCTCGGCCTCTTGTGGCCGTGTGTCAACCCTGCCGGCAATGGCAGGTCCAGCAGGGGGTGGTGGTGGTGGCACGGGATCATCAAGGGTTTGGGACGCAATGGCACATTCTTGGAATGAATCATAGTACGGCTTCAAGCGATTCCCGTTAACCTTATACTCTTTGTTGGTGCTCGGGTTAAGGATCTCAATGGCTCCATGTGAAAATACTTTAGTGATTATGAAAGGACCAACCCATCGAGAACGAAGCTTACCCGGAAAGAGTCGAAGTCGAGTATTGAATAGGAGAACTTTTTGACCAACTTCAAACTTTTTACCCCGGATCATCTTATCATGATAAGCCTTTGTTTTCTCCTTGTATATCCAAGCGGCATCATAAGCTTCATTACGGATTTCTTCAAGTTCGTTGAGTTGAAGCTTTCTATGAAGACCGCCATCATCTATGTTCATGTTGAAGGCCTTGATTGCCCACCATGCCTTATGTTCTAGCTCAACCGGTAAGTGACATGCTTTGCCATAAACTAACCGAAAAGGAGACATACCTATCGGTGTCTTGTATGCGGTCCTATAAGCCCGCAAAGCATCATCGAGACGATCACTCCAATCCTTCCTTGAAGGTCCAACCGATTTCTCCAAAATTTGCTTGATCTCTCGATTCCTCACCTGGGCCATACCACTTGTTTGGGGGTGATAAGGTGTAGAAACCTTATGTTTGACTCCATACTTCCTCAATAAGGCTTCAATGGTGCGGTTACAAAAATGGGATCCTCCATCGCTAATCAAGACTCTTGGAACTCCAAAACGTGAAAAGATGTTGGTCTTGAGAAACTTGGCTACCACCTTGGCATCATTGGTGCGTGTGGCCTTGGCTTCAATCCACTTTGACACATAATCAACCGCAAGCAATATGTAGAGAAAGCCCTTACTTGAAGGAAACGGTCCCATGAAGTCAATACCACATAAATCGAAAATCTCAACCTCAATGATAGGCGTGAGCGGCATTTGATCCCTAGCTCCAATGTTCCCCATTCTTTGGCATCTATCACATGCTTTGCAAAACATGAATGCATCCTTGAAAATCGTAGGCCAAAAGAAACCACAATTAAGTACCTTCAAAGCCGTCTTCTTTGGTCCAAAATGTCCACCACAAGCTTCGCTATGACAAAAAGCAAGGATGGAGCGATGCTCATTCTCCGGCACACATCTTCTAATAACTTGATCACCACATTGCTTCCATAAGTACGGATCATCCCACAAGAAGTGTCGAGCTTGCTTCCTTATTCTTTGTTGATGGTGGTTCGGCAACTCCTTGGGGAATCGGCGTGTGGCTAGAAAATTGGCAATATCGGCATACCAAGGCTCAAGTACTTCAAGTCGAAAAAGTTGCTCATCCGGAAAGGATTCTAATAGGGGCAGCCGATCCTCCTCTTGCACAAGTCTACTCAAATGATCGGCCACAACATTCTCTACTCCTTTCTTGTCTTTAATCTCAATATCGAACTCTTGAAGTAGAAGAATCCATCGAATAAGCCTCGGCTTAGCATCCTTCTTTGTCATAAGATATCTCAAAGCGGCATGATCACTATAAACAATAACTTTGGAATTCAAAAGATATGATCGAAATTTTTCCAAAGCAAAGATTACCGACAAGAGTTCCTTCTCCGTTGTCGTGTAATTGAGTTGAGCATCGTTGAGAGTCCTTGAAGCATAGTAAATGGAGCATGGCTTCTTCTCAATTCGTTGTCCAAGTACCGCTCCAAGTGCATAATCACTAGCATCACACATCAACTCAAATGGCTCGTCCCAATTAGGGGACACAAGTATAGGTGCCGAGCACAAGCAAGCTTTCAATCGACAAAATGCTTCCTCACACGCCTTTGTCCACTCAAACGTCACCTCCTTTTGTAACAAGTTGCTCAATGGCTTGGCAATTGAAGAGAAGTCCTTGATAAATCGTCGATAAAACCCCGCATGGCCAAGAAAACTTCTCACATCCTTCACACACCTAGGGCTCGGCAATGCTTGTATTAGCTCCACTTTGGCTTTGTCAACCTCTAAGCCTCTTGCCGAAATTATGTGCCCTAGAGCAATGCCTTGCGTGACCATGAAGTGACACTTCTCCCAATTGAGCACAAGATTTGTCTCTACACACCTCTCAAGTATCTTCTCTAAGTTCCCCAAACATGCATCGAAGGTGCCTCCATACACACTAAAATCATCCATAAACACTTCGATAATGTCCTCAATAAAATCCGAGAAGATAGCATACATACATCTTTGAAAAGTGCCGGGTGCGTTGCAAAGTCCGAATGGCATCCGCCGATAAGCAAACGTGCCAAATGGACAAGTAAAAGTGGTCTTCTCTTGATCATCCGGGTGTATCATGATTTGATTGTAGCCACTATATCCATCAAGAAAGCAATAATAAGAATGGCCGGCTAACCTCTCTAGCATTTGATCCATAAACGGCAAATGCATGTGATCCTTCCTCGTTGTAGCGTTAAGCTTCCTATAATCGATGCACATCCGATGACCGGTTACAAGTCTTTGTGGCACAAGCTCATTCTTCTCATTCTTGACAACCGTTACACCACTCTTCTTTGGCACTACTTGCACGGGAGATATCCACTTACTATCCGAAATTGGGTAGATCACCCCACAATCAAGCAACTTGATAATTTCTTCTTTAACAACTTTCATCATGGGAGGGTGAAGTCGACGTTGCGCTTCCTTTGTCGGCTTAGCTCCTTCTTCCAACAAAATACGATGAACACAAGTAGTGGGGCTTATTCCCTTGATATCCGCTAAGGTCCAACCTATGGCGGTCTTATACTTCTTAAGCACACGTATCAAATCTACCTCTTGCTTCTCACTAAGCATTGAAGACACAATAACCGGTAGTGTATCTTCTTCTCCAAGATAAACATACTTCAAGTGACTAGGGAGTTCTTTAAGTTCTAACTTTGGGGCCTCTTCCACACTTGGTCGAAATTTTGTTGTGGCACTTGGAATTGACAAGAACGAGTTCTTCATGTAAGTAGGGGTGGCGTCTAGCTCGGCCACAACCTCTCTAATTCTCGGCATCATGGCATAAGGCTCGGCATAATTGCATAGCTCGGCACCTCCTTGCTCGGCATGGCTTGGCTCGGCTTCATCTTGCACTCGTTCTCCCCTCTTGTCAAATCCGACCCCTTGCTCAATCGCTAATTGCTATGCGTCGAGCGAGGTCGACATAACTTGCTCGACCTCCTCCAAAACATCAATGACACAACCTTCCTTCAAATCAACATTGGGGAATCTCATGGCGTCAAACACATTGAACTTTATCACTTCACCATCAAACTCCATAGTTAGGTTGCCCTCGGCCACATCTATCTTTGTGCGCGCGGTCCTCATGAATGGTCGCCCTAAAAGCAATTGAGTATTGTTGACCGGCGAATCCTCCATCTCAACCACATAAAAATCGGCGGAAAATATCAATTGGTTGACTTGCACCAACACATCCTCTACATAGCCCTCCGGATATTTGCTTGAGCGATCCGCAAGTTGAATGATGACATTGTCCTTCTTGAGAGGCCCTATACTCAACGATTGATACACATTGAGTGGCATGACATTGATCGATGCTCCCAAATCCAACATAACATCCTCAAACCGTGTATTGCCTATGACACAAGGCACATTGAAGCTCCCCGGATCCTTCATCTTTGGTGGCAACTTTCTTTGAATAACGGCCGACACCGTCTCGCTCATGGTCACCACACGAATTTCCCTCGTATGCCTCCTTGCCGTGCAAAGCTCTTTCAAAAACTTAGCATACTTCGGCACTTGCTTAATGCACTCCAACAAAGGGATGTTGACTTGCACTTTCCGGAAAATCTCCAACACCTCTTCATCGGACTTGTCCTTCTTTGTTCTAGCATAACGTGAAGGGAATGGGGCACTAGATGATGGCACCCCTCCCTTAACATTATTGCCGTCCACATCTTGCTTCTCGACAGAATTTTCCTTGCCGGCTGCCCTCTCTTTCTCGGCATCATCCTTCTCGGCAGCTCGGTTTCCGGCACCATCATGGCCGGTTGTGTTGCTCTCGGTTTCCTCAATATGGCTGCCGGCAATGACAGGTCCGGCAGCCCTCTCGTCATCCTCAATACCCTTAAAAGTTACTCGCTTCTTCTTTGGACTTGTTGGAGGAAACAACTCTCTTCCGCTTCGAGTTTGAATCACTTTGGCTTGCTCGTTCCTTGGATTGGGGATAGTATTGCTTGGCAGCTTCCCTTGCTCATTAAATCTTCCCATGAAATCCACAACTTGCCCCATTTGAGTCTTGAGCTCACCAATGTCCTTTTGATGATTTTGTTGCCCCGTGAGTAATGCTTGAGTAGCACTTGACAAAGATTGAAGCAAAGCATCATAGTTCGGATTGCTTGACGAGGCTTGACCTTGGCTCGGCAATGCTTGGCTTTGGTACGGCACGGCTTGTGCTTGGTTCGGCAAGGCTCCAAAATTTCCTTGGTTCGGCATATAAGGTTGCCGAGGCACAAATGGTGGCCTCGGTGCAAATGGCGCTCCTCCCTCTCTTGGTTGCATAGGTGCCCTAAGCACATTGTCATTGTTCGCCCATCGAAAGTTCGGATGATCATTGAACCTTGGATTGAAATTGCCAAATCTTTGGCCTCCTTGAAAGCCAATAGCATTGCACTCTTCTACTCCCTCACTAACTCCAAATTGAGGGCATTGGTCGGTCTCATGGCCCTCGGTGCAAATTCCACATACACTAGCACGCTTCTTCATCAAATTACTCACCAAGTCGGTAAGCTTGTCCACTTTATCTTCTAACTTTGAGCTCGAAGACGTCTCATGCACTTTCTCATTCCTTTGCACATTCCCTCGTGCCATGCCAAATTGTTGGTTGTTCAAAGCACGAACTTCCAACAAACTTCTTGCCGCACCAGCATTTAACTCCAAAAAGCTACCTCCCGCGGCCGAGTCAAGAAACTCTCTCTCCATGACGCGCAATCCCTCATAGAAATATTGTAGCAAGAGCCCATCGCTAATGCCATGCGATGGACACAAAGAAACTAGGGACTTGAACCTCTTGTAGTAGTCGAAGAAAGTCTCATCTCCGGCTTGCTTCACACTAGTTATTTGCTTCCTCAGATCAGTGATACGTGAAGCAGGAAAGTACTTGAGCAAAAACTCATCCATCATAGTACTCCACGAAACAATGCGACCACTAGGCACTTCAAACAACCACTCCTTCGCTTGATCTTCTAAAGAAAACGGAAATGCTTCATCTTGAAGTGTTGCAAAGCGGTCCCTCTTGGACACATAGACTCCGTGGTGAAGTTAAACCACTGTAGATGCTTATTAGGGTCCTCACTTGGCATCCCATAAAATGATTTCAGCTTATGGAGGAATCCACTCCTCAATTCAATCTCTCCAGTCTTGTCAGTTTCCAAGGGAGGATAAGTAATATTAGAAGGAGCAACTCCAGCTCCAGCAACATGACCATTCTGTGATCTGATTGATGTCATTATCTCTTCTTCTTCTTCTAATTCGGCAAAAGCTTCAAATTCTGGATTCTGAAGATCACACGACGACGAAACAAACGATGGGGAGCTCGGCACAGATGATGATGAAACTGACGGCACAATAGGTGAACTCGGCAAGGATGATGACAATGATGAATTGGTTGGTGACGATGGTGGTAATGGCACAAAACGAGCAATAGCGAGTTCTTGATCTAAACGTTGCAAACGGCCTTGAAGATCTCTTGTCCAAATACTAGATTCGGACATGCATTATTTTCTGAAATTTGCAACATTCAAACAAGTTAGAACATCGTAAAGAAATAGAAAGCAAGAATATACATCATTACAAGCCACGGCATTGGCGATTACACAACAAATTTCAACAATGATACACAAGACACAATCGGCAAGCCATAATTACACATGGTAAAGAACAAAAATTTCGGCAAAGATACAAATATGGTTCGGCAAAAAAAAAAAAAAAAAAAATATTAAAAATCGAAAAGTTCATGAACATGTAATCACTAAGTCTAATTTCTTTTAAATTTGTTCTAACTCTCGAAGTACGTGGAGCAGAGGAGATAACGGTGCAATGGACTGATACAGCCCCCGGTAGTATCATGCTTAATCCGATATACCTCAAGAGTTTGAACCACACAGCATGTTTTTTATCTTCGAAGAAAATAGGCTACATATATATGTCAAGTTATGTTCTAGCGTCTAAAGTGAGGTGATGCTTCGGCACAAGCTGTCGACTAGGTCGTGCGGATTTTACGTTTCAAAGGTCATTAAAATCACGGAGGGCGAACCCCCTACAGGAACCAGGCAGGACTCGTTGTTGGACACCATGGAGGGCGAACCCCCTATCGACTCACTCACCGAGAATGAACATCAGTCTATGGGCCTTGAGATCCAGTTAAATAAACCTGAGAACCATATCTATGATAATAACTTCCCCATACTTTGTAAAACAAACACGGATCCCTAGCGGTCTCAAGTGTTGGTTAAAACCGCCCTCAACCTCATAGAAGTAATACTATTACCGAAGAAACGCTTATATGCGTGGGGGGGGAAGTATCCCGCGTTTCCCAATCTACATAGAAACGCCCTCCGACATAGCACCATTCACATGAAGGGTTTTGGTTATGATCAACAAAAGAGGCTTCACCTACATGTTACACTTTAGAAACTACAATAAACTCAAACATACACAACATATAAACTTCCTAGAAATTAAACTAAGTGATTACCAACATACATCATTATACATCATGCAACTTTCAAAATTTAGACTCTACATGCCGAAGCATATTTCTACTTTACAAAATCCCAAAATAAAATTAAAAATTACAACTTTACAACTTCACAACAAAAAATTTCCAGCAACATTATATACACAACAATAACATAAAACAAGCTTTTATAATCCCCGGCAACGGCGCCAAAAATTGGACGGGAGCCGAAGCTCGCATGCAATAATAAACCCTACAAAAGATCGTTAGTAGTATAAGCAAGTAGGGATCGTTCTAGGCCGGGGATTAAGGGTACCTGAGATATGAAATTGTTAGACAAACATATATACATATATACATCACAAACGTCACACATATGGGGGATAATGAATTGGCAGCAATGCTGCCCTAATACTAGGCACGGTAATAAAGACAGAAAATAAATCCTAGGCTACTATATACAAGTTTGATCATCATCTCTCACACATCACATAGCACAAAACACAATTTAACACAAAGATTCACATGCAAGAAAGTAAGAGACAAATATTTGGCATGCTCAAAACTTAACTTAGTTTCAACCTACAACCAGAACGTTTCCGATTTTTACCTAGTTGTGAGACTTTTTCTATTGTTTTAAGATCGAGCTATTCGCATGGTGATCCTAAAGGTTATGCTACCTTATACAAGACATAGCATTGAAGCACAAAAGTCTATAGCCGAAAACACGTAAACAAGTAAGGTCGTCAATCTTCTTATTTAACATGCAAGTCCTAAGGTTAACCACTCTAGGGGAGCACAACAAATCAAAGTGATCATACGTCTACTTAGTTCATTATAACTCAAGCAAATTAAACCTAATACCTAGATCATGTTCAAAGACAACACTAAGTACCGATTATAAGCCCTCACCTTAGGTCTAACCAATTTAAATCCTAAACATGCTTTTAATACCACTGCTCTAATTATCATACATATGAAATCCATGCATTAAAAATTGCAAAAGTCATCACATAAATTCCAAATAAAATCGTAATTCATGTTCATCATACAAAACCAAACGAAACAAAGTATTTTTATAACAACAATATGTGACTAAACTGAAATTAAAAACACAAGTCATAGGGATGGATCACACTTTAGAAACCTTGGAGAGCTTCGTCTTGGTGTGGTGGAAGAGATTCGGCAGCAGCTAGGCTAGGGATTGGGATCGGTGGTGATTGGTGGTGGTGAATCGGTGACTTGGTGTTTCTAGGGTTTCGGGTTAGAACTTTGGTAGGAAAATTTGGTAGAGTTTTGGCTAGTGCTTTGCAAGAGATGAGATGATTTTTCTGTAGGAAAAGTGGGGGTATTTATAGAGAATAATGGGAGTATTTGCCGGCAGCCCTTAAGCAAAGAGGAGTTCAGAAAACCTAGTGCAATAAGGTTTTGCAACCTTCCTTTCTTAGTCCAATTAGGTTTTCTTTTCTGAATTTTTCTTCAAGGCTTGGGCTTCACATCTTCATGGACTTCTTATATGGTCTTGGACTTCAATTGATAAGCTTTGATCCACCAAAAATGCCCCACAATGCCGGCAGCTCACAATGACACCAAATCTGCCAGAATCGGCAGCTTCTCCTAGTTTGACTAGGAGACTTTATTTCTTCATGTTTTTCTTCAATGCCATGGCCAAGTGTCATTCTCCTTCCTTCCATACGCTTGGAATGTCTTCACAAATACTCTTGTACATCATATGGTCCATCGAAATGAAGCATTTGTGAAAAGGAAGCAATCAGTCCCTGGAATCGGCAGCTTTGACCTTGTCGCAGTAATTCCGGCATATCTCCACCTTTGGAGCTCTGATTGATGCGATTCCAAGTCTCATGTAAACTAGATACATGGGGCCATCTCCCCATAAAATATCTCGGCCAATTTCCTTGCAAGTCGTCGGGAATGATTTTTCGAAGTTGGGACAAAGTCCCAGGAAAATCCTGTAGCCCCTGGATTGGAATGTCCGGACTGCCCTTTTGCAGCCAAGTTTTGGGTGACTTCCCGAACTCCGATTGATCTGAAATTTTAACACAACATTCCTCAACATATGAATATTAAGCACACAAAATTTCATAGAATTCGGACAAGGATAGATCGCACTTTTGCTCATCTCAAAATCACGAAAAAGACACATTTTGCACTATTTTCCAGATTTCTCAAACTTAGTCATTTTTCGGATTCTTAACCATTTTTCACAAAACTCTACCAAAATTGACACTAACTATATTATGACTCTATCTTAGACAAATAAGGGTTAAACAAAGCATAAACGAGGGCAAATACATATAATAACGTCGCACATTGTGCTCCTATCAAGCCTCTCTGCGGCTACTGTCAACAACGTGCAAGGTGAATGGTGTGTTATTTCGATGTGAAGAGAGAGACCTCAGACTGAAAACACAAAATTCAGGGGTTATGGCACATGGTGGGGATGATGGAGTTAACTATTACGGTGTTCTCCGTTCAGTTGTTGAACTGCATTATGGGGAAGACATGAAAGTGCACCTTTTCAAGTGTTGATGGTTTGACACACAGCTGCAGAGCATGAAAACCGATCAATACGGCATTACTTCTGTGAACACTAGTACATCATGGTATGAGGACAAACCGTTCGTTTTAGCCACATGGGTGAAACAAGTGTTTTATCTTGATGATCTCGCCGAGGGTTACCCGTGGAAAGTAGTCAACACTATCCACCATCGCAATATTTACCGGGCGTCTACACTTGGAGTGGCTGAAGAGAACGAGGAAGGGGGTACCGCGTATCAAGAGCCCAAGTCAAACGGTATTCCTGACTCCTCTTTTATTCGCCTAGACACGCCGGTGCGAATTCGACGTGAAAAGCCACTACTTGTTGATGTTGATCCAAATGAAGAAACTAACGAGGACTCTAGTGGTGAGGAACGACATAGATTACCCCTATCGAGCAATTCAGAAACCGAAGAAGACTCATCCGATGATTCCGATTACAATCCGACGGATTAAGTAATTTAGAAGATGTAATCCTTTCATTTGTAATCCACTCTTTTCTAATGAACGGGCGTGGGGATGAGCCTCCCAGCATAGGCTGGGTTCCAAACCCCTTAAAAAAAATCTGAAATATGTTGACTGTTGGGTTTCTGTTTTTTTTTTATGTTCAATTTTGGTTATATATGAACAGGACATAGGAATACGAGAGGTGTAACACCACTGATTTTTTTATTTTTTTCAAAGAATAGCCGACGAAAAATGTATTATTTCATCGGCTATACTAATTATAGCCGACAAAAAATGCGTGATTTCGTCAGCCAAAACTATATTGAAAAATACATATTTTATTTTAAACAGAAAACGACAAAAGAATAGCCGACGAGTACTATGTTTGATTTCGTCGGCTATGATTTAAAAAAATAAAACAAAAAAAGACCACCTTTCATTTTCTATCACTATCGACAAACCATTGCTTCATCCTTCAAATGCAAATATGTCGTCAAATAAGATATGACTGAAATAATGAAATACGTCTACGGTTGAAAAATGACAAAATTCCGACAAAATCTGTGTGCCGATTGTTGCGGTTAACTGTGTTTTACTTCCGTTTTCATATGGGTAGCCTGACGTTCGGTAAATATTTTGAGGAAAATTTTTATACGATTAATTGCATCTCATCGATTTGAAACTATTATCTGTTGAAGGTCAGGCCAAAAAATGTCATTTAGACAGACCAATTACCATTTCTAAGCGTTTAAAAGGTTGACTCACCCGGTTGACCGTCCCGATCGAGCCTTCAACGTTGTCAGATGTAGTTGGATTTTTTTTCATACATGTATTTAATCTCAACGGTAATATCTGACGGTTGGAATAGCTTTTCCAAACTTTTACATTCAAAATCGGAACATATGCACTAATGTTCCTTAACTTGTTTACTAAGTGTTTAAGTGAATGTATAGTTTCAAATAGTTACTATACGTACACTCTTCAAATGCAAATATGTCGTCAAATAAGATATGACCAAAATAATAAAATACGTCTACGGTTGAAAAATGACAAGATTCCGACAAAATCTGTGTGCCGAATGTTGCGGTTAACTGTGTTTTACTTCCGTTTTCCTATGGGTAGCCTGACGTTCGGTAAATATTTTGAGTAAAATTTTTAAACGATTAGTTGTGTCTCATCCATTTGAAACTATTATCTGTTGAAGGTCAGGCCAGAAATCGTCGTCTAACTAGACTAATTTCCGTTTTAAAGCGTTTAGAGGTTTGACTTCGTTGTTTGACCAAAAGTTTAGCCGACGAAAATTCTATGTCGTCGGCTAAACTCTTGTGATCCGCTTATTGTCCGTCGTTGGATGGCTCAGATCCAACGGCTGCTGATTGTCCAAAGCATAGCCAACGAAATATTTGAATTCGTCGGCTAAACTCTTGCGATCCGCGGCTTTTCATTGTCCGCCGTTGGATGGCGGAGATCAGCCGGCTGCTGAGCACCTAAAGTATAGCCGACGACATTCAAAGTATAGCCGACGAGTTCAAACATTTCGTCGGCTATTCTTCAAAATAGCCGACTAAATCTTTTTTAATCGTCGGCTATTCTTTCGGGTATAAATCAGAAACTGTCGAACCCTAGCCGACTTTTTCTTCTCTTCCTCCTCCTCCGCCTACTGCTGCTGCCGAACGCGATTACGCTCTCCCACAAGATTCCGCCGCGCTGCTCCTCCTCCTCCTCCTCCTCCTCAAATCGGCGGCTCCTCCTCCTCCTCCTCCTCCGATCCAAACTCTAGCTTCCTCAAATCCTCCTTCAAGCCGCGCCGGCCTCCTCCTCCTCCTCCTTCCCCTCCGCCTTCCCCTCCTCGTCCGACCTCCTCCCCCTCCTCCTCCGGCCTCCTCCTCCGATCCGGTTAAATTTTTTTTTTTTTTCAATTTAGTTTAATTTTATAAACCGTTATATATTTAATTTTAATTATATAAATTGTTATATATTTGTTAATAAATTTAATTTTAACAAATTGTTATATATTTGTTATATAATAAATTGTTATATATTTGTTATATATTTGTTAATAAATTTAATTGTTATATATTTGTTATAATTTAGGTATAGAAATTGTTATATATTTAATTTTAATTATATAAATTGTTATATAATAAATTGTTATATATTTGTTATATATTTAATTTTAATTATATAAATTGTTATATATTTTTGTTAATATATAAATGGTTATTTGTATTTATATATATGTTAATAATGAAATATAGTTATATTTGTATATAAATAGTTATATTTAGGTTAATGGTTAGTATTATTTAAAATTAGTTAAAATTTAAATATTAATTTGTTGGTATGTTTTGAAATATGTTAGTATTAATGGTTATTATATTAATTAGAATTTGTTATTTAATGTAATATAATTTAATATTAATTAATGTATTAATGCCTCAAGCTGCAGATGGCCGATGCATTCAGACAGTTCTTCGGAGGCCGTCGTTCCAGATCTAGGGGTTCTGGAAGTTCCGCCGGTTCCGCAGAGTCCGACAGGACCCTTAGCCAGCCTCAGAGGACCACCACCCAGCCGCGGAGGAGTGTGGATTCATCCCAGCCGCAGAGGCCTGTGGATTCATCCCAGCCGCGGAGGAGTGTGAGTTCTCGGCACCAGACCCTTCTCCAGGCGGGGCGGCCGTCGAGCAGTTCACGTCCCCCTGTCCGGCCAGATGCTCCGAGGTTCAGTAGGCAGCTATTTCAGGATGAGATAGCTGCAGACGTTCCTCAGGTCCGTATGCCTGAGGTTCATCGGGAGCCGATGACGAGTCCGACGACGTCTGCTGCTGACTTGACTGAGGGGCCTACTCTCCCAAATCAGCTCTACCTCCCGTACAACATTCCTGCGATACCAGAGGTCGACTTTCGTGGTGTGCCCATATGGCATGCTATGCCTCAGTACGTGAGTACTGCGGAGGCATACCAGCAGCAGCCATTTGAGAACCCTGACCTCCTGATTTCGGCGAGGAGAAAGGAAAGTCTACAGACGAGTCATCCAGTTCAGGTAACATTTGATTTTATTAATTAAATGTTTTATTAAAATTAACGCACTAATATTTAATTTTATTAACCAATCGTCGTTTATGTGATAGGGACAGCCGCTAGCAGTTCAACGAGGAATACGAGAGGTGTCATATGTTTTGACACGCTCAGGAGAACTGTTGCGCTCCGGGGGAGGATCCAGATCAACGAACCTCCTAATCAGGAGGTTCAGAGGCAAAAACGCCGCGACTACACGGGTTGCGTGGGGGCACTGATTAGGGACAGAGTCCCTATGTTGTGGACACGGTGGACTGATGTGCCCGAAGAGATCAAGAGGGAGGTGAACAACGCCGCGTCGGTGAGTAATTTAAAAAATTTAATTTATTTTACGTAATATTTAATAATTTTCGGTATTGTTATAATTGTAAAACTAATAAAATATTATCTTTCAGACATACTTCGAGATTGCAGAACATAAGCAGGATTGGGCGGACGCGATGCAGAACTTGAGGTACGTTGGGAATTCCTTATCTTATAATTTGAAATATTTTATGACATTAATAATATTTCTAATGCACTTTTGTTTTTTCCGTAGGTTCAAAGAGTGGAAGAACGAGCTTCGTTCCCACTTTAACCAATACGACAACCGTGGTCGTATGGGTACTCCCAGAGAGTTCATGTTCAGGGAGTACGAGTGGCGTTGGTTGAAGACAGTAGACTTCAACAACCCACTTATGCAGGTAAATACTAAACTTAACTATAAATGTTTATTTTGTTAAAATTTTAATTATTAGTTTAATTATTTTATAATTATTACACTAATATTTTTTGATCCATTTTTCTAATATTTTATTATTTGTTTGAAGGAACGGTCTCGGGTAAACTCTGCGAACCGCCACCGTAACACAACCCCCCATCATGGTGGTTCTAGGCCGTTTGCACAATATCAGGAGGAGGCGCTTAGAGATCATCCTGATAGCAACCCGTACGTGGAGACGTTCAAGATCGCTTATCCACAAGCGACATAACAGCTCGTAAGTCGTTGATTACTATTTTAAAATTTTAATTAATAATTTTATTTAATTATATATTTGTTAGAATATTAATTTTTTTTTTCCCGTTCAATTAGGAGAGGGTGAACCGGGCCGAAGCAGAAGTGTTGCAGGAAGTAGTTCGGGAGACACAACCGAACATTTCAGAGGCAGATCTGCAAGAAGCCCTACGCCAGGTCGACAGATCGAATGTTCAAACGGCAGCGAGGATGTTCGACGCAGCCTTCCCAGACCGGTCAAACCACTACTACTGTCGGGGTTTGGGAAGTTCTGGAATAGGGCTCCTGAAGACCACTAAGGGAGCTCAAAAGAAGGGAGGCGGGGACAGCCAACAGATGAGGGGGGAAATGCAGAGATTGGTACAAGAAAATGCAAGATTGGCGGCCGAGTTCCAGAGATCACAGGAGCAACACTGCAGAACATAGTAGTATCATTTGGATATGTCCAGTTGGCATGCTGAATGCGAGAGAATTCGGCGACACAACTACGCCGGCCAACAAGACTGGTTGTATGCTATGTTCGCGGCACAACAACAAGGCCTTGAACCCCCGCCCTCGTTTCAGCCGTTGGTTGAACCTCCAATGCCTCAACTTCCCGAGTTCGTTCAGCAGGATGACGAGCATGATGGACAGCAGGATGCTGGGGATAACGTGGTGGACTTTAGTGCTTTAGGTGATGATTAGGGTTATATTTTATGTATATTGGAACAAATTAAATAATAAGTCATTTAGACGTGTTTCTTGTTGGTGTAAATGCATGGATTGTCATTGTGAATTGCAGGTTGCTTGGAATGGTAATTTAGAAATTAATTTAATTTTTTTCCCCCAAAAATTAAGAATAGCCAACGATATTGGCATTATTTCGTCGGCTATAAGTGCTATAGCCGACGATTTTTACCAAATTTCGTCGGCTATAACCGTTGTAGCCGACGAAAATGACATTATTTCGTCGGCTATAACTAATTAATGCCTATTAAAATATTAATATATTCCGACGAAATAACCGACGAAATAGATGAAATCGTCGGCTATATTTCAGAACAAATAGCCGACGAATTTCGTCGGCTATAGTTTACAATATCGTCGGCCATATTCGAAAAATATCCGACGAATTTCGTCGGATATTTTGCCAAGGTTTGGTCGACAAAATTAATTTTCGTCGGTAAAATCGTCGGCCATACTCGATAATAGCCCACGATTTCGTTATTTTCGTCGGCCATTAGTTTTACCGACGACCTTTTATCGACGAATTATAGCCGACGAAATTGTCGTCGGTGGAAGGAATAGCCGACGAAAATTTGGAATCGCCGGCGAAATTTTTTTCGTCGGCTATTATGTCCGATCTGGTAGTGCCTATACTTTCTAAATTAATCAACTAATACTAATTTTGTAAATTCCGTACAAACGATCTATCAATACCAAAGGCTGTTTGGTATCTTTTCCCTATATTAATGCACCGTTATCATATTACGATTATAAATAAAGTTAAACAAATCATATAATCAAGTTGAACAATAGAAAATAAACAAAAATAAATCATATATGGTAAAACAAAAACAAATCAGCACATATGGACGTCAACATATATGGATTTTTTTTTTTAAGGTAAACAACTAAAAATATATGGAACTTAGCGAGTCATTAAACAAATCATATAATCAAGTTGAACAATAGAAAATAAACAAAAATAAATCATATATGGTAAAACAAAAACAAATCAGCACATATGGACGTCAACATATATGGATTTTTTTTTTAAGGTAAACAACTAAAAATATATGGAACTTAGCGAGTCATTAGAGAAATTGAAATAGAAGATAATAAATTCATAATAAATTGGTGTAGAAGAGAAACATGATCAGAACGAAAAAAGAATGTAGTGAGTAATCAAGAGGATGATGATAGAAGACAAAAAGGTTTGGGTTTTGGAGTTTAATTAATTAGGTTATGTTGACAGTAGCCGCAGAGGCTACAACAGGCCCACAGACCCGCAGCAAGTGCCCCAGCACCCGGCCCAAGGCTCGGGACCGGATCACCAGCACCCGGCCTCGGGGTCCAGCACTCTATCCTGCCTCCAGGGACCCTGGGGTCGGGGGCGCCAGCCTGCCAAAGAGGGCATCAGAAGTTACAAACAGAAGGGAACCAGTCCCACATCGAAGAGTAAGGCCAGCCCTTACCCCCAACTACCTATATATGGGCCCCAACTACCCTCTTTATGAGGTAACTGATCTCTCTCCCTGCTTACATACGTGCCTTGGTTATATATATTCCAACTATACTAACTTAGGCATCGGAGAGGAGAAGACCGGCCCGCCCGGTATTCCCCTTAGTGAGCAGGATTGCAGGAGATCGAGTTGGATTCATCAAGTATCTACTAGACTCCCGGGTTTAGGCAGAAACAATTGGCGCCGTCTGTGGGAATTCGTACAAAAAGTTGTGTTGCTCTATTAATCCTTTGGAGAAGAAGCTGCATCCTTCAGTCCGGAAGCTATGGAAGGAAGGAAGATAAAAGCCAGCAGGGAAAAACCGAAAGCGCGAATTCAATTCCCCGACCCGGCCCGTAACATAAAGGCTGAGGTCGGTGCGAGGTTCGCCCTTTCTTCCATCAGAGACGGAGCTCATAATCACCGGGAACCAGAAAACACCAACCAGAAGGGTCCGGAAGAAATACAAAAGATGAAGGCAAAGGTCGAGCGCTTGCGAGCAGAGGGCGATCAAGATCGACTAAGAGCGGAGGCCCGATGCCAAGAATTGAAGGCAGTAAACATCGCCCTATTAGCGGCCCTGGAGCGAGAGGATCAATAGAGCACTCCTCAAACAGCACCGCGGTCAGCAGGCAAGGCTAGCGAATTCCCCCATCTTGAGGTAGGGCAGGCCACGGGAAGAAGAAAGACCGTGCATGTGGCCACGCCACTCTTTTCGGAAGCTCTAAAAAACTCCGGCCCGGCCGAGCCCCCGTACCGCACGGGCCAGGCGTCAACCGAACAAGAAAGCTCTACCGCTCAAACGCTCGAGGCGCTCTCCGCCTCGGTGGCGGACATGAAGGGCCGCATGGAGGCCAGCGAGAGGATGGCAGGGTGACAGCAGGGTGGCGCGCGGTTCACCGAGCGTATTGGACCTTTCCCGCGCCGAATTAGGGAATCGGGAAGATCTGGAAGCCAAAGGCCTCTAAAGTTAACCTATTCAGGGGCGGGCTGTCTGTACCAACACCTGGATAGTTTCAAGTCACAAGCGGGGGTGAGGGGCTACTCGGACGCCATGTGCTGCAACGTATTCCAAGAAACGCTCTCGGGAGAGGCGTTGTATTGGTTCTATGAGCTACCGGTTAATTCAGTCGAAACTTTCGAGCGATTGGCAGATAAGTTCGTCGGCCGGTTCATTCTCAGAGCCAGGACAACCCAGGCATCCACAATCCTTTTTGACTGCATGCAAACTGACAACGAGCCGCTACGCGCCTTTGTTAACCGGTGGCAAATTGCCACGGCCGGGGTCAGGAACCTGGACAAGCAGATCGCAGGGATGGCCTTCAAGCAGGGTTTAAGACCCGGGGAACTTTCGTACGACTTACTAGTACAGGAGCCGCTAGGATACAACGAGCTGATGACCGTGGCCGTCAGGCACGCTCAGGCAGAGCACGAGACATATGGGGACAAGGCGCCCAAGCGAATAGCGGACGACCTACCACCGTCCCGTGGAGGCAAAGCCGGATGGCTAGATCGCAGCCGAACGCCCGCAGCCACCAGGAAAGCAGAGATGCGGGAGGAATGGCAACCCCGGCAGAGCGATGGCGACGGTTCCCGACCAGGGAGAAGACTGCCATTTGTGCGTTCGGCGCAGCCTCTGGCAGCTACGCCAGTAGAGCAACCACCGCGGGCCTTAGCTATTTCGCCAGCAGGAAAACCCAAAGATCTAGCCCTTCGGACTGATGACCGAAAACCCCAGATAGCGGTCGTGAACGACCAGGCCCGCCCAAGGGACCCCAACAACGAGCGACCGCGACCTCGGCAGGTGGGAACTATAAGCACCCATATTCCCGGGGGGATCGAGGTACACGGGAGCATTAACATGATACACGGCGGGGACCGTATAGATCGGCTTACCCGGAGCTCAAAGAAGCGGTGCCTAAGATCGATCCGAGGGAAGGAGGTGTACGCCTTCGACGAAAGAAGCGGCCAAGCCGCTAAAACCGGATGGAAATCGGTCACCTTTTGCGAGGAGGAAGAGCCGGAGGATCTGATCCAACCGCACAACGACCCCTTCCTCATTACGGTCCAAATAGACCACTGGATAACCAGTCGTATGCTGATCGATACCGGAGCCTCAGTCAACGTAATGTTCCGAGACGCATACAAAGGGTTGCAGAGAGGAAGAAACAAGTTATCCCAGGATAACGAGCCGCTCATAAGCTTCTCCGGTGAGGTCGTCCAGCCTCTGGGATCGGATTACCTACCGATCATCTTCAGCGAGGGAGACAGAACGAAAAAGGAGCATTTGGAGTTCATCATTGTCGACTGTCTATCATCGTACAATGGCATAATCGGTCGGCCAGGGTTATGGAGGCTTAAAACGTTTATAGCCGGCCATATGTTAATGCTGAAAATACCTTCACCAGCCGGAGTTATTACCATACGTGGGGACCAAAGGATCGCCCGCAAGTATTACACAGAAGCCCTGACTCATGGGAGGAAGCGGACTGAGGTCTTCACAACCGCTCAGCAGGCGCCCGCGCCGGATCTGAACATTGACCCACGTGATGACGTCAAGTCAAAAAGAGTTGGGCGGTTCATTGAAAAGCTGGAGCCACCTTCGGCCGTGGAAGAAACCGAAGCAATTGGCATTTCGATAGACCACTCGGAGCGAACTGTCGTAATAGGGACACGGCTCGATCCGGTTGTCAGGCAAGAGCTCATAGTCTTCCTCCAGGACAACAGTTCGGTCTTCTCATGGTCCTATGAGGACATGCCAGGCATATCTCCGGAGATAGCCGTGCATGAGCTAAATCTATTACCCAACGTTCCCCCGGTAAGGCAGAAGAGGAGGTCCTTCAGTCCGGCAAAGTATGACGCGATCAGAGAGGAGGTACAGAAATTGAGGGGTATAGGTTTCATCCGGGAAGTCCAGTACCCTCGCTGGCTCGCTAACGTGGTCATGGTACCGAAGAAGGGAACCGGCCAGTGGCGTATGTGCGTGGACTTCACTAACCTGAACCGGGCGTGTCCAAAGGACAGCTTCCCGCTCCCCCGGATTGACCAGCTTATAGATTCCACGTCCGGTTTTAAGATGCTCAGCTTCATGGACGCTTACGCCGGATACAATCAGATCAGGATGCACCCGGATGATGAGGACCACACGTCATTTACAACCGACCGAGGTACCTACTGCTATAAGAGGATGTCGTACGGTCTGAAGAATGCCGGAGCCACTTACCAGCGAACGGTAAACCGAATGCTGGAGCAAGAAATGGGTAAAACCGTAGAGGTTTATGTTGATGACATGCTGGTCAAAAGCTTGACTGCAGGGGCCCACGTCCAGGATTTGGCCGTAGTCATCGGCAAGATGCTCAAATTCGGAATGCGCTTAAACCCAAAGAAGTGTATTTTCGGAATTTCAGAGGGCCTATTCCTAGGCCACATCATCAGCCAGCGAGGGATAGAAGCCAACCCGCTGAAGGTCCAGGCGATTTTAGATATGGAAACGCCAGGGGAGAGAAACCAAGTCCAGATGTTGACCGGCCGGTTAGCCGCCCTTTGCCAGATTCATCTCCCGCCTAACCGACAAATGCACCCCGTTCTTCAAGCTTCTCAAGGCACAGCAGACCAGGAAAATCCACTGGGCAGCGGAGCATGAAGCGGCATTCCAGTCTATCAAGGCATATCTGTCGGCAGTGCCTCACCTATCCAAACCAGTGCCGGGCGAAATGTTATACCTCTACATAGCTGCATCCGCAACGGCCGTCTCCGCGGCTCTCATTAGGAAGGAAGACACGCTCGAACTCCCGGTGTACTATGCTGGAAAGGGACTCACTGGAGCAGAGGGCCGGTACCCCGACATAGAGAGATTGGCTCTGGCCCTGATTGATAGTGCCAGGAAGCTCCAGCATTATTTCCAGGCTCATTCCATCACCTTGTATACCAATCACCCTCTGCGACAGATCCTACAAAAACCAGAGACCAGTGGTAGGCTCGTACGGTGGGCAGTTGAACTGGGAGAGTTCGACATCACTTACGCCCCGCGAACGGCCATCAAGGGACAGGCAGCTGCGGACTTCATATGTGAGCTCACCCCTATGGCGGTAAAAGCGCGCCCCGCCCGGTGCGAGGACACCGACGCAGTGCGAACCATAAAGACCGAACCAGGCCTCCCCACCGGTTGGAAACTTTTCGTGGACGGCTCCGTAACGACTAAGCGGAGCGGCGCCGGTGTCATGATAACCTCGCCCGATGGCCAGTCATACGAGTATGCCTTACGGTTCCTTTTTAGCACCTCCAACAACGCTGCCGAGTATGAGGCCCTCATAGCCGGTCTGCAACTGGCCAAGGAGTTGGGAATCTCGTCCATGGAGATATACAGCGACTCTAGCCTAGTGGTGAACCAGATGAACGGGGTGTTTGTGGTCAAGGACCCCCAGCTGTCCTCTTACCAGGCTTTGGCCAAAACCCTGATGGAGCCGTTCGAAGGCGCCACGATCCAGCACATTCCTTGAGAGGAAAATAGACATGCGGATGCCCTCGCAAGGCTGGCAACCGGAAACTACCCTCCAGAGTACCGGAAAGTAAAAATTGAAACTCTCCAGAAGCCGAGCATCAGCAAAATTATCTCCGAGATATTTGCGGTAGAAGAAGCGCCACCAAGCTGGATGGACCCAATAGTCAAGTATTTGACTGACAAAACCAGCCCCAGGATGCCGTGGCGGCCAGGAGGCTACACCTCCGGTGCGCTCGGTACGGTCTCCTCAACGGCCAGTTATACCGAAGGGGGCACAGCTTCCCCCAGCTGAGGTGTGTGACAAAAGAGGCAGGAGAGGCTATCATGCGAGAGATCCACGAGGGAGTATGCGGTAATCACTCTGGCGCAAGATCATTATCCCACAAATCGCTCCGAGCGGGGTATTTCTGGCCAGACATGGCGGCAATGTCAAGAAAAATATCAGGCGGCTGCCACAAGTGCCACATGTACGCCTCTACACCTCATGCCCCGGCAATCGCGTTATCAATCTTGTTGGCACCGTGGCCATTTGCACAATGGGGATTAGACATCATCGGCCCTTTCCCAACGGCTGTGGGACAATACAAGTATGCCATCGTGGCAGTAGACTATCAGACTAAGTGGGTCGAGGCAGAACCTTTGATAAAGATCACTGAGGAACGGGTTAAAAAGTTCCTATGGAAGAACATATACTGCCGATTCGGGGTACCGCAGACTATTGTCACGGATAATGGGACACAGTTCAATAATGCTGATCTTATCCAGTACACAGCCTCTATGGGGACCCGGATGTTGTTCTCCTCGGTGGCACACCCACAGACCAACGGCCAAGTAGAAGCGGTCAATAAGATTATCAAGACCCTTCTCAAAAAGAAGCTGGATGCCAAGAAGGGATGTTGGGCCGAAGAACTCCCCGCGGTGCTATGGGCCATCCGGACAACAGCAGCAGAGGCAACAGGAGAGACCCCATTCTGCATGGCATTCGGGAGCGAGGCGGTACTCCCTGTAGAAACTGGTATACCCTGCGGCAGGGTCGAAAAGCCGAGACAAATGCAGAGGGGCTATTGCTCAACCTGGACCTCATTGAGGAGCGCCGCGACCAGGCGCATATGCGCAACCAAACCTACAAACAGCGGATCGCCCGGTACTATGACAGAAGGGTCCGGGAGAGAAAGCTCCAGGTCGGAGACTGGGTCATGAAGAAGGTCCAGAAAAAACCGTTGGCCCTAGAACCAACGTGGGAAGGGCCCTACCAGATCACTGCGGCCGTGGAACCGGCAACATTCCACATTATAGACACCGAGGGCATCTACTCCACCCGGCCGTGGAATATCGAGCACCTACGGTTCTACCCTAAGTAATAGCGGTCACAGAGCGACAACAGTGTATTTAACATTAATATTGCAATACGCAGTTATGGCGTTAACAAATAAACTACAGCAGTTGCCAGATGTGCATGTACAAGGTAAACAGCTAGCTACTGCCCCCGGAGCCCCCAA
This sequence comes from Potentilla sterilis, assembly GCA_963682095.1. Lineage (NCBI taxonomy): Eukaryota > Viridiplantae > Streptophyta > Magnoliopsida > Rosales > Rosaceae > Potentilla > Potentilla sterilis. Next base: position 49,675,408 of record OY821758.1, on the reverse strand, counting down.
TCCCCGGCCCGCCACCTTTTAGCGCTTGCTCCTGCTCCACCATCTCAGTCAAGGCTATGTCAGCCTCCATCTGCTCGGCATCAAGCCATCCTTTCTCCCTCCACTCCAGATAAGCGTCGCTAATGCCCTTCTCCCGGGCCGCGTCCAACATCTCTTCAAACTTCACCGACTCCCGGAAGTCGTCGACAGCCTTATCGGCCACTTCAGCAAGCTGGGATTCCGTGAGCTTCTCCCTTCCTTGGGCGATTGCTGTAACCTGACTCTGGAGCTCCAAAACCCTTGCCTCCAGCTCTGCGATTCTCCCTTCCCGGGCAACAGCCTGGGTTTGCAGCTCCAAAAACCTCGCCTCTAGCTCCGCGACACTCCCTTCCCGAGTAGCAGCTTGCCGATCGGCCTTTTCCCGCTCCTGCTGCAGGTCATGGCACAACCAACCGGTTAGCTCTTTCTCTCGCGCGAGCTCGGTGCCCAACCGACCAACTTCCTCTCTTTCCTCCGCAAGCTTGGCTTCCGCCACGTCCGCCCGCACGCTCAGCTCCTCCACCCGTTTCTCCAAACCCGCAGCAGCCGCCCCCCTGGGCTCCGCGGCATAAAGGCTATGAACCAGCTGCCAGGTGTAAACTAACGAACATTAGCTCGTGTCGCTCCAAGAGAAAGGAAAGAACAAAAACACTTACCCGAACGGCTAGTTCCACGGGTTTCGCCCTGTTGTCGCCCGATTGACCAGTCCCAGGATTCTCCCGGTCAAGCCCCAAGGTTTCGATGGTAGCAACCACGAACCTGCCAATTCCATCACCAGAGCTGCGACTGGCTTCCGGCACCTGAGTCCTTCGACCAACCACCTCCGCGACCGGAGCCACCGCCCGCTCGATTGGCCTAGCCGAACTTGACGCCCCAGCATCAAAGGTCCTCGCCCTTTTTTCCGGAGCTTCACCATGGCCGCTTCGACGGCGCCCGAACACTTCTGCCATTTCTCTCTCCCGCGAGGTCCGAACAGCCGTCGGTCGCGCCACAGGTCCTGGACCAGGAGGTCCCGCAGACCGCCCTTCCCGAATAAAGAGCGGGGAGTTATTCCCACCGCCCGGTAGCCTTCCATAGTAAGCATCCGGAAACACAAGCGGCACTGGCTTGTCATGATCCCTGCGTCTCTGGGTAGCCACATCAATAACGGTCTTCGCGGCCACCTCCCCCGTCTCCGCCAATCTCGAGACTACAAGCTCTTCATCCGATTCGATAGTATCCTCAACTTTAAGCGTGAGCCGGGGGGCATTACCGGAAACCGATAAGTCGAGCGGTCAGAACACAAGCAACCATGCAAAAGGATGAAATTGTGCAAGGCACCTTACCAGGTTTTCTCCCCATCTCGCATATCTCCAGCACGTTCCATCGGATGAAATTGTAGGAGCTCCGACTCAGCTGGTCCCAGCCATAGAACAGCCGGAATATCCGTTGCTTCTCCAAGTCCTCCAGCTGGAACGACTGGTCCCCGATTTCCTCCAGACATCTGAAACCGATGACGGCAGATGCGTGATGGCAGCAGCATGGTCCCGCGCGGTAAAATTCACACAACCGCTACACTGGGCCTTTCTGCAGTAAGAAATCTTGTACAGCGCCCGAAATTCATTAACCGTGAGCCAGTTCATGTGGCTCAGGCTAAACAGGCACCCAAGCCCAAGCAACTGCCTCCACTGATTGCTCGGAAGCTGGGCCGGGGAAAGATTCAGTGAGCTCAGCATATACTGAACAAATTCCGGCAGCGGCAGCGATAGTCCGTGTCGAAATTGATCGTCGAAAATGGCAACCCAGCCCGGTTCCGGGTTACAGGCCAGTTCCCCGGGACGCAGGCCTCGAAGTTTAACAGAAGAATCGATGTCCCACTTCGCCCGAAACTCCCTGATCTCTCTTTCATCCATGCTTCTGACTGGCTCGTCACAGAGAATCACTCTGTCACCATCCAGCAGCTCGTGCCTTCTGGGCCCGCGGCTTGCGCCACCATGATGCGCAAATCTCCCAGACGCCATAATCCTAACACAAAGTAATTCAGATCTGCAGCAAGGTGGACGAGGAGAGCAGAAGGCAAAAGGTTTAGGCAAACTGTGGTAGGAGGTGAGCAGAGTGGACAATAAATAGGGCAATAAGAAAAGCAAGGCAACCCCAGCCGTGGATTCCCTCCATCTCAGACCGTTCTCTGTCGACACGTGTCCCAGCATGGATAAGGGATCCCATCTGCCATAACTAATGGGACTGATGGGCTCTCCCCTTCATCGCATGTCCGCCACCTGTCCCACTTACCAGCAGCATTTAGGGAGATAGGAGCGAATAACGAGGCGTCCACTCCCCTCGTTCCCCCAGAAAGTCAACTCTGAGTCAATCCGGCACCATGACGGTTCACGAGTATGATCATTCAAACGGCTGCATGGCTTCTTCATTGTATATCTTGAAGACCTCTCACCGCTTGTGATTTTTCCAACCGCTTCGAGAGCATCTATCCAGGTATGCACCCTCCTTTTAACACCATCTTCGTTGCATATCACTGGGGGACTCGTCTCGATATGGCATGTCGCCCGGTCGAGATCCACCCAGCACTATGACATTCCACCGGCCCTGGGACATTTAACCCACTCCAAGGCATTCTACCGGTTGTCACATTCCTTCGCCTACGGGCAGGAACGAGCCAACAACAAAGGCTTCTAAACGCATGGGCTTTATAAACCCGGGCGAGCTTACATCTAACCCATGTACTCTTGTCCAGCAGGATAAAAACCCTGCATCACACTGAACTGTGATACATTTGGGGATACATGGCGAGACTCGTTATCTCAACGCCACTCCACTGGGCAGATTGTTTCTCTAACACAGAACAAGTCTCCCCGCAGGCTAACAAACCTGCACATTACCTCAACGCTTAACCAACAAAAGCTGAGAAGAACTAGCAAGTGTTAACCGATGCCTCGGTACGGCCGTAACACTCTCCGGGATGCCTGTTGGCCTAGTCCACGCACCAACAGGCCCTCCCGTAGGCTAGCATCTCCGGGACTCGTCTCGATATGGCATGTCGCCCGGTCGAGCTCCCGAGAACTCCGCCTCGCACCGATATGGCAGAACGCCCGGGCGAGGTCCAGTCTGCAAGTTCATCCGGGACTCGTCTCGATATGGCATGTCGCCCGGTCGAGCTCCCGAGAACTCCAGTACTATCTATATTATAAACGCACTTATAAAAATTTTTACTTACCGTCAGCAACAGGTACTCACCTCGGTCACGCCCAATCTTTAATGCAGACTTGGGGGACTGGGCACCAGTAGGTTGGTAACCCTGCGGGTCTGCAGGGCAAGAGCAAGACAGAGTTAAGTCCCCATTCAAGATTGCACTTGACCGAGAACTTGGGGGACTTGTTGACAGTAGCCGCAGAGGCTACAGCAGGCCCACAGACCCGCAGCAAGTGCCCCAGCACCCGGCCCAAGGCTCGGGACCGGATCACCAGCACCCGGCCTCGGGGTCCAGCACTCTACCCTGCCTCCAGGGACCCTGGGGTCGGGGGCGCCAGCCTGCCAAAGAGGGCATCAGAAGTTACAAACAGAAGGGAACCAGTCCCACATCGAACAGTAAGGCCAGCCCTTACCCCCAACCACCTATATTTGGGCCCCAACTACCCTCTTTATGAGGTAACTGATCTCTCTCCCTGCTTACATACGTGCCTTGGTTATATATATTCCAACTATACTAACTTAGGCATCGGAGAGGAGAAGACCGGCCCTCCCGGTATTCCCCTTAGTGAGCAAGATTGGAGGAGATCGAGTTGGATTCATCAAGTATCTACTAGACCCCCGGGTTTAGGCAGAAACAGGTTAGTTAATTAAATCAATATTAAGCAATAAATCTGTTTTCTCTCTCCTATGAAGTTGGTTTAACCATGGTTAACCATAGTTTTGTTCCCTTACTCGTGTCAGATTTTTACTGGGTGGTCCTATGATCGCCCAGAGATTCTGGTTAGCAAATTTGAATCTGTGTTTAGTACAGTTTAGTTTATAAGAAAAAGACGGTTTATGCTTATTTATGAAAATAAATATCTGAAAAATAAAGTATTTGATAACATAATTGTATCTTAGCCACTTCTCACCCTCGCCCTAAATAGTTAAGGAGATGTATTAATTTTCTCTTTGTTAAGATAATTTAAGATGGAGGAATTATTATGTGGTCCGGACCAATAAGCCTGCAACATGTGGTTCTTTGTTGACACATCACCCGCATAGGTTAACCTCCATTTTAACATCGTTAATAGTCTGTAATGGGGAAACACAATTTATTCATGATTCATCCATGGACTCATCCATTCTCATGGATCTTAGATCTACCATCTTCATCTTCATACCAACTTTTTTTTTTTTTTTAATTATTGAGGATATCCACCAACACAACAAGTTTGGAACACTGCAATTACCTCGACGCACTACTACAAAAAACTCAATACACAACACAAATCAGACAACACTTTGAAAGTTACATGTTGTGTGAATCACTGAACTGTTTCACACAACTTAAAGTGAATAATTTGTGTTGTATGATGGTACACATTTTTCATATTCTGAAAAAAAATTTTCCAGATTTTGTCACACAACTCTGAGACACATTTTCTGTTGTATGATTAATGAAAATCTTGGCGGCAGAATTCCCTCCGACATTGAAACTCAAATTTGGGCAAGGTCTAGATGGACAGACAACAAAGTTATTGTTTTGTGTTGTGTGATAATGTCACATCCTGCATTAGGTGTCACCAAGTGCAAAGTGACAAATACTTGTACAACAGAATTTCGTAGTTTTGTTGTATGAGTTGGTTTGCTTATCATTCCCCCATTTTCATTTTGGCTCCAATGGCATAGAGGTAACATTTCTGAAAGCGGGAAAGTTGCCTCCATGATTTTTTGGTTTTGAAAAACATACATGTGCTACAATTCTCACAACAATGTATTTTTATTCTGTTGTGCAATTGTTTTGTTGCTTCTACAAGAACACTCTTATGGAATACCTAGTGTAAAGAAAAGTAAATTGGTACAACAGTTTAAAAGCTTTTAGTTGTATGAAGGTTAAACTAAATAAGGTCATGCCAAACTTGCCAAATTTTAGGGGAGCGGCAAATTTCCCTCTTCTGCCGAAACATGCCAAATGAGCCATTAATATTTTTTTCTGTTGTGTCTGAAAGTTGGGTAAATTTGTAAGACGCATTCAATTCAACTACTTATTATTCTCGGGTTCTCTCTCTACAATTATTCTCTCCTTATGAACTCTTTTCTCACACTCTCTTCTCTTGGAAACGAAACCCATAGCATACTTCGTTGAACCCAAACACAAGCCGCACTCACCCACAGTTCTCTTACAAACCCACGGCTCTTTCTCATCATCAAACCTTCGATCTCTCTGGTCTCACAGCTCTCTTACAAAGACAGCACTCGAAAACGGTAAGCCTTAAAATTTGATTCTCTCATCCCACAGCTAGATCTGCTTTCTCTGATTGAATCAGATCTGATTTAAATTCGATTTTGGTACTGTAGTTTCTGGATGGTTCTGCATCTCTCTCTCTCGCATTTAACCTCTTGCTTTTTCGTTTTCGCATTGGGCAGGTTATGGTTCGGAGCAGCCGAATTCGCCTAAAACCCCAAATTGAATTTCTCCGACTCTTTAACCTTGTTGACTTGAATCCAAAGCAACACAAAATCAAACCCATTTCTTCTCAAACCCCATAATGCTTCTTCTCTGCTAAAACCCATTTCTTTCTTCCTCTCTTTCTCGTCAAACCAAACCCGACCCACTAGAGAGAAACAGAGACCCATTTCTTCTTCATGGGCGTGTTTTCATTTCAACGAGGCTCCAGAACCGCGCCGACGACCCACGAAGCCTTGCCGATCTCCGGCACCAGGGCTTCACCGGTGGCGAACAAGCGGCGATGGACCAATCTTATGCCGTTTGTTGTTTTCCTTGTAAGCATATAACTCCGATCCATGGCTGTTGTTCAGGCCAATCAGGTCCTCGAGGACCAGGGCCAGATCGAGTCCGGCCCCTTTGGGACCTTCGTCGGCGTTTACGACGGCCACGGTGGCCCCGAGACGGCTCACTACGTCTGTGATAATCTAGCTGAGAGAGATTCACCGGCAGTTCAAGGTCGGCGATGACGTGGACACGTTCAGAGCAAAAGGGTGGCACCGTGGGACGGTGAGGGAGATTCTGGAGAATTCAAAGTACTTGGTGGTGTTGCATAATGGTGAAGCTGAGAAGGAGTTTGAGTTTGAGCATTTTGATTTGAGGATTCATAGGGAGTGGGATGATGGATCTTTGGTGCCTCCTGTTGTTGCTGATGAGGTATACTTTTTTTATGGGTTTTTGTTTTTCTAGTGAAAGATTGGTGCTTTTTTGTTGTATGGTTGTGATTTTAGTTCTGGGTTTTTTATGTGGTTGTGGAATTGTTATAGTTTGGGTTTGAAATTGATGAATAGATATTTAATGTTGGATTCTTTCTGCAAGTGGAGGGAATCCAATTAGAATAGTCTGGTTTTATTTTTCAGGTAATTGAGCATGTGCCTTCAAATTTGTCTTGGGTCAACAAGGGAATGGTTTTATATGAGAAGTTAATAAAGGTTTAGTTTATGGTTTTTTTGCTTCCTGATGTTGATGTTTTGGTGACTCAGAGCTTCTTGATGTGTATCTATTTGACTATTTTGTTTTGTGCATTATGTAGGCTAACTACCTGAAAGCTTGAATTGCAGAAACAGTCATCTAGGGTGGTGAAATGCAGAAAGATAACGTTTAAAATAAGGGATAAGAAGGAAACTGGGGAGCAAGCTTTGAAAGCGGGACTCTGGTGGATTATCAAGATGTTCAGGAAGTCAAGTCTGAGCGGTTTAATTTGAGGCTTCACAGAGAGTGTAATGGTCGGTCTTCAGTCCCTTCTAATCCAGAAGAGGTACATTCTTTTCTGACTTCTCCAATTGTTTTACTGAATGGACATTTTTCTCAATCAAGCCTTTGGTGTTTTATGTATGGTTGTGATACTTGTTCTGGATCTTTAATTTCCTTGTGAAACTATTGAAATTTGGTTTGCAGTTGTTGTGTATCGGTCTAGCTTGTGTTTCAAGGCGATGCCGCAAGTGTCTGGTGAAGTTCATTTTGTAAATGTTAGATTGTTCCTTCATGTTTGACATTTTCAAGGTTCGTGATTGCCTTTTAAATAGTTTTGTATTGTTAGGAGTGGTTTTGAATTGGCCACGTTTGTTTCCTGTCGATCTTGATTTGATTGGTTGGTTTAGTTTGGATCACGGGAAATTCATTGGTGTTGCTCTTTTAATTTGGTTAGTGAGTTTCAACTTCCATGTCGTGTTAGGAACCAAAATGTGAGGGACTGGGTACTTTAGTGTAGTGGATTTTACTGATTCTTTCTTTTTAATGTGTGTTTTTCGGTTTGTTTGGTTGTTCTGGGGGTGGGTTTTGTTGTTTGACTATTGAAGAATGAGCTGCTCTTATGTTGGCTATCTTAGGCATTGTATTTATGCCGCAGTATCAGCGGAGACGGAGGGCGTTGTGACAGCAGATACTATACAAAATGCATTTCGTCGGACAGAGGAAGGATTTACAGCCCTTGTTTCTGAGTTGTGGAGTACTAGACCGAATTTAGCGACTGTCTTCTTGTCAGCATATGGACCATTATTTTTATTAGTTTTGGCAAAAGATACTTATAGGTATTAGCCGGACATAAAATGCCTAATATAGTCTTGTGAGTAGGTATTAGCCGGACATAAAATGCCTAATTTAGTCTTACTAGTTTTCTTGCAATTGCTTCATGGATATTCTTTCTTTACTTTTCTTCTCATTTGAGGTAAAATTATGCATCTAGAAAGTTTGAGGGATTATTGGCCAAAAAGAAAAAAGATGTAGAATGAATCCTCTCGGTAAAAGTCCAATTTCTGAACTGAGGTCAATTAGAAGATGGGAGTTAGGATTAATTGATGCTGTTTTGGCTAAATATGTTGGAAAAGTTGGAACAATTTTCTGTTTAATAGCAGAATATAAGTGTAAATAGAGATATTGAATTGACAATATCTTGCCAGATTCAGTGTCCAGTTGAGTTTTGGAGCCATTCAGATTTTTTGTTTTATATACAAATATTTGAACAGTTAAGTGTTCTTAGTTTGTATGTGCTTGTTGCTGGTGCGTGGCCATGTCTTCTTCTTAAAGAAATTATTATATTATACTATTCAGAAGGTCCCTGTGTATCACTAGTCTTTTGTATATTTATTTTTCTGCTCCGTATCGCTTATACTCACTTTGCTGGATATTATTGTTATTGGAAACTGTTTATGGTGATATAATCGTTGCAGATACCATGGTTGTATTAGGTTTGTTCGGAAGAAACTTTGAAGGCCCATATATTGAAGAGAACTGTAACAAACACAGAACTGCAATTTGATCCAACATGGAGTGCAAGCAAGATGAAGTTATGCACGGTATTTGTTATTATTCATAGATCATTCAAATATATACTGCTCTATTTTTGTTTTCCATGCATGAAAATTTTTAAATGGCATGGTACCTGTATCACACTATGTTATAATCAATTATTACAATTTGTATTTTACTCTATATAGGTTTTAAATGGCATGTAAAAACCTATTCACTCTTTTCACCCTTGTTAGTATTGTAGTTTCAGTGAATGAATTTGTTGTTTCTTCAATTCCAATGCTCTGCTCCATAGAGAATCATTAGTTTGTAGACTTGGTTGTAAATTAAGTTTCTTGTATTGACATAGTTCACTGCTGTTCTTTGTCTGCCATGCTACTAAATTGCTGAAGAGTCTGTGCCAAATTAAGTTTGTTTGATCATTCCAGATATGGATGAAAACCAGGCAATGACTGAAGAAGTTGTAACACATGAAATTCCTGTTTTGAAACCGTTCACAAGTTCCCCAGATCCTAAAGTGCAAGCTAATGCAGTTGATTGGGTAGGTGGAAAAGACATTGTACCTTCTGGAAATATCGATACCTCTGGTGAAATAAACATGGAGGCATCAATAACATCTGATGATGTTGTACGGGTTGGTGGCTTTGGTGCTAGAGATGATATAAGTAGTTTTCTTCCCATTGCGAGTGATTCTACTGATTTTGAAGCTACAATACGTGATGCTCGAGACTATGAAGAACCACAGGGAGATATCTGCAGACCAGGTCTTGGCTGGACGAAAAGCTAGAGGAACAAAATAAATGTGTTGTTACTGGTTGCTACCAGCCTATTACACATGTAAGTATTGTTAAGTTTTAAGCAATGCTGAGGATATGTTATTATGCTATCATAAAAGTAGTGGTCTTTTGATCTCAGACACATTTTAATCCTTTATATACAGTTTGTTCGTATAATTTGGCATAATGTGTATGAGTTTTTGTTTGTGCTGATACTGCAGGGATTACACAAATCCATACCTTCCTGTAAATCCCACTGCAATTGAGGGAGTTGTGCAGGTATGATATTGTTTGAAGAATATTTACTTTAATTTATATTATTGGGCACTAGCTTCTAAGCCAAAACTTCCGCTAATTAGCTGTTATCTCCAGCCTGCAGTAGGTCCTGATGGAAAGAAGAAAGAGATGGAGAGTAATGTTCTTCTGGCTTCCATTGAAAATATGCAGTATGCTGTCACTGTGGATGTTATTCACACGGTTAGGGCTTATTCCTTCTGTGTATTTCAAGTTCTGAATTTACAGAGATGATGTTGCAGATATCACTATTGGTGCTTAAATCACTCATTCTGTATGCAGCTACAGATGCTAATAAGGAACTGGATTCTGAAGTGGCTCCTATCACGATTGATCTAAGCCAGTTCACTTGTTCGTGTCTCAAAGGGAACGATGATGCTGACACAAACTGCTGGTCAACTCCAAGCGGCAATGGATTTATGATTAGAGGAAAGAACTACCTAAAGGACAATTCCAAGGTTAGCTTATCATGGTTTGTGGGATTTGGTTTCTCTGAATTTATGGCTTTCAGTCTTCTTCTTATCATTGCTTATTTTCTATTTTCAGGTTACAGGGGGAGAACCCCTTCTTAATCTCATAGGAGTAGATTGGTTCAAAGTTGATAAAACAGTGGACAATATTGCACTTCATCCCAGATGTCTTGTTCAGGTACAGGTTAACTTTTGATGTAAATTATTTTTCCCGTTCTGAATATTACAATAACTGCCTGATGGTTTGGAAACCTTTTTTGTTGTTGTGACATTTGGCAATAGCTGTGGAGAAGCACAAAGAAATGGTTGTAGCAGCTAGGTAGAAATATTGCTAGCACTTCGAACTTATGTATGTATTACAATCTGTGTATGCTTTCAGCTTAGGCTACTTGAATGATATGTAAGCTTTAAGCAATGTTTTAATGGTAATGGCTAGATGGTACTGTTTTGATGATAATGGTTCAGCTTTTGATGTACAACAGTTTACAAGTTTTTGAGACAAAACAATTGTGTGTTTGAAGCTCAGACAACAAAGTTTTCATTTGATCAAATGCTTAAATCTATTGTGTGATGCGCCATTATACAACAAGATAACAAAATCATGTGTTGTATAATATGACTAAAAGCCACATCAAACCTGTGTCACAAAATCCTCAAATCTGTTGTTTGATTTGTAGAATCATACAACTCAATAAATATGAAACGAAACCAGTTGTCTGAATCAGACAACTAAATAAGTGGGAGATGAAATCTGTTGTGCGAATGAGACAACAGAATAAAATTGCAATATTCTGTTGTATGTTTAAAACTTACACAACATAAAAGTATGTATATTCTGTTGTATGAACTAGACATGTCAGTGCAGCGAATGCCAAGCCAGCCATGGCATGGCATATAAGTTGTACAACAGAAATTATAAGTTGGTCGTTGGACGTTTCATCACACAAGCTCGAGATATACGACGGTTTTTTCGAACTTACACAACGGTGCAGCACCGTTGTGTATTGAGTTTTTTGTAGTAGTGACGATTAAATGAAATTGAACGGAAAGATGACAGAGCAATTGCAACGTGGCTTTTGAAGATCAACAACAGACCCAGAAGGCTAGAACAATTGTTGGTTGGGACTCAACGCTGGAGAAGTATAGTCTAGAGCCAATTTGATATTTCTCATTCCAACTCTAATTTGAAGATTCTCTCTTGTATTCTATGGCTAAAAGCATTGATTTTGATGGGTTTTGGTAGCCTTAATGTCAGAACCCACTCCAATTTTCCCCCTGAAATTTGGAGTAAATCCTGCGGGGTCCACTTTAAGGTTAATTATACCAAAAAATTTGGCATAACCTCCCTTAAAAATGGACAACCCTACCTGCAAAAATATCACCTAACACTTCTCACAATATCAACCACCTACTCCTGGAGCCCTCTGTTCCCAGATTCACACCAATAACCAACAATAAATAATTCAAGCAATTCACAACTTATAGTCAACAAACTTACTAACTCCCAACAGTAAACCTAGAGTCCATAATCTATATCCGAATATTACAATCCTTGGTTATCGGAGCGTCTAAACTAGAAATAGAAATATACAACAAGGAGGTTAACTATTAACCTCTGAAGGAGAAGATAAGGGAAAACAGGAGAAATGCCTCGCTCTTTAGTCGCCGATCGAACACTGCAAACTGGGCATTTTAAAACAAAGGGCCCAGGGGAGAAACATTTAAAACATTAGCGTGAGTGGACAAAAAGGATCAATATGTAAAGATTAAATTTATTTAGAAGACAAATAAAATTTGTCAATGCTCTCCCAAACTTTATATATTTACTAAAACATTGTGCACGCAATTAATAATTTCAATAAAAATTTTGTAAACCAACCAAATCATCAAATCACAAAACCATAAAACCAAAAACCGTATAATCCACAATATAAAACAAATGGGGAAGGGGTTACACCATAATCGGAGCCTCCCAGGCTCGGGTCAGAACCTCACAGGGCTACTAAGTAGCGTCCAACGCTACTGCGTGGGTACTAGCTAACCAACAAGATGACCCAGCCTCCAGGACTGCAGGTCAGAACCTCCCAGCGCTACTAAGTAGCGTCCAACGCTACTGCTAGCTAGTAATAAGATGACCCAGCCTCCAAGGCTGCAGGTCGGAACCTCCCAGGGCTACAATAACACAATCCCACGCAAATGCTAGCTAGCAATCAAGACGACCCAATAAGTGGTGTAAAAACAATCAAATCAAATCCAACACACACTACCTCATTTAATTAAAACCAATACCGTCCTTGACCGCACATCTGAGGCTTATAAATATAACAAATTAAAATAGTAGTCTCGAAGAAAACGTATCCATCCGACATGTCTCACATACCAAAAATTTAATATCGAACACAACATATATAAATTCAACATGTCGTGAAATTCATAATCAAGAAATCATAAAATATCTGAAAATCAATAAAACCTCTAAGGATTTAATAAACCTTATTTTCCGTATCAAAAATCACCATTCCATAGCGTAGAAAAATTCAATATCAAATCAAAAGACCATGGAACATATTTCAATCACTTAAAACATAATTGCATGCACATTTATTTCAATAAAAGTCCACTCACAAATATGGCCTAAGCCTAACGCCTCTATGAAGTCTCGTCACAATGAGCGTCCCCACGTCCTGAACAAATAACAGCATTAATTCAATTGTCCTTAAATTTATGGAAAAACTTAATTTAATGTAATTATGCGATTTCAACCCGCCAAAATCTTTCCCCTTAACCTTTACCATTTAACTTTTAGCACTATTTATATCTCCCTTTACTCTTTAACCTCTCAATTCACTTTTCTACCACTGCTGCCCTCATCTCAGCCATTACGACTCCTTGCAGCCGCCCCAAAACAGCGGCCAAAACATTCCACCATCAATTCTCCAAAAATAATTATCCCTAAAAATTTGTACAATTTCCTTAACCCCCTCAAAAATCCTTCAAAAATTCCAAAATAATTTTAATACACTGCATTCATCCTAATTAACCAAATTTCATCCTCAAAATACCCCCACGGCGGCGACGCCGCGCGGCGGCAGCGGCGGTCAACACTGCCACCGCCACTAAAAATTACCAAATTTTAATAGAAGGTTCATCTCAGCATTTCTAACATCTTTCTCTTCTACAACAATCACCAATTTCAAGCCTAAGGGGGTCAATTTTTAAAAATCCCCAATTCGGCACTGTTCATCATAACCCTAGAATTTGAATTTGTTGATTTCTCCTTACTTACTGTAAATTGACTCAATTCCTTTTAGGAGATTGTTCCTGACATCCTAAGCTTCAATTCAATACTAAGAACTCAACCAACAACAGCCCGAATAGCAAGAATCAATGAATTGAAAGCATGAACAGTAATCGGTATGAACCGATTGATTCCGCTCAAACGAAGGCGAGAGAGGATGAGATACCTACCTAGACTTGTAGAGGAGGAGATCATCTTCGTCTAGATACCAAGAACGCCACCTATGGTGGCCGGACGGCGGCGCGGCGACGGAAAAACTGAAGGGAGGAGAAGAGAGAGTTCGGTCGGGAAAGAGGAAGAGAAAATCAGAAATTTTTCTGATTTTTGACCTTTTTACCATCTTACCCTCAATCCTTTCATTTTATACTTGCGACTAAAATGGAAACTACCATTTTTACATCACAACTTTTGCGTTTTAACTCCGATTCCAACGAAAAATATACCGAAAAGTTCGTAACGACGACCTCTTTAAAATATTCTAACTTAATTTACTCTACCAAAATAATTTTCTAACTCTTTAATTTAATAACCCGATAACCACAGGGTAACAAAAGTTACTCTAGATAACTTAATTTATACCAAGGATCGGGATGTTACACTTAATGATTCGGTCTCTCTAAACCCATAATTGTGAGATCTGGGTTGTTTGCAAAATAGGGGTCTTCCTTGATTTGGTGCAGGTGAGATTGAGAGATTTATGGGAAAGTGGGATGATTCATTGATATAGCTTATGAAATCTATGTGACAACTCCAATTTGGGTTCAAACAAAATAGAAATAGATGAGAAATTTGGGTTTTTAATGCTAATTAAATAGACGATTGAATGAGGAGAACCCAGTAAACGAACTGGATAAGAAATCTGAGTTTTTATCTGAAGTCCAAGAACAAGCATTTGCAGAATGTAGGCGGACTAACGGAGGTAATGACTTAACAAAGTATCTAACTATGATTTTTTTTTGTACACGTGTCAATATTCCATTGGTTAGGACCACCATTTCATATCTACCACTGGTGCTCCGATCCACGACCAGATTATAATTCCTCTTTAAGATGAAGACCTAAACTAAAGGAACTACACAATATTTTACTCACACCCGCCATCCGCGATGCCGATATGATCCGCATGAACAGAACTCTTTAATTCAGAAAAAAAAAAAAAAAAAAAAAGATGAAGACTGATTTCTTAGCAAAGAAAAGGCTTTAATTGTCTATTTCATATATAATTCATGACCATACAGACTACCAATTCACACAAACATCTGTAATGTGTGCAGACAATTCAATATTTCTTGAGGGCTTTGCGACGCATCTGAGTTTCAGTCGGAGTTTTGACCTGAGTTGCCAACCCAATTGCTTCAAGAACTCTGATTACATACCAAGTCAAGTCGACTTGCCACCATTCGAGGCCTTGTCGAGCTGAGTATTCAAATGCATGATGGTTGTTGTGCCACCCTTCTCCAAGTGCGATCCATCCCAACAACCTATTTGTTCATTTTTAACAAAAACAAAATTTATACAAGTCCCAAGTAGTAGTCGATCGTTAAATCTAAGTGTAGGGAGCATCACCGAATCATACCAATTGTTCTTTGACAGGTCGCCGGTATTCCATGCTTGTTTTCCCCAGATGTGACCGGCCGAGTTAACTAGCAGAGTGGTGTGGAAAACATATACCATCCTCACTCCCTGCAATCATTCATGATGATGAATTGTATTTTATTTTTTAATATTTCTTTTGAAAATGCAACGGACTTCAGATCAATTCGAGCTATATAAATATATTGAAGCTTATATATTAAAACAAGTTTGAACTGAGGAAATTGCGATCAAATAAATACGTACCATTCCCCAGATAAAGAAGGGTAGTCCACCTAGGGCATAGAGCAAAGCTCCAAGAACAAATATGTGTACGAGATATGTACGATGAAGAAATCTGTAGAACCACTGCTTTTTCATATCCTCAACGTTCTTCAGTCCTCCATACTGCCGATAATCATAACATCAGTTCAGCTAAATTTTATTTATATATGTACAAACCTAGCTAGCATCTGATTTATTCGATTCCAACTTACTTTCTGAAACCGAGAACTGCTGTCAAGGATCCAACCCATATGACTAAACCAGAAACCTTTCAAGGGGCTGTGAGGGTCTCTCTCTGTGTCTGTAAACTGGTGGTGGTATCGGTGTGTGCTCACCCATTCTATCGGACTTCCCTGCAAATCATGAACACTCGAAGTTAATCACAAACACTTACTAATTGTTTCTTTTTCTTTTGTACTGAGAGAACAAAGATAAAAGAACGTACATAGTAAATACATACCTGAAGTGCTAGAACCCCGAAATAGGCAAACAGGTATTCGAGCCATTTGGGAAGCTGGAAACTCTTGTGCGCAAGGTATCTATGGAAACCCAGAGTTATTCCCAAACCGGTGAGAATGTAGAGTGTGGCGGCCACCCAAAAGGCAGCCCAGGTGAAATGAAACGGAGCAAACAAACAGAGGCCGTGCAGGGCCAGAAAAGTAGCCACTGTGAGTAAGTCTAGCAAATTCCAAGGTCTCCCCCAAAATTGTACAAAGGGAGTCATCACAACACTCACCAGAAGCCCCCCCATTGCTGACTATCAGTTGCTACACAACAGTCTAACTAGGTATATATTTGTAGCTGATGAACTTAATCTGAATATATGAGAAATAAGTTGATGAGTTTAGTTTTAAGAGAGATTGCCAGACCACTACGTACGTATATATAGACCAGCTAATGGACATCGTTAATTCTCACCAACAATAGTTAATTCTCACCAACAATGAAAAAAGTAAATAGTAAATTATACAATAGTACCCGACTAAACTTACAAACACAAATAACTCACTTCTAATAATTTTTAAACAAAAAATGACATAAGTCTGGCCCAAAATCGAGTGGACAAAAAACTGATTGAATAATTGAGGCTGAAATGCCTAAAATGTCACCGATTTCGTCAAAATTACAATGTTGCCACTCTACTAACTGACAAGTTTCTCTCTCCTCATTTTTAAGTTAGGGTAAATTCCTCTTATGGTACCTGACGTATGGCCAATTGGATAGTTCGGATTTCAACTACCACGAGTCATAGTAGCAGAATAGCAGGGTTGACAGTAGCAATTTGCCTCAGGGTTGATAGTAGCAGTTTGCTTCAGGGTTCAAACTACAAAATTGTTCTTTAAGGTCGGCAACGACATCTAATTTTACGGTCGACAGTAGCAGCTAGTTTCTCTAACGACAGTAGCAGCTAGTTTCTCTATAGACAGTAGCAGCTAGCTTCTTTATCCATATTAATTAGCAGTTAGATTCTCTATCCACGGTAACAGCCTTTAAGTCGGCAGTGGCAGCTTTTAAATTCTGCAGTAGCAGCAATTAAGACTGAATGCAAGTGTGAATATTAAGAAGGGTAAAAGAGTAAATTTTTAGTAACAAGTGGTAGCTTGTTGTCCTGATTTGTAAAATTTAGTCATAATTTGTATAAAAAATATGGTAAGTGACATATTTGTTAATTAAATTATTGTCAAGTACTTTTGTGTAGTTTGTTAAAAAGTAAAAACTAGTCGATCTGAAGCAAATTTAATAAGCACATTGTTTAATTTGTCAGCTGGGATGGTAGCTGTAATGTTGTACTTATATTTGATTTTCCTTTCACCGATTTAGGAAAAGAATATACTACTCGACTTATCTCAATTTCTAAATTGAGCATCGCAGGTAGTGTGTATTCAATATCAAATATCAAAAGTTATGTTCAGATATGTGTTCCGGCCTCGACGATTTGTTTTTCACTTTGTTTTTTTTGTACTAATTTATCAGGAATCTCAATGAACGGGTTGTTAGCTGTTAATTTAATCATTGATATATCAGTGGGTATTATTACTTCCCCAACCATAAAACTGCAACAGACTGATGGACGTATTAGTGTAATCTAATGAAGCATGCTCTTACATCAAATCAACTATTTGGTGAATCATATTAACTATTTGACGATTTGTTTTTCACTTTGTTTTTTTTGTACTAATTTATCAGGAATCTCAATGAACGTGTTGTTAGCTGTTAATTTAATTTTTGATCAGTGGGTATTATTACTTCCCCAACCATAAAACTGCAACAGACTGATGGACGTATTAGTGTAATCTAATGAAGCATGCTCTTACAACAAATCAACTATTTGGTGAATCATATTAACTATTTGGTGAAGTCATATTTATTGCTAGCAGGCATATAGCAATTACTGATCGATGGAGTAGCTAGCGTACATATATAGTGCAGAAAAAATATCTTCCAGATCTGAATTCCGAATATCTCCATTCAACAGTTTACAAAACGAAACTTCAATTGAACTGTGCAACTGTAATATATAATAACTTTTGTCCATGAGTACGCTCAAATTAAAACTTAATTTTCAAGAAGAAAACCGCAGTTTCTGTTGCAAATGAATTGAACTGGGAGAAGAAAGAGTAATTAAAAGCTAGATGAACCCTAAAGCCTCACCAAGTCGCACGGCACGATCAAAACGCCTCGTCTCATGCACTCCTTCTATATAGTTTCGACCTCCTTATCATGGTCTGGTGTGGTTACATAGCTACTCCTTATACATTAATGATAGAGTAGTGAGCTAAATTAAGGCTCACTGCTTTCGAATACTCGAAATGAAAGTTGATGAAAGTTAGATGGTCATGGACCTAGCTAGCTGCCTCGCCCGCTGGTATATAAATGTATCATGTTTCAGTTAATGAAAGTTAGATATACAGGTTAGGCTCTTTGAAATCAATAAATCAGTTTTGAATGTTATGTACGTAGGAGATGAATATATATACTGGATTGATCCGCAACGGTTGATCGATCTTCATGCACATGAACTGAACCCTAATTACAAAGCAGGTGGAAGTTATTCTGTTGACAATATTTTTAAATTTACGTATCCGATTGGTTTTGAACTTTTGATTGCAACTGCTAGTTCCTTCCATTCCATGCACTTCCGAACGACTGCAACTAATAAGGTTACAAATTAATTTTTGAAAGAAAACAATTGCCAGGCTTAGTTAAACTTATGGGCAGCTCGATCGATATTCTAGCTAACTATTGGTTCTGTTCCCATGCTTAATATACATATATAAGAATATATATAGTCTCTCAAGTCTCAACGACGTTAGAATTTGGGCATCTGCGGCACTATAAAGAAGGTCATTCATGAATCTAATTAAAGAGGTTCATGAACCAGATAGATTTAGTGTTGCGGTAAGGTGTTGCGAGGCAAAATTTTCAAACCAAATGCAAACGCGCAAGGCTTCATCAGCAAACACTTCTTCGGCCTCAAGGAAGTCCCAAACATGTCTTTTGACTACTCCAACTTCCTCTACCAATGGGCCTTCGCCATCGCCGCTGCCGGCATCACCTTCGGCTCAATCGCCGAGCGCACTCAGTTCGTCGCTTACTTAATCTACTCCTCATTTCTCATTGGCTTCGTCTACCCCGTCCACTGGTTCTGGTCCCCGGACGGCTGGGCCAGCGCATTCAACTCCGGCAACCTCCTCTTCGGCTCTGACGTCATCGACTTCGCCACCTCCGGAGTGGGAGGAATCGCTGGACTCTGGGGATCCTTTATCGAAGGGCCGAGAATCGGCTGGTTCGACCATTCCGGCCGATCCGTTGCGCTACGTGGTCATTGTATAATATTTTAGGATATCTACTTTCCTTGTATATATAGGTAGATTATTATGTGTAATTTTAGGACATATTTTCCTTATAGATATAGGTTTGTATCACTATACACTACCAGAAAAAAGGCTTTTCCCGACGAAATAAAAAAAAACGGCCGACGAAATAAAATTTTCGTCGGCTATTCCCAAGAATGGCCGACGAAATTTTTTTTCGTCGGTAAAAAAAAAATTCGTCGGCTATTCCCCTAGAATGGCCGACGATTTTTTTTTTTCGTCGCTAAAAAAAAAAATCGTCAGCTATTCCCCTAGAATGGCCGACGATTTGAATTTTCGTCGGCCTTTCTCTGAAACTTTAGCCGACGAAAATTTTTGGAAGTATGGCCGATGAGTACTAGGTTTGATTTCGTCGGCTATGATTAAAAAAAAAAGAAAAAAAAAAGAACAGCTTCCATTTTCTATCACTATCGACAAACCATTGCTTCATCCTTCAAATGCAAATGTGTCGTGAAATAAGATATGACCGAAATAATGAAATACGTCTACGGTTGAAAAATGACAAGATTCCGACAAAATCTGTGTGCCGAATGTTGCGGTTAACTGTTTTTTACTTCCGTTTTCCTATGGGTAGCCTGACGGTCGGTAAATATTTTGAGGAAAATTTTTATACGATTAGTTGCGTCTCATCGATTTGAAACTATTATCTGTTGAAGGTCAGGCCAAAAAACGTCATTTAGACAGGCCAATTACCATTTCTAAGCGTTTAAAGGGTTGACTCACCCGGTTGACCGTCCCGATCGAGCCTTTAACTTTGTCAGATGTAGTTGGATTTTTTTTCATACATGTATTTAATCTTAACGGTGATATCTGACGGTTGGAATAGATTTTCCAAACTTTTAGATTCAAAATCGGAACATATGCACTAATGTTCCTTAACTTGTTTACTAAGTGTTTAAGTGAATGTATAGTTTCAAATAGTTACTATACGTACACTCTTCAAATGCAAATATGTCGTCAAATAAGATATGACCGAAATAATGAAATACGTCTACGGTTGAAAAATGACAAGATTCCGATAAAATCCGTGTGCTGAAATAATGAAATAAGTCAAAACCCGGTTTACTGCAGATTTCGCGTCCGGCGTCCGAATGATGATTGTGATACCATTCCGGAAAGGGAACGACGCCAGGAATCAAACTCGTAGCTTTGCCACGATGTGTGGGCTTTTTCGGGCTTTCGAGTTTGTTTAGGGCCTCAAAACGGCAGTTTAGTATGTTTTCATAGAATAGCCGACGAAACATTGTATTTCGTCGGCTAAACTCTTGATCCGCGCCTTTTTATTGTCCGCCGTTGGATGGCTCAGATCCGACGGCTGTTGATTTTTCAAAGTATAGCCGACGAAATATATTAAATCGTCGGCTATTCTCTAAGAATAGCCGACGAAATCTTTTAAATCGTCGGCTAAACTCTTGATCCGCGCCTTTTTATTGTCCGCTGTTGGATGGCTCAGATCTGACGGCTGTTGATCTTCCAAAGTATAGCCGACGAAATCTTTTAAATCGTCGGCTATTCTCTAAGTATAGCCGACGAAATATATTAATTTCGTCGGCTATTGTCTAAGTATAGCCGACGAAATATATTAATCTCGTCGGCTATTCTCCTTCTAAATCTTTTAAATCGCTTCCTCCCGCCTTTTTTCTCTCCTCCTTCCCCCCCCCCCCCCCCCCCCCCCCTCCTCCGGCCTCCTCCTTCCCCTCCTCCTCCTCCTCCTTCTCCTCCTCCTCCGGCCTCTTCCTTCCCCTCCTCCTCCTCCTCCTCCTCCTTCCCCTTCTCCTCCTCCTCCGGCCTCCTCCTTCCCCTCCTCCTCCTCCTCCTCCTCCTCCGGCCTCCTCCTCCTTCCCCTCCTCCTTCCCCTCCTCCATCCAAAGCATAATTTATTTATTTTTTCCCTAAAATTGAAGAATAGCCGACGAATTTTACCAATTTTCGTCGGCTATAAGTTGTATAGCCGACGAAAATTCTAGTATTTCGTCGGCTATAACTAATTAATGCCTATTAAAATATTAATATATTTCGAGGAAATAGCCGACGAAAGTTTAATAAATCGTCGGCTATAGTTAAAACACAATAGCCGACGAATTTCGTCGGCTATAGTTACTAAATTTCGTCGGCCATACTCGAAAATACCCGACGAAATTCGTCGGCAATTTCTCCCAGGTTTGGCCGATGAAAAATATTTTCGTCGGTAAATTCGTCGGCCATACTCTACTATAGCCGACGAATTTGATTTTTTCGTCGGCCATTGTATTACCGACGGGGTTTTCCCGACGACTTATAGCCGACGAAAATTTCGTCGGTAGAGGGTATAGCCGACGAAAAATTGGCATAACCGACGAAATTTTTTTCGTCGGCTATTCTCCCATATCTGGTAGTGATATATACCTCCTATGGAGAAGAATAAAATAATCAAAATATTAAACCCAAAATCATATTCTTATTTTCTACTTAGTATTAGAGCCACCATAAAGCAAAACCACAATTTCCGCTGCACACTACTACCTATCCCCTCAACCACACAAAAGCAAAGAACACAACAACCAAAACCACACAAAAGCAAAAAAAAAAAAGCACAACATTCAAAACACAAAACAAAAGAGGAGCAGCTGAGCCAGCCAAACCGCCAGCCAAGTCGCGTCTTTCCTCCCTGCCACAAAGCAGACCTGCGCAGACCACGTGCTCTGTCTTGTCTTGTCCAATTCCATAAAGCCCTGCTGCCGCACCTTCTTTTTTCTAATGGAAAACGAAATTAATCACTACCACACCACTGCATCATGCCACCCTCAAGACCAACCAAATTTGTATGCAAGCACAAAGTGCCCGCTGTGTAGATATTATGGTCATATCAAGCAACGGTGTTTTGAAGTAACTGGATACCCAGATTGGTGGGATTTCAACAAGAGACCTCGCAAGATCCGAGCAGAAGCTGTCGTACTTACAACAGAGGAAGAGCATTCAACTCATGCCTCCACTAATGTAGCACAATCAAGTGTGAACGGTCAGACTATTTTGAATAATACTTGGATGATTGATACAGGGGATTCAGACCACATGACAAATGATCTCAGTCTCTTGACCAGAGTTAAACCTTCCTCTTAAAATGTTGTGCCTACCGTTGATGGTACCCCAACCCCAGTTATTGGAGAAGGTTCTGTCGTCTTATCTGATACCCTAACCCTAGAATCTGTCTTAGTTGTTCCATCACTAGCATATAATCTCTTGTCCGTTGGTCAGATTATTCTAACCCTTACATGTCTTGTTACATTTTATCCATCATTCTGTGTGATTCAAGACATCCTGACCCCGCAGATCCTTGGCTATGGTGTACGAAGAGGGAAATTATACTATCTGAATTTAACAGAGACTTAAGAAAAACATAAACATCTTTTGGGGCAACCTAATCAGGTTCATAGAGTCGTAAGCGGTCGAGAAGCTCTGTGGCTTTGGCATCGTAGCCTAGGCCACCTCAATTTTCATTATCTCAAGAAGCTGCAACCTCAGTTGTTTTCTGGTGTCAACGCTTCAGATTTCCATTGTGACACTTGTGAACTGGCCAAGAGTACTCATTGTGATTCATATTCACCAAGTCTTCACAAAAGTCCAGTTCCTTTTATGAAGATCCACTCCGATGTATGGGGCCCTGCAAAAATCCCTACACTATGTGGGGCTCACTATTTCGTCACTTTCATCGACGACTGCACCCGAATGACTTGGGTATCTCTCTTGAAGAACAAAAGTGATGTTTGTTCCAGGTTCAAAGAGTTTCACAAGATGGTGTCTATACAATATCAACAGACCATTCGTGTTTTCTAATTTGACAATGGTGGAGAATATGTTAATGGCCCTATGCAAGAGTTCACACAATCTCATGGTATTAGACATCAAACTTCAAATTCATATACTCCTCAACAAAATGGATTGGCAGAACGGAAGAACCGACAGTTACTTGAAGTTGTTCGTGCCTCGTTGTTTGGCATGAATGTGCCTCGTGAATATTGGGGAGAAGCTGTGAAGTCTGCTGCATATCTCATCAATCGTACTCCTTCTCGGGTGATTGAGTTTCAAAACCCCCAGAAACAACTTCACACACTTCTTTCAATTCCATCAATGCCTAACTTAGAGCCGCGCGTATTTGGCTGCACAGTGTATGTTCATATTCCTAAACCTCAATGAAGTAAACACGATCATCGTGCAAGAAAGTGTATTTTTGTGAATTACGCAGAGTTTCAAAACGGTTACAGATGTTATGAACCCCACACTGACACAATACATACATCGCTTAATGTTTCTTTTCGAGAATCTGAGCCTTATTTCTCAAGTGGAGCTTCAGCGTCTTCCCTTCAGGGGGAGAAAACTTATGAAGGGAATTCTAGATATGTATTTGAACTAGAGGACTTCGCGGACATCGAAGCACTAGAAGAAAAATTCGGAGCAGCAATATCCTATCATAAAGCACCATCACAGACTGATTTACAGTAGCAATTAAGACCCGCTACATCAAGTCAGTCGATTTGTGAAGAGCCATTGGAGACAAGAGGACAGAAGCTGACAGAAGAAAGGACGACAGAGGAGGACAAGAGGACACATGTCGTCGAGCCGCCAGCCTTGTCTGCTGCACCATGTGCAGACCTGTGTGCGGAGCCACGTGTCGACCTACCTGCGGAGCCACATGTGACCCTGTCTGCCGAGCCGCATATCACGCCGCGCGCCGAGCCGATGCACTTTGTCGTGCCAGCACGTGCAGTTCTTCACCCTCTTACTGACATGTCCAATGTGACTCAAACACATGCTGCGTCGGCAGGTCCCCCCACTGATGTATCACATACCAATTTTCCAACAAATGCATCAGACTGCGGGACATCTTTTGTACCAAGTACAGTTTCGTGTCCCCTATCTACACCATCAACTGAAGAATCTGCTTCGAATGTTCCTCATCAGGTACAATTATTTTCAAAAGAACCTAGAAAATCACATAGAATTACTAAGGGTTGTTTCTGTCTGAATCCGTAGACTCACAGATACCGGTGGATCTTGGTGTGATTCCTGCCTGCAAACCCTGCTCACTAAGAGAATAACGTGTTGGGCCGGTCTATTCCGCTCTGATGCCTAAGTCAGTATAGTTGGGATAAACTGATAACTTAAACGAGAATGAGTTGTTGGAGTATTGATTACCTATCAATGATGGCAGTTGGGACCCTTATATAGACTGCCGGGTGTGAGGACTGGCCTCCCCCTTCGATGTGAGACTGGCCCCCTTCTACACATATTATTACACTGTTTCGGCCCCTGTTTGGGGAGCTGCCATCCCCGGTTCCAGGGCCCAGGTCGCAGGTAAGACCTGCCCGGGCGTGGGTGCAGGTGTTCGTGCTCTGGCCCCGGGCCCTGAGCTGGGTCCAGGAGTGTTGGCTGCGAGTTTGGGGTCTGGGTAGTCTCTCTATGGCTACTGTCAACAAGTCCCCCAAGTTCCCGGTCAAGTGCCATCTTGAATGAGGACTTAAATATGTCTTCCTTTACAGGCCCGCAGACCCGCTGGGGCACTTACTGACCTGTACCCTAGCCCCCAAGTCCGCGTTTAAGATTGGGTTTGGCCGGGCGTTCGAATAAACCTATTATGATGATGCATAATGTAATGAGTGCATGGTGATGATGTTGATGCTGACAGTTGCACATGGGTACAAGATGTAGTACGTGAAATGAGAATGTGGCATTGAAATCCGCCATGCTATGTTCCGTGGAAAACCCGGTGAATATAGCGAATGGGATGAAAGAGTCACCCATGTTTGAGAACTGTAGCCGCAGAGGGCATCGATTGACGTAAACAGTGGGTGACGTGGTGAAATGTAAAATCGGGGAGCTTTCCCTGTGTTAGAGGAGTTCCCGGTGGGTAGCGTGGCCTAGAGAGCATCGGTGGCCGTTCCTGTCGTTTCCTGCTGCTTTTGTTACTGCAAGCATATAGGATGTGCAGGGTTTTTAACCTGCGGGAAGAGTTGTCCTGTATGAGAGGATCAAGTCTCCCAGGATGAAGCGGTCCTGTGTTGGCACCGGTCAACATTCTCGATTGGTTTCCCAGCCTTTGTTCTTACGTGAGATGATAATGTGGCATTGAAATCCGCCATGCTATGTTCTGGGGAAAACCCGGTGAATATAGCGAATGGGATGGCCGAGTAATAGTAGCCGGTGAGTGCCTCGAACAGTTTTGAAGAGGTCACCCTGGTGGGTGGCGTGGCCCGGAGTGATCCTGGGCAGCCGTCCCCACGTGTCACACAACCCCTTGTTCTTGCATACATGTAGGATGTGCAGGGTTTTTAGCCTACGGGAAGAGTTGTCTTGTATGAGAGGATCAAGTCTCCTGGGGTGAAGCTGTCCCGTGTTGGTACCGGAGACATTCCCGATCGTTTCATACCCATTCGCCTTACAGGCGTGAGGTATGTGCAAAGTTTTTAACCTGCGGGAAGAGTTGTCCTGTATGAGAGGATCAAGTCTCCCTATGGGTGACGTGACCCAGAGTATTACTTGGTAGTCGTCCCAACGTCGCTGCATTTTTTCCTACAGGTGGGATGTATGCAGGGTTTTTAGCCTGCGGGAAGAGTTGTCCTGTGTTAGAGGAACAAGTCTCCCGGGTTTGTAAAGTCCGGTGGTAGATTGGATCTGTTAGGTCGTACAAACCTGTCCGTAGGAATGTCTCAGTTCGCTGAACCGGTTATTCCATAGGAGAGCGGTAAGCAAGTGCCATTATGGCCGGTCCGATACCGCATCCACTAGTCGAAGCTGGATGGGCTGGGGACTAGGAAACGGTTGAATTGGAGCAGGCACTACGGTTGGAATATCGTAGCTTGTACATAATATTGCTGCAGAGTTTTTAGCCTGCGGGAAAATGTTTCATGTGCTAGAGGAAGACTTCTACCGGTGGGGTACCAAGCCGTTTTTTATTTTGGCTGTTAATGTGGAATAAATTCAACCGGTGGAATGACCCGTACCGTTGGTGTATATGTTAGAATGCCCCGTACTTGTTGGAATATTTCAAGGGTAACAATAATAATCCTGCAGGATTTCTAGCCTGCGGGAAGAAGTCTCTTGTGGTAGAGGAAGAGTTCTTCCGGGGAATACCTAGCCGTTGTCACTTGGCTTTAGTCATTCGTCTAGCGGCGAGATAAAACGTAGGCTGGGAGCCGTCGGGCTCTGCATGTAAGACAGGTGGCTGTTATAGCACTGTGATGTTTTAAATGATGTAGTCCCTCAATCTTGTCATCTGACGGCTGGGGGATTGTCGAGGTGTCCATGGTGAGTTACGTGGACTAACCTCTTTGGCGGAGATCTGCGGCTGTGATTGCCTTGCTCTTTGGAATACCTTAATTGCTTTTTGGGGGGGATCCAGGGGTTGGTTGTGCCGCCTATAAGATCCTTCAATCTTCCTTCTACTCTACCCATTGTGTCCATGCGCCGAGGACCTGTTCAGAGAACATATCTGCAAAAGACGATCTCAACTCCTGCAGCAGGTTTCGTTCCTGGGTTAGACATGGAATCTAGAGAGTCAGGTAACCCCATAAATCCCGCCGCGCTGGGTGCCGCCGATAGGGTGATAGGGCGAGCAAGTCAGCACACGATATCAGACAGTGGCATGGCAGTTTTTTGTGATGAGTCTGGCCGCAGCATGACCCCTGGCGAGATAGAGGACTTCCGGGCGATGTGGAGTATCGATCGGTCGATAAGGCTCCGGGCGCTCTATCCTGGTGAACTGGCCTGCGACCCGGAGGAAGGTTGGGTTGCCGTGTTTGAAGACCAGATGCGTCACGGCCTCTCTCTGCCACTGCCTCAGTTCGTTCAGTACATGTTGAGCAAGATAAACCTTTCTCCCGCCCAGTTTCCTCGCAATCAATGGAGGCAACTGCTCAGCCTCGGATGCTTGTACAGTATTTGTAATATGGGGTGGCCCACGATTAAAAAATTCAGGGCGCTGTACAAGATTTTTTACAGGAGAAAGGCTCATTCCAGCGGTTGTGTGACCTTTGGTGCACGGGATTGTAATTCGATCATCACTCATCTGCCGTCCTGGACCGCACACGGGTGGAGGAATCAGGTGGTGATGGTTGGGGGGAGATGGCAACGTAACTCGAGGTTTTACCGCGTCCCGAGGACTTACCAAGCTATCGATGATCAGTCGTACAGTCTGACCGATGTGGAGAGGAGGCGGATAGCTCGTATTTTTGGTTGTTTGGATGGAATGAGCCGGAGCTCGTACAACTTCATCCGGTGGAACGTCCTGGAGATATGATGGTTGGGGAAGAAACCCGGTGGGTGTCCCGTCGAACTTTTCTCTTGCTTTGGTTTTTATATATATATATATATTTTTTTTTTTTTTTTATTCTAGGGCTACCGGTGGGCCAACTCTGCGTGCTAACCGTTTGGATAATTCGCCTTCAGCTGTTCTTCCGCGGGTGGCACTACCGTTGGATCAGACCCTCGATGCGGACGATGAGCTTGTAGCCCAGAAGCTTATGGAGATTGGGAAATGGCGTCTAAGATGGTTGTGGATCCCGATACTGGAGAGAAAACCGTGCATGATGAGCCGGTAGGGATGGACATTTCGGACGGAATGTACGGTGGGCGCCCTGGCCCAGAAGGTGGGGGTAGTGGGGTGAGTACGTCGGTTACGAACGTGGAGCTACTCGCCCCGCTGTGTATTCGAGAGGCCTTACCGGGGGTATCTTCTACTGAGGGCGCTAGTGTGCGGTGGGTGGGGAAGCGGGACTTTGACAGCTCGGCGGTAACTGGTCTTGTTCTCCTCCGCGGCTGTACCGTTAGTGGAGACACCGTCAAGAGGGCACGGGTATCTGGGCCCGGTGCCGCTGATTCCACCGCTGGGACCTCACGGTCCCCGCAAATCCCGCAAACAGCTGCCGCGAGAGAGTATCAAGCCGGAGGTGTTGGGGATGGGGGGTTCGTGCGGTCATTGTTAGCCAATGTCAAAGCTTTTGGGCTACATGGCGAACTACCCAGCGGTGTGACGCCCAGTGAGCGTCGGAAGAACGCCATGGAAATGGTTGTACGAGTGAGGACTACTTTTTTTTTTTTCGCTGCGGGCCCACTGCTTCGTTTTTAGTTTTTGTTTGAACTGAACGCTTCTTTTGCGGCCTTCTTTAGGCGGTGCATAGTCTCTATCTATGCTGCCGAAGTAAGTGAGGAGGGCCCGGCCTTAAAGGAGCAAGTGGCGGATCTTACGAGGCACCGAGCCATGCTGGAGGCCGAGCTGGTGAAGGAGAGGGCCTTGGCCGAGGAGCACAACGAGCGAGAAAAGGCCTGAGTGGCCACCCAGGATGAGAAAATCATGGAACTGGAGTCGAAGCTGATTGAATCTGTCCAGCGGTCCTCTGGTTTGGAGGCCAAGCTTGCTGATTCCTCAGGTCGGGTGACGGACCTGGAGGCGAGGAATTTGGAGCTGCAAGGTCAAATGGTGTCAGTCTGGCAGGGGGTAGAGAAGTTAACTGAAGCCGAACGGGGGACTATTGCGGATAAGGCTATCAGTGAGTTCATGGAGTCGATTGAGTTTGATGACATGCTGGATGCCGCCCGGGAGAAAGGCATAAACGAGGCTTACATGGAGTGGAGAGAGAAAGGGTGGCTGGGTTTTTTCTGTCAGACTCCGTAGACTCACAGATACCGGTGGATCTTGGTGTGATTCCTGCCTGCAAACCCTGCTAACTAAGGGAATACCGGGCGGGGCCGATCTATTCCGCTCCGATGCCTAAGTCAGTATAGTTGGGATAAACTGATAACTTAAACAGGAATGAGTAGTTTAAGTATTGATTACTTATTAATGATGGCACTTGGGACCCTTATATAGGCTGTCGGGTGTGAGGACTGGCCTCACCCTTCGATGTGGGACTGGCCCCCTTCTGCACATATTATTGCACTGTTCCGGCCCCTGTTTGGGGAGCTGCCATCCCCGGTTCCCGGGCCCAGGTCGCAGGTAAGACCTGTCCGGGCGCGGGTACAGGTGTTCGTGCTCTGGCCCCAGGCTCTGGGCTGGGTCCAGGAGTGCTGGCTGCGGGTTTGGGGCCTGGGTAGCCTCTCTATGACTACTGTCAACAAGGATATTCCTCCAAAACATTATGAACCAGACATCAAAGCCAAAATAAAATACCCTATAGCCAATTATATGTCTAATCAATTATAATTATGACACAGCATAGCTATATACCTGCATCTCCATACTTGCGGACCTTTTCGAGTTTCCACTAAGGAAATCCGAACTATAGTTAGCTGGGGAAACAATACTCTTTGGTTTCTTGATCGAACTACAGTTATGGGCCGTATGGCAGTCTTATACGTACAGTTCTTACCTCCATATTAGTATGGGTAGCTACAAACAATCATGTTAACAATATTAACTTGCAGTCACAACCCAGGCAGCTATGCAATCTCTCATGAGTCATAATTGTAGATTAGCAATTGCCATTGCTGGAGGAGGAGGTGCATGTTTCAATATTATCAAGTATTTAAAGTGTGACTCATCCAATGTGATATAATAGGATCCCACCAGTTTATTGTCACAGATAAATGCATATGAAAGTTTCAGATAATTAAGAAGACTGCATCTAATTCGAGAATTCTTACATTTATAGTATTGTAGTTTCCATATTACATCTACTGCAGGATAGAATCAGATTTAGCATCGACTATAGTCTGCTAATATCGATCACATTAACTACTAGTAGCATTGTATCTTGTTAATTCAAAATTATTGTTGTATATAACTATATATATATGAGAGTCTTATCTGTATCAAACTTGTTCCTCTATATATCAGATTATTCACAATTATATGTTTGGGTCACATGCACTTGTTGTCAATCAATTATCTTTTGTACCTATTCCGAGTGGTGTACAAGATGCATTGGCAGATCCCAAGTGGAAACAAGCGATGAATGAAGAACTTGAAGCCTTGCAGAAAAACTCAACTTGAGATATTATGACAATACTACTTGGAAAGAAGATTGTTGGATGTCGTTGGGTGTATACAGTAAAACTCAAAGCAGATGGGAGTATCGATAGATATAAAGCCAGATTGGTTG
Organism: Potentilla sterilis; assembly: GCA_963682095.1. NCBI lineage: Eukaryota > Viridiplantae > Streptophyta > Magnoliopsida > Rosales > Rosaceae > Potentilla > Potentilla sterilis. The sequence continues at coordinate 49,645,326 of OY821758.1, read as the reverse complement.
CCAAAGGATACACCCAGCGCTATAAAATTGATTATGAAGAGACATTTGCACTTGTAGCAAAAATCAATACTGTCCGAATATTGATCTCACTAGCAGCAACTAGAGATTGGCCTCTTCGACAATTTGATGTGAAAAACGCATTCCTCAATGGAAATTTAGAAGAAGAAGTGTACATGGACATACCACCAAGAGTCAACACACAACATTGTGATGCTGATAAAGTTTGCAGATTAAAAAGGTCTCTATATGGTCTAAAGCAATCTCCTAGAGCATGGATTGGGAGATTTTCCAAATAAATGAAGATGTTTGGTTATAGACAGAGCAACTCTAATCATACCTTGTTCATTAAACGTAGTCAAGGTAAGATTACTGCTCTGATAGTATATGTTGATGATATGGTTGTTACACGAGATGACCCAAAAGAGATGGAGGCCCTACAGAAATATCTTTCGAAGGAGTTTGAGATGAAAGACCTTGGGCAATTGAAATACTTTCTTGGTATTGAAGTAGCAAGATCTAAGAAACGAATTTTTTATCTCAACGTAAGTATGTACTTGACTTGTTAGCTGAAACAGGGATGCTTGATTGTAAACTAGTTGAGACACCGATTGAGATGAATCACAACATCACCATCTATCTGAATCAGGTTCCAACAGATAAAAGAATGTATCAACGTTTAGTAGGGAGACTCATTTATCTTTCTCATACTAGACCTGATATTGCTTATGCTGTGAGTGTGGTTAGCCAATTTATGCATTGTCCCAGTGAAAACCATATGGATGCAGTATATCGTATTCTGAAGATCTCAAGAAGGCACCTGGAAAAGGTTTGTTGGTTGAAAAGAAGAATGAATTAGAAGTCATGGGATACACAGATGCTGATTGGACAGGTGATAAGACCGATAGAAGATCTACATCTGGATACTTCACTTTTGTTGGAGGAAATCTAGTGACTTGGCGTAGTAAGAAACAAAAATTTGTTGCTAGATCAAGTGCAGAAGCAGAGTTTCGAGGTATGGCACATGGGGTATGTGAATTGTTATGGATCCGAAATGTGTTAAAAAGCTTAGGAATCAAACTTGAGAAGCCTATGGATTTACATTGTGATAACACATCAGCGATTGAAATTGCTCATAATCCGGTTCAGCATGATCGAACTAAGCATGTGGAGGTGGATCGATTCTTTATCAAGGAGAACTTAGACAGGAAAGTCATTCGATTCCCTTTCGTATATACAGAAGACCAGTTGGCGGATGTTCTTACCAAAGGAGTGTCAAGGAAAGTATTCGACGATTCAATTCACAAGTTAGGCATGATTGACATCTATGCACCAAATTGAGGGGGAGTGTAGAATATTCTAGGATATCTACTTTCCTTGTATATATAGGTAGATTATTATATGTAATCTTAGGACATATTTTCCTTATAGATATAGGTTTGTATCACTATATATACCTCCTATGGAGAAGAATAAAATAATCAAAACATTAAACCCAAAATCATATTCTTATTTTCTACTGTCATAATGCTACCCTAGTTGTAATTAGAACTTTTCTTCTCTGGTTCGGCTGGTACGGATTCAACCCTGGCTCGTTTAACAAGATCCTAGTCTCGTATAGGACCCAGTTCACCTACTACGGCCAGTGGTCCGCCGACGGAAGAACCGCCGTCACCACCACTCTAGCCGGATGCACCGCCACGCTCACCACTCTCTTCGGGAAGCACATCCTCTTCGGCCACTGGAACGTCACCGAAGTCAGGAACGGTCTCCTCGGCGGCTGCTCCGTCGTAGAGCCCTGGGCCACCATGATATGCGGCTTCGTTGCCGACATGGTCCTCTGCACGTGCAACAAGCTCGCCGATAAGCTTAAATACGACAACACTATGGAGGCGGCGCAGCTTCACGGCAGGTGCGGCGCGTGGGCGATCATATTCACCGCGCTTTTCGCGAGCGAGAAGTACGTGGGCGAAGTGTACGGAGCGGGTCGGCCTTATGGGTTGTTCATGGGCGGTGGAGGCAAGCTTTTGGCAGCCCATGTGATCCAGATTGTTGTGATCATCGGGTGGGTCAGTGCCACCATGGGTCCTCTGTTCTTCATTCTACACAAGCTCAAGTTGCTGAGGATTTCGATGGAGGATGAGATGGCGGGTATGGATATGACCCGACACGGCGGGTTTGCTTAGGTCTACCATGACGAAGATGACTCGGTTAAACCGGCGGGGATTCAACTTAGAAGAATAGAGCCAAGGTCTTCCACACCCACTCTCGTTTGAATTTTCTTTTATTTTTAAGGGGTTTTTTTTTTAATAGTAATTGTTTGACTATAGATGTCAATCTATTATGAATTTGGGTAAGATAATGGGGTGCTGTAATTTGTGGTTGGTTTGTGTAATAACCCGATTTTATTCATGTTTATTATATAAATTTTTCATAATTATTGGAAATGTTGAGAGCTTGTGTTTTGCCGACTCGACCCGATCCTGCACCGATCTGACTCAACCCTAAACGGATATTTACCATTTCTGGTGAATTAAGGTGAGTAAACTTCACTGTCTTCGTATTAAATATGAGTTATTTATCGTATTGTTAATTATCGTTTATGCTTCGTTATATGCAAAATGGTTTTATGGAAAATGATATTTGTTTTAAATTAAATGAAATTGATCGACTACGGTTCATTGGTAAGTAAAATGATTTTATTATAAAAATAATTTTTAAACGTATTTTACGATCATTGACTATAATTGGTATTACTGGGCAGTTTCTGAGTGAATGCCTACGTATATATATATTTACGTGATATATATACATTGATTGATGTGAAAGTGTATTGATGTGGAATTGTGAAATATATGTTTATATTGAGGGTGTGTTTTGGATGATTTGTGTTGTTGGAAAATTGTTATAATTGGGTTTATGTGAGTTGTGGAATGTGTTGTTGAGTTGGTACGGAAATCAACTGTCAACGTGAGATTTCGCCGATATAGTGGTGAAAGGGATCTTACATGTGTGCGGAAAGGATCTCGCCAAGTGATGGTGAAAGGGATCCTTATGATAATTATCGGATAGGGTCTCGCCAAGTGATTGGTTATGATCAGTTAGAGCTCTAGTCTGTTCGTGTTTGTGTGAGTTGTTGGGGAATGACAGTGGTTATTGTGCCCAAGTGGTATTTTGTTGGTTGTTTGTGAGCTGTGGTGGTTTTGAAAATGTGTTTATTATTTGTGAGTTATATTACCTCATTCTGTTGTATTTGTTTACTCACACGAGCTTTTAAAACTTACCGAGTTCGTTGTTTACAACCCGGTGCACCAATTAATGGTGTAGGGATTAGACCTGCAGGGGTTGACCAGCAGCTAGGAAGAGGCGTCTGAGTTGAGAGGCTAGAAGGTGGGGTCCTTTGTCTAGCTGGATTTTATTTGTTATTGAGTGTTAGTGTGAGACTATTTTACATTCATGTTTTTAATGATGTAATAATTCGAGTGTTTGGTGTCACGCAGTGAACTCTGTTATGATACTTAGTTATTTGTATAATAACTTTTAAGTATTTGAGTTTATTTGTGATTTATCATGCTGACGAATTCGAATGTTTATTATTCGAATTTGAGGGTGTGACAGTTTGGTATCAGAGCGTAGGGTTACATATTTGGTGGTAACTGGTACTTTCGAGAGATGGTCCGACTGCAGCGGTTCACCATCATGCTAGTTCGTATTGGTACATCACTGGGTATGTAGGGGGTAGCGAGTTGAGTCATAGTAGAAAGTGTTGTCTCTATAATGAGTTTTAGTGATCCTTGCGCTTCCGATTAGTTCTATGGCCTTGATTAACGCATGTCGTGCCTAACTTACAGTTCCATTTAAGTTATGCAAATAATAATCAAGTGTTGCCATGTTTTGTAAGGATGGATCGTCGTGGAGGTAGAGCGAGAGGCCGAGGTAGGGCCAGACGGGGTGGAGGCAGAGACCGCCAAGTTGAGGAGTTCTCTGTGGATGAGGAGGTGGAGGTGTCGTTGGTTGAGCCGTTTGTTCCTCATGTGGTTGTGGCTGATGACGGCCGCGTGTTGAGGTTAATCAGAGAGATTGGAAGGGTGGGAGCACCCATGTTCCTTGGAGGGCTAGATCACCTGGTAGCCGATCATTGGGTCCAGGAAATGGAGAAGCATTTTGATTTGATTGTTTGCTCCGAGATCGAGAAGAGGAAGATAGCCACTTTCTTCCTCAAGGATGATGCTCTAGACTGGTGGAGGAGTACCCAGAGAGAGGGTGAGAGACGTGACTGCTCTCACGTTGGGGGGGGGGGGGGGGGGGGGGGGGGGTTTGTGGAACTCTTCAGGGAGAAGTACTTTCCGGCCACATTGAACGAACAGTTGGAGCTTGAGTTCATTTCTCTGACACAGGGGGCGATGGATGTTAGAGAGTATGAGACCCGGTTCTCACAACTGTATCGGTTTGTCAGACCGATGGACGAGTTGTCGCTAGCTCAGAAATTCCTCTGAGGATTGAGACATGAGTTCAGAACAACCATAGCTGCTATTTGCCTATCTTCCAAGGCAAGGATGTACGAGAGTGCAGTGCGCTTAGAGCAGGAGGCTAACCTTCACGCTAGTGAGGTTGCTCTGAGAGATCCCCAAGGGAAGGGGAAGGCTGTAGCAGGGAGCAGCAGTGCAGGTCACAGAGGGGGACCATGGAAGAAGCAGCGGACTGTTCAGCAGGCTCCAGCTAGGGTGGCAGGTGCACCCATCAGAGCCATACCTATCAGAAAGGTAGGACCTGTGAGATGCTTCAACTATGGCGAGCTGGGCCACATCTCCAGGGAGTGCAGGAAACCGAAGCCTAAAGTATGCTACACTTGTCAGCAGCCCGGGCACTTTTCTAGAGAGTGTCCTCGGAACCAGCCTAGAGGGTAGTTGAACCAGGAGAGGCAGTTGTCGGCAGGGCAAGCCAGAGTGTATGCTATTGGTCAGCGGGGCGCACGGGTGGAAGATACTTTATCTGTTTTATATTACTAGAGTATTGTTTGATACGGGAGCATCTCATTCATTCATATCTAGTTCTGTGGTAGCGGTGTTGGGATTGGTCCCTACGCCTCTTGCGAGATCTTTGTGTGTCATATCACATTTGGGTGTTTCTCTAGAGCTGGGTATGATTTGTGAAGCATGCCCTGTGGTGATTGGAGGTAGAGAGTTCTCTGCATCCTTGATTGTGCTTCCCGATCACACTTATGATGTGATTCTGGGAATTGATTGGTTGAGACATCAGCATGCTTTGATTGACTGCTATAGTATGATAGTGTCTTTTCGTATTTCCTGACGACCGAAGTTTCGTTACCACTGCCTCAAGTCGGATAATGCCATGAGGGAGAGTGTCCTGACACATATTGAGTCGGTGAGCAGTGAGGTAGCTATTGGGGATATTGCAGTTGTTTCAGAGTATGCTGATGTATTTCAGGAGATATCAAGGTTACCTCCTAAGAGAGTAGTAGACTTTGCCATTGATGTGGTACCCAGTACCGCGCCAGTGTCGAAGACGCCGTATCGGATGGGACCAAATGAACTCTAGGAGTTGAAGGTTCAGATTGAGGGGCTACTCGAGCAGGGATTCATTAGGCCCAGTACTTCACCTTGGGGCGCTCCGGTGTTGTTTGTGAAAAAGAAGGATGGTTCATCCAGGCTGTGTGTGGACTATCGGGAGCTGAATAAGGTGACCATCAAGAACAAGTATCCCTTGCCCATGATCGATGATTTGTTTGATCAACTTAGAGGAGTAGTGGTGTTCTCTAAGATTGACTTGAGGTCCAGTTATCACCAGTTGAGGGTGAAAGAGCAGGACATTCCCAAGACCGCATTTAGGACTCGTTATGGGCATTTTGAGTTCGTTGTCATGTCCTTTGGTTTAACCAATGCGCCTGCAGCTTTCATGGGTTTGATGAACCATATCTTCAATCAGTTTCTAGATAAGTTTGTTGTGGTATTCGTGGATAACATCCTGATTTACTCCAAGTCCATGGAGGAGCATCAGGAGCATTTGAGAATCATGCTGCAGATTCTTAGGGAGGTTAAACTGTATGCCAAGTTTGAGAAGTGTGAGTTCTGGAAGGAGGAGATCAAATTCCTCCGTCATGTCGTTTCGAATGATGGAGTCTCGGTAGACCATTCCAAGATGGAGGCCGTGATGAGTTGGGGTCGCCCCAAAACGGTTACGGAGGTTCGTAGTTTTCTTAGTTTGGCTGGGTACTATCAGAGATTCATTGAGGGATTCTCTAGTATCTCTTCTCCACTGACCAGGTTGACCAAGAAGGATGTACAGTTCGTATGGACAGAAGAATGCGAGAAGGCATTCAATGAGTTGAAGACGAGACTGACCACTGCCCCAGTGTTGATTATTCCCACAAGTGGGGGTGGATTTGTCGTTTACAGTGATGCATCTCATCAGGGTTTGGGGTGTGTACTGATGCAGGATGGTGGTGTTGTCGCTTATGGCTCTAGACAGTTGAAGATTCACGAGAAGAATTATCCTACTCATAATCTGGAGCTAGCTGCAGTGGTTTTTGCCTTGAAGATTTGGAGGCATTACTTGTATGGTGAGAGGTTTCAACTCTTCTCATATCATAAGAGTTTGAAATATATGTTATCTCATAAGGAGATGAACATGAGGCAGAGAAGATGGATGGAGCTCCTTAAGGACTATGACTTCACCTTGGACTATCATCTAGGAAAAGCCAATGTTGTGGCGGATGCCTTGAGTAGGAGACGGAGAGGTGCATCTGCTTCTCTCATGATCCAGGAGTGGCTCATGCTTGAGATTGCATCAGAGTTTGACCTTGTGCCACATGGTGGTGAGCGGGAGATCTTTCTGGGTAGTGTTTTTGTGCAGCCTACCTTGATTTCCCGGATTGTTCAAGGCCAAGCACATGATGAGTTCTCTCGAGCCAAGTTGGCTGAGTTAGTGGCCGATTCGAAGGATGGAGGTCCGTCTGAGTGGACTGTAGGATCTGATGGTGGGTTGAGATTTAGGGGTAGATTGTGCGTACCGGATTGTGCTGATCTCAAGGAAGAAATTCTTCAAGTAGCACATCGATCACGTTATACGATACATCCAGGGAGTACAAAGATGTATAAAGATCTTTGTAGGCAGTTCTGGTGGAATGAGATGAAGAGAGATGTGGCAGTGTATGTGTCCAAATGTCTTACCTGTCAGCAGGTGAAGGCAGAGCATCAGAGACCAGCGGGCATATTGAAGCCGCTATCTATTCCAGAATGGAAGTGGGAGCTAATCTCTATGGACTTTGTGACTGGGTTGCCAAAGTCCAAGTTGGGGCATGATGTTGTTTGGGTGATTGTTGATAGATTGACGAAGTCGGCGAACTTTCTCCCAGTGTCGATGACGTACTCAGTGGAGACTTTGTGCAAGTTGTATGTAAAGGAGATAGTGAGACTTCATGGGTTACCTGTATCCATTGTATCAGATCGGGATGCTCGCTTTACTTCCAAGTTCTGGGCTGGATTTCAGAAGGTCATGGGGACCACATTGGATATGAGCACAGCATTCCACCCTCAGACCGATGGGCAGACTGAGAGAGTGAATCATGTGATAGAGGACATGTTGAGAGCTTGTGTTTTGGACTTCAAGGGAAGTTGGGAAGATCACCTTCAGCTGATTGAATTTGCCTACAACTACAGCTATCACTCCAGTATTGGCATGGCGCCATATGAGGCTCTTTATGGGAGACCTTGTAGATCTCTTGTTTGTTGGGCGGAAGTTGGCGAGAGTAGGCTCTTGGGTCCTGAGATTGTTCAGGAGACCACAGAGAAGATCTCGATCATTCGAGATAGGATTCGAACTACTCAGAGTAGGCAGAAGAGCTACGCTGATTTGAAGAGAAGGCAGGTGGAGTTCGAGATTGGTGATCATGTATTCATGAAGGTCTCACCTATGAAGGGTGTGGTGAGGTTTGGCAAGAAGGGAAAGCTGGCGCCAAGGTATGTTGGGCCTTTTGAGATTCTCGAGAATGTAGGAGAGTTAGCCTATCGACTTGTCTTACCTCCTAGCATGTCCGGAGTGCATAATGTATTTCATGTCTCGATGTTGAGGAAGTATGTACCGGATGAGTCGCATGTGATCGATCATGGCCCTATTAAAGTGAAGGAGAATGCGACATTTGTTGTGGAACCTGTTCGTATTCTAGATAGGTCAACCAAGAAGCTTCGAAGGAAGGAGGTAGAGTTGGTCAAGGTGTTGTGGAGTCACCACAACGAGGGTGATGCATCTTGCGAGTTAGAGTCAGATATGAGAACTACTTATCCTCAGTTGTTTGTTGAGTAGTGTGTTGAATTTTGGGGCGAAATTCCTTTAAGGAGGGTAGAATGTAATAACCCAGTTTTATTCGTGTTTATTATATAAATTTCTCATAATTATTGGAATGATGAATTACGAGAATTGGAATTTTGTAAGCTTTTATTTAGTCGTTACGTAACGTCGGAAGTGTTTCCGAAAGTTAAAATTCGGAAAACGTGTAAGTTTCAATGGGTCAAAAAGTTGACTTTTTGATCCGTTATGAATCTCGAAAAGTTTCCTTCACGAAAGTCGTAGAGCACGATGATACGAGTTCGTAGACATACGGCACGCATGAAACGAACGTCGTATGAAGAAGTTACGACTTGTGGAAGTTATTTCATATTTTAAAAAATAACTATAAAACGTGGAATTTTCGGGAAAAAGACGGAATTTCCATTTCGGTCGTTTACCATTTACTGTAGCAAGTTAATGTTTGAATTCTCTCTCCCCAATCGGATTTTCTTCTCCTCCGATCTCCTCCGTCCGGCCATCACTACTCGAGCGCCACCCCACATCTTGCTCGTCTCTCCATCCTCGTCAGTTTGAGCTTAATATCGGCCCAGGGGGAACACTGTGCGCAACGCGGCAAGGCTGGGAAGTTCTGTCGCCGTGTGCGACGACACTGCAGGCAACGCCGGACCTTGCGCCACCCATCAATCAACTCGCCTCCTCCTTGCGAGCCTCCCTGGGGTGGTGGTGTGCGCCGTTTCAAGCTCGATCGATCGGATCGAAAACGATCCAATCCGATCTACAGTCAACCCGTTTCCTGCATACGATATGACCCTGTTCGACCCGACCCGACCCAACCCGCGTTGACTCGACCCGACATGACCCGTGTTGACCGTTGACTGACCTGCGTTGACCGTTGGCTGTTGATTGTTGACCCGAGTTGACCCGACTCGGAACTGTAGCAATTCGATCCGACCCGATCCTACAATGATCCGACTCGACCCTAAACGGATATTTACCATTTCTGATAAATTAAGGTGAGTAAACCTCACTGTCTTCGTATTAAATACGAGTTACTTATCGTATCGTTAATTATCGTTTATGTTTCATTATATGCAAAATGGTTTTATGGAAAATGATATTTGTTTTAAATTAAATGAACTTGATCGACTACGGTTCATTGATAAGTAAAATGATTTTATTATAAAAATAATTTTTAAACGTATTTTACGATCAATGACTATAGTTGGTATTAGTGGGCAGTTCATGAGTGAATGTCTACGTATATATATATTTACGTGATATATATACGTTGATTGATGTGAAAGTGTATTGATGTAGAATTGTGAAATATATGTTTATATTGAGCGTGTGTTTTGGATGATTTGTGTTGTTGGGAAATTGTTATAATTGGGTTTATGTGAGTTGTGGAATGTGTTGTTGAGTTGGTACGGAAACCAACCGTCAACGTGAGATCTCGCCGATATAGTGGTGAAAGGGATCTTACATGTGTGCGGAAAGGATCTCGCCAAGGCCGATATAGTGGTGAAAAGGATCTTACATGTGTGCGGAAAGGATCTCGCCAAGTGATGGTGAAAGGGATCCTTATGACAATTATCGAATAGGGTCTCGCCAAGTGATGGTGAAAGGGATCCTTATGGTAATTAAATCGAGAACCAAGACTTTGGCAGGGTGATTGGTTACGATCAGTTTGAGCTCTAGTTTGTCCGCGTCTGTGTGAGTTGTTGGGGAATGACAGTGGTCATTGCGCCCAAGTGGTATTTTGTTGGTTGTTTGTGAGCTGTGGTGGTTTTGAAAATGTGTTTATTATTTGTGAGTTATATTACCTCATTCTATTCAATTTGTTTACTCATACGAGTTTTTAAAGCTTACCTGGTTCGTTGTTTACAACCCGATGCACCAATCAATGGTGTAGGGGTTAGACCAGCAGCCAGGAGGAGGCGTCTGAGTTGAGAGGCTAGAAGGTGGGGTTGTTTGTCTAGCTGGGTTTTATTTGTTATTGAGTGTTAGTGTGAGACTATTTTACATTCATGTTTTTAATGATATAATAATTCGAGTGTTTAGTGCCACGCAGTGAACTCTGTTGTGATACTTAGTTATTTGTATAATAACTTTTAAGTATTTGAGTTTATTTTTGATTTATCATGCTGACGAATTCAGATTTTTATTATTCGAATTTCGGGGTGTGACAGTTTGTGCATGTTGAAGATAAGGAACTACTTGAGTAATGGTCCGCCACTCTGCTTTTGTTTTCATTCACATTGTATAGTAGAACTTTGGTTTGATATTTCAAAATTTAGAAATAGACCGATTGTGTATAATGGCAGTGGAATCCGATTTTGAGCTAGTCGGAGTTTGGTTTGATGTATCGAAATATAGAATTTGGCAATAAAATAGACCGTTTGTGATACGCGGCACAGGAATTCTCAACACAAGGCAATAAAAAAGAAAAATGTATCCTTTAAAAAAAGGAAATAAAATAAAAACAAAGCGCCCACCGAGGGGCTCGAACCCTCGACCACAAGGTTAAGAGCCTTGCGCTCTACCAACTGAGCTAGACGGGCCTTGTTGCTCCAATATCGAGTGGACCTCTCTTAGGGAAGACACCTTCAAATCTGGTTTGTGATTTACATTGGCAAATTCAGGAGTCATACCTCCCCACTTCATCAAGCAAGCATGCAAATGCTCCTGCTCGCTTCCCACAAGCCACCTGCAAAGACGGCGCAATTCTTCATAAGCATCTTCAGGTTCTACTAATTCCATAAAAAAGCATTACTCAGCAGTTCAGAAATCTAGCACACTAAATTATCATAATGCACAGGTTAGGGTTAAGAATCCTAGCAACTAAATTGTCGTAATCACACGTTAGGGGTCAGAAATCTAGCACACTGCATGATCCCAGTGCAAAACTTAGGTTTCTCTTCTTAGCTGATCATCTCTCTCTTCTTCAATGGAAATCTACCTATGGCCATGGCCACTTATGGCTCAGTTGTGTGTTGATTTACTTCACATGCATAACATACGACATCCTACACTGCTGGATCAGTTGATCAGATTGCTTATAGAGTGATAGTGTATACAAGTGGCAAGACTTAAAAGAGGATTAGAGGATAGAACAAATTACTTCCGATACAAACAAAAGAACAGTTACTCACATCATCTTTAAGGGAATCTCCAACCATCATTACTTCACTAGGGTCAACTTCCCAGGCCGAACATATATGCAGCAATGGAGCTGGATCCGGCTTGTAAGGTCGAAATTCCCTGCTCAGTGCTGGAGAAAATGACAACTGCAGTGATGATACAGAGAATGGAAGATATTAAAGTCCAGTAATGTGATTAAGTCAGCCTCCAGCAAAATTACACACAGTGTCACATATATGCTGGAGGCTTTTTTTAGGATGCATCAAATAATAAAGAACATCTTCCGATACCTAAAAAGAACCAGTGACATGAGCTTGTACTATCGATACACTCATCAGGATTCGGCACCAAGCCGATCTCTTGCATCCCGTGACGCCGGCAACGGCTCGGCTGCACGCCATGACACACCCGGCTCCGGTCCGGCTGCCCGCCGCACCACCGCCGTTCCTAGCCTCGGCTCGGCTGCACGCCATGACACCGTCACTTCCGCCACCGTTCCCGAACCCGAGGATGCCAAGACGTGGTCTCGGTACGGCTTCGGCACTACCCCCTCCTACCAAGACACACTGAATGACGTGATGGTTGGATTCGCTGATGCTGGATACTTATCAGATCCACACAAAGGACGTTCCTAAACTGGTTATGTTTTTACCATTGGGAATACGGTGATATCTTGGAGATCAACCAAGCAAGCCCTTATTGCTACCTCCTCACATTCGAGAGTTTAGTAGACTTGAGTCTACCACGATGGGATCAACTTACATATTTGAAGATAATGCAACATGCATTGAGCAGATGAAGTTGGGATACATCAAGGGTGATAATACTAAACATATTTCGCCTTACTTCCGATACAATCAGCAGCAGCAAGGGTGATAACACTAAACATATTTCGCCTTGCTTCGGATATAATCAGCAGCAGCAAGAGACATTTGAATATTCAAGTGAAGCAAGTCAGCTCAGAAGATAATGCAGCTGATCTGTTCACCAAGTCTCTACCCAAATCTACATTTGTGAAGCATGTAAAGCGCATTGGTATGTGTCGCTTATCCGAACTCAAAGACTGATTGACCATCAGGGGGAGTTCTCGTCTAGACTTCAGGGGGGAGTCTAGTTATGCGTGTCTCACATACTTGTAGTTGGTGCGTTGTACTCTTTTTCCTTAGACCATGCTTTTATTTTTGTCCAAGAGGTTTTTGTTTGCTGGCAAAGGTTTTGATGAGGCAACAACTTATACATCATTACGGACGTGACACAAGGGGGAGTGTTCAAGGAAGGTTAATTCTGTAACTTCCGTAATGTGTCTTGTCCTAATAAGACTAGTTATCTAGATTCTTTATTAGATATGGAATCCATGATTACCTAGGATACTTGATGTAATGCCTATATAAAAGTCTCCTTATCAATTAATAAAGACACAGTTTACCTATCATTCTTTTATCCTAGAACAGTATTATCGTTTTCTTAAAAGAATCGTTTCACATCCAAGTATCTTTTAGTCTATAGTAACACTAGTATTATGCTCTTTGTAAGTGGAAGATTGTGAATCCGACTCACAATAAATTAATTATTGTATTTGAGTTGTTTGCGTAGTTAAAAAAAAACATCGTTTCACATGTGGTCGAGTTAGTAACATTCTCTTGATTGAAATATTCTTGACGACACTAACGAGAATTAAAACTCTTATCTATTTTGGCCTTTTGGTGACCATACAAGGGAAAGAACATTATGACATGACGCTCCGCTGTAGATTAGTTTATGGGAAATATTTTAAGGATATTGTGTGATGTTAATAAAAAATTAATTAAGTTGTATATTGAAATACAATAATTTTCTATAGATATTATGTTTACATATATTTTATAATGAAAAATTATTAAGAGCAAAGGTCAATCTGAGACTCAGAGCACAACCCTTTCATTATGTTTACAGTTATTCATCAACAATGTTATGCCCTACTTTGGAGCATAACATCATGGACGTATTTGATACACAGCTGTGTAACTTCTGATGCAGTTCTTTAATGAAAGAGCTTCAACCTTTTATGATTATGTCACAGCAGTTAATGGAATCATAGACACACATACCCTATTTCAGTTACCTCCACCATCCCATAATACATATCTAAGAGAAAATACCATGCAACCCATGTTTATTTCTAGCCACTGTCAATATAAGTAGGAAATAATGATTTCAGGGACACTGCAACTAAATGCGGTGAACATGATAAATTGGAAAGCATTTGTATCAAATGACGAGTAAACATGATATTGTCACCTATGCTAATAAACTCACGTTGGACTAATCAAATTTTGTACAGCCCGTACATAAGATACTCTCAGGCCCAAAAATGGCCAAGGGCAACGCCCATCAACAGAAAAACACAAATAAGCTAGCTTTTGCAAGAATTGTTACTTGGATAGTTATTAAGATAGCTACTTCGATGGTTACTTGTTACTTTGATAGTTACTTTGATAGTTAATTGGATAGTTACTCAGATAGTTACTTATTACTTGGATAGTTACTTTGATAGTTACTTCAATAGTTACTTGTTACTTGTAACTACTTTAGTAACTATCTTAGTAACTGTTGACAGTAGCCGCAGAGGGGCTACAGCAAGCCCACAGACCCGCGGCAAGTACACCAGGGCCCGGCCCAGGACTCAGGATCGGAGCACCAGCACCAGGCCTCGGGGCCCAGCGGTCTATCCTGCCTCCAAGGGTCCGGGGACCAGGGGCGCCTGCCTGCCAAAGAGGGCACCAGAATATCCAAACAGAAGGGAACCAGTCCCACATCGAAGGGCAAGGCCAGCCCTCACCCTCAACCACCTATATATGGGCCTCGACTACCACCATAAATAGGTAACTTGTCTCCCTCCCTGCTTACATACGTGCCCAAGTTATATATATTCCAACTATACTAACTTAAGCATCGGAGAGGTGAAGGCCGGCCCGCCCGGTATTCCCCTTAGTAAGCAGGATTGCAGGAGATCGAGTCGGATTCATCAAGTATCTACCAAGACCCCCGGGTTTAGGCAGAAACAATTGGCGCCGTCTGTGGGAACTCTGAACAAGAAGCCATGCAAGCAACACCGCTGGCTGAGATTGTGGGAATGAGTCGAGAGAAAGGGACTACTGAGGAAGGGCGTATTGCAGCTGTGCAAACGCTCGCCTCCACCCCTGTCGTCACACGGGAGATGCGTGGCGAGCAGGGCAGCGATTTGGGAAGGAGCCGTGGAGGGCCCTCCGGTGATCCAGAGCCCCGCCACGAGAGCTCGCACGGGAAAGACCCGATAGAGGACGAAGGCAGCCCAGTGCTTCGTGGCCTATCCCTGACGTTCTCGGATGATCCGAGTGATCAGTCTGAGAGCCAGGATCAAGACCCCACGTACAGCCCCGACCATGACGGCTTGGCGGGAAAGGTACGAGCAATGGCCGCGGAAGTTAGTCGTCTCAGAGAGGAGAACGACCGGGACCGAGCCAAGTCCCAGGCCCGATATGAAGAGATAGAGGCGGTAAACGCCGCCCTGGTAGCCGCCCTAGAGAGGGGGCAGCAGCGCAGTGCTGCCATGGCCGAGGCACAAGCCGCACCCCTGCTATTCCAACCCCGGCGGCTAGAGGCTGGACAATCTTCGGGCGCCCGATCCAGCGAGCCTATGCGGGAGAAGTCACGAGCCGGCGAGGACCTGCCGAAGAGCACGCCCGCCTCCCACCAGCCGCACACTTCGTCCGTGGGTGAAGTGGATACTCCAACCGCCCGGGCGCTGCAACTGCTAGCCAGCACCGTGTCGGAGCTGAAGGCCCAGATGGAGGCAAACGAGAGGAGAGCGGCCCGGCCATTGGAAGGCGCCCGGTTCAACGAGCGCATGGGCCCCTTTTCACACCGAGTCATAGAGTCGGGGAGATCTGGCAACCAGAAGTCCCTCAAGCTCACCTATTCCGGGTCCGGTTGCCCGTATCAGCATCTGGACAGCTTCCGATCCCAGACCTGCGCCAAGGGTTACTCCGATGCAATCTGTTGCAACATCTTCCAGGAGACCCTGTCCGGAGAAGCGCTCAGTTGGTTCTACGAGCTTCCTGCGAATTCAATCGAGGCATTCGAACAGCTGGCTGACCGGTTCGTAGGCCGCTTCATCCTCCGAGTCGAGGGAGCGCGGACATCCACCGTCCTCTTCAACTGCATCCAAGCCCCCGGGGAAGAGTTGAGAACCTTTGTCAACCGGTGGCAGACGGCCACGGCCGGAGTTCGGAACTTGGACAAAGGCATCGCCGAGATGGCATTCAAGCAGGGGCTTCGGGCAGGGAAGTTTTCCTACGCCGTCAGGGTAGAACTCCCTCAGGGCTACGACGAGTTGATGGCTATGGCCATCCGGCATGCCCAGGCTGATCATGAGACCTACGGGAACCACCTGCTGAAGAGGAAGCGGGATGAGCAGTCTTTGGACCATCCCCGGGTAGAGGATCCCCCGCGCAGTCACGAGAGCAAACCCGGCCAGCGAGCCGAGCACGGGAGTCGCCGACCCGGCCGGAACAACAACAACAACGGCAAGACCTGGCCGCAGCGGCAGCAGAGACCCTTCTCTGAAAGGCCCCAGCCTCGGACCGAGAACAAACCTGCACCGTACCACCAAGAGCGCCCCCTGGCAATTATGCCAGCACCCCCGGCTAATCAAGAAGTCTTCTCCACTCTCACCGCATCATATGAGGACATCCTGCTGGAGAATGCGGACGTCATTGCCCCACCGCCCCAGAGAAGGTACCCCAAGGGGAAGCTCACGACGGCACAGACAGGCAAGTACTGCTCGTACCACGATGAGGCAACTCATCGGACGAACCAGTGCTTCGCCCTCAAGACTGCAGTGCAGGGCTTGATTGACAGCGGCCAGCTCCAGAGATATGTAGGGGAGAGAGGAGCAGGCCCCGACCGGGAGGGTAACCCGGCCTGGTAAACCCGCTGGGTCCAGGCGGTTAGTTTGGCATATCGCCGGTTCAACCGATTGTAAAGATCAAATATATGCAAACTACTTTTGAAAATTCTGGCCCCGCAAGCTCAGACATATATATTCATAGTTAAAGTATCCAAAAAGTAAACCGCTCCGGAGAGTTTCTTTTACAAGCAAAAGCGAGAAAACATCCTATGGAGCCGCATCTCCAGCGGTGGCTTCGTCGTCGACCTCAGTTCCGGCAGGTTCGGCACTGTTGGTAAAAGAATCCAAGTGCGAGCGATGTTCTGCTCCTGACTGTTTCTCCACCGCCAGCTGCTGGATGACCGGCTCCACAGGAGCATTTCCTTCGGCAGAGGTACCAGGCATCAGGGAAGTATTTAACCACCCCTTCGCCGCCCATTCCGTGTAGGCATCCGAGATGCCTTCCTCCCGGGCCTTCTCCAGGCAGTCCAGGAACCGATTGCTCTCCTCGTATTGAAGAACGAACCGGTCAAACTGTCCCGGATCATCTCCGCCAGCAGCAGCAGCGGCGGCACGCGCCTGGAGCTCGTCTATCTTGGCCTCCAGCTCGGCCCTCTCAGCGTCAGCCCGCTCCCGCTCACTCTCCATGCTCCGGTTCTGCTCCTCCAGCTCCCGGGCCCTCTCCTCCATCTTCCTGGCCTTTTCCTCCATCTTCTTGGCTCTCTCCTCCGCCCTGGCCTTCTCCCGATCCGAGCGGGACTTCTCCACCTCCAGAAGCTTCTGAGACCTGGATAGCGCAGCTATCTGCCTCTTCAGCACCGGGAGCTCCTCACTTGCATCCGGCTGGTACAGGTGGTAGAGCAGCTGCAGGACAGTAAAGGCCGTCAAGTGGCAAAGAAAGAAGGCGGGATATAAGCAAAACGGTGGTATCATGCGGTACTTACCCGGAGGATGGATTCCTTGCATTTTGGCCGGTTGCCACCCGCCAGCACGCCATCAACCCCGGGCCTGTCCAGGCCGAAGTTAGCCAGGTCCGCCATCATCTGCCGAACGAGAGTATTGTCCGGACTTCCCATACCCACCTCCGCAGGCGCAGGACTGCTCTGGCGGGCCGCTCCGGCTCCCTCCCCAGCATGGGATGTTACGCTGCTGGTTGTCCTGACCCGCTTCGCCAGGACCTCCCGGGATGATCCGCCAGTTAGCGTCACCAGCAAGGGGGACGGACCCTCCGGCCCTTTCCGCTTCTCTCCCCGCCCTTCGGGAGCGGCGGCACGTGCGCTTGCACGAGGAACAAAAGCAGCGATACCCAGGCTCGCCGCACGGTTGGGGACTCTGTTTTCTCCCCCAGGAACCCGCACCGGTCCCCCGGTGCTCTTGCCCTTCCCTGGCACCGTTGCTGCCACAGTGTGATGGGTCTTCACTCGCTCCGGCACGTAGAACGATTCGTCCAGATCCCGGGCCTGAGGCTCCGCGTGCAACGTAACCCGCCCGTCCGCTTCCACCGAGGACCGGGCCACGCTCGCGCCTTTCTCCGTAAGATGCTTCAGGAGATCTTCCCCGTCCATCGAAAGAGTGTTTTCGGGCTTGATCACCGCCCGGGTTGACGCACCTGCAGGACAAAGAGAAACGTTAAAATTGTTGAGCAAAACCTAGCACAAGAAGTCCCACCGCTAGGGTTTGCTACCCACCGGGATCCCGCCCAAGCCCACAGTGTTCCAGCACTTCTCGCCGGATGAAGTTGTACGAACTTCGCTCCAGGTGGTCCCAGCAGCCGAGAATGGTCAAGACCCTCTCCTGCTCCAACTCGGACAACTGGAACGACTGGTCGCCTATGGGCTGGAAGGCGCCAGGCACCCGGTACCTCCTCCTCTTCACCTGCCAAGCCCCGCCAGCCATCACCACCTTCTTTCTCCAGCTGTTGTCTACCCATGAAGGCATAGTGGTGATAACCGCTTGATTGTTGCGGGAGTTGAAGGATAAGCAGCCTTTGGACCCCGCCTTCCTCGAGTAGGACAACCTATACAGCGCCCGGAATTCATTGATCGTAGGCATACTCATTCCGGACAAGTCGTACAGGCAACCTAGGCTTAGTAGCCGCCTCCATTGAAGACCGGGCAGCTGCGCGGGCGACGCTGGCAGGGTACTCAGAATATACTGCACAAAGTCAGGCAGCGGTAGCGACATCCCGTGCCGGAACTGGTCCGGATGAACGGCAACCCAACCCTCCTCCGGGTTACAGGCCGACTCTCCAGGGTTCAGTGGACGCAAAAAGATATCGTCCGGGATACCCCACGTTTCCCGAAACACAGCGATCTCCGCGGGAGTCAGGCTCTCCTCCGGTTCGTCACACACCACAGCAGTTCTTCCCCTGCCAAGCGTGTAGCTTTCAGCGTGCGCACCGGCCATTCGCACCCCGTGCGGTATCTCAGCTTCCGAGGAATCTGACCCGGAATCCGAGGACGTGGACGAGGCACCGCTCCCGGAGCGGTCCGTGGCTTCTTGCTCCGGGGCTTCAGAATCGAGCCAGTCCTGCATCCTCTCCACATCATCCACCACAGGACCTCTTGCGGCAGATTCAGAAGCCTCCTCCGAACTCGAAGTGTACATCTTAATCTAGGGGCAGGAAAGCAAAACCCTAACGCTCGTCAGCAACAGACTACAACACCACCTTCAACGGCCTCCCCCCCAAAAGTTTGCCGCTGAGCAACCCAGTCAGCGACACAGATCCCCCCCCCGCCGCAAAACAACAAAATCAACAAAAAACCAAGACACACCGGGGCAAAGAACACAACTTACCGATTAGTATGCTCAGCCGAGGACAATCCGCCCAGCGAAAGCAACGAGCAATGGTAAAAGGAGGCTTGGGAGCGCTTCAAACAACGGATCTCTTGGGGCAAGGAACTTAGGGTTTTCTTCTCGCCGGACCACCTCCTTTTTTCTCTCGGTCTCTAAAAAACGTACAAGAAGCAAAGATAGAAAGAAGAGCAGAAGAGACCTATTTATAGAGGAGACCGGTGCCCTAGGCATTTAGGAATCCCTCCAAAAACACAATCAGAACAACTCAAACGCCTGCGAATCCAGGCCCTCCATCACAAAACCGTCCCCTGACGGCACGTGTCCCAGCATTGGTAAAACTGCCCACGCCATCATAACTGACGGGACTGATGGACTCCCTCCTTAAATGCATGTCAGCCACCTGTCCCACACGCTGGCGACAGGAAGGTAGGAGCAGGAGCCAGGGAGTCACGCTCCCCTACGCTTCCCCAGATTCCATGGTTGCACGCCATCATCATTGCAATTCAAACCGCTTAGGAAGACCTCTCACCAGTTATGCTGACCCAACCGTTTCAAGAGCATCTATCCGGGTTAGAGCAGGACCTCGCACCGATATGGCATGTTACCCGCGCGAGTCCCGCCCGGTACCATGGTAGTCCGCGGTTATGATTATTCAAACCGGCTCCATGGCATCTTCCCCCGCATTTACACCAACGACCTCGTTTCGGTATGGCAGAACGCCCGGGCGAGGCCCACCTCATCAATTCCGTCATGTCCCACCAGGTTGAGAGTACTTTCCGGAAACATAAACATCCGGACCCATGGCTTTTTCACAGGGGGACTCGTTTCGATAGGCATGTCACCCGTCGAGTCCGCCCGCCTCCATGGCAAACGCATGGGCTTTACAAACCGGGCGAGTCTACATCTAACACATGTACCCTTGTCCAGCAGGATAAAAACCCTGCGTCGCATTGAACCGCGATACTGTCCAGCAGGATAAAAACCCTGCATCGCACTGAACTGCGATACCTTTGGGAACACATGGGGGAGACTCGTTATCTCTACACCATCCCACCGGGCAGATTGTATCTCTAACACAGAACAAGTCTCCCCGCAGGCTAACAAACCTGCACATCTACCTCATCGCTTATTCAAACACAAAGCTGAGAAGAACTAGCAAATGTTTGCACCGCTCCGTTCTAGTTTGGCAGAACGCCCGGTTCTGGCCCAGTTGGCACCGCTCCGTTCTGTTTTGGCAGAACAACCGGTTCTGGCCCAGTTTGCACCGCTCCGTTCTGATTTGGCAGGATGCCCAGTTCGGGACCAGTGAGCTTCGAAGGGCAGCAGACCCAATCAGAATTCCGTGCATTAATCTCTTGCATGGCGGATTTCAACGCCTCATCACCTTCATTCCATGCATTAATCTCTCGCATGGCGGATTTCAACGCCTCATCATCATCATTCCATGCACCATCTATCGCATGGCATCATCTCATACACTCTTCGGGTTTCCACCCCGTTCCATGCTCTAAAATTCGAGCACAATCCTGTTTTACATTACCCAACATGCTTATAAATTATTTCTTGCCATCAGTAACAGGTACTCACCTCGGTCACGCCCAATCTTTAACGCGGACTTGGGGGACTGGGGACCTGTAGGTTGGTAACCCCGCGGGTCTGCGGGACAAGAGCAAGACAGATAAGTCCCCATTCAAGATTGCACTTGACCGGGAACTTGGGGGACTTGTTGACAGTAGCCGCAGAGGGGCTACAGCAAGCCCACAGACCCGCGGCAAGTACACCAGGGCCCGGCCCAGGACTCAGGATCGGAGCACCAGCACCAGGCCTCGGGGCCCAGCGGTCTATCCTGCCTCCAAGGGTCCGGGGACCAGGGGCGCCTGCCTGCCAAAGAGGGCACCAGAATATCCAAACAGAAGGGAACCAGTCCCACATCGAAGGGCAAGGCCAGCCCTCACCCTCAACCACCTATATATGGGCCTCGACTACCACCATAAATAGGTAACTTGTCTCCCTCCCTGCTTACATACGTGCCCAAGTTATATATATTCCAACTATACTAACTTAAGCATCGGAGAGGTGAAGGCCGGCCCGCCCGGTATTCCCCTTAGTAAGCAGGATTGCAGGAGATCGAGTCGGATTCATCAAGTATCTACCAAGACCCCCGGGTTTAGGCAGAAACAGTAACTATCAATTTTGTAACTATATGTGTATCTTAGTAACTATCATCTGTGTAAACCATTCTTTGTAACTATGTTAGTAACTATCTTAGTAACTATCAATTTTGTAACTATATGTGTAACTATGTTAGTAACTATCAATTTTGTAACTGTCTGTGTAACTACCTTAGTAACTATCGTCTGAGTAAACTATTCTGTGTAACTACCTTAGTAACTATCAATTTAGTAAATATATATGTAACTATGTTAGTAACTATCTTAGTAACTATCATCTGAGTATATATATTTGTAACTATGTTATTAACTATCTTAGTAACTATCGTTTTGAGTAACTATTCTGTGTAACTATGTTAGTAACTATCTGAGTAACTATCAATTTTGTAACTATCTGTGTAACTATCTTATTAACAGGTTACGATGATACATATATGGATAAAAGTTGTACTGCAGCAAACAGATGACAATAAGCAATGATAGAAAAGCAGTGGCACATTACACCCCAACTTCTTAAGTCAATTTCCAAGAAAAAGACACCCAAATAAGCAATGATAGAAAAGCAAAGCCAAAAACCAAAGGAAGAACTCGATCACAATCCCAAACACCATACTAATTTTCACATTAACTCTACTAAAATCTCTCATTACACCATTAATTTTCACAAGAACTCAATCATCCCCAACACAATCCCCATTGGCGTCGTTATTGCAAACATGAAGCACATATAGCCTGTTGTTCCAAAGGTGAACCCTGCCTGCAGCATTACATATGGCTCGTCTCCTAGGTCCTCTCCCGCCACTCCGACCACCTCTCTCAGCTCTCCTCCCTCCAGCACGCCGATCATGCCCTCTTCACCGTCCGATCCTCCGTCCAATCCCTCCCGGTATCCAACGCCGAGCGCATTGTAAACAATCACAAGGGACCCAAAGCAGATCACTCCCGGTATCCAACGCCACCAAAAACGAAGCCTTCGGTGTGCCTATATCGATCCACGTGTACTGGAACCTTGATAGGAGCACAATGTGCGACGATATTATATGCTTATGCCCTCGTTTATGCTTTGTTTAACCCTTACTTATCTAAGATTGAGTCATAATATAGTTAGTGTCAATTTGGTAGAGTTTTGGTGAAAAATGGTTAAGAATCCGAAAAATGACTAAGTTTGAGAAATCTGGAAAATAGTGTAAAATATGTCTTTTTCGTGATTTTGAGATGAGCGAAACTGTTATCTATCCTTGTCCGAATTTGGCGAATTTTGGCGTGCTTAATATTCATATGTTGAGGAATGTTGTGTTAAAATTTCAGATCAATCGGAGTTCGGGAAGTCACCCAAAAGTTGGCTGCAAAACGGCAGTCCGAACATTCCAATCCAGGGACTTCCAGGAAATTCCTGGGACTGTGTCCCAACTTCGAAAAATCATTCCCGACGACTTGCATGGAATTTGGCCGAGATATTTTATGGGGAGATGGCCCTATGTGTCTAGTTTACGTGAGACTTGGAATCGCATCAATCGGAGCTCCATGGAGGGAGATATGCCGGAATTACTGCGACAAGGTCAAAGCTGCCGATTCCAGGAACCTACTGCCCCCTTTTTGTGTTTTCTGTTTTTGATGGACCAAATGGTGTATAAATGCATATGTGAAGATGGTCCAAGCTTTATGAAGGGAAGAGGAAGACACTAGGCCATGGCATTGAAGAAAAGCATGAAGAAACAAGTTCTCCTAGTCAAACTAGGAGAAGTTGCCGATTCTGGCAGATTTGCTGCCTTTGTGTGCTGCCGGCATTTGGGGCATTTTCGATGGATCAAAAGCCTTTCAATTGAAGTCCAAGACCATACAAGAAATCCATGAAGATATGAAGCCCAAGCCTTGAAGAAATATTCAGAAAAGAAAACCTAATTGGATTAAGAAAGGAAGGTTGCAAAACCTTATTGTACTAGGTTTTCTCAATCCTCTTTGCACAAGGTGCTGCCGGCAGCCTCTCTCCCTTTTTCCTCTATATATAGCCATCTCATATTCAGAAAAAGCTGTCACATTCCAAAGCAAAAATCTAGCCAAAGCTCTCCCAAAATTTCCCCAAGAATCCTACACAAAAACCCTAGCCAAAACCACCACCACCACACCAAAGTTTCCTGCCGAAACTTTGATCCCTTGCTGCCGATACCTTCACTGCCGAGCAGCAGCCCATTCGAGCACCATCATCCACGGATCCATACACGACGAAGTCTTCAAGGTTTCTAATGTGTGATCCAATCCCTACTCTTGGCTTTGTAAATTTTCGTGTAGTTATGTTAAACTTTGTCTATAAAGTTAGCATGAATTCTTGGTTTCAATTTTTATGTCTATGTATGAATTGGATTGAAATTTGGTTTTATGATTTGCATGTTAATTTGTTTTCTTTATCTTCAAGTAAGGTTTTAGATGTAAGAATATGAATTGCATGCTAAAGAGTAAGGAAAATATGTAATGAACTAGTAATTAGGATAATCGGCAATAACATGTGTTAAATTGATTTTAGGGTTTTCTTGACTTGTTCTTTAAATTCGTGTGCTTAAAGATTGGTAGCCTATGTAAGTGCAATGCGTAGATTATTGATCTCATTAGCCGAAATTTAATATGGATGAAAGTAATCAACGAGTTACTTTGTTTGTGTTGTTTTTCACTAGGGCTAGAGCAATTTAAATGAACATGCTTGTTGTAGAGATGATTGACAACCTTACTCTATTGACTTGTTTCCAATTAAAAAGGACTCTGTGCGTATTTACTAGCTAGTTCATGTGTCGACGCTGCGTGTCATGTAAACCGGTTAGTAACAAGATTAGGATTATACGCTGAGTTAATTCTAAGTACAAGAGAAGTCTAACAATTAGATGACCGCTGCGGCTCTAGTTGGGTTGGAGTTAAGTTGAGTCTAGAACGTTTTAATACTTTGCCGTGAGTCTTGCTTGCTTGTTTGTTTTGTGTTTTGATTGCTTTTGTGTTAGTGCTTTGTGGAAGAATGTCGACCAACCTTGTAAATAGTAGAGTTAGGATTTAATTTTCAGCACTTAAATTGTTTTGCCGTGCCTAATACTTAGGGCAGCATTGCTGCCGAACCACTATCCCCCATATTTGTGACGTGTTTGATGTATATATGTATATATGTTTGTCTAACAATTTCATATCTCAGGTACCCTTAATCCCCGGCCTAGAACGATCCCTACTTGCTCATACTACTAACGATATTTTTGTAGGGTTATCATTGCATGCGAGCTTCGGCTCCCGTTCAATTTTTGGCGCCGTTGCCGGGGATTATAATGATGTATATTCTTGCTTTCTATTTCTTTATAAGGTTCTAACTTGTTTAAAATGTTGCAAATTTCAGAAATAATGCATGTCCGAATCTAGTATTTGGGCAAGAGATCTTCAAGGCCGTTTGCAACGTTTAGACCAAGAACTCGCTATTGCTCGTTTTGTGCCATTACCTCCATCGTCACCAACCAGTTCATCAGTGTCATCATCCTTGCCATCATCACCTAGTGTGCCGTCCATTTCATCATCAGTGCCGAGCTCACCATCGTTTGTTTCATCATCGTGTGATCTTCAGAATCCAGAATTTGAAGCTTTTGCCGAATTAGAAGAAGAAGAAGAGATCATGGCATCAATCAGATCACAGAATGGTCATGTTGCTGGAGCTGGAGTTGCTCCTTCGAATATCACTTATCCTCCCTTGGAAACTGATAAGACTGGAGAGATTGAATTGAGGAGTGGATTCCTCCATAAGCTGAAGTCATTTTATGGGATGCCGAGTGAGGACCCTAACAAGCATCTGCAGTGGTTTAACTTCACCACGGAGTCTATGTGTCCAAGAGGGACCGATTTGCAACACTTCAAGATGAAGGCATTTCCGTTCTCACTAGAAGATCAAGCAAAGGAGTGGTTGTTTGAGGTGCCTAGTGGTCGCATTGTTTCGTGGAGTACTATGATGGATGAGTTTTTGCTCAAGTACTTTCCCGCTTCACGTATCACAGATCTGAGGAAGCAAATAACAAGTGTGAAGCAAGCCGGAGATGAGACTTTCTTCGACTACTACAAGAGGTTCAAGTCCCTAGTTTCTTTGTGTCCATCGCATGGCATTAGCGATGGGCTCTTGTTGCAATATTTTTATGAGGGATTGCGCGTCATGGAGAGAGAGTTTCTTGACTCGGCTGCGGGAGGTAGTTTTTTGGAGTTGAACGCCGGAGCGGCAAGAAGTTTGTTGGAAGTTCGTGCATTGAACAACCAACAATTTGGCATGGCACGAGGGAATGTGCAAAGGAGTGAGAAAGTGCATGAGACGTCTTCGAGCTCAGAGTTAGAGGAAAAAGTAGACAAGCTTACCGACTTGGTGAGTAATTTGATGAAGAAGCGTGCTAGTGTATGTGGAATTTGCACCGAGGGCCATGAGACCGAACAATGCCCTCAATTTGGAGTTAATGAGGGAGTAGAGGAGTGCAATGCAATTGGTTTTCAAGGAGGCCAACGATTTGGCAATTTCAATCCAAGGTTCAATGATCATCCGAACTTTCGATGGGCGAATAATGACAACGTGCTTAGGGCACCTATGCAACAAAGAGAGGGAGGAGCACCATTTGCACCAAGGCCACCATTTGTGCCTCGGCAACCCTATCAGCCGAATCAAGGAGCATTTGGAGCCATGCCGAGCCAAGCACAAGTTGTGCCGTACCAAGGTCAAGGAGGGCCGAGCCAAGGCCAAGGCCATGCCGCACCGAGCAACCCTAATTATGATGCATTGCTTCAATCTTTGTCAAGTGCTACTCAAGCATTACTCGCGGGGCAACAAAATCATCAAAAGGACATTGGTGAGCTCAAGACTCAAATGGGGCAAGTTGTGGATTTTATGGGAAGATTCAATGAGCAAGGGAAGTTGCCAAGCAATACAATTCCAAATCCGAGGAACGAGCAAGCCAAAGTGATTCAAACTCGAAGCGGAAGAGAGTTGGTTCCTCCAACAAGTCCAAAGAAGAAGCGAGTGACTTTCAAGGGCATTGGAGGTGATGAGAGGGCTGCCGGACCTGCAATTGCCGGCAGCCATAGAGAGAGTGCCGAGAAGGACCATGATGCCGAGAGAGGAGAGAGTGCCGAGCAAAAGGCTGCCGGCAAGGGAAATTCTGCCGAGCAAGGGTTTGATGCCGGCAACACTAATGTGAATGATAAGGGGCTTCGCAACGAGCTTGAGTACGATCCCGCCACTTCAAAGAATGAGTTATTGCCGAACCAAGCAAGTAAGGGAGGGGTGCAATCATCAAGCATTCCATTCCCTTCTCGTTTTGCTAGAACAAAGAAAGATAAGTCCGATGAAGAGGTATTGGAGATTTTCCGGAAAGTGCAAGTCAACATTCCTTTGTTGGAGTGCATTAAGCAAGTGCCAAAGTATGCTAAGTTTTTGAAGGAGCTTTGCACGGCGAGAAGGCATACTAGGAAGACTCGTGTGGTAACAATGAGCGAGACGGTGTCGGCCGTTATTCAAAGGAAGTTGCCACCAAAGATGAAGGATCCGGGAAGCTTCAATGTGCCTTGTGTCATAGGCAATACACGGTTTGATGATGTAATGTTGGATTTGGGAGCATCGATTAATGTCATGCCACTCAATGTGTATCAAACGTTGAGTATAGGGCCTCTCAAGAAGGATAATGTCATCATTCAACTTGCGGATCGCTCAAGCAAATATCCGGAAGGCTATGTAGAGGATGTGTTGGTGCAAGTTAACCAATTGATATTCCCCGCCGATTTTTATGTGGTTGAGATGGAGGATTCGCCGGTCAACAACACTCAATTGCTTTTAGGGCGACCATTCATGAGGACCGCGCGCACAAAGATAGATGTGGCCGAGGGCAACCTAACTATGGAGTTTGATGGTGAGATGATCAAGTTCAATGTTTTTGATGCCATGAAATTCCCCAATGTTGATTTAAAGGAGGGTTGTGCCATGGATGTTTTGGAGGAGGTCGAGCAAGTTATGTCGACCTCGCTCGACGCATAGCAATTAGCGATTGAGCAAGGGGTCGGATTTGACAAGAGGGGAGAACGAGTGCTCGATGAAACCGAGCCAAACCATGCCGAGCAAGTTGGAGCCGAGCTAGGCATTTTTGCCGAGCCTTATGCCATGATGCCGAACCTTAGAGAGGTTGTTGCCGAGCTAGACGCCACACCATTGTATCCAAGGAACTCGTTCTTGTCAATTCCAAGTGCCACAACAAAATTTCGACCAAGTGTGGAAGAGGCCCCAAAGTTAGAACTAAAAGAACTCCCTAGTCACTTGAAGTATGCTTATCTTGGAGAAGGAGACACACTACCGGTGATTGTGTCTTCAATGCTTAGTAAGAAGCAAGAGGAGGATTTGATTTGCGTGCTTAAAAAGTACAAGACCGCCATAGGTTGGACCTTAGCGGATATCAAGGGAATAAGCCCTACTACTTGTGTTCATCGTATTTTGTTGGAAGAAGGAGCTAAGCCGACAAAAGAAGCTCAACGTCGACTTCACCCTCCCATGATGAAAGTTGTGAAAGAAGAGATTATCAAGTTGCTTGATTGTGGGGTGATCTACCCAATTTCGGATAGTAAGTGGATATCTCCCGTGCAAGTAGTGCCAAAGAAGAGTGGTGTAACGGT
Source organism: Potentilla sterilis (assembly GCA_963682095.1). NCBI lineage: Eukaryota > Viridiplantae > Streptophyta > Magnoliopsida > Rosales > Rosaceae > Potentilla > Potentilla sterilis. The sequence continues at coordinate 49,617,354 of OY821758.1, read as the reverse complement.
TGTCAAGAATGAGAAGAATGAGCTTGTGCCACAAAGACTTGTAACCGGTCATCGGATGTGCATCGACTATAGGAAGCTCAATGCTACAACGAGGAAGGATCACATGCCTTTGCCGTTTATGGATCAAATGCTAGAGAGGTTAGCCGGTCATTCTTACTATTGCTTTCTTGATGGATATAGTGGCTACAATCAAATCATGATACACCCGGACGATCAAGAGAAGACCACTTTTACTTGTCCATTTGGCACGTTTGCGTATCGGAGGATGCCATTCGGACTTTGCAACGCACCCGGCACTTTTCAAAGATGTATGTATGCTATCTTCTCGGATTTTATTGAAGACATTATCGAAGTGTTCATGGATGATTTTAGTGTGTATGGAGGCACCTTCGATGCATGTTTGGGGAATTTGGAGAAGATACTTGAGAGGTGTGTAGAGACAAATCTTGTGCTCAATTGGGAGAAGTGTCACTTCATGGTCACGCAAGGCATTGTGCTTGGCCATATTATTTCGGCAAGAGGACTTGAAGTTGACAAAGCAAAGGTTGAACTTATACAACACTTGCCGAGCCCTAGAAATGTAAGGGACGTGCGAAGCTTTCTTGGCCATGCGGGGTTCTATCGACGATTCATCAAGGACTTCTCTTCAATTGCCAAGCCATTGAGCAACTTGTTACAAAAGGAGGTGACGTTTGAGTGGACAAAGGCGTGTGAGGATGCCTTTTGCCGATTGAAGACCATGTTGTGCTCGGCACCGATTCTTGTTTCCCCTAATTGGGACGAGCCGTTTGAGTTGATGTGTGATGCTAGTGATTATGCACTTGGAGCGGTACTTGGACAACGAATTGATAAGAAGCCATGCGCCATTTACTATGCTTCAAGGACTCTCAACGATGCACAACTCAATTACACAACAACGGAGAAGGAACTCTTAGCGGTAATCTTTGCTTTGGAAAAATTTCGATCATATCTCTTGAATTCCAAAGTTATTGTTTATAGTGATCATGCCGCTTTGAGATATCTTATGACGAAGAAGGATGCCAAGCCGAGGCTTATTCGATGGATTCTTTTGCTTCAAGAGTTCGATATTGAGATTAAAGACAAGAAAGGAGTAGAGAATGTTGTGGCCGATCATTTGAGTAGACTTGTGCAAGATGTGGATCGGCTGCCCCTATGTGATACCTTTCCGGATGAGCAACTTTTTCGACTTGAAGTACTTGAGCCTTGGTATGCCGACATTGCAAATTTTCTAGCCACACGACGATTTCCTCAAGAGTTGCCGAACCATCATCAACAAAGGATAAGAAAGCAAGCTCGACACTTCTTGTGGGATGATCCGTATTTATGGAAGCAATGTGGTGATCAAGTTATTCGAAGATGTGTGCCGGAGAATGAGCATCGATCCATCCTTGCTTTTTGTCATAGTGAGGCGTGTGGAGGTCATTTTGGACCAAAGAAAACGGCTTTGAAGGTACTTAATTGTGGTTTCTTTTGGCCTACGATTTTTAAAGATGCATTCATGTTTTGCAAGGCATGTGATAGATGCCAAAGAATGGGGAACATTGGAGCTAGAGACCAAATGCCGCTCACGCCTATCATTGAGGTTGAGATTTTCGATTTATGGGGTGTTGACTTCATGGGACCGTTTCCTTCAAGTAAGGGCTTTCTCTACATATTGCTTGCGGTGGATTATGTGTCAAAGTGGATTGAAGCCAAGGCCACACGCACCAATGATGCTAAGGTGGTAGCCAAGTTTCTCAAGACCAACATCTTTTCACGTTTTGGAGTTCCAAGAGTCTTGATTAGCGATGGAGGATCCCATTTTTGTAACCGCACCATTGAAGCCTTATTGAGAAGGTATGGAGTCACACACAAGGTTTCTACACCTTATCACCCCCAAACGAGTGGCATGGCCGAGGTAAGTAATCGAGAGATCAAGCAAATTTTGGAGAAAACCGTTGGACCTTCAAGGAAGGATTGGAGTGATCGTCTTGATGATGCTTTGTGGGCTTATAGGACCGCGTACAAGACACCGATAGGTATGTCTCCTTTTCGGTTAGTTTATGGCAAAGCATGTCACTTACCGGTTGAGCTAGAGCATAAGGCATGGTGGGCAATCAAGGCCTTCAATATGAACATTGACGATGCCGGTCTTCATAGAAAGCTTCAACTCAACGAACTTGAAGAAATACGGAATGAAGCTTATGAAGCCGCATGGATTTACAAGCAAAAGACTAAGGTTGCTCATGATAAGATGCTTCGACGGAAGGAGTTTGAAGTTGGTCAAAAAGTTCTCTTGTATCATTCACGACTTAAACTTTTTCCGGGAAAGTTGCGCTCTCGTTGGCTTGGACCTTTCGTTGTTCTTCAAGTGTTTCCTCATGGAGCCATTGAGATTCGGAATGAAGCTACAGGAAACACATTCAAGGTAAATGGCCATCGTCTCAAGCATTACTACTCTTCTTTTCAAGAGAGCACGGTGGAAGAAACCGCTGTTTCCAACGCACCACAATCCCCACCACCAAGCCGAGTGGCCACAAACAATGTTGCCGAGCAGCCGCATCCCTTGCAAGCCGAGCCACAATCTGCCGGCAGGGTTAATGCATACACACCAAATCTGCCGGACATGGGTGCCCAAGTTACACACAAACCGGACAAGCCTCCACTTGATGCCGAGCAACTATCCGTCATCCCTGCTGCAAGAGTACAGCCTGCCGGACCTGCCATTGCCGGCAGGCTTGACAATTTGAGACAGGAGGCCGGACACCTGACAACCTTGCAGTTGGATACGCCGGATACCCCAGAAAACCGGCCGGACACGCCAGAAAGACTGGACACGCAGGATTGGGCAGGATCGGACACTTCATACAACGAACTTCTCATCGAACTTCTTCTTGCCGATTTGAGTTGCTTTGGAGCACAATGAACACATGAAACACGGTGAAAAGTCTAAGCAATGGACTATAAACACAAAGCGCTAATTGGGAGGCAACCCAATTCGATCAAAGAAAAGTGAAGGAGCCATCACCGAGAGTTTGCAATTTCCTAACCCTTCTCTTTTCCTTTGATTTGTGATGATATGTTGGTATATGTTAGACTATTGCATGCTTAGGAAATTTGTTGATATAGATTTGTGCTTACATTGAGGACAATGTACTTTTCTAAGTGTGGGGTGGGATAACGTATTCCGTTTATGTTTTTGTGTGCTTAGTTTAGAAAAGAAAAATTCAGAAAATTGTTTCACAAAAATAGAGTGTTTAATTTGTTTGTTTCGAGTCTTAGGATGCCCCTAATATGTCAATGATGTTTTTCTCCTCTTTGCATACATAGATGATGGTTGTGCATACAATTAAAATTGTGAGTTTCATGGATTATGTGCATTGGTAGGAGCATGTAGGACTTGTTGATTACGAAGCATGCATGTTTTAGCTAGTTTATGTCCTAAATAACCTATGTGAGCTTTAGTGCCAAATTGCTTTCTTCTTGAGCGATAAAAAGATAAAATTCGATAGATTCATAAGAAGCATGAAACCTCATAATTCTTTGACTATTCGATGACTATGTGCCATAGCTTTTTAATGAACTCTAGTATGCTAGAACTTACTCTTGTTGATTTTTGAAACATTTATATCATAAAATACCTTGATTTTGAATGTGATTGAATAAAGATCATTTAGGTTTACCACCATTGCCAAATAAAGCATGAGCCCTATTGGAGCCCGTCGTGGGACACCTTAGTAAACCCCTTTGAGCCTACGTTGAGCCTTTTCTTTCATCACCCTTAAACACTTTCCATGAACTTAGTATAGTGATGCCTTTACTGTGTGTTCCGGCAAAGCTTGAAATTTTGAAGGCGTTTTCGCGTGTGTGATGAAGAAGAACAAGTGTGGGGTAGACTTAGCCATAAGTTGTATGTAATATGTATGCATGCCGTGCCTTAAGAAAAAGAAAAGAAAAAAATACTCGGATTAAACAAAAGAAAAAAAAGAGAAAAATGCCGAGAAGAAGAAAAATGTGTAAGGCACGGCATTGAAAAGAAAATTTTGTGCTTGGCTATTGTCTAGGTTGTTGTAATATTTTATGGGAAGAAAAGAATGAAGGAAGGGTCCAACAAAATGAAATTTGACCCTTTTGGCGAGAAGACATAAGGAGATTCGAGCTTTGCTAAGGCCTTAGTGACGTTTCTAAGCCTCCTTATCCAAATATCGAATACCTCTTAGCCTAGCCCCATTACAACCCTTTTATTGATCTTTTTCATGATTCTTAAGATGGTTAAATTTGATTGTGGAGATTATCTCAAGAGTAAGCATATGGTTTTGGTTCATTGGTGCATATAGTTGTCATATGAGGTTTTTCCATAAAAATTTCACAAAGTGCTTTCGCTTCATGACATATGCAAGTTACTCTTCGTAATTCATTATCTTTCACTTGCATATACTATTGAGTGAATAACCATGCTTCGAGAGAAAAGAAGAGAGTATGCCTAGTGAGGTGATTTGAATTAGCTTTAACATGTCTACATGCTTACTTTTGTTCTTATATGTTCATATTGATGTCACATGTTCATGAAACTTGGAATTTTCGTGCGTAGCATTCTCATGCATTAACTTGAAAGCTATGTGTACATACGAGCCTGAGACAAATTGTTAGGGGCAATAGTTTGTTTAGAGTCGTAGTTTAATTTAGTTTGCTAAGGGACTAGCAAAGGATAAGTGTGGGGTAGTTGATAGGAGCACAATGTGCGACGATATTATATGCTTATGCCCTCGTTTATGCTTTGTTTAACCCTTACTTATCTAAGATTGAGTCATAATATAGTTAGTGTCAATTTGGTAGAGTTTTGGTGAAAAATGGTTAAGAATCCGAAAAATGACTAAGTTTGAGAAATCTGGAAAATAGTGTAAAATATGTCTTTTTCGTGATTTTGAGATGAGCGAAACTGTTATCTATCCTTGTCCGAATTTGGCGAATTTTGGCGTGCTTAATATTCATATGTTGAGGAATGTTGTGTTAAAATTTCAGATCAATCGGAGTTCGGGAAGTCACCCAAAAGTTGGCTGCAAAACGGCAGTCCGAACATTCCAATCCAGGGACTTCCAGGAAATTCCTGGGACTGTGTCCCAACTTCGAAAAATCATTCCCGACGACTTGCATGGAATTTGGCCGAGATATTTTATGGGGAGATGGCCCTATGTGTCTAGTTTACGTGAGACTTGGAATCGCATCAATCGGAGCTCCATGGAGGGAGATATGCCGGAATTACTGCGACAAGGTCAAAGCTGCCGATTCCAGGAACCTACTGCCCCCTTTTTGTGTTTTCTGTTTTTGATGGACCAAATGGTGTATAAATGCATATGTGAAGATGGTCCAAGCTTTATGAAGGGAAGAGGAAGACACTAGGCCATGGCATTGAAGAAAAGCATGAAGAAACAAGTTCTCCTAGTCAAACTAGGAGAAGTTGCCGATTCTGGCAGATTTGCTGCCTTTGTGTGCTGCCGGCATTTGGGGCATTTTCGATGGATCAAAAGCCTTTCAATTGAAGTCCAAGACCATACAAGAAATCCATGAAGATATGAAGCCCAAGCCTTGAAGAAATATTCAGAAAAGAAAACCTAATTGGATTAAGAAAGGAAGGTTGCAAAACCTTATTGTACTAGGTTTTCTCAATCCTCTTTGCACAAGGTGCTGCCGGCAGCCTCTCTCCCTTTTTCCTCTATATATAGCCATCTCATATTCAGAAAAAGCTGTCACATTCCAAAGCAAAAATCTAGCCAAAGCTCTCCCAAAATTTCCCCAAGAATCCTACACAAAAACCCTAGCCAAAACCACCACCACCACACCAAAGTTTCCTGCCGAAACTTTGATCCCTTGCTGCCGATACCTTCACTGCCGAGCAGCAGCCCATTCGAGCACCATCATCCACGGATCCATACACGACGAAGTCTTCAAGGTTTCTAATGTGTGATCCAATCCCTACTCTTGGCTTTGTAAATTTTCGTGTAGTTATGTTAAACTTTGTCTATAAAGTTAGCATGAATTCTTGGTTTCAATTTTTATGTCTATGTATGAATTGGATTGAAATTTGGTTTTATGATTTGCATGTTAATTTGTTTTCTTTATCTTCAAGTAAGGTTTTAGATGTAAGAATATGAATTGCATGCTAAAGAGTAAGGAAAATATGTAATGAACTAGTAATTAGGATAATCGGCAATAACATGTGTTAAATTGATTTTAGGGTTTTCTTGACTTGTTCTTTAAATTCGTGTGCTTAAAGATTGGTAGCCTATGTAAGTGCAATGCGTAGATTATTGATCTCATTAGCCGAAATTTAATATGGATGAAAGTAATCAACGAGTTACTTTGTTTGTGTTGTTTTTCACTAGGGCTAGAGCAATTTAAATGAACATGCTTGTTGTAGAGATGATTGACAACCTTACTCTATTGACTTGTTTCCAATTAAAAAGGACTCTGTGCGTATTTACTAGCTAGTTCATGTGTCGACGCTGCGTGTCATGTAAACCGGTTAGTAACAAGATTAGGATTATACGCTGAGTTAATTCTAAGTACAAGAGAAGTCTAACAATTAGATGACCGCTGCGGCTCTAGTTGGGTTGGAGTTAAGTTGAGTCTAGAACGTTTTAATACTTTGCCGTGAGTCTTGCTTGCTTGTTTGTTTTGTGTTTTGATTGCTTTTGTGTTAGTGCTTTGTGGAAGAATGTCGACCAACCTTGTAAATAGTAGAGTTAGGATTTAATTTTCAGCACTTAAATTGTTTTGCCGTGCCTAATACTTAGGGCAGCATTGCTGCCGAACCACTATCCCCCATATTTGTGACGTGTTTGATGTATATATGTATATATGTTTGTCTAACAATTTCATATCTCAGGTACCCTTAATCCCCGGCCTAGAACGATCCCTACTTGCTCATACTACTAACGATATTTTTGTAGGGTTATCATTGCATGCGAGCTTCGGCTCCCGTTCAAACCTGAAAAAAAATGATCACACAAATTTCATTTCATCATCACACAAATGAGGTGACAAGAATGACGCACGCACCAGCCGAAATCATTACCAAACGACGCCGTGCTGCTGCCTTCGGAGGGGAAGAGGAGCTGAGACCGGTGACCGCCGCCGCCACCGAGCTTCATCTTCTGGCGCTGGAAGTCGGAGTTGACGAGGAGGTGGTAGTACTCCATGGAGCTCCGATGCGGCCACCACCTGGCGTCGCCAGAGCTCCGGGAGGCCATGAGAGCCTTGGCCTCGTCGGAGAAGTGGTGGACGAGGCGCGAGAAGAGAGTAGTCGCCGCCGTATTGTGAAGGAGGACGGCGGCGAGGAGTAGGAGGAGGAGGAGCAGAGATCGAGGAGCCGCCATGACGACTCGGAGAGTGAGAGTAAGATCTAGAGAGAGAAAGAGTAGGAGAAAGAGAGTGAGAGAGTGATTTGAATCGGAGGAGGAAGGTGGAGACGGAAGAAGAAGACGTGGATTAAGAGAGAGAGGGGTAAATACTAAATACACGGCTCTCCGACCCACTCTGATCCATCACCGCCCTTACTCTCTAGCTCTCCAACCTCCACTCCACCTCCGAGCTCCTCCACCACACCCTTCGCCTCTCCAAGAAGCTCAGCGACCTCGCCGCCTCGCCGGAGAAGCTCGATCTCGCAAAGGCTGCTCAGCTGCATTGTGAGATCTTGTCTCTCTACGACGAGTACGACCTCGCCGGCGTCGTAGGCGGTGTCGATTGGGATTTTGATTATATAGAGAGAGAGAGGGAGAGAGAGAGGGAGAGGGAGAGATTGGGGTTTTGATTATATAGAGAGAGGTGGTGTTAAATGGCTGGGGTGGAGAGAGAGACGAATAAGTTTTTTTTTCTTTTAATTAAAATGTATTAAAGTAGAGAATTAGTGGCACATTTGTAATTTAGTAATATTTTGATGGCAGAGGTTTAATAGTGTTCTTTTTTATGATAGTTCAAAATTCAGGTCTTTTTCTAATTTTAGACATTCAAATGCCCTTTTTTATCAAAAGCCCTTGTTTTTAATAATAATAAGAATAATAATAATAATAATGTTGTGAAAATAGTATAGTGATCATAGTTGTCAGGATAGTATAGTAATCGTAGTTGTTTCAACTCACATTAGATTCTTGATTAAATCGGGAAAGTATATAACTAACAAACAACTCCGCGCTTTTTCAAACTTTGCTAATTTTGCAAGGCGATTTGTTTGTTTACAAACAATTTGATATTATTTTAATTCAGAGATCATGTTGCCAACAAATAAGAAATGGATGGAGATAGATGTGTATTAAAATGACAACTATCGGCTGCAAACAGATTTTAAGAGAGCGGTTCTGGTTTTGAGGAGTTGACTTGATGCTAGATATTAATAATGTGTGACATAATAGATCGCTTAATTTCCCAAGTGGGATTAAGTCTTGGGATGACTTTTGTATATAAACCATAAATGAACATGAGCGACTGTCACGCAAAAGGATTCTTGACCATGGAATACTGTGTATACTATGTATAATACAAGTTGCTTCACCTACGTATGCATCATTGTATTATGAATTTATGATGAATATTCCATTGTCAATAATGAAGTTCTTGGAAATAATTTATGGGAGTCCTCTTCTCAAGATGAGAAAAAAAAAATTTCAATTTGTAATGTATTCTTATATATATATTTGATAAGGCAAGAGATACGAAAGTAGTGACGATTTTTGATCTCTTTGTTTTTACTCAGTTTCTCTTTTGGGTTCTAAACTAATCGCTTATTTAATTAATTTTTAAAAAATAAACTTAAAACACAACGAATCATTTATTTTTTATTCAAAAAGAGTGTCAGTTATATCAAGACGCAATACAAACTTTATGTGAACGAAATTAAAAAGAAGTTTAACGAAGCAATATCTCCATTAAGATTTGGTTTTTCGTACTCTATAAAAACTACATACACACCGCAGTGGTATTGCACCAGCACATGGATTGATCAATATTGGTTCTGAAAGAGATGCCCAGATATAATTAGAAAGAATGTCCTCTAACCCTGATTCATCTCCTCTGTTCGGAATCGAGATCGAACTGTCTATATTAATTAACCAACTCAATCTTGATTATTAATTAAACGTTAATAAAGCAATCAGCAAACGACATTAACCGAGCTAATTCAATTAAATTAATAAACAATATGAAATTCAGCCTAAATATATATATATATATATATATATATATATATACACACACCTTCCATTAAGCGATCCCTTATTTTGGTTTTTATGAGAGATCGATCATTAGACCAATTTTTTAATAATATTTTTACATCTCTACCGTTCAATTACTAACTAGGTCTATATGTGTAGATCATTCATGTAAAATTTTAGCAAAAATTGTGATTGTTAAGGCTTCTAACTAGATTAAATCAATGGACGTATGAAATCTGTCAAACCTGAACCATTCAAGTTTTTAGATATAAATCACAATTTTGAATGTTCTAACAATTTTGAATGCTCTAAATGTTGAACGGTGGAGATGTTAATATATTATCGAAAAGTAGGTTAAATGAGTGATTCCTCAAAATAAATAAAATGAGGAATCCCTCATTAGAAGGGGCTATATATATATATATATATATAGTTGATAAACCCTAATTAATCAACCCATATATATGCTAATCATTATTTACTGTGTCCAAAGTGGCTATAGATTATGAAAATCTGATACTGCACGGTTTAAAAGTTCAAATTATGAGTAAGATATAAGGGATGCACATGCTTTTAAAAAAAATACATAACTACCCAAAACTATAATTTTGTAGTGATATTTACCAATAACAAGACCTAATTTTTTTTATACCATCAGTAGAGAATTAACACTTAAGGGTTGTTAACCCATCCACTATTTAATGACATAATTAACCCTGGAAATCCATAAATTACAACTCATGCCATCTATATATATCAACATATTCTCATTCACATAAAACCCTAAATGGGTTCGACTGAAAAGGGAGGCGGTGCGGCGGCAGGACTGACAACTCTCTCTCTCTCTCTCTCTCTCTCTCTCTCTCTCTCTCTCTCTCTCTCTCTCTCTCTCTCTCTCTCTCTCTCTCTCTCTCTCTCTCTCTCTCTCTCTCTCTCTCTCTCTCTCCTGGATCGAAACGACGACAGCGGAAGAACGCCCCTAGCTCGAGCTGGTCAACCACACCGCCTTCTCCCGGCCGGTCTCCTTCTCCGACGAGGCCTTGCGCGTGAGGAAGAACGTCGCCTACTTCCGCGTCGTCTCTGGGATTGAACCGAAACGATGTCGCATTGTTGTTGCTGCGTTGGTGGTAGTAGTGGTGTTTCTGCCTAAACCCGGGGGTCTTGGTAGATACTTGATGAATCCGACTCGATCTCCTGCAATCCTGCTTACTAAGGGGAATACCGGGCGGGCCGGCCTTCACCTCTCCGATGCTTAAGTTAGTATAGTTGGAATATATATAACTTGGGCACGTATGTAAGCAGGGAGGGAGACAAGTTACCTATTTATGGTGGTAGTCGAGGCCCATATATAGGTGGTTGAGGGTGAGGGCTGGCCTTGCCCTTCGATGTGGGACTGGTTCCCTTCTGTTTGGATATTCTGGTGCCCTCTTTGGCAGGCAGGCGCCCCTGGTCCCCGGACCCTTGGAGGCAGGATAGACCGCTGGGCCCCGAGGCCTGGTGCTGGTGCTCCGATCCTGAGTCCTGGGCCGGGCCCTGGTGTACTTGCCGCGGGTCTGTGGGCTTGCTGTAGCCCCTCTGCGGCTACTGTCAACAAGTCCCCCAAGTTCCCGGTCAAGTGCAATCTTGAATGGGGACTTATCTGTCTTGCTCTTGTCCCGCAGACCCGCGGGGTTACCAACCTACAGGTCCCCAGTCCCCCAAGTCCGCGTTAAAGATTGGGCGTGACCGAGGTGAGTACCTGTTACTGATGGCAAGAAATAATTTATAAGCATGTTGGGTAATGTAAAACAGGATTGTGCTCGAATTTTAGAGCATGGAACGGGGTGGAAACCCGAAGAGTGTATGAGATGATGCCATGCGATAGATGGTGCATGGAATGATGATGATGAGGCGTTGAAATCCGCCATGCGAGAGATTAATGCATGGAATGAAGGTGATGAGGCGTTGAAATCCGCCATGCAAGAGATTAATGCACGGAATTCTGATTGGGTCTGCTGCCCTTCGAAGCTCACTGGTCCCGAACTGGGCATCCTGCCAAATCAGAACGGAGCGGTGCAAACTGGGCCAGAACCGGTTGTTCTGCCAAAACAGAACGGAGCGGTGCCAACTGGGCCAGAACCGGGCGTTCTGCCAAACTAGAACGGAGCGGTGCAAACATTTGCTAGTTCTTCTCAGCTTTGTGTTTGAATAAGCGATGAGGTAGATGTGCAGGTTTGTTAGCCTGCGGGGAGACTTGTTCTGTGTTAGAGATACAATCTGCCCGGTGGGATGGTGTAGAGATAACGAGTCTCCCCCATGTGTTCCCAAAGGTATCGCAGTTCAGTGCGATGCAGGGTTTTTATCCTGCTGGACAGTATCGCGGTTCAATGCGACGCAGGGTTTTTATCCTGCTGGACAAGGGTACATGTGTTAGATGTAGACTCGCCCGGTTTGTAAAGCCCATGCGTTTGCCATGGAGGCGGGCGGACTCGACGGGTGACATGCCTATCGAAACGAGTCCCCCTGTGAAAAAGCCATGGGTCCGGATGTTTATGTTTCCGGAAAGTACTCTCATCCTGGTGGGACATGACGGAATTGATGAGGTGGGCCTCGCCCGGGCGTTCTGCCATACCGAAACGAGGTCGTTGGTGTAAATGCGGGGGAAGATGCCATGGAGCCGGTTTGAATAATCATAACCGCGGACTACCATGGTACCGGGCGGGACTCGCGCGGGTAACATGCCATATCGGTGCGAGGTCCTGCTCTAACCCGGATAGATGCTCTTGAAACGGTTGGGTCAGCATAACTGGTGAGAGGTCTTCCTAAGCGGTTTGAATTGCAATGATGATGGCGTGCAACCATGGAATCTGGGGAAGCGTAGGGGAGCGTGACTCCCTGGCTCCTGCTCCTACCTTCCTGTCGCCAGCGTGTGGGACAGGTGGCTGACATGCATTTAAGGAGGGAGTCCATCAGTCCCGTCAGTTATGATGGCGTGGGCAGTTTTACCAATGCTGGGACACGTGCCGTCAGGGGACGGTTTTGTGATGGAGGGCCTGGATTCGCAGGCGTTTGAGTTGTTCTGATTGTGTTTTTGGAGGGATTCCTAAATGCCTAGGGCACCGGTCTCCTCTATAAATAGGTCTCTTCTGCTCTTCTTTCTATCTTTGCTTCTTGTACGTTTTTTAGAGACCGAGAGAAAAAAGGAGGTGGTCCGGCGAGAAGAAAACCCTAAGTTCCTTGCCCCAAGAGATCCGTTGTTTGAAGCGCTCCCAAGCCTCCTTTTACCATTGCTCGTTGCTTTCGCTGGGCGGATTGTCCTCGGCTGAGCATACTAATCGGTAAGTTGTGTTCTTTGCCCCGGTGTGTCTTGGTTTTTTGTTGATTTTGTTGTTTTGCGGCGGGGGGGGGATCTGTGTCGCTGACTGGGTTGCTCAGCGGCAAACTTTTGGGGGGGAGGCCGTTGAAGGTGGTGTTGTAGTCTGTTGCTGACGAGCGTTAGGGTTTTGCTTTCCTGCCCCTAGATTAAGATGTACACTTCGAGTTCGGAGGAGGCTTCTGAATCTGCCGCAAGAGGTCCTGTGGTGGATGATGTGGAGAGGATGCAGGACTGGCTCGATTCTGAAGCCCCGGAGCAAGAAGCCACGGACCGCTCCGGGAGCGGTGCCTCGTCCACGTCCTCGGATTCCGGGTCAGATTCCTCGGAAGCTGAGATACCGCACGGGGTGCGAATGGCCGGTGCGCACGCTGAAAGCTACACGCTTGGCAGGGGAAGAACTGCTGTGGTGTGTGACGAACCGGAGGAGAGCCTGACTCCCGCGGAGATCGCTGTGTTTCGGGAAACGTGGGGTATCCCGGACGATATCTTTTTGCGTCCACTGAACCCTGGAGAGTCGGCCTGTAACCCGGAGGAGGGTTGGGTTGCCGTGCATCCGGACCAGTTCCGGCACGGGATGTCGCTACCACTGCCTGACTTTGTGCAGTATATTCTGAGTACCCTGCCAGCGTCGCCCGCGCAGCTGCCCGGTCTTCAATGGAGGCGGCTACTAAGCCTAGGTTGCCTGTACGACTTGTCCGGAATGAGTATGCCTACGATCAATGAATTCCGGGCGCTGTATAGGTTGTCCTACTCGAGGAAGGCGGGGTCCAAAGGCTGCTTATCCTTCAACTCCCGCAACAATCAAGCGGTTATCACCACTATGCCTTCATGGGTAGACAACAGCTGGAGAAAGAAGGTGGTGATGGCTGGCGGGGCTTGGCAGGTGAAGAGGAGGAGGTACCGGGTGCCTGGCGCCTTCCAGCCCATAGGCGACCAGTCGTTCCAGTTGTCCGAGTTGGAGCAGGAGAGGGTCTTGACCATTCTCGGCTGCTGGGACCACCTGGAGCGAAGTTCGTACAACTTCATCCGGCGAGAAGTGCTGGAACACTGTGGGCTTGGGCGGGATCCCGGTGGGTAGCAAACCCTAGCGGTGGGACTTCTTGTGCTAGGTTTTGCTCAACAATTTTAACGTTTCTCTTTGTCCTGCAGGTGCGTCAACCCGGGCGGTGATCAAGCCCGAAAACACTCTTTCGATGGACGGGGAAGATCTCCTGAAGCATCTTACGGAGAAAGGCGCGAGCGTGGCCCGGTCCTCGGTGGAAGCGGACGGGCGGGTTACGTTGCACGCGGAGCCTCAGGCCCGGGATCTGGACGAATCGTTCTACGTGCCGGAGCGAGTGAAGACCCATCACACTGTGGCAGCAACGGTGCCAGGGAAGGGCAAGAGCACCGGGGGACCGGTGCGGGTTCCTGGGGGAGAAAACAGAGTCCCCAACCGTGCGGCGAGCCTGGGTATCGCTGCTTTTGTTCCTCGTGCAAGCGCACGTGCCGCCGCTCCCGAAGGGCGGGGAGAGAAGCGGAAAGGGCCGGAGGGTCCGTCCCCCTTGCTGGTGACGCTAACTGGCGGATCATCCCGGGAGGTCTTGGCGAAGCGGGTCAGGACAACCAGCAGCGTAACATCCCATGCTGGGGAGGGAGCCGGAGCGGCCCGCCAGAGCAGTCCTGCGCCTGCGGAGGTGGGTATGGGAAGTCCGGACAATACTCTCGTTCGGCAGATGATGGCGGACCTGGCTAACTTCGGCCTGGACAGGCCCGGGGTTGATGGCGTGCTGGCGGGTGGCAACCGGCCAAAATGCAAGGAATCCATCCTCCGGGTAAGTACCGCATGATACCACCGTTTTGCTTATATCCCGCCTTCTTTCTTTGCCACTTGACGGCCTTTACTGTCCTGCAGCTGCTCTACCACCTGTACCAGCCGGATGCAAGTGAGGAGCTCCCGGTGCTGAAGAGGCAGATAGCTGCGCTATCCAGGTCTCAGAAGCTTCTGGAGGTGGAGAAGTCCCGCTCGGATCGGGAGAAGGCCAGGGCGGAGGAGAGAGCCAAGAAGATGGAGGAAAAGGCCAGGAAGATGGAGGAGAGGGCCCGGGAGCTGGAGGAGCAGAACCGGAGCATGGAGAGTGAGCGGGAGCGGGCTGACGCTGAGAGGGCCGAGCTGGAGGCCAAGATAGACGAGCTCCAGGCGCGTGCCGCCGCTGCTGCTGCTGGCGGAGATGATCCGGGACAGTTCGACCGGTTCGTTCTTCAATACGAGGAGAGCAATCGGTTCCTGGACTGCCTGGAGAAGGCCCGGGAGGAAGGCATCTCGGATGCCTACACGGAATGGGCGGCGAAGGGGTGGTTAAATACTTCCCTGATGCCTGGTACCTCTGCCGAAGGAAATGCTCCTGTGGAGCCGGTCATCCAGCAGCTGGCGGTGGAGAAACAGTCAGGAGCAGAACATCGCTCGCACTTGGATTCTTTTACCAACAGTGCCGAACCTGCCGGAACTGAGGTCGACGACGAAGCCACCGCTGGAGATGCGGCTCCATAGGATGTTTTCTCGCTTTTGCTTGTAAAAGAAACTCTCCGGAGCGGTTTACTTTTTGGATACTTTAACTATGAATATATATGTCTGAGCTTGCGGGGCCAGAATTTTCAAAAGTAGTTTGCATATATTTGATCTTTACAATCGGTTGAACCGGCAATATGCCAAACTAACCGCCTGGACCCAGCGGGTTTACCAGGCCGGGTTACCCTCCCGGTCGGGGCCTGCTCCTCTCTCCCCTACATATCTCTGGAGCTGGCCGCTGTCAATCAAGCCCTGCACTGCAGTCTTGAGGGCGAAGCACTGGTTCGTCCGATGAGTTGCCTCATCGTGGTACGAGCAGTACTTGCCTGTCTGTGCCGTCGTGAGCTTCCCCTTGGGGTACCTTCTCTGGGGCGGTGGGGCAATGACGTCCGCATTCTCCAGCAGGATGTCCTCATATGATGCGGTGAGAGTGGAGAAGACTTCTTGATTAGCCGGGGGTGCTGGCATAATTGCCAGGGGGCGCTCTTGGTGGTACGGTGCAGGTTTGTTCTCGGTCCGAGGCTGGGGCCTTTCAGAGAAGGGTCTCTGCTGCCGCTGCGGCCAGGTCTTGCCGTTGTTGTTGTTGTTCCGGCCGGGTCGGCGACTCCCGTGCTCGGCTCGCTGGCCGGGTTTGCTCTCGTGACTGCGCGGGGGATCCTCTACCCGGGGATGGTCCAAAGACTGCTCATCCCGCTTCCTCTTCAGCAGGTGGTTCCCGTAGGTCTCATGATCAGCCTGGGCATGCCGGATGGCCATAGCCATCAACTCGTCGTAGCCCTGAGGGAGTTCTACCCTGACGGCGTAGGAAAACTTCCCTGCCCGAAGCCCCTGCTTGAATGCCATCTCGGCGATGCCTTTGTCCAAGTTCCGAACTCCGGCCGTGGCCGTCTGCCACCGGTTGACAAAGGTTCTCAACTCTTCCCCGGGGGCTTGGATGCAGTTGAAGAGGACGGTGGATGTCCGCGCTCCCTCGACTCGGAGGATGAAGCGGCCTACGAACCGGTCAGCCAGCTGTTCGAATGCCTCGATTGAATTCGCAGGAAGCTCGTAGAACCAACTGAGCGCTTCTCCGGACAGGGTCTCCTGGAAGATGTTGCAACAGATTGCATCGGAGTAACCCTTGGCGCAGGTCTGGGATCGGAAGCTGTCCAGATGCTGATACGGGCAACCGGACCCGGAATAGGTGAGCTTGAGGGACTTCTGGTTGCCAGATCTCCCCGACTCTATGACTCGGTGTGAAAAGGGGCCCATGCGCTCGTTGAACCGGGCGCCTTCCAATGGCCGGGCCGCTCTCCTCTCGTTTGCCTCCATCTGGGCCTTCAGCTCCGACACGGTGCTGGCTAGCAGTTGCAGCGCCCGGGCGGTTGGAGTATCCACTTCACCCACGGACGAAGTGTGCGGCTGGTGGGAGGCGGGCGTGCTCTTCGGCAGGTCCTCGCCGGCTCGTGACTTCTCCCGCATAGGCTCGCTGGATCGGGCGCCCGAAGATTGTCCAGCCTCTAGCCGCCGGGGTTGGAATAGCAGGGGTGCGGCTTGTGCCTCGGCCATGGCAGCACTGCGCTGCTGCCCCCTCTCTAGGGCGGCTACCAGGGCGGCGTTTACCGCCTCTATCTCTTCATATCGGGCCTGGGACTTGGCTCGGTCCCGGTCGTTCTCCTCTCTGAGACGACTAACTTCCGCGGCCATTGCTCGTACCTTTCCCGCCAAGCCGTCATGGTCGGGGCTGTACGTGGGGTCTTGATCCTGGCTCTCAGACTGATCACTCGGATCATCCGAGAACGTCAGGGATAGGCCACGAAGCACTGGGCTGCCTTCGTCCTCTATCGGGTCTTTCCCGTGCGAGCTCTCGTGGCGGGGCTCTGGATCACCGGAGGGCCCTCCACGGCTCCTTCCCAAATCGCTGCCCTGCTCGCCACGCATCTCCCGTGTGACGACAGGGGTGGAGGCGAGCGTTTGCACAGCTGCAATACGCCCTTCCTCAGTAGTCCCTTTCTCTCGACTCATTCCCACAATCTCAGCCAGCGGTGTTGCTTGCACGGCTTCTTGTTCAGAGTTCCCACAGACGGCGCCAATTGTTTCTGCCTAAACCCGGGGGTCTTGGTAGATACTTGATGAATCCGACTCGATCTCCTGCAATCCTGCTTACTAAGGGGAATACCGGGCGGGCCGGCCTTCACCTCTCCGATGCTTAAGTTAGTATAGTTGGAATATATATAACTTGGGCACGTATGTAAGCAGGGAGGGAGACAAGTTACCTATTTATGGTGGTAGTCGAGGCCCATATATAGGTGGTTGAGGGTGAGGGCTGGCCTTGCCCTTCGATGTGGGACTGGTTCCCTTCTGTTTGGATATTCTGGTGCCCTCTTTGGCAGGCAGGCGCCCCTGGTCCCCGGACCCTTGGAGGCAGGATAGACCGCTGGGCCCCGAGGCCTGGTGCTGGTGCTCCGATCCTGAGTCCTGGGCCGGGCCCTGGTGTACTTGCCGCGGGTCTGTGGGCTTGCTGTAGCCCCTCTGCGGCTACTGTCAACAAGTGGTGAGGCTGGACGGAGCGGGAGAAGGAGGGAGGGTCTTGTTGGAAGTGAAGTGAAGGGCATTGTTCAAGTCCGCTTTGGCTTTGAAGTCAAGAAGGGCAACAACATCTGATGTGTTCACTGAAATAGTGCAAGAAACAGAGGTGAATAGTAGAAAGAGATGAACTAGTTTCCATTTGTGTAGCATTGTGGTTGGAAGAACTGGGTATGTTGCTAGTTGGCCATTGATTGGGTGAAAGAGATGAGAGAAGGCAGAGGGAGGGAGGAAGCAAGCAAGCAGTACGTGACAAGGGACAAAAGTGAGGAGGACGATCATAACAGAATCTGTTTGTGAGAAATGGAGTTTGGTTTGAGTTTTTGTGTTGGGGTTTTGCTTCAAGATCTGATTAGATATGGGCGGAGAAATCAAATGGAGTATATGGAAGTTGATTTATGAGGGTCAGTAGCATTGGAATCGCGGCGGAGGACGGCAGAAGTAAAGTTTCTGAGGGTCAGTAACATTAGAATCGCGGCGGAGGATGGCGGAGGTAAGTTTCTGAGGGTCAGTAACATTGGAATCGCGGCGGATGTAAAGTTTCTGAGGGTCAGTAGTATTAGAATCGCGGCGGAGGACGGCAGAGGTAAAGTTTCTGAGGGTCAGTAGCATTAGAATCGATTTGTTTCTGAGGCTCAGTGGTATTGATTTCTGAGGGTAATTTTATAATTTATGAGTTAACGGATTCTGTTAGTTTTGGATAGAAACTTGCTAGTGGTAATTTTAAAAGACAATCTTGCTACTGGTAAATACGAACATGAAATTATAGTTTTGGATAAAAAGCTCTTTAAAAAAAACCGAATAATTGTTGTTAGGAGGAGCATTCTAAATAAAGTTATGATCTGACTTATAATCAAATCTAATAAGGTGAGCTAGCTAGTTTGATTGCGTTTTCTACATGAATTATGCATTTAATTTTGTCACTTTTTCTTTCACTCTATGAGAGAGGTAGATTTTGAGTTGAACGTATGAATTACTGTCTTATTGGGAGAGACTCCTGCTATAGTTTATGATGTACTATCGACGTCGATTGTAATATGAGGTTGAAGCACTATGTGTGCCCCGTTGTATTCATCAGTAATTCCTTAATCATATATGACACACTGAGGATACCTGAGATTGAAACATACGATTAATAGAGAACATATATAATACGTAAATTTTAGAAGTTTGAGATAAATATAAGAGATATTTGTGGTAAGAATTTTAGTACGTGGGTTATATTTGCTTCCTAAAAACATGACAGAAAACTTCAAGCTGAAATGTTGAACTAATTTCATTTGTTTCATACTTTCATTTTATCTCGATAGAAATCTTCTCCGCTCGATCGATCTACTTGAAGATGCTGAGCTTGAACTTTCTAGACTCACCAGCAGATCGACCTGCTTTCAAATCAAGCTCTCTTGTGACTATGGAAACAGATGGGAAACAATTTAGAATCAAGTAGGTCCATACATGGTGTACGTTAAAAACCAAGAACGTGACAAATCTGGACTAGAATCTCCATGGATCACTCGTAACTGTTTGCTAGCTAGATAAGATTCAAGTTCAACCTCAACTCAGAACCACATAATTTCCAGAGGTCTGGGATATTCTCTCTGTTATGCTTAGTTTTCAAAACCCTAGAGTACGTTCTATCTATATCAAGATAGAAGATCCGTGAGAACGAAGCCTTTCACATAAATGAAATGATTCGCTTCCATCTGTTATATACTTGATTGGACTAACAAAGAAAACCATGCATATATTGATGTGCAAAATAAAATGATATTAATATTTTGACTTTCTAAATTACATATAATTTGGTATGAACTATCAAAGCCTATAATCAACTATTAGTTTATATATATATTATAGTCTTTCATTGTGTAATTGATCTATGGATACTTCTTTCATTTTCTTAGTAGATCAAACGGAAGGTATTCATTCTAATTGTTTCCATTTGCATGTATTGGAATAATTAAGCATAATAGTTATCTATAATTATGTTCAATAAAGAGAATTATATAAGACCACACGTATCTAGAGGGTTGTATACAATACATCTATCAGTACATCAATTAGTAAACTAGCTCCGATTAATTTGAAATCGAATCAAGCTAGCTAGCTTGTCTACTTATGCACGGACTGTATCAATTTTTTATACATCATACAGAAATTTTTGTTAAAACCGTAAAACTCATCGATGAATAGTTTTTTGTGTCTCACTCGTGTCTGTCTGATTCTTCTTTCTCCCAACAATAAATATTTAACAGTTCGAAATTGATTAGAATACATGAATTTCTATTTTTTTTCTAATGCAGAAAGATTCATTCACAGAGCTGAATCTTCCTCCACAATCTCCAGCTGATCGAGATGTCTGAAAGACTGAAACAGTGGGAGTGTGTAGGAAACTCAAAACCACAAATCGGATACGTATGCAATACTTATAAGAATATTCAAATCTCCCGTATGAAAATAGAAGGAAAAGATCCCCCGGGCCCACACTCCTCCTCTTCCTCTCCTATAAATAGGGAAAAGAAAGTTCCTTAGGTTCAACTCTTCTCCGAGCTCTCTCTAATTACTCTTAGTCTTAGTCTCCAATGGCGGCTCTGGAGTGCTCGGCTTCATTGGCCAGTTACCTCACTGGCCCCAACAGCTCCGCCGCTGCCTCGTTCATCTGTGACAAGTTCACCGACACCAACTACGCCGTGGACACCACCTACCTCCTCTTCTCCGCCTACCTTGTCTTCTCCATGCAGCTCGGCTTCGCCATGCTCTGCGCCGGCTCCGTCCGTGCCAAGAACACCATGAACATCATGCTCACCAACGTCCTCGACGCCGCCGCCGGCGGCCTCTTCTACTACCTCTTCGGCTTCGCTTTCGCTTTCGGTGGGCCCTCCAACGGCTTCATAGGCAAACACTTCTTCGGCCTCAAGGAAGTCCCAAACATGTCTTTTGACTACTCCAACTTCCTCTACCAATGGGCCTTCGCCATCGCCGCCGCCGGCATCACCTCCGGCTCAATCGCCGAGCGCACTCAGTTCGTCGCTTACTTAATCTACTCCGCATTTCTCACTGGCTTCGTCTACCCCGTCGTCTCCCACTGGTTCTGGTCCCCGGACGGCTGGGCCAGCGCGTTCAACTCCGGCAATCTCCTCTTCGGCTCCGGCGTCATCGACTTCGCCGGCTCCGGCGTCGTCCACATGGTCGGAGGAATCGCCGGACTCTGGGGAGCCCTTATCGAAGGGCCGAGAATCGGCCGGTTCGACCATTCCGGCCGATCCGTTGCGCTACGTGGTCATAGTGCTACCCTAGTTGTACTTGGAACTTTTCTACTCTGGTTCGGCTGGTACGGATTCAACCCTGGCTCGTTTAACAAGATCCTAGTCTCGTATGGGACCCAGTCCACCTACTACGGCCAGTGGTCCGCCGTCGGAAGAACCGCCGTCACCACCACCCTCGCCGGATGCACCGCCGCGCTCACTACTCTCTTCGGGAAGCGCATCCTCTCCGGCCACTGGAACGTCACCGACGTCTGCAACGGTCTCCTCGGCGGCTTCGCCGCCATCACCGCCGGCTGCTCCGTCGTAGAGCCCTGGGCCGCCATCATCTGCGGCTTCGTCGCCGCCATCGTCCTCTGCGCGTGCAACAAGCTCGCCGAGAAGGTGAAGTACGACGACCCTCTGGAGGCGGCGCAGCTCCACGGCGGGTGCGGCGCGTGGGGGATCATATTCACCGCGCTTTTCGCGAGCGAGAAGTACGTGGGCGAAGTGTACGGAGCGGGTCGGCCTTATGGGTTGTTCATGGGCGGTGGAGGCAAGCTTTTGGCGGCCCATTTGATCCAGATTGTTGTGATCATCGGGTGGGTCAGCGCCACCATGGGTCCTCTGTTCTTCATTCTACACAAGCTGAAGCTGCTGAGGATTTCGGCGGAGGATGAGATGGCGGGTATGGATATGACCCGGCACGGCGGGTTTGCTTACGCCTACCATGACGAAGATGACTCGGTTAAACCGGCGGCGATTCAACTTAGAAGAGTAGAGCCAAGGTCTTCCACACCCACTCCTGTTTGAATTCATTTATATTTTTAATGGTTTTTTTTTTTTTTTGAATAGTAAATGTTTGACTATAGATGTCTATCTGTTATGAATTTGTGTAAGATAATGGGGGCTGTAATTTGTGGTTGGTTTGTGCACGTTGAAGATAAGGAACTACTTGAGTAATGGTTCTCCACTCTGCTTTACTTCATTCACATTTTAATAGGGTTTGGCGAACGGGTTCGATTTCAAGCTGGTCGAAGTTTAGTAGTAGAAGTAGACCGATTATGTATAATGGCAAATTGGATCCCATTTGGAGCTAGTCGGAGTTTGGTTTGATGTATCGAAACATTGAGAATGAAGTTAAGCTAGTTTGCGAGCGAATTGAGTGGTTTAGGTGAGTAGTGCACTTTCAGATATTGTACAACTATTTTGGTTTATCGTATTTATTTATGTGATTGCCAATTTTTCAAATTTTGTTTGGTCGAAACAATTTTCTTGTTATTAAAATGAGCATTTGATGACTGATGACTACATTGGATGAAGTGGGTTTTTGTTTGGATGTGTGTTGAAATGGTTAGAAGCCGAAAGAGTGGTGGGCAATGCAGCTGGGTTTGATTTGATTTGGAAATGAAATGGGAAGAGACGAAGAGCAATGAATGATTGCAGCCAAGAGGGTGCAAGGAAAAGATAGATGTGTGTGAATCATGAACGAAAAAACGTGAAACATTTTGGAGTCATTTGTTTGATTCAATTTTGACTAAGATGGAGTATGGGCTAGTATACTTGGGTGATGGGAATTTTCCGAAGCTAATACACTTTATAAGTTTGGAATCAAAATATTACGATAGATTGGAATATTAAAATTTTAAAGTATAAAATTATTCGATTAAAAATTCAAGTTTTAACTTATTGTTCTCTTACGAGTGCAATCCGACGTATATTATTCAATAATGTTGTTTACAGTAGCCATAGAGAGGCTACCCAGGCTCCAAACCCGCAGCTAGGCCTCCTGGACCCGGCCCAAGGCATGGGAGCAGAACACGGACACCTGGTAATCAGAGACGGCGGCTCTCCAAACAGGGGCCGAAATAGCCCAGCAATATGTGTAGAAGGGGACCAGTCCCACATCGAAGGGTGATGCCAGTCCTCGTACCTGACAACCTATATATGAGTCACAACTACCATCATTAATATGTAATCAATACTCCAACTATTTATTCCCGCTTAAGTTATTAGTTTACCCCAACTATACTGACTTAGACATCGGAGCGGAATAGACCGGTCCCGCCTGATATTCTTTTAGTTAGCAGGATTTGCAGGAATGATTTACACCAAAATCCATCGGTCTCTGTGAGTCTACGAATTCTGACTGAAACAAATGTTTAAAGTTTTGGAGAGATTGGAGAAAGATAATGAACTCGATCATATTGCATCAATATGATGCAATATGCTTCTTAAAAAAGTTATATTTCTATGGGAAAATTCTGAGATGGAGCTCTCCCCACCACGTGGCCCTGGGGCTGTCCAATCAAAACCCACTAATTTTTTTTCCAAGTTCCGATTTTACCTTCACTTAAATAAACTCTATACCCAAAACACCCCCCTGTTAAGTTCTGATTGGACAGCCCCAGGGCCACGTGGTGGGACTGTCCCATCTAAGACTTTCTCTATTTCCATGAAACGAAACGATGATGATGGCATGATGCACTCGATCTCATTCTTTTGTCAATTTTATTTCCTCATGATTGCAAGTACTAGAATTGTATGGCTATATAAAAACGTCAAAAGGCTATGGCGCGTTATCACATTGGTTTGATTTCAATGTGCCTATATTAGCCAATTATTATAAGTTTGAGCTCATTGTAGGAAAAGAAAAGGTCCCGTTGGCAAGGAGCTAGTCAGGTAAAGTTGACATTTAAACCTTACAATTGTAGGTTAGGACATATAATAGGTAATACCAAGTCTAATCTTACAATGAAAATTCATATTGACAGACTGTTGGAACCATACAAACTCCGATTCTAAACAAAGTAACAACTGACTAAACCAGATATGTTGTAGTCGTAAGGCGAAAGACTGATTGTAGTAGTACCAAGTAGGACGACAATGCGAGTTGCGATGTGTGAAGGATAAGCAATAAAGAAGCACGGCACTGATTTGATGAGGGTGGTCTGTCAAGCCTTCAAGTGTGAACGACTTAAAGCCAGAGGCAAATTTTGCAAAGATTATTTGGTCGGAGCTACTGGAAGTGGTTTGGTCAATCTTTGAATGTTCTTTGTTTGTTTGATATGACGACTTTGAATGGTGTTTTAGTGGAAGACTTGAAAAATAAAGAGAAGTACGTACAAAGACTGCAATCTGTACGGCAGCCTCCATTCAGATGAGGCATTGTTTTACAAAATTCTTCTTTATTGAAACTTTGGAAGTACAAAAGTGTTTATGTATAAAAGAAATACAATATAGTCAAAAGATTAAATTGTCACAAGTCTTTCGACGTCGAGTAGCCTTCTCATCAAGTTTTTATTCCCATAAATCCCTTACCAACACTCAATTGCAATGTCAATTGGTAGCTTGACTTAGTAGGACATGTAATTCTTGTATGACAACAAGGATTGTGTCTTTTGGTGAAGCACAAGAAACTGAAGAAAGCAGTGAGGCAAATGCTCTTTGTGTTAATCATGCATATCAAGCTGTGGTATGATTACTCTAAATCGCAATTTTCTTCACCCCACACATCTCAACTACAAGTGACATTTAAACCTGTGACCGTCTACTGTGATAGTTAGACAAACTAACTAGGGGTTTTTACCCAAAACTACAATTTTGGGTACATAATTACCAATAGCAAGGTCCTCTTTTTAAATTACCATTAGCAAGGTTCCATCCAAAACTAACAGAATCAGTTAAGTCTTAAATTACATAATTACCCTCATTAAGTCTAATGCTACTGATCCTCAAAACTCAACTTAATACTACTGACCCTCAGTAGCTCCGCCGTCCTCCGCCGTGCTTTAATACTACTGACCCTCAGTATCTCCGCCGTCCTCCGCCGCACTTCAATAATACTGAGGTTCAGTAGCTCCGCCGTCCTCCGCCGTACTTCAAAAATACTGACCCTCAGTATCTCCGCCGTCCTCCGCCGCACTTCAATAATACTGAGGCTCAGTATCTCCGCCGTCCTCCACGGCCCTTCAAAAATACTGAGGCTCAGTATCTCCGCCGTCCTCCGCCGCACTTCAATAATACTGATCCTCAGTATCTCCGCCGTCCTCCGCCGCACTCCGCCACACTTCAATAATACTGAGCCTCAGTATCTCCTACTCAAAAGCCTAATTCTCCCAAAAAAAATCCAGATCCCTCACTCCTCCACAAACCGGCCTCCACCGATCCAATTCCAACCACCAAATCCCAATCCCACCACACCACACCAAATCAAACAACAAACACCACACCAAGGACAAAGAGAGGGAGAGGTAGAGAGGGAGAAACGCGAGAGAGCCAAAGAGGGAGGCAGAGAGGGAGAGACAGAGAGAGGGAGAGGTAGAGAGGGAGAGACGAGAGAGAGAGAGAGGCAGAAAGAGAGAGAGCCAGAGAGGGAGAGGTAGAGAGGGAGAGACAGAGAGAGAGTGTCGTCACCCTCGGTCCCCCCGGCTCCGCCGCTCCTCAGTCCCCCTGTCTCCGCCGTCGTGCTCGGTTCCCCTGGCTCCGCCTCCGCTACCTCGATTTGCTCCGGTTCCGGCCTCGCGTTCGCTCCTCGTCGTCGTCGTCGTCGTCGTCACGTCTCCGAGCTCGCAGCTTGCGCCTCGCCTCGCTCCGGCCTCGCTTCTGCCTCGCGCCTCTCCGGCCTCGCGTCTCTCCGGCCTCGCGCCTCTCCGGCCTCGCTTCTGCCTCGCGCCTCTCCGGCCTCGCGTCTCTCCGGCCTCGCTTCTGCCTCGCGCCTCTCCGGCCTCGCTTCTGCCTCGTGCCATTCCGCCTCGCGTCTCTCCGGCCTCGCGCCTCGCGTCTCTCCGGCCTCGCGCCTCGATCTGCTCCACCGCCCACCTCCCCTCGGCGCCTCCAATCTCAGATCTAGGGTTTGGGTCTGGGTGGGTTTGTGGGTTTGAGGACGAGAGAGATCTGTGCGTTTTTTTTTTTTTTTTAATATATATAGATGGCATGTATTGTAATTTGTACATTTACAGGGTCAATTATGTCATTTAATATTGGACGGATTAAAAGTCTGTTAGTGTTAAATCCTGCTAGTGGTATAAAAAAATCAGATCTTGCAATTGGTAATTATGAGTACAAAATTGTAGTTTTGGGTAATTATCTAAACTAACTAAAGTGTCACGATTCACCAAAAAATTCCGTCACATTTGAGCAAAGTAAATAGTGTACAAACTTGAGAAAATTTGATAATAACAATGGAAGCTTGTGTATTTAGTTGGGCCCATTCTCAAAGCCCAAAGAGAGATAAAGATTTAAAGATAGTATGTGAACGGAAACGAAGAGCTCTCACAGGCTCTCCGTTAATGGAGGTATTCGCTACCTCTGCAACTCCTTCCTGCTCTCATTTCCTCATTTCAATCTTTCACCGGAACCCTAATTCCGCCTCCCTCAAAACCACTCCTCAGGTAATCCCTTTCTCTCATTCACTTCTATCTTAAATTGGTTGCCCATTTCAGCTTTCATTTCATTATGAGAATTAGAAGAAGAAGATAACTTACTAAAGTTTGAAACTTTGCCTCGTTTCTGGGTCTAATTTCAGTCAAAGATGAAATCTTTGCAGTTGCCAAACTATAATTCATTGCAGTGTTTTCATTATAATACTATATTCTTTGTTTAACATCTTAATCTAGCTCACATTACTGAGAAAAATACTAATTGGGTGATTATATTTGAGTTGTTTGGTTACATTTTGGTGTTTATATTGCTTATTCTTATATAAGAACAGGAAACCAAATTATTCAGGTGGTTTGGTAAGGTATTGTAGTAGTCACATGGTTTAATTTTAGAAGTTAAATACAAAATAGGCTTGGTGTCGAAATATGCTGCTGAATGTAGTATACTGAATGTTATGCAGTTCTAATAGGGAGGCTGTAGTTTTGGTCTTTGACTGGACTCGTTTGCAGGTGTTGAAATGGAAATGTCTGCCACTAGGGGTTGTAGAGGCTCAAGCAAAGTGTTCATTAATGCGTGCGAGGGCAAGATCCATTAAGAGACCAATAAGTTATGGTCGTACTGACAGGTCCTCTAAACAAAGTTCATTGCATGGACCAATAAGGAGGTTCAACCAGAGTTTTGTTTCTCAGTGGGGTTTGTTTTCCGTGAGTTATAGTAAGCTCAAGGAAAAGCTTAAATTGAGGAGAAGTGCTGGCAGTCTCCATAAAGTGATAAACTGTCCTGAAAAACTTAGGCAGCATGTCTTTGTTCAATTTGTTGTTGGAGTGATGGTTATCATGGCGGTTTCTGTTTCTGTTAGCAAGGCTCCATCATGTATGTGAACTTTATACGTCATATAAATTAATCTCTAGCGGAAGCTGTGCAAGGGCAGAGAACTTATTTGCTTTTGTTTGGCCAACTTTCGTAGGGGCTCTTACTGAAGAGAATCTTCTGTTCTTAGAGGCATGGAGGATGATTGATCGTGCATATGTTGATAAAAGTTTTAACGGGCAAAGTTGGTTTCGGTACAGAGAGAATGCTCTGCGCAATGAACCAATGAACAACCGAGAAGAGACATGTATGTATTCCTTCCTTGTATTCATACATACGTCATATTTTCTTCATGCCAGAGTCTTTGCCTACAGTATTTTAGGTGCTAAGCTGTGTTTATGTTTTGTTGCAAAATGAGTAAACTTTTGCCCATCAAATCACTTCATTGTTTAAAGATCCTGCACTGTTATTTCCAGTTTTGCCTTTCTAAATCCTAATGGTGTGTATGCAATCAGATATGGCAATCAAAAATATGCTTGCCACATTGGAAGACCCTTTCACTCGGTTTCTTGAGCCGGAAAAGTTCAACAGTCTACGGGTACAAGAAGATTTCTTCTCATGATTCTTAGTTTATTGCCTTTCGGTTTGAATAAGAAAATGACAGAATGCATTATTCCGCACCAAACAAACACTCTTAACCTATATATTATACAAATACAGCATATAAGGAATTTCAATATAGATGTTGTCCCTAAAATATGTTTATATCTTCTCTGAAGGCAGTCTGGTACTCAAGGTGCTCTTACAGGCGTAGGGCTGTCAATTGGCTACCCTACAAAATCTGATGGATCACCAGCTGGTCTAGTTGTTATTTCAGCTGCTCCAGGAGGTCCAGCAGACAGAGCTGGCATCTTGTCTGGCGATGTCATTTTGGGTATTGATGACTCAAGTACTGAAACGATGGGAATATATGATGCAGCAGAGCGGTTACAGTAAGTTTCTTACCCTTTCAGCCACCTGACCTGTCATTTTGTTTTCTACATGTTTAGGGTTTTATAAGTTGCAATTACACTATACCACTAAGGCTTATTAATAAATAATTTATAATGCTAATCCACTTTGCTTGGTTGCACATTAACATACACAGAAGACATATTGCCCTTTTATTGTCGTTTCAACTCAATTCTGATTTAGCGGAACTAATCGATATCTTAGCTGCATATTGTTATTCACGTAATGATAGTTGAAAACTGTGCCTATAGTACGAGGTTGTTTATTTGGTGAGTACACCAAATCTATAGTTGAAAACCGTATATCATTTAAGAATCTGAAATGGCTCTTTATCTTCGACCCTTTGTTTAACTGAGTATTGTCTGGTTACTTGAGTAGAATTTAGAGCTATGGCATTATTTCAGTTGAGTTTCTTCTTTCATTTATATCCACTTCTCCTGATTGTTTCAGGGGATCAGAAGGAAGTTCTGTGAAATTAACTGTTCTTAGTGGACCTGAAATCAAGCACTTGGATTTAATGTAAGATCAGTTCTTCTTTTATCCCTGCAAGATATTGTAATTTAATTGTCCAGACCCACTAAACTACACCTTTCTGGCTTCTAGGCGGGAGAAAGTCTCGCTGAACCCGGTGAAGTCAAGACTATGTGTAGTGCCACATTCAGGCAAGGATTCCCCGAGGATTGGCTATATCAAGCTAACAACGTTCAATCAAAATGCATCCGGTAAGTAGAAGTAAAGCTGTTTCCATTAGGTTGTGTGAGCTCTGGTTCTTGAATTCTAATATCTTAGAACATATGTACAGAGAAGCAGAACTTTCTGTATTATTTGTCATTTAACTTATGAACTTGCATCCTCTGTAGGTGCTGTGAAGGAAGCAATTAAAACTTTGAGGGATAATAATGTTAATGCCTTTGTTTTGGACCTTCGAGACAATAGGTCATAATCCGTTAATCTAAGTTTTGTAAACTATAATTTTGGCAAGCTTTCTGGTAAGCATAACTTTGCTTCTGTTTGATGCAGTGGTGGTTCTTTTCCAGAAGGAATTGAGATTGCCAAGATTTGGTAAGCTACATTGCGGAGATCTTATATTGCATGCCTTAAATTTACTGTTCCTTGTGGCTTTGATTAATCAAATATTTTGTCATTGTTTTCAACTTTCAAATTTGTATTTCTCTGGGGAAATTAAAACAAATGAACCTTGGGTGCATCATTAAATTCAGTCTTGCCCATTTTGTCCGACTACAAATTTTTTTGATACCTTTTTTGCCATACTGAGATAAGTAATGTCTGCACTTGGTCATTGCCATGCCATGTAGATTTTGCTTCTCTAAGAACTTATTCCTTTCTATCGTGCCTCAGAAATTCAATGTTAGTATTTCAAATGCAAAGTTCACATTCCCCATATCCTGTCTGATTTTGGATGTCATAACTGGATTTTTCCCCAGGTTGGATAAAGGCGTGATTGTATATATTTGTGATAGTCGTGGTGTTCGAGATGTATATGACACTGATGGAAGCCAAGCAATAGCTACTACAGAACCCCTAGCTGTGCTGGTATACTTTTATACATTTGAAATTGATTGGATGATCATGAACTTCCTTGATTAATGGGCATACATTTCCAAATACTTTTGGGCTACACAATTCATTATGTTAATCTGTTAGGCGTTAGCTAGTGGACTTCAATTTCATTTTGGATTTCTGTCTTATTAGATGGAAATTTTTTATCGGTGGGAAGTGGTAACTATACTATTGCAATAAATAATGCTAAATTACAAAATTAGGATTTGTTCATGGCCCCTTTTTGATGGTCATATCAACTAATTGAGTATGTGTATGTAAGCACCGATTGTACATTGTCTCTCGATGATTTTCTTATTGAAATTGTGGTGATTTGTTTGCATTTTTCATTTTTTTAGGTAAACAAGGGTACTGCTAGTGCAAGTGAAATATTAGCTGGGGCATTGAAAGACAATAAACGCGCTGTGTTGTTTGGAGAACCTACATATGGGAAAGGGTAATGTTTGTCTATACTAAAGAATAAATAGTTCATATGAATGATTATATATTCCTGACATGAACTGTCGTCTCCAATTACGCAGGAAGATTCAGTCAGTTTTTGAGCTGTCTGATGGTTCGGGCTTGGCTGTTACTGTTGCTCGTTATGAGACACCTGCTCACACAGACATAGACAAGGTCTGGTGCTCTCTCTCTCTCTCTCTCTCTCTCTCTCTCACACACACACACACACATAATATAGTTTTCTATTTTTGACCATGTGTATATAGATCTTAACTTGATTCAGCAATTTGAATATCTGATTGTAGGTTGGTGTGATTCCAGACCATCCTTTGCCAACCTCATTTCCAAAAGACGAGGATGGTTTCTGTAAGTGCCTCCAGGACCCTGCCTCTGCTTGCAACAAGGTGGAACTATTTGCAAGATGACGTAAGTTTTTGTGTACATTCTTAGCTACAGAAAATTGAAATTTGCTTACAGATGTATTTCTACATTCTTTCAAGGTTCAACTCATTTTATGTAGTGCCACACATTCAATGTATAGGTAGAATTATCATCCAGAAATGCAAGCAATGCGATTCCATGATTATCTATGACAGAACATACCATTTCCATGAGAACTGTGTCCTCGCTTTACAACATTCACGTCCAACCGAGTTTCTCCAGAAAGGGAAACTCTTATTTATACAACCGAATCTTACAAAACAAATACCAAATTCTACACCCTGTCTGGAACCAAATGTATTGAAGATATTGTATTGGTAATATACTAATATATACTACTAGACTTCCAGAGTTTTCCATGCATATGTGGCGTGTCTTCTAGTTTACCAATTTACCTTTACTGTTTACCATTTTACATTTTACTGTTTCACTATTCACCCTTCTTCAACCTTCCGCCGCCGGCAGCTCCGCCTAGAGGTCGAAAAACACCTCCAAATGACTCCAAATCATCCCAACACGACCGCTACCACCTCAGGACCTTACCCCATTGCCTCCGGTGCCAAAAACCCACGCAACGGCTGCGAACGGCGGCAAGAACTCCAAAACCTGCAATTCACCAATTTTCCAACAAGCAAACTCCAAATCACACCTAATCAACTCTAAACAACGTCCTAAACACGAATTCAACCTCCAATTACATCAAAAACACCATTTCCACCACTCTCCAATCGAACCCGAAAACCCTAGAATTTTAAAACCCAAATTCTCCTTACCTGGTGCAACTTGGTTCAATTCCTTCCATGGAGTTGTTATACAGGTCGAGGCCTTTGATTCTCGAACAGTGACCGGAGGAGGGAGTTCCGATCCGTCGGGGGCGGAGCTTCTCGAGCGTCTCACGGCCAAGCGGCGGCGAATCACACCGCGCTACCACCACAGACTTGAAGAGGGAGCCGAGACAAGTCGAACGGCACCGGTGGCGGGTCGATTGGTGGCCGGACTGCGGAGCTAGGCTGAGGCGCAGTGATCGGTGGCGAAGTAGACTCGCGTCGAGGAGAGGAGGAGAGAAAAAGAAAGAAAAAGAAAAGGAATTTCCCATTTTGGGAAATATTCCTCCTGGCAATTTATACTCGTCTAAAAATGGAAAATTACCGATTTTTAAGTCGTAATTTTTTCATACGAACTCTAAATTAAAAGTGCTACGTGTCCAAGAACTCGTTTTAACGTCCTCTAACTCATTGAGAAATAAAATTCTTGGTCGGGTCAACTTATAAAAAGTCAACCCTTAGAAATAAATTTCTGGAATGTAAAAATAAAAGTAAAACTGTCATGAGGTAATTTAATGTTCGAGTCGTATCACATTCTATTCCCTTTCGTATATACAAAAGACCAGTTGGCAGATGTTCTTATAAAAAGAGTGTCAAGGAAAGTATTTGACGATTCAATTGATAAGTTGGGCATGTTTGATATCTATGCGCCAACTTGAAGGGGAGTGTAGAATATTCTAGTGTAACAACCCGAATCACAAAAAAAAAATCAATCTTTTCGAATATAATTTCTATACTTGAGATGAAAGAGTCTATGAAACACTCCAAATTCATCAAATTTAATCACTACCCCCGACCAACTCTGTTAACAGTAGCCGCAGAGGGGCTACAGCAGGCCCACAGACCCGCAGCAAGTGCACCAGGGCCCGGCACAAGGCCCGGGACCGGATCACCAGCACCCGGCCTCGGGGTCCAGCACTCTATCCTGCCACCAGGGACCCTGGGACCGGGGGCGCCTGCCTGCCAAAGAGGGCACCAGAGTGTACAAACAGAAGGGAACCAGTCCCACATCGAAGGGTGAGGCCAGCCCTCACCCCCAACCACCTATATAAGGGCCCCAACTACCCTCATTAACAGGTAACTGATCTCACTCACCGCTTACATACGTGCTCAAGTTATATATATTCCAACTATACTGACTTAGGCATCGGAGATGAGAAGACCGGCCCGCCCGGTATTCCCCTTAGTAAGCAGGTTGGCAGGAGATCACACGAGGATTCACCTATATCTACCAGGCCCCATGGTTTGAGCAGAAACAATTGGCGCCGTCTGTGGGAACGGTTTTGATCCACGAGGAAAGTGAGTGTTGCTCTACCGGAGAGTAGAATTTTATCGATCCTTTGGAAGGTAGCTAAATCCGCAGTCCGGAAGCCATGGAAGGGAGGAAGATAAAAGCCAGCACGGAAGGACCGAAAGGGCGAATTCAGTTCCCCGACCAGGCCCAAAGCATAGGGGCTGAGGTCGGTGCGAGGTTCGCCCTCTCCCCCGACCGAGACGGAGGGTCGAAAGCGCGAATTCAGTTCCCCGACCCGGCCCGTAACATAAAGGCTGAGGTCGGTGCGAGGTTCGCCCTTTCTCCCAACCAAGGCAAAGCTCATGATCGTCAGGAGTCAGAGAACCCCGACCGGTATGGCACGGGAGAAATAAAAAAGATGAAGGCAGAAGTCGAGCGATTGCGAGAAGAGGGCGATCAAGATCGGCTAAGAGCGGAGGCCCGAAGCCAGGAATTGAAGGCGGTGAACATTGCCCTATTGGCGGCCTTGGAGCGAGAGGGCCAGCCGGGCACTCCCCGGGCAGCGCCGCGGCCAGCAAGCAAGGCTAGCGAATTCCCGCATCTTGAGGTAGGGCAGCCTACGGGAAGAAGAAAGACCGTGCATGTGCCCACACCTCTCTTTTCGGAGGCTCTGAAAAACTCCGGCCCGGCCGATCCCCCGTACCGCATGAGTCAGGCGTCAAGGGAGCAGGATAGCTCTACCGCACGGACGCTCGAGGCGCTCTCCGCCTCGGTGTCGGACATAACGGGCCGCATGGAGACCAGCGAGAGGAAAGCAGGGCGACCGCGGGACAGCGCGCGGTTCAACGAACGTATTGGACCTTTCCCGCGCCGGATTAGGGAATCAGGAAGATCTGGTAACCAAAGGCCTCTGAAGTTGACATACTCAAGAACGAGCTGCCCGTACCAGCACCTGGACAGTTTTAAGTCGCAAACGGGCACGAGGGGCTATTCAGATGCCATGTACTGCAACATATTCCAAGAGACGCTCTCGGGGGAGGCGTTGAGTTAGTTCTAAGAGCTACCGGTGAACTCAGTCGAAACTTTCGAGCAGTTGGCTGATAAGTTTGTCGGCCGATTCGTCCTCAGGGCCAGGGCAGCCCAAACATCAACGATCCTTTTTGATTGCATGCAGACCGACCACGAACCGCTACGCGCCTTCGTTAACCGGTGGCAGATCGCCATGTCCGGGGTCAGAAACTTGGACAAGAGGATCGCGGGAATGGCCTTCAAGTAGGGGTTAAAACCTGGGGAACTTTCGTACAACTTGCGAGTACAGGAGCCGCTGGGGTATGACGAGCTGATGACCGTGGCCGTCAGGCACGCTCAGGCAGAGCACGAGACATATGGGGACAAGGCGCCCAAGCGAAGCCCGGGCGACCTACTACCACCTCCCCGTGAAGGCAAGACCGGGCGGCTAGATCGCAACCGTGCGCCTACAGCCACCAGGAAAGCAGAGGTACGGGAGGAGTGGCAACCCCGGCGAGGCGGTGACAACGGTTCCCGACCAGGGAGAAGACCACCATTTGTGCGGCCAGCACAGCCCCTGGTAATTGCGCCAGCGGGGCGACCACCGCGGGCCTTAGCTATTGTGCCAGCAGGAAAACCCCAAGATCCAGCCCTTCGGACTGGCAACCAGAGACCCCAGAGAGCGGTCGTCGGCGACCAGGCCCGCCCGGATGACCCCAACGAGAACCGGCCGCGAGCTCGGCATGTAGGAACTATAAGCACCCGAACTCCCGGGGGGATCGAAGTGCACGGGAGCATTAACATGATTCATGGCGGGGACCATATAGATCGGCTCACCCGGAGCTCAAAGAAGCGGTGCTTAAGATCGATCCGGGGGAAGGAAGTATACGCCTTCGGAGAGAGAAGCGGCCAAGCCGCTAAAACCGGATGGAACTCTGTCACTTTCTATGAGGAGGAAGAGCCGGAGGATTTGATCCAACCGCACAACGACCCCTTCCTCATCACGGTCCAAATAGACCACTGGATAACCAGCCGTATGCTGATCGATACCGGAGCCTCTGTCAACGTAATGTTCCGAGACGCATACAAAGGGTTGCAGAGAGGAAGGAACAAGTTATCCCAGGATAACGAGCCGCTGATAAGCTTCTCCGGTGAGGTAGTCCAGCCTTTGGGATCAGATTACCTACCGCTAATCTTCGGCGAGGGAGACAGAACAAAAAAGGAGCATTTGGAGTTCATCATTGTCGACTGCCTATCATCGTACAATGGCATAATCGGTCGGCCAGGGTTATGGAGGCTCAAAACATTTATAGCCGGCCATATGCTGATGTTGAAAATGCCTTCACCAGCCGGTGTTATTACTATACGTGGGGACCAGAGGATCGCCCGTAAGTATTACGCAGAGGCCCTGACCCACGGGAGGAAGCGGACCGAGGTCTTCACGACCGCTCCGCAGGCGCCAGTGCCGGATCTGAGTATTGACCCCCGTGATGACATCGATTCAAACAGAGTTAGGCGATCCGCGTTCACCGAAAAGCCGGAGCGACCTTCGGCCGTGGAAGAAACCGAAGCGATCTGCATTTCAAAAGATCACCCGGACCGAAGTATAGTGATAGGGACGCAGCTCGACCCAGTTGTTAGGCAAGAGCTCATCGCCTTTCTCCGGGACAACAGTTCGGTCTTCGCATGGTCCTACGAGGACATGCCAGGCATATCCTCAGATATAGCTGTCCATAAGCTAAATTCATTACCCAACGTCCTCCCGACGAGGCAAAAGAGGAGGTCCTTCAGCCCGGTAAAGTATGAAGCGATCAGAGAAGAAGTGCAGAAGCTAAAGGGCATAGGTTTCATCCGAGAAGTCCAGTACCCTCGCTGGCTCGCTAATGTGGTCATGGTGCCGAAGAAGGGAACCGGCCAGTGGCGTATGTGCGTGGATTTCACTAATCTAAACCGGGCGTGCCCAAAGGACAGCTTTCCGCTCCCCCGGATAGATCAGCTTATAGATTCCACGTCCGGCTTTAAGCTGCTCAGCTTCATGGACGCCTACGCCAGGTACAATCAGATTAGGATGCACCCGGATGATGAGGAGCACACATCATTCACAACCGACCGAGGTACCTACTGTTATAAGAGGATGCCATACGGTCTAAAGAACGCAGGGGCCACCTACCAGCGGATGGTGAACCGAATGCTGGAGCAAGAAATGGGTAAAACCGTAGAGGTTTACGTAGATGACATGCTGGTCAAGAGCTTGACTGCGGGGGCCCATGTCCGGGACCTGGCCGTAGTCATCGGTAAGATGCTCAAATTCGGAATGCGCTTGAACCCGAAGAAGTGTATTTTCGGGATTTCAGAGGGCTTGTTTCTAGGCCACATCATCAGCCAGCGAGGGATAGAAGCCAACCCGCTGAAGGTCCAGGCGATTCTAGACATGGAAACACCAGGGGAGAGAAACCAGGTCCAGATGCTGACCGGTCGGTTGGCCGCCCTGGCCAGGTTCATCTCCCGCCTGACCGATAAGTGCGCCCCATTCTTCAAACTGCTCAAGGCACAGCAGACCAGGAAAATCCACTGGGCGGCGGAGCATGAAGCAGCATTCCAGTCTATCAAGACATATCTATCTGCAGTGCCTCTCCTATCCAAACCAGTGCCGGGCGAAATGTTATACCTCTACATAGCTGCATCCGCAACGGCCGTCTCCGCGGCTCTCGTCAGAAAGGAAGGCACGCTCGATCTTCCGGTATATTATGCGGGAAAAGGACTCACTGGAGCCGAGGGCCGGTACCCCGACATAGAGAGATTGGTTCTGGCCCTGATTGTTAGTGCCAGGAAGCTCCGGCACTATTTCCAGGCTCATTCCATCACCTTATATACCAATCACCCTCTGCGGCAGATCCTGCAAAAGCCAGACACCAGCGGTAGGCTCGTGCGGTGGGCTGTTGAATTGGGAGAGTTCGACATCACCTATGCCCCGCGAATGGCCATCAAGGGACAGGCAGCTGCGGACTTCATATGTGAGCTCATCCCAATGGCGGTAGAAGCGCACCCCGCCCAGTACGAGGACACCGAGGAAGTACGGACCATTAAGACCGAGCCAGGCTTCCCCAACGGCTGGAAACTTTACGTTGACGGCTCCGTAACGAGCAAGCGGAGCGGAGCCGGTGTCATGATAACCTCGCCCGATGGTCAGTCGTACGAGTGTGCCTTACGGTTCCTTTTTAGCACCTCCAATAACGCTGCCGAGTATGAGGCCCTCATAGCCGGTTTGCAACTGGCCAAGGAGCTGGGAATCCCGTCCATGGACATATACAGCGACTCGAGCTTAGTGGTAAACCAGATGAACAGGTCGTTTGAGGTCAAGGAACCCCAGCTAGCCTCCTACCAGGCTTTGGTCAAAACCCTGATCGAGCTGTTCCAGGGCGCCACGATCCAGCACATTCCCTGAGAGCAAAATAGGCATGCAGACGCCCTCGCAAGGTTGGCAACCGGAAACTACCCTCCAGAGTACCGGAGAGCTAAAATTGAAACCCTCCAGAAGCCGAGTATAAGCAAGACCATCTCCGAAATATTTGCGGTGGAAGAAGTGCCACCAAGCTGGATGGACCCAATAGTCAAATATTTGACTGACAAAACCAGCCCCCAGGATGCGGTAGAGGCCAGGAGGCTACACCTCCGGTGGGCCTGGTACGGTCTGCTCAATGGCCAGTTATACCGAAGGGGCCACAGCTTCCCCCAGCTGAGGTGTGTGACAAAGAAAGCAGGAGAGGCTATCATGCGAGAGATCCACGAAGGAGTGTGCGGTAATCACTCTGGCGCAAGGTCATTATCCCACAAATCGCTCCGAGCGAGGTATTTCTGGCCAGACATGGCGGCAGTATCAAGAAAAATATCAGGCGGCTGCCACAAGTGCCACATGTACGCCTCTGTACCTCATGCCCCGGCAATCGCACTATCAATCCTGTTGACACCATGGCCGTTCGCACAGTGGGGATTAGACATCATTGGCCCTTTCCCGATAGCTGTGAGACAATACAAGTACGCCATCGTAGCAGTAGATTATCAGACTAAGTGGGTCGAGGCAGAACCTCTGATAAAGATCACTGAGGAGCGGGTTAAAAAGTTCATGTGGAAGAACATCTACTGCAGGTTCGGGGTACCGCAGACTATTGTCACGTATAATGGGACACAATTCAATAATGCTGATCTTATCCAATACACAGCCTCGATGGGGACCCGGATGTTGTTCGCCTCAGTGGCACACCCGCAGACCAACGGCCAGGCAGAAGCGGTCAACAAGATTATCAAAACCCTTCTCAAGAAGAAGCTGGATGCCAAGAAGGGATGTTGGGCCGAGGAACTCCCCGCGGTGCTATTGGCCATCCGGACAACAGCGGCAGAGGCAACAGGAGAGACCCCGTTCTGCCTGGCATTCGGGAGCGAAGTGGTACTTCCTGTAGAGACCGGTATACCCAGCGGCAGGGTCGAGAATTACGACGCCGAAACAAACGCCGAGGGCCTACTGCTCAACCTGGACCTCATAGAGGAGCGGCGCGACCAGGCGCATATGCGAAACCAAACCTACAAGCAGCGGGTCGCCCGGTACTATGACAGAAGGGTCCGGGAAAGGGAGCTACAAGTCGGGGACTGGGTCATGAAGAAGGTCCAGAAAAAACCGTTGGCCCTGGAGCCAACGTGGGAAGGGCCCTACCAGATCACCGCGGCCGTGGGACCGACAACATTCCACATTATAGACACCGAGGGCATCTATTCCACCCGGCCGTGGAATATCCAGTACCTACGGTTCTACCCTAAGTAATAGCGGTCATAAAGGGACAACAGTGTATTTAGCATCAATATTGCAATACGCAGTTATGGCATTAAAGAAAAAACTACAGCAGTTACAAGATATGTATGTATAAGACAAACAGCTAGTTAGCGCCTCCGGAGCCCCCAACCCCTGGCCCGCCACTTTTCCGAGCCTGCTCTTGCTCCACCATCTCGGTCAGGGCTATGTCAGCCTCCATCCGCTCAGCATCAAGCCATCCTTTCTCCCTCCACTCCAGATAGGCATCACTTATGCCCTTCGCACGGGCGTTCTCCAGCATCTCCTCAAGCTCCAACGACTCCCGGAACTCGTCAACAGCCTTATCGGCCACTTCAGCAAGTTCGGATTCCGTGAGCTTCTCCCTCCCCTGGACGACCGCTGTAACCTGGGCCTGCAGCTCCAAAACCCTCGCCTCGAGTTCCGCAATCCTCCCCTCCCGAGCGGCGGCCAGTCGATTGGCTTCCTCCCTCTCCTGCGAGAATTCACTGTGCAACCGAGCGGTTTCTTCTTTCTCCCGCACGAGCTCCGTGCTCAGCCGACCGACTTCCTCTCTTTCCTCCTCAAGCTTGGCTTCCGCCACGTCCACCAGCACACTCAGCTCCTCCACCCGCCTCTCCAAAACCGCAGCAGCCTCCCCTCTGGGCTCCGTGGCATAAAGGCTATGAACCAGCTGCCGAAGGTAAACAGAAAGGAACATCAGCTCGTATCACTCCAGGGAAAAGGAAGCACAGAAAACACTTACCCGAAGAGCTAGTTCCACGGGCTTCGTCCTGCTCTCGCCCGGTTGTTCATTCCCAGGGTCCTCCCGGTCAAGTCCCAAGGTTTCGATGGTAGAAGCCACGAACCTACCAAAACCACCCCCGAAACTGCGACCAGTTTCCGACCCCGGAATCCTTCGACCGCCCACCTCCACGGCCGGATATACTACCCGGTCATCTCTGCCGTTTCCCTCTCCCGCGAGGTCCTTACCGCCATCGGTCACGCCACAGGTTCTGGACCCGGTAGGCCCACCGACGTCACTTCCCGAATGCGGAGTGGGGAGTTATTCCCACCGCCCGGTCGCCTGCCATAGTGAGCATCCGGGAACACGAGCGACACCGGCCAGTCATGCTCCCTGCGCTTCTGGGTAGCCATATCAATAACGGTTTTCACGGCCACCTCCCCCGTCTCCATCAACCTCGAGGCCACAAGCTCTTCATCCGGTTCGACAGTCTCTTCGATCCGAACGGCGAGCCGAGGGGCATTAGCTGCAAACCGATAAACCGAGCGGTCAGAATACAAGCAACCATGCAAAAGAAAAGTGCGAGATACCTTACCAGGTTTTCTCCCCATCTCGCATATCTCCAACACATTCCACCGGATGAAGTTATAGGAGCTCCGACTCAGATGGTCCCAGCCATAAAACAACCGGTATATCTGTTGCTTCTCCAAGTCCACCAACTGGTACGACTGGTCCCCGATCGACTGATATGCCCCGGGCACCTCATAGCCCCTCCAAGTACGCTGCCACCTGCCACCGGCCAGCACCACCGACCTCCTCCAGACATCTGAAACCGACGACGGCAGATGCGTGATGGCAGCACCGAGGTCCCGCGTGGCAAAATTCACACAACCGCTGCACTGGGCCTTTTTGCAGTAGGAAATCTTGTACAGCGCCCGAAATTCATTAACCGTGGGCCAGTCCATATAACTCAGACTGAACAGGCACCCGAGCCCAAGCAACTGCCTCCACTGGTTGCTCGGAAGCTGGGCTGGGGAAAGCTTTAGTGAGCTCAGCATGTACTGGACAAATGACGGCAGCGGCAGCGATAGTCCGTGTTGGAACTGATCGTCGAAAACGGCAACCCAACCCGGTTCCGGGTTACAGGCCAGTTCCCCGGGACGCAGGCCTCGAAGCTTAACAGAGGAGTCGATGTCCCACTTCGCCCGAAACTCCCTGATCTCTCTCTCATCCATGCTTCTGATCGCTTCATCACAGAAAATCACCCTATCGCCATCCAGCAGCTCATGCCTTTTGGGCCCGCGGCTTGCACCGGCAGAATACGCAGATCTCCCAGACGCCATCAGCCTAAAAAACGAAAGAATTCAGCTCTATAGCAAAGTGGAGGAGGAGAACAGAGGGCAAAGGGTAGCACGAGGCGGCAGGAGGAGAGCAGAGGGGACGATAAATAGGGCAACAAGAAAAGTAGGGCAACCCCAGCCGTCGATCCCCTCCATCTCAGACCGCTCCCTGCCGACACGTGTCCCAGCATCGATAAGGGATCCCATGCCATCATAACTGATGGGACTGACGG
Organism: Potentilla sterilis; assembly: GCA_963682095.1. Lineage (NCBI taxonomy): Eukaryota > Viridiplantae > Streptophyta > Magnoliopsida > Rosales > Rosaceae > Potentilla > Potentilla sterilis. Next base: position 49,576,587 of record OY821758.1, on the reverse strand, counting down.
GCTCTCCCCTTCATTGCATGTCAGCCACCTGTCCCACTTACAAGCGGCAGTTAGGGAGATAGGAGCGCACAACGAGGCGTCCACTCCCCTCGCTTCCCCAGAAAGTCAACTTCGAATCAATCCGGCACCACGGCAGTTCGCGGTTATGATCATTCAACCGGCTGCATGGCATCTTCACTGCATTTCACCGGGGGACTCGTACCGATATGGCAGAACGCCCGGTCGAGGTCCCCCCGGCTCTATGACAGCTCACGGTTAGGTATCATTCAACCGGCTGCATGCCATTTCACTGGAGGACTCGTCTCGATATGGCAGAACGCCCGGTCGAGATCCGCCCAGTACTATGGCATTCCACCGGGCATGTGACAATCAACCAACTCCAAAGCATTCTACCGGTTGTCACTTTCCTTCGCCTACGGGCAGGAACGAGCCAGCAACAACCCGAGGCTTCTAAACACATGGGCTTTATAAACCCGGGCGAGCTTACATCTAACCCATGTACTCTTGTCCAGCAGGATAAAAACCCTGCATCACAGTGAACTGTGATACATTTGGGGATACATGGCGAGACTCGTTATCTCAACGCCACTCCACCGGGCAGATTGTTTCTCTAACACAGAACAAGTCTCCCCGCAGGCTAACAAACCTGCACATTACCTCAACGCTTAACCAACAAAAGCTGAGAAGAACTAGCAAGTGTTAACCGATGCCTCAGTACGGCCGTAACACTCTCCGGGGTACCTGTTGGCTTAGTCCACGCACCAACAGGCCTTCCCGCAGGCTAGCACTCTCCGGGGGACTCGTCTAGATATGGCAGGACGCCCGGTCGAGCTCCCGTGAACCTCGCCTCGTACCGATATGGCAGGACGCCCGGTCGAGGTCCAGTCTGCAAGTTCATCCGGGACTCGTCTCGATATGGCAGGACGCCCGGTCGAGCTCCCGTGAACTCCGCCTCGTACCGATATGGCAGGACGCCCGGTCGAGGTCCAGTCTGCAAGTTCATCCGGGACTCGTCTCGATATGGCAGGACACCCGGTCGAGCTACCGTGAATCCCGCCTCGTACCGATATGGCAGGACGCCCGGTCGAGGTCCAGTCTGCAAGTTCATCCGGGACTCGTCTCGATATGGCAGGACGCCCGGTCGACCTCCCGTGAACCCCGCCTCGTACCGATATGGCAGGACGCCCGGTCGAGGTCCAGTCTGCAAGTTCATCTGGGACTCGTCTCGATATGGCAGGATGCCCGGTCGACCTCCCGTGAACTCCGCCTCGTACCGATATGGCAGGACGCCCGGTCGAGGTCCAGTCTGCAATTTCATCCGGGACTCGTCTCGATATGGCAGGACGCCCGGTCGAGGTCCAGTCTGCAAGTTCATCCGGGACTCGTCTCGATACGGCAGGACGCCCGGTCGACCTCCCGTGAACTCCGCCTCGTACCGATATGGCAGGACGCCCGATCGAGGTCCAGTCTGCAAGTTCATCCGGGACTCGTCTCGATATGGCAGGACGCCCGGTCGAGCTCCCATGAACTCCGCCTCGTACCGATATGGCAGGACGCCCGGTCGAGGTCCAGTCTGCAAGTCCATCCGGCACTCGTCTCCATATGGCAGAACTCCCGGTCGAGTACCCGTCAACTCCGCCCCACACCAAACACAGCCCAACACCTCGGTCACGCCCAATCTTCAACGCGGACTTGGGGGACTGGGCACCGTTGGGTTGGTAACCCTGCGGGTCTGCGGGACAAGAGCAAGACAGACTTAAGTCCCCATTCAAGATTGCACTTGACCGGGAACTTGGGGGACTTGTTGACAGTAGCCGCAGAGGGGCTACAGCAGGCCCACAGACCCGCAGCAAGTGCACCAGGGCCCGGCACAAGGCCCGGGACCGGATCACCAGCACCCGGCCTCGGGGTCCAGCACTCTATCCTGCCACCAGAGACCCTGGGACCGGGGGAGCCTGCCTGCCAAAGAGGGCATCAGAGTGTACAAACAGAAGGGAACCAGTCCCTCATCGAAGGGTGAGGCCAGCCCTCACCCCCAACCACCTATATAAGGGCCCCAACTACCCTCATTAACAGGTAACTGATCTCACTCACCGCTTACATACGTGCTCAAGTTATATATATTCCAACTATACTGACTTAGGCATCGGATAGGAGAAGACCGGCCCGCCCGGTATTCCCCTTAGTAAGCAGGTTGGCAGGAGATCACACGAGGATTCACCTGTATCTACCAGGCCCCAGGGTTTGAGCAGAAACAAACTCAAAACCCCAAAATTTCAAAATCTCAAATTCTCCTTACCTGTTTCGAATTGGACAAATTCCTTACATGGACTTGTTGCACAAGTCGATATCTTCAATTCCCCCCAAAAATCAGGTCGAACCGTGGCCGGAGGAGGAAGTTTTCGGTTCGACACAGTCGGACCTTCTCGGGCTTCAATCGGCGCCGATTCGTGCCACGCCTCTAGGTCTCGTCAACAGGTCGGGCCCGACCCATTCATAACGGGCTTGGAGCGGGCCGGGTCGGGCTTTACATTGTATTTTAGAAATAGCGGGCCAGGTCGGACTTCTTTAGAAATTCTAGGATCCAAGCCCATCCATATAAGGCGGGCTTGACGGGCTTTTGCGGGCAGGGCCAAATAGCCCTCGGCAGTTTGAGGTCGGGCCGGGCTTTAATTAAAATAAATAATCAAAGATTATTTTTCAAAAAGGGTTTGGAACCCGGCATTATCACCGGGAGGCTCATCCCCACACCTATATATATATATATATATATATATATATATATATATATATATATATATATATATATATATATATATATATATATACACAATCATAACAAATACAATCATAATAAATACAATCATAACAATTAGAAGATTATACTCAAGTGTACAAATTTTCGAAACAACTATATAAAAGAAGTCAAATTTAGAAAAATGCTATGAAATAGAATTTGATCTTTATGATGAAATACGGTGATGGTAAAAAATTCACTTAAATCTGACAAAGTTAGAACCTCGATCGATGCGGTCAACCTTATTTAAACTTATCTCTCTATATGTAGAGCCAAAGTATCGGGAGATAAACGTTCCCAAATTTTTACATGGCTGATTACGTCTCATTTATTTGAGAATTTAATGTTTGGAAGAGTCGACGAAACAAGGTCATCTAAATGTACGTAATAGCGTTTTCGTGTGATAAGTTTTATGAAATATGGTTGACCGTTTGGATTGAGCATCGAACGTTCACAAAACGAGTTGATTTTTCTCCTCTACTCATATTTAACTATAAAAATCACATCAGATGGTCAAAATATTTATTTTGTGAATTTAACCATTATAATGACAATATGTTTACTAATGCGGTATAATTTGATTAGAAGATTATACTCAAGTGTATAACTTTTCGAAATAACTATATAGAAGAAGTCAAATTTTGAAAAACGCTATGAAATAGAATTTGATCGTTATGATGAAATATGGTGATGGTAAAAAAATCACTTAAATTGGACAAAGTTAAAGCCCCGATCGATGCGGTCAACCTTATTTAAACTTATCTCTCTTTATGGGGAGCCATAGTATCGAGAGATAAACATTCCCAAATTTTTACATGGCTGATTACGTCTCATTTATTTGAGAGTTTAATGTTTGGAAGAGTCGATGAAACAAGGTCATCTAAAAGTACGTAATAGTGTTTTCGTGTGATAAGTTTTATGAAAATATGGTTGACCGTTTCGATCGATCATCGAACGTTCACGAAACGAGTTGATTTTTCTACTATACTCATATTTAACTATAATGATCACATCATACGGTCAAAATTTTCATTTTGTGAATTTAGCTATTATAATGACAATATGTTTACTAATGCGGTATAACTTGATTAGAAGATTATACTCAAGTGTACAACTTTTCGAAATAACTATATAAAAGAAGTCAAATTTTGAAAAACGCTATGAAATAGAATTCGATCGTTATGATGAAATACGGTGATGGTAAAAAAATCACTTAAATCCGACAAAGTTAGAGCCCCGATCTATGCGGTCAACCTTATTTAAACTTATCTTTCTCTATGGGGAGCCATAGTATCGGGAGGTAAACGTTCTCAAATTTTTACATGGTTGATTACGTCTCATCTATGTGAGAGTTTAATGTTTGGAAGAGTCGACGAAACAAAGTCATATAAAGGTACATAATAGCGTTTTCGTGTGATAACCCGTAGAGACCCGGGGTAGAAATTTTAACGGGCTTTACGGGCTTTTGATGGAGCGGGCTTGACGGACTCTTAAAGGGCCGGGCCGAGTTTCTAACCCCTAAACTAAACCCGGCCCTCTACCCACCGGGCTTGGGCTTAAGCGGGCTTTTAGACGAGCTGGACCGGGGTTGAAGCCCATCGGGTTTGCGGGCCTCCATCGGCCCACTTGATCCGCGGGTTTAATGATGAGGCCTACACGCCTCTGCCACAGACGAGAAGAGGGAGAAGAGACGAGCCGAACGACACCGGTGGCGCGCCGTTTGATGGCCGGATGAGGGAGTTCGGTGGAGGGCGTCAGTGGTCGGTGGGGGGGGGGGGGCTCGGGCTCGGGCTCAGTCACGGGGAGGGAGAGAGAAAGAGAAAAGAAGAAGAAAAAAAAAGAGATAGAACCCGAAGGTTCTCGGTTCTTCCTTTTCCCATCTTTTTTTTTTCTCCCTTCCTATATATATATATATATATATATATACACACACACTACCAATAAACGGCCAGATTATAACACCACTTTCAATCTAAATATCTAGATTAAATCGACTTTTAATTTATATTTTCTATTGACCCTGAAAATCTAGACTTTCATCTTACTGACGAAAATTCAATTAATATTTCAAGCATTCTCGGTATCCTTATGAGTCAAATATACTTCCCAATAAACACCGCTTAGCTCGACTCGATACAAATTCTAATAACTAGCCATTTGCAATTGCACACATAGATATTAATTTACTTTTTAGAATGTACGGGGTGTTACATCTAGTATATTTACTTTCCTCATGTGTATAGGTGAATTATTCTGTATAAAATCTTAGAATATACTTTCCTTGTAGGTGTAGGCTTGTATCCCTATATATATCTTATTGTGGAGAACAATAATATAAGATAATATACTCAACCATTCTTTTCTACTATATGTCGATCTAGTTGTGATCATGAGAGTAGTACTGGTTTACAAAGCTAGTTAAGATATTGTGCGCAGTAATGCAGTATACAAAGAAGAGTTCATCTCTCTTGTGAAAAAGTATTATGATGTTCTCATTGTTGTCCTATTTTCTCGTATCAGAGGTACATTTTTTCTAAAGTTTTTGTTATATGTTCTAATTTTCTTGCAAATGAAAGACGGTCGTTCTTTAATATAGGCGGTGTCGTAACATAATGTTGGGCTTGTCCTAACTTTATCTTTTAGTTTTTGTCTTGTTAGTTTAACTTTTTGTATTAGGAGTTGAGCACCTTATTGTGTGCATTACCCATGTTTTGTTAATGGGCGGTACTTTCGAGTATAGTTGGTGTATCCTATGTATCACTGTGGTGTATATACCATGAAGGTTTGTTCTATCATGGAAATAGGTGATAGCGGGAGAATGTGTAATGACTATCTTGGCATGTATATATAATAAAATATTTTATTCAAAAAAGAAAAATAAAAAGAAAAATAAAAAACAAGGAAATGAGAGCTCAGTTCAAACCGACAGCTACACAATTAATCTAATATTACTCCAATTATTTGAGTTTTCTTTCACCCATATCGTAACATATAGTGAACTTAGCAATGTCTCATTGCAGCAATTTGTCTTATGTTGAGGAAGCATCTTCTACATAACTTAAAGGCATATGTACGATCAAGATATTCCTCTCAATTGTTCAATACTCTATATATATATATATGTGTGTGTGTGTAGTGAACTTAGCAATGTCTCATTGCAGCAATTTGTCTTATGTTGAGGAAGCATCTTCTACATAACTTAATTTGTCTTATGTTGAGGAAGCATCTTCTACATAACTTAAAAGGCATATGTAGGATCAAGATTCCTCTCAATTGTTCAATACTATATATATATATATATGTGTGTGTGTGTGTGTCTAGTTTTGATTATGAGAGTAGTATTTGTTCAATAAAACTGAGTTAAGATGTTGTGTGCTATTTCAAAAGAAGAGTTCCTCTTCGTTGTCAAGAATTATTATGTTGTTCTCATTGTTACAATATTGTTTGCTTTGGGAGTTGCATGTTTCGTCTCTAGGTTAGCATGGGAAAATGTCACAAGTTCCAGAAATCACATACCTGGCCGATTGGGGTTACCCTTTATAGGTGAAACCATTCCTTTTATGTCATCCGTAAAGAGCACAGGAGGAGGTGATTTTATCAGACTACGGAGAATAAGGTTAGTTAATATTTACTTTAGAGTTCATGTCGACTTTCTTCTCCGATTGGAAGGTTGGAACATACCTTACAAACCCCAAAAAACTAGTGATTGGTTATCATTCAAAGAATAAAAACGTATCTCCAAAGTAGTATCTCTACATATATATGATACAACATTTGACCGGAAATTTTTTTGTAGAGTCCTGCGCGCATTTGAAGCGTCTATGGTATCATTTTTGTCAATATTAATAAAAGTTAGAACTGATGATTGTGATGAAACTAGGTACGGGAAGTGGTTCAAGACCAGAATTTTTGGCAAGATCCATGTCTTTGTAGCAACTACAGAGGGTGCAAGAATGATTTTATCTAATGATTTCATCAAATTCAACAAGGGGTATATGAAAGCAGTAGTAGATTGCATGGGGGATAAAAGTGTGTTCTGTGTTCCATATGAAAACCATAAAAGGATAACTAAGATATTATCAGATCTTTTCTCCATGAACTCTCTATCATCATTCATTGAGAAAACAGATCAAATGCTTTGTCAGAGACTGAAGATACTGGAACAAAATGGGAAAAGTTTTTCTGTGTTTGACTTCAGTATGAAGGTAAAGATATTTTGCAAGCTATCTAATTGGTTTGGTATGTATAGAAGCGAGGGTATTCATTTAGCTTATTGGTTTCTGAAATATGTGTCTATGTGCAGATGGCATTTGATTCAATGTGCTGGATGCTAATGAGTATCACGGATGAGTCCGTCTTAAGAAAGCTTGAGGAAGACATTACTGCAATCTCAAATGCAATATTTTCTTTTCCTATCATGATTCCAGGCACTAAATATTACAAAGGCATCAAGGTGCGTACGTTATACATGCTTTCTAGTCATAGAGGATGAGAGATATGAGACAGCTACCAAAGAACTCAACTGCATATGTGTCCTAATATGAGCCACCTACAATCGATCTCCATCAGATAAATCATGTACAAACCAGTGTGGCATGGCTGGAAATCAAGAATCAGTCCTTGACAATAAATCTCTTAACAGTGAATTTGTATATATTATTACTATATGTAAATATTCCTTGTGTGACTCAAACGAATGTAATAGTGGAAGAGAACAAATGGTGCAGGCACGCCGACGTCTTCTGGATTTCTTCAACGACATGATTGCAAGAAGACGAAGTGGAAAAGAGTGGCCAGAACCAGAAGATTTCCTACAGTCAATGTTACGAAGAGACTTGTACCCTCCTGAAGGAAAGCTCCAAGACCCTGAAATCATGGACAATTTGATCAGTCTTTTAATTTCCGGGCAGGCCACAACTTCAATTACAAAGATGTGGAGTGTCAAGTTTCTGGATGAGAACCAACAAGTCCAAGACATTCTTAGGGTAAGCCTCCCTCGCTCGGGCCTATCTATATTTGTTTAATTAAAGGAATTAAAATTTTCTAACCAAATGCATGAGGTACCAATTTTAAGTTAATCATATACAGTATAGTGTCCTAAGTTGATTAATTAATGTGTAACTGCCTACCCACATTGTACAGCCTCTTTTGGGGTATCTTTAGCGCGCATTGATCATTTGCGCGCCCTCGATCATTGTTTCTGCTCAAATCCTGGGGCCTGATAGATACAGGTGAATCCTCGTGTGATCTCCTGCCAACCTGCTTACTAAAGGGAATACCGGGCGGGCCGGTCTTCTCCTCTCCGATGCCTAAGTCAGTATAGTTGGAATATATATAACTTGAGCACGTATGTAAGCAGTGAGTGAGATCAGTTACCCATTAATGAGGGTAGTTGGGGCCCTTATATAGGTGGTTGGGGGTGAGGGCTGGCCTCACCCTTCGATGTGGGACTGGTTCCCTTCTGTTTGTACATTCTGGTGCCCTCTTTGGCAGGCAGGCGCCCCCGGTCCCAGAGTCCCTGGTGGCAGGATAGAGTGCTGGACCCCGAGGCCGGGTGCTGGTGATCCGGTCCCGGGCCTTAGGCCGGGCCCTAGTGTACTTGCTGCGGGTCTGTGGGCCTGCTGTAGCCTCTCTGCGGCTACTGTCAACAATCATAAACTTACAAAACTAATTCGATCTCCGGCCAATACGTTGTGATCATATGCTCTTTCATAGAAATTAAATTTGACTTGCCCTGAGACAAATCTAATTAGCCCTGAGACGAATATATATATATATTCGGGGTTGTCTGCAGTACCTTGATGTATACCATTTTCTTAATTTACAACTAACTGAATAAAATTTACCATTTTTCTACACTAAATTTACAACATTGACAATAAATTTACAAGATATGTTTTTATATATATATATATATTTACATATAATTAAACCAGTTTACCACCTTGACAACCATTTGTTCATAAACTTGTAAATATGTCGTAGCTGAAGTAATTACAACTAATAGAACTACAATTATCCAAACAATTACTCTCACTACCAGCTTTGACAGAATAGCCGACGAAATTTTTTTCGTCGGCTATTCCTTCTACCGACGAAAATTTCGTCGGCTATAATTCGTCAGTAAAAGCCAGTCGGTAAAAGTATAGCCGATGAAAAAAATGACATCATCGGCCATTCCAACCTTGGCCGACGAATTATGGCCGACGAAAATGATTTCGTCGACCAAAGCTTGGTCAAATATATTTATATTTTAAAGTTATAGCCGACGAAATTTGATTTCGTCGGCTATTTGTTCTGAAGTATAGCCGACGATTTGAGCTATTTCGTCGGCTATTTCATCGGAATATATTAATATTTTAAAGTTATAGCCAACGAAATAATGTCAATTTCGTCGGCTATAACTACATTTTGGGCAAAAAAAAAAATACCGGATCGGAGGAGGAGGAGGAGGCTGGAGGAGGAGGGGAAGGAGGAGGAGGCCGGAGGAGGAGGAGGAGGAGGAGGAGGAGGAGGAGGCCGGAGGAGGAGGGGAAGGAGGAGGAGGAGGAGGCCGGAGGAGGAGGGGAAGGAGGAGGAGGAGGAGGCCGGAGGAGGGGAAGGAGGGGAAGGAGAAGGAGGAGGCCGGAGGCCGGAGGAGGAGGAGGAGGAGGCCGGAGGAGGAGAGAAAAAAGGCGGGAGGAAGCGATTTAAAAGATTTAAAAGGAGAATAGCCGACGAAATTAATATATTTCGTCGGCTATACTTTGGAAAATCAACAGCCGTTGGATCTGAGCCATCCAACGGTGGACAATAAAAAGGCGCGGATCGCAAGAGTTTAGCCGACGAATTCAAATATTTCGTCGGCTATACTTTGGAAAATCAGCAGCCGTTAGATCTGAGCCATCCAACGGTGGACAATAAGCGGATCGAAGGAGTTTAGCCGACGAAATATAATTTTCGTCGGCTAAACTTAGAGAATAGCCGACGAATTACAATGTTTCGTCGGCTATTCTATGAAAACATACTAAACTGCCGTTTTGAGGCCCTAAACGAACTCGAAAGCCCGAAAAATCCCACACGTCGTGGCAAAGCGACGAGTTTGATTCCTGGCGTCGTTCCCTTTCCGGAATGGTATCACAATCATCATTCGGACGCCGGACGCCAAATCTGCAGTAAATCGAGTTTTGACTTATTTCATTATTTCAGCACACGGATTTTATCGGAATCTTGTCATTTTTCAACCGTAGACGTATTTCATTATTTCGGTCATATCTTATTTGACGACATATTTGCATTTGAAGAGTGTACGTATAGTAACTATTTGAAACTATACATTCACTTAAACACTTAGTAAACAAGTTAAGGAACATTAGTACATATGTTCCGATTTTGAATCTAAAAGTTTGGAAAATCTATTCCAACCGTCAGATATCATCGTTAAGATTAAATACATGTATGAAAAAAAATCCAACTACATCTGACAACGTTAAAGGCTCGATCGGGACGGTCAACCGGGTGAGTCAAACCTCTAAACGCTTTAAAACGGAAATTGACCCGTCTAAATGACGTTTTTTGGCCTGATCTTCAACAGATAATAGTTTCAGATCGATGAGACGCAACTAATCGTATAAAAATTTTCCTCAAAATATTTACCGACCGTCAGGCTACGCATAGGAAAACGGAAGTAAAAAACAGTTAACCGCAACATTCGGCACACAGATTTTGTCGGAATCTTGTCATTTTTCAACCGTAGACGTATTTCATTATTTCGGTCATAATCTTATTTCACGACACATTTGCATTTGAAGGACGAAGCAATGGTTTGTCGATAGTGATAGAAAATGGAAGCTGTTCTTTTTTTTTTTTTTTTTTAATCATAGCCGACGAAATCAAACCTAGTACTCGTCGGCCATACTTCCAAAAATTTTCGTCGGCTAAAGTTTCAGAGAAAGGCCGACGAAAATTCAAATCGTCGACTAAAATATGAATATAGCCGACGATTTTTTTTTTTACCAACGAAAATTCAAATCGTCGACTAAAATATGAATATAGCCGATGATTTTTTTTTTACCAACGAAAAAAAAAATTCGTCGGCCATTCTAGGGGAATAGCCGACGAATTTTTTTTTTAGCGACGAAAAAAAAATTCGTCGGCCATTCTTGGGAATAGCCGACGAAAATTTTATTTCGTCGGCCGTTTTTTTTTATTTCGTCGGAAAAAAGCCTTTTTTCTGGTAGTGTCTATTTACCACAATGACAACAAAATTTGTCCTCAAATTTGTAAATGAGGGTATCATATACATGAGTGTACTAAATAAAATTCCTATATATTCCCCATGAATAGAACGTTTTGGAGGTAATTTCTTGGTCTTCAAGATAACATTTCATGAAAAGTGACAAGAATTATATGAATGTGCAGGAGGAAGTATTATCGATAGCCAGATCGAAGCCGGAAGGAGCATCAGTTACCCTCGAAGATATTAATAAGATGCCCTACTGTTGGAAGGTAATGTGCCTTCTTGTTATAGTGTTATACACAAAAAATCAGAGTGTTTTTTTTCTTTCGGAAGAGCTATTTTTAATTTATTCCAGGTTGGGTGTGTGTGCTCTCTTTTTTCCAGGTTCTAAAAGAAACAATGAGGATATCAACCGTGATTATGTATTATCCTCGCGTTGCACTCACTGATTGTACTATAGAAGGCAAGCTTAGCTTAAGTATTTCGACTTCTGTTAACTACGTACACTAATTAAGCTAACAGCTATGGCTACAAGTTTTGTACACGATCCATCAGTGATCTTGTGAATCGATTGCATATATATTTTTGCAGGTTTTGAAATAAAGAAAGGGTGGCATGTGAACGTTGACGCGAAATGCATACACAACGACCCAGAATTGTACCCAGACCCTTCCAAATTCGACCCTTCTAGATTTGATGTACGTAACTGACGAACTCGATCTCAATCTCTTCACAGTATATATATATCCATCTTCTCTTTTTCATTATGAATGAGACTCTAGTTTGCTGGGTTTGATTTCAATTAGCTACAATGGCATTAAGACACTAATAATCCCTAATTAATTAATGTGCATGTAATTTCAGGAAATGCCAAAGCCTTACAGTTTCATACCATTTGCGTCAGGACCCAGGACATGCTTGGGAATCAATATGGCCAAGATGACAATGATTGTCTTTCTTTACCGTCTCACTTCAGCATACAGGTGAAGTAGTAGTGACACACAATATACAGCTAATTATTCTCGTCTTCCTACTACTGGTTCTTAAATTCATCTTCTTCTTCTTCCATTACACTTGTGCAGGTGGACAGTAGATGATCTTGACTCCAGTCTACAAAAGAATGCACTTCTTCCTAGACTGAGAAGCGGTTGTCCCATTACCTTGACGCCCTTATAAGTTATAAGTAAGGGAGCTTATGTGTTGTGTGTTGACCCGTTGTTGTTGCCTCTAAGACTTAGACTTCGCTTGACTTTTCTTGTTGTCTAAGTTTCTCTAGCTACCTTCCGCTTTGTAATAAACTAGATATGGTGCCCGCGCGTTGCTGCGGACTTCCGTTAATGTCTTCGATAGAATATATATGGTGATTGTGTTGATTGTTTTCTATGGGTATGTTTTGTTTATAAATGGACAAAGGGCATCCACTATATATAGGAAAACACAATGTATGTGTATAAAAAGATAAATTTGTAATATACACAAAATTTATAAACAAAATTACAATAATGTAGGTGTTTAGCATGATTTCAACCATATATAACAATATATTCTTTCAGTATGAAGCATTGAAGATACAACTAATTTATCACAACTTGTTTATTATAATCCTTTCTGCTAGGAAGTCCTCTCTTTTTCCTCTTCCTTTGGTCAGATCTCTTTTGAGACTCAGTTTGATGATGCTGAGTCTTGGAAATAGGCATATTCCTCTCAAGAATGTCTTTCATTCCTCACACCAATAAACATGGATGCTTGGAGAAATTTGTCCAATGATTCAAGCATCCTAAATTTGAAAGATGGGGCGCAAAGAAGGAAAATAAAGTTGATGAAAAATCAAAGGATCATTTCCAGTGAGAAATCCCATAGAAAACATGGAAAATTACAGGGTGCATGCGTATCATTGCCACTGTATAACAACTACTTATCATTAATCTGCTCTATCATTTCTGATTACTCCACCAAATCACAATCATAATTTCATTAAGATAAAACAAAGACATGATACATGAAACTACAAACCTATATAAGAAAAGAAAACAGAGAAAAAGCAAAGTGTCAAAATAAAGAACAGAAGCAAGTCACTGATAGACAAATTTAACATTGAAATGTAGTATAAATTTGAGACACCAAAACCATGCAGTTCAACTCCTTAAAAACAAAACACATTCTTCCTAGTTCCTACACATTCTCATACCTCTTTATGCTCAATTGGTATACTCAACTGCACAAAGGAAAGATACTAATACGTAGTAACTCAAAATTCAATATGAACTGAATGTAAAGTAATACATAATGTGATTTTAGATGTGAATTAAATCATACATGGAATTTGGTACGCTGAGTTTGTTTGAACTAACTTTATTTACCAAAGTACACCGTAACAGGTTTGTGACCTCATCGGGGTTAAAATTTCTAAGTGATCACAGGCAATGTGATTGAGAACGATAACGAAGTCTCAGGTACAAATCAAATTACCTGCACAGAGAACACTTCTCTTTTAAGATGAAGAAAACATATTTTACCTCTACTTTAACCTTAAAGTTACAGGAAAAAACTCTGATGATTATTCATCAAAAGAAGAAGAATAAAACAGTAAAGAAGTAAACTCTATATTGTATTAAACAAAATTTGAATATCAAAATTTGGTATGATTCATCTTTAATTTGGTTTTCGATCTGATGCTCAAATTTATGCCAAAAATCATAGGAAAATTTCACTACTTAAATTTCAATCAGTGGACCAATGTCCCAAACTCCATAATCTAAAGAAACAAAAAACGAATCTAATTTTATAAACCAAAAGCAAAAACAGAATAACCCAACGTCCAATGGGATTACCGTTTCACAGAGAAACCGAATTTGGTTTTGTTTGGTGGATTTTTTGTCCACAGTTTCTTCGTCCAGCAGCAGCTTACAGATCAGGGATTCTCTACATTAAAACTTGCAAAGAACAAATTCTCTACAACTCTCTCTTCCACTAGTTCACCCAAAAGAAAAAAAATTAAAACCCAAGTGTGGCCTCGTCCTTTACACCACAACTCACAGAGCTACACGGACAGTGCAGAAAGCGGAGAACAGAAAAGAGGAAGAAAGAGATGTCGGCTTAACTCTGGAGCCCTTTATATCAAGACCCAGAGTAGCATTGTCCCTTTATATCAAGCCCTTTCATTCTAGACGTAAATGAAATCATATATGAATTTGGTACACATTGAAATAAAGCTAATTTGGCTGAATGAATATTCATTGATATGAAAACCCCATACATATACAGGAAGCTATCGTCAATCAAGGAATCCTACTCCTACAATTATGCTATAATTTATGATCCAATTCTACAATTAAGGGATCCATAAGGCAAACAGAACCCAGAAATTTCACTCCTTAAAATCCAAATTACTGAACCCAGAAACAAAACCTAAAAATGAAGGAATTCAAATTCAATTGTGTGACCAAAACCATAAATTCGCGAAAGAATGAAACATTTTCA